>OY970774.1:9335011-10605182 GCA_963853795.1 Xestia rhomboidea
AATAGTACGGGGGTCGTGAAGGTGTTTAAAGTAATCTTACATTAAAAACTTGTATTAAAAAAAAAAGTTGTCAAAAAGTTGGAACTTTGACCCCCAATATCTCCGTAACTAGAAGGTCCCCAGGTATGGTGTAGAACAAAAAAATGATCGCAATGACGAGGAGAACAAGTGACTTTCGGCTTCGTTAAGATGTGTTTTACACCCTTTATGTTCTCTTTGAAAACTTTTACTTATGATAATGTTAATGAAAACTTTAAAAAGGGAACTTTTGAAGGAAGGCAATGGTGAAAAAAGAGCCTTACTATACATGCAGCCGAATTACTTTAGTAAGACTTACGCTTTGAAAGCGATTGCAACCTTGTCTTATTGTTTATGGGGAACAGGGTTTCGGTCCCATACCTAGTTAAACCGTTTTTTTTTCGGGGTTTTACTATGGGACCGAAACTGGGCGGAGTGAAGAAGTGGGTGATTGGGCCCTCGTGTCAATTTCGCTAATCTTCACACTTCCATCTAGGATGTGTTAGCGTAATAGCTTCATAATAATTTAACTCATACTACATAACATATCATCACGCCTGTCATCCCCGATGAGATAGATAGAGGTCTGCCTCAAGTACACCCACATTAAGCCAGTTATGTTTGAGCCCCATGTTATAAAGGACGAGCCTATATATTGCCATAAACCAGACGCAGATCTAGACTCTGGGCACTCAGAAATAACTACTATAATTAAATAATTCACCCTAATTACACCCTGCAATACTTAGGTACCCATCTCTATCAAAATCATCACAAAAATGAGATAACAACCGACCATTTTGTTTAACGAACCTTCACAGAAGGTTCTCATAACATTTGCAAATGATCTCGTTGCTTAGGAGTTGCGAACAAACTTTATAAGCTAGATAATAACGTCTCATGTTAAGATAAGCCGTTCACGAAACCTTATGAAACGTTTAACTAAATAATTATAATAATACATTGCGCTTGGTATGCGTTTGCATATTTATTCATTAGGATATAAAGTTGCTAGATGCGGCTTATCGGCTGAGACTGTTACCGTGGTTAGTGGCCATTGCTTTTGATATGGGTGTAAACATTTTTAGGTTACTAATCACTACAGCTTCCAGTCCACAACACTGGGGAGTGTTGTGGACAGGAAGCTGCAGTAAGCTGGATTTAAGCGATTATTCATTTGATAATCTTAAAAATACGTAAAACAGGTGGCGTAACAACCACTTATTCTGGTGTGTCTGTTACGGTAAATGTGATTAATTGAAAATTATTAATAATTACCGGTCATTATGAATAATTACCTCATGATTTGCTAAATGTGAATATGAAATAGAAATTTATCACTTTTAGCAGTAAATATTAATTATTTACTACGCTCGTTGGTAAAAGTAATAAAATAAGATTCTAAGTTATTTGTCCAGTAGGTATTTATTTATAATACCACAGTTTTTGCATGCAAAATCGTTTGTTCTTTGAAAGGAGAGCATAGGGAGCAAGAGCGAGCAAAGCGAGCTCAGGACTTGTGGCACCCCGACTCTAGAAAGCGAGCGAATTACCTGTCCGACCAAATAGGTTAGGATAGGTTAGAACTGTGACCAACTTCGTAGAAATTGGTCGCAGTAATAAAATTACCGCAAAAAATATAGTCCGTACGTGCATTAGCACTTAGAATTGCAATAAACGCGATTTTTTCTGCCATAAAAGCGTTTATTTATTACATTTATCGGTCCTACGGTTAAATTATTAATAATCACCGATAAAAGTGATTAATTTCTTACTTTTACCCAGACTCTCGGTAATTATTAATAATGGCCGGTAATTATTAATAATTTTCAATTAATCACATTTACCGTCACATTTCCATACAGTGAAGTGTTACTAACATATTTTTAAGGTTCTTTTTACTAACACAATTTGTATTTTATCATTTTATTATGTACTAGCTGACCCTTCGTCTGTGTTACATAAGAGAGAAAAAGCTCACAAAAGGAATTATTTTCCCTGTTTCTGCAACATTTTTCATGTATGCTCCGCTCCTATTAGTCGTAGCGTGATATTCTATCTCGATAAATGGGCTATCCAACACTAAAATATTTATCAATTCGAACCAGTCGTTCCTGAGATTAGTGCGTTCAACCAAGCAAACTCGACAAACTCGTAGCAAAGTGGTAGAGCCGATTTTAAGCGCTTCCGTGGTTATTCCATCTTCCCCAGGGCTTCTGTCGTAGCGCATAGTAGTAAGTGCTTTGTGCACTTCATATCCGTTTATTGGGGTGATGGTTGCCGGAAGACGGATGGCGCCGCCGAGGCCGACCCAGGAAAAGGTGGCGAGACGATTTGGACGCGTACCGCGAGGGTTGGTCCGAGGAGGCACGGGAAAGAGCAAATGAAAGGAATTGGGGGAGGCCTTTGCCCAGCAGTGGGACAGTACAGGCAAACAAAAAAAAATCGTTCCGAGTTCGATGATCGAGTTTATTTATGGCTTTTGGTTCCAGAACGACGTAAAATAATGGTGTATAAGGTATTTGAATAGGTAGACCTTAAAAATAAAAAACGAGTTGAGTCTTGTAAATCTCATTGCGATCAAAGAGTTTGTCAGTCTCTTCCAAACTCTGTACATCTTCGTCGTGCTCATAGTCCGTTAAGTAGTAACAAGGTCTAATCAAAGCGTTACATTTGATGATTTGAGGCTCATCTCGCGCTCTTACGAAAGGCAGTGTCATGTCATTACGTCATGACCTCTTTAGTCGCAAATCATTATAATTCACGCCTAAATTCTTATAATTAACACGTTGGCAAACCTTTTTTTATATTAGTTACGGACCTAATATTTTATTGTGGCAAGTTCCGCTGCTTTATTTGCTGTGGCAATAATGCTGGTGTTTGAATTTGGTTTGTTTTTTTATGTTTTTTTACGCTATGATATTGTTTCTGACCAAGTAGAGATTCGTTGGTGGTTGCTATGGAATTGATATGAGAGATGCATTACCTAGCTGCCTAATAGTTGGTTCGATCCCCGGGTTGGGCAAATCGTTATTGGGGTTTTCCATCAAGAATTTCTCAGTAGCAGCCATGGAGTTCGGATTTGTGCCCGGTTGATGGCAATAGGCTCGCTATTACATGGACTTAAACATAACTGGCGAAATGTGGGTGTACTATTTGGTACTTACAGCTCTGCTTTAAACCCTTCGGGGATTACAGGCGTGATATGTTATGTCGTTAGTTGCATTAGATAGGTACTTTTCCGGAACACTAACACAGTTAAAGTAGCTAGAAGAAAACTGATAAATCAGGCAAGTTTACAGACGCTAAAAAGTTTACAAAGAAATAATTAATTAATGTTAATGATAACTGAATAACTGCCCTTTTGGATATGTAAAACAAATGAAAGCCATTTTATCAGAAGAATAAATAAATTAAAAAGAAAAACTGCAAGGCATCGAAAATTTTAACGGCCAGTGGCTACGCCTTTTTTTAAATAGGTTACGAGTACGACCATTGATTATATTATGAGTATTACGACGCAACGCATCGGTAAAATTTCGTATTTATGGAAATAATTTCAAATTCATAGTAATACCCATAGGTAGCTACATTGATTTGGTATTATTTCCTGTCTAACTCGTTTTCCCGTATTCCTCGAAACGACACTAAATAATTTTATTGGTTTTAATTTAATTGACCCATTTTCCGTGGATCTATCCCTATTTCCCATTTTGAGCACTGTATAAAATAAACTTGAATTTCCTATGACAATTTCCCGGATATTTCAGGTCATTCACAACCATTCCGACACTTTGATAGTCATGTTCAATAAACTAGCTATTGGAACCGACTTCGTTCACGTCGAAGAAACATACCAGCAGCTTTCTGCCAGTAAAAGTCATGTCAAAATCGTTCCCGCCGTTTCGGAGATTAGCCGGAACAAGGAGAGACAGAAAAAAAATGCAATAAGTATCGTATAGGTAATAATGTACACAACTTACATTTGAAGAATTATTAGATGTGCCTTTTAGATTGCAATATTGGGTATTAAACGATAATCCAAATCGGTCTGGAATAAAAGATAGGATGAAAATAAAGAAATTATACTGTAATTTAAGGCGCGTATTACCAAAATACTATCTTAGTATAAAAAAACTCTTAATTACCAAGTAATTACTTGATTGTGTCTAGCGCAATTTGTACTAAACTAGCAATTAAGTACCTACAATAATAATTAAGTCATATTCACGTAGCCACTTAGATTAACATTTATTACTACAGCTATGATTAAGGACTTGAAAAAGGGTTCTATGAATTTTTAATTAAGAAGAGCTTAGTTACTTATGTAAGGTGAGGTTGACTGTAGGTCTGTAGTTCCACCATTGGTTTTTTCAGTGTTAACAGCACCATGAACTCCAGCAGGGCTATTACGTATCTTTCTGATATCCAGTGACTATCAAGCTGCGGTTGTACACCGAACTTTGATGACAACCGTGAATGTCATTATATTGGTATTACGTATCACACTGAGTGGATATCACTTTAAGGTGACTAACAGGGTCATACATACTACAAAACTAACCTTTTGACCGTTAATTGATGGACAACGAACCCAGTTATTATCATTTCGAGCTGTCAACAGAGATACGTAATAGCCCTACTAGGACTGTCAGTTTCAGCCATTTTGACGTAACAACAAAAAAGGCATCTCTTTGACATTAAAAACTGCTGGTGGGTACTTTGATTACCGAGCTATCTGCAGGGTGACAGGGAAGCCGCCGTGAGAGTCGCCCCGGGCGTCGGGGGCCACCGCAGGCGCGGGCCTGTGAACGGGGAGCTATGGGCTAGCTCGCCGTCCGTCCGTCTCAAGACGACAGACCGTGTCGACGGCGCGTTCGTGTTCCACGCGCGCCTCAAAGAGAGTCAGCAAAAAAGAAGGCAAGGGCCGATGCCTGCCGGGGCTGCGGGACTATTCGAAAGAGATACCGTGGCCCCGGCACACAAAGGGCGATGAAGGAACATGGATGGGTTTTAGTCAGTAAAAGTCTGACACTCCCTCCTGCTCCGCCCACAGCGGGAGGAGTCATTTAGATGATTTCCGATCCGAAAAAAAAAGGGTGACAGGGAAACTCGATCGTTGTACCTATAAGCAAATTTTTGTCAAAATAAAAAAAATAGAAACAGCATGTTTTTAAAGCTATCCTCTTATATTGTCATTTGACAAAGGCCGTAGGTTTATAAGGTTTAGTTGATCATGAGAGTCAAATATTTAGATAGATAGGCTGACCTGACGAAGATGAGAGGGCGAATCCGTCGAATGGATTTCGAAAACCTAAACGGCGATGAACCTAGTGCCTTGGTGCAATTTGGGAGAGGTTTGTGTCCAGCAGTGAACCGTAAAATTGTTTTTATTAGAAGAAACTGATTGTTTAATAAGTAATTATGATAGAATATTCATTCACACCAAAATTCTCAACTAGCAACGTATGTGTATTTCTATTTGCGACAAAACTCTGAAACCCGAACGGGTTCGGAAACTAAACATTGAAACATCCTGCGTTGCGTGCATTTCATTCAGTTTCAACTATCACACCAATGTCAAATACTTTCTTTATGTATTCTGGAGAACCAGAGTTGTCGGCATAGCTCACAGAATAAGTAAGCTGAAGTGGCACTAGGCCGGTCATATTAGCCGTAGAATTGATGATCGTTGGGGTAGACGTGTTCCTGAGTGGAGACCGCGAATCGGCAAGCGTAAGTCGGAAAGCATGTGGGCTCGTTGGAGCGACAATTTTCGCAGGGAGGCCTGTAGAAACTGGATGAGAATACTCAATACTCAATTCTTTATTGCATTCCAGAATGTAGGCTTAGGTGGTAAACATTTATTTGGAAACAATCGTGGACCCTGTCGGGCACAGCAAAAGTAAGATAATGTGGAGAGGACTTATCATTTATGTATCTTATAATCTAACTTATTCTAAAAAACATTAACATTACAAAAAACATTTATTTTTCAAGTTTTAAGGATTTATCATTTAAATAATCGTCGACATTGTAATAACATTTGGTCAATAATATTATTTTTAACTTATTTGTAAAAATATGTAGTTTTTTTTCTTCTCTTATGGATTCGGGTAACATGTTATATATTTTTATTGACATAACCAGAGGACTTGTTGAATGTATTTTTAAGCGGGATTGTGGTAGGTTGAGTCGTGTTTTGTGTCGGAGTGTGTATCTTGTTTGTGTATGTCTTCTCGTTTAGTGTAAAAGTATTTGTGTTTGTGAGCGAATTTGCATATTTCAAGTATATATACAAGGCAGAGTTAAAATATTTAGTTCTATAAAAGAATTGCCGAGAATCAAGATGAGTGGCGTGCGATTGAAGAGGCCTATGTCCAGCTGTGGACTGTTTTAGGCTAGATTAATTTTAGCTAGCAAAATCAGCATACAAGTATCCCACAGCTGGGACTCAGGCCTCCTCTCTGCAATAGGAAGTGGTTCGTACCAGTAATCCACCACGCGGGTCAAGTGCGGACTACTGGATGTCACGTCTTTAACTTTTTGGTTCTACGGCGTGTACTATATAGAAAAAAAATTGCTATGCCATTTATTTGGTTTTAGTAGGTTAGGTGTTAAAGTTTTGTAGTAGCTGATTTTTTTTCGCGATTTCGGTGCTGGTCCCATAGAGAAAGTTTTTCAGCTTGATGGTCTGAATCACACCCTGAAATATATGACTACAACTTTCTGGTACACGCCGTTACACCGCTTACAGTTTTCCTTCATCGGTTTGAGAGCAGGTGATGAAATAAATTACGCCAAGTATTGCGCGGTTTATTAGCTCATCGCATCATACTTCTGGCGGCGTACCAAGTCTTCTTCTACATCTTCGTTATCTCAGAAGCCATATCATTCCCTACATCGTTGTCTTTGGTCTTTCTCTTCCCTTTCTTAGCTATATTTTAGCAGTAAAGTTTATTAAACCTAACACATTATTATGATCACGAAGACACTTCCTTTGTAGATAGATACTAGATTTGAGAGTACGTGTTGTGAATACAATGGTAGACCGTGACTTTTTTTGTAGCTTTTGGCAATATTTAGTGGATTGGCATTCAACAGAGCGAACAATTTGAAGAGAGTCGCATTCACAAAACAAGGGTGATATGGTTAGAAAAGAGGTGACTACAGAGATGACAACTAACAGAGAAGTATGGAAGAAGAAGACATGCTGTGCCGTCCCTAAATAACAAGAGGATGAGCTAAAGGCAGACCTACAAAAACAAGACCAACAATATGACATTTTAATTGTCAATTAGATAAGGACAACTCAGAGTTACATACATTGCACACATAAATATAGAAATAATTCTGATTCACGAGATCAAGCTGTAACTAAAGTATTCCTGCTTCATCTTCACATTGAAAGGCCCTGACATGTTTTCGCGTGTCTCTTACTCTCATTGAAACTGCTCTTATAACTGAGATTTGTATTTTCATTTTCAACCAGTGCACTATTTGAGAATATGCGTTTCCCCATTTCTCATTAAACTTTGATGCGGTGTTTTTAAAAACCTGTTATATTCAGTTCCTATGGTTCCATCGCATGAAATGATTAACGGGGTGAATGAGGCTTTTAAGTCTTCAGTTGCTCGGTCGTATTTTGAATGTTTCTCTCGGCTATGTCTCTGTGCTGTTTATTGGATACATAAAGGCTTATTAAGGCTTGGTTGAACAGTGAACATATTAGACTGGAGAACGGTGATAATGAACCATTGCGGATTCCGTAAGGCATGGAATAATAAAAGTATAAAAACTTTGTAGCTAAGGAAAAGGTCCAGTATGTGGTCTAACACACGATCCATTGACGTATGCATGGTTTAGCGATAATTTAGGGAAACCTACTGAGGCCATATGGGCAAATGACTAATGATTTATAGAACTAGCGTTAGACCACAGACCACTAGAGTTAGACCCTATGGGTTTAAGATTGTATTGTATAGTTTTACCTGTATTATTGCACAGTTATTTCCCCAGTTATATTAATACTTTCAATTTTAATCTATTTAAAAAGCAGCATCCCCCTAAATGGAAACCATTTTCTATCATATTCACAAGCCTGATTCTGAAAGAAATTGGTTAGCTGTTGCTGATCGAATGTTCGAAAGATAAACGTTTGCTAGACTCATTGAGGTTCAATGCAAACGAACTTCAATGGCTCGAGAATGTGAATAACCAATCTTTTTCCTTTCTTTCAATAAACAGTATATCTAACTTTCTTTCTTTTTCTTTCAATCCCGATGCTATTCGTTGGTATTATGAATATGTTACGCAATGACCCCGCAGAACATATCAAGGTAAAACCACCAGCGAGACAGTGAGTTGATACGGGGGCTACTGCTTAGTGTGAGCAGAAAGTACATTATCAATAGTAGATTTTTTTTAAATTTATGATTATTAGAGATCACCACACGAGGAGGCTGGAACCCCATGTCTACACAGTCCTTATCAAAAAGTGGTTTGTTAAGGACTAGAAATAAAACCTCTTTGGTGGGAGCCTAGAAACGTTGCCAAAACCAACAAGATTCCATCACTAGGCTCCTACATAGATTGCATCAAAAGACTATCTCTCATCAAGTTGGCTATGGAAACGTTCTTTAATCAGATGGTAGTTTCTATAACGTTTTGGGCATCGTGCCAACCTGTCAGATGTTTCTTCGCGTTGTTTATTTACTCATCTTTACGACGTTTTCTTGGTTGTGTTTCATTTACAATTGTAATACTAGAATTAAGAGGCTGAGTCGGCTGTTAGTTCACACCGTATTTTCTGTCAGATCTTTGCATTTAAGTATGAAAGAAGAAGACCAAGTAAATTGGGATACTGGCAGGAGAATTGTGATGATGATGTTGTTTGCATTTAGATGCTGTAAAGATTGTCTGTCAAAGACAATCATACTATTTGCCGATTGGTGGAAAAATGGTTCTGCAGATTTTCTTAAGAGAACAGAAGAACATACAGGGTGGAATCCCGACACTGACGCACAAACACATCATTCTGAACTTACAAAAATATCTTTTTCAGAATGATGTACTGAATGTACTATAGTTGGTGCCAGTTAAGAAAAAAGCGCTAAAGCGGTCATTGACCCACCTACATTTATTAAAGTTCTTAACTTTGAAATCCAAAAATAAGCCTGTTCAAGTCTTTTCAACATTTTTTCTAATGAAAAATAATACATGGTTCATTTGTTTTGTTTCGTAGGAAGAGATATTAGGGAAAGGGACCGCTATTGCGATCTTAACTGGCACCAACTATAGTTAGGGTTTGTGCGTTGATATCCCTTCCTCCCTGTATAGCTACTGTATCGGTTCCCAAGGACTCCTTTGACTATCAAAAACTTTAAGATTTTATCAAGTATACAGGGTGTAAACCACCTCATCACGACGCCGTTAACCAAGCATTCTGTACATCAAACTAAGTAACTTTACGCAAAAATTATTGCTGGGAAACTACTTTTTTTTTGGGGTGAAAAATCTTGTTTTATGGTAGAACTCAATGTAACGCATTTAAAACATTGTGCTGATGCATGGATTGAATAGTACGGGGGTCGTGGAGGTGTTTAAAGTAAAAATCTTATATTAAAATCCTGTATTTAAAAAAAAAGTTGTCAAAAAGTTGCAACTTTGACCCCCAATATCTCCGTAACTAGAAGGTTCCCAGGTATGGTGTAGAACAAAAAATGATCGCAATGACGAGGAGAACAAGTGCCTTTTGGCTTCGTTAAAGGTGTTTTACACCCTTTAGGATACGTTCTTATCTTCAATACCGTACCGTTTAATAACCAAAAAAAAGAAAACCTACTGGACATATTCATCAGAACACCAATACAAAATGTTACTATCCTAGAAATAAACCTTAGTTATTCCAAAAAGTCTCATCAATAAAATACCATACCAACCATAGGCAACATACGCACCATACACTAGTACCGGCGGCCATGGACGAACCTCCGAAATGTGTCGTACGTATGCGCGCGAAAGCGACCGGATGTCTGCGCGTACCGCTCTGCGCTCGCGCATCGCTAATGCACTGTCAAACTTTTCTCCAGAGGAATTTTACGAACGATTGATACCCGAGTCTGATCGATTGTGGGATCGATTGCAAGAGTTGAATGTGAAATATTTTATGATAAGTTAAGGTAACCTACGTTTTTTTATGGATTTGGGCGGATTTCGAGGAATCGGTTTTTAAACAAAATCTTCTCTCCCATCATCTCAATTTATTCAAGTTAGGCCAAGAACCAGTGCTTTTGGACGTCAAAATGGCGTAAAGGAGTTCCTCAAAACCCCGCTTTTATGTAGAAAACACGCAAAATCTTACTACTAATATAAATGAGAAAGTTTGTAAGGATGGCCGGCTGTTTGTTTTTGTTTTTACTATGGACACACAACATGAAGGATGTAACCAAGGTTTTGTAAAAATATTCTGATTTAAAAGAGTGTCCATGGAGTTTCTTGCACGTTCTTCTCCATAGAGATCTACGCTAGGGAATGGGCAACTACAGTACTTTCACAGTTTTTATGCCTTGTGACTGGGACTGTAGTTACATTTAATTTTCATCTTTGTTTCGACAATTCAAAAGTGCCTGTAACTGGCCTACTTGAAATAAATGCTTTGATTTTGATTTTGTTTGTTACTCTTTCACGCAAAAAACACTGTACGTATTTGGATGAAATTTGACACACAGTTAGGTATCTAATAACCTCATCCTTGGCCATCCAACGCTGAGTGTAGGTCTCTTCCAAATCTCTCTCGATGACTGATTATTTGCTCCTAAATCAGAAGTCGAAAGAAAATCTTGCTCGCTCAAACAATTGATTACAGCTAACACTATAACATCGATTACTAAGCCACTAATGAGATACCCCAGGCTAATTAACGTCAGTAATTACTCTAACCACCCACGTCGAACATGCTACGTCAGGTATAGGCAGAGCACGTGCCGTTTTATATTATAATTCATTAGTGATTTTCCAGTGAAAACTACGAATAAGTACGTTGTACAAGGAAACGTTATCAAGTTGAAGAGTTTATTTATTTATTTTTCAATCCTTTTGTGGGTTTTTCTACTATCTTTTCCTCGTAGGTCTTGTGGTCGCAAGCGCGACTGCTGAGCACGAGGTCCCGGGTTCGATTCCCGGGTCGGGAAAAGTGTTATTGGGTTTTCCTTCAGGAATTTCTCAGTAGCAGCCATAGAGTCTGGATTTGTGATCTGTTAATGGCAATAGGCTCGCCCCCTATTACATGGGACTTAAACATAACTGGCGAAATGTAGGTGGTCTATTAGATACATCTCTGCCCAACCCTTCGGGGATTACAGGCGTGGTGTTATGTTATGTTTATTTTTATTTTATTATAACATAACCATAACATTACCCCTTATTTAAATATAATATTTAGTATTAAATTTGTTTTATAAATTACTTCCTTCCTTAACGCGCTAAATAAAAACTAAAGCATAAAACCGCAAACACCACAGATTTAACATAGCTTTGTTCAAAATTCTAATTGTTCAATGCTGTGATTCATAACAACTTAAGTGTTGCACCTGTTTATCTGTCAAACAAGGTAAATTCAAATAGTAATAAAAGTAAGTTATAAAGTGTTACTTATGAAAAAAAAAAGTCATGTCGCGCTATGTGTGCAAATAGTAGGTTTTCATAAAAATGTGGGAAAATAGGTTTTTGTTACGTGAAAAGGCGCGCCCTCACTGGGAGCATTCGCCTGTAATGTATCAGTTCAGATTCGAGTGAAGGGATCCGAGTATTACTGTACGCACTGTAGCCTGTGACGATATAATCGCTTGTTTCTGTACATAATCGAATCTTGGATTGTTACATTAAAGGCGAATGCTTCAGTGGTGGAGCGCCTTCAATGAAATTAAATAAAACTACTTAAAACTAACTTGAGTGGAAGTCTCACAAAGATCGCGGGGAATTCCTGGATGACTCTCGCAAATATTAGGCATGATTATTTATTTATTATTATTTATATAATACAGTATTAAAAACCATTAACACTAAATTAAATACCTAATCCTTTTACTGATACAAAAAGGAGGAGTATATAATACTCAGCTGTGGGTGGAACTGCTAATGATGCTGATGACTTTAACTGTAAGCTCTCTCTATTTTCACTCACTGCACTTTAACTGTAAGCCCTCTCTATTTTCACTCACTACACTTTAACTGTAAGCTCTCTCTATTTTCACTCACTGCACTTTAACTGTAAGCCCTCTCTATTTTCACTCACTACACTTTAACTGTAAGCTCTCTCTATTTTCACTCACTACACTTTTATTGTAAGCTCTCTCTATTTTCACTCACTACACTCTAACTGTAAGCTCTCTCTATTTTCACTCACTACACTTTAACTGTAAGGTCTCTCTATTTTCACTCACTACACTTTAACTGTAAGGTCTCTCTATTTTCACTCACTACACTCTAACTGTAAGCTCTCTCTATTTTCACTCACTAGGTTACTTTGGGAGCCGTACTATTACGATATAGGTATTATCTCAAAGAAGAAACCGTTATTTCAGGAAAAAATCACTTTTGAATTTTGCTAAGTGTATTGTTACAGTCCAAACTCTTAATCGGTCAAAACCACTTTTGACTGGTGTCAGTCAAAACCCGTATGAAGTTAAAATGCGTTTTCTGCATTAAAAATATGTTGTTTTAGAACGCCTCAGTTGTAATTACTTAGTCCTAGAATTACATGATGTTTAAAGGGTCACAAAAAAAAAAACTTAACTACTTACCTAATAAGTTTCTAAGTAAATGTTAGTTATTGTTAAAATAGTTTTCACCGGTTAAAAGTAGTTTTGACTAGTTTTCACCGGCCAGAAGTAGTTTTGACTGATTAACAGTTTTGACTGTGACTTATACATTTCATTGTTCTTGCCTGTAATTACTCGAAGTACAGCATTTTAAAACAGGAAATTCTCTAGTTTGTTTAGACTACTGCACGTTACGGTTTGCCTACGAAATCTGCAGTGTGGCAGTACCCAGAGTGTCTATGTACAGACTAAGCATCTGCTAAATTAGCAACTCTATTTGTGGTGGTTCAAACTTCGTTTGAAATACTGTTAGAATAAAGTTCTAATCAGCTTGCACTACAAAGTGGTTGTTACGTCAGTCGTTGCGGGCCGAATAGTGCGAAATGAGTGGTTTTTATATAATTGTAGCCTAATAAATCATTAGATCAAAATGCCAATTGTACACTTTGTAAAGAAAAAAGTGACAATTATTTGTGTGAAAAAAAAATACTAAAACTTAATGCCGTTTAGGAGTAGTTACGAAATTTCAAAGAAAAAATGCTTCACTTTGATTATTTCTTTTATATAGTAATAATAAAGTTATAATTAAAGAAGAAAGTGAGTGAAGTGAGTGGTTTGAAGTTAATTTTGTCATACCTAATTCTATCATTTTGTTTCTATTATGCCCTGTGTGAGTTTAATAAATATATTTTTTCTTTCTTTCTTTCTTTAATTATTACAATTGTACCAATTAAAGTTTATAGTCTAATAAGTAACATATATATTTTTTGCACCTTTATATTCACTCATCAAAGAGGAGTTACATGGAGAAAACCTCTCGTTAGCAGATACCACCCCTTTAACGTCATGCTCTTGGCCATGGGTATCGCACTTTTACTCTGTCGCAATCTTACGTCACAACCACAGGGATGGCCAACTCAACCACGCGGCCAACCTCTGCCCCTCCCAGCGGTCCTCTTGCCAACTTTCCACCTGATTCATCCGCCAGGTGGCGATCAATTAGCAATCGATAATGATCAATTGCGCAGGCGACGAAGACGATTAACATTCCTCTCGCTGCTTAGCCCTCTGACAATTAAGTAATGCGCTTTCCCTTATCGGTTAATGTCGCTAATATGTAGTGTTGTGTAAATAGTTTTAATTGTGGTTTTAGAGTTAAATATAGATTTTCCTTGAGTTATGAAGAAGAAGGCACGATCAACATCTGTCCAGACTCTTCCGAACTACGTTGGGATCGGTTTCCAGCATCTTACATGGAGAAACTGCCTGTCTGACCTCCATAACTCAGTTATTGGGTAGCAGGATACTCCTGTGTAAGACTGGTTGTCAGACTTCCGTGCCTCTACCCGTAACGACTGTCAAATATCTATGAATGACAGCCGGGATCAGACATGGTGGCAGATTGAGTTTCGAACTCACCATTTTCCATAAATGAATTTGAATTTGAACTCCTTTTCCAGAATTTATAAAATAGCCGAACATCTACATAAAACATCAATATTAAATTACCCATTGCGTCTAGCGTCTGTACTTACTCCACATACGTAACAGTCGGCCTTCTTCGTCCGTCTTCGGCCTCTTTCGGGGACATTCGGGCGGACGCGAGCTGACCCGGCCGGTCTAGGTCCCGATGAATATGCAACGCCATCTTTAATATTACGTCTTTCAATACAATTCGAAGATGTACCTACTTCTGTGTTCGTTATACCATATACGTTCGAATTACGAAATGTTTTGTTCGCGTTTTGATGAGATGCAAGCCTATTCAATTTGAATCTGTTTTGTTTTTTTAATTGACTTTATTGGATGTTTTCATCAGTCGGTCGGTTCATGTTTTAGGGACAGTTTTTTTTTTTTTGTCTTTTTTTATAAAAAAATAATATAAAAACAAATATAATTTATATAATTTCTCCTTTTGTGAAATGAAAACTAGCCGAGCCTTGTGCAAATACCATAGAAGATCAACATGCAACAATAAATTGTAATTTCACACCGACAACGCAGAATTAACTTGTTAATGAGTTAGACATAAGTATAAGAACCAATATAGACATACCAGCACAATGTGGATTTATGCAAAGTCATAATTACATGTTAAAGCTGAATGTCAATCGATTCCGAAGGGTCACGGTAACGAGACTGCAGGAAAGTCGGTGATAAACATGTTATTGTTTTTAGAGTACCCGCGAGTAGTATCATCGTCCGAGTATACTAATGAGTTGTATTACAATTTTGTATAGTAACACAACTTTTTATATTTTGGAGATATCTCGAAGAAATGGTTGAAGAACTGCATGGCAGACTATACCTCACCTCTTATTGGGCTTTTGGTCCCCCGTCTGGACTTTGGATTTGTCATTTGACTCACTTGCGAGGAGATATTTAGAAAAAAAAATGTGCTGAAAAAAAAAGATTAAAAAGTGACATGTCCGTCCGTTTTTGTAAGAACTTTTCATATTTCGATATTTATTTTTGTAAATTGGTTTTAAAAATCGTGCTTACCTAGGTTGGTCTGTGGATGGGTGACCACCCAATACATACCGAGTTTCCTCTGTGCCTCGGAAAGCATGTTAAGCCGTTGGTCCCGGCTGTCATTTGTAGATCTTTGACAGTCGTTACAGGTAGTCAGTGGCCCAAAAAGTCTGACAACCAGTCTTACCAAGAGGTATCGTATTCCACAGTACTAACTGGGTTGTGGAGGTCAGTATAGGCAGTCGCTCCATGTAAAATACTGGTATTCAGCTGCATCCGGTTAGACTAGAAGCCGACTCTAACATATAGTTGGGAAAAGGCTAGGCAGATGATGATGATTCACATACCAAACCATTTTATTTTAATTTGATTTTAACATAATGTGACCACTACGTTTTGTTTAACAGTAAGTACCTAGATAAAGACCTAATCTATGCATAACACAAAAGTTTAAACCAAAATGCTCTGGAAGGTTGTATTTCATAACTAATACTTGGCGTTTTCGCCTCAGAACCATAAAACCAAGGCAGGATCAGTGCATTAAGTACATTGAATCAACCATCTAGCCAAAAGGTTCTACTGAGTTCACTGACGGTCTGCTTTTCACCCTTAAACTCTAAGTAATAAAGTTGAAAGTCGTCGACCCTCGGTGAATTCGGTAGTACTTGCAGTAAACCTCTGACGTCATATGACCCAAAAAGACATCCAGACAGGCACAGTATCAGCAAATTAGTCATTTCGGTGAGTAGCGAAGTAGTCGGAGTCGTGGGAAAACCCGGTATTTCACGATTCCCGTGTCCAATGAGTTTCTAGCTATACAGCACAATGCCGAGATCACAATACATGACGTTCTTAGAACCGAGCGGTTAAGTTCCTTCGTCTTAAGGAGATGTTGGTATAATTATATGAAGCCAGGAAACTGTTCGCGGTATTCCATTTGATAATTCTCACGGGCTTTTTTTGAATACTATGCGATATTTTATTTTATTTTGATGTTATACGGCGAAAGAGCTTTGGAATTGATAAGAGATGACGCTCTATTTTATTACTGATGCAAATAATCGGAGTTTTAAAAACAAACGTAAGGGTAATTTTAATTAGTTACGCAAAATGCTTGTGTTTTGCTGGTCTCCAGACCGTCACCTCCTTCTGCGAAGCAGTCATGCTAGCAAAGGAGGTGGCGGAACGTGAGAGGGAGAGATCCTCACGTCCCGGTCGCCGCGGGAGACGCTCCGTAGGCGCGGGCCTAGGACGGTGAGCTATGGGCTAGCTCGCCGTCCGTCCGTCTCATGACGACAGGCCGTGTCGACGGCGCGTTCGTGTTCCACGCGCGCCTCAAGGAGAGTCAGCAAAAGGCAAGGGCCGATGCCTGCCGGGGCTGCGGGACTATTCGAAAGAGATACCGTGGCCCCGGAACACAAAGGGTGATGAAGGAACATGGATGGGTTTTAGTCAGTAAAAGTCTGACACTCCCTCCAGCTCCGCCCAGAGCGGGAGGAGTCATTTGATGATTTCCCATCCGAAAATAAAAAATGGTAAATTTAATTAGTTACGCAAAATGTTGCAAGTGTTTTGCTGGTCTCCAGACCAAGAACGTCCAAAGGACTGAATGCGCTCCTCATCGGACTACGTATAGCTATGGCTGCTTAACACGTTACATACTAATCATAGCCATAAGAATTGAGAAATAGCAATAAAACTTTGTCTATGTTAAACTATATAAACTATGTTAACTATGTACAATGTTAACTATTAACGTTTTTAAGGGAGTAAATGCTGCGATAAAATAACACCATTAAATAAATGAATTAGAATTTTAAGGGTTTATGTGGAAGAATCAATTCCGATTAAGGAGACGATGATGAGATGACGAGACTTCGATAACAAGGCTGTTAAACAAAAACTCCAGAATACCATAAAGCAGGTAATACTAGGAACACTATAGTATAACACGTGTAGAACAATATTTCTCACGGTAGCTGTTTACCGGAATGTGCGAGATGATCTGCGGTAGGGCTGGCACCGCTGCAATTGTTTTCAACTATTTTAGTATTCGTCGTGACAGAAGTGTGGTCGTTATAGCAAAAAAAAAATAGTCAGCAATATAATATATGACGACCCGAATAGCGCAGCGGTAAAGATAAAGATAAAGATAAAGATTTGTTTATGTGCAAACTGAGTGGATGAGTGGGTAGTGAGGCTGCCTTACGTTCTTAGGGTCCCGGGTTCGAATCCCGGTTGGAGCAAATGTTTGTGTGATGAGCATGGACATTTGTTTCCGAGTCATGGATGTTTATATGTATATTAAGTATGTATTTACCAACAAAAAAAAAGTATCTATGTAGTATATCAACTATCTGGTGTCCACGACACAAGCCTCGTTGCTTAGTGTGGCACTAGATGGCGCTGTGTGTTAATGTCCAGAGCTAATTATTTAATAGTCATAATTTTGTGTGTGACACAAAACAAAATATGACTATTATATTGCTGACTAGGTCGAGGCGTTCTGAAGTAGTATGGATATAATGTCAAACCTAAAGTGGAGATGGCAGGGTGAACTTTACTATTTTCTCAAGGGTTGGTCAATGTGTGGGTAGGGAAAGGACGCCTTTGCCCTGCAGTGCTACATAAATGGCTAACAACAATAATAGCTAAATAGGTAAGATGGGAAACAGGTAAGTGTGACACAATATTATATAGGAGACAGTGAATCATGCGCTATGATGTGATAACTTATATCCTGTTGTGCTTATTAAGCAGATATCAGTCTTAAGATTAATTGATAAGATAATGATGTTATCAGAAGACGGTCCATTTTCCTTATAATAACAATATGAGTGTGTTTCGGGTAACGTATGTTTAGATGGTAAAGATTAGGTAATGAGTAATGACAAGCAGTTTTTCAGATGGGATTTCCATCAAGCAAAAATGATGAACATCCTTATCAAATTTCACCCCTTATTTTTAGTTTATAACTAGAGGGGGATGGATTTAAAAGAAATCTTTATTAGTTCTTATCTTTGCTGTGTAAGGAGCTTTCGCTCAAGTCCATGTTTGTAGACTCGGTAAAAGAATGGATTTAAGATTTTTTTTAAGTAAAGACGTTGACAACATTGTTGCCAGGGTATATCCTGAATGACGCTGGCACAAGAAATGAGAGGCCTATACCCAGCAGTGGGTGAAGTTGGGCTGTGGATGATGATAATGATGATGTATTTCTAGCCTGTAGTATTTGTTGTTGTTCAGAGTATTTAGAATTGAATAAATTCGCAGCTATACGGTGTATGAGACATTGACCCTGAGCTGTTGAACTGTTTCCACAAATTCAGCACAATATGATTGTAGACAACCCAAGCGTAGAAATTTATGTAGCATTTTTTTTTATTTTTTTTCACACAATTGCCATATACACAATTGCCATGCATTTTGACCGTCTTAGTTTTGTTTGAAACAACAGATTCATTTTAATAATCATCGCAGGAATATCCTGGATGAGGCTGGCACAAGAACGTGAAGCTTGCCACAAGCAAAGAGAGGCCTATATCCGTCAATATCGCGTCAATGTCCATTACATCTTGTTTGGCCGCTAATCTGCTAATATAATAATAATGCTAAATGATCTACAAAACAAAAAATCTTACTTTGAAGCGGGACAGCCCTAAATAAATGCAGAATCAACACGCGGTTAGTATAGAGCGGCACACCTGAGCCCGTAGCTCGTAGTTGAGTAAACATCCTACCTGGGATACAGTATCATGTGTACTATCACTGTGCTAGTATTTATTACATTTAGAAAGGGACTAAATTGATCTTCAGGTTAAGCCACGCCTGCCTAGGTTGCTCCGTAGATGGGTGACCACCCATTAAATACCGAATTTCCTCCGTGCCTCGGAAAGCACGTTAAGCCGTTGGTCTCGGCTCGGCTGTCATTTGGAGATCTTTGACAGTCGTTACAGGTAGTCAGTGGCCCGAAAGTCTGACAACCCAGTCTTACCAAGGGGTATTGTATTACCCAGTACCAACTCGGTTGTAGAGGGTCGTTACAGGTAGTCAGCGGCCCGAAATTCAATACTGAAAACCAGTCTTACCAAGGGATATCGTATTACCAGTACTGACTGGGTTGTAGAGTTCAGATAAGCAGTCGCTCTATGTAAAATACGGGTCTTCTTCTAAATGTCGTAAATACTGATGTCTGTCCTTTCGTTAGTTTCTGGTCTATTTATTCAGGAGTATCCAGTCTCAGGATTTTAATTCCATTTACGAGTCATTATTACTTTTTAAATTATCTGTGTTTAATCCGAAATTTTAAGAATAAGTACCAACGAGATTTCGATAAGTTGCAAGATAATTTAATTTTGCTCATTGGGTTTTCTGACGACGTAAATATAATTTGTCTTATCAGCCAATTAATCGTGTTTGTTTGGCAGTATAATGATATTAATAAGATTAGGTACTCTGCTTTAGATACAGTTTGTTATAACCGCCAATGTGGACCTTAGCTGGAGAGGCCCACTGCTGGTCATAGGTCGAATTCAAACCTTTTATTTAATAACATCATAGGTTATCATCATTTTGTGAGACTTCCACTATCACACAATCTAATTTTACATACTTAACACCACTCCTGTAATCACCGAGGGGTTAGGCAGAAATGTACCTAATAGTACACCCACATTTCGCCAGTTATGTTTAAGCCCCATATAATACCTAGAAGGCGAGTCTATATGAGAAAAGAAAAAAGTGTTTTCAATCTCTACAAAGCCCGGTAGCCACTCATCTAAGATAATTGGCTCAACAATTAATTAAAATATAATCTTTACACCACCCGAGCAATAAACAAAGCAAATGAACGCGAAGTATAAACAAATAAACAAAAGAACAATTATCTCTCATTTGACGTCGCGCGCGTGCGTCGCAGAGCGGTAGTGTACGACAAACTTATGCACAAAACCCAATCAATCGATAATAAACCTTATACCTTCAAGATAACGTGCTGGCAACTTGTAAAGTTATCTTGGCATTCGTGTATAGATGCGCACGCAGGCCGCCAACGACCAATGACCGCGCTTTCACTGTCGTCCATCTTGCGGTATGATTTTGATTTTAAAATTGGAACGCCCAACGGTCACTGTCCATGATTAGAATAATTGATTTTCGGTAACGGAGAATCTGGGTTTATGATATTTCGTCAAAATTACTGTTAAATACCAGTTGACGGTCTTATTTTTATAGAGTTAAACAAGCATGGTTGCTGGCCCTTATAGAAAGAGCAGGACATTAGGTACAGCTACAGCGTCGACAAGAAAATATCATAAGTTGAAGAAAGTTATGATCATTTTGGAAAAACCACAGCAAATACTCACTGTCTCACTCACGACAGTAAGAGCTGTAAGAGAAAAAAAGTTGCATGCGGAGAGACAATTAGCCGGGCAACAAGATTGGTAGCGGGGTTACTGCCCGGTGCTGCGATGAGAAGATAAGCCTGACAGCTGGGCTGGTAGTAGGATTAACAGCCCAACATGTCGCCTAGCCACTGGTGGAAGCTCTTTTATAGAT
The DNA here is from genome assembly GCA_963853795.1 of Xestia rhomboidea. Lineage (NCBI taxonomy): Eukaryota > Metazoa > Arthropoda > Insecta > Lepidoptera > Noctuidae > Xestia > Xestia rhomboidea. Next base: position 9,355,879 of record OY970774.1, read on the forward strand.
TTTCATAAAACAAATCATATGAAAATTTTCGGTCGAAACAATTTTCCTCTGGATGCCAGAAGCACAGGTTCAGGCCATATGGCGATGTTTGGAAGACGCCTATGTCCAGCAGAAGAAGTCTTTTTTTTTTTTTTTTTTTAGGTTGGGAAATCATCAAATGACTTCTCCCGCTCTGGGCGGAGCAGGAGGGAGTGTCAGACTTACTGACTAAAACCCATTCATGTTCCTTCCTCGCCCTTTGTGTTCCGGGGCCACGGTATCTCTTTCGAATAGTCCCGCAGCCCCGGAGCAGAAGAAGTCTTTGGCAACTAAGGTGATGATGATAATGATGATGATAATTTTCTCTTGTCAGCAAAGACTAAGTAAGTAGATACAATAAATTTTCCCTGCAGCAGATTGCAATGACCCTAAGCCCGTCATCAAGGACAACATACCACAAACAGAAAAACCGCAGAAAACTGTAATTACATAACGAGCAAATAATCTCATAAACTATCACTTTCTATACTATAAAGATCGTCGTAGTGAAACAAAGCATAATGCTAGTAAATAATAAAAAGCGGCGGACTAACTGCGCCGGAGTTTCGATCTCGGGCCTGCGAGCGTAACGGAGTCATTTACACATATGCACGGTCGAGTATAACTAGGTTGTTATACTTGTTATCTAGTGCGGGGTGATTATGAGATGATTGGCATGTTTAAGTTTTATTGAAAGAAAGACTACCTATTTTCATTTGTATTTTTGAGAAGCGGAACAGTCGACGTGTAATGTCCTGTCGGATGACTCGTAGGAGGACAGGGCAGGACAGGACAGGACACGGCAGGTGCTGAAAAAGATGGCTAGGCTGTGTGAAAGATGATATGTTTAGAAAAGCGAGTGAACGCTAAGATGACGTCTATTAGAGAAGGATATGAAAGAAAAATATAGGAAAAGAAATAAATTGGGATCAGCGCAGAAGAATGATGATATCATTGTCTTGTCTTGTCTTGTAAAAGGATAAGGCAGTCAGCAATACTAGCAGGGTACACTGACATTCATCAAGGCGAAACCCTGCTGCGCTGACACAAAATCACCCACGATTGATGTTAGATGCGAAGTTTAAACATCGGTTGATATTGCAAGTATGGTACGGTATGGTGTGGTATGGTATGGGCATCTCATGCGGAGAAATAAGGAAAATGTCATGAGGAAAGTTTTGAGTATGAATGTTGATGGCTATAAGAAAAGAGTAAAGAAATGATGGATGAACTACGATAGGATGATATGACTAGCAAGAAGGTGTCTGATGAGATGACAAATAGGGAGAAGAACACATACCGCGCCGACCCTGAATAAATTTGGATGGGCGCTGCAGAATGATATGGTGGATAATGCAAAGTCACATTACAACCTCATTATAGTAGGATGCCTTTCTACCGGTAAAAAGATACTCAAACCAACTAGTTTGGTCAGTTTTCACAAAAGGCGAAGTGATAGTCAATTGTTTTTCAAACACCAATCGCTTCGGGTTTTTCTGGCACGGCACATACCATGAACAAAGTAAATGATCTAACAGCACCGGTTACTGAAGATAATAAATCAGGAGCCAGTGAAGCATGGCTGATGTGGAAATGTCGGCTACAACACGAAATGTCGTGAAAAAATCGTGTCGTTTTCGTAACGAGCGCTGCGCCCGCGATCCCTGCCGATGTCAGTGATTTGTTGTGTGGGTTGCCAGCATACAAAAGGATTTATTTAATTTTAAATTTATTTAGTTTTACGAAGCCCTTTTATAATTTGTTGTTAGTTTATTTATTTTAGTTTGTTTAATAGTTTTTAATTAATTATGTATATAGTTAGTCTTTTATTCATCTTTTTTAGAAGATATCAAAGATACGTAAGTAACTCAATTTCAAATGAAGTTTAGTCGATCTGTTATATTGTAAGATATTTCACATCAATCAAAGTCGATGTGAATTATCGTTTTGGATTAATAATGCTTACAGACTACGACTACGAAAATCGTAATCCTTCGAGATGGTTGTATCTCTTCCAAGAACGATGACAAAAATAAATCCTTTAACTGTTTCTGATTAGTAAGTATCAGTTGTGCTAAACAACGATCATTTGGCCTTATTAACCGACGTCTAAAAAGGACGAGGTTATTTATTCCTCCAGCATCTTTCTTTTTTTCATGTATGTTCACCGATTTCTTCGAAAGCGAGGGAGATAGACGTATCGACTTCCCGAATCGAAATCGAATCAAAGCGTTTGTGTATAAAGGGGCTGCTGGTCCGATTTTAGTGATTATGTTTCATTTGGTTGAGGAAGCTCGCGCAGTGGTATCATACAAATTTTATTAAGCACTTTTTTATAAGCAAGTAGTTTCGTATTTTTTTCTCACCTGCCAACACCGAATAGTCGCTTGGGTGAAGATATGGCGCGGCTACAATCAGGATGCGCGCGCGACACGCAACCTACGCATGCGCTCACGCATCGCTATCTATGAACATTGTGATTGGGATAGTTATTGATTGGCTGATTACTTGCTTGTTGAAAGACATTGTCACATTGAAAAACTAAACTGGTTGCCTCGTTGGTTAGACGTCAGAGCATAACGATGACGTCCTCTTGGGTTCAATTCCCGGGTCAGGCAGAGTGTTAATAGGTTTTATTGCTTGGGATTTCTTAGTGGCAGGGAGCTGGATTTGTGCTCAGTTTCTTGCATTAGGTGTGCCTCCTGCAGGGCTATTAAGTATCTTTCTGATATCCAGTGACTATCAAGCTTCGGTTGTACACCGAACTTTGATGACAACCGTGAATGTCATAATATTGGTATTAGGTATCACACTGAGTGGATATCACTTTACGGTGACTAACAGGGTCATACATAATACGAAACTTTTGACCATTAATTGATGAACACTGAGCCCAGTTACTATCATTTTGAGCTGTCAAGAGAGATACATAATAGCCCTACTGATACACTGATACATGCGACTGTATAGATAGGGTATACCTCGCCCTTCGGGTATTTTTGACGTGATGTAATACGTTTTAAACTAAATTAAATGTGGCGCAAGTTTCAATTTAGGTGGCATCAACGCAAATATGACATCGATTCCAGAAAATGAGATGGATGTTCCATTTTATTCATTATGTTCATGTTCATAAATATAATTAGTTTGTGCAACAATATTAAATAATATTGCTAACTGTGGAGGCTTGTAAATGGCTTTTCGTTGATAGCCTCACTATAAATGTTTGTATTGTTAGCTGTAAGCCACCCACACAAACACAATAAAATAAAATAGAATTTTCTTAATTTTCGTAGACTATTCATTTGGGTACCTATTTATTTAGTGTTACTTTTTAGTTCATGCAAGTGGTCTTCAAATTAGTCGAAATTTCAATCGAATTTTGTTGTAGTCCTGGTAACGAAGCCTCTTATTTTTTAAACTGCCAAATAAACAGCAAAATGGCTTATATCATAACTTGTATTCAATTTCGACAGTTAATTAAAACATAATAAAGACCTATTTATATACCGGGCGGCATAGGTCGAGGTGTTCTGCCAGTGACATCACAAGGTTCCCGTATTTGTGAATATTTATAAGCAGTCATCCAGTGTCTGTATTTTTCATGCTTTGCAGGTTTTAGTAATGTTTTATTGTCCCTAGTTATGCAATGGTTACGCCTAAATTTAATTTAATTTGCATGATCACGCATTATTATTAAAGCCAAGCTCAAGCGGAACTGAGCTGGCCACATCTGTCGCATGCCAGAGGAGCTATGGGCTGAAGTTACCACACAATGGGTCCCAAACAGCAGCAAACGGCAACGCGGCAGGCCCAGAAGAAGATGGCGGGACAAACTCGACTCTTTCCACAAGGATTGGCGAACAACAACACTGGATAGGGATAAGTAAAAAGAGGGAAGGATGGCCTTTGCCCTGCAAAGAAATGACAAAACAAATGGCTAATATTATTAATGATCACGCATTACTTCTTATAATTAAACTAGCTACCTGTCTCTTAAATTAAGAACTTTAAGAACTTTTTTTCGACCAAATCATATTCTATATCAGCGATCAGGAAATTGTATCAAAATCCTCTGCGTCGAACTCAAACTCAAAGTATTAATTTCAATTAGACCAATAAAGCACTTTTGAATGTCAAAAATACGAAAAAAAAACAAAGCTACTGTCCCAGTCACAAGGCCAACTGGCCAACTGGTTAACTTGAGAAAGTACTGTAGTTGCCCATTCCCTAGCGTAGATCTCTATGGAGAAGAACGGGCAAGAAGCTCCATGGACACTCTTTTAAATCAAAATATTGTTACAAAATCTTGGTTACATCATTCATGTTGAGATTATACATAATTATATGTGAGAACGATGTAGAAAGACGACAGTAAAAGATTAAATCAACAATTTAAAAATAAAGTAATTATAACAAAATGAACCGTGGCACGTGGCAGCTAAGAGATGACCAGTCCCAACTGACAGCGCCCGTTCACGAACATGACGCATGTATCGACGCCATTCAACTCAACCATATTGAAGGGAACTGAATGACCTGACACACCCGCCACCATCAGCGAGACATTTGAGTGAGCATGACATTCTCACAGCCATCTCTTCAGTCGTTTACGACAGCATAGATCTTTCGTGTCTGTGTCATGGTGTGTCTGGTACCTTCCTTCTGATAATGGCGGGACAGTTCAGCCTCCAACTGGATCCAGATCTTAATACAGCCCTGTTATCCTGTGTCCCCAGTGTTGGTCCATTGTTTGACTTTATTTGTTTTTGGGATATCAATAACTGGAAAAAATATTCTTTTCACTTCTCATGCTCTAAAAGTACGCCAATATAGCCCTACGAAGCGGGAGTAAAGTGACCACTTTAGTCCCTAGGGAGTAAAAAGTAATTCGTTTTTTAATTTCCTTCATGTGACATAGACAAACTCAAACAGCCATTAATATACTACTATTATCTGTGTAGTGTGGACCATCTTCATTGCGAAAATGTTGAGAGTTTTAGTTCCATGGTTTTTCCGCAAGGAAGGTGGTGCCATGCGTTTTAAACTCTCTGTGTCTCTAATCTGTGACTGGTTTAGAAGAAAAAACTGACCGCGGAGATTTCTGATTTTTTGTCGCGTGTAAATTTGTTCAGTTTTATATAAATTTATAAAGAATGACCAGTGACAGTGAAGAGTTTGACGTTGAGCAAAGATCAAAAGACATAATAGATAATCTTTTGCCGCCAAAAACGCGGAAGATTTACCTAAAAACTTACGAAAGTTCTATGGACTGGAGGAAAAATAAATGTTTTTGTACTAAATTGACTATTTTTCTCGCACTCAAAGTGAAAAGTACAGTTTGCACCTCGAGACTAAACGCCAACTTAATATACCCTCGGTTTAAAAAAAAACAAACCACCTCTGTAGGCTTAGGCAAGTTGACAATCTACAATCGTTAACGCTAGTAGAAAACTAACTAACTAACTTTTCAACGGATGACTGATGAATACTTAAAATAAATCCCATTATTTATAACCAATCTAAATTCTTATTTTGACGTCCGTAAAATCCTTGTAATCAGATAACAGGTAGAAAATATTTTGTACAGACACATTAAATCTTATCATAGATATAAGATCGGGGTATTATTTACGAATTACTGAAGTCGATAAGATAAAGAATCGAGACCAAACAGTTACTTGTGACAAATTCAGGTTTTCTGAAGTTATCTATCAATTTTGTCGAGTGGTGCAATCATTGGTGCTGTTTAGGACATGGACTCTTGATTAGACCATTGCGACATTTGGAAAACTGGTCGATGATGTAATGCAAAGAGGATGGACCTTCCCTTCTTGAGATTCGGTCAAAACCGGTACGAACAGATTGCGAACGAGGTACAGTATTAGGAGGTGTCCACGAACTGCAGTTTTAGTTGACTTGGCCATTATATGGGACCATTCTGATCATTGACGACCCGAATGGCGCAGCGGTAGTGAGGCCGCCTTACGTTTTTAGGGCCCCGGGTTCGAATCCCGGTTGGAGCAAATGTTTGTGTAATGAGCATGGACATTTGTTTCCGAGTCATGGATGTTTATATGTATAATAAGTATGTATTTACAAACAAAAAGTATCTATGCAGTATATCAACTATCGGGTGTCCACGACACAAGCCTTGTTGCTTAGTGTGGCACTAGATGGCGCTGTGTGTTAATGTCCAGCGATATTTATTTATTTATTCTCAGAAGATCCATTGGCTAGATCCATGATGGATATACTGTGATTTTCTTTTTTTCTTAAAAGACCCACGATGGATTGACTTTTAGAACTGACGTAATACTGGATGTTTGGAGTGTGTACTATAAAACCACCTTTACATACTCGTGTGTACAAAACAGTCGTGTTATTCAGTTGAGAAATTGACTAGATTGGCATACATAATGGTGGAAGGGACAATAATTACGTTACAATTCGTAAAATGGTCTCAAAGTGACAATTCATAATATTACTTTCGTCTGTGACCATTGTTATGTAGTTCATATTATTATCCTATTATGATTTTGCTACAGCGTTCATTTTAGGCCCCCAGTAGTTCCATTTCCAAATCTGTTGTTCCATTCATTTTGAACGTGTAGGTACTGCACTTCTGAAACAGCTGTTTTTTTTTCGATGAAATATTTCTATGTTCGAATATATTTCTGTGTGTTCGGAATGACGTACTAAAAATGTGGTACCTAACCGTTTAGCGTCAGTGTGACCATCTATTATGCATAGTATTGACGAGGGACAAAGACGACAGCGACAGTGTAAAAAGCGTTTTTTTTCCAAAACTATAAATTCAGCCAGATACTCGTACAACATTATTTAATACCCTCATTTTTAATGACATACACCTACAAACAGAACGCGTTAATTGAGTGGCCGGGGTCAGCTGTCTCGCCTGTGATCGCGTCCGACCTGCGCGCGCATTTGAATACAATGCGCATGCGCCGCCGGGACGCTATGGTGCCGACAGCGCACTTGATGTGTTGTTTGTATAGACGCTTATATTATGGACAGGAATTTATTATGGAGAAGAGAATTTTATTGGCTCACATAACACATGAATTGCCCGATAGTTTAGGAAGAGGTGTACCCCACACCCACGTTTCACAAGTTATGTTTAAGTCCCATGTAATAGGGGGCGAGCCTATTGCCATCAACCGGGCACAAATCCAGACTCCGCGGCTGCTACTGAGAAATTCCTGATGGAAAAACCCAATAACACTTCGCTCGACCTGGGAATCGAACCCTCTTGCTCAGCAGTTGCGCTTTTGATCACTTGACCAACGAGGCAGTCTGCGGGTATTAATAAAGGACATAAAATGCCTGGCCATCTTCCCTACCGTCCAGCAATTCATGAAACGTCTTGCAAAGCGTTTTTTTCGACTCTGCTATTAAGCATTGGAACCCCCTGATCGCATCGGCCGCCCGATACGACCCATCGCGTATCAGCTCAGTCCGCCGTCCACGGCATACTCTAGTCTCCCCCGACGACGCTATCACCCTCTTACTGGAAAGTAGTAAAGACACCAGTACCGTTCGTAAGGGTTTAGCCCGGTTAAGCAGAAGCCTGTCTCTCTAGACTGAACTGCGAGATGCCATACAAAAAATAAAAGCCTGGCCATCTACCCTGGGCCCTGTTTGTGCCCTACCCTGTTTTTGATAAGATATTATGTGCCATCAACATCTGTCTAACTTACCTTTTCCCAACTACGTTGGGGACGGCTTACAGTCTGACGGGATGCAAGCTGAATAGCAGTATTTTACACCGAGCGACAGCCTCTGATTCTGCTGAAACGGCCAGTTTAGGCCACCAGTACACAAATCGTTTGAGAAAGTTTCTCCAAGAGTAGCTGGGTCCTTATAGGCTTATGAAAAACGAAATCTATGGAGTTTACAAAGCTCTCTGTAGTAGAGTAGAGATCCAAACGGACGGGCAGGAAATTCGCCGAACCGACTAAAGCGAATGAAAATCATCATCATCATCATCATTTCAGTCGAAAGACGTCCACTGCTGGACATAGGCCTTCCCCAAGTGTCGCCAGGTTGAACGAAAATAATCTGTCAGCAAGACATTACAAAGTGCAAAGTTCTGTAATAATTTTAAAACAACAACACCTCTGCTTCTCATAAGTCACATTAAAACCTTATAGGTACACTAACTTCACAATCTAGACTTTTCGTTATTGTTGCTCGTAATCTATACTAATCTATACTTTTACTAAAGAGGTATTTCTTTGTAAGTTGGTATGTAGGGCATAATCTTTGAAACCACTGATCCGATTCCGAAAATTCTTTCTCAAACGGGAAGCTATATTATCCCCAAGTGTCATGGGCTACATTTAAAACGTTTCGGTGGGTTGATTACCCTTCATAACGAGAGTGAGGCCGCGAACATAAGTTAGTAATAAAATAAAGCTGGAGAGTTTGTTTCTTTGAACGAGTTAATAACTGGAACTACCAGCCGGACCAGAAAAAATTATGACTATTTTTTGGCTCAATTCTTGAGAAAGGTAATGGGGTATTTATCATCACGCTACGATCCTTAGGAGCTGAGTAAAAAGAGAAATGGCGCGTGAAACTGCGGGCCACAGCTAGTCTTACATAAATAGTAACAAAGACTTGCAGCCGTCACAAGAACGAGTCGTCTGTGTAATTCCATAAAGCCACTTTTCCACACGTTGCGTATGCGCTATGCAAATCTTGTGCGCCCGCGCTGCTGAGAGGCGGCGGCTGACTAGGGTTGGCAGGCAATGAAGGGCGTGCAGTTAAATTGTGGGCTTTGTTTGTCTTTCTTCAAAATTCTTATTTTGGTATGATACCATGACTAACAACGTTATGGAAAGAAAGACGGTTATTTTTCTTGATTTTACAGAGCACTTTTCTCAATTCGATTCGATTATAAATATTTGAAAACGAATCTCGTTCAGGGTTTGATTAAGATGATTTAGTTATTTTATAAAGTGACATAGTAAATATCCCTTTTTAAGTGTTAATCTGTCTGTGTGAAGACTAGTCTGTCTATAAATAAAAGATTTACTTTTGATCAATTTCTAGCTCTTATCGCAATTTATCTGGAGTCGGTACAGTATAGGTCTTCTTCCTCCACACGACTCTATTAGTAGAGGCTATATAGTGGTTGTATTGGTTGTATTAAGGCTTGCTGGCTAGCAGATACCACCCGGCATATACTAACGAGAGGTTTTCTCCATGTAACTCCTCTTTGACGAGTGAATGTAAATGTGCAAAAAAAATATGTTGCTTATTAGATTCTAAACTTTAATTGGTTACCTACCAATTAAAGTTTTGACAATTGAATTAATTATAACTTTACTATTACTATATGAAAAAAATATTCAAAGTGAAGCATTTTTTGAGATTTCGTCACTGGAGTAGTTACGAAATCGTATAATAATAAACGTCATTAAGTTTTAGTATTCTTTTTCACACAAATATTTGTCACTTTAACCAGTTTTTAAGCTTTCACGGTTGATAACTATACTTAAAATGTCACTTACGGGATATCTTCCGTGATTATTTATTGTTTTTGAGCTCCCGATATTTCGACGCTGTTGCAAGCGCCATGATCGCGGGTCAACTGGAGAATGCGGGTGGATGGAAAAAATTGAATATCGGGAGCTCAAAAACAATAAATAATCACGGAAGATATCCCGTAAGTGACATTTTAAGTATTTGTCACTTTTTTCTTCACAAGGTGTACAATTGGCATTGATCTAATGATTTATTAGGCTACAATCAAATAAAAACCACTCATTTACCGACTAACGTAACAACCACTTTGTAGTGCAAGCTGATTAGAACTTTATTCTAACAGTATTTCAAGGGAAGTTTGAACCACCACAAATAGAGTTGCTAATTTAGCAGATACACCAGCCTTAATATTTTGGTTACTTTATTCTTGGTTAAATAATGAACTTTTCAATAAAAATCATAAGTTAGTTTTGGCAACCCTTTCGCATAAGTCGCGCGCTATACCTCACATATTACTTGAACGATGAGTTATGCTATCGTTACAACATTAAATGCATAATTAATACTCACTTTTTACACAGCCGTAATTATATTCTCATTTCTCTATTAATCAAGGGCTTATTCAGAAGTGTTTTTTTATTTATTAAGTGTTTACATTATTTACAATTTACAAATCTATTAAAATAAACTAAACTAACTTAAACTAAAAACTTAAAAAATGGCGTCAAAAAACTCCTCCTCAACGCTGTCAACTGGTAATGTCCCCAAGAGACTGGCGGAATTACCACGCTGTATGGCAACGCTAAGCCTTTGGCCAAGGTAAAAGCCAGCCCTAGGGTCACGGGAAGTGTCCACTAAGCGTTTTAAAATTTCACTGAAAAGGCTGTGAGCGCTCGGACCCCACGGTCCTAGAGTTTCAACCCCAAACGGCTCGAAAATATAGTTACCAATAAGGTTACTATATTTTCGCTGCTTGAGGTTCTCCGCTGCCGCAGCGGCAGCCCCTGCACAGCACGATGAACTAGAAAGATGGGAAGCCTCAAGAGTATCATATCATATCATATCATATTTACACATGTAGCATCCCTAGAGGCCTACCCATCTTCCATGGAAACAATGACAATTGAATAACACTAGGGCTAGTGGGGTATTAGAGCAATTACATTGCTTTTTTTCTAGCTGCAGTCCATTCAATTTGAAGTCATTATATAACATAAAATCACGCGTGTAATCCCAGAAGGTTTAGTACACGCATATTTTGCTAGTTATGCTTAAGTCCCATCATCCCATTTAATAGGGGGCGAGCCTATTGCCATCAACCCGGCACAAAACTAGACTCCGTCGCTGCTACTGAGAAATTTATGTCGGAAATACTGAATAATTGAACCCAAGACCTAATAAATAAAATAAATAAATAAACCATTTATTTTATGTAACAAAGACCGAGCAGGCAAAGACTCAGCATTCGCAATTGCGACCATAGACCAACGAAGCAGAAATAAAAAAAACCGAACACGATTAATTAATATATTATGATTAATCGAATTTCTAAAACTGGAAAGTGGTCCCTAATAGTTGTGTGGTCATTAAATTATGACAGATGTTAATGATTTTTTAGTCCTGGCGGCTGCGAGGCAGAGCTGAGCGACGAGTCCGGAGATAGTGTGCTCGTAGTCTTGCCCGGCTTCTAGTCAGCATTGTTGACAATTTTTTCGAATAATAGAGAAGTATGGAAGAAGAAGACATGCTGCGCCGACATCAAATGAACTTGGGATAAGGGCAGGAGAATAGCGGGCCTGTGGACGGGGAGCTATGGGCTAGCTCGCTGTCCGTCCGTCTCATGACGACAGGCCGTGTCGACGGCGCGTTCGTGTTCTACGCGCGCCTCAAAGAAAGTCAGCAAAAAGGAAGGGGTCCGCAAGGGCCGATGCCTGCCGGGGCTGCGGGACAGTTCGAAAGAGATACCGTGGCCCCGGAACACAAAGGGCGATGAAGGAACATGGATGGGTTTTAGTCAGTAAAAGTCTGTCACTCCCTCCTGCTCCGCCCAGAGCGCGAAGAGTCATTTGATTATTTCCCATCCGAAAAAATAAAAGGACAGTTGAATAATGATGGTGAGGTCAATGATTTTAGTTCATGAGAAAACCAAAGAAAGGGTGCACGATTTTCGACTCTATGGAACGTTTACAAAAGGAAGATTTACAATACGTAACGAAAAGGTACATTATAATCAATTTAGCAAGATGTGTGTAACCAACACTGCACGTCTGCACGCGATGCTCTTTCGTTTAAGCGTTTCATTGGACTGTGATTCCTCAACGCTCTGGTTTGGTTCGCTTTGCTCAATCGAAGGAAACTAGAGACGTGGATGTAATGTACCGAAAAATTACACTAGTTTATTAATGATGGATTGGCTGTTACACTGAAATTATTAGCAACTAAGTAACTTGTGAACGAGCGATTTCCTTCGCATCCTGGACGGAAAAAAAAATGCTCGAAAAATAGTCAACGGCAAGAAATATTCTATCTGTATACTGCAATTTAATAATTTTCGAAAATCTGTCTTTTGTAACTGTTAACGTTTAGATTTGTAGCATAATTTTGAGAAAATAACTATAGAGTTGTACCTAATGCATCTTCGAAATCCCTGTCCGAATTTTTTAAAACCTTATTTCATTTTTCGAACAAGATTAGACGAATCGATTGAATTAAGAATCATCAAAATCGGCTCACACGTTTAGTCTCTAGAGCGCTACAAAGAAAGAAATATACATACAGGGTGTAAACGAACCCTTCACGAAGCCGTCAACCAAGCATTCTGTACATCAAACTAAGTAACTCCATAAATTATTGCTGGGAAACGACTTTTTCTTGGGGTGGAAAGTCACGTTTAAGAGTAAAACTCAATTTAACGCACTCAAAACATTGTGCTGATGGATGCATTAAATAGTAAACGGATTAAGGAGGTATTTAAAGAAAAGTTATGACCTTAAAAACTAGTATTTGAATCTTGTGAAAAGGTTGGAACTTTGACCTCCAAAATCTCCGTAACTAGTAAGTTACCAGGTATGGTCCAGAACAAAAAAAATATCGCAAAGACGGGAAGAACAACTGCCTTTCGGCTTCGTTAAGGGTTTATGGAAAGGACAGACGCGAAAACGGTTGACACAAATGCGTGAATACCATTTTCGCAGCGGTATATCTTTCACCCCATATAGGCTGATAAGCACATTACCCTCTTCAATCGGGTTAAAGGACCTGGCTAGGTCATTTCTGAAAACAAATCCACACGGACTTTCTCAATAATCATCCACTCAACGCAGTTGATTGGCAACAGACCAGTTTTCCTTAGCCGACATCAACTAAAATCTAGTTATGCGTTGCGTTACATCCTGCGAACAACGAGTACTTCACTTTACACGATCTAATAAACATCGATCGGTTACCAAATAGTCATGAAATGTACACTGAAGTATTCGAGAAACTAGTACAGTCACGACCATTAATATGTACAGCATGAAATCAAAAAGGTGTGCTCAAATTTCAGGATGTGACAGAGCCCATCAAATGGGATGGCAACGCTAGCATAGTTTGTTCAGCATCGTCATTGGTAGAAAATCTGGTAATGTCATTTTATATTTCAAAATGGCTTGACCTCATTGGTTAGATTGGAAACAAACTATGCTAACGCCATCTGCTTTCAGCTTTCACCGGCCAACCCCGTTGAACAATTTTCTCAATGGGACAAAATAAAAATGAGGCCTATTTCATATTAGTATGGATTTTAAAATACTATGTTCTTGACAACTTAGAGATACAATCAATACGGGAGGAGAGTAATAGTTTACCTACATAATCAAAAGAAAATAACAATAAACTAAAAAATTGCTTCAACTAACTTGTCCTCAACTCTGTGAACTCTTAATGTCCCCAAGACATTGGTAGCGTTGCCACATTGTAGGGCATCGCGTAGCCTCTAGCCAAAGGTAAACGCCAGCCATTGGGTCACGGGAAGTGTCAACTAAGCGTTTTGAAAAGGCAGTTAACTTACATTAAGGCGACTACAGGAGCTAAATTAGCAACTCTATTTGTGGTGGTTCAAACTTCGTTTGAAATAGTTAGAATAAAGTTCTAATCAGCTTGCACTACAAAGTGGTTGTTACGTCAGTCACTGCGGGCCGAATAGTGCGAAAGGAGTGATTTTTGCGATTTCCAAAAAATCCATTGATTGGACTACAAAAATAAAACACTATCATGCTAATATGTTGCTTGTAGAATTTATTGCCAAAAAATAAGAATGATCGCATATATTTTAGTATGGTTTTTACTCGTTAAAAGATTTTTTTAGAGATAAGTTCGTAATTTTTTTTATTTAGTAAAATTAGTTGTATTGTGTTTTTAAAACATTATCATACTAGCATATATCCTGAAGAATATCATATATTTTTTTGATTTTGTTTATTGCAGTGAAACTAAACTCGCGTTTAGCTCCTTTATGCCTCTTGACTACCCTGTCCTCTTAAACTGAAAGATAATCTATTCTACAGAACTAATTCTTGTAAACTACGGTTACTTTGCCAGCCGCTTTGAAACCTTTCAGATAAGTGCCACGCCCTGAAACGTATGATGTCACGATAGTACGACGACTGGATAGAACAGAATCAGAAGTTTATTACTGTACTGTTTTAAGTACTATACAATTGACAAAGTCACACTATTTTGTAAAGGCGGTAGTGAGATAGGACAAAAACTGTGCTACGCTACGATCATAATAATATGTATTTCGTGTCTTCAATACTATTTAATCATTTCATAAAAGCTTATTTGTTAAAAGTCGCTGTATATCTTACTAAAACATCCTTTATATTTAAAAAGATGGCGAAATGCGGGTGTATTTTATGTAATTCTAGCCCTTCGGGGGTTACAGACACATTTGTTCTTTCATGAGTAATTTTATGTTATCTTTCAAAGATGGTCCTTACAATTCTACCGGCCCTCATTTAAAAGGCATCCCCAACTCACCGGTAAAACCCTTCAAAGTGAGAAAGCCTACAATTTACACAAAGAAGCGCCCCCCATCCCATTTGTACTGAAAATCCATTTCACAATACACCCCGAACAGACATGGCAGCGAGATTAACGAAATGGTCTCCCTTCCTCACACCACTGCGTCCCGGGGAGAGCGATCAATACCTCGGCTTCTAATCTCACGGAATCTTGCGTCCTTGTCGCTCGCGAGATGTAGATGAACTGCCTTCATCCTGGACTGAACTTCAACCTTATGGCCGATGGATAAAGTTGGTTTTGGGCTGGGTGTGGAAGTAAAGAGATTATGTACGGGCTATAATCTTCTAGTTAGGTAGTGGTTTGCGGTTGTGTGGGATGGTGCCTTGTAAATGGGGTATGAATCGCTGAATTACAAAGGTGTTGCAGTTTTCCTCTAGTAGATTACTTAGAAATCTCTATGTGTGATAAACGTGATGTTACGGGTATTTCCGGTAAACTTCATTCATGGTGTTTTCCCAGGTATAGAGGAAAATCCCAGATTTTATTTAGGTTCGAAATTGCATAGACAATTTAGCATCATTCATGACAAAATGAACATTAATCAGGGAGAGTACTACAATTACAATAGAGATGATGACTGACTAAAAAAAATATGATTCTGTTTAGCCTGTCAGTTAGACTATCGAAAAATATTGGATATGTGTTTATTGTTTTATCAAATTAATAAAAATTGACGAAGATAAAACGTGTCAAACATCAAGAGTCTTGATGTTTGTGACGTCACATTTCAGTAAAAAAATGTAGTCAAATGTGACGTCACACAAGTTTTCGACGCACTGTATCGTCTACATTTTTTGTTTACGTGAAAAACGAATAAATATGTGTCCAATAGTTTTTGGAAATCTATCTGACGAACTAGTTAGATTTTTTTGTCATCTACCCCAATCTACCCTATTCAGGGAGTACTTTCCGTCTTTATAGGTACTACACAATATTTTCTTTGTGATGACGTTTACCCTACTTATTTCTTATTTCTGTAGAGATAGTGTGTGATCCGAGAAAATGGAATATTGAACGTAGATTAGATAATTTTCATACTTAACAATTTACTGTTGAGTTATCTTGAAAGTTTTATAATGAGTTTAATAATAAACCGGGAAGTCCCTTATCTCTAACATCTGTACAACATGTAGCATATTCATCAGCATACGCAGGACTCATAAACTGAAACTGAACATATCAATCGTCGCGGCATCTTTCAAAGCCTTTACGTTCCATGATACTTAATTATCTTTATTAATCTTTAGGTGATTTTTTAAACGTTGGCAATACTTTAAGGGCGTGTAGTACCTACACATGAAAATGAACAACTTTTAGTATGGGACAGACCATGAAATCGCGAAAAAAATATCAGCTGGTGCTTACAGTTTTTTGAGTTACGCGACAATAATATAGGGTGTAAACAGACTCTTCACGAAGCCGTTAACCAAGCATTCTGATCAAACTATGCAAAAAATATTGCTGGGAAATTACCTTTTTTTTTTGAAGAAAAATTACATGTTCCCAGGCATACCTGGGAACCTTCTAGTTACGGAGCTATTGGGGATTTGCGATCATTTTTTTGTTACAGATCATAATCTAGAACAAAAAAATGATGTGTGAACAAGTGTCTTTCGGCTTCCTTAAGAGTTTTTTTACACCCTTTATGTATGGAGCAGCTGATTATTTTTTTCGCGATTTTGCAGATTAACTGGAGAGAGTTGAAGCACCTGTAAAGATATGATTTAATAAGAAACTTATGATGTTACCGAGCTCTATGGGATAAAATAGTTGTCAAATTGATTTATTTAGGTAACACAAGGTTGTGTTACTTAAATAAATCAGTTTGACAGCTCGCATTCGTATAGGTATACGGATCGAAAGGCACATTGGGTGCTTAAGCATTAGAATAAGAAAATATTAAAGAAGAATAATCTTCCTAAGACATGTATGTATGACAGACAGACATGTATTATACTAAGACATATATGTATTGCATATAAGTATCGTTAACATCTTATGATACACATAAATAGACACTGTGACGTGATAAATAAAATACTATTCCCACATCCGTATAGTAAGGAAATACTCACCTGAAAGTTTATAAACCGCTGTCATAATCTACGATGACAAAGTTCTTTAGTTATGACTAAAGTGATTCAGTTTAAGTAAGTACCTATCCACTTTTGAGCCTGTTCACAGACAGATAACAACATTATAGTGATCATTGTTTTTATCATCGCCGCTCCAAGCAGACAGATTGGAAATTCCGGTACCATATTTGAAGATATATTGTGCCCTTGGTTGAAGTGCTTCCCTCTTATTTGCAAGAAGTACCAGAGGGTAGGTGGAGATTAACAGATGACTCAGCTCTTGTTGGCACATTACAGGAGCATCAGCTCCTGTAATGTGCCAAACTCGTCGCTAAATTTTTGGCTGTATCCATTTAAGATTGAATCTGAGAGTATTTTAAGCTGTGACAAAAATATAAGTCTATAAGGGTATGAAAAACAAGGTGTAAAGTTCTTCACCCCCTATAGAGAAGGGAGGATCCTTCGACCAGACGGGTGTTATACCTGGTGGGCTACGAGTTGTTGTCGCGTTCTTCTATACACGCTTTATTGTTGGGTCGCTTTGGAACCGAAAGCCATAAACTTGATCATCGAACTCGGAACGATGGGGACTGTTTTTTTTTTAAATAACTAAAAAAAAATATTTCAAATTTTATTTATCGTGTTCTATATTTTTATTTTCGTTAGATTTTGATAAAAAAATGAAAAAATTAAATTGAATTTTTTATTGTTATTTAAAAAAAAAGTTGTTTTTTTTATTGTTTTTTTTTTTTTTAAATAAAAACAGTTTCAATCCGAGTTCGATGATCGAGGTTATGGCTTTTGGATCCAGAACGACCTAAAATTACCGGAGTATAATCTTAAGTCGCGGATAATTTTAACTGCGCGGTTTAGGAATTTGATGCTTGTTCTTCATAGCCCAAAACGTCTGGTCAGCACTTTGGGCAACAGTAGGCCTGACTATCTGAGTTCGCTAGACGAGTAACTTAACTTTCTACATTATATTATCGACGCCTGAAGAGCTTATTTCAATACACCTCTTTTCCTGTTGATTTAATTTTGGATGTCAAAGATGATTTTAATAAGCCAAAGACCATTAAACTGTTATGCACGCCATAAAGGCTATTCAATATCTGTAAAAACGTAATTTCTTCATTACAAATAATCCACATGTTCTTTGTTCCATTCTTAACCTAGCTTATAAAGATAGAAGAAAGATGGTTTCATATCCTTTGTTCTTAACACTAACAGCCTGGGTTCAATAAGTTCTGTTTCTGAGAATACCTATGACTTACGAGTATGTCTATGTATGTATCAAGGTATACATCACTTGTATGTGTCATAATGTATTGAAAGATCATCGCTAACTCCCTATTAGTAGTTCCACAAAGACATTATAGTACATTGTTACCCTAGGGGTGACAGTAACTTATTTAGTCCCAAGGCGGGGTTTGGTGCCCGAGCGCAGCGAGGGCGCTAATAGTTCGAGGGACTAAATAAGTCTTTAACCCGAGGTAAACACTGTGCTTTTCATTACGAATACAAGGAAAGTAAAAATAAAAACATTTATCGACTATCAATAGAAAAATGAACTATTTTGTTTTATAATTTGACAGTTGTCAGTTGAAAACGATTCTCCCTAGGGCTGAAAAGTATTACTTTCAACCCGCTCTTCAGGCAACTTCAGACCTACTTTCAGAGTATGAGTAATGAAAATAACATAACATCACGCCTGTAATCCCCGAAGGTTTAGACAGAGGTGTACCTAATAGTACACCTACATTTCGCCAGTTGTGTTTAAGTCCCATGTGAGGCGAACCCATCAATTTCATCATCCGTCTCAAATCCAGACTCCGTGGCTGCTGCTAAGAAGGTCCTGATGGGAAAACCCAATAACACTTTGCCCGACCGGGGAATCGAATCCAGAACCCAAAAAAAGAAAAAATATTAACAAAACTAGCTTTATAATTTTATAATTTATCCCACACCCTATGGTCCTAGCCTGGGTCAATGGTCTACCTGAGTGCAAAGCTTCATCGACATTTCATAAGGCGAGAGTTAAATCTTTCGAATTAATAGTAATAGTAAAGATTCTACGATGTTTTTTCTACAGTATTAAGTATCCTGAAAGAGTTTCCAAACAATGTTCCCACTTACATTTTTCAAGCTACCAGACACGTCTCACAAAACCCACAAAGAAAGAGCCGGCGGGGGTGAAGGCTCGAATATTAATTATCGCCGCCACCCCTCCTCTCCCTAAAGGGGGGCTATAGGGGGTGAACTCCTGAGACAGCGCCTGGCACCAATACTCCTGCTTTAAGAGTTAGGGAGGGACGACTGGCCGTGGATTTTAATGGTAAAGTGGGAGGAAAATTTAGATTCATTTTCTTTGTCTCGAAAAAGATTTATTTTGAGGTGGAGACCACCTCAAAATATGTTGTGTTTATGGGTTTGGCTTTTTATAAAATTGACTTGGAAAATACACGAATTTTAACGTGACATCGGTAGCTATTTCACCATCTCCGTTTAAAACGTGTATAAAACTAAAAAAACACACAAAACATTAATTAGAATATTGGGAAAAAAAAACAACCTAACTCCTGTACTGCAAATGGGATTTGAACAAGAAAGCTTCAGAATGAGAACAAAGGATTTTGTAACAAAGAGGTGTTTCTTCACGTTTCATGGTGCCATGCGTCAGCGGTATCGGGAGAAAATTAAGGGCGCCGTACCTATACAATTTTTTGTAGTCCGCATGCGTAAATAGTGCAGGAGTTTGACATGTTTCATTTTTTTCTGCTGTAGAGTAGTGCTGTTATAATCACCTTTTTGCAGGTCACGCTTATTACCATGTTTTTAGCCTATTCGAGTACTTATGTATGTACTTCTAGATTACTGGCAACCAAGCATTCTGTTCATCAAACTAAGTAACTCTACGCAAAAATTATAGCCGGGAAACCACCTTTTTTTTGTGTGAAAAATTACGTTTTACGTTTGGTCTCAATGTAAAGCACTCAATAAATTGTGCTGATAGATGCATTAAGTAGTCCGGTGGTCGTGTAGGTATAACGTGATCCCCAATATTTCCGTAGCTGGAAGTTTTCCAAGTTTGATCCCGAAAAAAAAAAAAAAATGTTGCATTGACGGAGAGAACACGTGCCTTTTGGCTTCGTTGAGGGTTTTTTTACACGTTGTAAATATACTAAGGAACGTTACGTTTTCAGTCGTTATTTTGCCAACAGTTAGTCCTTGGCTAGTAAATTACTAGTCAACGCGTAAACGTAAACATACCTGATACCTTAATATTAACAGTAAAGCCAGCGAAAATTATAGAAGCCCATGATTTTAATGATACCTTAGACATGATTTTGTATATAATTCGCGAGAACTGAAACATCTGTCCTGTAATGTTTTCATAGGCGGAGTATGCCTGTAAATAAATAAATTGTAGTTATATACAAGCTAGTTATAAAGTAGGCGGAATACAAGGATGTCCGTGTTATTTGAATAATTATTGAAGCTTGTGAGTTCTCCAGGGAACTTTGCTACTAGTGGATTGTTTTACAATTCTAGCCTTTGTACGTACGTTCGACCAAGCTATTTACATTTAAACTTGACATTTACATTTTAACATGAAAAATTACATTTTCATTTCATATTCATATTTTTATATTTTTCAAATTACTAATTAAAAATTACAAAAGTTTAAATTTATGTTTTAACAGCCAAAGAATGTTGGAGGATTGTCAGATAATGGGTGCTTAGTAACAACAGATAAGATCTTACTGATTTATTAACTACATATTGTTTGTTTATACTAATCTATACTCAATTTATAAAGAGGGAAGATTTGTATTTTTGTATGTAACGAATAAACTTAAAAAGTACTGGACAGATTTGAAAAATTCTTTTAGCAATGGATAGCTACATTATCAGAGAGTAACATAGGCTATATTTTATCCCCGTACTCCCACGGGAACGGGAATTACGCGGGTGTCCCGCGTGACGTCCGCTAGTATATAATATACCGGGAGACTGGATCTGGACGCGCCATTTGCTAATTATTAAACCTTACTTTTCCTAAAATTTATAGTTTGGGAAATAATAACACTACTTTTGTACAAACTATAAATCTAAATAATAATAAAAAAATGTACAAGTAACAAAACGGTTACAGGGCGTCAAAAAATTCGTCCACATCGCTGTCAACAGGAAAAGTGCCCAGAAGGCTGGCAGCATTGCCACGTCGGATGGCAATGCTGATTCTTTGGCCAAAAAATAGGCCCGCCCTCTGGTCACGTGAAGAGTCGACCAACCGCTTGGCGATTTCTCGAAATACTAGGTGGGCACTCTGACCCCAGGCCCTAGTGTTTCAACTCGAAACGGCTCAAACACATAATAACCAATTAAATTATTGTATTTGCGCCGTTTGAGGTTTTCAGCAGCTGCAGCAGCCGCCCCAGCGCAGCCCACTGTGCTAGGAAGATGGGATGGCGCAAGGGTATCGACGCAAATAATGAGATAATTATGTCTAAGTATATATACTATATTGAGATTTTTTTTTGCATTATTTTAGTACTTCGTTTTTTTAGTATTTTTTGGTAGTCATAAACATTGGTTATTAAAATGCCTCGGAACTTCCCTCAACCTAGGTTAAAAAATTAGATAGTTAGGCTTTAAAAAAAACACTAAAATAAAATCTTAAGTAAAAAGTCTAAAGTAGGGTCTAATAATTAGCAAATGACCTCCTCTATATGCGAATTTGCTATGGCGGTTCCAGATCCAGTCACCCTGTATAATAACAGTTCCTCTCACATACAATGTGCCCTCACATTCCTCTCAACCAATAGCAATACTCATTCAATCTTGAATGAAATCATTCTCGACCAAGAGATACAACTGAACTCCCTGTTAACACCTTGTCAAGCCAAACTCACCCACAAACCCATTAAAAATTCACAACAATACGGTTCAAATTCAAATAACAAGGATGAGTGTCGTTTAAGTCATTCAAAAAAGGAATAAGAAACGAGATCGATTCTCTTAAAATGACAAGTGGTAACCAAAAATGAATCTTAGTAGTGGAGAGTAGAGTCTAAATTTGAATGAGGTCTACAAAATTATAGAACAATTTAATATGGAACGAGCAAAGATGGTTCTCTAGGGAAAAACCGCGGAGAGCGCACGCAATAGAGGCCCTTATTCGATGGAATTTGAATCAGTTTTAGCTCATTTTCCTGTGGTAACGTGTCAATTATGACTTTATGATGTCGGGGCGGTCGTTCAAGATCGATTTGCTCTGGATACAGACAAAGTATAATATTAGTGGTAGAAAATGTTCTATGTGGTATATATTGCGGATTTTCCTTGTTTGTACCACATATTTATGTAAGGACGCGAGTCGAGTGATGATCAAGTATTACCGATTTAAGAAAACGAGTATTTTTTTATCCGATTTTGATGTTTTCTTGTTACTGAAATGTAATGAAATAGTGAAATATTTCCCTGGGCTACGTTTTATAGACATTTTCCTTTGCAGAGTGTCAGTGACCTCTGAATTTGTTTCTTCTCAGAGTAGTCAGGTACGAAACACAAGCCCCACCTAGTTTTAAAACATAATATCATGATGTGACGTTTAACAGTGTTTTTGTAAAACCATTTTACAGGAATAAATATGATTTTTGCATTTAATCTATAATACTATTTACGTTGATGGCATTCAATTAAACAGGTTGTGTAACATTAATTTACCTATTTCAAAGAACAAACACAAAGTTAAAAAAAAAAAAAAAAAAAAAAATAGTTTAATTATTGTATTATGCTTTTAAACAAAACTTCAAAAGAAAATCTTGTCTGCATTTCACTAAATCTACCTACAGTATGTATATACGCACACACTCTACATATACATACACACGATACATCTACATACAAACAGATACAACCCACTCATTCTCCCAAACAGACGCCTCCTTCAAGAACAAAGAACATTCTCGTAGCAACAACATTCATCACTCCGTAGGCGCGGCTAGGGCGGGCGAGATGCCAGGGCGGGCGGCCACTCACACACACACCCGCCCCGTACACACAGCACAAGGTGTGGGTGTGTGAGTGGAGCTGAGAAGCGTGGGTTCGTAAATAGGAGGGTATGTAGGTGATGTTGAGTTGGGTTAAGACTGTGTAGGTGTGGGTGTGTGCGTGAGCGGAAAGTATTGTGTGATTATTACGGATGAAATTCATATAATTCGATAATTTAAAAAACTCTTTATCGTTATCTCTTTATCTTAACTCATACACTAGTGTTAGTGTTTGTATGCCGCCCATGACCCCCTGACTTGGCTTTACATGCCGTCAAGAAATATCTCTCAGGCATGCTGGTTTCCTCACGATGTTTTTCTTCAAGTAAGTGATGATTATACAATACGCACATGAATCCGGAAAATCAGAAGTGCGTGTCGAACTTGACACCTATGACTTGGCAGTTCGAAGGACACACCACTTTGGCTATACCCCAATTCCTTCTATGTATTCTTTTCCCGTGCCTCCTCGAACCAGCCCTCACGATACGCGTCGAGTTCGTCTCGCTACATTTTTCAAAGCCGGCCTCGGCTGCGCCGTCCGTCTTCCGGCTCCCATCGTGTGGAGACTTTTGCCCAGTGGTCGTAATGCACGCGTTAGGCGTTGACAAAAATTGTATGTACCGATTTTCATTTAAACTTAAGGATACAGAAATAAATTGTTTTATATCTCGCTAGTCTCTCTATCTGCCTAGTTTTTTCCCAACTATGTCGGGGTCGGCTTCCAGTCTAACCGGATGCAACTGAAAACCAGTATTTTACATGGAACGACTACCTATCTGACCTCCACAACCTGGGTGTAGGTACTATATACCCCTTGGTAAGACTGGTTGTCAGACTTAAGTATCTCGCTACATGATATTCATAAAACAGTTTCATATCTAACAAAAGTCTCCTCTCACCCACATAATCTATACTCGCATTATAAGAGCTAGCGCGGCATTTAGATAACATGATGGAACGGGGAAGCGAACTAGGCGGCGAGCTCGAACACTCAGCTGATAAGAAACTGCAGTGTAATTCTGCATATTTTGTCTATTAGGTTTTAAGAAGCTTCACGAAATTAGCACCACCACCCAAAGGTTGACTGGTAGAAAATGCATTAAGTCTGCCTCTGTGTTTTGTGCTTGAGGTGTTAAATAAATAAATGAGTCAGAGAACCGCGACTCTTTATTTTATATACATTCCATTCTTGGTTTTCCTTTCATTTAATTTATCATGTTTGTTAGAGAGATTTCATCCTGATAATTGACCCTAACGATCGATGCAATAAAAGTACAGGGTATAATTTTTTCAGATTTTAGCCGGTTCGATTCCCGGGTGTGGGAGAAGAGAATTTTCGAAAATCTTTGAATGCAGTTTGCTTTCTATTCAAAAATAAAGGAATGTTTCCTTTGAGTAAAATTTTCTATCTTCAGTATTAAGAGTACTTTCCCTCCAGGTGGCATTACAAAATTCCACCCTGTATAAACTCTCTTGAATTTACGAATTGCGATACTTAAAGTACATATAAAGCACTCTGCATTATCGGACTCAAAAAAAAAAAATGGCCTCGCTCGCAACCATATTTACTTTAGTAAGAAATGGGAAAAAAACCTTTTTGGACCATTATAAATTTTATACAAATTTGTGTAGGTTTGCAGGTACTTTTGTTTTTTTTTAATCGACGAAATCGTGAGTTCACAATGTACTAAATACTTGGTAACCGTTTGTTCGTCGGTGTACCTTCAACCTTGTATAGGCGAGACGACAAAAAAAAATCTAATTAGTCCATCACTTAGATTATCAAAAAATATTTGAAATGTGTTTTTTCTTTTGTTACGTAAACCAAAATTGACGAAGATACGACGCTTTTAAAATTCTCAATACGTCACGCCATGGTATAATTTTAAGCTAGTTCTGACGTCACGAGCCCCCACTCCCGAATTTTGATGCGTTTTATCTTTGTCAATATTCATTGATTTACAAAAACCAAAAATACGGGTCCATTAATTTCCAATACTCTAACTGACGGACTAAATAGATTTGCAATTTCTTGATACTGTCGTCATGCCTATTATACCATGTCTTTTGTAAATATTTGCAGAATAAGCTTCACTTCAGATACCATGAGTCAGGGCCGCGCCTGCGCATACGGGTTCCGGTGTTCCCTAGAAAACTGTGTAAGTACATAGGTACTACATCGGCAAATATCATGCTGGATGTTTTCTACCGAACTATGAGTTTGCTCGTATGCGCAAATTCATACTTGGTACATTCTGATATTCATTTATGTATGAACATGTTAATGATGACGTTTATTTAGATCATACATACATATTTATGTTCAAGGATGGATTTCATCTTACATAAAGGGCGTAAATAGACCCTTAACGAAGCCAAAAGGCTTTTGCTCTCCTCATTGCAATCATTTTTTTTTTTATTATTTTACGGAGATATTGGAGGTCAAAGTTCCAACTTTTTCACAAGTATTTTTCAAATACAAGGTCATATTTTTTAAGGTCATAACTTTACTTTAAATACCTCTATAACCCGTTAACTATTAAATGCGTCCTTAAACATAATGTTTTGAGTTCGTTACATTGAGTTTTGCCGTAAAACGTGATTGATGAACCCAAAAAAAGTCGTTTCCCAGTAATATTCTTTGCGTAAAGTTACTTGGTTTAATATCCCGAATGCTTGGTTGACGGTTTCGTGAAGGGTCTGTTTACACCCTGTAGATGTAAATAAGATAGTGAAACGTGGCAGAGCTACTAGTACTCGCGATGAGTATTCTGTAAGCTTTAATTTTTTCTCAGAAGCTGCGAAGTAGTGTTTTCCCTTTGGATTTTCCGGATTCAACTGTTTTGGAGAATCTGATATGAATCTGTATGTCTTTCGTAGCACTATATCTGCTTTATCCTGCTTTATCTATGTTAATTTTAGTTTGTTTGAGTTTAGTTTTTGTTTTTGATGTTGCTAAGTAAACTAGCGATCCGAACGGTAATCCTTCATCAATCAAACATCGATATTTCTTTACTAGATATTGTAGGTTTAATATTAATTCTATAAATTTGTGCGTAAAACGCATCAAAATCAGTTGTACAGTTTATAAAAAAACGTGGTCACAGATACAGACACGAAAAGCGACTTTATTATAAGCTTTTATTTAACATGCTTTGTTAGTTATTTTATAATAGCCTTGTAATTCAAAAGGAAAACATAATTATTTCATTTTCACGCACAAGTGTTATCAGCCACTGAAATATTTATCGGCAACATGTGTTAGAGGTAACTTTTAGAACCTCCGGGGCTTCAGGGATGTTTGCTAGGAAACAGGGTGGTATAACGGACCTCTGACACGCAATTACACTGAGTTACATTGAGTTTCCACGTGTAGCGACGTATTGTAGCAAAGACACATACTATGTGTTGTTGTTGGTCTAGTGGTTCCAAGCAATGGGGCTATCTTTTTTGAACTCACCAGATGGCACCACTGTCGAGTAAGGCCTTGTTAATGAATCTATTTATACTTTAAAGTACCAATAACTTCACAAAAAGTTCATTTTATTACGTATAACAACAAAGTGTAAACTTTAGATACATATTTACAATATTCTCCCTAAAATTAGCAAGCATGAAACATTTAAAAATCATTCTACCTCCAAATAGTCACAAATAAGATACCGAAGAGATCGAGTTGCTACCTAAAATCTTCAAGTCATAATAAATCAGAAATGGCTCAATCTAGACCACAATCGTGAGTATTAGTAAAAATACGTGATAAAAAAGCACGCAACGCGCGAACACTGTATGACAGCTGACATTTCGGAAGACCCTACTCTACACGAACGCCTCTAGCGGCGAATTCATGCGTGCTAGCCCCTATTCGGGTGATACTTACTTTTTACTAGTGACGGATGGTCAAGTCACTCTCAATCAAACAGTGCGCCGTAGAGAGTAAAGTAGGGCGCCGTGAAGCTTCTGTTTACGGAAACTAATCTAAGTATTCGATAAAAGTCTAATGAGCTTGTTGTCTCACAAGAGTTAATGTCCATTTTCACGGAAAACCTTTCGAAGCTCACTTAATGGTTTTTAAATTACTTTGGCGAAGACGATGTCGAAAACTTTTCGTGGCTCCAAAATTCTTTCCATGCACAAGATCCACCAGAATTCACTTCGTAAGAAGAGTCTCATTGAAATATTACGACAGCAGCCTTAAAACAGATCTGACTCAGATCAGACTTGATTTGTTGGAATATTGGATATTGGTCCAAAATGAATATCAAACTTATTTATGTGAAGCCGGATTTTCAAATGTACTCTTATAAAAACTCTGCTATTGCAACTGGCTAGGGCACCGAGGTAATAGTACATTATGATATAAGTGCGGTAAGTTGAAAATTACAGCCGAGGCGATATTACTAGCCCGAGCCGTAGGCGAGGGCGATAAAAAAGCAGAGGCTGTAATATCAAAGCGCACGTATGTCATACGACGTTTTATAACATATTTGCGAGGAAATAAATAAAATAAATAAAAACAATACAGCGAAAAGAAAAAGCGCGCGGAATAAATTTTACTTGTTCACAAATTAGCGAGGCGCGCGCATCAGCGCTTTTAAGGCAAAGACACAAAAACAGCCAGTATTACTAAAAAACTAAATTAATATTTTTGTATTTTTGTTACAGATAAATGGTTGTAATTTATTGTCAAAATTAATTAAATTAAAGAATTAAATGTTTCTTTATTATATTTCATCTCCCAAAGTTAATTTTATTCATAAAATGTTGACCACTTTTCTGACATAAAAACTCTTTCCTAAGATTTAAAAAGTATAAACCGTGCATTTTACTTTACAGCACAAGTACGTAATGAGATACATTACGATATTGAAATTGGTGAAATAAGAGACCCTTTACGAGAAAATGTGTTATAAAATATTAAACCTGTAAATGCGCCGTGAACTGAAAAAGTTTGGGAACCCCTGCACTAGGCCATTCATAAAAACGGTAGGTACTTAATGATGATGATGCTTGATGACCTATTCTCTGCCTGGAACACATAACAGAATCTTATGGCGAAAGAACCGATTGTTCCCAAAGTGATCACTGGCGGGACAAGCAGGTATGGCACACGTAAATAAATTACAAGGAAATATGCGTAAGGCAGATACGTCACTCGGTCTAGACTTACTGAGTACCTAGCAGGTATTGTTGAAAGATTTTTCCTGTAGTCTGATTATGCAACAATTGAGAAGGAAAAAATGTCGCAATGAAAGATGTGTGATCAAGCTTTCGAGAAATTGATTAAATTATGTTATTCCAAAAGTCCATTAATCGTTAAACACAATGATTTAACTGAAAATAATTGAAAAGATATTCAATTCATTTTGGAGACTTGAATTTAGAATATTTTGTGCTAGTTTTTGCCCGCCCGCGGCTTCGCAAGTAAAGGTCGTAAACCATTATCATTGTATGTCCTAACCCAAGTCATGGTCTACCTGTGCGCTGAATCAGTCCAGCCGTTAAGGTGTAAAAAAGTCAGACAGGAAAAGTACGGATTGTATTGAAAGCCAAGTCACATATTTTGACTAAGGTGTAGAGTTTGTGAAGAGTAGACCTTTAGAGTTAGGGCGTGTAGAGTTAGAAGCTTGGCTCTACATGAGATCTGATAACTTTTTGACAGTGTGAGTCATATGGTCTCGTATAAGCAACATTTTACATTCAAATGTAAAAGTTTGTATGTTTGTAAACAAATCATGCCAAAACTACTTAACGGATAAAATTTGGCACACAGATAGTGTATAAACTGGGTTAACACAAGGATACTTTTTATCCCGGTATCTGAACCAAATTGTGAACCATACACCATGCAAATATGTAAACAAGCATACGCCATGCATGCAGCAAGCATGCAGCATGCAAACAAGCATACACCATGCATGCAGCAAGCATGTAGCATGCATGCAGCAAGCAAGCATGCAGTATGCAACATGCAGCAGGCATAGTTTCTGTCACGGCTCCGGCGCTGCGGGGCTCTGGCGGTCCCACGCGAGCTTATCGTCGCAGATGTGTTTTACGCTCACCACCACAGCTTCGACTTGCTGACCACGCAGACTAAAACACAGGCCACACCGCCAGCTCGCCAATGCCTTCAGCTCCATGCCCTGGAGCTGCATAAGGGAGGCACTCCGGTATCACCGGGTGCCGACCTACCTCCGTCGAGTGGTCGGGGACTACCTGGCGGACAGGTATGTCATCTACCCCGGTCGCAGTGGAGACTGGAACCGGCGAGAGATGTCGTGCGGTGTTTCGCAGGGATCGGTTCTAGGCCCATCCTTGTGGAACATCGGTTACGACTGGGTGCTGCGCGCCGACCTCCCTAGCGGCGTCAGCGTTGTCTGCTATGCAGACGACACGCTGGTGCTGGCACAGGGGAGGTCGCACGAGGCGGCGGCCGAAATAATGACACGCGGGGTTGCGATAGTCGTTGAGAGGATCCGGCAACTGGGTCTCGAGGTGGCATTGCACAAGTCCGAGGCCATGTGCTTTCATGCAATGCGCCACCTCCGGGATCAGCAGTGACGGCGGGAGGGGTATCCATCGGCGTCGAGTCGACGTTAAAGTACTTAGGTCTCGTCCTCGACAGCCGGTGGAACTTCGCGGAGCACTTCCGACGTTTGGCCCCTAAACTGGAGCGGACAGGGGCTGCCTTCAGGCGGCTCCTGCCCAACCTGGGGGGGCCAAACGCCTCCTGCCGGAGGCTCTACGCGGGAGTCGTGCGGTCCATGGCCCTCTACGGGGCCCCGGTGTGGGCGCGTTCATTGAGGCAGCGAGCTGCCAACCATTTGAACGCGCCCCAAAAGGTGGTGGCCGTAAGGCTGATCCGGGGGTACCGCACGATATCCCGCGAGGCGGCGAGCCTCCTTGCCGGATTGCCGCCATGGGATCTGGAGGCGATAGTCCTCGCGCGCCTACACGAGTGGCGCGCGGAGGCGCTACGCCGGGGGGAAACTCCGCTGCCGCGGCAAATTGTCGCTCAGCGGACGGACTTCCGGCGGGATCTCATGGCGGCATGGAGAGAGCGACTGTCGCAACCCCGTGCAGGGCACGCCACGATAGTGGCGGTAAGTCCCCTCTTTGAGGAGTGGCTGGAGAGACGCCACGGCGTCCTCACCTTCCGCCTGACGCAGGTTCTTACCGGACACGGATGTTTCGGTAAGTTCCTGCACCGAATCGGGCGGGAGGAGACGCCCGGGTGTTTCCATTGTGAGGATCGACCGGAGGACACGGTGGAGCACACGGTGGAGGTGTGCCCTGCTTGGGTGGAGCACCGCCGTGTCCTCGAGGTGTCGATCGGCGGCCGCGACCTCTCGCTTCCGGCCCTGGTTCGTGCCATGGTCCGGAGCGAGACGGAATGGGACGCCGTCACCTCCTTCTGCGAAGCAGTCATGCTAGCGAAGGAGGTGGCGGAACGTGAGAGGGAGATATCCTCACGTCCCGGCCGCCGCGGGAGACGCCCCGGGCGTCGGGGGCCACGTGGTGGCTTCCGGCCACCGTAGGCGCGGGCCTGTGGACGGGGAGCTATGGGCTAGCTCGCCGTCCGTACGTCTCATGACGACAGGCCGTGTCGACGGCGCGTTCGTGTTCCACGCGCGCCTCAAAGAGAGTCAGCAATAAGGAAGGGGTCCGCAAGGGCCGAAGCCTGCCGGGGCTGCGGGACTATTCGAAAGAGATACCGTGGCCCCGGAACACAAAGGGCGATGAAGGAACATGGATGGGTTTTAGTCAGTAAAAGTCTGACACTCCCTCCTGCTCAGCCCAGAGCGGGAGAAGTCATTTGATGATTTCCCATCCGAAAAAAAAAAAAAAAAAAAAAAAAGGCCACACCGCCAGCTAGCGAGCGGGCAAACGAACCGGGGAAAACATCGTTTCACTTCTTTTCAAACTTTGGTTCACACCGCGAACTACCGAAAGAGCCGAAACGGCTCGCTCGCCCGCTCGCCAGCTGGCGGCGTGATTCAAGTGGATATACTCGTTTAAAAAGGAGTCGGTAAAACTATTTTGATGATCCTGAATTTTTGCATAGGTAGTGGTATATATGTGTCAGAAGAATATTTAATTTCCACACACGTCATAGCAAATTGTATTTACCGGGTAAGAAAATTCTAAGTAGCTGACTGGAATTTTGTTGCGGTGTTCTGATAAAATAATGGTTTAGAATTAATTATTTATTATAAGAGGTACCTACATATTATATTAGAATGTATTACATATTACTCATAAAATAAATAGGTGAGCAATATGTAATATCGGTGAAATACTAATATTTTAACCTTATAAGTATATCACTTCCAGGAATAAAACTGTTACATAAATAATATGACTGGTTTGGTGCCTGAACAGTCATCTAAATGACTTAATTAGGTAATATTCTTGCCTGTGATTTTATTCGGAAACAAGTTTAACAATTTCAACTTTAATTTTAATTGCCCATTAACAATTTCCATTAGGGGGTGTTGGGAAGTCATGCTAGCAAAGGAGGTGGCGGAACGTGAGAGAGAGAACCTCACGTCCCAGCCGCCGCGGGAGACGCACCGGGCGTCGGGGTCTACGTGGTGGCCTCCGGCCACCGTAGGCGCGGGCCTGTGGACGGTGAGCTATGGGCTAGCTCGCCGTCCATCCGTCTTATGACGACAGGCCGTGTCGACGGCGCGTTCGTGTTCCACGCGCGCCTCAAAAAGATATCAGCAAAAAAGGAAGGGGAGCCCTTCCTTTTTTGCTGACATCATCATACTTGCGCGCAAGGGCCGATGCCTGCCGGGGCTGCGGGATTGTTCGAAAAAGATACCGCGGTCCTGTGGAACACAAAGGACTAAGAAGGAACATGGATGGGTTTTAGTCAGTAAAAGTCTAACACTCCCTTCCGACCCGCCCAGAGGGGACCCCATTCTGAAAAAAAAAAGCAGAATTATAATTTATAGAATAATAATATGAATCATGTTAAAAATCTTAAAATGGTACCAGATTTAGTGCGGCCATTTTAGGCACCCTAGTCTCCGGCGATTTTGTTGCTTGTCGCAATAGTATGAATTGGTTGGAGAACTCAGTATTATGAGCTTTGATTCGAGATATACGCCTTACTCCTTATTTTTACCAAGACCCTTTAGAAATTTCAATTAAAACTAGCTCAACTGAAGATCTAATATTCTAATCTGTCGTTATCTGAACAGGTGCTGCTTCTGCCTCGTCCAGGAATGATAACACGCTATCAGACTATCAATATCGCATGAAAGTCCTATCACGGCGCGGTCCACTTGTGGGGTATCTCAGAATTCCAGGCCACGCTTATCTGATATTTTGGACTGCTGTAAGATTGGGGCTTGTGGCCGTATTCTGGATAATTATGGATCTCGATAGAGCTTGCTTGATTAAGAGTAGAGGAACACCAAAGAAACGATGGATGGACTATGTAATTAAGGATGATATGGTTAGAAAATGAGAGGTGACTGCTGAGATGACGAGTAATAGAGAAGTATGGAAGAAGAAGACATGCTGCGCCGACCCCAAATGCATTGGGATATAGGCAAGAGAATGATGATAGAGCTTGCTTGAATTGCTAAATCGACAACTTTTTTTTTCAATGACAAATATCAATCTGCCTAATCAATTGACTGCACAACGGACAGACAGACGGTGCCAACAAATTTCTACAGTAAAATTTATTTTCAGTTCTTAGATTTGTAAATGAAAAAAATAATCAGCAACAATCGTAAATCATTTTCTCAAACTTCTCGCGAGCAGAGATTCAAAATCGATACCTAACAATCGCAGAATTTTTTCGACAGTCATATTCAGAATAGGGCCACGTAAACAAAGTGTGCTAGTTTTCGATAAAATGTCTGACATATCCATCACTTAAGATAAACTGTTAATAGTAGCTAATCGTACACGAGAAGTGGTTATCAAACGCCACCGGGCGATAGGAATTTCGTGTGCCATATTTAGTACAAGTGGTTTCCGGAATGACCTAATAGTAGTCGTAAGAACGAAAATTGTTTATCTTTTTATCTCCCTGCCCTTTTCTTACTTGGGGTCGGCGCAACACGTTTTCTTCTTCCATTCTCCCCTGTCAGAAGCCACGCTATCATTTACTCGTTTTTTAGAGTTCCGTAGTCCTGACAAGGAACTCTTATAGTTTCACCATTTCTGTCTGTCTGTCTGTCCGAGGTTTTGCTAAGAGACCGTTAGTACTAGAAACCTGTTATTTTGTAGAGGTGTGTATTTCAATAACGCCGGCAAAGTGGTAGAATAAAATTTTGATATATATATATTTTTTTTTGGGTAACTCCCCTACTTGTGAAGTGGGGATGATTTTTTTTTTCGTCATCTACCCCATCGGGTGAGGTATCGTTGAATAGTCTTTTAAAATGGCATAGGGGTTTCCAATACTACTTTTTGATTTAATGCTCCATTTACGAAATATTAAACTTTAAAGTGAAAATTTTTGTTCCAGAAGGGCGTCCCCCTCCCCTCTAAAAGCTAAACTGCTGGCTTGAAAAATCTGGAAAAATTCAAAATGATGGTGCATTTCATGAACTTTAAAGGAAAACTATAGCGGTTAAGATAACTTTATTAATTTAGCAGTAATAGTCGTTGAACATGGGTGTTGGATAATTTTGTACCAAATACAAAATCCTCTGAATAAATCCTATAAAGTGACTAAGATGAAGTAGTTGCTTGTTTATAACGGGTGAAGACTTGCATTGAAAAACAAAATCTAAAATATACCGGGCTACTATGTAACGGAACCCTACACTGCGCGTGGCGGCCCGAGACGCACTTGGCCGGTTTTTTCTTTCATATCATTCCACACACAATCCATCCATAGTTTCCTTGGTCTTCTTCTCCTTCATCAACATTTATATTTATCACCCTTTTAGTCACATCCGATTAAAGAGCCAAGGACAAGTAGAACTCTAAAATACGTACTAGATCGCTCCTCAAGCAAACGTAGGAAATATCTATACCTGGGAGTGTTGCACAAACAAACTCCGTCACAAGGTAATCTTGGAACGAATTATTGAACCATTATCGTGATAAGTGATAACGAACTAACCCGGTTGAGGAGATAAAGTGCTTTTGATGTGCGCGAAGATCCACTATCAGGTTGTTCTTGGAAAGTAACGTATGTACTTACCTATGTACTCCTTGTATGTAATGTAAATAGAATAAAGCACGTGGATGTTTCCTGGTACACAATTTAACGAGTAACTAGTGTTTCCTGGTAGGTATGGATAGAAAATAACTTGTTACTGTAAATTTTTACTGTTTTCCCGTAGAGTAAACTCATCCGATTGTCTATACAATCGGATGAGCCTCTTCTGGCTGACCAAGCTCCTATGAGCTTGGTCAGCCAGAAGAGGCTAGTTCATTAGCCAGTAAAGTAAGTGGTGGAGATTGCTACTTGCCCATAAAATTGAAAGAAAAGAAAGAAAGAAAAATATTCATTTGACGTCAGTTATTCAAGCACACACACACTTAAAAAAAAGATACGAAATAAGGAGGAAAACATAGTATGTGCTATGTGCCTCACGGCTGCGCCAAAAAGGTACATTTCAGCATTCATGCCAGACAGGTGATGCTGTCTGACTCTGGTCTTCCAATGAACCTTGAGGGGGTAGGTAAGTGTCAGAAAAACAGTAAAAAAAACACCAGAAAAAAGAACACTCACTCTTCAGTAAATAGAAGTACACTATCCATAATGATCAGCGCACACCGTGGACGGCAGGAAAGAGCATTTTATAATTCTTCTTATTCGTGGAGTTAGAGCACAGGTTGGGCACAGTAGCGACAAGGTGTCACAGTATATATGGCCTCTGACTTGGCTTTACATGCCATCGAGAAATATCTCTCAGGCATGCTGGTTTTTTTTTTTGACGGCGCGTTCGTGTTCCACGCGCGCCTCAAAGAGATTCAGCAATAGGGAAGGGGCCGCAAGGGCCGAAGCCTGCCGGGGCTGCGGGATTGTTCGCAAGAGATACCGCGCCCCCGGAACACAAAGGGCGATGAAGGAACATGGATGGGTTTTAGTCAGTAAAAGTCTGACACTCCCTCCTGCTCCGCCCAGAGCGGGAGGAGTCATTTGATGATTTCCCATCCGAAAAAAAAAGCATGCTGGTTTGGTTACCTTACGATTTTACGTTTCTCACGTAAATTCATGCCGAGAACCAGTCATCCTAGGTTTGCACTAGTTTTCATGACTATTGTTAAATCTTCTAGCACCTCAAAACATTCACAATTCTTAGGCCCTTACACACTTTCAAATCAAATCACAGAACTGGGCTACCATTGACCTATTGCGATGTGCTGCGATTTCAATATTCGTAGTGAATGGTCGGGTCACGTGGCACAGCATAGATAAGTGGAAAGTGCGTTTGGTTAGCAGAATTGTTTGT
Source organism: Xestia rhomboidea (assembly GCA_963853795.1). Taxonomy (NCBI): domain Eukaryota; kingdom Metazoa; phylum Arthropoda; class Insecta; order Lepidoptera; family Noctuidae; genus Xestia; species Xestia rhomboidea. Next base: position 9,391,045 of record OY970774.1, read on the forward strand.
GCTGTAATTAGCAAGTACACGACCGTTTCATTCATTCATTGCGAGGCGAATTCCTTGTTAGTACGAAGACCGTAGCACAAAGAAGATAAGAACAGAAGATCAGATTCATATGGCGAACGAAAACGCACGCACACATAGACACGCTTCATTTACAGTGAGTGCAAGCGCACTCGCGACTGTCATTTGTTTGAAATAGTCCGACATTACCGTAAACCATCACCATTAGCCTGACCTAGATCTGAGGCTCATCTTTTGAGATTGGACCGTATCCAACTGATTTCCCAGCTCCGTTTTTGGTAAACCCGATACCCCTTCAAAAGACTGGTTGTCAGACTTTCGAGCTTCTAACCTAACTTCAAAGGTAACGACTGTCAGAGATCTACAACCGAGTCACGAGGGTTCTCAGTATGTTTTGTGCAACTGGATTGTCTAGACCTTCTGTACATCTTAATTTTGCGTCCGTAGTGTGCCTACAGATTCTCTCGTCATTATGTCATTCAGTTTGTACGTGAATGCTCCTGCATTCACACTTGCTACGATCACCGTTGGATGAAATTTGAAAGTCTAAGATTAGCTCTAAAGTGGTAACAGATTTGCTTTGATTTAAGTACCATTCACACCGGCAAGCGTGTGTTGGAGGAGTATACTTTACTAAGTGCTAAAGAATGTTGACATATTTGAAAAGAATTTACGCACTGCGTCCCTGGTCGAGTGGTCGCCAGCGCATGAGGTCTTGCGTTCGATTCCCGGGTCGGGCAAAGTGCTATTGGGTTTTTCCATCTGGAATTTCTCAATAGCAGCCTTGGAGTCTGGATTTGTGTCCCGTTGATGGCAGTCTCGTCCCCTGTCCCCGACATGGGACTTAAACATAACTGGCGAAATATGGGTGTACTATTAGGTACACCTCTGCCCAACCCTGCAGGGTTTACTGGCGTGATGTTATGTTATGTAATTTACGCAGCTTAGAACGAGTGTCGGACTTACACACATGAAAAGGTAGTTGGTGTAATTGCCATGCAAAAATGACATTAAAGTATTAACTTATACGCTGCAATTTCTTTAAAGAACGAATTTCAGGTCCATCTTCTATTATCCCGAGTTGAAAAAAAAACGATTCATTTCATCATTACCTCCTCGCCAGCCAGTAACAATCATCAATCGTTTACCACATTTTTCTCCCATAACTTCGACATTACAGACTGCACGTCAGAACGTTTCCAATTGACAGATAATACCTCCTCAGAACCAGCAGTGAAGCATCCAAAACAAAAATATTCCTCTACATTTCTCCAAAGCGATTCAATGGCTCCATTCACCGAGTCGATCATCGCATAACGGTAATGTTGGTCTATCAACCTTCGCCCAGCATAATCAGACCTCTTAATCTTACACCAGGTCCTTCGATTTACCTTTCTTTTGGTGGTTGGAAAGGGGCAGGGGAGTTCAGGTGGTTCTGGGCTGTGTAAGAAGACGTGTTTTCGATTCAGCTCTCGTCCGCCGCGCTTCCTCGAAGTCTTGCTATGTGCACGTATCGTCAGTATGAATGGACGTCGGTACGATACGAAAATTCCAATGATTGGCCTCAATTTTTCAGTTGAAACCTATATTTGTTTGCCTATGATGAAACTGATTAGAGGGATCTGATTTAGCTGTTGGGGTTCTGGTTATGGTAGAGTATATAAATTGAGCCAAATTTGGCTTGAACGCAAAATGCAATATATTGTTAAATCAAATACCACTAAGGATCAGAAATGAGGTAAGAACAAGCTTCTAGGACCACCCGAAAATGCTAAAGCATTCGTACTTACGCCAGTTACTTGGTTAGTCTAAAAATACCATTACATGATGTACATTGTTATTTTCGGTACAAGTAGCCACGCGGCACGTGCTAGGTATTAGGAATGCTAAACCTATCCGTACAATTTATTTCTGCATGCGAATTATCACCAATGTTTCCACGAAACCATTATCTGCCAAATTATGTGACAGAGTATCCGCAGCTATTACTACAAATCTAAGTTATACTTCACTGTCATCAAAATTTTGGGCTGTCTTCTCTTCTGTTGGGACTATTCGTTCGTCTCAAGACTCCATTGCACTGCTTAGTAGACCAGCACCCAACTACAATCCGAATGATTTAGAGGGAAACTTGTATCGTTTATTAATTCATAAATTATTATGTATGTTTGAAAAATTCGCTTAATTCTTCAAAATTTTTATCAAAAAGAACTGCATTTTGTGTATTGCAAAAAGATAACCTTTTACAGAAATTTTAATTATCTAGTTAATTTGAAACCTAGGTTTTCTGTACTATAAGCTTGTCCAATCAACCAGATAAAGCGGAATTATTCATTTTCAAGGAACAACTGTCATCTTTGAGCATGGACTTCGCAAACGATTGATCAAAGATTAAACTGTAATTCATTTCCATTGTGATTCATATGACATGATATACTTGCGTCATTCGTATTTTATGATTAACAGATCGACAGTGCAACCTAATCAAAGAAAGACATTTATTCCTGGTCCCTCAACAAATGTAGGTTGTTGACTATCAGAGGCAGCTAGATTATATTAAGGTACAGTCGTGGTCTTTTCCGCCTGATCAGTTAAACATTTTTTTGCTTAAATCATGCGAAGGCGCCGAGCCACGCCCCCTTAAAATTTAGGCCTATTAGGAAAGCGCTAAATAACAATAACTCTTGTTTGGCGGACTATGGTGTGCCGCTGTGTACGCTCGGCCGATCGATATTGTCTTTCATTCATTATTTATATACAAAGTCAACGGGGAGCGCAACTAGAGAGCGTTTCTATGTTGGGAGTGCAAGCAAAAATTAGCTTAGTGGTGATCAGGCGGGAGTGTTCACGATAGTACGTTATGGCGTGGCCCCCAGGACAGGACAGAGACATTGGCCAAACATTTACATAAAACATGTTCTCTGATATCGATGAAGATTTCATCTAAGACAAGAGAGATCAGAATAGAGATCTCAATATGTTTTCGAAGGAGTAGAAGAGGCTGACAACAATCGAAGAAAAAAACATGTAACGCCGACCCCAAGTACAATGGAACAAGGGAAGAAAGATGACGATGATGAATCGATGATATTTCGCCAGTCCGAAAAGCTAGCGGCTTACATATGCGTTTAAAAACTGTCTAATAAACTATAAAACGAAATAGAAAAGAAAAAAAAAGGCATTAAAACCAAAACGCACATCTCACGAAAGGAAGTTGAAAAATCCGTGCGCGCGGAAGCAGCGGCCATTGCCTCCCGACGCTGTGCCCATACTGATGGCGGTGAGGTGAGATGCTAATGATCGATCGTGGGTCGTGAGAGGAGAGGCCATGCATACTGCGTGACTTGGTAGGCTGGCTGTAGCCGACTTAGTTGTGTGTGAGAGATGTAGTGGAGCTGTTATAGAAGACAATGTTAATGGTACTTCAGCAGAGGTTGGTCCGTTTTGGGAGGTATTTGGTATTTTCAGACGTAAAGGCATTAAAATTTTTCGTCGGTTATTAAAACAGAGCTGTTTCACAAAAAGCAATAACCCATGAAATATTTTTCAAGTCAAGAATCATAATATAGGTCCACCAAGATGCCTGTTACTCCATATACGAGTAGGGATACATGTATGGTGAATAGGGACACATTTTTATGTCGACTTGAAACCAGGCTAACTCAACAAATAGTGATATGATTGTTGCTCTGGAATATGCCATCTCTTTCGTCGCTCATGTTGAATGATTTTCACAGAATTGGATGAGATCACAAGGTAGTTTCAGAGAGCAAATTGATGCACCTTTGTTGTATTAATAAATAGTAGCCGGTATAAAAATACTGTAAGCATGGCGCTTCGAAGACGAAAATTTGAATACTATCTACATTTTGAAAGCTCATTTTAACGTACACAGATTTAGAAATTGCTTTATCTGCATATAAATAACATTATCATCCGTTTAAAACGCATCTCGGGTGTTAAAATTCCGAAGTGTCAAGTTCGAGCGGTCCACACTGTGATCAGAATTACGAGTGAGAACGACCAGCATACATTGAAACGCGGCGCGAAAAGGAACTATTATATTGAACGATTTTCGACCATTTTTTGACATTTAGCTGAGCGAGCAGCGACACCTTGATCTGTCAAGTCGTACTGGTTATTGCTGTTGCAGTAGTAAGTACACGGGTTAGGATATGTGACTATTCCGAAGAAATGTGAATAAATCAAGTACCTTTAAAGGCATCAGTTATTTCTTTAAATAATGAATCTTGGTGAGGTAAGTACCTGGGCACAGTAACTTATCTCGCCAAGATTCATTATTTCATGATCTGTGAGAGATAAAATAGTTTCAAAATTTGCGTAATATCTTAGATCTACAATGGCCTATTTGACACTGCAACCAACATGGCCACTTACTGGACTCAAACAGTATATTAATGATAGATTTGCCGTGAATACTAAAAGAATATTGTGAAAAGCATTGTCAGATCTCTCAATGATGTTCCTAATACAAATATCGTAGAAGACGACGCATGGTAAAACAGGCAGTCTTGACAATAAGAACAGCCGCATGGAAACACCTACAATGAAAATAACGACATTTAAAAAGTAACAGGATACAAGATTACCCTAAGATGGCGCCGAACGTCCAGTACAAACGTAAAGTTAATATTCCAGATAACATGTATTGATAAGAGATCGATCGCTGGCGTCAAAATCAATATTAGTTCACGAGATTTATTTAAAACCCGTTCCCAAGAGCAGGCGGGTTTACTCCGCTTGCCTCTTTGGTGTAGATTCTTTACAGGAGGTAAACGAGGACATAATATTCAGAGAGCCTGACAAGTAGTAATTTTAAGAATTTCGTGTTTTAATTATTTATTATTGCTTTTCTTGCATATGCATTTTATTGCGGGCGGTGTTGCACCCTGCATCCAAGCCTGGATCTTTTTTGCGCAATTAAAACTAATATGTTGAATTTCATGGATTTCCGCAAAGTAACGCCTGATTTTATAACTTATCCTTTTTTGCCATTTCCAACATCGCTTTTGCTGTTATCAATATGTCTAGGTTGAGGGCCTAGACATATTGATAACAGCAATAGCAATAGAATGTAGAGGTAATGAATCCGAATGATGGTGCTGTTTTGGAAATACACTCGAGAGCAATGAATCCGGGTCACTTAAAGAATCCTAAAAATCTCGGAAACTAAAAATGCTAGGTTAATGCAATAAATTATATTTAATAGACAATGTAATACTCCTTAAATGAAGGTATTAAAACTTCTTAGTTATTGTATAGTTATATCATAAAAAAATCAAATTTGAAAAAGGGCCACTTTCGAAGATGGAACTACGAAATTACAGCATTTGGTTTTGCTTTTGTTTGTAATCTGTCATTTATGTGGGTACATAAACCATGTTGATAGTGCTCTATATTCATTATTCAAGCTGAAATTATGTCGCTTACGCCTGAAGAATGCACCAGAATACTTACAATGCTGGAAACCGGCCGGAGTCAGCGCGATACAGCCAGGACTGTCGGTGTGTCGCTGTCAACAGTACAAAGAGTTCTCCGACGTTACGAAGAAACTGGTTCTAACCTACGCAGACCAGGAACGGGCAGAACCAGGTGTACCACAGCACGAGAAGACCGATACTTGGTGAACACCATGCTTCGAAATCGCTTTCTCACAGGAACTGAACTCACAAATCAGTTTCGACGCCTCGGAGGAAGTAACCCAAGTGCATGGACAGTAAGACGTCGGCTTGCTGAATCTAACTTAAAACCCCTTAGACCTGCAAACGGCCCTAAACTGGAGCGTGGGCATCGTATTTCAAGACTAAGATATGGCCAGAGCCACGTAAATTGGAGTATTGAAGATTGGTCAAAAGTTATGTTCTCCGACGAATCAAAATTTATGCTCTACAAGCACGATGGAAGACACAGAGTGTATCGAAGACCAGGGGAAAGATTCAAGCAAGCATGCATCGAAAAAAAAGTAGCCTACGGTGGTGGGTCTGTACTTGTGTGGGCCGGAATTTCTTCTGAAAGTCGCACAGAGCTGGTGATCATAGAAAACGGCTCTTTAACTAGCGTAAGATATGTGGAAGAAATCCTCAATGATCACGTTGGTCCATTTATGGTCAATTTAGGTGAGGATGCTATATTTATGCATGACAATGCCCGACCTCATACAGGTAGGATTGTGAATGACTACCTTCAAGAGATGAACATTACTCGTATGGAGTGGCCAGCGCGCAGCCCGGATATCAACCCGATCGAGCATGCTTGGGACGAGCTAGGCAGATGCGTAAAACAACAAAACCCTCCCCCAATCACGCTTCGTGAGCTCAAAATTGCTCTCACAGAGGAATGGGAGAATATTCCCCAAAATCGTATAAGGAACTTGGTGTACAGCATGCCAAACCGCGTAAACGCAGTAATGGAAGCACGAGGAGGCAATACGAAGTATTAAAATTCAAGAAAATCGTAATAAAGTTCAAAAATTTCATGTTTCCTATTTTTTTTACTTTCATTTAAGGAGTATTACATTGTCTATTAAATACAATTTATTGCATTAACCTATCATTTTTAGTTTCCGAGATTTTTAACATTCTTTAAGTGACCCGGATTCATTGCTCTCGAGTGTAAATGAAAAACAATCACCAAATCAAATCTTTTATAGGAACGTTTGACTTGACTATCGAATCATTACCTGGCTTGCAGATTGGTGAAGAAAACCCATATTAAGTAGGTAATCAGGTGTGCCAAACAGGTGTAGCGTTTAATCCAACCGCTCATTTAAATATCATTTAGATACCTATTATGAGTCTTATGACAGACGTCATACGGATGACAATCCTGCCAGTTAATAATAAAAAAAAAATATGGAAATATCTTAAGTGGAGACAGCGAATCGGCGAGCATAAGGTGGGACGGGACGCCCTCAGACTCGGTGAGCGACGATCTTCGCAGGGTGAATGGTAGCATTTGGATGAGAGTTGCCGAGAATCGAATGCGATTGAGGAGGCCTACTTCAGTCCACTGCTGGGCCTATGCCTGCCCAGCAGTGGACTGAAGTAGGCTGCTGATAAAGATCTTGAGACAGACAAGAATACGGTGAAATTGCGTAACACTAACAATGGCAATACTTTCTTTTAGACAATTCAACAACATCCATTGCGTTAATAGCGTTGTCGTGCAGACGAAACTTTCAAACATAGGCGTAGGTTAGCAATTTCGGTTACAAACCTTCAGATTGTGAAAGAAAATGGGAACGTTTTTGGGATACATACGGATCGTAATGGAGATCGTTTTCTTTAATAGATACGTATTGAAGAACTCCTTATCTTCTTTATATTTTCTAATGACGCTTTTGTTTAGTATTCAGGGCATGTTTCATTCTATTAATTTATTCTCACACTACATATTGCTTTTGTTAATTACCCATTCGTCTTGGCAATCTTTCAATAGTTTACGTAATTTCTTGGTAAGAAGAGGATTTTAATGATTTCTTAGTAATTAATCAATATTCTATAACCTAAGTTTGATTCTCTATTTCCTTTTCGTATTAGATATAATTTACCGACTGAAAACCACACCAAGGGATTTTCCAATAATTTTATTAAATCCATTTGAACTTTCAAAACCGATTTTGAATGCATAATTTACTCATAAAACAAAATAAAATTAAGTCTAGTAAATGTAATACGGACCTGAAGGGATAGGTACCTAAATATGTACTTATAGTAGACCCACATTTGGCCAGTTACGTTTAAGTGACAAGTAATAGGGAGCGAGCCAATAGCCATCAACTGGGCACAACCCATACTTCGGGCGGCTCCTTATTAAAGTTGTATTGTTGTCCTGATTTCATGCAAAAGTAAATGGAATCTCGTATAAAGCGCAGAATTTCACAAAATTGTCAAAACAAGACATATGGCACGTACTCATTAGTTAGACACTGAGGATGACATACAGGAGTCGTACCTACTCCTACTCAAATATCACACACAAAAACAGGCACACAGGTATAGGTACATGACAAAAATCTTGGCCAAGCAACAAGGAAAAGCCTTGATCCTCTGGCCCGTAACAGAACAACCGGCATCGTAAACATTGATTCCCGGTATCACATAATGCTGCATTGTGACATCTCCGCTGTTATCAATGGCCGAAGTCGACACTCACACATTCTTTGCATACTCAACTATCTTGTAAGAGGAGCGCCCAAGCACGTCTGAGTGTACTTTCTGGATTTAAAATCTATCATAATGACGGAAAGATAAAAATCTACAATGAAATCTTTGGGGTTTCAACAGGAATAACGTAGTTATGTGCTTTAGATTTCAGTGAGGCATTTGAATAAGTCAATCACGGTGTACGGGATATCGATGCTAAAAATTGTTATCTGCCATGAATTTGTAAATAATTTAAGACTCCATAAAGAACGTAAGTATACTTTAAATTAATTATTTAAAAACAGCTTTAGGGAACAATAGTACATTATCCAGACAGTCAAAATGTATTGAAAAATGATTTTTTTTTAAACCCGAAAAGTTATAACGTTTTCAGGATCACGCAACAGTTTGCGCGTCGGTATCTCCCTAATCCGTTTGATATATTAGGAGAACGAAAAATACTTATGTCTCCAATTTAAAAAGTAAATATTATAAACTAACAGTAAATGTGAATGCTACTTCTCCATGCTCTTCTCCATGCTCACCTTCACCTCTCCATGCTCTTCTCCATGTACATTGTTTTGGTTGAAAATTTTCATCTAAGGTGCTGCATTTGAGGCTAAAAATAAACAAAACAATATTCACACGGTTTACGTCAAGAGAGCAAATAAACAAATGTAATTCTACAATATTTGGAATGCGCCTGATCTGAAAACAGATCCCACCATGATTTACAATAAAGGATATTTTACATCATAAACTGATTTATTTTGGGATCCTTTTTTGATGCACTAAGTAGATTCCTAGGTGTAGCTTGAATTTTAGCAGTTATTTAATGACACTTGGTGTGTGCCGTAGCTTGGGAGAGGACTATTCTAGCTAGCTAGTAGTCTAGCTGTGGACTGCCACAGGGTGAGTTGTTTTGTAGCATAAACAGGAAACGACTTTTTATTGAGGTGAAAAATAACGTTTTACATATGACAGGACTCATTGTAACGCACTTAAAACATTGTGCTGATGCATTAAATAGTACAGGGGTCGTGGAGGTTTTTAAAATAAAGTTCTATCATTAGAAACGTATATATAAAAAATAAAATAAAAACTTGTGAAAAAGTTGGAACTTTGACCCCCAATATCTCCGTAACTAGAAGGTTCCCAAGTATGGTCTAAAACAAAAATAAAAATATCGCAATGACGAGGAAAACAAGTACCTTTCGTACTTTTACACCCTTTATTATGTATTTGTCCAGTAAATTGTTTTCATAAACACGCACGTACTTTTACGCATTTAAATGTTTTTCCCGAAGATTTTGTTTATACCATAAGACGACACATTTTGCAGTAGGTAATCGGACTAGTAGCATTTTCCCTCTGAAACCATTACTTGTTTTCCTTAGCAGAGCTGATAACGGGATCGATTCTTTATATGCGATAATTTTTGCCTTCCAGGAAAATACGTCTAGTGACCTACTTAGCTCTAATCGAAAACACTTACTATGTGATGTTCTTAGTTTCGTTTTAATACAATGACAATAGGACTGGCTATAAGAGAAGAGGAAGACTTAAGAAACGATGGATGGATATGGATGGACACAGTGACATTTTACGTCTAGAAAGGAGGTGACTGCTGAGGTGACGAGTAATAGAGAAGTATGGAAGAAGAAGAAATGCTGCGCCGACCCCAAATAAATTTGGAAATGGGTAGGAGAATGATGATGATCTGACAATAGCATTTATCAAACGACTGTTTTAAGCTTACACGGTTCATAATTATACTTAAAATGTCACTTACTTGTTAACCCGCGATCATGGCGCTTGCAACAGCGTCGAAATGTCGGGAGCTCAAAAATAAACAATAATCACGGAAGATATCCCGTAAGTGACATTTTAAGAATAGCATTTGTGTTTGCCAATGCATCTTACGCACCATGGAACACATCCTGGCACCCTGTCCTTCCTGCTACTAACTTGACGACTGCCTTAACCTTTACATGAGTTTTTCGAACAGGGTGGAAAATTCTTTCGTTGAAAAGGGAGGATCCTTCGATCATCGTGATATTGTTTCTGATGGACTACTGTCCTACCCTACCATATATTCTTTAATTGCTGTTATTCGTACCAAATAGATAACTACACGAAGAAAGACACCGAAGAAATGATTAATGGACTGGGTAAAGGATGATATGGCTAAAAGGAACTAAGTGCTGAGATGACGAGTATTCAAGAAGTATGCAAGAAGAACAGATGCTGTGCTGACCCCAAATAAATTCGGATAAAGACAGGAGAATTCTAATGGATAATGATAAATACATGAAGAATTTCTACAGATAAATTACTCATCGGTAAAGAGATTGGGTGGCACATCCACACAAAGAGACCACACGTACTTCTGCATTTATTATTAGCTAAGGATAAATCTAAGGATAAATAAGAAGTGAAAAGGAAACATAATTCAAAAGCAGATCTCGGTGGGATCCATTTAATAGTATGCGTGAGTGCGTGCCAGCACGTCGGCGAACATCGACTGCGCATTCAGATCGACTCCTGCGCATCTCGGGAGAGGTTTTGAGGAAAAATGTGGGTTTCTGTTTGTGATCTGGTTATTGAACCTTTTATTCCTTGAAATTGTTGTGTAATTCATTCGCATTTATTTTATTTTATTTGTAAAATGATGATTGTTTTGGCGAAAAGAGGGCTTAGACAAAATCACATACTATCTGTGATAATGATGATAGAAATGTAAAAAGTCTATCGGATTGTCTTATGTTACCAAAAAGCTTAGTTACTGACGCCAAGCACATCGAACTACCCGAAACAGTAAAATTTTCCCAATCAACTTATAACCTTGAGCCTTTGCGATAAAGTTGAAAATCTATTATATAAGTTTCACAGATTGTAGTACCTAGCTTGATGTGCTGGCATCTGTAAGTCAATTCTGTTGGAAATTGTTGAAGAAATATTAAACACTGTCTAAACGATTGTCACTGTAAGGTACCATTTCGCATTTGAGAGAAAGGACCTTACAGAGATGAGTGTTCAAAAGAATTGTAAACAGCCAAAACATGCTAGAGACAACTGTCAAAAAATCGCCAAATTGTTTTTCGCAACCAGGAATTGAAAATCAAAATGTGAGCCCGTTCTTGACAGTTGACCTATTAGGTTAAACTAATGACGCAAATCCAAGTGAGGAACACAAACATAGTGAATAAGGAACAGTCATTAGTTCTTCTCATAATAAAGAGGTTTTTAGATTCAGTACGAACAATGAGGGTCAGTGAATCATAGGTCTTAAAAAGAGGGAAAAAAATGCAGAGGGAATTTCCGCGGTGACAATCATTTCAGTTCCCAAAAGTTGCTCAATCAACCACAGTTTTCCGTTTAAATCTAGAACTTTGTACTTATTCTAGATAGCTATTGTTTTGTTATCGACATTCTAAAGATTCCGGTTTGGTGGCTGTTTCAAATGGACATAATTATGAACTACTAGAAACAATAAAAGTAGAAGCTGGTCAGTCAATAGTTACCATTTTATCCACAATTTATAAATTATTATGACGCTGTCAATAAAATCGTCAAGGAACTGGCATTTTAGTAGAAAGATGATACAGTACAACTTTAAAGAAAAAATCTTCTCGGCTCACAAAAAAACTGATATTTGCTTAGGTTTCAGTTCACTTCCTCTTGTCTTTAATGTCTTTAGTCTATAATGTGTGAGTACACAAACTGTTCATTAATATTTTGCAATCACTGCAAAGCAAAGTACAAACTATGAACAATTAACCGCCACCTGGTTACCACCACGACGAACTATAGCAAATTTTATTCCACACGACACCAAGATTAGAGATCCGTGCTCACGTACCAAAAAAGTGTATGGATAAAAATTCGTGAGTGCCACATACATAACTAATAACTATGTAGTTTCTACAGCACAGAATAAGGACACCCATCGATTTCACCGCAGCCATTGTATTCGGATTCTGCGTATCGAAAGATCACCGAACGTGGCCCGAATGGTAATCGGGGTGAAAAAGGCGTGATGACGAAGGCGGATTCGTCGGAAGATATGTCATCTTCGTAATCATGATGCCAAAATATTGTGTGAGTACCCGAGACGTCTCTTGTGGAGATTGATATAATTATAATGATATGACATGACGGCTGTATTTTCGAAAGCATAAGCAGGGGTGTAATTATAGTTACACCCATATTTCATCTGTCCAGTTATCATCATCATTTGTCTAGCCTTTTTCTATGATGGTCTTTTACTATGTTGGGGTCGGCTTCCAGTTTAACCGGATGCAGCTGAATACCAGTATTTTACATGGAGCGACTGCCTATCTGACCTCCACAACCCAGTCAGTACTGGGTAATACGATACCACTTAGACAGTCATCAATCCAGATATATGCTATTTAAAATGCAACAATAGAGAAAGACGTACGGTACCAGTGCAATAGCAAAAGAGTTTGAGAAAAAAATTTGGTGAGAACAAGTTGTGTAATTCAGAGCAGATGGAATTGATGCAAGAAGCGTCCAAGCACTGGAAAGAGAGTGAGTACAATCGAGTTCCAGTAGTGCGCGTAATAAAAGACTAAGAAAGAGGGTAGACAGATTTGTCTGCTCATAATAAATAATTTTCATCCCACCCGCATACCTCTTCAGTATTCCCGCGATCATGATGCTTGCAACAGCGTCGAAATATCGGGAGCTCATCGACCAAAAACAAAATCACGGATATCATCCCGTAAGTACTTTAAGTGTAGTGGAAAGAGAAGTGTTGGTCGTCCGGTGGCGAGATGGGCAGATGGCATTGTTGCCATCGCGGGAATATCCTGGATGAGGCAGGTACAAGAACGTGGAGCTTGGCACAAGCAAAGAGAGGGCTATACCCAGCAGTGGGTGAAGTCGGGCTGTGGATGATGATGATGATGAAGTTGTAACTGATGAAATAGCAAATGTTTTCAAAACAAGACCCGATTGATGTAGCGTTTGATCAATGAAAAAAACACTTTGTTAAGTAATACCGAATATTTCAAGCATACTAACCATAACTCTATGCAATGACTAACAAGTCCTTTAAAAATAATCATAAGAGCCATTTTACCTGTAGGTATCATCGCTACGGGAAGGATAGGTAACAATTTTCCCTATTCCAATGAAAAACTACGCTTTATTATTGACAAAAGAGCGCAAGTGCGTCACTAAGAATCAGGCATGGATAAAGGAAGCCTAGCTCCAAAGTACCCACTTCAATTTACATCATCGCAGATCTACGTGACTGAAAGTTAGTGTGCGGAGTGATGAATGTAATTTATTATTGGGTAGGATAAACCTGGAGTTGCCACAGAACCACTAAATGCGATCATTCCTGTGCCTACTTCGGCTCGAATATGACGTTATAATGTGGTCTGTATTGTTTTTGATTTACCTTTAAATATTACAGAACCTGTGGCTTTATTGGCCGCATTTTTACTCACCTTTTTTTAAAAGTTATTCTCTTTTGATCGAAATTCATTCTTAAACTGTCAAAAGGAACATTGAAGATTGAAAGAATTGGGATGTTCAGACCATGACCTAAGTTAGAACGTGGTATACTTTTTATTCCAGTGGTACGATCCTGTGGGATAATATTTCAACCTAAACACAGACTAGACAAAAAACTAGTAGGAAAGAAATTTCTCTAATCAACATTATGCTGACTAAAACATTCGGTAATAATATCAATCATCAGGCTCTTTTCCTTATAGAACGAAAGAGGTGCGCTTCATGAGATGCGCGTACGCAAACCGAATGCTAATATTGGTCCAAAAGAAGATAATAATGAATAAGATTTGAATGATGTGATCATGACTGGACGCCATGTTAGGTACCTGCCGAATCTTTTGTTGCCTGTTTAAGAGATACATCGAAATTCAATTAAGAACATAACATCACGCCTGTAGTCCCCGAAGGTATAGGCAGAAGTGTACCTAATAGTACACCCACATTTCGCTAGTTATGTTTAAGTCCCATGTGATAGAGGGGCGAACCTATTATCTTCAAATGGGCACAAATCCAGACTCCGTTGCTGCTACTGAGAAATTCCTGTTGGAAAAATCCAATGACAATTTCCCCGACCCTGGAATTGCACCCAGGAACTCATGCCCAGCGATCGTAACTGCGACCTTACAAGACTTAACGCGCGAGGCAGTTCAAGCCAAGTTTCTGTTTAAAGAAAGTCTGCTGAAGAGTTCTGAATTATTTCTTCAATGCGACTCTGATATACCGTCCTCTTCTCCTAAATTTTACGTTAGCAGAACATTAAAGTCTCACATAAACATATGTATAGGTAGGCTTTAATCATCTTATTTCGAGATACGAAATATTACTCATCAGTTTTGGAACATGGTTTTCATTTAAAGATTGCAAGAGTAATGGCCACTTAAAGTATGGGATCTCTTTTTTGCCTCAACAGGCCAAGAGGTCTGTCAGACTCTTACTTAATAAACTGGCCTGCAACAATACTTAAGTATCACTCTTTTAAAATTGCAATAACTTTTTAAGTACCTACACAAGATATACTTTCGAAACAAAAAGGACTCGAAATAGTTTAATTTTGTCTATAGTTTCAAAGGAAGCTGATAAAAATTGCTTTACAACGTTTTTATTTTATTTTAAATGTTTAACTTCTATAGTTTAGGAAAAATTTAAATTTTAAAAGTGTAGTACTTATTTTTGCAGGTCAGTGTAAATCACACGGTGTTCTTCAACTACCCTTGGTCGGGGCGCTGGTACAATTGTGCAATTCGTCACGCTCCTTCAGCCAGGAATTGGCATGAGTGACTTGCTGACCACGGCTCACCGTATCTGTTCAGCAGGCCTAGCCAAGTTACAAACGTTTCATATCGATTCTCTTTCTACAATCGTAAACGCTTCGCGCGGCGTAAGCAATTGTAGAAAGCGCTAAATTGCTAGCCAAGTTGACACGACTGAGTCGATCGCTCGTTCTCTAATGTCTGTAGAAAAAACCTACACTTTAGTTTATGGCGAGCGTTCCTACCAAAGAGTATAGCGATCAACATTGTAGAAACGATAACATTCTATTCTACAATTTTGAAGGATGTAAACTTGTCTACGAATTTTCTATTCGTTTGTGTTGATCACGTGATTTAACGTTGAGATGATGTCATTCTACTAGCGTTAACGATTGTACATTGTCAACTTGGCTAAGCCTGCTGGTAACAGATGCCCCAGGCCTGCGACCGCAAGCAACTGCACTGCCAGACATAGATGGTCTGTCTTTGTTTTACAAACACAACTATAAAAACACTGCAATACAGTATATGTATACTCCGTAGCTTCTTTACCTATGCATCAGTTGATGAATAATTACCAACTTACGATGGTTAAACATTAAATGACCACCTTGCAACAATTTACACACCAATATCATGATAATCTATCTACCTACTGGCCACAAAAATAATGGTCACGAACCACAAAAAAAAAACAAGTAAATGTACTTGTTAACATATTTTAAGTAAAGTAATGACAATTAAGTAGCGATAGAATCGCCGAATTTAAATGAGAACGACGAAAACGACGTATATATTGTCAACTACTTAATATATGCAGACGGAAATAAGAATAAGTTGAAAGATAAAATGAGTTGTTTCTACCATTCCTTAGTAATGGACGGCGAGGCGGTTTCGCATATATAAACTAAGATGTGGGGGCCATGTAGGCAAGGAGTCGGAATGTAAGTGGTATTTCATTGAGCATTTTTCTTTGTTTGAAGTTTTGCTTTTGTTTTAATTTTGAGTCGATTCGTCTATAGTGTGATTAAAGAAAAGTAAGGAAGGAAGTTTGTGGGGATTTGTAAAACAATACGAAAAAACCTAAAAGGAAAGAGGATGTCTCTGTTGCTGATGGTTAACTGAAATGAGGAATAACGAGACGAGTGTGTGTGTATGTGTAGGTACTGTATGACATATTGACATAAGACCGCGCTCGCCTTCGTCTATGATGCTTAGTTGTTCAAAAATCTAAAGGCGCGTGGCCAAAATCGAAACCAACGCCGCCATCTTTTATTTTTTCAATTTTCAACAGACAATTCCGTAAATGTTCACGGACAGCGCCATTCTGAAAACGGCCTACAAGTGCCAAAATAGCCATGAAGCAGTATAGAGAAAGACCTAAAAAGTGTGTATTCTGTTTGACGCATTGCAAAAAAGTTTCTGTTCCAAGCCATAAAATTACCTAATTGTGCCTTTCGCCTTTTCCAAGATGTTGTTGCAAAACCAAGGTCCGGTATCAGCTCCTCTCGAAAACATTACAAATGCAAGATAGCGAAGAGATAAATCGTCCATTCGATGATTAAATCGATAATTTTATCTAACGATGGAAGATAACACATACCTTCGTGTAAGTGTCATTAATTACGATTGTTAAACAAGATAAAATATGTTTTTTTCTCTTTATTAGTTAATTTTTTTTCATGTTCCATAACAAGTTGAAAAACTGAATATTTGGCTAAATAGTGAATTTTCCGAGTGCGGTAATGAATAAATAGTGGACTATCAAATCTATATCTTATATTTTTGTGATTGGCTGTCCAAAATAAAACAATAAATTAATTTTGACATTAAATTTGACTGATTAGCCTTTCAACTAAGACTCACATCATTCAAAAGATTTCATTAATTTGAATTTGATGAACCGTTTAATTCCTAAAATTTGCACTTCAAACGAAGCGGTCGTTTGAAGTGCAACACATAACTTTTCAAACTACAAGCCTGGCTCCTAACCTAGCATGTTTTTTCCTCCCGTCTCGACATGCTCAGACCAGCAGAGCCACTGGCCCGTGAAGACATCGAGGGACACATATCCTGCCTTCTCCTAATGAAATAAATTACCTATAACACACCAACATAACAGCTTAACCGACACTTGAGAACCTCCTGAAAAACCGACTGTATTTCGAAGAGGTAAGTTAGGTTTTGGGTTGGAGGGACTATCGTCCCTGAGAGGATGAATTTGTAACCTTTTTACTCCAATACATGGGTGGTTGTCCGCAGCTCGTGAGAACAGGGAGCAGTTCTATCTGAATAAGTAATGCTTGCAGGTGCGGATTTGAAACGACGAGTAAAGGGCATCACGCTATAGTTTAATTTGTCGTAAGTAGTCGACTCTTTACGACTGACACTGTTTTGGCCAATGACGAGTTTGGACCTGAATGTGTTGGTCAAAACTTGTTGTGTTGGAAGTCTTTGAGATTATTTGTCTTAAAATGGTTGCTTTAGGAATGTTGAAATGGGGTGACTAGAGAAGTACGGAAGACGAAGACAATCTGGGTCGACGACGAATAAATTGGGACGATACAAGAGAAATAGGGTAGATGTCAAAAAAAATATAATTATTCCGTCAGATAGATTTCCAAAAAATATTGGACACATTTCTTATTTTTTCACGTAAACAAAAAATTTACGTCAACGTCGTCGTCGTCGTTGTCGTACGCAAAAAAAAACACGTACTTATCCAATATTTTTCGATTATCGAACTGACCGACTAAACAGAATCATTTTTTTTTTAGTCAGTCTTCATCCATATTATAAAAATGGTTTCTATCTAAGTCCTCAACTTTTTAGGCATAGAAGAAACTTAATTTCGGTTCAAGTTTCAACATTCTTTCGGTTTATCTTGTCGTAAATAACAGACACTTTGAGCCACCGCACACTACAGACAAGACTGTCTTTAGACAGACAATTACCCTACTAGTGCAAGCGATGTTTTTTTTTTTTTAGGATGGGAAATCATTCAAATGACTTCTCCCGCTCTGGGCGGAGCAGGAGGGAGTGTCAGACTTTTACTGAGTAAAACCCATCCATGTTCCTTCCTCGCCCTTTGTGTTCCGGGGCCACGGTATCGGTATCTCTTTCGAATAGTCCCGCAGCGTCGGCAGGCTTCGGCCCTTGCGGACCCCTTCAATGTTGCTGACTCTCTTTGAGGCGCGCGTGGAACACGAACGCGCCGTCGACACGGCCTGTCGTCATGAGACGGACGGACGGCGAGCTAGCCCATAGCTCCCCGTCCACAGGCCCGCGCCTACGGTGGCCGGAAGCCACCACGTGGCCCCCGACGCCCGGGGCGTCTCCCGCGGCGGTCGGGACGTGAGGATCTCTCCCTGTCCTGTTCCGCCACCTCCTTCGCTAGCATGACTGCTTCGCAGAAGGAGGTGACGGCGTCCCATTCCGTCTCGCTCCGGACCATGGCACGAACCAGGGCCGGGAGCGAGAGGTCGCCGGGGTAAATGTACCTCGAGCGTACACGACTTCGCTTTTTCTTGGGAACACAGTCATCTATAATTGAATAAATCGTGTCATAAAAATACTTTAAACTCATATCTAAATCTAAGTTATATAAAGAAGTCCAGTCGATGGACGCGGTCCTTGTGTGTGCGTCTCCCGCGGGTGCAAGCGATGCTGAAGCTATGTATTCTCGCTCGCACTAGTAGGATAATTGTCTGTCTAAAGACAGTCTTGTCTATAGTGCGCGGTAGCCCTTAGGACTCGCTACCCGGTGCGTGTATGACCATGGTAAATTAAGGTAGGTCAAGCATAAGGAGTAAGGAATATGGCGGATAGTAGTCTGTAGTTCGGACCTACCCCTATGGGGAAAAGACATGAGTTTATGAATGAATGAATAAACACACGAAAACCTAGTACCTACTTATTTATCTATAGCACATAATTTATCTGCCTAACATTAGACCGAATTCCGTAGATTTGATAGTTAATATTTAAGACCTGACGTGAAACAATCATCCAAATCATTGGTATTTTCATTAAACACATGACACACACATCATATCTTCGATAAACAATAACTAATCGCCCTATTTAGATAAAACAGTGCTTAATAATAATGACGAAGCAAAAACTGAGAGATGTCGCATTTCAAGGATAAGTGAGGTCTACGAAGATTCTGGAAAGAACCACGTAAAACTAGGGAGTAAGTTGAAACATGAATATGACAGAAGACATGCAGGAGAGTTGAAAATTGCTTAATAGGGTTTTTTACTCTAAATGAGAAAAAATCTAAAAATATGTTATTGAGATAGCTTAGGCAAAAAGCAGTCGGAAAACGTTAGGTTTAGTTCATAAAATAGCAATCTAAATTTTAAAATTCAATTCAAAGGTTTCAGCTTTTTTAATCTGTTTCATAACACCATTATAGTAGTCGCCATGTTATTACGTCATAAGGCTATGTAAACATAGAAGTGTCAACTGTCAACTTCAAAGATCACTGCATTTGTTTACATAGCCAACTGACGTCATGACCACAGAGCAATATGGCGTCCACTGCATCCAGCGTTTTCGTCAAATTACGCGCGAAATTTGAAAATGCTAAATTTAAATGCATTTTTATGGCACTTTACGATTTAATAAAAATTTTGTGACTTTTTTAGTGGTTACTATAGATGTGCACGTACTATAGGTGGGCACTATAGAATGTAATTAAAACACTTTTCAAAAATGGGTGTACCCTATTGAATCCTAAACTGGGCATATAACAAAAATGGATGAAGAAGAATAAAAGGCAACGAAGAGTCATGTAAGTCAATGCTACTCAGTGATTGAAACTCTACGAGTACCTTACAGACATGGCAATCCCATTGGTAGTACAAGTTTTGATAAAATCGAGAGAGAGAGGGATTACGAAGAATCTAAACTGACATTCGCAAATTAAGACATAGGTATAAAGTTGCAATACTCCGAAGTGGATGACGTTGAAAAACTTCCTTATTGTGTGGTTAGTGCCTTACCTGGTGTCAGAGTTTTTATGCCGCTAATTGGCCTCTTGGCTTTACATGCCGTCAAGAAATATCTCTCAGGCATGCTGGTTTCCTCACGATGTTTACCCCGAAAAACAGAGCAGATGTACGATGAAGATGACAAAGTACTGTTAGATGCAGATGAAACAGACATAAATTCAGCAGTAGATAGATATTATGGTGATTCTAAACAACCATTGCGTTCATTGTTCCTAGGTAAGGGAACAAAGAAACACGAAGAGTACGGTTATCAGTAGTTTAGTTTTACTAGGAAGTTGTAAATGCAAATGAAGATAATTGCTTACAGCACTCGTAAGAGAATAGATCAGTGGCTTACCTATACTTGTAAACATAGGTATACTAGCTGTTACCCGTTATAGAAATTTTGAAGGGTTTTCCGGGATAAAAAGTAGCTTTTGTGCTATTCCAGACCATAACCTAACTCTTTGCCAGTGTTCATTCAGATTCGTTCAGCTGTTCAGGCGTGATTGAGTAGCAAACATCCATCCATCCAAACTTTCCCAAAGTCTTAAGTCTTCCTTTGATTATAATTTGATTCGCGGCTGTAACACGTATGTAGTTATAGAATTAAAATCATCAAAATCATCAATACAACCCTTGCTCATAAAGGTGTAGGAATTTACTTTTTTAAGGTCAAAGTCATTCCTGCACCTTTATGCGTTTTTAGGATTGTATTGATGATTTTGATGATTATAATTCTATAACTACATACGTGTTACAGCCGCGAATCAAATTTTAATCAACATACAACCTGACACTGACGTGGAAATTGCAAAAAACCTAAGAAAATTTGAACTTCGCGGGAGCATCCACCTTAATCTTACTTTATCCTATTATACTTATAGTTAAAGTAAGATTAAGTAGCGTGGAAGATTTGTAAATACAGATTGACACGTGGAGGAATGGAAATTATAACGATGAAATCATGCGCAAATCAAGAGGTATAATTAAAAAAAAGGGAATTGCATCATCTGTACGCATAATCTAATCGAAATAAAAATATAGTCATCAAAAGATTGTATTGCAAAAATCAAAATCCGTTTGTTCTGTCACCCTTTTGTGGTATGTAAGCCGCTCTTGAAATAAGGAAAAAATCTAAATTCTGAAATGTCTATTTGCGCAGACAGGACATTCATTCAAATTGAACTTTGGACTTTTTCTAACTTAGTTAAAATTAACGCAGCTGTTAATTATTTATGCAGTCTTTATCACTGGTGTATGACTTACTTTAACTGCCCCGTTGGACTCGTGGTCGCAGGCGCGACTGCTGAGCCTGTCCGGTCCTGGGATCGATTCCCGGGTCGGGCAAAAAGTGCTATTGGGTTTTTCTATTAGAAATTTCTCAGTAGTTGCCCAGAGTTAGGAAGTTGGCGGTATGATACCCCCGTGCCTCAGAAAGCATGTTAAGCCGTTGGTTCTGCGCCTGATCTCTCTCCGTTCGTGTCGGATTGCCGTCCCATCGGACTATGAGAGAAAAAGGAACAGAGAGTGCACCTGTGCCTGCGCAGGCGCACACACTTGTGCACTATAATATCTCCCGCGCCGATGGCTAATCTTGGCCGCCGTGACCGAAATCGGTCAGGACTTAATCGAATTACTATAAAGTATAAGCATAAATATCGTTGGCGCATTCATTTGAGATGTCACTGCCATTGAAAATGTAGATGTTCTACGAAATGAAGACGACATTTACAAAAACCATTGTACTCAACTTCTTCGGTCTATCCAACTCCGTCCCTGGAATTACGAGATGCATTTGTCGCTCCAATGCGCCCGATAACACAGCATTACATAAATTGATCGAATCCCGAGATAAGTCTTACGATACACAAGATGCATCATCTGATACCAATTTATGTGAGATTTCATATTGAAATCGTTGGGTAGGTAATTAGGTTTATAACTGTAGCTGTACGCGTGTTTTTGCAAAATTTCACATTAATTTTATCAGATCGATTCTGAACTATGCAGCTATTACAAGATAATAGAATCAGCAGGTTCTTACGTCAAGGGGACCGATTGGCAAGTGTGAGATGATAGCAATGTTATTTCACAACAAACCAATGAAATTATCACGGGGTCAATGATCAACTACCTGATTATCAAGCTACATAAAATATCTGAAACTAGCACTTCGCCCGCAAACATTGTGATAGCTCGACTAATATGCATGATATAAATATAGTTTATTCACGTTATTCTATATTTATTATTCTTTATCTATTATATATATAGTTTATTCGCATTCACGAATAATGTAGCTTTCTGCCAATGAAAGAATTTTTAGAAACGGTTCATTAGTTCCGGAGATTACCCCAAACTCACAAACAAATTTTAACTCTTTATAATATTAGTATAGATAGATCAAGTTTAAAGATATCGTTGGAAAAGAATTTACTAAGTCTACCGATCCAAGGTTTGTGAAAGATTGTCGGTACTTTCCCTAAACCATTGTGTCATGATCACGGCTTTCCGAAAAAAAAACTGCTATCGTCTCGGCAATCGTAAGAGTAGAAAGTCTATCAATTCATAACTTTGAAAATAAAACCTGCCACTGCATACACAAGGATTTTATCGCCATTAAAGTCAAGTATAGTAGACACATAAGTTGCCATCTAAATGCTCTAATAACAGGTACTCCTACATTTTTACCGACTTTTGCAAAGCAACGTAATAGTCTAATACCACAGTTTAACAAATACCTCTTGTAATAGGTCCCGGGTCTTGAAAACCAGTACTTATTCCCAGCAATTTGCAAGTCCAAGGACAGGAGTTAATAGGTTTTTGCCTGGGAGCGGTGAGGGAGATGACTTGGTCACGCTCGGCTGGGTCAGGGGACCTAGTCGCCACATCTGCCCATTTATTACGTGGGTTACACTCATACATATTTAGCAGGCATTTCATAGTGTGGTTTTTCTTTAGTTTAATGATGCAGTTCTGATACTATTTTCTCCCGAAAGAGTTGCCGAGGAAAGTCTTTGTAAGCAGTTGTTAATTTTAGATCAAAATGATCTGAAGATACAAGTGTGGTTCCGTGGTTGTTTAATTGGTGTGTTGGATCCATGTCGAAGTTGCGCGATGTAAGGTTACCAAAAGAACATACCTACTTACAACTATCAAAAGCAGGACACTGACTTTAGAATACTTAAGAGCAGCTAGACGGCTCAAAGCTTTCGGAAAGTGCACATAAATTATCTCTAAATATTGACACAAAGGATGAGTTAATACACAATAACGGACTCATCTAAATCACATCTACACCTTTCTCTCTCGATCCTAAGACCGGAGAAACAAGCATTTTGAGAACAAAGCATTTTAAGGATGACACATACAATACATAACAAATAAAATAATGCCTGCTTGGGAGCCGCAGAGATGAATCGTCAAGCATGGCTGACGCCGAGGGTCAGGCCACAGCTTTTACGATTATGAAGACAGGTTTTGATATAGACTGGGCTCCGGGTGCTGTTTTTTAGTTGTCAGTATATAAGGTGAAGAGGACCGACGCTAAAACGTAACTACGTATTCAGCACATCATTCTGAACCTGGTTCCATACATTTTGACCATGTAGAACTGTATTTATTGCAATTTTATAAAACGGCTGTTTTTTGGGCTGTTTGTTTCGGACAGAGTGTTCTGGTGCGGCTTGCGAGAGGCCTATGTCCTTCAGTGGACTGCCGTTGGTCGTGTTGACTATTGATTAAAAGGATAGTACAACATTCAATAAATTCAATATTATTTAAGGTAACACTAGAATATGTATTATGATTATGAAAATTAATGAGCGGTCGCTAAAAGCTCATAAAAGTTGCACTTTGCTATGCAAAATTGGTTTGTTTTTATTATTAAAAATGTATCATGTCTGATCAATATCTTGTCTCTACATAAACTTTTACCTTCACTTTTTCACCGTCTACAAAACGGAATTAAAATATGATAATAAATCAATAAATTAAAATTCTCATATTCAAGGTTTGAAGTTCACTTTGTCTCACGTAATCATACGTATATATCGTATTTAAATGCAAGTCATATAGCAATCGGTGAAAGCCGCCATCTTTTTTTTTCCCGCCAACATTATGCAGACAGTTAACCCATATTTTAATTAGTGCTGTTACATTTACGTTTGTAAACGTAGACGGTATATATTACTGGACGTAGTAAATAAGGTTTGTCTTGCAGTTTGTTTATTCATAAATAATGTTAGGAAAGAGTAACTGTAGTAATGAATGTATTGTAAGTTTTAGATTTAATTTAACCGTTCGTAACTCGTGAGTAACAAACACACTTTATTAATCAAATAAATATCAGTATTTAATATTAACATCAATAAAATCAACACTGAGCTTTCAAAAAGCTTTAGCAATGTTTCTTAATAATCTTATCTTAAACAGGCATACGTTTTCTTTTTCAGTATTTTGCTGAGACTCCATAGGTAAGTACATTTAAAATGACCAGAATAATTACTGACAGCTAAAATGGCGGGAAAGGGCGAGTGAAAAAATATTTTACTGTCTACTTTTTTATTCCACGTTCCGTTTCGTCACGCGATCGCCGTGTCGGTATAATTTTTTGTTATAATTTCGTGAAATTGTGTATTTATTTCGTTATCTCCCGTTTTGTTGACGATTAATTTTGTTTTCGTTTTATGCCACGTATTCATACTTCTTGGTATTCGAAGGAAAATATTTGAATTAAATAGGACGTTGTGGGCTGTACAGCCTTTTTCCTTGAACAGATTGCGTAAGAATTTAAACCAAAAGGCTTTGCAAAATTGGTGATAGCGATGAGTGTTCGTCATATAAATGTAAACGCATTTAATTTACTAAGAAAATTGTTTCGAAACCACAATACCCATTAAAATTGTGGTTATGGTTTTAGCCGATTAGGCTGATTTAAAACCAATGTTGCAAATACATAAATCAATACAATATAGGTACCTAATTGTTTAGCAAAACCAATTAATACAATATACCAGTAAAATTTCCATTAAACTTTTCCACATTTCCCTACACCGTATCAAAATCGATACCCATTCCACGCTATTCTCAAGCTTCGGTAGCTAAAACAGAAAAAAAAGAAATTGGAAAACAAACAAGATTAGCGTCCGTCGATTGGTGGACGCGACGTTGCCGTTCTGGCATCCCGCCGAGATGCGCAGCACCTGTCCCTCTCACACTTACGGACCCGGTACCTATATTTCTATCTCTTTTTTCAAATGTCCGCAGGATCGTCTCGCTTGAAGACGCAACAGAGATATTTTATCCGAAAGCTTTGAACTTCGAACGCGTCGTTCGTTTTTGTTTTGAACTGAGAACCAATGGCGGCTGAGTGAGATTCTTTTTTTGTTTGTTTTTGTTTAATGTAATTAGGTAGTTGTAATTTAGGTGGATATTAACAAAAGGAGGATTTGTTAGACCAAGAAATTTGAATGATAATGCGTCTAAATATAGACTACAAAGACAATGTATTGTATCAAAGATTTTTGCGGCACTTCTAGCTGCTGAAAGTTCACAAAGGTCAGACTTCCAAAATATGCACTTGGACGGTAAAAATGAGAGCTTTCGAAAAAACTGATAAGTATGGTGTAGGTACCTATGTCTGTTCAAACGTAATGTCGAACCTAAGAGGGTGGTCAAGTTACTGTTAATTTCCAGATATCATAGTAACTGAGAGTGAAGCAAGGACTAGAATGATGACCTCTTTAAATACTATAGAAATTGCATGTTTCGGGGACCTACCTATACTAGACAAAGGGACCATCTGTCAGGAATTACGACAATAGTCAAAAAGCTTGACAGAAATTGACATAGTTACCGAAAAGCTTATTTTTTATCCTGCATAGCTATTCACAACGCTTCGATTCGATTTTCGATTCGGAAAGTCGTATGTCTGTCTTTTTTTGACATTACGAAATTGAGCGAGATAGACATACGACTTTCCGAATCTAAAATCTAATCGAAGCGTTTTGAATAGCTATGATGAGAGCACTTGTAAATACACGAGACGAGATGCTTAGAAAGAGATTAGGTACCACTTGTGTCTGGTCTTACCTATAACTTTTTTTTAGAATCCACTGCAAAGATTTTGCAAAGCCCATAAAATCTGCAGTCTCTTAACCATAATGATGACACAATCTCTAAACTCGACCACATAATGGTACAGATATCAGATCGGGGCAGGTCGATGGGTTCAGGTTCAAGGCCATGCATTGTTCTTTTGTTACCAGCGTTCAGTTCGGATAGCTTTGGTTATTGTGAGCAAAAGATCTGGATCTATGTATATTAGAGACATGTTTTTATTGAGGTTTTATCTACTTTTTAATAAAAATATTATAGCCATTTATTTCCCAAAGTATATCATATTACATACATTTTCAATAATAAAAAATTAAAACTATGTCATGCAATGTTAGAATCGCAGATTGCAACCGCGCATGCAACCTAAAGAAACGAACTATTAACATTAACCAAAAAAAAAAAAAAACATATTAGCACATAGGTAGCATTCCTGACATTACATTTTCCAGTACCTAATAATCTATCGTTTGACTTAATTTTACATTTTATTTAATTGTTGTATAATTTAATTTTATTGTGAATTTATTGATACATTATTTTATATGACAATTAATTCCATTTAATGGTCAAATTATACATTTACAATTTGACATATAAATAATAAAATAAAATTTACTAATTAATATCAATTGATTCAATAAAAGTAATTCTAAGTACATTCTACATTCAGAATAAAGTGTGAATAATAATAATTGATTCAATAAATATAGGTACGAATACTACTACTATTTATCTACTTTAGTATACCAGAATCAATTTAATACTTTTGTTAATTCTATTACTTTTGTTTTAAAGTTTAACGTTCAAAAGTGCCATAGAATGGATTTGTGTTAAGTGAAATAAATGGGTTGACTTTGACTGGAAGTTCAAATGTTACTTGCGTTTAAAAAAAATCTAATTCTTGGTTGGTTACTCTTCGTATACGGAATAACGGAACCCTAAAAAATGAACGTTCTATCGAGTGAAGCGTCTGCTGTCTGTGCATTCGTTTGCATAAAAACGTGGACATAGCCAATAATTCAGGCAGGTTGAGACAAAACCAATAACACTTTCTAAGTACAAGGGCTGAACTTTAGGCAAAATGGCGGTAGTAAATTATGCTGTCACGCGAACTCGACACCTTTACGATGTTATCGTGCATTTCGTTCTCGAAGTCTATGAGTTGGGCTCGAGTTGGGCTGTTTAATCTATAATTTTAGACTGGTCTTATTTCGAGAGATTGGTTTATTTTTGTTACTTTTTAGGGATCCGTACCCGAAGGATAACCAACGGGACCCTATTACTAAGCCTCTGCTGTCCGTCCGTCCGTCTGTCTGTCTCTCATGATCCATAATAGGTAGACAGTTGAAATTTTCACAGAATGTGTATTTCTGTTGCCGCTATACCAACATATAGTAAAAATAAATTAAAGGAGCTGGTACTACGATGGTACAGAACCCTTCATGCGCGAGTACGACCCACACTTGGCCGGGTTTTTTTGGGATATGAGACGCCGCTGGAGTTAGCTTCAGCAAGAAGCCTAGGCCGACAACAAATGCGATCAAGCAACCACATCAAGTCCCATGATCTGTCCACGAAGTAGACACAATATTCGGGTCGGTTCGACAGGTCATGATTTATCGGAAAAACTTCTATCAATATTGCACTGAAGAACAAAACCACAGATGGGAGACAGTTGAAAGTCAAAACATATTACATAAGAATTTTCGGATACTAAAATAGTATTAACAACAAAATTAAACATGATTAATTGATAATAGAGTCGAGAGTGGCAGCAGAAAAAAAAAGAATTTGAAGCTACTGATCATAACTCCATGAAGAAAATACATTCCAAAAGTTAAAGCTAACCGTGAAAACTAATATATTTATGTATTAACCTAACTATATGCATGTAAATAATCCAATTCCCAATTAAGCCCATAAGGTCGCCATAAAACACTTAAGTTGCATGTGGTGAAATAGAAGGTGGATCTCCTGGACAATAAATCGAAACCCAGGTTTTAAACTATCGTTAGTTATTCGCCACTACTTTCGTAGTAACAAAGTTATGTCTTGACTATCAGCTGTTAATCTTCTTTAATAATACTCAATCAACTGGTGTTTAAAATAGAAATAAACTTGCCAATATAAATAATGTTCGTAAGGCCAGGACACACTGTACACACTAGACAAAAGGTGGTGGAAATGTCAAAAATGTGTCAGACAGACATAAGGTATCGAAAAGTTCATGTCTCCTGTTGAAACTCTTTGTACACTTCAACCAACTTATCTGTGCATGCGGGAAAACACAGAACTAAAATATATGTACCAAGTTTGACATATCGATACATTTTTGCTTGACAAGCAGCGCCTCCTCGAACTGCACACTTAAAGTGGTCATACCATAGGAACACGTGAAAACGCTTATAACGCGTTTGTCACTAGTCTATAATTTCTGGACTCTTTTAACACAGTAAGCTAAAGTTACTATTCGACCTTTACATTAATTATCAGGTTTTTACCACCAAAGACCCAAGTTTTGTCGGAGACTGTTCCGTTAAAAATAATACTTTCTTTAATAAAATAGTGTAAAGTAACTAGTGGACCTCTTCGGGTATAAGTAACGGCCGAGTCTTCGCAACTGTCTTTTAAGAAAGGGATGGTTCGTTGTGCGCCTGCGCAATCGACTGCGACGGACCTTGGAAACGTGTGGAGGTGAAAGTTTTAATATTGGTGAGTATTTTATTTTTATTTAAGAGTATTTAATGTAGGTATGTATTAAGTAAAAGGCAATGTAAAACTGTAACTCTTAAGATCGAAGGTATGATAGGTAACTTGGAATTTTAAGGATCCCTAAATATATTCTAAACTAATTTAAATTTCTTGATAAATCATCTATACAAGATGTAAAAGTAGAGGAGGTTGGGGAGGGTTTTGTTGGAGTTGAGGTTGAGTAGAGTTGTAGTTTTTTTTTATATAATTGTAATTTTTTATTTAAAATGTGTGCATAAATTATGATCCTAAATGGATTGGAATCAATTATTTTGAATTTGAATATGACTAGAAAGGAAGTGTTCTGAGATGAAAGCTAGAACAGAGGTATCATGGAGCAGTCTAGAAAAAAATTGGAGGATTATGATGATTATCTTTTGTCCAAGTTTGATAAAAGTATGAAGATCATATAAGTTTTGGACGACTCATCCCATAACACCCAGCATTAAACATCTGCAGGCCTAAGTTATACAAAGATACCTTCAAGTAGATCAACCCTAGTAGCAATTAAAGTAATTGTAACAATTTCTTCAATAAAGAACGCGGTGTGAAGGCTCTTGTGGAACTCTGCTGCTATAAATCGCCCGTGCTGAGTAACGGTCGGTTCTTCGCAACTGTCTCCTGAGAAAGGGATGTTCGTAGTCGCGTGCGCAGCCAGCTGAGACGCGGCTGTGGAATGTGTAGAGGTGGCAGTACCGTGTTAATCCAATCGTGGTCGTTATAAATTGCTCTGATGCTATAAAATAATCGTCCGATTAGCAGCGATGCAGGAAACATTATAGTGCAAAAGTGTGCGCGAAAACACAGATGACAGATGGACTCTCTCATCCCTCACCCTCATAATCCGATAGGATGACAATCTGGCTGCTGATCTGATCTGCCTATTTAGTTCCTTGTGATCCTAATCCTCCTAGGTTACCTAAGAACTTCAAGAAGCGTATATGCCTGAATATTAATAATTCTATTCAGGCTTTTACGCTTCTTGAAGTTCTTGGCAGCGGAAAAAAGCCAATATGTCCATTGAAAATGATTGAATTTTGTTATTAGTTATTTTTATCGATTTCTTTTTTTGGCGTTCTTATCAGTAAGTATTTTTTTTAAGTTCACGCAGAACTTCGTTCGTTCAAGACTGTAGTAAGCTCTGATGTTACTTAGAACAAGGTCTGTGTTTGCTTATTTATTGCATTGATGTACATACATACAAAAAAATGTTTAAGATACAAAATAATCAATTTTATAATATTTACCTGGTGTAGGTACTAAAACTCCTTGAGCGCCACAACCTCTATACATCCCTTGGTCTACACGACAGGTGCGTAAGCGCGTCATCTTTGAGAAAAAATGGCGGCGGCGGGGGAGAGCCCCCAGTGCCCCACGTGTCACGATATACTTTTTATACTCGAATTAATACTACTTACTATCTTATGGTGGTTGTACACTGTCCTTTATTAGGTATCACGGGTTATTCAAATTGTAAAGGGTCGTTATTTTTTGCGTTTTTGCAGAAATTTGGCGGGTAATAACGTTTTTGTCTAGTTTATATTTGAGAGGATTATAGCGATTTAATTGATTAAATTATAATAATTTCAAAACCGGTGGAAATCTGTTTCAATAGAATTGAATTGCGCCTGATAATCGTAATTGTCTAATTCTTCAATTGTTTATGAAAATCCAAAAACATGCTGTTTTTCGCCTTAGATCTCGCAACAAAACTTGAGAATTACGGTCTTTTGATAGGTAGTGCAAACGACCGCACATCAAACTACTACAATCTGTCAAATTTATTTATTATATTTTCAACTTTATCGCTAAAGCATTAGTAGGTTCAAAGTTGATTGGAAAAAGACAGTTTCGGGTAGCTTGAAGCTGGCGTCTATACTTTTCAGAATGACGTATCCCGAATACAGTCTACCTATAAAGACGGTAATTTCACTTCACCATAATAAAGAACGCTGTTACTTGCAATTAAAGACCCTGCACTTACTTATTTTAATATCTTTTACAAATAACACTCTTTCACACATCGTATAAGTGTCCAAGGACCTTTAAAAGACAACTGTCTCCCTGTCCAGAATATAAATAGTTAATTTTGTAAGAAGGCGGTTATTTTAACTACTTTATCGTGAGTCGTGACCGTCGCACGCGCATCTACTATTGGATTTCACTTCAACTCTACACCTGGCTAGAGAGGGTAATTTTTACTGAATTATTACTGGTATAGTGACACTTGGTTTATTTATTGTTGGTTACTAATAACTTTTTAATTCTTTGTAAAGAAATTGCTTGTAGACATTTTGTTGTATTATGTAGAATATTTAGAATATTTCGCTCGTATATCGCAATTAGTTTTAATTTAAATGTCAGAGATGACCTTTGGAATTAATTGGAAAGTTTTAATCAAATGTAATTTGTGTTGGCTTGTTGATAAATTGAGGCTTAAAACTTAAGGCGAGAGTTAAAATTTAAAAATATTGTGGTATTTGCAAATGCAGTATTTTAATATTAATAATAAATAATAATGAAACCTTTATTTTCAGGCAACTTTGGCCCATAGATAAGTACCTTACAGACTAACATACATGTGATAAAATACAAACTGTGTTATGCTTACTCAGGGTGTTTGGTGCATCGTTTGCCAAATTGAACGGTCCTGGACGGAAATTGAAGCGTTTTTTTTTTTTGTTAGCCTGTACTGTCCCACTACTGGGCAAAGACCTCCCCCAATTCCTTCCATTTGCTCTTTTCCCGTGCCTCCTCCGACCAACCCTCGAGATACGCGTCCAAATCGTCTCGCCACCTTTTTCTGGGTCGGCCTCGGCGGCGCCATCCGTGTTCCGGCAACCATCGTGTGGAGACTTTTGCCCAGCGGTCATCGTGAATGCGACTGACGTGACCCGCCTAATCCCATTATAGCCTAGCAGCCTTTATGCCAACGTTCACTATGCCCGTTTTGAAGCGCAGCGTGGTGTTTCGAACCCTGTCTTGCGATAATTTTAAATAAAAAAAAAAATACGTGGTTCCAGTTATTGGGGCTGAAGAGATAGAAAATGACCCCTTTGGGCCCGTTCACTTTGGCAAACAATGCACCAAACACCCTGTATAATCTAGATTAATTTATAAATGGATATTTTTTTTGTTTTTCGGAGAGAGTAATTAGGTCGGCTTGCACATCCTATTCAAAGCAGTGATTTATATTTTTTGAATAACCTTGTGTGTCCCACTACTGGGCCAAAGCCTTCCCCATATACTTCCAGGTACTTACTTACCTAGTCTTCTTCTGCGCCACCTCGAGCGGTTCGTGATGCGCTTCCAGATTATCTCGACAACTATCATTGGAAAAAGAAAAAGAAAAATAGCTATTTATTCACCAAGGGGAGTAAGGCACAGATTACCACACGAGTTTAGTAATCTGTACTTACCCTCGAGTGATATATATCTACTACTATAAACTACACTTGCTTACAACGTCATCAAGACTTAAAAAAAAAACAAAACGCGTTAGTAATGGATTACTACCCTGATTTTCAGGGCAGTAATGAAATTCCATACAATATAACTGCCTAGATTTTTGAGAAGGTTTAAGGAACAGCTTTCAAGCCTTTTAGTGGGGTAGTATTGGTACACTTACTAAGCAAGTGTAGTATAAAAAATATTTACTTAAGCACCTCAGTATCTTACACGACTACATTCGTCTATACGTATATAGGTACTTTAGCTCTTGTCCAACTCAATACATAACACACTTAATACATAACAAACAATGTATGTATCGCCTCTTTATATAAACACATGATGAAAATGAAAATATTATCACATTGAGGATCTGTGATCGATTTGTTATGAGTCCGGCACGAGCCGAAGCAATAACACGGAGAACAAATGTATATATTATATGAGTTGGCATAATAGTCTCGGTTATTTGAAAAACTTGGCGGTATTTTCAGGTTTCACCTGAGATTGTTTGGGGTTAGTCATTGGAAGGTAGGTATTGCTCGTATTTGTGTGAAGATAAATTGTTTTTCTTAGTAAGTATAGTAAGTATAAATCATCATCATCAGCCTAGCCTTTTCCCAACTAAATTGGCCTACAAAACTAAGTACTACGCTTTTAAAATTTCAGTTTTTTCTAAACTTTAGAAGTTAGAGATTTAACGTTTATAGCAATTTTTATCAGCTTTCTTTGAAACTATAGACAAATTTTAAACTCTTTTTCGAGTCCTTTTGTTTCGAAAGTATATCTTGTGTACTTAAAAAGTTATTGCAATTTTAAAAGTGTGAAACTTATTTTTGCAGGCCAGTGTATTATAATAAAAATAATATATATATTAAAAAAGTAACCTCAGAATAATGTAGACAATGTAATTTCTTATTTTTCAGTGTATTTTTTTATTTATGGTGTTAATAATCTTTAAGTAAAACTTGACAAATAGTCATAAACTTACCTATCTTTGCATGTTAATAAACATCGTGTTTTGAGCCTAAGAATAATCAAGAACAGTTCATAAAAACATTTTTTTTTCTGGATTAAAACAATGACTATTTCTTTTATTTTTTCATTTTGTCTCTGACATTGTAATTATGGAATTTTAGTTTTAAATTAAATTATTTATTTGATTATTTTTACAGTATGCTGATTGAAATTTTTATTTTTTTAATGTTAATTTTTATTTCAAATGTGTGCATAAATTATGATCCTAAATGGATTGAAATAAATTATTTTGAATTTGAATTTCATTCCTTAAGACTCAACCAAAAACAGGTCGATTGGAAGATCCTGGCCTTAACTTGTAGATTGGTAAATCGACCCGAGCGGCCGTTATTATTTAGCCACGATCCATTAAAGTGATGGATATAACATATTGTCCCACGTATGACGACCTCTACCCTCTGCCTTAAGTACTAAATGCTAAGCGCCTAGGTCAGTCACAGTGTATCCTATGTGTCATTGTATTGTGCTCCCATTGTGTCAATGTGCCTCTAATTTCAGCAGTGATTATATAATACAAACCAGACCCCAACATTACTGCAATTTTTTTTTTTTTCGTAAGTTTGGGAAGTCGTCAAATGACTCCTCTCGCTCTGGGCGGAGCAGGAGGGAGTGTCAGACTTTTACTGACTAAAACCCATCCATGTTCCTTCATCGCCCTTTGTGTTCCGGGGGCACGGTATCTCTTTCGAATAGTCCCGCAGCCCCGGCAGGATACTGCATTACATAGTGTTATGATGCTGCATTGCTGCTTTAGGTGCTTCTCCTCACAGTTCGAACTCGCTCGCTCCTTAGTTCTACTACTTACAGGTGCTAAAAACTGATTAATACGTGCTTACGTTTCTGGTTTATTTCACCAGTGTTTTAGTACTTGACTGAGAAAAAATCAGAGTCGAGTTATAGCGAAAATATTGGCAACGGAAGTGTATTAAATCATTCGATAGCCAATAGCCATGACGACAGTATCAAAAAATTGCAAATCTATTTAGTCCGTCAGTTAGAGTATTGGAAATTAATGGACACGTATTTTTTGTTTTTGTTAATCAATGAATATTGACAAAGATAAAACGCATCAAAACTCGTGATGTCAGAACTAGCTAAAAATTATACCATGGCGTGACATATTAAGAATTTTAAAAGCGTCGTATCTTCGTCAATTTTGGTTTACGCAACAAAAGAAAAAACACGGGTCAAATATTTTTTGATAATCTAAGTGACGGACTAATTAGTTTTTTTTTGTCGTCTCGCCTATTCAACGCTGTTAAAACTAGAATAATTATAATAACATAACATCACACCTATAATCCCCGAAGGGTAAAGCAGAGCAGTACCTAATAGTAGGTACATACTTCACCAGCTATGTTTAATTCCCATGTCATAATGGGGCGAGCCTATTGCCAACAACCGGTCACAAATCCAGACTTCATGCCTGTTACTCAGAAATTCCTGATGGAAAAACCTTATAACACTTTAACCGACCCGGGAATCGAACCAAGGACCTCATGTTTTGAATACCAGACTAACGAATATACCCAAAAAACACCTTTTTCGCATTACCACATTCACGCATAATTTTTAAGGCGCATTAGTGCCAAGAGGGTCACCCGTGGCGTAAACTCACCGCGCACTTCCGATGCCGGGGGATAGGGGATAAAAACCTCATTTCCGGTGAGAACCCTTCCTTTAGGGGAAGCTCGGTACAATCAGTACGTTGCCATGGTGATTATGTATGCGTGTTCTGGAAGTTTCGTCATGGGGTGGAGGTTGAGAGGAAACTTGGGGATATTGGACTTAGTTTGTTCTTAAATGCCGTGGTAGGATTGATTAATGCGAGGTCTTTCTATCTTAGAATATCAGCGCAGTGACTTTTTTTTTAATGCTTCAGTACCATGCTGAGATAGAGGCCTTTTACACCTCGAACAGGATCAATTTCATTTGATTTATCTTTTTCTGTATGTTTTACTTTACCTATAAATGTTTTATTGTTAATTCAACCATTATTTTGTTTTGTTGTGTGTGAGTTTAATAAATACTTTTTCTTTCTTTCTTTCTAACAATATGTGAAATATAAGCCGATGTGTATACTGTTTAGAAGAGTAGGTTTTTAAGGTTCCGTAGTTTAAGTATAGCTGTTGCAGGCAGTTTCTCTTGCATGTTTAAGAAACTACTTTATATGCTACTAACAGCGCCCCCACCCACGACCTTTGTCCGCATGAAATTATTATAAAAATATTGCTTCCATTTTTGAACTGGATTTTGTTTACAATTTCAAGGGTTTTAATTTTTTTTTGCACGGTAGCCAAATTGTTTTTCTAAATTAAAATATAGCCAAAGTTACTCCTTATAACATTAGCCATCTGCCAGTAAAAATCCCGTCAAAATAGGTCCAGCCGTATTGAAGATTAAACGGAACAAACAGATATAGAGATATTGAGAACAGAAAACTTAATTACAGTTTCGTATACTCTTGTATTATTACTCTACTCTGATCCCTTGTACCCATTTTTATATTCACCTTTGTGCGAAAAAGATAATCCCAATAGACCGCAAACAATACAGCTACAAAGTCAAAACCCACAATAAATCAAAAACATTCAACACACAAACTAATTACCATCTCGTGGGGTGCGCTCGACTTCACGTCCGATTCGCCATGGACCGAGGGGAGTTATCAGCGCAACAATAGGTAAATCAGACATGTGTGGCGCCCCCCTAACGTAACGAGCGTAATGATACAGGTGATAGTTTTGTTTTATCGATTTTGTGCATGATTGAGTGTTTTTTTTATGGGGAGCAAAACGGTACAATTATTTTTAGATCAGACTGGCTGATCAGGGGATTTTATTTGTATCTGAAAACTTTTTGTATAAGCGACTAAAAATCATTTTTTAGGTAAGACACGCGCATAAGACTTTCTTTAAAATCACGTCAGATTCAAATACGATATTAGAATTTGTGTGGTATATTATCATTAAAACCCCGACCACTGAAAAATCACGCTCTTTTTAAATTCTGGGTTTACAAGGTAAAGTCGACTCCTCCTTTTGTTGAAGTCGGTTAAAACGTATGTTACCCGGGCCATAATAACGAATCGATTGACACCTTATTCATCAAAATCGGATGAACAGTTTAGGCGCTACGGTGGAACATAGGTAAATACAAACATACATGCATACATACAGACAGCTAAAATCATGACGCTTCCTTTTGGCTTCGCCGTAGTCGTGTAAAATTGAAAAAAAACCTACATCTATGCTACGTGATTCGTAGACCTCTATGACATAACTCAGTACCCTTAAGTTTTTTCTCTCCTTTCAGCATGGACCATATTAAATCATTCACCTTCATCATCCTCTTGCCCTTATCCCAATTAAGTTGTGGTCGGCGCAGCATGTCTTCTTCTTCCATACTTCTCTATTACTCGTCATCTCATCAGACACCTCCATGAGAATCTTAATTAACAGCACGGTATAAAGATTAGCCAGCTAGTTGGAAATTGGAGCGCAGGACTGCGGATTTCTCATTAAAAAAACCGGTCAAGTGCGAGTCGTACTCGCGCACGAAGTGTTCCGTACAATTTTCAAAAAATCACTTTTGTTGTATGGGAGCCCCATTTAAATATTTATTTTATTCTGTTTTTAGTATTTGTTGTTAGAGCGGCTACAGAAATACATCATCTGTGAAAATTTCAACTGTCTAGCTATCACGGTTCATGAGATACAGCCTGGTGACAGACAGACGGACGGACAGTGGTGTCTTAGTAATAGGGTCCCGTTTTTACCCTTTGGGTACGGAACCCTAAAAAGGATAGATCAATATCATCACGCGAATAGTACATAGTTACACTGTGCCAAGTAGGTAGCCCCAAAGAGTAGCCCATGTAAATTACGCGACATGTAGGTACTTTTATATTGATATGATATGTTTTTATGTATTCCTAGTCATGTGTAAGTGTTAATGGTTTTTTCCATCAATAATTTCTCAGTAGCAGCTACAGAGTCTGGATTTCGCCCGGTTGATGGCAATAGGCGCGCCCACCATTACATGGGACTTAAACATAACTGGCGAAATGTGGGTGTATTATTAGGTACACATCTGTCTAGTCCTTCGGGAATTACAGGCGTGATGAGTTATGTATTCCTAGTCAACGTATTCAAGTTGGAATGTGTTTCTGAGGTCGCTATCAAAGCATCCCAAATCAATTGAGTTTAGGAACGTAGTTTTTAAGGAACGTATTTGATGTGTGAGTATAATCCTCTCAGCCTCCCCCACACAGGCGCGTTTTTGCATTCCTGCGTCCCAATACAAAATGCGATATGGATACTCCCAAAGCAACAGAGCTATTAAAACTCAAATAAAGAAGGACCTGACAACCTACACTTTGACCGAAAACACCCGCCACTCGACCCATACCACCGCGCGATCCGCAACAATCTACCCACCTACCTACCGTAATACAGCACATCGTCTTCTGGGAAGCCAAGGCGGTTGCCATGGCAACGCGCCGCATCAACACGCCAGCCATCCACACGGGCGCACACATACAGCCGTGTGATTGTACAGGTGACCTGGCTAGGTCAGGGATACAATGGGATCGAAGTTATCTAGAAGGTGAGCTTATTTAGGAGATAATAGGCATGACGACAATATCAAAAAATTGCAAATCTATTTAGTCCGTCAGTTAGTGTATTGGAAATTAATGGACACGTATTTTTTGTTTTTGTAAATCAATGAATATTAACAAAGATAAAACGCATCAAAACTCGGGAGTGGGGGCTCGTGACGTCAGAACTAGCTAAAAATTATACCATGGCGTGACGTATTGAGAATTTTAAAAGCGTCGTATCTTCGTCAATTTTGGTTTACGTAACAAAAGAAAAAACACGGGTCAAATATATTTTGATAATCTAAGTGACGGACTAATTAGTTTTTTTTTTGTCGTCTCGCCTATAGCCAATGCCTTTGGTGGTGCCAAGTTTTAATGTCATTAGTCAAAATAATTTCGTCCAAAACTTAATAAAGGTAAGAGGAACCTACAACTTGAACCTTATATAGGATTTTTGGGTTTCTAGACTGGTTACTGAAAATGCATTACCACCTTCACTGGGATGGGGAACGTAACTGAAATATTTATACGAGAAAACATCGTAACGGAGTCGGTTGGAGTCGAGCGGTAACGGCCTTTTTCTATGGCTCACTTACGTAAAACTGTTGGTTAATGTGTCTTCTTCCGTAGCTATCGGTGTTTCTATAACCAAAGAATATCCTATCCGTGTCACCTACCTGTCACTTGATTCATAGAAAAATCAAAGAAAGGTTTTCTTTGACGTTTTGTTTCTCGTCAAGTAAGCAAAATGTCAAACAGACAGAGATAGCAACCTACCGAAACCAGCTAGTAAGTTATTGAAAATGGCCGAGTGGGTATAGTCTCATACTTTTCAATACAAAGAATGGTGGAGTGAAAATAAAATGATGATGATGGTGTAGCAAGCAGACTCCTTTATCATCCGCTTATTCACTGGTCAAGATATACATGGGCAGAACAGAAAAAAAAATCAGAATGCAATAAACATCTGCTCTAAAAGCTGAGATTTCATTTGGC
Source organism: Xestia rhomboidea (assembly GCA_963853795.1). Taxonomy (NCBI): domain Eukaryota; kingdom Metazoa; phylum Arthropoda; class Insecta; order Lepidoptera; family Noctuidae; genus Xestia; species Xestia rhomboidea. The sequence goes on from OY970774.1 coordinate 9,429,983, forward strand.
AGCTCTGAAATAAGCAGTCCGGGGCAGTGGTCCAACTGCTCTGTACAACTAGTTGGACCATGGGTCTTTATTAGGGGCAGTTGTCCAACTTTAAAAATAGACCACAGCACCTTTTGAGAGTTCCGTGGTCCAATTCATTTAAAAAATAACTTGCCAACTCTAAAAACCTCAACTGCACCTTTATGTGTGTAGTATCTACTGATTTACGGTTATATTGAACAGCTCTTTGCAGTAAAATAACAAAATTAAAGTCGGGTGACTAATTTTTAAACTTAATTTTTTTACAATGTTTCAACAGTGTGTGTGTTTGTATTCAAATTTTTTTTTCTAAACTGATGCAAGACAATTTTCGTCAAACAATAACCACTATGATGCGGACAATTATAATGCTAGAGCAAAATATTAAATTCTTGGTGTCCCCCTCACCTTATTCATCACAATTTGCTAGTGTGCGTGTTTGAGGTCGGCGTTTATCTGGTGCGGCCACGTCACGATGTCATATACTTGTCATATAGCACACGAGTACATTAGCGAGCTGAGTAGATAGGTAGGGACCTATGACATAGGTACTAGGAGCATAGGAATACAGAGGGAAAGGATATTGGTGATTGCCTCATGAAAACATAATCAATTATGTTTAATAATGGCCTGGCGTCTTAATTACGTTACAGGAGCATTCCACTCTTTGGCTGTGCGCATTATAAAAGATGTAGCAAAGCGATTCGTTCAAATGTGTGGAACATGGACAGGAGCTTCTGAAAATATGTATGTGGGTAATTTCATTACTCACATCAAAATGAATGAGATCAGAGCTATGGTGTCGATTCTGTTGTGCACAAACTACACTTAATTTAGGCTATTGCTATATTTTACTAAAAGGCAGTGCGAGAAAAGAACGGGTACTTATAGCTATGAACTAAGTTAGAGATGTCAAACTAGTTTATGCCTTGCGCTTCACCGTATTTTTAGTCGACATGTTTTTACGTGCACCCTTCATTTGTATGGAAATATTAGTTCCAATTAAATTTGACAGCTCCAAATTAAATAATTACGATTTACGATTAAAATTAAATTACGTCCGTCTCTTTCTCGTTTTATTAAAGAGAAAAAGATAGCAATAGCCTAAATTAAGTTTAGTTTGTGCACAACAGAATCGGCACCAATGTCCTTAATTTATCCTTATGTGAGTTGACCAAGATTATCTCAGGACCATAAAAGAGACTCTTGTCAGAGTAGTCAAGAACGAAACACCAGCCTCATCTAGTTTTTAATAGATTTCTAATTACAAAAAATTACGTGTAAAAGTGTCCGTAAAAAACTATTTGCAAAATAAATATCATTTATCGTCACTCGGAGACGAAGTTGCCCGAAAGTCTGACAACCAACCCCAACAACCAAGGGGTATCGTGTTACCCAGTACTAACTGGGTTGTGGAGGTCAGATAGGCAGTCGCTGCATGTAAAATACTGGTATTCAGCTGCATACGGTTAGACTGTGAAGCCGACCCCAACATGGTTGGGAAAAGGCTAGGCAGATGATGAATATTTAATTATGCTCGTATCGGGAAGAATAGCTCGGATTTTTTTATGGTTCAGTCAGATCTAGGAACAGGTCGTGAGGACACAGATCTACAACGCCATCTCTGTTGAAAAAACTTGCAACTAGTGAGTTTCACGCAGCATTCTGGGTGTCAAAAGACAAGACAGGGTTCGAAACGCCGCGTTCCAAAACGGGCATAGTGGACGTTGGCATGAAAGCTGCTAGGCTAAAATGGGATTGGGCGGGTCACGTCAGTCGCTTGCACGATGACCGTTGGGCAAAAGTCTCCACACGATGGTTGCCGGAAGACGGACGGCGCCGCCGAGGCTGACCCAGAAAAAGGTGGCGAGACGATTTGGACGCGTACCGCGAGGGTTGGTCAGAGGAGGCACGGGAAAGAGCAAATGGAAGGAATTGGGGGAGGCCTTTAGGCCCAGCAGTGGGACAGTATAGGCTAACAAAAAACAAAAAAAAAAGTGAGTTTCAATTAATTTTAGTATGACATTATTTGGTAGCCATTTAGGACGACGAAATGCTGCGCCGACCCCAAATAAATTGGGATAAGGGCAAGAGAACGATGATGATTTGGTAGACATTTAGGCAATGTGAGGACATGGAAATAATATTGAAGACAACAAATGGATCTGAACCTATGCTTCTATCTTATCAGTCTTTATAATGGAAATGTGTCGCCTCAGAACGTAGACGAAACAAAAGGAGTAAGTATTGAGGATCACAGTAGGTGGCGTACTGTAGTCTCTACCTACCCCACACGGGGAAAAGGCGTGAGTTTTTATGTAGATATGTAGTAGGTACGTGTCGTATCCGAGTGACATCATCATCTGCCCAGCCTTTTCCCAACTATGTTGGTGTCTGCTTCCAGTCTAACCGAATGCAGCTGAATACCAGTATTTTACATGGAGCGACTGCCTATCTGACCTCCACAACCCAGTTAGTACTGGGTAATACGATACCCCTTGGTAAGACTGGTTGTTTGACTTTCTGGTCACTGTCGTCTCCGAGTGACGATAAATGATATTTATTTTGCAAATAGATTTTAACAAACACTTTTACACGTAATTTTTTGTAATTAGAAATCTGTTAAAAACTAGATGAGGCTGGTGTTTCGCACTTGACTACTCTGAAAAGAGTCTCTTTTATGGTCCTGAGATAATCTTGGCCAACTCACATGAGGATAAATTAAGGACATTGTCTATCTAACTACAATATCTTTAACTATTTCATTCATTTGTAATGAAATTACCCACATACATATTTTCAGTAGCCCTTGTTGATGTTCCACACATTCGAAAGAAGCGCTTTGCTACATCTTTTATTATGCGCACTGCCAAGGAGGAAAGCCCTGCCTGCATCGGTCTTCCCGAGTTCATATGACCCGAATCTATTGAAATCGCGAGTTAGTAGGCTTCTTTTGGGTTAGCTCGTTCCATCGTCGACTTCATCTCTATCCTCAGAATTAAAGTGAGGTCAAGAGCTGCAATGGCCCATTTAATATTAAAAAAGGCTATGTCGCAAGCGCGACTGCATGAGCCATGAGGCCTGGAATTCGATTCCCAGGTCAGGCAAAGTAAGGAAGGGGTCCGCAAGGGCCGATGCCTGCCGGGGCTGCGGGACTGTTCGCAGGAGATACCGTGGCCCCGGAACACAAAGGGCGATGAAGGAACATGGATGGGTTTTAGTCAGTAAAAGTCTGACACTCCCTCCTGCTCCGCCCAGAGCGGGAGTAGTCATTTGATGATTACCCAACCGAAAAAAAAAAAAAAGGTCAGGCAAAGTGTTATTGAGTTTTTCCATCAGGAATTACTCAGTAGCAACCACGGAGTCTGTATTTGTGCCCGGTTGATGGCAATAGGCGCACCCCCAATTGCATGGGACTTAAACATAACTGACTAAATGTGGGTGTACTATTTGGTACACGTCTGCCTAACGCTTCGATGATTGCAGGCGTGGTGTTATGTTGTGTAAGTACATACCTAAATAGTTAAAAGGCTTACTCCTATTTGCTACGACCTGAGGCGCTAGTAGTTGCGATGTTTACGCAAATAGGACGCTCACTACATAGAGACGTGTCTAGGTGTTTGTCCTATCGATTTTGTGAACCATTATAATGGGGGTTGGAGTAGCTGGCTAAGGGTTTTCTTTGGGCGATGTCTGATTAGAAATACATAATATTAAAAAGGCTTACCTACCTAAACCAATTGGCTTTACTAAGTGTATCAAAAATGTGTTGTCTCCATAGGATCAACATGATGATGGTGTACAGTCGTGGTCGTTTTTGCCTGATCAGTTTTTTTTTTTCGCTTAAGTCATGCGGAGGCGCCGAGCCACGCCCCCTTAAAGTTTAGGCCTATTAGGAAAGCGTCAACTTTGACGCGCAAAATAACAATAACTCTCGTTTGGCGTGCGACGTCAGTGCGCTCGGCCGATCGGTATCTTTTCATTCATTATTTCTATACAAAGTCAACGGGGCGGGGCTAGAGAGCGTTTCTATGTTGTAAGTGCAAGCAAAAATTAGCTTAGTGGTGATTTGGCGGGAGTGTCCTCCATAGTACTTGTGGAGTTACGTTTCTTTTAAAATGTATTATTGTTTACTATTCTCTAACGAATCTATACCCTACAAATAAAGAAAAAAGAGTTATCTGTTTGTAATTTCAATATAACTTACTGGACGCATAAGAAAGTTTATAGGGTATAAAAAAAAATGTGTTCTGGCTAATCTCCGAAACGGCTGGACCGAAGACGGGACTTTTACTGGCCGATAGCTGATGTTATAAGGAGTAACTCAGGCTTAGGTTCTTTTAATTTTGAAAAAAGAATACGTTCTTTTTCAAAAATAAAAACACCTGTTAACAATTTCAAGGGGGAATCCCCTTCCGAAAATCCGATTGAAACAGGGAAGTCATATTTTTATAATAATAATAACGCGAACTAAGGTCGGCAGGCCACAGCTATAATTATAGTGTATTAATAAAAACTATCATCAATGCACGTGGATGCCGAATCGAAAATGTTGTGAAATCGTGTCTTAATTCTGTCATTTTCATAATTATGAAAATAATAATAATTATTATAATTCCTGACACTTTTTAGTCTTCATCTTGTTAGTTTTTACAGAACTCGTGACCAAAATTAAAAAGCCAACATACAATACTTTAACATTTTTTTTGAAGCACCTGCAGGTGAGGACATTTTAGCTGACGTCATCTTGGCTGACGGACATTCTGGCCTCCTTCCGCTTAAATAAATAAATATAAATATCGCTGGACATTACACACAGCGCCATCTAGTGCCACACTAGGCAGCGAGGCTTGTGTCGTGGTCACCAGATAGTTGATATACTACATATATACTTTTTGTTTGTAAATACATAATTATAACATCCATGACTCGGAAACAAATGTCCATGCTCATCACACAAACATTTGCTCCTACCGGGATTCGAACCCGGGACCCTAAAAACACTACCGCTGCGCCATTCGGGTCGTCAAAACTATTCCTTTCTAACTTATCCCTATACAATACAGTGCTCTTTGTGGCCAATTCTTAAGATAACATTAGAGATAATCCCGCCATCTCCACCTAGCACACTAAGGTGTCTCTTCATTCTTTCTACTTTTCTTGATTAAATGCGATTGTAGAATCGTTTAAAAAGATTATTAATCCTTTAAAGTACTGGCGATCTAGTAAAACAAAAAAATACCGGTTTCCCGGATCATTTGTATTTTTACTATTAACTCTCGGAGAAATAAGAGTTCGTGTCATCAGAAGACGGCATGGGTAGGGTTACGGGTGCTTCGACCGTCAGCACCCCGTCTCGGGACAGTGTGGAGATCAGCAGCTTGGGGTCCACGTCTGGAGGCAGCTTGAAATGTCTGGTGAACGAAAGAAAGGAAGAAATCATTTATTTTATCCGGGTTAAGCCCCAATTACCACAAGCAGAGACGTGCGGAGCGGATAGGAGACGTGCAAGATTCTGGAGAGGAGAGACAAGAGACGCGATGAGGATATCCACCACTGTGATCGAGAGATTCCAGCATGTCTCCTCTAAGGCACACAACGACGCCGCCACCCGATTTGTAGGTGGCGATTTCAAACCTGGACAGGCATGCTACCCTCTGCAATTTATCTCATCGCCACTGCTCTCAAAAATATGAAATAAAGCATTTGAGGAAATCTCCAAGTCGTAGGACCAAAAATCCAGACACTTGGAACACGTGGTGGAAAACAGGACATGCCTCTCATAGAGAGGAGGCCTGTGTCCCAGCGGTAGAAAAAATACAGGCTAATAACGCAAGGCACCATCTTCATCTTCCTCCCCTTGCCCATTCTATTTGGGATCGGCGCAACACGTTCTCTTCTTCCATTCTCCCCTGTCAGACGTCACGGCATCATTTCCAAGACACAATAAAGGGTGTAAAAAGACCCCTAACGAAGCCGAATGGTACTTGTTCTCCCCGTCATTACGATCATTGTTTTTGGTCTAGCTAGACCATACCTGGGAACCTTCTACCTACGGAGATATTGGGGGTCAAAGTTCCAACTTTTTTTTAATTACTTGTTTGTAATTTTATAACTTTACTTTATAAACCTCCACGACCCCCGTACTATTCAATCCATCCATCAGCACAATGTTTTGAGTGTACTACATTGAGTCCTATCTTAAAACGCAATTTTTCACCCCAAAGAAAAAAGTCGTTTCCCAGCAAAAATTTTTGCGTAAGGTCACTTAGTCTGATGTACCTCTAGGTTGACGGCTTCGTGAAGGGTCCGTTTACACCCTGTATACACAAAAAACTGTAACCTATTGTACTCCCGATAGACCGTGGTGTCCGCCGTCTTCTCCTCGTGACTCGCGGTGACGATCAGCGTATCGTCTAGAAGCTTTACGTTTATCTGCAAGAATAGAAAAATGCTTATTATTGGTATTCAGCTCCACACGGTTACACTGGAAGCCGACACCAACAAAATTGGGAGCAAGTATATACATCAAACTGAACATATTCAAAATAAAATAAAAATTATTTCACATAGGCCTAGATGTCATAGGCATAGAAAACGTCGAAATGCACGGTTCGCGCTGGTCGTTTCCATGGAGAAGAACCGGCAAGAAACTCCATGGTTACTCTTTTCAATTAATCATTTGGTATTACAAAATTATTTTGTTACAGCATTAGTACATAAGTATGGGGGGACAGCGTAGGCCCGACAATAGGTCGTTGCTTACTATACAAAAAGCGTAAAACAGAAAAATATTTAACAATAGTTAACAAGCATCTGGCAATCTACAAAGCTTACAATGTTCACTCATTCACAAATAATAGGTAAAAAATGAATCTATACAAAGGTAAGTAAATTTTGTAAATAAAAAGAAATTGTAAATAATAAAATAATAAAAAACAAACAAAATACTATTTCTCTTCATCTTTAACCCTGCATCACCTTTTATTTAGACCTTTGGCATCTAAACAAATAAATTAAAATTGAAGTGTCTGTATATATTGTCAAAATAACAGCTTTTTCTTGAATGCATAGTATGAAAGTATTTATAATACTGTACTTATAAAAAAAAACCATTCTATTTTCATTTTTGTTGTCTGCCTGTATGTTCCGGCTGTCTGTATGAAACGGCCGGACCAATTTTGACGGGACTTTCACTGGCAGATAGCTGATGTTATAAGGCTTAACTTAAGACTTACTTTCATTTTTGTAAAAGGATTAGGGTTCCGTGCAAATAAATTAAAACCCATGAAATTGTTAACAAAAACCGATTCATATAGGGAAGTAACATTTTTTATAATAATATCATGCGGACGAAGCTCGGTGGAATCAACTAGTATGAAAATAAATTGTTCGTAGGGTGGAGTACCTCTGTAGGATCAAACTGGCTGACATCAAACTGCAGCTTCAAGCACTTCTCTTGCCCTTCGCCTACCAGCAATGGGGATGTTCTGAGGACCTCCCAAACGGACGTGGAGTTCCTGTCTTGTGGCCCGGTGTTCCCGACGTTTGTCTGAACGATGGAAGTCTTGCCGTAGATGTTCATGAGGTCAGAACTGGGAGGGAACAAGTAACATTTAATTAAAAGTATAAAAAAAAACTCGACTACAACAGTAGATTGTATCATAAGGGAGCAAAATAATATTTTTACAGCGAGGGCGCTTTTTTGAATCCAGAGAGAAGTGAGGGATTCTAAAGTAGAATCCCGAGTGTAGAGAGGGATTTTTTAGCAGAATCCTGAACGTAGCGAGGGATTCAAAGTAGGTACGTCGCCCGAGCCAAAAATATATTTTGCGCCCGAGTGATACACTCTACTTTTCATCACCCACTATGAGAAAATAAATGGCGCCTCATATTTTATCCACTGTTACTTGAAGAACTCATTTTTCGAAACAAAACCATGAATTTCTAACAATCCGTGAAAATTGACGAAAACGCGTGCTGTAGTTCGCCCGTTTTTAATTTGATTTCTTTTTTTTTTATTCAGCTGGCGGCGCGGCTATACGCCGTCGTACCAGCCAGTCTTTATTCAAACAATATTTGCGTTCGATTTCTTTGGCGCTGAACACTAAGATGATCCAAATTTAAAAAGTGCGCGGCAAAGATAATTACGACGCACTTATAAAGAGCATTAAAAACTCATTACTGCCCGCTAAAAGTTTTTTTATAGAAAACACCACCTTAGGGCGCACTTAAAGGCGAACCAAGTCGTCCTTTTCGAATATATGGGATGAAAATTGTATTATGTACCTATATACGAGTATATAGTATATCTGTAATCTCCTTTTATTTTCCTTAATTTTGATTAATAAATTTTACCAATATTTTTTAACCAAGCCTACTGCCTTGAACATGAACTTAATCTTCAGTTCTTTCTCCCTCAAGATCATTTTCATCGCTTTCCTGATATTCGACAAGTGAGTCAGGTACTTCTTGAATGTGAACACGTCCATTATCCCGACCTCAGCTTCCTCTGACATAATGGGGTCGCTTGTCGTAATCCTGAACTCGACGGCTGATTCGAACGTTATGACCCTTGATCTCAGTGTCTGCGTTCCGTCGTAGACGCGATAACCGTCATCATTCTCGTAGCCTATAAGTTTTCCTTTAATTGCACATCTTCCTGCGCTTTTGTACACGAGGCTTTCGTACACACGACGCTTTTGTAGGCACGTGAGCATAACAAATGCTTCCAATCACTCTGAGGTGTGAGATTCTAGGCTTTCTTCCAAGCCATAAAGCTTCATAGCCGTAATATCTCGTATGGAGATTTTCCTTCAACCCTTGATGGTCCTGTCCGATTTAGAACATATGCTGCAGTGTTCACAAGTTCAGCCCAGAGCACTTGAGGTAGCTCTCCACCTGAGTACATCATGGATTCTGCTCCGGTGTGTACGGCATAGTGAGTCGCTACTTGATGCCGTGCTCTATTCTCTAGAATATTCTGAACGGTTTCATTTTCGAATTCGCCACCGTTGTCACTCAACAGCGTTTTGACGACATTGCCTATATTCTTTGCTTCCTCTGACTTCTGTCTTATGAAGTAGACAAAGCGATATCCAGAGTAATCATCCTTAAATAAGACGAAGTACTTGTACTTGGAGATGCTTGGTTTTGCAAAGGGTCCACAGGCATCAGCGTGTATTAGTTCACCACAAGCCGATGCTCTTTCCCTAGTTCCGAATGATTTTCTATGAACCTTTCCATATATGCAGCCCTCACATTTAAATTTGTCATGACTCAGCTTCATGCCTAACTCGCGATTCGCCACACGAATGACATGGTTCTTATCCTGGTGAGCAAAGCGTTCATGGTACAGTTGCAACATATTTGACCCGGTAATAGCACTGCCCTCTATGGTTTTCTGCTTTTTAGGAATAACTGTCTGCATATCCAACTTGTAAAGTCCTCCAAAAGGAACTCTCTTGCCAACAACTCCTGTTATATTTTTAATGTCGAGCTTGCACTCTCTAGTTGTTCCCGTAAAAATGCTGTTTTGCATTCTATCTTGCGCTGCTAACGGAGAGAATAAGTTCTTCGTTAACGATGGTACTAGCCACACATCATTAAGCTTGATTTCTTCCTTCTTGCCATTGACATTTGATGCTGCCACTACGGTTCCCTTTCCTAACGCTGGAATTGTGGTCCCATCTGCAGTCGTAACAGTGTGATCAGCGTCAAATTCATGATATTCCGTGATGAAATCGCTCCTTACTACAATGTGCGTCGTTGCTCCGTTGTCGACAAACCAGCTGTGAAAATCTTGTGTTGGTCTTGATGAGCATGTGTTTACCATCAGCGAGATGTGTTGCACTTGTTTGGACTTCGAGCTAGAGCCTGACGTGCTTGGAGTTGGTTTAGGTGGCCTCCCATCCCTGATCCACTTTCTGCACTTGCGCACTCTGTGTCCTTGGCCAGAACAGTAGTTGCAAGTCAGTTGCTCGTCTTTATTGCGCTTGACTTGTCGCTCTGTATGTGTAGTCACTAGTGATTCCTCCTTCGAGCTTAATTGACAAACCAGATCTCTCTCAAATGCGCACAGATGACTCGTAAGACTGTCAATGGTTCTCTCAGACTGCTTTAGCATCAGCCAGCTTGACTTGAAGTTGAAGAACGTGCCGTCCAGTGTGTCTAAGACCTTACAGATCAGAAACATTTCAGGCTCACAGCTAAGCTTTAGATGTAGAGTCAATCTTGGCAACTTCAATTCGTTCCAGACGTTCTTGAGCTTTGACATGTGAGTTTGAATATCGTCCGCCTTATCATGCTTTAGTCCAAAGAACTCCAAACCTAAAATGTAAGCTTTATCTTCCGATTGTCCGTTAACTAGTCTATGTAATTCCAACCAGACTTGATGAGCAGTCTTAAATCTCATGACTTTTTTAGTGTAACCTCAGACATATTAGTGGTCAACATGAGTAGAGCGCCAGTTTCAGCCTTCTTATAATTGGCCATCATCGTATTATATCTAGCGATGTCAGCGTCACCTGCTCCGGTCGCGAGGAAAGATTTAGGAAAACGACCTTCCACTACTTCTCGGGCTTTGTCGGTACCATCTAGTAGGATGGAAATTTTATATTTCCATGTGGACCAGTTTTCTTTTCCTGTGAGTTTGCCGATATCTATTTTAGTAGAGTAAGAATGATTAGTCTCTTCAAGGTCCGATGCGGGCCCAAAACCTGATAACAGAGCGTTTATTTAAAATATATTTTAAATACAATTTTTATAACGACAGTCAATAATGATGGTTGCCTAGCATCATATCAAAACTATAGAGTGACACATAACACTAAGAAGTCTTCATGCGTCAATGCCAGACACCATAACATAAATATGATAAAATACAATTTGTGTTAGTAAATAGACCCTTAAAATTATGTTAGTTGTGATAGGTTGTATTCAGTACTAAAATAAATAATAAAAATATATATATATATTAAAGGGTGTAAAACACCTCTTAACGAAGCCAAAAGCCACTTGTTTTCCTCGTCATTGCGATCATTTTTTTGTTCTACACCATACGGGAACCTTCTAGTTACGGATATTATGGGGGTCAAAGTTCCAACTTTTTTTTTTAAATACATGTTTTAATGCAAGATTTTTACTTTAAACACCTCCACGACCCCCGTACTATTCAATTCATCCATCAGCACAATGTTTTGAGTCCATTACATTCAGTTCTACCACAAAACATGATTTTTCACCCCAAAAAATAGTCGTTTCCCAGCAATAATTTTTGCGTAAAGTTACTTAGTTTGATGTACAGAATGCTTGGTTGACGGCTTCGCGATGAGGTAGTTTACACCCTGTATAATTAGGCTTGCGTTAGGTCGCAACTCGCTTAAAGACACTTATCCTGGTGATTATGTTATTTCATCATCGTCAGCCTGACTCTACCCACTGCTGGGTATAGTCCTGGCCTCACTTTGCTTGTGTCAAGCTCAACACTCTTATGCTACTTACCTGAACTTTTTCATTTGCTGGTCAATTTTCATCATCTCCCGTTTGAATCGTTCTTTCAATGAGGCATATCCATCGTCGAAGATAGCCAAGTCTGTTAACATTACGGGTATACTCTGCTTCATTAGCGCCATAGATTTTGGTTCAGGTGGCTGACTCCGAGATCGTGAATTCATTTTGAATGAATTTGTTATGATAGGAACTTTTTAACTACGAATTTTGCGTCGTGTTTTTTACATTATTTTGATGGAAGTTTTCTATCAAACAATGTCAAGAGGGAATAGTTTACTTCACTATGATCGTCTGCTTACTTTTCTATTTTAGTATAAAAAGTTTGGTTTGTTTTTGTCTTAGACAAAGTTCACAAAATAATATTTACAGTCGCCAGCACATTTAGTTACCACAAATTGTCAAATTTCTTCAAATAATTTTAAACCATAAAATGTTGAAGGTTAGGGTCAAAATCGAATCGAAAATTTGTCATTTTCTGGTAACTTGACTCGCTAGCGACTGTACAATTCTCATTAATTCCATTATAATAATATTATCTTGACCACGAATCTCATCAAGATGAAAAGGTTAAAGCAAAAAAAAAACGATAATAAAAAGTCAATTAACCTTTCACCATCTCTAAATATCAGTGTTGCCAGATAAGTTAACGTTCCCCCTGAGATGTGGTATTTAGGCGCCGTCAGGGGGCGGGTAGGCAGATTGACAATCACCCCGCTGCTGCCATGGTGACGGCGGTCTAAACACGGCCCTATTAATCTCGAAGCGGGGGCGTGTCGAATTCGGAGGGTAACCAGAGCTTTATGAGATTAGATTTTATGCCATACGGCGTACTATAATGATATTATTATGAACTTATTGATTTTGTGATCATAAATTAATATCAATTACTTTGTACTAATGAAGGTACTTTTATTAATGCTTCCGCGATTTTTGGGGGTAATGATATTTTTGCATGAGGTTTTGAACTACTTCCGCAATGAATTACTCCTTTCGAGTTTTTCTTCTTTCTCCTTCTGAATTGTTCCTCCTTTGTGAGAGGAGGTGGGCTATCTATAATCTGAACTGATAACGACCACAATTATGTACCGAATTCATTTTTTACCAATAAACATGATCCTATTAATCAATATATCAACAAAATAAATAAAACCCCACATATCTAGCATCTGCTATTTTCATCGTACAATCAAATCAACAATCTTTCCCTAAAAAATACAACAATAATTATTTCACCAAATGGCAACCCTAACTGGCGAGGGCGCGAACCGCCGCTAAATTGGCGGGAAAATTCCCCGTTTGACAGATCATTTTTTATTCCGTTCGGAAATTCGGTGCCATTGTTCCGCTGGTTACCAGGTGGTCAGGAAGTGAATTTTATGCTTGTATTTATTTATTGATTGATATACTTTGATACGTATTTGTTGGTTCTATAATATTATGTTTATTTTATTCCTGGTGATAATTATTCATGAAAAACTAGCTTTTGCTTGCGGTTTCGCCCTCTTGGAGGTCGGAAAATATGAAACTTACTGCACGGAAAAAAGTATACGATACGTTCAACCAATAAGGCGTGAAAACTCAACGGACATGAGCATGTAAGATTGGTAGTAACGCCTTTACTTGCTCTGGCTTGCAGGGAAACTGGTTATATCTGAGTAGCTACTTGAGACTAATTTACTCTACTGCGATAAATGGATAAAATACGAACTATTATAACCTCTTGCGCTTATTTTGAACACACACACAGTTTATTGCTTATTTTTTTTTGCCTTCATAGTAATTTAAAATCATCTGCCTAGCCTTTTTCCAAACTATGTTGAGGTCAGCTTTCAGGCTAACCGCATGCAGCTGAATGCCAGTATTTTACATGGAGCGACTGCCTATCTGACCTCCACAACCCAGTTAGTAAGTACTAGGTAATACGATACCCCTTGGTGAAACTGGTTGTCAGACTTTCGGGCCCCCTCTGACTACCTAACGACTGTCAAAAAACTACAAATGACAGGAAAGAGTCGCGGCGGAATCTCGGTATGTAATGGGTGGTCACCCATCCACTGACCAACCTAAATAAGCACGGTTTAACCTTAAGATCGAACCGAACGGCTATTATTATTTAGCCACAAGCTCCACTCATAGTAATTCAACATCACCTTAATAAAAACAGAAATATTACCGTACGGCCCTCTCAAAGAGATTTAATCAACAAAATACAAGATATTAAAGGGGAGGTCGGGGTAGCGTTTTTAATTCCCGTAAAACGTCACGTCATATCTCGGGGGAGAGTGGGCAAACATCGTTATACCGTTGTTACTAGGTGTATGTTTGTGTTATGTCAATATGTTAGCGTGGGTGCTGGGTAGTTGGGTGGACAGGGGAATTGCGTAATATGTTTTTGTTTGGAGGACTGGGGAGATGGTAATTTTATGAATACCTACTAATGATTGTGAAATCTAGACAAATCTAAGGCTTAGATTTAATCAATAATTCAATTTATGTAGCCGCTCAAACCCAGCCGTTTTCTTTTACACAGTGAAAATTCACAAAAACTGAGATGTTTTGAGGGAGAAAGGGGAAGCCCTTGCCCAGCTGTGGGACGCAATATAGGCTATGAAAAAAAAGTTCTTTATTAGTTCGACGGTCTCAACAGTCACTCCACGAAAATAGTGACGACTTCTAAAAATAATTGCGATCATGTTGCAGTTAGTAGTAATAAAGCCTATAATCGTCCCACTGCAGTAATGGCGTTTTCACATACTAGGAAAACAGAGCACTTATAGATGACTAGGTATTTACATTCAGTACAGTTACTCAAGGCGGGGGGGAAGTTCAGGTTTCGTCACGAGGTTTTCCTTCACTACCAAGCATCCTGTACATCAAACTAAGTAACTCAACGAAAAAATAAATTGCTGGGAAACGTAACGTAATCAAAACGTTTTGCTGATGGTTGCAATGAGTAGTACAAAGCGTCACGAAGGTATTTAAAGTAAAGTTATAAGTTTATAACATTAATTTAAAAAAAAAACTTGTACCTATTAAAAAAAAATTAAGCAATTGTAGAAAAATTTACTAATATCTCCGTATCTAGAAGTTTCCCATTCCCAGGTATGGTCCAAAACAAAAAAATATCGCAATGATGGGGAGAACAAATGCCCTTCGATACACCCATTAGATCTCACCAAGTTATTACGCAACTTAACCTTATCAATAAGGTGTTACATCCCATACGTATATCTTCAGGTTTTTACTCTATAATCAAGAATTTCCCACCAATTAGAAGAATCATTACGATACCTACGTGAACTTATTAATATTTCTATTTAATTGAGAGATCAAATCAGACGTCACAACTAATCTAATTAATATTTTATCACCTCCAATTTAAAATTATTCCTACCTCGTCAAATGCCTACGCAATTATCATTCCGCCATTACCTAGTGTCATTAGTGACGTCACTAATGTTATTTAGTGACGTCTTCAATTCGTTTGAAAATGATATAATGACGTAGAAAGAACAATTATTTGGGATAAAAGAATGGTAATACAATAATATTAATGTGTGATTTAAAAAAAAACTCACTCATTACAATTCCTACGTATTAATATTTCTATCAAATTAAATTAAAAGTCTAATATAAACCAATTATCACCTCATTATGTCATCATGTATTGATTGCCTGCGCCATTAACATTACGCCAATACTTGGCGACATTAATGACGTTCCAAATGTCAATTTGACGAGATTTTAGTGACGTCATGACTTCGTTTGAAAATAAGAGGCGTGAGTAATATGACGTGAAAAGATGATTCATTCGGTTATCAGTCATTGAACAAAGGTCTTTGAGACTTTGTATTGTATTGGGTTTTCTTTCATTGTCTTTAATGAGTCTGAAATGTTATTTTAAACTTGACACTACTAATGAGTAATATCTTCCTTCTACAGCAGAGTGCTGTATAAAGGGTGTAAATAGATCCTTAACGAAGCCGAAAAGCACTTGTTCTCCCTGACATTGCGATCAATTTTTTGTTCTAGACTACACCTGGGAACCTACTAGTCACGGAAATATTGGAGGTCAAAGTTCCAACTTTTTCACAAGTGTTTTTTTTAATTACTTACTTAAAATAAATTTTAAGGTCATAACTTTACTTCGAATACCTCCATAACCCATTTACTATTAAATGCGTCCATAAGCATACTTTTTTGAGTGCGTTACCGAAGTCGTTTCCCAGCAATAATTTTTGAGTTTTTACTTAGTTTGATGTACAGAATGCTTGGTTGACGGCTTCGTGAAGGGTCTGTTTACACCCTGTATACCTTCGTGCATTAAGGTGAAAGCGCATCATCAAATCATATTTGGTTTAACATACAGCCTAACACTGAACTGTAAATTGCAAAAAAACGTAAGAAAAGTTGAATTTCGCGGGCTACCCTGGCGTTTAAAACGTAGCTAGAATATTTTCAATTTATACACAACTGCCCGAAAAAAGGAGTGTTATGTTTTCAGGGTTCATGTATGTAAGTTTGTAGGTATGTATGTATGTTTGTGAGTTGTTTCTTTATTCCACCATAACTTCTAAACGCCTAAACCGATTTCGATGTACGTGGTATCGTTAGGATCCTTGGTCCTTGAACCCCGGGTAACAAAGGTTAGTGAAAATTAAAAAAAAAATGTATAGGTACCTACTGCAATTTTAAAAAAAATTGGATACTGCATCATGGGTACCAAATTAAAGGGCTGATCATGAGGATTTTAAAATGGTAAATCATAATGACCATATTTTAATTTAAAAAAATGTGTTATTTATTTATCTATAAGTAAATGATACGCGCGGATGACTAGGTAGTTTGTAAACTTTTAAGTAGTAAATGTACACCAAAATAAATAAAATGCGAAATTCTGCATCTTAATATAATCTTAACCAAAAAGAGCAAAATAAAAAAAAATAAAAAAACCCGACTGATACAACAAATAAATCCACAACAAGTAAATAATACTTTAAATAAAAACTGAAAAGAAAAAAACAAGAACAAATAAAAAATACTAATACGGAACATATTGATAGCAACGTCGGAACCCATTAAATAATCTAGACTAAAATCATTACATCCAATAAGGGTTAGTTATTTTTTAAGCAGTCGTGATATTTTTTTTTTTTATCTCTGATTGTTCAGGTTTCAAAGAGACATCAAATATAAATACATCATCTGCTTAGCCTTTTGCCAACTTTCTTAGGGTCGGTTTCCAGTCTTACATGGCCGCATGGGCCACTGACTGCCTATAACAACTTTAAATCATCTGGATTGAATTCAATCAAATTAACTGAACATAATTAATGACTTCATCTAGTTTTTTGTTTAATTTCCTGTCGGGAAGTTTATCCCACCGCTGGGCTGGGGTGCTGGGGATACGATACGATCTCACGCCGCTCGCGTGTCCAGTTACAGTTTGCGCACTTAAACCACCATTACTATGCGTTTGGGTTGATAGGGCGAGAATACGTCGAGTTTTTTGAAACGTGGCGTGGGTAAGAAGTTCACTTTGCTGTTGTTGAGTTTTTTCAAACTTAGGGTAGGTGAGAAGTTCACTTTGCTGTTGTATTACAAGTTACTAGCTTATGCCCACGGTTTCGCCCGCGTGGACAATTGTCCCACGCGAGCGTACGCTCAGAGCATCTCAGCATATTTTATTCGGCAGTATCCGCTTTTCTGACATTTTACTAGATTTAGTCTAGTGAAATGACATATCTCTGACTTTATATTGGTATTTTGTCATATCACTAGATACTTTTAGTAAAAAGACGTATTAAACAAGAATATTCGACATCTACCGGATTTCGTGATATCCCTAGGGATTTTGTGAAATCTCTGATATCCTCATTTGCCTGCGACATAGAGAAGGTCCTTTTCTGGCCTTCCCATCTTCACTATCGTACCTGTACCTATATCTATGTTCCTAAGAACAAAAGAAAAAAGAGATCAGATGCAACTGCAACGGAAACTTAAATAGTGGTATTTTCTAACTACACTGCATGAGTACCTACACCAAACTCGCATCTCCAGATTCGAGAACCCATAGTATGCCCCTCGTTCGTCCCGCGTGTTTTTGTTGATGCAGACCAATTTACTGATTGTGCTGGCGGCCGAGCGAGTGAGCAAATCGAGGGGATGGGGTCTGTGTGCCGTGATACCCCAGCTCTAATCAGCGGTAATGAAATATTACATCGATGGGACCGCGTGGTTGGTATTGGCATGTTCATGTAGTAAAACAAGAAAGTTATATTGTATTTACAAAGGTTACTACAAGTGTACAACATGAATGATGTATCATGTTGACGGCCCGAATGTCGCAGCGGTAGTGAGGCTGCCTTACGTTATAAGGGTCCCGGGTTCGAATCCCAGAAGGAGCAAATGTTTCTGTGATGAGCATGGACATTTGTTTCCTAGTCATGGATGTTTATATGTAGGTACAATAAGTATGTATTTACAAACAAAAAGTATATATGTAGTATATCAACTATCTGGTGTCCACGACACAAGCCTCGTTGCTTAGTGTGGCACTAGATGGCGCTGTGTGTAATGTCCAGTGATATTTATTATTTATTTATTTATGTAACCATGACTTTGTAACAATATTTTGATTAAAAAGAGTGTCCATGGAGTTTCTTGCCCATTCTTCTCTATAGAGATCTACGCTTTGGAATGGGCAACTACAGTACTTTCACAATTTTTATGCCTTGTGACTGTAGCTTCACTTGTTTTTTTTATTTTTTTGACATTCTAAAGTACTCGTAATGGTCTAATTCAGTGGTTCCCAACCTATGGTCCGCGGACCACCGGTGGTCCTCGAATATGGTCCGTGAAAGGTTAAAATGTTATTCGTACTTTTTAACTTGCACAGAAGATGCAAGCTCAAACCAACCTAATTGAACCTATCAGAGGCGAGGTGCATTTTTTTAAAACTACTCACTTAATTCTATTCTTCCGTATAAATGATTGCTCAGTATCGAAGTGATATGTGAAAAAAATTCGCTTTTGTATCCTTCACTATCTTAATTCTAAAGGTTTTCATCTCATTTTCCAATGCTAGCATTGCGTGAGTTAAAGATTCACCCCCCTAGATATAATCCTGTCGGTGTCCATGTTTATCTAGGAACTTATGGATGGCCCCTGCTAACAATAAAGACACCATAGTGGTCCTTGGTCCAAGAAAGGTTGAGAACCACTGGTCTAATTGAGATATATTTTTTTGAATTTGATACTATTTTTTTTTAATGATAGGTAAATAGCGTTGCGTTTTGCTGCAACTCACCAGATGTGAAGCGACGACGCGGCCTAGGTTGGAGCACGCTTGCCTAGAAGAAACCGACCTCTTAGGTTGGATTACGTCCTATTCATCGGCTGTAGACACTGGAATTCGATTGGTTGCCCACTCTAAAATACAGGGAGATTATTATTATCTAGCCTATTCACCGGACCACTAGAAGTAAGTACTTACCTAAATGGATCAGAGGCCTACCAGTACCAATAGCACAAAACTTAGTTGCCATCGAAAAGTAGTATTTTTAGAGAAGAGTTGTGGCGCCTGCAGCGTAATAATAATCGATTGCTAAAAGACAATTTGATGCTTGTTATTTCATTTTTTTTTTTAAATTTGGTCTTAATCTTACTGACGAACTTGTACGCACGTCGACGTATCAAGTTATACATAACCAGTATAACCTGATTTCGCTTTGTATGAGTTTCCCGTACAATTAGATACCAGCTTGATTTTGTATATATTGGTCGGTCGTCATGCGTACACGCACCAAATGACTCACACTTCACCCACCTCACCATGAAAACGCATTTACACTCGCCTAAACAAATCATCATCCATTAAATCCATAGCGAATGCAGATAAAACATCGAACATACTCCCCTCACAAAGGTGAGATCTCCCTAGTCGCGTGCGCGCGCGCAGATGAACGTAATCACATCGATCATTGATCCGGAGGGCGGTTGATTAACTGCTAAATGAGATAGTAAAAGGTAAAGTAATGATGTTGGTTAATGGATCAGAAAAATTGGGATTATTGGCAGCTTGACTTTAAAACTTTTGGGGATGATTGGATACCGTATTTGCTAAGAATGTTTAAAGTATTTAGTGAAGATTTTTCTTTCTTTTATTGGAGCACTATTTGCATCATTAGCTTTCAAACCTCTACAACCAAAATCATACGTTGCCATGAGCTCCTGGTGACCTCAGACATGTAACATTTGTTTTAAATGTTACAGCATCATGTTGAGATACCCTATGACCTCGTACAGAACAAGGATTTTTTTGTTTTTATTTCTCATGTTTTTTGTTTTATTTAAAAAGATTTCAAAAACACGGGCACCTACGCGTATTCTAACAAGATCACACAGCTTCGTCTTCATCATTATCATACTTAGTAAGTTAGTGATCATTACACCTACCATGCACCATTTCATAATATTTGCCAATGACATGCTCGTCACACTCATCATCATCATGACATGCTCGTCACACTTGGAGGCGCCACCGGCGTCGCAGGCGCACTCACGACCTCATTGTCTCGGAGGAGATCGTGAGCGCTCGTGAGGCAGCCGCGTGATGCTCCCGGCACGAGCCATCCGCGTGCTGTCTCGCTCTAGCATCATATGTACTTGGTAGGATATAGGGAAATTAGATAGGTATGACATTTTGTAGTTGCAGCCAATTAAGATGACAATAGCGGTCATTGCCCTTTCCCTAATATCTCTTCGGACGAACCAAAACAATGCACCATGTATCGTTTTTCATTAGAAAAACATGTAGAAGATCACGACAGATGGCGATTCAAGACTTGAACAGGGTTATTTTTTTTTAATATAGGTGAGTCAATGACTGCTACTGTCATAATAACTGGTTTATTATAGTTGATCATAGTCAATAAGTCCACCACAAAACCTCCAAAAAATATTTTCTCTTGTTCCACTTCTAAATAGGCCCACGGATCTCGCAATAATTAAGCTAGGACTAATTTGCCATTTAGCTAGGCTTTTGACTAAGCTAGGGACTGTCTGCAACAACAGTCGAAACCATTATCATACCACAAAACACTAGTCGCTTTATCCTGAACCTAAATCTTTGAGCGTAATTTATGATATTAAATTTATTAATTAAAAATGTATTTTTTAAGATTTTTTCGACTTGAGACCAGTAACCATAACCAATCTTCTTCTCTGTGTTGGTCGACATAAACTAAGATAAGACCATGAGCTAATGTTGGTAGTTGAGTCGTATTCCAAGCCTCCAAGAGTCAGTCAAACATAAGGGGACTTCTTCGGCTCCTATACGGGGTGGAAGGCACCCCGACGCGAAAACGTTTACAAATTTTTCATATGTAACTTTAAAATAAATCGGCTTTTGTATAAGTACAGAGGACAAAGCAAAAAAGTAACCATAGTCGTCCGATATAGTTGCAGTTTTTTAGAAACTATACACTACTACGTCTTCGGATGAAAAATTACATTATCAAATTTGTATATTTCTAACAATTTAATTTCATTTCATTTGAAAACATCCATCAGTTTCTAAGATAACTTCAACTATATATTTCGACCGTGGTTACTGATTTGCTTTGCGCTCTGTACATATTGACCTAATTTTTTGATGTCGAAGAAAAATTTCTGTGGGGAGCGGGGGGGGGGGGCTCAGAATGTTGTACTGAATCCATGATTACCTTTTTCGCGTCAGTGTCCCTTCCACCCTGTGTAATAAATAATGTATTTTTTTTTATTATAGCTGTCCCTCAGCAAAATATACTGATTAGCCACGTCCACAATACAACTTGGGTGGGACACGACCATGTCTCCACGCAGCACTTCGTGAGCCATCGGGCACGCGCCGGACTCGTGTCGTCTCGCTCTCGCAGGAGCGCCTGACCCACGGTATATTAATAGTATTGGTTATTAATAGTGCCGGCAGGAGTCTATGGTCATTTTATATTAATAGGCCTTATAGAGCCTGTTTATAGGATTCCCTTTCCACGTCATATCGCCTGTCATCCCTGAAGAATAAAGTACACATAACAGAAGATAATTATGCTGTCTATACTTACATACACGCTTATTTTTAGGTCGTTCTGGAACCGAAAGCCATAAACTTGACCATCCTTGATAAGCCATACATCGAACTGGAAACGATTAGGACTGTTTTTTTTAAGATAACTAAAAAAAAACAATAACCATAAATTTAATTATTTGTTATTTTTTTAATGTTATCTTTAAAAAAAAAACTCGTTTTTTTATTGTTATTTTTTGAGAAAAAACCTGCCAGGAGCGGGTCGGACTCGCGCACCGAGGGTTCCGTACCTACTTTTTAAAGGACAAACTTAACTTTGCTGTTCTAGAAACTGCCATTGCAACAACCTCAAATAAAAAGTTTTTAATAGTAAACTCACTTTTTTTTGTTAAATAACATATTTACGGTTTTCAGATTTTTCCCTTTACATATGCTGTAAGACCTTGCATTTTGCCAAATTTGGTGATTTCTAGGTGAATGGGAACTACCACATGGGTTTTCGACCCAAAACCTATACGGTACTTCACTTCATGGGTACTGCCGGTAGACCTAGCATTGACAATTTTGGTTAAAAGCAAGGTACAGCACAAGTAAAGGGAAAATTCCGTACATTAAACCGTACGGTAAATTTTGGTACTTACAAGTTTTTGCCCATATCTTTTTATCGCATAAACCTCATTTCGATTATAGACCTCAGTATCTGGTATAAAATTCAACTTGCTAGGTCCACCTGTTCCTGAGAAAATCGGTGGTGGTCGGACAGACGGACAAGAAAGTGATCTTATAAGGGTTACTTTTTTTACCTTTTGAGATGATGATGATGATGATGATGATGAGAGAAAAACTTGTCCTGACCTAGCAATCGAACCCAGGAACGCAAGCTATGCAGTAGCGCTTGTGTGGCAGTTCACGTTTTCCTCATATTGGGACAAAGACTCCTCAATAACAATAGGTTGTAACCTGATCCTTTTCACAGAACCTATGATCTGTACGCCGATTTCGAAACGTTGGATTCCATCCAATGCGTTTTCTACATTACTGTTGGGCATACTTTTCCAAACATACGAAGCCATGGATTTTTGTTTTGATGTTACAAATATGTAACATATGTTGTTGTTTGTTGTTGTTTGCGACCCGAATAGCGCAGCGGTAGCGAGGCTGCCTTACGTTCTTAGGGTCCCGGGTTCGAATCCCGGTTGGAGCAAATGTCCATGCTCATCACAGCATGGACATTTGTTTCCGAGTCATGGATGTTTATATGTGTAATAAGTATACAAACAAAAAGTATATTTGTAGTATATCAACTATCTGGTGTCCACGACACAAGCCTCGTTGCTTAATGTGGCACTAGATGCCGCTGTGTGTTAATGTCCAGCGATAATTATTTATTTATTTTATTTAAGTGTGCAGCAGAAAAAGGTGGGGTGGTTGGTATTTTGGCAAAACACATGCCTAGGGTGTTTCGCATTTAGTCAGAAGGTTATCTGTTGATAACCTTCTGACTAAATGCGTCACGTCACACCAGTATTAGTTAATGGGTTCAAGACTACATTACTATGAATACATAATATGACTTTTTTTTTAACTTTGCCTCAAAAAATATAATGTCTTCTAAAATTTATTTATTTATGAGCTTAGTGCTATTGATTCGTGATTTAGATCTTCTTCTGTATCGTGTGGTTAGTGCCTAACCGGGTGTCGGAATGTTTATGCCGCCCATGGGCCTCTGACTTGTCAAGAAATACCTCTCAGGCATGCTGGTTTCCAAACGATGTTTTCCTTCACCGAAGACGTGATAATTATACAATACGCACATGAATCTGCAAAATCAGAGGTGCGTGCCTTGGGTTCGAACTTGTGACCTATGACATGGCAGTCCGACGGTCACACCACTAGGCCATCACTGGTAATAATTTCGATACATGGCTACGACGACGTAGCTAAATATGGAACGTTGCCGAATCAGACTCACTGAAAAGAGATTATGACTACGACAATATGATCCTTTACAGCTGTGCCCGAATTCAATGCTGTAACGTCATTCTCTCAATTTATTTGGGGTTGGTCGTGCATGCCTTCACATTCTTCATACATCTGTATTACTCATCATATCAGCAGTCGCCATCTTTCTAGCCATATCATCCTTCACACAGTCCAGCCATCGTTTCCACCCCTTCTCTTATATCCATCCACATTCACAACTCAGAACTTTCCTCTAAACATTTTCCTTCCTCCTACTTTTTTTTTTTTTTGTATGGGAAATCATCAAATGACTTCTCCCACTCTGGGCGGAGCAGGAGGGAGTGTCAGACTTTTACTGACTAAAACCCATCCATGTTCCTTCATCGCCCTTTGTGTTCCGGGGCCACGGTATCTCTTTCGAATAGTCCCGCAGCCCCGGCAGGCTTCGGCCCTTGCGGACCCCTTCCCTATTGCTGACTCTCTTTGAGGCGCGCGTGGAACACTCCTGCGCCGTCGACACGGCCTGTGTCATGAGACGGACGGACGGCGAGCTAGCCCATAGCTCCCCGTCCACAGGCCCGCGCCTACGGTGGCCGGAAGCCACCACGTGGCCCCCGACGCCCGGGGCGTCTCCCGCGGCGGCCGGGACGTGACGATCTCTCTCCTTCATCCTCCTCATACGCTCACACCATTGTAACATCATCATCAACATTATCTTGCCCTTATCCCAATTCATTTAGGATCGCGCAGCATCTCTTCTTCTTCCATACTTCTCTATCACTCGCCATCTAATCAGACACCTCCTTACTTGCCATATCATTCCTTACACAGTCCATTCATCATTTCTTTGGTCTTACTCTTTCCTTCCTGCCCACACCATTGTAAAAACATCCAAAATTTATATCTTTGTTCATTTGTAAGTTATCAAAAAATCTGCTCCGTACGCGCAACGTTACAAAATAGATATGACGTAAAATAATAAGAGTATGTCTCTCGACCTCTAAACAGTGCGCTGAGCAATCCATCATAACTTAATTAACGCCTCTGAAATTAACATGTGGCGGTAAAACGTGGAACTTGGACATTCATTCAATTTACGTAAATAAATATATAGCCGGGAAACTACGCAGGCTTATCGGATCCGTGGTTTGGAAACGCTTAGAAGACAAACAATAATTTTATTTATAGACTTGCGTTTGGCTGCATATGCGTTCGTTATTTTCTGGGCTCGTGAACTGAAAATCAGCTCACGTTTTTTAGCTCATAAATTGACAGCCTTGCTAATAAAAATGACGAAACGCGAATAGTGGTTCCATGTAAATTACTGGTGTGCAGGAAGGAATTGCATTCGGTTAGACTGGAAACCCAAAATAGTTGGGAAAAGTCTAGACAGATGGGGTATTCCCGCTGACCCCACTGCTTTGCCTCACTGATAAATGATTGAAATGAGAAAAGGAGCTCATCTCAAAAAACTTTATCATCTACTTTTTAGGGTTTTAGAATGATTCGAATATGCTTGACAGCCAAAGAGGTTTAAATGACTCATTAAGAGCAGACATTGGGAATGTTTTCATACAAAAAATGTTGATCCATTTCCGATCATACTCATATCCGATCACATTTTCGATCGTATGACACTAGACAGCACGATTTGTTACTAAGTAGTAACAAGTATTTAGATTACGATTTTCTTCGTCTTGTCTCCGTCTATCGCTCGTAAATATTTGAATGTCTTTGTTGACAGCACTCTCACTCCATTTTGTTTTTTTCCATATCTAAGTCGTAATTTCTCCAACTTCCCGATATTGTACTCAACCCACAACAGCATGTAACATGTCCTCGGCAACTCCTCTCCATTTCACGCAAGACCCACTTGCCTCAGATTTAGATTCTAATGCTTATTTACTTAACTCTTTATGTATTACACAATATACCCTTAAATGAGCTCGTGACGCCATTTTATGTAGAAATACTTACAAAAATGTTACGCGTAGTTGAATTTATTGGTTTTTAACTTTTACGCGTATTTGAGTAATTTTGTAAGTGTGAGTAATTAGCATTTTTTTTATAATGGTTAACTGTTTTATTTTAATAATTAACAAATCTTTGCTAGTTACATACAGTTTCAAGTTATTTACATTTTGTACGCATCCATTTATTAAAGTCTTTTCTCAAAATCTTTAAGTAGCGTAAACTAACTATAAACATAATTAAAAACTATAAAGTAAACTAAAATTGAACAACAAACTATAAAAGGGTATCAAAAAACTCCTCCTTAACGCTGTCAACTGGTAATGTGCCCAAGAGAGAATCTTTATTCACTTTACTTTGCTATAGGAACCAAACCGACAACCCAAAATTGTAATTAAAAAAAAAAAAAAAAACCACCAAAGACTAAAAACGTATTATGCAATTACCAGTTTTAAACTCCAAAAGGAACATCTGGTACTACCTCATTGATCTAGTGATTGCAAATACAGACTTCGTGTCTGGATTTGTGCCCGTTTGATGGCATTAGGCTCGCCCACTATAACATAGGACTTAAACATAACTGGCGAAATGTGGATGTACTAATGGGTACACCTCTGCCTAATTTTTCGTTAAGTATGTAAAACAGTGGTTCCCAACCTTTCTTGGACCAGGGACCACTTTGGTGTTTTTATTGTTAGCGGAGGCCATAAGGCCCTTTTTTTAGATTAAAATAGACACCGACAGAATTATTATCTACGGGGGTGAATCTTTAACTCACACAATGCAAACATTGGAAAACGGGATGAAAACCATAAGAATTAAGGTAGTGAAGGATACAAAAAAGCGAACGGTGGACTCGAAAAATTTAGCAATCATTCATACGAAAATAAAAATGAGTTAGAAGATTCCCAAAACAAAAAATTGCGCTTTGCCTCGGATAGGATCTGTGCAAGTTAAAAAGTATGATTGTCATTTTAACATATTTATTTATTTATTTATTAAAACTTTATGCACATAATGTACAAAGGCGGACTTAATGCCTTGGGCATTTTCTACCAGTCTACCTTAGGGTGATGCAGAGACAAAACAGTAGGTGCAATAGTACAGACAATTTTAAAGAATACAATATAATAATAAATGCACATATACATACATACAACAAATTATACAAAGTGAGGAGAGATAAAAACAAAAAAAAACATAGATGAAGAGAACTAACAACTTAATTGTGGGACAAGTCTGCCAACTTCTTATGGAAGTGTTCGCATATTCGAGGCCCCTGCGGACCACCGGTGGTGCTCGGACCATAGGTTGAGAACCACTGATTGTAAAACCAAGTAGGCGCTTTTTCCTAAATTTGGAGTCACATTAGTCTTTACAATCCCAGTAACAGTTAAATATATCAATTTCGTGAAAGAGTAGTTCCAGAAAAATCTTCAGATCCAAAAAAAAAATATTATCCCGCGAATTCAGTGACGTTGATACCTAGATGAGAACCGCGTAGCCGCATCCAGTTGCGTAGCAAACGGCTACGAAATTCGTAGCGCTCTAATATTTATCTAACTCAGGAAAGAATTCACCAAAAATGCACTTCCTCGATAAAAAGAGGCGTCTATGGTGTTTCAACGTTTTGGTACTCAATACAATTCATGAGGTGGCCAACTGCTTGGCGGGGTCCTGGAAGACTAGGCACTTCTGCCTATTGTTATATTATAACCCCAAACTGTGTACGTTCCGAAAACTGGTTCACATTGGCAGTCATCATCATCATCATCATCAGCCTATTAATGTTCCCACTGCTGGGACACAGGCCTCTTCTCTATGAGAGGGAATGGGCTATAATCCACCACGCTGGCCCAGTGCGGATTGGTAGATGTCACATGTCTTCGAATTTTTTGGTTCTAGGACATGCCGGTTTCCTCAGGATGTTTTCCTTCACCGTTTTGAGAGCAGTGGTGATGAAATAAATTACACAAAGTAATGCGCCTGCCTGGGTTCGAACCCACGACTTACTGTTCGTAAGTCGGGGCCGCCACCACTGGGCCACCGCTGCTCCATTGGCAGTCATTGAGCTTGAATTTAGATCTTCCGAAATAAAATAAAATAAAATAAAGGAGTCAAAACAACAAAAGCCGGTCAAGATTGTTTAATAAATTAATAAATTAAAAAAAAAAAAAAAAAAAAAAAAAATTTCATTGCCTTGTGTGTGTTTATCATCTGCCCAGCCTTTTCGCAACTATGTTGGGGTCGGCTTCCAGTCCAACCGGATGCAGCAGAATACCAGTGTTTTACATGGAGCGGCAGTTCATTGCCCTGTATGGTCTTAACGTATTCAGGCACTATAAAGGAATGTACGGTCATAAACCCTGAAGGTTGAGATAGGTCGCTCTCCAAGATGGACAATCCAAAAAAACACTTTGAGGCCAAGACCATGATCGGCGGCGGCGACCTCTCGCTTCCGGCCCTGGTTCGTGCCATGATCCGAAGCGAGACGGAATGGGACGCCGTCACCTCCTTCTGCGAAGCAGTCATGCTAGTGAAGGAGGTGGCGGAACGTGAGAGGGAGAGATCCTCACGTCCCGGCCGCCGCGGGAGACGCCCCGGGCGTCAGGGGCCACGTGGTGGCTTCTGGCCACCGTAGGCGCGGGCCTGTGGATGGGGAGCTATGGGCTAGCTCGCCGTTCGTGTTCCACGCGCGCCTCAAAGAGAGTCAGCAATAATAAAGGGGTCCGCAAGGGCCGAAGCCTGCCGGGGCTGCGGGACTATTCGAAAGCGGGACTATTAAATTTTTTCGGATGGGAAATCATCAAATGTCTCCTCCCGCTCTGGGCGGAGCAGGAGGGAGTGTCAGACTTTTACTGACTAAAACCCATCCATGTTCCTTCATCGCCCTTTGTGTTCCGGGGCCACGGTATCTCTTTCGAATAGTCCCGCAGCCCCGGCAGGCATCAGCACTTGCGGACCCCTTCCTTAACCTGGTGATACTGGGAGTGTGTTTTGCCGTGACTTAGCGTCCAGTTCCAGTAATGCGCGTAGCAAAAGACAAAGAAAGAGGGTAGACAGATTGGTCTGCTCCTAACTTTTTTTTCCATCCAACCGCGTTCTCCAGTCAACCCGCGGTCATGGCGCTTGCAACCGCATTGAAATATCGGGAGTCCAAAATTAATAATAATCACGGAAGATATCCCGTAAGTGACATTTTATTGTATTTAGGTTACATCAGGATTTTTTCAGCAGTAGCCCACAAGTTGATTTGTGCCCGGTTAATTGCAACGGGCTCACCCTTACCAGCGAATTATGAATGTACTGTAGGTTCATCTCTACCTTCCCCTTTGGCGATTCTAGGCGTGATGTTATGTTATGTGCGTAATAGAGTAAAAACCCTGTTCTATGTATATTTTATTCGTGGGTACTGACAGAAGTACTGTTTGAGTAAAATCAAACTGCAAGTTTCATTATAAAGATAATTCATTTATCTTACAATTCTTCGAAAGTAATGAGGAATAACATGACACAAATCGTGAGCAAAGAAGACAGATCTAACTATACATAGCATTATTTTAATATCCAATTGTCCATAGAAATATCAATAAATGCTGATGAGTAACATCATAGTTATAATAAATTAAACATTCTATTCACGTACGAGTCTACGACTAATAGAGACAAGGTGCTATACACCGAACGTTGACTTCTATTATAATTATAAAACAATAATAAATTGAAATACCAACTTACAAACATAATCTTCAAAACCACCTTTAAATCTTATCTAGCGGTACTAAGACTCAAATTCGTTTGTTAATCATTTTTGCGTCAGCAGATAGAATGTAAGTAGTTTCTGATAAAAAAGAGGTTGAAAACAAAGGCAGTACGAACCTTTTTGGTGGGTGATGGTTGAGATAAGGTGGCTGGCGACAAATATGTCTGTCTCAGATTTATAGAGCATCTCGTTATGATTGCAAGTGAGTACTTATAGTACGGGAGTTGGGTTACAAAACAATAATTAGCGTTTCTTTGTATCTCCGAAAACAACCCTGTATCGTATTAGTGCTCGGTTTTCAATCAAAATATTCTATAAGAGGTTATTTCTCTGCCTCTCCATTCATCACTCTTTGCAAATATGAAATGGGAAATAGACAATGGCTTTGATAGAAGGTGAGGATTGTCAGGTTTTTCGCTTTTACAGAACTAAAACGACTGTGACATTTTATACATTACCATTCAAATATTTGAATGGTAATTGTTCCGCGCTGTATAGACTCCCGTTCCATTTATAATTTATAGGTACATGAGAATTAAACATACAACACAATTTTGCTGTCTTGCAAATTTTAATGACTGAAGGATTTGTCAAAAGTCTGTTGAAATTTCGACGGGATCGATTAGACGCTGGTTGCTTCTAAAATCTAAAATGTCATCATCATCATCATCATTTCAGCCTAAAGACGTCCACTGCTGGACATAGGCCTCCCCCAAGTGGCACACATTGATCGGTTCCGTGCGACTCGCATCCAGCGGATTCCAGCAACCTTCACCAGATCATCCGTCCACCTAGTGGGAGGCCTTCCAACGCAACGTCTTCCGGTTCGCGGTCGCCACTCCAGAACTTTTCAGTCCCATCGGCCATCCGTTCTGCGCGCAATGTGCCCTGCCCACTGCCACTTAAGTTTGGCAATTCTTCGGGCTATTACGTCGGTAACCTTGGTTCTCTTGCGGATGTCTTCATCTCTGATTCGATCACGACTGTGAACGACCACGTTTCGGTCCCGTATGTAATCACTGGCAACACACACTGGTCGTAGACTTTCGTCTTGAGACACTGCGGTAAGTTGGACGAGAAGATATCGCGCAACTTCCCGAACGCTGCCCAGCCGAGTCGGATTCGACAAAAAAAAATCGAAATCTAAAATTTTATCATCTCAAAAAAAGTTCATACTCCCGGTCAACTACTCAGTATTCCGAACTCATACGCAGCTCAGCTACTGTTTCCACGAAGGCGCACCGAATAAAACCGAGCTCTGCCGAGATGCATTGACATTTCCATGACATTTACATGTCTAACGCATCATCAAGATATGTAGCAAACGTGAGCTTTATTCGCGAAATATTTAGGTGAATCGTGCGTTTTTTTGTTGTTATTCATTGAAGGTTTTCGAGAAGAAAAAATGCCGACTGTGACGAATTCTTTGGTTGATAATAAAATTGAGAGTTTATTGGTTTGAGTTCAAGAACGACGGCGACTGTCGAGGTGAATGAAGGACGGGTGTCGCCTCTATCTACTATTTTTTTTTTGTTTTTTATTTATTTGAATGTAGAACAGCCAGCATCCTATTGTTTTTTATTCCTTTAGCTAATTATCATCATAATAGCAGCATGCCAAAAATATTTTTGTTTTTCGCCTTGGGTTATCCTGTAACGGTGGATCAGATGTAAGTAGATAAACAAATGTTTTTAACGCATGTTGCATCTTATTATGTGCTAAATAAATGTATTTTCTTTCTTTCTTTCAACCTCGGTTTCTGAAATCTCCAGAAAACAACTCATTAGCTATTGCTTTGACAAAATTAGGAGTTCAGTCAAAAACGCGTTAACGAATCAGTAGTCAGTCGGTGTCCTGCAATACCTGGCCCCTCTAAATAAAGAAGAAAGAGATCAGATAATGCAGGACACTGACTGTACAACAATAAACTTAAACTCCGGTTAACAACACCGCCAAAAACAGTCAAAAATTCCGTAGCATATTTTCATGTCTTTTAGGTAGAATACATAATCAGTAAGATTCCCTCTCCATCCAACAAGTGATAGACATTAAGAGGAAGAGAAAGACCAAAGATAAGATGAATGGAATTGTGTGAGGAATGATATGAAAGAGAAAGGAGTAAATGATGCCGTGACATCTGACAGGGGAGAAGGGAAGACGCAAACGTGTTGCGCCGACCCCAAGTAGAATGGGCAGAAAGATGATGACATGATCAGTAAGAATAGCAATTAGCATAATTATCAAGCTTCGGAAGAATGCTTTTGAATTGAGGAGCGAACATTCTCCAGTCTCCTATCCCAAAATAGTCTGACACTCAACGTCAAAGTATCTTAGACATCCCGTTTTTGTAGACCCTTGATACCGGTAGATGTGTGGAGAGTATTTATCTAAAGGTGTGGACGAACGTTTTAGTCATTATCGCGTAGACGTAGCCGGGAATGTCGCTATTATCGTGCGCACGCGCCAGTTGCACAGGCCATAGAAGGTAATAGAAAGGACAATAGAAGGGATCTTTGAATATAGGAGTTGATAATCCCTGGATAGTCACATTGCAGTCAATGCCCCGCATGACCAGACCCCTCTTCATTTTTTATAAGGGCGTCAAGTAATGCAAAACTCTGATTGCGTAGGTAGGTTACCCAACATGCTTTTTTACATCTTTTGCTCAGAATAGTTACAGCACTGATGACAATATTTGTGTCACTTGTTTATTTATTTATTTTAGTTTATTTTATTTGGGGGGGGGAGTTGCTCGCGTCCGTAGGATTTACCATCTTTTCCTAGACCCACCCTACACGTCTCCCCCGGGTGGTGCTAAACGAGCAACAACACCGAACTTCGGGCGGTGGTTAACTAACCCGTACAAGATCTAAGCGATGGAGGCAGGAAATGGTCTCCTCACCCGATGCTCTGTTGAGTCAATCTGCAGAATCGGGGACATTGGCTTAGCCGCCCGTGTCGAGAGGTAGAAAGCCTCAATAAAAATTCACCCCAATCCTACGGTGGAGACCGCGCCAAGAGGATGCATGGCTGGGGGATACCAGTCTCGAGCGCCAACCTTGGTGAACCTGGCGAACAGCATTGTATTAGCCTTCTCACAGGAATGGCGTCACCCTGTGTAGCGACCACCCTATCGTCCATACTCGTGGGAATCAAATGAAATGACTGATAATAAAACCCAAAAAACTTACACCCAACAACTTTTTCACAAAGGACTCCTGGAAACTAGACCAAGGTCCTTATCATTTAGCGGTTGCATAAGCACGGATAAGCAAGCCGAAAGTCAGGGAAGTAACGTAAATACTTCTCAATCTAGCCACATGCAAATCAATACTCCAACAATCACCCGGGCAATTCAAAGGGACTCTCTTGGACAGCAGAAAAAAGAATCCTCAAATCAAGAGTGGCAGCAAGACAAAGTACCTAACAAAAAACGCAGAAGGCTCGATAGCCCCACAGAAGGTCAAAATAAACAATCATCCACCAAACGGATTAACTACACAATCCCCGTGGAAAACACATTTGACATTCTCAGCGATGAAGAACCTATAGCTGTAAAAGAACACAAAGAATACATACCGAAGCCTGAACCAATTTTTGTGACTGGCATAGTGGATATAACACCCCTAAGAGATCTCTTAAGCAAAATTATCGAAAGGAACAAGTACACCATGACTACATTAAAATCAGGACACATAATCAAGCTAATCCCTGCAGACATTGAAACTTACAAAACAATAAGAGATAAACTCATCGAAAAGGACATCAACCACTACACCTACAAACTCAAGAGCGAAAGGGCCTACAGAGTAGTGGTTAGAGGACTGCACGCCTCAGAAAATATTGATATGGTCAAAGAAGATCTACAAGCAAATGGACATGAAGTTCGTCAAATAGTCAACGTGTTGCATCGAACTACAAAAGAAAAACTTCCCCTCTATTACTTAGACCTAGAGCCACGAGCCAATAACAAAGATATTTTCAATGTTAGGTACATCAACCACGTCAAAGTAACGATTGAAGCACCTTACAAGAAAAAAGAAGTGTTGCAGTGCAAGAGATGTCAAAGATTTGGGCACTCGAAAAATCAATGCTTCAGACCCTTCAGATGCGTTAAATGCGGAAACGACCACCCAACGACATCGTGCACCAAATCACCGGAGACAGATGCTACCTGCGCTAACTGCCAAGGGAAACACCCGGCAAGCTATAAGGGCTGCAATAAATATAAACAGTACAAAGAGAAGATACTAAAAATTAAGCCTGCCATCGAACCATCCAAATACACAACTGTGACCAAAGAACAAAGACCCAGCACTGGCGAAAGTGTTAAATCGACGTATCTTCCAAGAACCAGCTATGCTGAGCTTCTGAAAAACAAAAGCGACAAGCCTGCAACACAATCTAAAGTTTCCTCGTTGGAAACTAGCCAACATGATATCACCAGCCTATTGGACACAATGTTCAATAGATTCCAAGCAATCATGAAAAACATGATGGACAGCATGATGGATCAAATGATCAAACTAATCACCCTCCTGGCTCCACCGAGGGACTAAATATCCGCATCATCACCTGGAATGCCAATGGGCTGACCGACAGACGGCAAGAGCTTGAGTTGTTCATGAATTTTGAGAAAATCGATGTCGCACTTATATCGGAAACAAGACTCACCCAAAGATCGCACGTAAAGTTTGAAAATTACATAATCTATAGGACAGACCACCCTTCCGGTAACTCCCACGGCGGGACTGCTGTAATTGTTAAAAATAATATTAAACATTATCTGCTTGAGCCTTACAAAAGAGAGGAAATACAGACTACATCAATTAAAATACAACACAAGAACAATGACACAACACTCTCTGCAATCTACTGCCCACCTAGACATAAAATAGGGGCTGAAGTTTTCACGCAATTCTTCAATCAACTGGGCTCAGTTTTTATCTGCGGAGGAGACTGGAATTCCAAACACACATATTGGGGATCAAGACTAATTAATCCAAGGGGCAGACAACTACATAAAGTCACACTAGACCTAAATCTAGAATGCGTCTCGCACGGAGAGCCAACATACTGGCCCACAGATCACAATAAAATACCAGATCTGCTAGATTTCTACATAACAAAGAACCTTGGGCGCAACTACTTACAGATTGAAAAATGTGAGGATCTGTCATCAGACCACACTCCAGTAATTTTAAATGTGTTCAAACAAGCTGTACCACTAGAGTCACCCCACTATATCCACAGTAGAAACACCAACTGGGACCAATATAGGGAAATTATAACAAGTAATTTAAACCTAAATATCAAATTGAAAACAGGTGAAGACATAGATACCATTATCGAAACGTTCAACAGCACAATACATCTCGCGGCCAACGCTTCTACATCTAAAAACAGAAAAAAAATGGCAAAAGAAACGGAACTTCCAAGGAACATTATGCAGAAGGTCAACGAACGGCGAAAACTGAGGAAAGAATGGCACAGAACTAGATATCCTACGGACAAAACTAAGTTTAACAAAGCAACAAAAGAGCTGAAAGATATGATCAAGGAATACGAGAACCTTTGCCTACAAAGACATTTATCTTTCCTAACCCCACATAAGGATACTAATTACTCGTTATGGCGTGCGACCAAGAAACTTAAGCGACCAAAAGAACATATCCCGCCATTGCGAAGACAGGACAGAAGTTGGGCTAGATCCGAAACTGAAAAAGCAACTGCATTTACCGAACACTTGGAAAAGGTTTTTACTCCGTTACCTTGCACTGACATTAATAGAGACGAGGAAATAACAGACTACCTCCAGTCGCCAAATCAATTATGCCTCCCCCTAAAGGCAGTAAGTCCTACTGAATTAATCCGTGAGATTAAAGCTCTTCCATCAAAGAAAGCACCGGGCTATGATCTATTAGACTCCGTACTGCTTAACAACCTTCCTAACAAAGGTATTATGTTCTTAGTGATGGTCTTCAATGCCTGCCTGAGACTCTCCCACTACCCATTCCAGTGGAAACTTGCTCAGGTTGTTATGATACCTAAACCTGGTAAACCGTCAGAAGAAGCCTCGTCCTATCGACCAATTAGCCTCCTGCCTTTGGTCGGCAAGTTGTTTGAAAAAATTATCCTCAATAGAATGCGCCCTCATCTAAATTCCATCCTTCCTGGGCATCAATTCGGATTCAGACAGCAGCATGGCACCATTGAGCAGGTACATAGGTTGACAAATACCATCGGCAACACACTGGAAAACAAAAAATATTGCTCGGCTGTCTTCCTGGATATCAGCCAGGCATTTGACAGGGTCTGGCATGCCGGACTCCTGTTTAAGATAAAAAAATATCTGCCTCACTCCTTCTTTTTCATACTGAAAAGTTACCTGGACAAGCGCTGTTTCGAGGTAAAACTTAAGGACATCACATCAGATTTGTATGAAATAGAGTCTGGTGTTCCACAGGGGAGCATCTTGGGGCCCGTACTTTATCTCATATTTACAGCCGACATACCAACAGATGACAACACCTTCATCGCCACATATGCTGACGACACGGCTATACTGTCAGTACACACCAACCCAGATGTTGCCTCAGCGAACCTTCAGAAACACATATGTGAAATTGAGGAATGGCTAAAGATATGGCGTATAAAGGCAAATGAAAATAAATCTGTTCAAGTCACCTTTACTCTAAGGAAAGGAAACTGTCCCCCAATTACACTAAACGGTGAACAAATTCCACACGAAGATAGTGCAAAATACCTTGGCATGCACCTGGACAGAAGGTTGACTTGGCAGAAACACATCTGGAGTAAAAGGAAAACCCTAGACACAAAACTAAGAAGCATGTACTGGCTGATTGGTAAAAAGTCTCAGTTAACCAATGAAAGCAAAATGCTGATTTACAAAACTATATTGAAGCCGGTTTGGACATATGGAGTAGAGCTCTGGGGAACAGCAAGCAACAGCAATATCGACATCCTGGAAAGATTTCACACTAAAGCTTTGAGATTCATGTTCAACATCCCTAAATGCATACACAATAAATACATCCTGAAAGATCTGAAGCTCAAAACTGTAAAGCAAGAGATTGCTGCCCGTAGCACAAACTACCAGAAAAAGCTCACCAAACACGTCAATTCACTGGCTGCTGATTTATCGGGGTCCGGAAGTATTGTATACACAAGACTTAAGAGGAACAGTGTTCCAAGTTTAATCAAAAGATTCTCAGCAGAATGAGTGAGAATGGTCAATGGACAATTCCTCACTGCTACAAAGACCAAAACGCAGATGAAATTCGAACAAAGGAGCAGCTAAATGTCCATGACAGATTGCTGTGATGAGCAGGATACATAATAGAAAAAAAAAAAAAAAAAAAAAGTTGTTTATTTTTTATTTTTTTATTTACAAAAAAAAATATTTACAAAATTTTCCTACCTTTGTATAGATTCTTTTTTTTACCTATTATTTGTGAATGAGTGAACATTGTTGACTTTGTAAATTCCCAGATGCTTGTTAACTTTTGTTAAGTCTGTTTTACGCTTTTTGTATTGTAAGCAACAACCTATTGTCGTGCCTACGCTGTCCCCCTTACTTATGTACTAATGCTGTAACAAAATAATATTGTAATACCAAATGATTTGAAAAGAGTAACCACGGAGTTTCTTGCCGGTTCTTCTCCATGGAAACGACCAACGCGAACCGTGCACCTTTTTCGACGTTTTATAAGTGCCCATCTAGGCCTATGTGAAATAACATATTTTGATTTTGATTTTTGATTTTGCTATTACTTTATATGCTACTGTCTTTACCACCACGAAGGGTAAACTATTTTAGGCTCACTAATATGACTAAGAGGCTGAAGAAACGGCTGCCAAAGGGGACATTATTTAACAAATTATAATATGTGGGAAGGTATCTAATAAAATGGGAGAATAAAATAAAATTCAAAAATTGTAAAAAAAAATGGAAATAATATCTGAAATCCTGTCAAATAGTTTCATTATTTTGTGACAGGATATTTATCGATTTGTTTGCTTCTGTTAACATAATATGTACTTATGTCATGTCTATAAATTTCTTGTCTACGGTCAGGGATGTTGGATTCATCTCTCGAGTATGTGCAGCTCAGACGCGACGTTATCTCGTCAACTGCTCGTAAACCGACGGCCACCTGACTTGAGATAGTGCCCTCTTAAATTTTACTACAATCGGTAAAGTATTGGAAGTTTGGGACAAAAAGTTTGGAAGTGCACTTCGCCACTGGTTGAGAAAAAAAAAATCTCAAGTATGTTGGTTTATAAAAAGTGATTGCTACCTTCTACGAACTAAAGCAGTAAGAATGTTATTAAGTTATTTAGGACTAAGCATACCTACTCTACTACTGAGAGCAGCGGTGGCGGCCCCAACTTACGAACAGTGAGTCGTGGGTTCGTACCCAGGCAGGCAGGCGCATTACTTCGTGTAATTTATTTCATCACCGCTGCTCTCAATAACGGTGAAGGAACACATCGTGAGGAAACCGGCATGTCCTAGAACCAAAAATTCAAAGACATGTGACATCTACCAATCCGCACTGGGCCAGCGTGGTGGATTATAGCCCATTCTCTCTCACAGAGAGGAGGCCTGTGTCCCAGCAGTGGGAACATTAATAGGCTGATGATGATGATGATGATACCTACTGGAATTGTGCTTTATCAAATTCTGATAACCAATTCGGACACATACATCAGATGATGGAAGTATTCTAAGAAATACGACATTGCGAAGTAGCATTAGTAGTAACATTACGCCTATTATCCCTGAAGGGTTAGCCAGAGGTAAACCTAATAGTACACCCACATTTCGCCAGTTATGTTAACGTCCCATGTATTAGGGAGCGAGCCTATTGCCATCAACTGGACATAAATCCAGACTCCGTGGCTACTACTGAGAAATTCCTGATTGGAAAATCCAACAACACTTTGCCGGACCTGGGAATCGAAGCCAGGACCCTCACGCTCAGCAGTCGCGCTTGCGACAAATAGAGCAACAAGGCAGACAATCACCTTTACATCTTTCTGGGCGCTTAATTTAAGTTGAAGTTTTTACCAGTTGGTAAATCAAGACGTTTGTAGAAATAAGTAAAAGGATGGTAGGTATAACAAGTTGACCACCCTAATAATAATAATAAGAAAATTACGCTTAATTTCAGTCATTGCTCTAATTTTAATGTCCATTTCAATTAATGTAACAATTCTTATTCCTTGATTAAATTTCTATTTTCGCTTAAATTATGTCTTTGCTCGTAGTCATGATATAAAGTATAGTATGCAACTCCTGAATAAAGTACGAATTTATATCGAGAGCCATGAATCACTCGCGTCGCTCAGGATTCTAACAGTTGCATCACTCGCTGCGCTCGTGATTCAATCATTAGAATCCTTCACTTGCTCGTGACTCATCTACGGCCCTCGCTTTAAATCCGTCCTTTATTCACTAGTTGCATAATATACTATTCCATTCCAATCAAAACAATCCACATTTGTATGAGTGCCACACAGCCTTTGCGCTAAAGTCATTACAAGTGTTGGGCAGTTCTCATCGTAACCTTCGAGCTTCCAAGAATCTACTTCTCCAAATTCCTTCACAACGTACACGCTTTATGTCAAATTCTTACGCTATCTCGACTATAAAGCTCTGGAACGTGCTACCTCTTGGCATTAAGAAAGCTGAAAGTAAATTCACTTACTACTATTTAAATCGCTCTAAATTTGAAGACTAGTCATAATAGTTATTATTAGGTTTCTCGTTATTTTCTTTAAAATTTTTGGCATTTTATAAAATATCTATTAGTTTATTTTGTCTGTAAATGTGTATTAGTATCAATATAAGTATATAAATTCTCGTTTACAAGACTTAGGTTTTTAGACATTTTTTGTACCCTATCACTATGTTTTCTTTAACCCAAAGGTTGACTGGTAGAGAATGCCTTGTGGCATTAAGTCCGCCTATGTACATGTACATGAAGTTTAAATAAATAAAATACTCCTTCCATACCTAAACAAATAAAAATAAATAGTCACAGAAAATAGATTCTGACGTAATACCAACTGCTCTAGGTTAAAAATAATACACAATGCACATGGAATTGAACAATAATCTTTTTAACTATACTAATATTTAAAATGCAGAAATAACTATCTGTATGTCACCTTAATACTCCTTGACGGCTGAAATCATTTCGATGCTCTCACTGGCAGTAGGAGAGCAGCGGTGGCCCAGTGGTGGCGGCCTCGACTTACGAGCAATAAGTCGTGGCTTTGACCCAGGCAGATGCATTACTTTGTGTAATTTATTTCATCACCAGTGCTTTTAAAACGGTGAAGGAACACTTTGTGAGGTAACCGCGCGGTATGTCCTAGAACAAAAAATTCGAAGATATGTGACATCTACCAACCCGCACTGGGCCAGCTTTTTTTTTTAATGACCACTCGCAGATCAACTTTATATTAAGGTTGCATACTGCTTAACGGGACTATGCGCTGGGTCCGCGGTCTGTGTCCCAGCAGTGGGAACATTATAGGTTACTATACACCGGTAGTAGATACAAGATCTGGGAGGACATAGGATGACTTTTTTTCCAACAGTTCACCTCCGTGAGATAATCTACCACCTTCAAGCAGGCGAAATCGTGGATACTAGCTAGTATATAACATAATATCAATTGAGGACATAGCGAGGCTTTCTTCAATAAACATTGGGAATCTAGTTCAAGTCATGTTAGAGCTGTTTAAGATTTTATGGGAGACGATACTTTTGCCGTTTCAAGGAAGTTTCTAGTAAATATACTCACTGGTTTTGTACACGATTGTGATGAACTAGATTTCCCTACGGAAAGTTTTCTATAGTATTTATTTCTTTTTCTGCATCAATTTCCATTACATCCCAAGCTTGAAAGTTTTGGAAATAGTGCCAGGCATATGCGATTCACATTTGTTTTATATCTGGATCTTGTCTATACTTTATGGGCTGAGATCAAAACACCCATGAATTGAACCATGGCATAGTTAACGCTTCCCGTGACCCAAGGGCTGGCATTTACCTTGTGTTGCCATACAACGTGGCAACGCGGCCAGTTTCTTGGGCACATTACCAGCTGACAGAGTTGAGGAGTTTTGTGATGCCCTTTTTATAGTTTGTTGTTGTTTATTTAATAGTTTTTAATTAATCATGTTTATAGTTAGTTTAGCTACTTAATAACTCAGTAACATAGTGCTACTAACTGACTGAAATTAATGGAAAGATGAACATTATCTGGTGGTTAGTCGTCAAACTATTTAGTCCGTCAGTTAGAGTATTGAAAAATAATGGACACGTATTTTTTGTTTTTCTTAAGCAATGTATATTGACAAAGATAAAACGCATAAAATCTCGGGAATGGGGGCTCGTGACGTCAGTACCTACTAGCTAAAAATTATACCTAGGCGTGACGTATTGAAAATTTTAAAAGCGTCATATCTTCGTCAATTTTGGTTTACGTAAAAAAAGAAAAAACACGGGTCAAATATTTTTTGATAATCTAACTGACGGACGAATTAGATTTTTTTGTCGTCTCGCCTATTATAAGTATTTTATGATGACTGAACTAATTTCCCCCAAGTTGACTGCCTCGTTGGTCTTGTGGTCGCAAGAGCGACTGCTGAGCACGAGGTCCTGGGTTCGATTCTCGGGTCAGGCAAAGTGATATTGGGTTTTTCAATCATAAATATCTCAGTAGCAGCCTCGGAGTCTGGATTTGTGCCCAATTGATGGCAAGAGGCTCGCCCTCTATTACATGGGACTTAACCTTTTGACCGCCACCGTCATGTATAGACGACAAACCAAAATGTGCCTAGCACGCCACGGTCGCGACTGCGTGACAGAATTTTAAACGTAAATAAATGTCATAAAACAGCATTGTTTTGTTTATTTCCCTTGTTAATTATGTACCCTGACTCTTCTTAATTTATTTGAAGTGAATTGCTTATTCATTCATAGATTTCATCTTTAGTAACGTAATATGACAAAAAAGAAAACCAGTCATAAAGTTCGAAAAACATAGTGCCCTCGACGCCACAGTCACCATAACAGGACACGTAGTGATGTAGGTAGCAGTCAATATAACAAGAATATCGACCTCGACGGCAACCTACGTTATATTTTATTTACTCTGAATTCTGCACTAGTAAATAAAAAAACATTTGCTATTGAACTTTTATGTTTAAGAAATCAAGAAAATTTTATAATACTGAGCTAACCGCTCTATAAAAGTCGAGTGTTAGTTGATTATCGATTAATTGTAATGACTGTAATGCCCATCTCTATCACACTGTTGTAATGTCTGTGCCGGGTACGCCACAGTCGTCTATGTTTGACATACCCATGACGTCAAACGCGGTTTTTTTTAAATAGAGTAGTTCCTTTACTGTTATTAAATATTATTAATAATGGATGCGGTCATCCATTATTAACCTTTTATTTAACCGCTTACGTCGGATTAATCTGACAAATATTTTCGGGTCCATGACGATTTAGTCAGGGTCGTATATTTACGACCAAAATACCACAGCTCGTTTAATGTACTTTTTTTATTTAATTACCTACATAAAAATGATACCTTAGAGCATTTTCCTGTAAAAATACTAATCGGCAAAAGTCAGCGATGCAAAATATGTGCAGCTAAATAAAAACGTTCTGACACTCGTTTAATGTGTCAAAAATGC
Source organism: Xestia rhomboidea (assembly GCA_963853795.1). Lineage (NCBI taxonomy): Eukaryota > Metazoa > Arthropoda > Insecta > Lepidoptera > Noctuidae > Xestia > Xestia rhomboidea. Next base: position 9,472,021 of record OY970774.1, read on the forward strand.
AAAGTTTAACTGTGCGTAGATCAATATTTTTGCGTTTAGTATAATGAGACCATGACCAACCATTAAAACAAAATACTTATTATTATTTCGATATTATTTATTATTATCGGTTGCGCACCTCTAGCGCAAAGGCGAGCAAATTAAAACAGCCGTGCCAGCTACGCCACTGTCATCATAAGGTGACAAGAAAGTACGTCATGGTTGAACATAGTGCTGTGATAGTATTGACTTGGTTTTATCGATTGTTGTTTTGAATTGTGGATTTAACGCCGAAACTGTGAGACATATCATTATTATTTCCGTCCTAAAGGACAAGGCCGAATGAAGTAAAACTCCTGTATTATATTGTTCCGGTATAGACCTTTTATTAAAAACATACTCTAGGTTAAAAAATAAATAGTTAGTGCTTTATCGATATTATTTCGAACTCACTACTATTTTGTAGGTATTATAGGATGAATTCATAGCTTGGCGCCGAGGGCACGCTTTTTCGTTTTTGACGTGGCGGTCAAAAGGTTTAACATAACTGGCGAAAGCTTATGTCAGTCTCATACATTTTTGGCTTTGCCGTCATCGTTAAAAACAAAAACATAAAACATATAATAAAACACGCACACATACATACATAAAACGTACACATACATACATATATTACATAGCATAAAACGATGACGGCAACGAAACTGGCGAAATGTGAGTGTACTATTGGGTACACCTCTGCCTTACGCTTCAGGCGCGTGGCGTGATGTTATGTAGTTGACAAAACGTCAAGGAAGGTGACAAGAGGCAATCACTTTCACATCATTTCTTATTACTACAGGACTTTCCAACGAGACTAACACTAATGTCAGTCCCGTAGCTTTTCGATAGCTTATGTCAGTCTCATACATTTTTGGCTTTGCCGTTTTCGTTTTCACAATATGGACCACTATAAGTTTGCAGTTAAAGGTGGCGCTGCTTGTCAAGAAAAAATGCATCGATACGTCAAACTTGATACATTTATTTTAGTTCTGTGTTTTCCCGTCTGCACATATAAGTTGGCTGAAGTGTGTTACTGATAAAAGGTCACTTTGTCTAGGGCGCTAAAATCTTCGACCTCTTTTGCCGACCCACCTAAGTGTGGTGCATTGATCTCAGGTGATTATATTCAATAAGGTAGTTGACCTGCACTGAGTTATTGTAATAATTCAACCAGCTCGATTGTTTATGGGACAATGGACACCATAATGACATAGCTTTCTACGGATTTTGGACTAACAATAATTATGGTGACTGCCAAAATGTTCAGTACCTTTCTTTGGACAGTATTTGATACCAAACACTGCCAAATATAAAGAACTTTTGTGAAGATTAGCATAATCCTGAAATGTTCCCACTGCTGGGGAACAGGCCCTATTTCTGTGAGAAGGAGTGGGCCGTGATCCACCACGCGGGTTGATAAAACTATGGTTCTACGATATACTGGTTTCGTCATAATGTTTTGAGATTCCTGATTTTAAATTCAATAACACTTTGCCCGACCTGGGTATCGAACCCAGGACCATCTGCTCAGCAGTTACACTTGCAACCACTGGACCAACGAGGCGGTCTACTATAGATAAGTATACCAATACACGAAGGGGATGGCGGGGTTGTAGACCCCACCGTTTGCCCTAGTCCTCTTTAACCAAGGAAAGCAGGATGAGGCCCTTGTTCATCGCGAAAAATATGGTCTTATGTTGTAAGTAAGAGTTTGTGTAGGTAGTACCAACTGTCTTTCCAGGTTGTATCATTCTAGGTCAAATCAAACCAGAGTAGGTCCTACCAAGTTCACTGACGGTACTCAAGACATAAGGGTGAAAAGTGGCCGGGACCACGGGACTGCTCGGGGCTGCGGGACTGTTCGGGGCTGCGGGAATGTTCGAAAGAGATACCGTGGCCCCGGAACACAAAGAGCGATGAAGGAACATGAATGGGTTTTAGTCAGTAAAAGTCTGACACTCCCTCCTGCTCCGCCCAGAACGGGAGGAGTCATTTGATGATTGACATTTGACGACAGCAGACCGTCAACCGTCCGTCTCGGTAATGCATTAGATCTATGGCTGGTGTTCTGTGGTCGTTTAATGAGACTTAGGGCTTAGGGACTTAGTCTTAGGCCCAAAATAACAAGGTTGTTGTTGGAAGTACCTAATCATTTTTTTTTTTAATAAAAATAAAATTATTTTATTAAATACTTAAAATGTCACTTACGGGATATCTTCCGTGATAATTTATTGTTTTTTGAGCTCCCGATATTTCGACGCTGTTGCAAGCGCCATGATCGCGGGTCAACTGGAGAATGTGGGTGGATGGAAAAAATTGTTAAGAGCAGACAAATCTGTCTCTGCGATCATGGCGCTTGCAACAGCGTCGAAATATCGGGAGCTCAAAAAACAATAAATTATCACGGAAGATATCCCGTAAGTGACATTTTAAGTATAGTTATGAACCGTGAAAGCTTAAAACAGTGTTATTTTATTAAATATTATCTAATCACCTATTTCGGTACTTACAACGAACAAACCTATTCATCTCATCGAAGTTTCTCATAGCCGCAGAGTACAGTAACCGGTAAACAGAATAGCTAACAATCTGCCTAACAATAGAATGATAGAGGCTGTTGTCCACCCCGCCACGCCACGCCGCTGTGGCATACTGAGCTTACGTAAAAGCGTAGTTTACTGTAGGATTCGTGTTGTTTTCCAATCGTGTCGACACTGAGAATTTATTTGTGTGCTTAAAGTATTCAATAAATAGCTGTTTGAATCATACAATAGATATTTACAAGCCTACACATTTGATCCTCCCCAAAACGAAGCATGACACATTGCCATAATATGACAAACTTACGCAAATCATTTTTACCGTTAGCTCGTCAGTGTTCCCTTTGGCGTCGAGTTGCGGTCAACGATGCGTTTGTTTGCTAATTTATTGTACTACTTATGTATATCGTATTGTGACGTTGTTATTTAATAGACTGGTGAATAATGCTGCCTAAATACTGGTTTCATTAGGGTAATATGAAGCTTTTGAAGGTAGTCTAAAAAATTAAAAAAAAAACCATATTCAGATTGAAGACATAACGTTACAGTGTAAGATTGATGCTGTTTAAAAAGATGATATTATTTATTGCAGCTAACTCAATAGCTAATATATAATATAGATACATACAATAGATAATAAGTTAGCCTGGTCTGTAAAAGTGAAGGAATCACAATCTTTAAGAATGGTTTAAAATAGATACATTCTTTTCAGTAAGACGTTTCTTAATAATAATACCAGCCTATCTGTCCCAATACTGGGCATAAGTAGGCCTCTTCTCATACAGAGAAGGCATTGATCACCACATTTGCTCAAGATAGGTTGGCGATTTCAAACTCACATAAATTATAAGTACAGGTTTTCTCACGATGTTCTTAATAAGCAGAATTTCTTTCTAACATCCATATTGTATCGCTGTCATGTGTCGACATCATTGGAAAACCACCGCCCACAGTGATATCTGCGTGACGTGTAACCCTACAAACCAGCAGATAATAGAATTAGTGGTGACTGGTGGCCGAGTGTTGTCCCACGCGTGTCCCACTCCCAGCCCATTGTGCCAACTGCCTCTTGTTCGAGTAGATGAGGTGTAATGTGGGGTTTCCAGAAACAAATGATGTTTGTCGTTAAGTATTAGAGAATCTTAGTAGACGGTAATGTACCTATATGAAACGCTCGTTTGCGACAACGATGACACAACTGAAAACATAAGATTTATCGATGAGTAAGTATTAAATTATATACAGTATTATATATACTATTGACGTCCCGAATGGCGCAGCGGCAGTGAGGCTGCCTTACGTTCTTAGGGTCCCGGGTTCAAATCCCGGTTGGAGCAAATGTTTGTGTGATGATCATGGACATTTGTTTCCGAGTCATGGATGTTTATATGTATAATAAGTATGTATTTACAAACAAAAAGTATCTATGTAGTATATCAACTATCTGGTGTCCACGACACAAGCCTCGTGGCTTAGTGTGGCACTAGATGGCGCTGTGTGTTAATGTCCAGCGATATTATTATTATTATTATATAACGAAATACTTACGTGAAATAAACCTTTCATCTTTTGACAAAAGGTTTCTATGCAAAAAATATTGGAAATATAACGGAGCAAAAATTTAGTCTAACTTAAAAAACACGCTGTCCTGTATTTCTTATATTTTCGAGTTATGTCATTCCTCTTTTTTGTCACAAACAAGTGAAATATTGTGATCTTGTATTGCTTTATGGGATAAAACGAGCGTGATTGTCTATTGTTTTCAGTAACGAAAGGTGATTTTTTTAGGTCCAAGTACCCCTTTAGAGCTCCTTGCAGATATCCTCTGACAAATGGGCTGTCGTAAATGTATTTTTAATAATAGTAATATGATGCTTATAAACTGTTAAAATCAGTCCGCTCAAAAATTGTTGACATGGAAAAGATCAGCATTTATTCCATGAATATGGTCATCATCACGGTCATACCCCTTAATCTCATCATACAACTGTATACTTAGGTACATACAGAAGTACTTAGCATAGAATAAGCTGCTATAACCGGCAGATTATTTCATGTCCTATAAAGGGTGTAAAATAGTATATTTTATAACGAGGGACTAAACGAAGCCATAATATACCAGAGGTGGTTTGACTCCCGAGCTTGCGAGGGAGTCAATGAAACCGAGGGTATATTAAGTTGGCGTTTAGTCTCGAGGTGCAAACTGTACTTTTCACTTTGAGTGCGAGAAAAATAGTCAATTTAGTACAAAAACATTAATTATTCCTCCAGTCCATAGAACTTTCGTAAGTTTTTAGGTAAATCTTCCGCGTTTTTGGCGGCAAAAGATTATCTTTTATGTCTTTTGCTCTTTGCTCGACGTCAAACTCTTCACTGTCACTGGACATTCCTAATAAATATATATAAAACCGAACAAATTTACACTCGACAAAAATTCAGAAATTTACGCGGTCAGTTTTTTCTTCTAAACCAGTCACAGATTAAGAATTTAAAACGCATGGCGCCACCTTCCTTGCGGAAAAACCATGGAACTAAAACTCTCAACATTTTCGCAATGAAGATGGTGCACACTCCACAGATAATAGTAGTATATTAACTGGCTGTTTGAGTTTGTCTATGTCACATGAAGGAAATTAAAAAACGAATTACTTTTTACTCCCTAGGGACTGGCATGAGAGCATGAGAAGTTTTCTTTAGTTCCAAGGAAGGTGGCGCCATGCGTTTTAAATTCTTAATCTGTGACTGGTGTAGAAGAATAAATGACCGCGAAAATTTCAGAATTATTGTCGAGTGTAAATTTGTTCGGTTTTATATAAATTTATTAAGAATGTCCAGTGACAGTGAAGAGTTTGACGTCGAGCAAAGAGCAAAAGACATCATAGATAATCTTTTGCCGCCAAAAACGCGGAAGATTTACCCAAAAACTTACGAAAGTTCTATGGACTGGAGGAATAATTAATGTTTTTGTACTAAATTGACTATTTTTCTCGCACTCAAAGTGAAAAGTACAGTTTGCACCTCGAGACTAAACGCCAACTTAATATACCCTCGGTTTCATTGACTCGCAAGCTCGGGAGTCAAACCACCTCTGGTATATTATGGCTTCGTTTAGTCCCTCGTTATAAAATATACTATAACGAAGCCGAAAGGCACTTGTTCTCCTCGTCATTGCAATCATTTTTTTGTTCTACACCATACCTTCAAGTTACGGAGATATTGGGGGTCAAAGTTCCAACTTTTTGACAAGTTTTTATTGTAAGATTTTTACTTTAAACACCTCCAAGACCCCCGTACTATTTAATCCATCCATCAGCACAATGTTTTCAGTGGGTTACATTGAGTTCCACAAAAATACATGATTTTTCACCCCAAAAAAAAAGTCGTTTCCCAGCAATAATTTTTGCGTAAAGTTACATAATTTGATGTAAGTACAGAATGCTTGGTTGACGGCTTCGTGATGAGGTTGTTTACATCCTGTATGTTCTGCCTATCAGATCAAAATTTCAGCCCTTATATCCAACAATCGAATAACATAGAAAACACATACAATAACAAAAACACACTCGACCGACAGCAGAACGCAAACAACCCATCAATTTTACCCGTAGTGGAAAACTCAACGAAAAAATAACATCCAATATGTCTACCGTTTCCGAATATCCGAAAAATGATACGGTGTCCACAATTCAGGGAAGTGGAAGCCGCATTTATCCAGTTTTCGAGTCGGGCATAAAAAGAGCGGGTGCCTGCCGCCTCCCTCCTCCCCCCCTGGGGGCCTGGACTCCCCCTCTGGCGCCGGGGGAGTGCGCTGAATCGATATGCAAGTAAAATGTACACCTGTAGTGACCATGTGTTTGGGATTTTCAAGGAATGTTGCGATTGTGATTTTGTCTGTTAGAAAATCTATAATTTTCCGGCGATAGTTTTAAGGATGGATGGTGTGAAGTGTAATATAGCTAGAAAAGAGTTGTCTGATGAGATGACGCGTAATGGAAGTATGCAAGAATGTACATGTTATATGAAGACATGCTGTGTCGACCGCAAATAAATTGGAATAAGGACAAAAAAGAAACGATAAGTTTGAATGAGACAAGTACAGTCGTGGTCTTTTCCGCTTGATCAGTTAAAAGTCTTTTCGCTTAAATCATGCGGAGGCGCCGCGCCACGCCCCCTTAAAGTTTAGGCCGATTAGGAAAGCGTCAACTTTGGCGAGTAAAATAACAATAACTCTCGTTTGGCGTGCGTCGTCAGTGCGTATCTTTTCATTCATTACTTCTATACAAAGTCAACGGGGCGGGACTAGAGATCGTTTCTATGTTGTAAGTGCAAGCAAAAATTAGCTTAGTGGTGATCAGGCAGGAGTGTCCTCGATAGTACATCTTAATGTTATCTTGCTGATCAAACAGGATCCAGAAATCCCATTGCTCTCGCCACCCCTCATATTTTGGATGCCATATGTTATTTACTTATTTTATTTACAGAAAAGTTTTTTTTACACAGTTAAAGATTATTAGTACTTGCCTTAATTTCAGCGTGTCCAAAAATATAACAAACTGATTAAAATAACATAAATTACGGACACAATGAAATCTACTTGTGGCCATCGGAAACTGATAGTTACTTCAATATCTGTTAGAGTTCTGTGTTGTATGATCGAACCTTAATATGTGAAGAAAAAATCTCTAAATTTGACTCCTCCCACCCCATCTTTATCCAACCACCTCCGCAACTCATGGTCACCACACACACCCTCAGTCAGGTGAGTCACTGCTATCTGTCCGTCAGTGTGAGTGTACGCATGTGTGTGTGTGTGTGCGAGACTCAACGGCGTCTGTCATTGTAGTACGAGCGAAGTGGATTGGCGTAGTTATTGGAAGGCAGTTATTAGAGCAGTTTTAATTGCAGTTAGTCAATGTTGGTTTATCGATTGTGGCACGTGCAGGTTATGATGGCCTATGCTTGATGTTGACGGTTTCTACGTAACATCACGTCTGTGTTAACCAAAGGCGTAGGCAGAGATGACTTTTCTTTTTTAGGGTACCTTACCCAAAGGGTGAAAACGTGACCTTATTACTAAGACTCCACTGTCCGTCTGTCTGTCACCAGGCTGTATCTCACGAACCGTGATAGATAGACAGTTTAATTTTTTACAGAATGTGTATTTCTGTTGCCGCTATAACAACAAATAATAAAAATAAAATAATATAATAATAATAAAATATATATACTATTATAAAGGGGAAAGGAGTTCATCCCTTCATGCGCGAGTTCGACTCGCACTTGGCCAGTTTTTTCATTACATTCCACCAGATACATGTAAGTTGTAATCGCGGTTACGGTTTACGGTTTCTGTCGTCGTGAAAAAATAAATTAATGACTGATTTTTTTAATGGTTGTAACAATCTGTCGTAGCTGATACGGACTCCCTACTCGGGCACGACATCAGTAGGCTAATTCACGTAACTAAAGAAGTGTTGTTGCAGTGCAGTTGCAGTTAAGTTTCGATCAAAACAACGCTTTTCGCGCAATAACGGCATTCTACTGATGCGCGTCTTAAGTGCGTGCTTCGGAACGCAACATGATCGGTAAAAAATGCACTAAAATCTGTACTGGGGTATTATTTTAATAACGTCATATTCATTGAAATGTAATCCATTCTATTCGCTTATTTAGTGAGTAATATTTTTTCTCTCATATGGCCACACCATAAGTAAGTTTGGTTGTCGAACAGTTGACGTGCAGTTCACGCGCAGTTCAAAGATTACAAGAATACCGTTTATCACTCAAACTTAAACTTAACTGCAACTGCACTACAACTTCATCGGCGCGTCATAAAATTACGTGAATTAGCCCTCTGGTGTTTTTTCTTCACGTCATGAGTTCATGACTTAATGTCGTATCTGGTAAACTTTACTGTGGTTTTACTTATGTACCTACACACATAATTGCCTAAGAGAAGGCCATTGACCAATTAATTGGTTAATTCTGATATAATTCTACGAATGCTGGTATATGAACTGTCGATATGAACTCATCTAATCATCAGGTCCATTTAATATTTGGTCGACCTATTTCATTGTTTTTTTATTTGATACCAATACAAAACAAACCTACTATCCATCGGCAGTTAGGTGTTGTTTTTAATATTTCACTGCGCGGACTAGAGACACGCGTGTCTCGGGGGAGCATACACAATCATACACCGACATACACAAACATCAACCAACACACACACACATACGCACTAACAAGATAAACTTTGCATACATATTGTGTAGACACACCTTTATTTAGCCGAGATAGGTATATTAGGGTGCATTTTAGGGTTAATATTGAAGAGATATTAGTATGTTTGTGACTTTTTATCTTGGAGGGTTAAATAGGACATGTGGGATCAATGTTGCGCGCGCCTGCGCTATTAAGAATCACCTCTGTTTGCGTTTCTGTGGGCAGTGCAAATAGGGCTCTTATTTGGTAGGAGTTGAGCTCACAAAAAACAATCGTTTAGTCAATACACATGAGACTTCTAAGATAGAGATTTTAGAACTCTAGCCAGAGATGGCTTTTTTTTTTTTTTTTAGGACGGGACATCTTCAAGTGACTCCTCCCGCTCTGTGCGGAGCGGGAGGGAGTGTCAGACTTTTACTGACTAAAACCCATCCATGTTCCTTCCTCGCCCTTAGTGTTCCGGGGCCACGGTATCTCTTTCGAATAGTCCCGCAGCCCCGGGTAGTCCCGCAGGGAGTGTGTATTAAATAGATACTACCCTCTTCATAACATAACATCACGCCTGTAATCCTGAAGGGTTAGGCAGAGGTACCTAATAGTACACCCACATTTCGCCAGTAATGTTTAAGTCCCATGTAATAGGGGGTGAGCCTATTGCCATCAACCGGGCACAAATCCAGACTTCGTGGCTGCTATTGAGAAATTCCTGATGGAAAAACCTACTCAATAACAATTTGCCTCTCCTCTACCCTACCAACTAAAGTAGGTACCCTCTTCATCTAGTGAAAAAGGTGTATAGGTAGTTATACTACTACCACCTCCTTTGGATTAAATGGTATAATAAATAAATAAATAAAAATCCTGCAGCCTCACTACCGCTGCGCCATTTGGGTCGTCAAAATAATGCTATGTAAGTCCTTTGTTCCTCGTATGCTTAAAAATGGCAGCAGCTGCGGTGGCCCAGTGGTGACTGCCACCACTGCTCTCAAAACCGTGAAGGGGACCAGTGCGAGGGAACCGCTATGTCCTAGAACCAACTCGCTCAGGGGTCCAGAACCCCTGCTTCTCACAAAGAAGCATGTGGGGTGTCATGCTCCCTGGCGGAACCACCTTGGCTTTAATAAATATGATGTTACATAAACAAAAAAACTATGGAATGTCTATAAAACTCTTGTCCTATTAAAAAAAAATCTATATCTCTGGTTTCGACGTAAACTTATTTTTAAATTGGTTGCGCTGCGGAGTATCCTTCCCGGCGAAACCACTATGATATATCTATATTACTATATATAGTATCAAATAATTCTATAACAATTCTATATTGAACTAGTACCCCCAAATACTCAATCTAATTTAAATATAATAACAAAACGGTGCCTCAAACTTTCTCTTCGAAAAAGTCTCTAAGCGCCTAGATTAAAGTTCTAATTTTATAGACATTCCATAGTTTTTTTAATGTAACTTTAAAATTATTAAAGCCAAGGTGGTTGCGCCAGGGAGCATGACACCATATGGGACCATTGCAGCCAGATTATGCTACAGCTTAAAAAATATATAATAGAGACTGAATTACACAAAAGAAATCAATCAAAGTGAAATCGTTTGCTCCTATCAATTAGGTAAACATTTCCTTAGCAGCTGGTCTATTACAACGATTTCCACGTAGCTCGATAAAAACAGCAGACAGTCGCATATCAATCGCGACGTAACTTCATCTTGACACATTCCCATGCAAAACTGAACAGAATCATGTGGAGACATGAAGTAGTAAGAAATGGAGTAAACGATTGATTCCATGGGTTTTGGTTAGCACTGTACTGATCATCACAGCTGTAAAAAGTGATAGCCTAGTGGTGTGGCCGTCGGACTGCCAAGTCTGATTCATGTGCTTTTCGTGTAATTATCACTTGCTTTTGCAGAGAAAATATCTCTTAGTAATGTTGGTACCCTCACGAAGTTTTTCGATGCGACGGGATTTAAGAGGCCCACGGGTGGCATATAAACCCTGACACCAGGTTAGGCACTAACCACACGATAAAGAAGAAGAAGCCGTAAAAAGTGTACTGCTAGACAGAGGCCTCCTCCAAGCTTCGCATCAAAGGTTTGCAGTGGCTACCACGTACTAGAAGTTACAGCTTTGTAAGGTCTTCCGCAAGAAAGGGACTTGGTGACGGCAGCAAGAAACTGCTAAAACTGCTCAAACACTTCTCACATAGCATCTTGTTTGGGCATCCATCAGCTCACAAATGCCATTTTAGTATGACATGTTACTGATTGACACTTTTGTGTCTGAATGTAAGTAGTTTCTCCAACTATTTTAAAAAAATGTAGGAAAAATATACAAATCGTAACAATCAGTTACTTTATTATAAAAACAAAGACGCGTCGCACTCCATTTACTAACGTATCCATGCACAAAACTGTGTTTACGTAACTTTTGCATAATTGACGCGTCTGTGCACCTAGCAGTGTTGCGTTACTGAGAAATGCAGCATTAAACTACAGATTTTTATTGAACTGACTTACTATACAAAGTCATTTGTTTTAAAGATACAGATAGATTGATTTTTAAGTACAGGTGTTTTTTTTTTCTAGCTGATCCTCTATATGAAAATAAAATAATCGTTTTCTAGAATAGATGTAACCAAGTCCTTATAGATTCTACGAGCCAGCTTTTTCAAATCGTCGTTCCATCTTAGCTCGTGGACTAACCTGACTGTGATCGGCACCGTTCAGCAGTTGGTACACGCCTTGAGGGATAGACGACATTATGGCATGAAGAACTTTAACAGACGCTGTCCAAACAAAACCACCTGGATCCAGCTCTCGGCTTCTTTCTCAAAGTTGTGTCTTCCAAGCTGGATGGGTTGCCTCAGATAGACCTACGATACAAGCGGCTGCGCATTTCTAGAGAATGGGCTGAAATCCACTTATCGCGCAATCAATTTTATGTTTATAAAAATAACGTAATAGTTGCAAATATTTAGGCTTATCAAAATATATGAATTAAATATTCTAACAATGTTTATTGGAGGAATATTTTAATGTAACATGGATGGGAAGTAGAGCGGTAACGTGACGACGCGATAAATTAAGTAAATTGTTATATTTTATACCACACAAGATGTTTTCACATAACTCAGAATATAATCCGACACGTACTACGTACTTACCTTTTTGCTTTTTTTTTTGTTTACTAGCGGCCCGTCCCGGCTTCGCTCGGGTGGACATTTTTTTTCTGGTAATAATTTAAGGGTGTAAAACATCTCTTAACGAAGCTGACAGGCACTTGTTAACCTCGTCATTGCGATCATTTTTTTGTTCTACACCATACCTGGGAACCTTCTAGTTACGGAGATATTGTGGGTCAAAGTTCCAACTTTTTGACAACTTTTTTTTTTAATACATGATTTTAATGTAAGTTTTTTACTTTAAACACCTCCCCCGTACTATTCAATCCATCCACCAGCACAATGTTTTGAGTGCGTTACATTGAGTTCTACCACAAAACATGATTTTTGACCCCAAAAAAAAAGTCGTTTCCCAGCAATATTTTTTGCGTAAAGTTACTTAGTTTGATGCACAGAATGCTTAGTTGACGGCTTCGTGATGAGGTGGTTTACACCCTGTATAGCCTATGACACTCACAAATAACGTGGCTTTCTATTAGTAAAAGAATTTTCAAAATCGGTTTAGTAGATCCAGAGATTATCCCCACAACATCACAAAATTTACGTCTTTATATTATTTATTTATTGTTTACTACAGTCAAAAATTCAAAGACATTACGTGTCGTGATCTACCTTTCATTCATCTATCATTCTATCCATTGCATCGTGGCGAATTACGACTATTGTCCGACCGACATGATTCAAACATTAAAAAAAAACACTTAAAAAAGTGTGACACCTGCCCCTGCGCGTTGCCTCGTCCATCACACTTGCGCGCATTCGTAATAGTTCATGCAATTTTGGCGCTTGCACCTTCGGATTCAGCCTAAACTTCGGCCTATATTGGCCGAAGGTAGCCGAACTCAAAGACACAAGTTAGCTTCGGGTTCGGCTCAGACAGTAATTATGGCCCAATCATTCTCATACAGACGAACGCCTCCTAGTCGTGTCCCAGCAGTGGGAACTGGTTGCTCATTAAAATAGTGGCCGAAGTGACGATACCTTGACAGCGGCTACCACTTAAGGTAATTCAGGCATTCTGAAAGTTGGAAACATCGCAAATAACTCTATATGGTATTTAAGTTAAGCACAGCGGCATATTTTCGTAACTTAACTAAGCAATAACTAATTAATCAAAACAGACAAATAGTTGAGAGCATTTTCGACGGTGCCAATTTTTTTAATAAACCTGTATGATCCCTTGCTAGACCAGCCATTACTTTTAGATGATAGGTGAATGGAATAAAAGAAAGTTAAGTACTGAAACACTACTGTATTGTCCCTAAGGTACTTGAAGTAAAATGAGCTTAATGAACTGATGGTGTGGAAATGAAGCGAGTGACGCGGCCCTTGTTGGCTGTAACGAGAACGCTTGGCTGACTTGATAGCTCAACGCGAACTGAACTAATTATTATAAGTTGAAATGAATGTGGCGTAAACTGCTGAATTGCAGAACCCCTTTTCAGGCTAAAACAAAACGCAACAGTCTTCTCATCATCTTCCTGCCTCAAGTCCGATGTTACATGTGGTCAGCGTTTCGTTGTCACGCTATCACTTACTCCTTTTTCCTTCATATCATTCCTCACACAACCCATCCATCTTCTCTTTGGTCTTCCTCTTCCTTTCCATCCATCAACATTTGTATTCGTCATTCTTCTAGTCACATGTGTCACACAAGTCTTCGAAATAACATCGAAAACAAAACAATTAATAACATTAGTAGGTGCGGTAAAACTGAAGCACAGGCACGCCTCTGCGATGAAAAACATCTATTCACCCCCATCTCAAGGGAAATATACAGAAAACGTAGTTTTTATAAACACTCAACTTTTTGTATATATATGCTCGTCATTTCGTTTGAAAACTTTGATGTCAATTAATTTGTATGTAAAGCTACACGAACCGTTTTTCACTTACCACAAAAAATGTTTTTACGTGTTTTTTAGAGAAAAAATAAAAGGAATTGTATTGTAAATACTAAATAGGCTGGTGTCCGCAACTACACGTCAAAGCGCATATTTTGCGAGTCAACTTAGATGCATTTCATATTTTTTAATCTTTTGGGAATCATTCTTGGTCGGGTAATTTCCGTAATTTTTTTATTTATTACATATTACTTACATAAAATTAATTACCTCAATAAAGAATCAACCAAAATTAGAGCCGTTCTAAATTGGCCACGAACACATTTTTTTTAATAAAGATTTTTTTTGCGTATAATGTTCGAGAGGGTAAATTTGACCGTTCACTGCCTGAGGCCAACCTTGAATTTATTCCACGCAGCGTTACGTAATAACAAGTTATTTGTTACAATTCAATTGTACTGGAATTTATGCGATTATTTCTAGTTATTTTAATTTTCTAGGATTTTTTAATCATCAGGCTGTTATCGTTTGACTGTTGTCTCACCAGATGTCAAGAGATGATAATTATAATCGATGATACTTCACGTCAGTACTATCAATTAAAAACATAATCTTTGTGGAAGTGCCCTGGAATTAATCACCCAGAAGAATAAAAAATTCTCTTAACATAATATTATTTAATCAAAGTATATTAAGTACTAAGGAAATGGAAGTCATTATAAACTGTGAAAGCAACAGACTTTTCTGTTTCAGTTAATGAGGGTTTTTCCGATTTTATCTGACACCAGCGGGCCTACCATGACGTCGTAAAGCAGGATCGTTTTAATTGCGTGCCAGTGAGGGAAAGAGATGGCGCTAGACGTCCTCTATAGCTCCGTTTCTTACCCACACTGGAACGCGATTAAAACGATCCTGCTTTTAAGACGTCATGGTAGGCCACCAGATGTCGCTACGTAGGCGTCTGGTATAGACAACTGTCATATTGTACTGAATTGTATGCTAGTGAAACTTTTTACCGAAATTTCATCGTATTTGCATTGTTTTACAATATAAATATGGATTACAGACAAAGAAAAGTAGCTGAACTAAAGATTAAGCTTCATAATACTGCAAAACTCAGTGGTACAAGGAAAAACTTGATAAAAGGTAACTTATGCGGCCACATTAATGAAAGGTAACTTATGCGGCACAACACTGAGGCATTCTATTAATGATGTTAAAAGATAATTAATTGAAAAAGTAATCGTAAACTATAAGAAACTCGTGTATTTTGAAAGATGTTTAGACCTTATGCCAGTGCTGCCAGCTTGTGGTTTTTTCATTTTAGAAAACCCTCATTACAGTTCGGTGAGCACCAAAGATATCCATTCTGTTTCACGCACTTCAATATTTCTTGATAGAAGTCTCGTTCTTCGTTAAACGAGGCCGATTGTAAGCTCCTTAAAATACTCGTAGTCAGCAATTTAAGAATCCGTTTGGTCAAAAATGTCTTCTGTATTTTATCAGTAAAAGAATCTTCTGAAGTTCTCTTAATTAATAAGAAATTTTCAGTAGCTCGGTTAAGTTTCTTGAATCGCTTTTGTCCTTTATTCTCGTACTCAGGTTGCAATAAGCCTTTTATAGGTTCTTCAAATACATCTTCATCGAGTTCGGGCACTTCCTTAAACGGAAATATTTTATTTAAATTATTATGTTTCGTGTTTTGATTTTTTTCAAATAGTTGTAGTGACTCTGTGGTTGATAGAAGTAGAAGAAAATATGCGAGCATTTTAATTGTTTTTGTGTGACATCGATCTGTCAGAACCTAATCGTTACTGGGGAAATCAAATGTGGCATGAATTGTAATCATGGTTTATTGCTTGCTTAGTTTGCAATGCTATTTTACTTGCTATTTTTTTTACAGAATTACTGAATTATTTAATTACACATTTCGTTTGGTTCTTTTCTCACATTTGTGAATCATGTAACGTTATGCGAAAGCAGCGTGTCTATATAATAACAGCCGCCGATGTTGATCGTCAGGTTAAGCCACGCTTGCCTAGGTTTGTACGTGGATGGGTGACCGCCCATTGTACACCTAATTTCCTCCGTGCCTTGGAAAGCACTTTAAACCGTTGGTCTTGGCTGTCATTTCCAGATTTTCGCCAGTCTTATAAGTCAGTGGCCCGAATCTCTGACAACCAGTCTTACCAAGGGGTATCGCATTACCCAGTACTAACTGGGTTGTGGAGATCAAAAGTACCTCGTCTGTACAGGCGTTGTTGTTGTTGCAAGGATTGGTTAGGAACAAGGGTAGGGTATAATACCTAATCACTACATAGTATAAAACAAAGTCGCTTTCTCTGTCCCTATATCCCTATGTATGCTTAAATCTTTAAAACTACGCAACGGATTTTGATGCGGGTTTTTTTAATAGATAGAGTGATTCAAGAGGAAGGTTTTAGTATATAATTTGCGGGCGGGCGAAGCCACGGGCATCAGCTAGTACATAATATATTATTTTTCAAAAACACTCCTATACAATTCCTTGTGATTATACAGGGTGTAAACAACCTCATCACGAAGCCGTCAACCAAGCATACTGTACATCAAACTAAGTAACTTTACGCAAAAATAATTGCTGGGAAACGACTTTTTTTTTGGGGTGAAAAATCATGTTTTGGGATAAAACTCAATGTAACGCGCTCAAAACATTGTGTTGATGGATGGATTAAATAATACGGGGGTCGTGGTGGTGTTTAAAGTAAAAATCTTACATTAAAAACTTGTATAAAAAAAAAATTGTCAAAAAGTTGGAACTTTGACCCCCAATATCTCCGTAACTAGAAGGTTCCCAGGTATGGTGTAGAACAAAAAAATGATCGCAATGACGGGGAGAATAAGTGCCTTTCAGCTTCGTTAAGAGGTTTTTTACACCCTTTATTAATAGATTACTTTACATTTCGTTCTTTTCATAATAAATAATATCAACATATTCACAGTGTCAACTATTCTCTTCTCAAACGGCATACATACCTACAGCTAATAATAACGACCCACCTCTTATTCAATACAGCTCATTCTTAACCCCAAAGAATAAGGCGTCTGTTACCCCATTCATCATCTTCCGTTACACCTCTAATCCCAACCCTTTCAATACCCCGACACCCTAAGGGTCAAGACTCGTTAATTGGAAGGGTCACTTCTATTGTCCAACTTGACCAATCCCTGTTTTTTGTAAACTTTATACCTTTGTCCGAAATTGGTCCAGATGACCCCTAGTCGCATTTCAGTGTTATTTGAGAAGGGTCAATAGAATTTGAATGAGTGGTCAGTTAAAGGAGTAGGGTAATTCTGACCCGCGTGGGATTGGGAAGGTTAAGATTTATTATTTATAGCCCATAAGATTAAATTGAAATAAAAAATGTTTTTTTCTGATTTTATCATTATAGAATAGTTATAAAAAAAAAACATCTCATCAACGAAAATGTCATAATAATCGTATACTTGGCAGTAATGTAATAATACCAGCGGCGGTATAACAGCGGATGGATATCAAAAAATAATAAAATAAATAAGGCAAATACTTGCATGCCAGGCGTGTCCTAAATATTGTAAAACAAAACAAAATATAAACTAAAATATACCAAAAAAGTTCTCCAATTGTTTTTAATGCGCCGGTTTTGAGTTACACTAACGTGAAATTAAGAATTTATACCTAATTATCTAGTTAAAGAGTGCTTAAGGTGTGTGTCAATACAACCCTCTAAGTTCATGTAACTGTCAAGAATGACTATTTAATGAAAAAGTCATTCTTGACAGTTACATGAACTGAATATGAATGTTTGATGATTTCAATGATTATAATTCTGTAACTACATACGTGTTACATCCGCGAATCATATTTTAATCAACATACAACCTGACACTGGCCTGCAAATTGCAAAAAACGTAAGAAAATTTGAATTTCGCGGGCTACCCTGGAGCATCCACATCAAACAACCAAATATACAATACTAGCGATTCCTATTCCTCGTCCTCTTAATATGTTTACATTTGTGTTTCTTCTTTCCTTCTTCTTCAGATTCTTTCGGACGACCTTCATTGCATACTATAATAATATCAAATCGCGACTAACGCGGATTTTTTACTACTTTTAATCGCTTCTTCTTACCATCTTATCTTCTGAGGTTTGTGTCCTAGAAATCCTTCATCTTCTTCTGATTCTTTTTCGTCTCGTCGTCTCTGCGCTCTCAATTTCAGGCTGTCAGAATTCAGACCCCTAGGTCTCTGTGCTAAGACTTTGATAATATTGGAGAAGAGGTTCACTCTGATCAACATTTCATCGTTGACTTTCGTTAGTTTTATTCCGTTCTCGTTTACTGCAAATATGTTTTCTGAATATATGGTTGGCAGCAGTAAAAGTAAATATACGAACATGTTCATTATTTCTTTTGTTGGACATAGATCTTTCGTCACCAAATTGCTACTGAGGATAACGAATGCGGCGTGTAATGTTATCCGGATTAACAGCTGGCTATGTTTTCTATACAGTTTCACTTGCAGTAAAGATCAAAAGTGTATACTTTTTCTTTAAAATTTTCTCTATGACAGCTGTGTCCGATGTCCGTGGATCTTACGACGTCTATCGTCGTCTACGATACGTCGTGTCTGCTCTTCCACTTTCTTGTTTTGTTTTGTTGTCATAGGATTCAAATCGTTCTAAATTTAACAGTTGAACAACAAAGCCTCTTCAAATTTGAAAGCAATATACGCACACACGCAGTCTTTTGCAATATGATTATATGCGTATGTTGCGTTAATAGGCGATGTAATTACAGGCCTCTAATTAATTATAGTTAAAATTACTTAGCTTGCGAGCTAGCGATTAAAGCGAACTTGACTCTACTCGGAACTAAACTAAAATATATAATTTACCTGTTGGGGCTGGGTTCTTTCATACAACAACACATAAAACCGTCATACTGTCATCCTAGACTTTAAAATACAAGTTCATTAACCGAATATAGTTTGGTTGCATATTGTGCATATTTTTGCGGGCGCGAAGGCAGAGCTGCATCCAAGGGATCTATTTCGCGGAGTTAAAAATGAATTATTATTTTTCATAACACTGATCTAATATCTTAGACTTCAGCAAAATAACGACTGATTCCATAAATAATGTGAGTCCAGGTATTTTAAACCTATAGTATTAGTTAGTAACAGATTAATTGGATCTATAGACACATGGGAACTCCATCCAAATCTTCACACAGACACAAACGGCCATCTAAAGTTCATTCTGCAATGTTATTTTTAACTAAAAACCAACCGTCAGCTGCCGAAGCAACAAAAGATGAGAAGACCGTTATACGTGCAAAGTTTTAATTGCCAAAATTTGCATAAACGCTCTTAGGGACGTTGCAAAAAGATAGAAGACAGAAAGACAGGACAGCGGGGACGGTTTATGATTGATTATAAGTGGTCATGCTAGAAGGGGACGGGCAAGCATTGCGAAAGATTCTTAATCTTGTGTTTGTATAGAAGCTTGCAAAAAAGTGTTAAGGGATGGTTTTGGAGGACCAAAGACATATTGTTTTTTGGAACTGTAGGTTGGATATTCGTAAAAAAATGTAAGAGAACTAAGTATTATACAAGGCGGAAGGGAGACACCGACGCTAAAACAGCCATTCAGTACATCATTTTGAAAACACAGAAATTTTTCGTCGGTTATTAAAAAAAAACCTAAATAAAATTACATTTTGGTTTTGAATGTTCATTCTGTTGACGTTGCATTGGTAACTGAACGCAAACGACGAGCCATTTTTGCAATTCTGGACTACGTTTAATAATGATCGACGATATTATCTCATACTTTCCTGAGATATAAAATACAATGGCATGTATACACAATTGCACATTCTGAGGAAGGCCTTCATCCGTAAAACGAGATAAAACAAGTAAAAACGCGTATTTTTGTCCCAAGTGACGGCTACAAGGAGAAGCAAAGCTAAAAAAATCACAACAACTAAAAATCTTTTATCTAAAGCGTTTAAATCCTTCATTGTAATAACCGAGAGAACACGACCGCTAATCCCATTTGCGACAAGTCAGCTACCCGAGTCCCACGTCCAAAAAAAACAAAGATATTTAACAATAAACGTCCAAATTACCATAAACAACGCACCATGAGACGGTTGGAACCAGTCAAAACCGGTTTTATCCGGAAATTGTCTGATCCTATAGTTCCGCGACACCGCTCCACAATTACCCCTTTTGTTTTATTTTTTTACCTGCCGATCTGACCGTCTCGCATTTGGGGGGTTAGGCGATTAACAGTGAGAAGATCAAACAGGGTCATTTTTGTTTAAGATGGACGCTGGAGAAGGGTGGTGTGAGGGTTAGATATTGTGTGTTATGATCTTAATAGCCGGATGTTAGCAAAATGGGGTTTTGTTCGGTAAATTAATTGTCATTTTTAGCGGGACTTCTCACGAGAGCGCAACGATGGGTTTGTTTGTTACTTGTTTGAAGTACGGTGGAGAATTATAAATGACTAGCTTTTGCACACGGTTTCGCTCGAATTGATTTAGAATTTGAAAATCGACTCTGCTTGTAATAATATAATTTAATCATGATTCGAAAGACACGGTCGTGGCACCATCTAATTACATAAGAACGTTATTGTTGTTTTCCGCGTTAAAAGTACTTTTTTCCGTGATAAAACGTACCCTTTGTACGTTTCTTTACACCTGACAACGTATATGCAAAATTTCTGGGTGATCGTTTCAGTTTTAAGGCGTGAAAAGGGAAAAAATGAACAAACTTACTTTCGCATTTATAATACTAGTTAGGATTGAGTCAACTTATGTGTAATCATAGTGCTCTTCAATTCCATAATTAGATATCATAGACAAATCTGCCACACTTTTCGCAAATTAGTATTATACTAAGTATGTAGCTTACAGCGGATTGCATTAGAAAGCCAAGTCCTGGTGGTAATTAGACTAACAAAAATTATTGTTTGTCTATTTATTAGAATTATTACTAAGTATATATTATTTTTAGTTATGTATTTAAATTTTATATATAATTTTTCTTTGCTTTGTATATTTACCTTGTACAAACACTTAAATTCGTCTAATTGAGTATCCCTCACACGTTGAAATGCTTTCAAAGAAAGGGTAACCAATTAAGTACTTATGGCCTAAACCGACATGGTCTTATTAGCGCATTTAAAAGGAATTCTCTCAAAACGTTGTACAAAATTGCCCCCATATTTAGTGAAACAGTCGTTTTTCTCCCCATTTTCTTGTATTTACTGATAACGAAATGAGCTTCAAAGGTGCGAATCGTTGACCTCAATAGCTTACTTATTTGCCTCCCTGAAAACCAAAATCAAACAATATTCAACCTTAACACTAGTTTGATAAGAGCTACGGAGTATAATGATGTAAGTTAAACTTTGGGATGTGCTCACAGCATATGTAATTGTACACTCACTTCGTAACCATATCTTTGCAAGATTAGCTCTGCTGTCCAGGGAAACCGTATCTTCTCCTACATAAGATCCATTTTCTATTAATTTACTGGTAAATAAATGAAGTTCAGTATATTTAAAACATGCACTTATCGTGGAAACATGTCGCTTTATCAGTACGCTTCAGTGGGCTCAGCAGATGTGGATTTAGTTAAAGACAACTGTCTGACTATTGATTTTTGTAACGTTTTCTTGTTTTAACGGCTTTTTAGAACAAACTACTCGTTTGTCTGATGGGCCTTCCGTACAAGTTATCAACCCTTTTTCACCCCTTCTAGGGGATGAAGTTTTCGTAATATCTTGTCATACAGGGTGGACGGGTTACCGACGCTAAAACGGCTACCACGTGTTCAGGACAGTTCTGATTAATTACCTATCCTTCAAAAAATCTATACAGGTTGTAAACCACCTCATCACGAAGCCGTCAACCAAGCATTATGTACATCAAACTAAGTAACTTTACGCAAAAATTATTGCTGGGAAACGACTTTTTTTTTTGGGGTGAAAAATCATGTTTTGTGGTAGAACTCAATGTAACGCACTCAAAATTCATTGTGCTGATCGATGGATTGATAAAAATCTTACATTAAAAATTGTATTTAAAAAAAAGTTGTCAAAAAGTTGGAACTTGACCCCCAATATTTCCGTAACTAGAAGGTTTCCAGGTATGGTGTAGAACAAAAAAATGATCACAATGACGAGGAGAACAAGTGCCTTTCGGCTTCGTTAAGAGGTGTTTTACACCCTTTATGTGGGTGGTCCCTAATACCCCTTATATGGAACTCTTGACCAAGCCAGTCAATCTATTAGTATCAGTGTACTAGGATCAATCTGCCACAAACTGCAGTTGACCACTTGGTTGATCAATTACTAAACCAGTGAGCATTGGCCTGTGAGGTTCGATTCCCAAATCAGGTAACTAATTATTTGGGTTTCTCCCATTAATAACAGCTCCATAATTTCGCCTAGTAGACTTGCTTTCTCTGACTCGGAAGTTCGCGTAACTATGGCGTTAGCGATACAGTAAATATACTATCTACTGATTTCTGTCTACCCTGTGTTACGTAGGTACTGTAACCTTGATCCACGCATCATTAAGAAGCCGTCTGGCTCGTTGACTGAGCTGTGACGACTTGGGTGCCACTTATGCGGGCTGATAAGCACTTTAATGTCTTAACTTACTAAATACTTACCGAGTTACTGCTGTTAAACTGAAACCTAAAGAGTTGAAATTGAGAAAATACTTAAGGG
This sequence comes from Xestia rhomboidea, assembly GCA_963853795.1. Lineage (NCBI taxonomy): Eukaryota > Metazoa > Arthropoda > Insecta > Lepidoptera > Noctuidae > Xestia > Xestia rhomboidea. Next base: position 9,494,615 of record OY970774.1, read on the forward strand.
GCAAACGTAGGTATTGTTTTTTACACGACTGCCCAAAAAAAGGAGTCTATTATGTATATGGTTCATGTATGCAAGTATGTATGTATGTTTGTGAGATTCTTTATTCCACCACTTCTAAACGCTTAAACCGATTTCGATGTGGTACGTGGTATCGTTAGAATCTGTACACCCGGGTAAAATAGGCTAGTGAAAAAAAAAGTTGGATACTGCATTGACTGCAACAGTCTGGACCCATTAAATAATCTAGACTAAAATCATTAGGTTCATCCAATATGGGTCCCGACTGTTGCAGTCAATATGTTCCGTATTAGAATTTATTATTTGTTCTTGTTTTTCTATTTTCAGTTTTTACTTAAAGTTATTTTTACGCAGTCGGGTTTTTTTATTTTTTTTTTGGTTTTTGTTTAGCCTTTTTTGTCCCACTCCGTGGCACAGGTCTCCCCATCCCTTTCCAACTCTCTCGATGTTCGTTCAGTCATGAACGAGACCGAATGATATTTATTTATGATAGGCAATATAATGAATTGTCAAAGCAATCTGACATTGACATAACCTTCCCCATCTCCAAATACAAAAAAATAATGACCACGGCAATAAATGTAGAAAAATTATTATAATTTTTATGTGAGACAATTTAATTTTAGAACAATTTTAATTTTAGAACAATTTTAATTTTGTTACAATTTTAATTTTAATTCAATTTTATTTGTAATACGTATGATTTCTTGTCACCAAATGCTTTTTATTATTTTGTTATTTTTTGTGTTAACACCTAGTTTTATGTGCATGCTGTGGTCTCCTGTAATTGAAGGAACACACTTATAAGAACTTTTGTATAACTGTGACTTCTAATGTATCTGTGTATCATTTCAAAAATTCAGCCTCCCATATTCCCAAAGTACTCAGTAAGTACCTATTTTTTCGGATGGAAAATCATCAAATGACTCCTCCCGCTCTGGGCGGAGCAGGAGGGAGTGTCAGACTTTTACTGACTAAAACCCATCCATGTTACTTCATCGCCTTTTGTGTTCCGGGGCCACGGTATCTCTTTCGAACAGTCCCGCAGCCCCGGAATCAGTAAGTACCTTAGTTAGCAGTTATTTCCTACTCATGACTTCGCTAATGTCATTTGCGGGCATTCATCTCATTACGGAGAACTGTGAGTCAGAGACGAGATGCTGGCTGACCTCTGACTGTTCCTACGTGTTTGGCGTACACACATCAAAAAAAGTTTGCGATCACTTTGAAAAATCGAAATATTTGTTGGTACGGTAGATTATTTTATGAAATAATTGTTTTATTTTTTAATTTCTTACAGGGTCTATTTAAACAAAACATATAACAAAGATTTTTTCTTGACAAAGTTCAATAAAAAAGAAAAAAAACAGCTTATGCTAGTGTTCACAAACTTCTTTTTATGTGTGTATGTAGACACTAAGACATTTGACATTGACATTGAACATTAGACATACACTTCAACCAACTTATCTGTGCTAGCGGGAAAACACAGAACTAAAATAAATGTACCAAGTTTGATATGTCGATGTATTTTTGCTTGACAAACAGCGCCATTTTGAGCTGCACACTTGAAGTGGTCATACTATAGCTTAGATGTATGACCTCATTTTGGGACGTGACGTACTGTCTGGTAGATACAGAAAGTATTTATTGAGTCTAGTTTATTTACTTTGCGCTTGTACTTTATTTACAAACTATTAATAGAATAAACATAAGATCACGCCTGTAGTAATCCCCGAAGAGATAGACAGAGGTGCACCTAATATTATTACACCGACATTTCGCCAGTTACTTTTACTCAGTTTACTTTAAGTCCCATGTAATAAGGGGTGATCCTATTGCCATCAACCGGACACACATGCAGACTGCATGGCTGCTACTAAGATAAATAAATAAATAATAAATAAATAGCTCTGGACATTAACACACAGCGCCATCTAGTGCCACACTAAGCAACGAGGCTTGTGTCGTGGACACCAGATAGTTGATATACTACATAGATACTTTTTTGTTTGTAAATACATACTTAATATACATATAAACATCCATGACTCGGAAACAAATGTCCATGCTCATCACACAAACATTTGCTTCAACCGGGATTCGAACCCGGGACCCTAAGCACGTAAGGCAGCCTCACTACCGCTGCGCCATTCGGGTCGTCAGTCACTAAGAAATTCCTAGAAATTCCTGACACTTTGCCCGATCTGGGAATCGAACTCAGGATCTCATGCTCAACAATCGCGCTTGCAGCCGCTAGACCAAAGAGGCGCATAAAAATATCAAAATGGGGAAAACAATAACAGGGTGTCATAAAACTCGTCCACATCGCTTCAACAGGAAAAGTGCCCAGAAGGCTGGCAGCATTGCCACGTTTGATGGCACTGCTGATTCATTGGCCCAAAAAACGTTATGCGCTCTCTGGTAACGTGAAGAGTCGCGTGGTGATAAATCTTACAAGACTATATTGGAACTCGGACCATATGACCCTCGTGTTTCAAACCGAAACGGCTCAAACACATATACTTCTAATTAAGTTATTGTATTTGCGTCGTTGTAAGTTTTCAGCATCTGCAGCAGCCGCCCCAGCTCAACCCGCAGTTCTAGGAAGATGGGATGGCGCAAGTCAGTCTAGTATATCTAGTACGAGACGTCTTTTGATATCTGAAACTCAAAAAACAAGCAACAATTTAATTTTACATTAATTTCACATAAGCATACTACTACTTCAAAACCTACCTCACTAATTCAAAATAATTCAATTGGAATTTCTGAATTATTTTATAACCAGACATGACAATAAGAATCAAATCAGATATTATTTTTTCTCTAAGACCACTGACTGAACTAGCCTAAATGGGTGGTTCTCTGATTTCGGTCCGATTTGAAAAAAATGAGAGAAATTTTAGATTTTGAAAATCTTAGTGTGAAACGAAAATATGACGGCTTAATAATACTATGTGTAAATATTTTCGAATTGCATCGATTAATGTCCGAGATATAGGTAGCTGAAGTTTTAATTTGTGATGGTAATGATTTTTCGTGTTATGGAAATGATTATTATGTGATGGTAGTAACATAGTGTTTACTGGTAATGACTTAAGATGAGATACAAATTAAAATATTTCTATTTATTTTCTTAAAATAAGTAAAGCACAAGTATTTCTCATTTGTTTACTGTAATAATAGTTTATATTGCTATTAAAACTACACAAATTGTAAAAACCAAATAACAACCAAGGTGTAATCTAAGCAAATAGCCTCTGAGTAATAATTTGTTTCGTTCAGTCTCATTTTCCTTTTTATTATACTTATTTTTTTTAATTACTATTTTATCACAAAATACGAACTTTTTTAATTCTAATTCTTTGGCAAACATACATAAAAAAAAAATAGATAATAAGAATAACAATCTCAAAAACTCTTAGCGGTACATTTAAAAAGGGTTACAGATATCACTGTACCTATATCAAATCTCAACTAAAAAAAACTAGTAATCCTGCCTACAGAAACAACAATCAAAAGAAGCAATCAAAATATTTGCAAATCATCGACGTCATCATCTTTATCTCTTTCATTTTCTTTTTCTTCTTCTTCGTTCTTAGAACCTAGAAATAAAAAATAGTCTAAGGTCATTATACTCACACGCTGAGGACACCACTTTGAAGTATTCAAAGTTATTTAGATGAACAGACTAACAGAAAAACAAACAACTAGGCAGACAAACAAACAGACAAATAAATACACATACTGACACTTAAACAAACAGACAGACAGACGAACATAATTATTTGCACCGTTATCGTTCCTTATTACCATTTGGAACATGTGTAATGCAATTTACATTACTAGTATTTTAAGTAAATAAAACAAAAACAATAATACCTAGTCGGTCATCTCCATCACTTTAGTGGCATTACCGTCACTTTAAAAACTGATGGTAAATTATGGTAAAGACTATCACGGTAATGACATTTTATGTTATTTTGATTTTTAAATCAATTATATTAGAGGCTATTTGTATAAATATTACTCTGGTAATAATACTCATCAAGACAAACATTTCAGAGGTACATTAAAAATATTAATCGTGTGACTTACCTAAAATTTCTCTAATACGGTGAAGACCACTAAACCGGTACAAAGATAATTTTTGATAACAATTATGTGAGTATTTTTTATATCTCGAGAGCGCGGGTTTCTTACTCAATGTCTCTGGAGCGACTGGCCGCTGCGGAACTGTGCGGGGGAAGGATAAAAGAGTAGGATGTCCACGTAAAAAGTTGTTTACATTTCTTTTCCGGCTTACGGTAGTGATTATTTTTCGGTGACAAAGACAATATATATTTTTTTAAATTAATGAATTGATCCGTATGTGTGATATTAAAGGCAAGTAATCCTTAGTATTAGTTTAATAAATTGAATAAATTACAGATACATATAACTATAACTTCTTAGAAATTTGGAACACTATTGTTATAAAATCGCGTTAAGGACATCGACGGTGAGGACATTTGCGTGTATTTTTCATTTGTTATTATTTTCGTTTTTATACCTAAGTTTTTCTTTTGTTGGAAACACCTCGCTAAATGTCTTCAAATCAACCACCTTTAATCGAATCTCCCTAAATGCAGGTAACTTTTTTTTTATGCAACCGGACATGTGATTGGTACGAAATCAGAGAATCAACCAAATAGACCATGAACCAAGACGGCTGTAGGCATCTGCTACTGACTTTGATAACTGAACTATACTGAATAATAAAATAACTATACTGAACAATACTGAAACTGAACTATGTTCTTCTTCTTCGTTCTCTTACTGCTGAGGATTGCGATCACATATGTTCCGTCTTGAAGTTATGAGGTCTTAGGTCGTCCAATGCTGCCTCCGGACCCTTCCGAACTGCCTCTGACCATCAAACTACATTAAACCTTTCGTAAATATAGAAATTCATTCTGAAGTTACATTTTATGAAATCTTGCCAAAAGCTTTATAAGCAACTTCAGATTGCCAGGTGAAAAAAAAGTAAAACACAATACAAAAATGACCGTTATACAAACAAAAGAAAAACGGCCCAATTGAACCCTTTTACACGAAGACATAAAATCTGCACAAACTCACATCACACCCAATATATCCCAACATCTGAAGAGATCAATAGTCTTCGCCGTCCATCTTCCCATCTCACAAAGATGCCTCCATTGTTCGTGACCAGCCAATTTGCATAACCCTGCGATGCGAACGAACAGTGCCACACTATCCTACACTACCTGCCGGTCATACTGACCCATTTCTAACTGTTAGTCTATTCAGCGAACGCAAAATTTCTCACTGGCAAACAAAGACGACTGTATGACCAAACCCTTTTCGCGCACCGATTTTTATGGGAAATAGTTTTCTATGCTCTATTTTTTGCATTGTCCATCAACGCCCCACGGATTCGCCGTTGGCAAATGTTTATGTGATTTTAATATAATGCGAACATAATAGAATGGTCGGTATTGCTTATTATTGTTGAATTATGACCGTTATACGTCAGGCGTATGTAACAGTAGCCGGTATCAAGTATTCGTTAACGTTAAGACCAGATTGTTTGTAAGGGTTGGTTTTCTAGAAATGTTTGGAACGGAAATAAAAGTTAAATTCTACAGGAAGACTCCATTTTTGAAATAATTAAAACAGTCTTGAAAAGGTCTCAAAAGTAGTAAAGTAGGTTAGTACAAAGAAAGGTTGCGATTGATTAATAGCAGCTATAACAAAACAATTGACTACCGACTATGCTATTCCATTGATCCAATGGAAACCGACAAAACAGTTCAATAGAATTTTAGAGCAACATAAAATTGTGAATTGCCATACCTTCCAGTCGTAACTCGAACGAGTATCCTCATAAAACGTTACAAATAGCTGCACAAAACTATCAACTAAATACTTTATAAAAGAGAAAGGTTATCGCGATTTTCCAAATTACCGTTGATGCACCGTCTCGTTTTAATCGTCCATTCTTGGGCAGGGTCAACCCGGCCCAGCCGGTCGCAGGTAGCCAACCCGTGCTGACCCGCACACACAATGTAAAAGGTCCCAGAGGTCACAACAACCCTTTACGCCAGTTTAAACACCCCGAAATCGCTGCACCGTGAGTTATAGGGTCAGCCCTTCGCCTCGAGTGACCTCACTGACCCTTCTTTAGAAAACCACCCCTTTCTTACAAGGCATTATTTGTAATCCCTTTCGCGAATCTATTTTATTGTTCGTCGTCCATTCAGTTTCGATTTTCGGACGTTTGTCTATCGGCGAAATTTTTGCGTTGCGTGAGAACGGACTAGTTTCTTTGCAAAACTGTAACAGGGACAAAGGATTCTTGGTCCTTTTTAAGTTGGATATGGGAAAGTTTGTCCGTTGTCTGTTAGACAATAGAGTGGACTCTTTTTAATGATTCGCTTTGTGCTTAGCAAGGTGGTTGATACAGTTTTTATGTTGGGTCATTTTGACCGTTGCCCAACGGATTTGCCGATAGTATTTAAGGCGGCGGTGTAACGGTTGAGAGCATTGGGTGTCTTGATGCAGTTGGGCCCAGAGCTCCTGGTGTGGCCTTTAACGATGAAATTTAATGTTTTCTAGCTTCAGCTGTTGGTCATGACTGCTATTTCCAACAGGGTATAAAATGTTCCAGCCGTTCCTACACAATTATCTTCTAGAAGTTACAAGACTTTTCAGCATGGATTGTATACTCATGTTCGTACACAAGACGGTCAAGTTGGCCATTCAGAACTATGCAGTTGGCTGGTCTAGTCTAACGACCATTTAACATTTTGTTTATTATTTAACTTTATTATTTTGGATTTTCGACTCGCTCTTTTAGATTTTTTTAAAGCTGCTGTATTGCAATACATATTAAAATTATAATTTTGCAACATCTCGAAGTCAACATCAGAGTTGTTCTTTATAGCTAGATTCGGAATTCGGAAGTCAATCAATCTTGAAGACATCACAGCAGACTGAGGTGACGATGGCGGGATGAGCTTGAGTCCTGCCAATCCTGCCATAAAGACTGTGGCCGGCCGTAGCATAAAACAGAATTGTGTGAAAAAGGGAGAGCGAAACAACTACCCTGCAATAACCCAATACTGGCTACGCCAATATTAATTAGTAAAAAAATAAGTTCCTAAGCATTACTTCAGAACCCAAAGTACCACCAAAGATGATGAATCACCATTACTACTTTAATAAAACTAAAAGAAAAAACAACCAATACCATTAAAAAGTAGAATAACAACAAGTCGAAGGCTGTGGCCGGATGCAGCGGAAGCAGCGAGGGGTGGCACGGGTGTGCGGTGCGGGGGCGCAGCGGGAGGGGGAGGGGGGGGGCGACACGGGACAGTTGGCACGTGCCCACGCGCAGGTGCCTACACCCTCGCCAGGGTTAAACAACCTTTTGTTGATGGATTTAGTTGAGAGAAATCTTTGTTGGTTCAAGTTAATGATCAACCTGAAAGCAAAAAGGCAGTTCAATACGTAATGTAAGAAAATACAGTGTAGACCACACAGATAACAAAAACAAAATAAAATATCTACGCATCAATTGCTCAGCTTTCTTTCTATGCTGTTCCTACTCCAGAAATGACCACAGCATTCCTTACAGCAATAACTTTCTTTCAATGCTGTTCCTATCATATCATGGGACAGCTTTCATAAAACCAAAAATGTTGATTTCCCATTATGTAACCCAAGACGTAGATACTGCTTAGAACTCATTCAATACGAACAAGTAAACAAAAAATCAATAAAAAGCAAAATGTTGCACACCCCATCAGTTTCCTCTCAACCGACCGCGCATGTGTTGATCCGTTATTTATTTTTTACTCGTTTTATATCAAGATCCAAGAGCAAAACCTGAGTGCTTGACTGTTGGCCTCGATTACATTGATGTTCGTTATTTTTGTTACTTATTTACTAAACTTTGATATTTAGCTTTATTTTTACAATATACTGGGTGGTCCAAATAGTGACGTCATACAAAAAGTATACATTGTTTACTAACTATACAGACCTAAAAGAATTATTATAAAAATACTAGCTGTTGCCGGCGACTTCGTTCGCGTGGAAATTTTGATGTGTATGTGTGAGACTAAAAAATAGCCTACGACCTATTCTCAGTCCTACTAAATAATACACAAAAAAAATCATAAAAATCGGTCATGCCATTTCGGAGGAGTTCGATAAAACATACAGATTTTTATATATTAGAAGATGTATTGAATGTAATCGGGCTTTACTATTCTTGGAACAAGTATCAAAAGTGGCTGTAAGGTAGGTACTGCGGGACTGTTCGCAAGAGATACCGTGGCCCCGGAACACAAAGGGCGTTGAAGAAACATGGATGGGTTTTAGTCAGTAAAAGTCTGACACTCCCTCCTGCTCCGCCCAGAGCGGGAGGAGTCATTTGATGATATCCCATACGAAAAAAGAAAAAAAAAGGTAGGTACTTATAATTTATTCCTGTAGTTTGTACCCATTACACATAAAAAGAATTTGTCCGTATCGCTGTCGAACGTATTCAGTTGGACTAGTATGCTAATTTTAGGGTTCCAGCGGTTCCAGGATCAATCTCCAGGTTAGCCAAAGTGTTATTCAGTTTTTTATTTGGATTTCTTTAGGAACTTAAAGGAAATACCGCAGCATCGTCATGATTCATCAATAAACCTTCTGCCCTTATCCTAATTTATTTGGGAACGGCGCAGCAAGTCTTCTTCCTTCTACAGACACCGCCTATCTTACCATATCATCCTTCATACAGTCCATCCATGGTTTCATTGGACCTCCTTTACTCTTTCATCATCATTCTCTTGTCCTTTTCCAATTCATTTCGAGTCGGCGCAGTAGGTATCCATACTTATCTATTACTCGCCATCTCATCAGACACTTCCTTTCTTGCCATATCATCCTTTACAAAGTCATCATCTATACTAATAATAATATATAATATAATCTACATCTACGTCTACACTAATATTATAAATAGGAAAGATTTGTATTTTGTGTGTATGTTTGTAATGACTATACTCAAAGACTACTGTGCCGATTTTTAAAATTCTTTCAGTATTAGAAAGCCACGGCTTTACTGAGTAACATAGGCTATATATTATCCCCGTACTCCCACGGGAACGGGAACTACGCGGGTGAAACCGCGTGACGTCCGCTAGTAATATTATAAAGAGGAAAGATTTTTTATTTGTGTGTTTGTTACGATTTAACTCAAGAACTCCTCAACCGATTTGAAAAATTCTTTCACCATTAGAAAGCTACATCTTTACCGAGTAACATAGGCTATAAATTATATTGATGTCATGCAAATTAGCTGAGCTATCACAATTTTCGCGGACGAAGGCGTGGACGAAGTACTAGTCACACATTCATCCATGTTTAGTCTTCCTCTACTCTTACACCCATCAAAATAAAATATACCGCAATATAAAGTAATGTTTTAACTAGTCACTCCAAAACTGTGATGATGTAATACAACCTAGGCGTAGTACATTGGTGATGACAGCCTAGTTATCTGATAAGAGTATCTTATCAATCTGTGAGTGACTGCTACATTGATTTGAAATTAATCTGTTCAAGCATAGGTCACGTTTAGTGATAAGAGAATACTATTCATAAATAAATATAAATCACTTCGCTGGCTCTTTCTTTGGCCAAAGAATTAGCATTGCCATTCAACGTGGCAATGCTGCCAGTCTTCTGGGCACGTTTCCGGATGACAGCGATGCGGAGGAGTACTTTGAAGCCTCAGTGTCCTATTGTCGTTGTTGTATATACTTATGTACAGCACACTACACTAACAGTGTCCGCATACTGAGATGATTTCACTTGACGAGTACACTTAGTGATCACTGGATTCCAAGCGGAAGAGAGTCTGAAGCCGTCTTCACGAGTGAAATATATAAACACCTAAACACCTTCGCTTTGCTGTGGCGGTACCTCCAATACTTGAGTCTTCCCGCGACCACGGCTGGTGCAATCCGGTCGAAACGTCTGTCTTATATTAAAGGTAAAATTCGCGATAAATACCCGTTTCCATATGTTTTAAAATGTGTTCTGATCGTGAAAGTTTAAAAAAGACAATCTACATAATTAAATACAAAAGAGCAAAACCCAGGCCTTTCTTCCTATAAGGATAGGCAGAAACTAGAGAAGACCACCTGCTACGATAATACCTATTAATTACTGCACTTTTTAGACAAAGAAGAAACACCTACACACTTTTACCTCAGCAAAAACATGTGTTTGCACCCCGTTGTGCAGACGCAACCTTTTCTCCGGCGCGGCCCTTTGTTTCTGCTCACGAGTGGAATTAAATGCAATGCCTTTATAAAACGACAACATTATCTTTGGACATTGTAAGTAGAAGACTTCAGCTCTATGGCCTAGCTCTATACATGTATTAAATAAATAATAGTTGATTAAATTGTAATATTTGCAAGGGTTATTTATTTTATTAGTGAATTATGTTGCCATGTCTTTATACCTGACAAGTTAATTGATGACATTCCTAACATTACATTATCCTATACCTATACATCTTACCCCATCACGTTGCAGCATCATTGCAATGAGCATGACGACAGTATCAAAAAATTGCAAATCTATTTAGTCCGCCAGTCAGAGTATTGTATTTTTTGTTTTTGTAAATCAATGAATATTGACAAAAGATAAAAACGCATCAAAACTCGGGAGTGGGGGCTCGTGACGTCAGAACTAGCTAAAAATTATACCTAGGCGTGACGTATTGAGAATTTTAAAAGCGTCATATCTTGGTCAATTTTGGTTTACGTAACAAAAGAAAAAACACGGGTCAAATATTTTTTGATAATCTAACTGACGGACTAATTAGTTTTTTTTTTGTCGTCTCGCCTATTGTGAACTATACTATATCTTACGACTTATGTTGATGGATGGAGAGGGAGAGGAAGGTCAAAGAAAAGATGGATCGATTGTGTGAGGAATGATGTTGATATTTAGTCGATTTTACTAATGCATAAATTAATCTATAATCTTTAAAATGGCAACACTGTCATAAACTGTATGTTATATAAAAGCGCTGGTTGCCTTTAGTCACTCTCTTACTTCTATCTACACTGTGCTAGGAGGCAGATATTATAACCTTCCATGTGAGTAATTTATTTTTGAATAATAAACGAGTTAACGTATATTTAAATTCAAACCGCTGCAGTTTTTCTTCACGCCCATATTCCTATAGGTTATGGGCCCAGAACTGCTTAAATATACAGTAACTCTTACTGTGTGCTGATCAATCAGTACGTAAGTGTTTAAATTTGATAACTTGTAAAACACGTGGCACGTCATGGAGAATTTGAAGACCAAGCGAAATATTAAACCTTTCGATGGTCAAAGATACAGTGTATGGAAGTTCCGAATTCGAGCGTTGCTAACCGAAATGGACGTTATAAAAGTCATCGACGATGAACCCATAATACGGTTAGAGGCTTGGGAGAAAGCTAACCGAATTGCGAAGAGTGTAATCGTCGAGTATTTGACAGACTCTTTCCTTGGTTTCGCTAAGGAAGATCTCACTGCAAAAGAAATCCTAAGAAACTTGGACGCATTGTACGAGAGAAAAAGTCTGGCAACCCAACTGGCAATACGTAAAAAGTTATTGGGTTTGAAACTTCATGGCGATATTCCGTTAGCCAAACACTTCACGACCTTTGACGATCTCATCACGGAACTACTGTCAGCTGGTGCAAAGCTAGAAGAAACCGATAAGGTGTCTCACTTGCTTCTCACCTTGCCGAATACATACGTCGGCGTCATAACTGCAATCGAGACATTATCCGAAGATAGTTTAACTTTGGCCTTTGTTAAAACACGATTGTTGGATCAAGAGGTGAAATTGAAAAATGAGGGTAGTGACACAACTGGCAAAATTCTACACGTCGAAAATAAAACTCAAAATTTCAACCGAAGAAAACACGACGTCACTAAGCCTAAATCAAACCAGCAAAAGTTCAAGGCCCCGAATAAATCCTTCACGAAGTGTTACCATTGTGGACGCAAGGGTCATATCAAAAACAACTGCTACTACTTCAAACGGATCCTTCAACCAAATCAACAAAAACCTGCAGACAGACCCCGCACAGTTCAAACAGTGGAGCTTACTCAAGATGCTACAAGCTCCAGTAAGGTTTCCGGGTTCGCATTTATGTCCGGAAATAATGAGGGTTGCGCTGAAGAAAATGATAGTATAATTTTCCTGCTAGATTCCGGAGCATCAGACCATATCATTAACAGGGAAGACCTATTCTGTCACTTTTCAAATTTAATTATACCTTTAAAAATTTCAGTTGCTAAACACGGTGAATTCATTACAGCCACCAAAAGAGGGACATTACAAGTGATCAGTAACACTGGAATCCATGGTACTCTGGAAGACGTATTGTACTGTCGTGAGGTACCGTACAACCTGTTGTCAGTAACCAAGATGCAGCGTGCTGGATTGACCATCACCTTCGACCAGCATGGAACAAATATCAGTAAGGACGGTAAAATACTGATGCAAGGTATGGCAGTAAATAATTTAATTTGTGTTAATTTTGAGGTTAAAGTTAATCAACCTGTTTCTCAAACATGCAACAGTGAAGGTACTAATTACGATTTGTGGCATCAACGGTTAGGCCACATAAGTAAACAAAAGTTTTTAGACCTGAAAAATAACTGTATGATTGATGATATAAGCTTAATTGAGGTGGTATCACCGAATAATAAATTATGCGAAGCTTGCATAAACGGGAAACAGGCACGATTACCTTTTAACAATTCTAAAAATAAAAATTACATTAAACGGCCTTTGTATGTTGTGCATACTGATGTGTGTGGGCCAATCACTCCTTCTACAGTCGATAATAAGAATTATTTTGTGTTATTTGTCGATCAATTTACTCACTATTGTGTGGTATACTTATTAACATATAAATCAGACGTGTTCTCTGCTTTTAAAGATTTTGTTGCAAAAAGTGAGGGTAAATTTAACACAAAACTGGTTAATTTGTACTGTGACAATGGTCGGGAATACTTGTCTAATGAAATGAAAGATTACTGTGTTTCTAAAGGAATTTCATACCATTTTACTATTCCTAGAACACCACAGCAAAATGGGGTTTCAGAACGCATGGTTAGGACAATAACGGAAAAAGCCCGCGCTATGATAAGTGGTGCTAAATTGCCTAAGTGTTTTTGGGGTGATGCAGTCTTAACTGCAGTATATTTAATAAATATTACACCTACCCGCGCTTTAAAACAAACTCGAACTCCATTTGAATTGTGGCATGATAAAAAACCTGCAATTAAGTATCTAAAGGTTTTTGGTTCTACCGTCTATGTGCATGATAAAACCAGTAAAACAAAATTTGATGAAAAATCGTGGAAAGGTATTCTAGTTGGGTATGTACCAAATGGCTATAAAGTATGGAACACGGAACGCGGAAAATATGAGATGGTGAGGGATGTCATAGTAGATGAGATTAATTTTCTCCAATCGAGGCCGACATTACGATGTAATGAAGGAAATGAAATCGAACAGTTCCATGACAAAACTGGTGTATCTGACGTGGTGTCAAAACCAGTGTCAATAAAACCTCAATGCTATGACAGTCCTAAATCTGATATTTCTAAAGCTGATGGTTTAAAATCAGTTGGATCAAAATCAGATAATTCAATATTAAACGAACCGAAATCAGATAGTTCGAAATCTGATGAATCAGTTTCGTGTAGTAAAAATCGAAAATTAAATGATTCCATCATACTGAAGCCAATTGATGATGACAAGACATGTACCAGTCCTAGTGATAAAAATATCGACGATTCTTGTGAATTGAGAAGGAGTGATAGGATCAAGGGTCGTCCCCCTGTCTCGTATAATGAAAATGATGATATTTTATTGTGTGCTGAATCAATTAGTTGCAAAGTACCCACATCATATAACGAAATTAAAAATCGGGAAGATAGGACTTTATGGGAAGGTGCAATTAAGGATGAATTAGATTCACTTTTAGCTAATGATACCTGGACATTAGTACCTAAACCTAGTAATAGGAATATAGTCGATTGCAAATGGATTTTTAATATTAAAAATGATGAGTTTGGCAATCCATTAAGATATAAGGCACGTCTTGTTGCCAAAGGTTTTAGTCAAGAGTATTTATCTGATTATACTGAAACTTTTGCGCCTGTTGCGCGCATTGCTAGTTTTAGATGTATGATTAGTTTCGCAAATCAATACAATTTATTAATCCATCATATGGATGTTAAAACCGCATTTTTAAATGGCATTTTAAAAGAAGAAATTTACATGAAAGTACCGGAGGGTGTAGTTAGTAAAAACGGTTACGTTTGTAAATTAAACAAAGCTCTGTATGGACTAAAACAAGCTGCTAGGTGTTGGTTCGAATTATTTGATCAGTGTCTTAAAGAAAAAGGATTTGAAAATTCATCAGTTGATAGATGTATATATGTTTTGGATAAGGGCGATATTCATAAAAATATTTACGTTTTGCTGTATGTCGATGATTTGGTTTTGATATGTTTTAACCGGCAATCAATCGACCAACTTAAAAGTTATTTAAAGAGCAAATTTAAAATGGTAGATTTAAATGAGATAAAATTGTTCCTAGGTATTAAAATAACTCGAAGTAATGACAAAATAACTTTAGATCAAAGTTCTTATATAAAAACCATTTTAGATAAATTTGGTATGTCTGACTGTAATCCCATTAGTACACCTTTAGACAATAAACCTAACTATGAATCTTTAAATGTAGATAGTGAATATAGTGCACCTTGCCGCAATCTAATTGGGTGTTTAATGTACGTTATGTTGTGTACACGTCCAGATTTAAGTGTTAGTGTTAACATTTTGAGTAGATACACAAACAAAAATAACAAAGAGTTGTGGTTATGTCTCAAAAGAGTGCTTAGGTATTTGAAGGGCACTATCGAATTAAAATTAAGTTACAAAAGGTGTGATGATTTTAATCATGTATTATGTGGGTATGTAGATTCCGATTGGGGTGGTAATGATGTCAATGATAGAAAAAGTACTACAGGTTATTTATTTAAATTATTCAATAACTGTACAATAACTTGGGAAAAAGAGGCATTATGGCTAAAGTCTCTAGTAACAAGTATTAAGATGAATATTGACAACCCAATTGCCATTTTTGAAGACAATAATGGTTGTATCAGTATAGCAAATAATCCTACTAGTCATAAAAGGTCAAAACATATTGACATCAAGTATCATTTCTCCAGAGAACAAGTTGAAAACAATATAATAAAATTGTTTTATATACCCACAGGTAAACAAATAGCGGATGTGCTAACGAAGCCGCTACCAGCTGTTGCATTTAAACGGTTCAGAGATGAGATGGGTTTGCAGTGATGTTACGTTTCATGGTAAATTAACTGATGTGATGAATTGTTTAATTAATAATTAATTCATATGAGTTGTTATTTTAACTGGTAATTATTAATTATAATAATATTTGAAATTAATTCATTTTGGTGAAATGGTCTGGCTAGGTTTTTCTGGGTTTTCCTAGTCCTTGCAACAAATGTTGGGCCATAGATATTGTAATTCTCCCAGCAATCACTTGGAAGGTTTATAGTATTCTGGTTATTTAGGTGAATATGATTGTAAATGAATCAGTTTGTATTTGGTTGATTGATGATTAATTTTTGAGGGGGAATGTTGATATTTAGTCGATTTTACTAATGCATAAATTAATCTATAATCTTTAAAATGGCAACACTGTCATAAACTGTATGTTATATAAAAGCGCTGGTTGCCTTTAGTCACTCTCTTACTTCTATCTACACTGTGCTAGGAGGCAGATATTATAACCTTCCATGTGAGTAATTTATTTTTGAATAATAAACGAGTTAACGTATATTTAAATTCAAACCGCTGCAGTTTTTCTTCACGCCCATATTCCTATAAATGATATGAAAGAGAAAGGAGTAAATGATAGCGTGACGTCTGACAGGGGAGAATGGTAGAAGAAAACGTGTTGCGCCGACCTCAAGTAGAATGAGACGAGGGGAGGAAGATAGATGATGATGACCATATATCTAACGAATTTAGCAAACAAACTTATATACAATGCGTTCTCTGCTTTACATTAAATAATGAAGATCAAGATCTTTAATCATCGATAAGTCAAAATACATCGCCAAAAGACATAGCATCAACTTTTTTTTTCCCAAAAACAAAATACCCCAACAAATTCAGTTGGTTCCTCGCCATTCCCGGTTAACAAAACAAACATTGCATGTAACCGTTAGAAATTAAAACGGTAACATCCTTTCATTCCTTTCATGTTTGAGGCGGCGTCAATTTGCGCGTCATATGTAAGACGTTAGCGTCATAACGTCACTGACAAGTGGCTACGACATGCCTTAAGTACGTTACGGCGGTTTTAGATATATGGGCATAGAGTACGAACCAGACTACGTGTTTTGACATTCTGGCGCATAGAAAAATAGAGAAAAAAAATTAATACTTAGAGAAAATCTCAAATTTCGTTAAAAATGTTGTCAGTATTCGTACTTTGGGTTTATTGCATCCTAGGATATGATTCAATTGTAATAAATAGCAACGGAAATCCTGTTGGGCAGAAGAGTCTAAAGATTCTGAGTAAACTTGTTTCCATAAACTAGGGCGACACATAAT
Organism: Xestia rhomboidea; assembly: GCA_963853795.1. Lineage (NCBI taxonomy): Eukaryota > Metazoa > Arthropoda > Insecta > Lepidoptera > Noctuidae > Xestia > Xestia rhomboidea. Next base: position 9,511,386 of record OY970774.1, read on the forward strand.
CAAATTTTCAATGGAATTTAGATTCATTCTTGACAAGCATTATTCGTACTAAACAGGTGTCATCGGTAGGAATCTTAACGAACAGCATTACCAAGCAATTCACTTGACTACTATGCGTTATCAAGTGATCATAATTCTGATTAAAAACAATTAAATAAGTAAATGATTACATTTAAACCCTTAATTTCTCTTATCACACCGCAATACTAATTACTGTAAGTAATAACACTTGTGAGTCCCAAATAAGGCACTCTTAATGCGTCCATCTATACAAAATGACGTCATACGTTCTTATAGCTTGTCTTATTAATACCCCTTGACTTGAAGTCTTTTTAACTAACGGCTTTCAATTATGGGACATTAATTATCGACATCGTTTTGAAGGCGGCTTCTGATATCTCTTTTAATTAAATAGTTATAATGTCTTCATCTTTAAGTCAATTGAAGACTATTTTTTTTAAAGTGTCAGTTTTTTTGCATTCTTTTTTCTTTGTTCGAGTAAATGGTTTTGAATTGAACTATTGTGATGTCAAATTTGTATAGTTTGCAGCAATTTGTGGAAAACAAAGTTTCTTATTTATGATATAGTCATTTAAAAATAGACGTTATGTTTAATTGTGAATATACGTGGGTGGGTCAATCTTACTACCTACTTATGGATTTACGTTTATGTATCGTAAGGGTTGAACTTCATCTAGCAACACGTAATCGCACTTTTTTAATACTCATATCCTTTTCTAACGCTCATGTACAGGATAGAGCATAGGTGCTGCTAGATGAGGCGCAAGCCTTATTAGTTCTCGCACAAACTAACAGAGCCAAATTAAAATGGACTTATTTGAAGAGGCCTGAGGGCTTAGGGAGAAAATGTTTTAAAATGCATTCGAGTGTAGTGTAATATGTAGTATTTCATAAGTGAAATTACAGCCTATAAAAAAGGGTTAGGCAGAGGTGTACCTAATAGAACACTCATGTTTCTCAAGTTATTTTTAAGTCTCATTTAATAGGGGGCGAGCTTATTGCCAACAACCGGGCACAAATCCAGACGCCGTGGCTGCTACTGAGAGACTCCTGATAGAAAATCTTAATACTTTGCCCGACCCGGGAATCGAACCCAGGACCTCTTGCTTAGCAGTTGAGCTTGCGACTACTAGGCCAACGAGGCAGTGTACTTATACTGTTAAAATAATCATCATAGAATTCTTAAACTTACAAACTTGATCAACAATAAAGTGATCTTTACGGATAATTTGGGCAGGGTGAGGGCACGTGTTGTCGGCAGGTGGGCGCCCAGGTGCGATCGATCACAACTTACGTAATATCATCGTGGAAGCCGCTTGTAACCGCAATTGGGGGTTACACCTTGTTTTTTGGTAATTCAATGTTCTTATTGGAAGCTAACGTAGGTAGTCATTATTGCTTCAATGATAAATAACGAAATAAAATTGACACAATGATTAAATGAAAGTACAATGTCTTTAAAGTTGTTTTTTTTATTGATGACAACAAGCTTGCATTTATTATTTACATAACTAAAGTTTAAAATTATTTGCATTAAATTCTTATACCTAGTAAAAGAACAATTTACGAATATGTATAATGAAAAAGCTGTTAATAGCTTAAATACTTTGCACAACAAATATTGGTTTTTAAACTTACGGTAAGACAAAAAAAAGTAAGATAAACCTTAGCATATTTTTATACGACGGCGGTTATCCCTCTGTCATAAAGAAACTCAAAAATATTCTGGTCTGGTCCAACTAAAAATAAATACTCAATTCGGATACAGCCAATTCTATTTCCTCATAATGATAACATTACTGTCACGTAGAATGTAGCTTAATAAAAATGTTGTTTCAACTGTGGCATGTTTTTATAACACTAGTGCGCTAAAAGTACCGCAATGTTAATATCATATTACATCGGCATCAAATAGAGATAACATCATGTGACATATCGTTGTATAGTTAGCATGATTTTATTTGATAGTTAAAACGTGTAACAATATTGTAGTAAAAACATTAGGTAAGTAGACAGTTAATTACTTAGCTTTTGGACAAATAACACACATAGATGTTTTTTCACTTTTCACAAAATAATATGTTGGTGTTAATAGTATATTTTGATACAAGTGGAGAAAGTTTGTTATTGCATTCCAGGCGGAATTAACTCCCGAGCCGTAGGCGAGGGTGTTTTTGAGCCGAGAACTGCAATAACAAATGTCCACGTGTATCAAACGACGTTTTTCAATATACTTTTGAGGAAATAAAATAAAATAATGAAAAAAAAACAATCACCGCTGACTATAGGCATTGCACCAATTTGGGATAGTTTTATCTGAGGCAATTTCCTAACACCCGCGTGCTGTGCCGCGTGCGAAATTGGCTCCTTTCCGCACGCGGCACAGCACGCGGTGATGGAAAATGAAAACAATCCACGTGTGTGAAATACATGGCATGTTGAACCTAATCGTAGTGCAATAAGAACCCGTTTTCGAGGAAGTGTATTGAAAACATTTTTTCAACATGAAAGAAAATATAGAAATGATCTAGCAGCTTGCAGGTTTAACACAAAATATTGACAGCTAAAGTAATTACACATCAATGAACAAATAACATCCTAGAACATATTTAAATATGGATAAGGTGACACAAATTGGTAAACATTTTTACTCTCCAGTACCTTTTTAGTTACGAAAAACAAAAATTAAAATTAATTAGTATTTTAAAATTAAAAAGCAACTCTTGACCTTAAAAATGTTAACTATAACATCGTACTGCTTACCATCCCATAATAGGTAAAGAAAGCATTTTACTAGACTAACTTGATAGTCCTGATGCTTTTACCCGCGTAACCTTTAGATAAAATTACTTAAAATTAGCTCGATAACAAGCATAAATAAAAAAATGAAATGTTGCACTACAAAGTAGACCTTATGAATTTCGCCTCTTCTATATTCACTTTAAAAAAATAACAACATTCATAGACACAATAACGAAATATATTTTATGGAACAGCTTTTAAAAAAGACAAGAGGAAGTATTTTATCAGCATCTTAATCTTAAAGGTAACCTTAAGCCTGCGATATAAATTACCATTAAAAAGTCCTTGTAGTGTTGCCAGCTTTAAAGAAAGTAATTTAGTTACTAGACACACCGACATTCTGCCTGGCCAGATGCAACACTACTATTTGTGACTATGATAGAGATTAACAGCCTTGCATTATTAAATAAACTGCGAAATAAAAATAAAGAAACAGAACTTTCATTTTAATCGATTAAATTCTTTAAGCCTAGCTACATACAATAAAAATGTATTTAAAATTAATTGTATTGGAAGACAAAACATAAAAAAGAAATGAGGATTCTCTTATTTCTTTTTGGAAAAAAAGTCATGTAACATCATTCCTCAGTTTTAAAAAATGTCCCAGAAACAGAAAGTCCAATTTTTATTTTTTAGCTCAGGACATCAAGTGCCGTCATACTTAAAAAAAAATATTACAGTGATATCTCATTACAAAAGACTTTAAAAAGCGCAACAAAACAGCAATTGCACAATTTTAAAACGAAAAAAAATCATAAGCCTATAAAAGAAAGCATTTTACCGAGCTACGCTAGGTCACTGACAGTCCAGATGCGTGCGCATCTGCCGCCGATCGGTGCTTACACCCTATGTTCCTTGGCTAAGGTGCGAACTGCGAAGGGGGAACGCACTTAGCTTTACAACTCACGACAGTTGTCTAAGAGGGCGAGTAGAATAAGAATTCTGAGTTGTTAAAAAAACGTCGGCCTGTATTAGCCACTCAAATGCGCATGGCTACTATAGTAGCCAGTAGCTGTTGAGCCTCATGTGGCTGGCTACCATGGTAGCCAGTAGCTTGTTGTTAACTTGTTACAAAATTTGTGGAATATGGAAGAATAAAATCTGTGTTTATCTGTGGATTGAATGGTTTAGGTCCGATCTCTACAATATTCCCGAACGACGTACCAAAGATCATAGCATTAGTCACGTTACGGGTCATATTGTCATAAGTATACAGGATGATTGGTAATTGAGTGCATTCCTTGAAATGGGCCTTACTAGACCTTTTGCAACAATTTTGACCCGATAACTTGGGGGCCAAAATTGGTTTGTTTTTGAGATTTCGAACGAAAAAGTTTTTTATAAATTTTCCATCTTTCCACCTTTAACTGCTGATTGTGAATCTGCTCCATTCATGATGTTAAACTGATACTTTACTGATAGCTTATGAACGGATGAATCTTTCGAAAGCGATTTATCACAAAAGTACTTGTGCCTTTAAAAAAATATGCCATAAAGATAAAGGTACGTTGGTGCATGTTCTGATTTTTTCCATGCAGTGTTCTCAAAATAAATGAATGACAATTCTACTCACAACAAATCAATCAAAACCCTGCACAAAACAATCATACCAACTTCCCTCACCGCAGAAATCCCACCACGCTACCAATACGTACATAATCCACACAATTCGATAACAAAACAAAAGTCCACACTCCACCAGTATAGGATGTAGTGCATGTCCGTTGTCCGGTCGACCGGTCGCCGGTCGGTCGGAAGGTAACCCGAGTAGGAAGGTACGAAGCCCTACACGACTTCCACTCGACTGTGAGTATGTGTGGGTAGGCTTACGAGGGAGCTAAAATCTTCTTAGTGATCTAAGAGTTGTTAACGGAGGTATAATGGTAACATTACGGCTGATCGATTGAACTGTTAGTGTTCCGTACAATGATGAAGAGGTTAGAAAGAAGGATTGCGTTGAAACGGGGCTCTTATAAGTAACACATCCACATAATTTCGCCAGCAATATCTAAGTTCCAACACCCCAGAAACGAAAGAGGCCCATTGACATCGACCGGGCAGACGTCAATACATACCACTGAAACTCCTGATGGAAACCTCCAATAATTCTTTCCAGTAGCAGTAGCTCCTGTTTTTGTTGCCCCAAAAACCATGGGACACTTGATAGCGTGTCCTGCCTGTCCTGTTGTTTGTATGTACAGACAACAGGACCAGGACCGGACCAGGAGCTGATGGACGCTACTGAAAGTGGCAATCTCGTCGTCAAATTTTGGGCTGAATCAATTTGAATTGAGAGTATCGAGACATAAATAAAGCCATCTACCTGATTGTAAATGTGTGGTTCAATCTACTACTACTACTACTTTGCATGCACCCATGTACAAAATAATGTCTCTAGTGAATCTGTCCCTTCTCACAGAACACGTCGGATGTGAATCGGGAAGCTGCGGTGTACCAAGTTCCTTTACACCTACGTTCTCAGTAAATACTGATTTAACACTCATGATCAGTGCAGATAACGAACTGTCTATTAGGTACCATCACAAGCAGGGTGACAGGATTCTTTTGGTAAATTGTTTAACACGCTGACAATGGCAATGCCTATCATTGACCTATACGTTGTCGAGAAGACGATGTTTCCAAACATTTATAAGCAATGTATTATGATTTGCTTGAAGAATTGTGATATATTGTATGTTATATGCAATTTGGAGCGATACCTGTGTCTAAAATTTGGCAGAATTAATTTTGCATTCAAATTCATTTGAATTCCTTCGCAATATTTTTCATGAATTTAATCAGAAATTAAATGTATACATTTTTTGTCTTTTTATGTTGTCTGCCAACCAACAGAAATTTGAATACAAACTGATTTTGTAAACACCATTTCAATTTCCTAACGAGCATCCTGCTTTTAACCCAAAAAAAAAACAACAAAATGAGTATTTTATACAGACGCATGCTAAACTATTGACATCTACCGGATACTAAAGGACCATTTCTGAGAAATTACCTAACGCAAAATGTCACAGGTTAAAAAACTAATTGAGACTAAATTAGGGTTTTGAAAATCGATTAAAATAAATTGAACTTTGGACAAAAGACTTCTTGTGTTAAGATAGAGGTCTTTTAAAATTGGCTTGTGTGATTTTGAAATCAAAGAGTTCCGTTACTAAATAGTCTTATTAGGACGTTTTTAACATGTTGTTTTACATAAAATATTCCTTTTTTTTCTGTGACAAAAGAAATTAACGGTTGATTTATGCTAAGCTAATTAATGTGTGTTGCATGTTTTCGATGTTTTGATCAAATCTACGTGTATGTGGGTTATGGTAAATAGGTTGTTATAACTTTGTATTTAATCAAACAAATAAATTATTCCTTGTTGCTAATTAACAAAGCTTGTAAGCCAGAAAGAAGCTAAAAGAAGAAATGTCATTAAAAATGTGATCAAAAGTACCTACACTTCAACCAACTTTTCTGTGCAGGCTGGAAAATACAGAAATAAAAGTGGTCATATTAAGTCAGTACCTAACACTTTAAAGCAGGAATGGCATGGTTGTTAATTCTGACACATTACACTGGAACTATTTGAAAACCTCGTCATCGTCTAAAGATCTCGTCGTAGTCTAGTTCCAATGGTAAGGTTTGGCTCTTGCGAATATTTGTCGTTCGAGTTTTCAATTTTATCATAAGATTGCCGTAAAAGCAATTAATTTAATGAACAAGCAATCGTTGATGATCAATTCATTTTCAATCAACCTCATTCAAAATCCTAGTAAACTATTTTAATCAAAATAACACAAAAAGGAAACTATTGTCATAATCACAATTTCCTTAACACAGGTAAAAAGGACCTAAGCTTATTATTTGTCCGCCATTTGCATTCCGTATCCATTAAACGCTCCGAAATGGCGTGAGTAACAAAACAGCGGAAGTTCTGATTTCAATCGACTAAGCTTTTAATAAAAACTATTACTATTGGCTGTCGTATTGTTAAACTGTTTCTTTTATCAATAATTTGAAGTTTTTGTATGTGATTGGGTTAATGCTACCGTTGGACTTTTTTTTAATCTTTAATTGTTAACGCCTTCCGAAAGAGTGAGAGAAAACTCTTATAAACCTAACCTCGATCATGAACTAATGAATTTAGACTCCTAATATAGGTAATGCTTCCGATCACGATGTTGACAACCATAACTTGTAAGTTAAGTTAGTTACACAGAATTTACCTATTTATCTGGTTAGAAGGATAAAACGATAAAATCGTATCTTTTAAAAGACAAATCGGAAATTTCATATTGTGACAATTGTTTACTCGTGCATCGTGTTTACTACATTGATTGTATCAAACCGGCCAAATAGGTTCCTCGTAATATTTTCATTTGTATGCGGCAAACGATATATATGAAGAAGATACTACCTGGTTTCCCTTTAAATCTCTTAAAATCTGCAGACATGATCCCATGAAAACGAATGATCACTTTTATCCCAATTCGACTTTCAAAGGTTTAGTTGGATGACAAAAATGATTCGGTTTACAAATAAATGTTCCAATATGTTCACCGCAAATTCCACGAAACAGTTACAATATCGAAAGCTGTGCCTACTGTAGTTTTCCCCGAGACTGGTCGAGTTAAGTGAGATGAACAGCTTGCCAAGTTGCACTCTCCGACAGTTAGCAAGCAATGTAGCAATTTGTCGCCACGCTGGGCCACTGGGTGCCAATCTGTAACGCATCACAGATCGCCTGAATACCTATATATGACTATCATAGTGTGACATCTCATTTGTGTATTTCTTAAGCAATGTGACTGAAGTGGTGGTTTGGTTCGGACTGATGCAACTAAGTATCGAGTTACAGTAACTTGTCTAACTTGTGAACTAGTATTTATTTAGACATACTAGAAATTGGACTGCTATGACCACATTGCAGGACAAAGACCTCTTCACATTCAAATAAAGAACAAGCATGTTAGTTCCTACCATTGGCTATTTCAGACGACCAAATCCAGCGTTCCAATTTCGTAAAACACTCGAAAACACAGCTGTCATTTTGACGTTTCAGGTCAATGAATATTTACCATTCAGTTTGATTGGTCTACCGGTCGCTAGAGTTACTGCTGAGCTCCTGGACAAGGAATTTCTCAGTTGATGGCAATAGGTTTTAAATCACGTTTGTACTTAAATCACACACACACACAGTCACATCTGCCTAAATCCTCAGGAAAAACGGTCGTAAAGTTATCAATCACAAGATCCGGAAGACGAATCGTTGAAAAATACAAAGAAAAGCATGTTGCCACGCAAATAAAGTACAAGTTCCATCAATGAACCTTACATAATAACCGCAGTATAATTAACAAAAAATACCTCTTGAAAAAAAAACATGCTTCAATGAAATAATTTTTATAATATCAATCGTGGTGTAACGAGGTACATTGACATCGCAGGTGCGCGCGTGCGGAGCACCTTGCGTTCGCTCATGAGATTCAAATGAGATTGTATTGTCTCGCGAGTCTCGGTGTCTCGGACGTTTTTATTGAATGTTTTACGGTGTAATCGGTAAAATAATCGTCTAAATGAAGTCGATTATGTGAGGTGTTTAGTTGTTATGTTTGTCTTTTTGATGGAAAGCCGCTATCGTAAAAACTTAAAACAAAAAAAGTAAAGAAATCCGTTTTGGATATAATTATGAAATCATAATGTTCTGTTTTTAATTTGTCAAAACGATTAAGGTCAAATTAGGTGCTGAATTCATTTTGAGCAATACCAGCAGTAATGACAATGGTAAATACGTGAGCGTAATTCGTGAAAATGTATGAGCGTGAGATAAGCTACCGAAAAGGTTATACACCCTGTTATAAGGCAATTTGTAGAAACACAAAACGCTTTAATCTCTCGCAGGTCTGCTGGAAGAAATTTCTTTTCAAATAAGCAGTGCCTTTGTGCTCTTCCATTGTTAATATATTGTCCTATTAAGTATTTTGTGTGTACATAAATAAATAAATAAATCAAATCGGTTCATAAATTATGGAGTTATGAGGTAATAAACACAAAAACAAAATACAACCGAATTGAGACCCTCCTCCTTTTTTGAAGTGTGTTCCAAAACAACTTTTGTCCACACCCTCTGAATAATGGGATCTCATAACTGGGCCGCTACCGAATTGGACTATAACAATTCTCGAACCAAGCAATATTTGCAACTAGCTTATGCCCGCGTGAAGTTCGGTAATTATTGTCCTTCGGGATCATACTACCGGGTAAAAAGTATCCTATGTGTTAATCCAGGTCCATAAACTATCTGTGTGGGAAATTTCATCCAAATCCGATCGGCAGTTTTTGCGTGAAAAAGTAACAAACATTCATCCATCCATCCTCACAAAATTTCGCATTTATAATATGTAGTAGAATTTTACTCAACCAATGCAAATGGATAACAACATTCTTTGGATCCGCGCCATAGATCAATAAGCATCTAATAAGATTCAATCACCATTGTCTGGCGTTTTTTCATACCTAACCTCTAGTTTTTATTGAAAACGATACGCGATTGTAGTATGCTTGGAGTTTTTATAGTGAGGCGATTTGAATTCCTAATCAATTGCACTTCTCGATTGATTTTTCATCGTTCGATTAGCATATTTACTAAAGGGGGTTTAAACCAGCCAAGTCTGATCAGCTAACCATTGTTAACCAGGGTTTTTGGAATAGGCAACTCCCACGCTGTTCCTAATGTTTGCAACTCATCTTCATCATTATTCTCCTGCCCTTATCTCAATTTATTTGCGGTCGGCGCAGAAAGCCATCCATCCTTCTCTAATACTCATCGTCTCAGCAGGCACTTCCTTGCATTGGAACTCCTCCCAACAGCTAAATCAATAGTGAGCGTGGTTGGTTGTCGAACAGAACAGCACCAATGCAATGAACCCCAGTCCGAAACCAGAGAACTTTTCAAAACAATATTAATTTTCTCAAACTATTCCAAAAGCGAATCTATTAAAGACAAGCAACCCTAGTCCGCGTGAAATTATTAATTAATATTATAGAATTACTTCCCTATTTAAATTTAACTTGATTAACAATTTCAAGAGTTTTATTTTTTTGCATGGAACCCAAATTATTTTTCTAAAATTAAAGTAGCCTGGTTATTTCTTATAACATCAGCTATCTGCCAGTAAAAGTCCCGTCAAAATCGATCCAACCGTTTCGGAAATTAGCTGGAACGAACCGACTGACAGACAAAATTAAAAAAAAACAGACACTTCAATTTTTATTTATTTGTATAGATCAGTAGCCGCAGCAGGTAGAACACAGGTAGCAAGTGCCATACATTCCCCTAAGACAAATCCCTAGTCGATACTGATGATAGCTTGCCTATTATCGATATCGACTAGGGTTTGTGCAAGGAAGAAGAAGGAAACGACGAAAGCGTATATTTACAACAGATTTTCTAAGTACTCTTGATACTTTATTGAATATTAAACAACTAAAGAACAACGCAACATCTGTTTATAGATCCAACAATAGAAACAGTTGCAAAAGTTGCACACTACAAACAATTTGCCATTTTATAGTTCGCATATTGTAATTAAACATTAAAAACTGCAGACAATAAAGTGATTCAACGAGTACTCGTGAGTCACACGTCTGTCTGTCACGGCGGTCGGAATGTTTTGAATATTTTTGTATTAATCTCCCCTTCGCAGACTCTGAGTCATGCGCGTTGCGCGTACGCACAATAATATGAATTTAGTAATTAATTTGTTGTGGTTACGGTTCATCGTATGATTGGAGCTGTTGGAGGTTGAATGGAACTACCTAAGTATTGGGTGTGGCATCTTTTCTGTTAGCAAGGCTGCAATGTCTATTAAGTAAGTACTATGGTTGAAGAAAGTTTGTGGATAAAATAAGCTTGATTTAAAAATAAAGGTATAAGAAGTGATCAACGTGTTATTATGTTAATTGATCGTTGAGTTAGTATTTACAATATCGCACATCCTCTAAAAACTGTAATAACACAAAATATTTAGGTATTTTGGATAATATTTCACTCAACTTTAATTGTCTTTGCTCTTTATTTGAAAAAAAAACACCTTAAGTACACAAAAATAAGTGGCCAAATGGCACAAGAGAAAGATTTTTACGCAAAGCATCGATAAGAACACAAAAAAACTTTAAATGCGTAAATCTCAAAACTGCTATTTTTGTGTTAAGACAGTTTTTTAGAGGATGTGCGATATCTTTAAAGGAATCGATGCGACGTCGTGCGTCGCCAAGGTTACTAGGTATTGATGCTATCATCATCTGCCAATAATATAAGAGCGAAGGGTCTATAAGGGCTTTCTACACAAGACAAGCTTTTAGGGAAACTATTCTTTTTCATTTTCTTCTAATCCAAGGTTTATTTTCTTCCGTTTAAAACAAGCTTTAATACAATGCTGTAACGTTTTATAAAAGCTTGTTTTACAAAACTTTTAATTTTTGCTATTATGCATGTACTGTTTCTGACCGATGCTGTGGTTGCTTTCCCTGAGAAACATAGATACTTGTGTAATAAGTAGTTCATGTTTTTAGATAATGTCAGAGCCGCTTATAACGATTACGTCAGCAAGAGGACTTTGCTCTTTCGCTCAGTGGATAAGGAAGTACGTAATATTTACCATGACCTATTTTATTTATAAACTACTTACTTATTTAATAGTTAATAGTTTATTGTTGTTCTTAACCAGTATAACATGCCTATACGCAAAGTAATTAGGTAATTTATAGAAACTGTCCATGGAATTTCTTGCCCGTTCTTCTCCAAAGATATCTCGTTTTGGAACTGATCACTAGCTTCAACTTTCAAAAGTCTATGATGACAATTCAAAAGTGGATAATTAAAATAAATGTTTAGAGTTTGAATTTTTGTAACTACCACATAAGATGGCTGATATACCTACACTAAATACAGCTAGACTGATAGACGCCACGAATATAAATACGAGTACACTTGGAAGGTAAGTACTATACCTATCTCATCTGCCTAGCATTTTCCCAACTATGTTGGGGTCGGCTTCCAGTCTGAGCGGATGCTGCTGAATACCAGCATTTTAGGTGGAGCGACTGCCTATCTGACCTCCGCAACCCAGTTAGTATTTGGTATACGATACCCCTTGGTAAGACTGTGAGACTTTCTGCCCACTGACTGTACCTGTAACGACTGTCAAAGATCTACAAAAGACAGCCGGGACCAACGGCTCAACGTGCTGTCCGAGGCACGGAGGAAACTCGGTATGTAATGGGTGGTCACCCATCTACCGACCAACCTCGGCAAGCGCAGCTTAACCTGAAGATCGACCCAAGCGGCTGTTATTATTTAGACACGAGTTCTTCAAAACCACGACAAAACCCAAAAACTCAAACCTCCTTTTCTTAACTTAACTTTGACATTTGAACAAGATTCCTGGTTGTAACGGCCACGAGGGCTCCCCATCGGCTAGATACTAGCAGATAGTGATGGGCAGTTAAATCCCGCAGCTGCCGTGTGCCGTGTGCCGCCCACCTGCCGCTCATACGGATTTCCCGGACGATGACCCAACACTAGGGGCTAGGGACGTTGCGTATTGAGATTATTGGATTTTGTGTTGCCACATTATTGTTGATAGTGTCTTTTTCTTATTTGTCTTTGACGACTTGTTTTTTTTTCTTATTGATTTGGTGATTCGTTTTCTGGTAGGTTCTTTATTTAAATCTAATTAGTTATTGCCATCCAACGTGGCAATGCTGCCAGCCTTCTGGGTACTTTTCCTGTTCACATCGATGTGGACAAATTTTTCAACGCCCTGTAACCCTTTTTGATACTTGTACATATTATTATTATTAGAGAGTTTTAGTATGTAAATAATGTAAATATTAAATCAGTCTGTCTTAAATTAAAATACATTAGTTATTTGCATAACAGTTTACAAATCATATTTAAGGATCTGTAGAATACGGAAGATTAGTTTCCAATTTCTTTTCTAGTAGAATCTAATATTAATCATCTCGATTTCTAACAATAATGGATAGGTCATAAATGATGTTGAGGATGCTTATAGAAACACAAAATACTCTAAGAGTTATTTATTATTACTTGTCTACTAGTCCCTCAATATTAATGCGACCCCGAAAACGAGATAGTAATACTACCTTGAATTCTTTGTTTCCAGACATGGCACCACCAGCTTGCAAGCAATTGTTTTTATCACAAAGAACATTTCACCGAAGCACGAACATATTATCGATTTAATAAAAATGATAATAATATCATTACGGTAAATGAAACGTCATTAGTCTTAACTGCCATTTCCGTTCATTTGCGAAAAAAAAACAAAATACTGTATCAAAAACACATAATTAAGAAATAAAAACCATAAAAAATAAATTTCGTCCTTTATAAATATTAAATTTCGATCACCATAAAAAGCTGATTTAAATAAAAACGAAGGACATTGTAACTTTTGGAGTTATTGAAGTCACTATGGTCAAATTAAGGTCTCTGGGTCAGCTACGGTAGGTTTTGACAGGCAACAGGTGCATTTAATAATATATAATTCCAGGTGTAAAGTTAACGAAAACATTGACATGTATTAAAGTCGATTTTTACTTACTGATTATCTGTAAGCTGGTTCTCCATAAAGGGCTGTGAAGGCTAAGGATTTAAAGGTGTGTTCCATAATTCTGGATGACTCAACCAGCGTAATCGTAGACTTGGGGACTCCAAAAAGAAATTCAAATTTGACTTTACAAAACAGATACAATAGGTGAGACTAAAAAAAAAATCTAATTAGTTCGTCACTCAGATTATCAAAAAATATCTGACCCGTGTTTTTTCTTTTGTTACGTAAACCAAAATTGACGAAGATACGACGCTTTTAAATTTCTCAATACGTCACGCCATGGTATAATTTTTAGCTAGTTCTGACGTCACGAGCCCTCACTCCCGAGTTTTGATGCGTTTTATCTTTGTCAATATTCATTGATTTACAAAAACAAAAAATACGTGTCCGTTAATTTCCAATGCTCTTCTAACTGACGGACTAAATAGATTTGCAATTTTTTGATACTGTCGTCATGCTTATTTTATAAAAGCTGCGGTCTTACCCTTGTCCGTTACTCATATCCTATAATAGGAGGATACTCATGTTTGTCTTGGTATGGACATGTCACTAGGAGGGATGAAACGCATGTGACTATCACTCTTTGATGGAAGAAGAAAACGTGTTGCATCGACCCCAAGTAGAATGGGACAAAGGCAGGAATATGATGATGAGGATGATACCCATGTTTTAGATAGTGAAGGACGATGGCTAGAAAGGGATGGAAAGATTTATCAGGACATAGCAAATGCAACAGCAAGAGCAAGTAGACTAATAGTAGAATCAGTACCTGTATCCCAGATATTTGAAGATTCCAACAAGAATGTTCTTACAAGCTTAACTTAACTTCCTCGACTATCCTGAACCTACAAAAATACCACTAGAACGCATAAACTCACTTATTCTTATAAGATCGTAAAAAACCCATTAAATTCATAGCTCATCATCCCGATTTGGACAAACAAATCCTCGGCAACAAAAAACGTTAAAAAGCCGCCACTCCGCCAGGTAGCGATCAGCTGGGCAGCAGGTTGTTGCGGACGTGCGCGTGCGACGAGATGAGAGGCGCGTCTGTGTGCGCCGACAGATGCTGCGAACATCTGCCGCGGCGCGTGCGCAGGTTAACGAAGTAAAGAGTTTTGATACTTTGCTTGTTAAAATCCTTTACCAGTTGTAAAGGATTTCTGGAATTATTTTGCACACTAACTGTTAGATGTAAGAGCCATGGAGCGAGCCATGCTCGACATAACGCTCTTAGATCGAGTGCGTAACACCGATATCCGACGTCGGACGAAAGTCTACGACGTCGGGGATCGGGCGGTGCGGGTCAAGTGGACCTGGGCAGGACATCTGGCTAGACGTGAGGATGGCCGATGGAGCAAGGCTTTGACCGAGTGGTGGCCAAGGTTAGGCCACAGAAACCAGAGCCGTTGGGTCGACGACATTGTCAAAGTCGCGGGAAACACTGGATAAGGGACGCACAGAACCGGGAAGTGTGGTAGAAAAAAGGGGAGGCCTATACCCAGCAGTGGGTGACTCCGGACTGATATGATGAACTGTTTGATGTAGGCTATCGAAAAAGGGAAAAGTATAGGAGCAGGTTCTCAGATCTTATCATGATCATAGAATCTCAGCTAAAACGGTTCTTCTGCTAGATATAATTTAATGATCCTTCAATAAGTCTGTCTCTTCTTCAGAAAATGTCGAGTGTACCTTAATTCTTTTGTGCATCGCCATATTTCTGATTCAATCTGCTTTATTATATTATATAAAGCTGAATTACCACTGACTCACTCACTGACTCATTGACATAATTGTTCTCCCAGATGGTGGATGGGGAGGGGGGTATTTTTTGACAGATTCGTAAACAAGTAACTCCCGCGAGTATGGGAAAAGTCCCAAACCTCCCCTTTTTGGTCCCCTTCCTCCCCCTCCCTATCGTATCTGGGAAACTAAGGGACCCGTATTTTTTTTTTTTTACGGTTTCGTATAGAGGAGGCTCGGAAAAGTAAAAACCAGTTTTCAAAGTTGTCCCCCTTTCCCCCCTTCTCCCACCCTTTAGGCGGATCTCGGAAGTTAAGAGACTTGGAACATTTTTTTTTCAGATTCGTAAGAAGGGGCAAAAAGTTGGTCAAAATCATTTTTCAAAACTCCCCCCTCTCCCCCCCTTCACCCCTCCCCCCATCGTTTCTCAGAAACTAGGACACGTAGCGGCATTTTGATTTTGACTATACTTAATTATTAGGGAGCGTTAAAATTTTTATACCCTCCCCTCCCCAACCTCCCCTTTGCTCCCCTCCGCTTTCCAGTGGTAGGTAGGTCCTGAGTGGAGCGAGCCTGCGAGACCGAGTAGAGCGAAGGGGGGAGGTGGCGAGCGAAGCGAGCCGGCGACCTCCGTAGCGTAACGAAGGTTGAGTGGGTGAAGCTCCCCTCCCCAACCTCCCCTAAAATTGAAAGGGCTGTAACTTCATAACGGTTAGAGATAGCCATTAGGTGTTTGAACAAATATTATAGTAGGCGTCGAAACCTGTCCGGTGGTAGGTAGGTCCCGAGTGGAGCGAACCTGCGAGACCGAGTGGAGCGAAGGGGGGAGGTGGCGAGCGAAGCGAGGCGCCGACCTCCGTAGCGTAACAAAGGTTGAGTGGGTGAAGCGTAACTCAGGGACGACGACAAGCAAACCTTAGGGTAATGTTTCTTTATACTTCTCAAATGTTTTAGGGGTTCTTCAGGGTTCTCATACTGATTTAGGGGTAATTCTAACGGATTTTCCAATTCTGAGTTTTTAAATAAGGTTTTAGATTTTATTAGGGGTTCGTAGAGGTTTTCATACTGTTTTAGGGGTAATTCTAACGGATTTTCCAATTCATTTAAGGATGCCCATATATTCTCAAAATTTTATAAGGATAAGTAATACTTCTCAAAAACACCAAACACGCGAGCTGCGCGCAGCTCGCGCACCCAAGCAAACTAGTTTTTATATATATTTTTAGTTGCCAATACCATGTTTTTCTAGACAGAGCAGTGAGCTTCATTCAGTTCATATTCTTTCTATTATTAATCTTTCTCTACCAGTTGAACAAACTGCAAATCCCAATTTTGTTTCTGGATCACTTGGGAGTGAACTTCTTCAATTTTCAACAGGATTAGAGTTTTTTCATAGCTATGGGAAACTAACACGTCATATCGCTGATAAAATGGCAGTTAGTCTAGGAACTTCAAGTCCTCAAAAAAATATCATCATCTTTCGACGGCACGGTTAGCGCAGTGGCTGAGCGATTGGCTGCTGCGCTGCGTGTCGTGATCCCCGCACGGAACAAATATTATGGCCTACAGGTAGTTATTCCGGGTTTGGCTGTTTGTGTATGTGTATTTAAATGTTTGTAAACGCACCCACAATACAGGAGACATTCTTAGTGTTAGGCAATGCTATCCAAAAAGTCAAACAGACTGGCATCTGGGTTCCACCTACTGCTGAGTAAAGGTTCCTTCCTTTTGTTCTTTCCAGGTCCACGTTACTCTGTAGCAGGTCTTACCCGCGATCTTCTAAACGTCATCCTGGCTGCCAACACTTCTACTGCCGTCTCTTGGAGACCATTCAGTGAGAGCTCTTTTTAAAAAAATATGCAAGTATCAAGACTAGTGCGTCGCGGTCGCTCATCGGTCAGCTGCCTCGCAGGCAGCGCGCGCATCTCGCGTCTGTCTGTCTGTGTGTCGGTGAGGCTGCACAGCACTGGGCAGGGCATGAGAGGGTAGCGGGGAACTCATCCTCTATTATTTTTTCTCCTCCGTTATAAGTGGAAAAATCTGGATATACTTCAGGTTAATTTCTGGCTAACTCTTCGGGGAACCCAAGCGTTATGATGTTACGTTAAGTAACCAAAGACGCATAAGACTGGATACCGTCAATGATAAACAAGTATGATAACATTTACACTGAAAACACCAAATTTTACCCAATCGCAGCAACAACAAAGATCCTACCCGCTACCGCTCACAAATCACGCCACAGTGAGTCACCACGACATTGACCGCGCAGTCTCTTTATAATTACAACGTTACATCTCATGCGCGTGCGCGTGCGTCACTCGACCACCTTTACGTTACCGCTTACCGCAGTTATGTCAACGATATGCGATAATAACTAGAGTTAGATAGCTGATAGATGTTCTGTGATAGCGGGGAACAGTCAGCTGCCATCTGTCTAGCTAGTTCAGAAATAGAAAAAAAACCGAATCAACTGTTTATAACAGCTATAACTATCGAATCATCATCATCTTCATCTTCCTGCCCTTGTACCATGGTACTTGGTTGGGGTCGGCGCAACACGTTTTTTTCTTCCATTCTCCTCTGTCAACCGTCACGCTATCATTCACTCCTTTTTCGTTCATTCATTCCTCATACAATCCATCCATCGTTTCCTTGGTCTTCCTCTCCCTCACATTCATCACTCTTTCAGTCACATGCGATTCGTCCCTCCTCATTACATGTCCACGCCAAAACAGTCGACTCCTTTTTAACTTTTTATGTGTAAACATTATTTGTACGCCTTGCAAGGCAACACATAGTGAGACTTTTTTTTTTATAACACCATGTACCTATTTATTTTTACCTATGTGTCACAAATAAACAATTATGAATTTGAATTTTCGCTATCTTACTCCTCTCCTACTCTTTAAAATAACTCTATATCGCCTTGTGTTTGTATGTTATGTTTGAAATCTATGAATCGGTGTTGAACGAGAACCACAAACAATGCCTAGTCCAATTTACATCTTGGCTTGCTTGCCTTGAAACCTACACTCAGATAAAGCAGAAGGAGCCTAACTGAATTCCCTTGAAATAGCTTCTTCGATGGTCTTTCTTTGGAGTTGTCTCTATTTATTCAGTTCCATTACTATTCAAATTTAGAATCATTTAAAACGAACAAAACGTTAACTATATCCTGTTTCAAACTAAAAGAACATTTAAAATTAATTGTAGGAAGTAACAAAAAGTATCTCAAATAGTCGATATCCTGTTGGCCCGTGCCATAGACAAAAAGTGAGGTTATGGCCAGTTGCTCTTCTAGGATCTATGGTTCTGTTTATTTTACTTTTTTATTCGATTCAGGATCTAGTTGATTAATAGGAGAGCACACTATTTCTCTCTTAGGGTCTTCTTCCTTTAACATGTGGTTACCTAGTGCCTAACCTGGTGACAGAGTTTTATGGCCTCGGACTTGGCTTTACAAGCCAATGCCAGATGATAGCGTCAAGCATGCTGCATAATATCTCAGGTATGCTGGTTTCCTCAAGTTGCTTTCCTTCACCGAAGCAAGTAATAATTATAAAATACGCACATGAATAGGCGAGACGACAAAAAAAAATCCAATTAGTTCGTCAGTTAGATTATCAAAAAATATTGGACCCATGTTTTTTCTTTTGTTATGTAAACCAAAATTGACGAAGATATGACGCTTTTAAAATTCTCAATACGTCACGCCTAGGTATAATTTTTAGCTAGTTCTGACGTCACGAGACCCCACTCCCGAGTTTTGATGCGTTTTATTTTTTGTCAATATTCATTGATTTACAAAAAAAAAAAATACGTGTCCATTAATTTCTAATTTTTTTTCTGATAATTTTTTGATACTGTCATCATGCCTATTCAAAAAATCAGAGGTGCATGTCTTGGGTTCGGACTCCAGAACTTATGACTTGACACTGCTGTTTAACCTTTTAGGGTTGAACCACAGGAATGCTCTAGCACGCGGCAGCAGCGACGATGCGCTCGGCAACACGCTCTGCTTCTCGCTCTAGTCAATGACAGTTCTGAGCGACAGAAAAGGATAAGATCATGGAAAAGTGCAATCCGTGCTGCTAAATGAGGTTCACTTTTGACAGGTGGTTTTCACTTATAGGATCTTGGCGACGTTACGATCAATAAAAAGTTTATATTTCTGAGAGAAGCCATTTATTGATTCTGTTTAAAAGCCGACGTTATTTTACAAAGGTCACGAAATTATAGTAACTGAGTTACTGAGGCAAGTCAGAGGCCCGTGAGCGGCATAAAAACTCTACTCTACTAACCAGGGCACTAACCACACGATAAAGAAGTAACTGATATTTACGTAATTTGTAACTAGTGTGTGAGACTTCGAAGGCAAAACTGCAAACCCACACACGGGGTTATCTCAACAAAACTTTGTTGTGCCTACCTGTTGTTTTTTTTTTATGCCATCTCGCAGGTCAACCTAGCATATGAGGCTGGCTTACACTTAACCAGACTATCCTGTGAGTATGTTAAGGCCTCCAGCAAGGTGTACTTACACTGCTTAAACCTGAACAATTGTAATGTATGTTAGCGTCTGTCACATGACTTCTGAAAAAATCTCTTGGAGAAATTCCTCGGTGAGCAGAATTTAGTGATGACACTTGATAAATACAATACCGTATAATGTGATTATATCAAGGTGAACCTTTGACAATTACTTACAGTCCGATAATTAGTCACAATCAGGATGAATGACTAATATCTAGGATAAAACAAAGAAAAGTAAGAATAGACTGAAAACAGCCCCAACACCAACCTCGATCGTCTAGACTTCATGGTGACTCAACATTCTATTTCCATATCTATGTTTATGACAGGTCACCGATTGACCGCATCTAACGCCAACAGTTCGTCTGTCTACCTGTTCGCCCGTCCGCTAGCGTGGCGAGAACAATGTGATGCTACAAAAAACAGGAGAAATTAACGGAACCACACAAAAACTCCGACGACAGATGCTGACAAAGGGTGTACAGGCGGGAACTGAACTTATCGAATATAAAATGGTTATAGTTAGTGCAATGGTCCAGCAGAGTGTACCGAAAATAGAATTAATACTCGCAATTTTGTCACTTGAGGATTCGCTTTTGCTAGGTATACCCCAGTAATCGCAACTGAACATACTTATTTTTTTCATAAAAAGAAACCAAACATACTAAAACACATAACATCACTCCTGTTTCCTGTTTCCTCGTTAGATTTGATTCAGGTGTTTCCATAGGTACTACACACGTTTCGTCAGTTGTGTTTAAGTCCCATTTAATAAGAGGCGAGCCTATTGTGTTTATCCGAACACAAATCCCAGTCTCCGGGTAACTAAACATAGGTACTTCATGGAACGAGCTGCTTAACTGGCGATGCTGTTGTCTTCGATTATGCTATTCAGCCCTGCAATCCCGCTACCAACCATGCTGACAAACTTATTTCTTTTAACCATGAAAACTATATAAAAGTAGATATAAACAAATTAGCATGCCTTCTACCACAGCTTTCCAAAATTAATAAATCCTTCGCCAACACTTCAGTCCCTGTCAGTACCGGAAGTCAGTCGGTGTCGGCACGAGCTACGGACCGATAAAAAGTAGTCGATTGTATTACCTCGATCGACGAGCACCATAGACTATCGCCTTCTTATTGTTGCATCTTAAAGCGTTACTAAGAAGGCGGTGATTAACAAATTGGTGAGGTTAAAAACCAGGACATGGCTAGCTCCCCGTTAAAGTAGTACTTATACTAGGTGTTTTAGCTTAAGACCAAAGAAACGATGGATGTTTTTTTCTTTTTGGTAAGTGCATCTCGCAGGTCAACATCAACCTATTTGGCTGACTTCTGCATAACCGGACTTCCCCTGGGTGTACGGCCTCCAGCCAGAAGCGAAACGATAGGTGGACCGTGTAAAGGATGATATGGCAAGAAAGGAGGTGTCTGATGAGATGACGAGTAATAGAGAAGTATGGAAGAAGAAGACATGCTACGCCGACCGCAAATGAATCGGAATAAGAACAGGAGATTGATGATGAGTAGGAGTTCTAGCTATTCATATTCTAGATCAGCATCTACTGGTCTTCTTTTTCGTGTGGTTAGTGCCTAACCAAAAAATATGGCAAAGTAGGTATTAATATGGCAAAACAAATTATACTGAAATAGTTATGTCAAAGTATAGTAGGAAAAAGAACATTATGCGAAAAGAAGGGATCCCTGCCTAACCAGCAGGCCTAGCCAAGTTACAAACGGTTCGTATCGATTCTCTTTCTACAATCGTAAACGTTAAGTCACGTGGTCAAAACGAACGAATAGAAACTTCGTAGACAAGTTTACATCGATCAAGATGATAGAATAAAATGTATTCGTTTTTACAATCGTGATCGCTACATCCCATATAAATCGTAGCCAACTTACAGTTTTGATTGAACTTTAAAGTTTCTATTCGTTTGTTTTGACCACGTGACTTAACGTTGAAATGAGGTCATTCCCATACATTTGGTTAGTCTTCTATGCGTTAACGATTGTAGATTGTCAACTTGGCTAAGCCTACTGGTGTCAGAGTTCTTATGCCGCCCATGGGCCCCTGACTTGGCTTTACATGCCGTCGAGTAATATCTCTCAGGCATGCTGGTTTCCTCACGATGTTTTCCTTCACCAAAGCAAATGATAATTATACAATACGCACATGAATCCGAAAAATCAGAGGTGCGTGTATTGGGTTCGAACTTGAGACGTATGAATAGGTACCATCTCAACGGACGAAATCTCACCACCAATACGGCTCTTTTTGTTTGCAGCATCCAGCCGCTATTGAAGCGCTAAACTTTCTCTTCCTTTTTTTTTGTTTTATTCCTATTAGTCAAAATAGGTGGTCAAACAATAGAATAGATTTTTTGTGAAACAAAGGATAACGTTAAAAAGGGTTGGATATTTTGGTCGTTTTACTACTATTGGTCCACACACTCTTTGTGCGCACCAATAGAAGTTCTTCTTTTTCTTCGTGTCGATGATTCGTTAAGGGTGGTAAACAGATGTGGACATCGTCTGCACGGGATTTCATTTTAAATATGAGCAGATTTCGTTCGAGCCCATGGTACTTAATCCATCCACTGCATTTCACTTATGACCAACCTTTCGAAAGAGCTACCAATCTTCTTTTTGCTCCAAAATATCCTAGCTGTCATGCTATCTCAGGGCAGGTTTAAGACATTAACTCACTGTCTAGGTAACTATTAAGACTACTAGAGTCTATAATGGTCTACCAACAACTCACCAATAATTAGCTTACATCAATTACAAAATGAACTAAAGACACTACCGGGAATGGCCCAAAATTAAAAGAAACACATCCGTACATACTTGAACCCAACAATTATTGCCAAAATTAACAAAAGACATTAATGCCCGGCAGACAAACCGACCACGATATAATTGGGAGAGAGTTGCGCATCTGTCGGGACACTTTCCCTTGTTAAGGACATAATATGCAAACAATTCGGAAGTGGCGTTTAAAAAGATGTGTGTTCTTTCATTACGGAATGTGCAGATATCCTGGTTATGTTGCGACGGAATGTAGTGATCAAATAAAGAACCAGACGACAATGTGGTGTCTTGGACCATGAAACTCAACAACATTTTGTCCTACAATAGGGTAGATAACAAAAAAAAAACTAATTAGTCCGTCAGACATATTTCCAAAAAATATTGGACAGTTGTTTTTTTTTTTCACGTAAACAAAAAATGAAGACGATACAGTGCGTCGAAAACTCGTGTGACGTCACATTTGAGTACATTTTTTACTCAAATGTGAGTAATGTGAAGTCACAAGCCCCCACTCATGATCTTTGACACGTTTTATCTTCGTAAATTTTTATTAATTTGAACAAAAACCGGCCAAGTGCGTGTCGGGCCACGCGCAGTGTAGGGTTTCGTAGTAGCCCGTTATATTTTAGATTTTGTTTTTCAATGAAAGTCTTCACGCGTTATAAACAAGCAACTACTTCATCTTAGTCAGTTTATAGGATTTATTCTAAGGATTTTGTATTTGGTACAATTATTTGGTAAAATTATCCAACACCCTAGTTCAACGACTATTACTGCTAAACTAATACAGTTATCTTAACCGCTATAGTTTTTCTTTAAAGTTCATGAATTCCACTATCATCATGAATTTTTCCGTATTTTTCAAGCCAGCAGTTTAGATTTAAAAGGGGGGGGACGCCCTACTGGAACAAAAATTTGCACTCTAAAGTTTAATATTTCGTAAATGGAGCATTAAATCGAAAAGTAGTATTAGCAACCCCTAAATCATTTTTCAAAATTTTATTTTACCACTTTGTCGGCGTTATGTAACGGTCTCTTAGCAAAACCTCGGACAGACAGACAGACGGACATAGCGAAACTATAAGGGTTGCTTGTTACCCTAAAAACACTTATCAATTTTTCTTCGATAATCTAAACTAAACAGAACCATATTTTTTAGTCAGTCATCATCCCTGTTTCTAGGAATTTGCAAAAAAAGTGGACTTTCCATAAGAATAGACGCGATCGGCTGATCAACATGTATAAGTGGTACAATTAAAAAAGAGAATTATGAATTCAAAAAGTCAGATAACAAAAGTTGTTTAGTTTCATGGTCTGAGTCACCGCGCGAGAGGTGGTGCGTTTATTACGAGTAGGTGTGTCACACATTGTATAAGTCAATCTAGATAAAAGTCGTTATAGCAATAGAAAACTCTTTGCATATAAGATAGCCACTAGCTTATAACTTCAGTAGGGTATTATAAGAAAATCCTGAAAATTATGTCTTGACAATCTAGTCCGCTAAGTCTAGGTGCTTAAATAGGTCCTATAAATAAATATAATAAAAGAAAGAAATAAAGGGTTGAAAGATTAGGTTAGGTTGGTTCCCAGATTTCTCGTAATCGTAGCCTGTTGATATTATAACAGGAAAACAGTTTTAATTTCTTATTGGCACTAATTTCTGCTATTCTAATTACCACGCCTGTTGGAAATTTAGGATGCCACACGCGAACATCAAGCACATTTCAGGACTTTAGCACACAATAACTAATCTGTATCATCACATCTTAATCTATTATATATCTAACCCAAAGTACTTACCTACTTACCTAATTTAAAATTGTTTAGGAATCGTCTTGATGGCATCTCTAGATAAATCTAAGTTAGTACTACTAGTTACTTAAATATCATTCAATAACCTAATTGGTAAGCCTTTCCACCAAAAACAACCATTTACTAAGATAACAAAATAAGTAACTCAGATACCGTCTGAAATCTCAACAGTACTACATATCAACATTATATACTTATGTCAACCTCGCCCGGTAGTGGGGACTGGATGCTGCGATCTCGAGCCACGCCCCTCGCGAGATCGACCAATCAGCAGCCAGGATCTCACTCGACGACTCTTATGTACAGTATGCTTGTCAATAGAATCTGACGTTGGTTATGTATGAGAGGGGAAAATTGTAGGTATGTAAGGAGATGGGGAGAATGGAGAAATTAAGGAGCGAGTGAGAGTGAAGGGTAAATGGATGGTGGATGCTACCTACGTATTTTTATGTAGTTTAGTTGTGTGAGGTTGGTAGATCAGCGAAAGCTTCTCAGGCCCCTTATTCACAACGCTTCGATTCGATTTTCGATTTGGAAAGTCATGTGTCTATCTTTTTTTGACATTACGAAATCGAGAGAGATAGACATACGACTTTCCGAATCGAAAATCGAATCGAAGCGTTGCGAATACCTAGCTTGCAGGTCTGTTTTTAAGGTGAAAGGGCCGCGGGTAGCCCACAAAATTCAAATTTTCTTACGTTTTTTGCAGTTTGCAGGTCAACGTCGGGTTTTATGTTGATTACAATGTGATTTGCGGCTGTAATACGCATGTATTTACAGAATTATACTCATTAAAATCATCAATATAACCCTCTTAGTTCGTTTTATCCAATTGAATAACTTTTTCATGTAATAGTCAATAGAAGTTTCTCCTGAAACTACTATGAAAATAACCCTTCGTTCTGACGCAGTCGGACAGTTATTGGTAACTAGCGCTCGGTCCCTACCGAGCGCTTTAGTTACCAATAACTGATGATGTCGTTTCGAAACCTATGGAAATTACCTACCTACTGGTAGGCATTGTAGGCAGCTGGGTTCCCATGTCCCAAGTGAAAAATATAAAAAATACGGCACAAATGCCTTTGGTTTACAATTATTTAACATTATTTAAGTACCATTTGATTAAAAATGCTCATTTGCCCAATAATAAATTCAACTTAGATACCTACATAATTTATCTGCCTTACGCTCTTAGATGATACTTATTCTAGTACTTCACGTATTTTTCCATCAACTTCGACTTTTTTCTAGGAATCATGTTCACCGCGTTCTCCCCCATAGTTCTCGAGAAAATGTGTAACCGAAAGCGTCGTCATTATTCATAGGGTTGTGTTGTGACACAATTTCTCTCAGCAGGCAGGGCCGGATTTAAAGGTGTGGAGGCCCCATGGCAATCAAAAAGTGGACGCAGATTTTTTCTTTTGGAACACGAAAAGAATATGTATACCGACCTAAACAAGGTGTAACATAGACTTAACCGTATTAAAAGCTATCGTGTGGTGTCTCGGACCATGAACCTGGTCATGGACACAAAGAATGTATTTTTTCTTGTGTATAAAAAAAATCAAGTTTTAGAGGCCCCTTCCTTGTGGAGGCCCGGGGCAAGTGCCCCTGTTGCTGCCCTAAATCCGGCGCTGTCTGCAGGTATTATACTACTTACACATGAGTGTGTAGTTTAGTTACACAGGTAGGCGAGCAACAACAGACAGAAAGAGCTTTAGAGTAGTTTTAGCATATTTTCGGCATGTTTATGCCTGTATCAATTTACGAACGAGCTTAGACGCTCGATAAAACGCTTATCTGAAACTGCCCTTATGCTCATGCATCCAAGAAGGCCCTTATGTTCACTCTTGAATGTGAACTTGACTGTCTTTTCTTCTCAGATATTAAAACTATAGGTAAGAGAACTCATGGCCGCTCTGCATTGCCCTTTTGATTGATCGTACTCGGGAGGCAGGCAATGGTACCATTGCCTACCTCCCCGTCCAATTTTTTCATCGACTTCGAATAAAGCCGTCAAAGATACTCTTACTGCCATCTATTGATATAATATAGAACTGTCAACAAGGTTTCTCAAGTCATTACAGGTGGCACTGCTGTAGTTTTTGATGAAGAGTTCTGCTACTCGACACAAGATGGCAGTGTTTTATATATGTAAATGTTTTAATTTATTATTAGGCTTTTTTAATAAATCTGATAGTACAGACAAACAAAATTAATTTAAATAATTCTAATTAAAAATAACACTACTAATAACATTTAAATAAATGACAAACTTGTAGCCAAAACGGTTAAAAGACTTTTAACGCGCGGATATTTGAATGAATGGTGAAGCAAACTTCGGTTTTCAAACTTTTCGTTCATTTTTCTTATTTTCAGACTAAAATAAACTAGTTTTTTTTTTTTATTAAGGATAAATAATATTAATTAATATACAAATTATGACGTCGGATAAAATAGGAATTTACCATTGGAAGCTGGGTGACATAGCTCTTGCACGACTTTGTAAAAAAGTTTACTCAAACGTGCAAGTTGTGAAAAACGAAGAGGGATTATTTTATGACGACAAAGGTAAACATTCAATTGTTTCGATTTAGACAAAATATAACAAACGCAATGTTTATATTTTTCTAGTTAGGAATGACGGTCAATCACATGGGATTTCCCGGCATTATTTCTCTCAGGTGTAATTTATGAATAGTCGCAGATTTCTTGGAAGAGCTTGAATAGAAAATTGTTCTAGGTACCTAAATATTGCTAATTGCAACAGATAACATTCTCCTTTAGATCATGTAAACAGCTAAGTACTTAAATAGGCATATACAGAAACATGATCAGCAATTCTTCGTTTACCTTCGTCACCGTTGTCCGCCTGGTGCCTTCGATGCTCCATCTTCGATGATCGCGACCACATGAGTAATAGTTTACATAAACTGCTAAGAATGATCGAATTCATGATTGCCTACTAAGTTTTAATTTTGATGTAAAAAAGTGTTTTGTTTGAATGTTGATGGGTATAGGAGTAGGTAGAGGAAGACCACCAAAGAAACGATGGTTAGACTGTGTGAAGTATGATATTATGCAAGAAAGAAGTGTCTGATGAGATGACGAGTAATAGAGAATTAAGGAAAAAGAAGACATGCTGCGCCAACCCCAAATAAAAGAATTCCTCCAGTTCAAATTTAAATGATCTAATTGACTAAAAATTTGCATGTCATTAATTTATGATTGAATATGCTAAGCTACTATTATATTATACCATTCTAAGAACTTTTGTAACCATATTTATAGGCAAATAAATCTTTGACTTTGACTTTGAAATTAGGATAAGTGCAGGAAAATGATGAATAGAAAATGTTCTAAATAATAACAGTAATAAAATGCAGCTCTAAAAAACCTAGTAGGTGGGTTTTGTCCTACTCTCTTTCACTCTCTCTAGCCTAGCCTACATATCAATAAGTTTCAGTTCTAGGCATATCGGCTAATGAGGATGGCTATATCACAGTAACTGAGGAGTTATGCTACTATGTGGAGACATGTAACACCAAGAACAGGTTCTGGATACCCTACACTAGCCTGCACCTGGCTGGGAGGTCCAGGCCTTTCTACGGACCAGCACATAAAGCACCTAAGATTTCTCCTCCTAAAACCCCTGCAGTTCCCAGAAAGGTATTTTAAAACATCTGAATATGTTGATTTCTTAATTCAATTTGCGTTGCCAGTCAACTCTTTGTAGTAAAACTCTGGAGTTACTTGCTCTAAAAAGTGGTGTATAGTTTTGAGGGTAGCTGACTAGCTGTTTAAATAAAATAGCTATCTTATTAGCCAAAGACCAAATGTAAGCAAGCCAGAATAGTGGAATAAGTGCTTTCTAAACTGAAAAGCAGCAAATAAAATAAAAAATTCTTTAAACATTATCCTACAATACATATATAACTACAATCTTAATATAAACTTTACATTAACACTTTTCAGAGAAAAATAAAAGAAGACCTGACTGTACCTCTAAATGTAAAACTGAACACCCAAAAAGAGCCAGACCTCAATGCAACATACGACGTAATACACACTCCTCTAAAACAAGGCAGATACGAGAACGCCTTCAAAGAATTCATCCGTCGAGGCAAGGAATCCCTCTTTGACCAATACTATGAATACTTGCAAAGTGACATTCACACAAACATAAAGTGTTTGGACTATCTGCTGAATGTAGATGCAAGCACCGAGGACAAGTTTGAGATGGTCATCAAGACTATTGTTTCGGAGAAAGAAATAGAGAATTATTTGCATCAGTGTTGGCGATACAACTTTGTTCGTAAGCATACAGAAAATAGCAAAGATGCATCTGATAGTTCTGTGAGTATAATTTTATTATTATTTATATAGGGAATATGCATGTAATTTTTTCTACACTTAAATCAATAAAATACAGTACTATCAACCCAGGAAAAGTATTAAAAAATAAGTTCAACTACTGCTTGTCGCTCAAAAATAATATTAAACTCCTGCAATTTTCTACGAGAGTTCAAACGTCCGTAGCTGTCGCGGCTATGATGTGACGTCATTTACCTCAATCTGCCTTGTTTACATCTATTTTTTTGGCCATAATATAGTAATTTTACTAACTGTATGTGCAATTTGTATTCTATTCAAGCAAAAATTGCGATAACGATAATATAATGAAATCTTAGTGAAACCTTAACTACTTTTCAAATAAAAGAGTTTTTTTGACACATGGACTTTGACGTCACAACCGGCGTTATCGAGGACGACGCGTTTTGAGAGTGCGTTCCGTTCCACCAAAAACATGCTACATAAAACATTAAAATGTGAAATAAGTAATGTTTTAGAAATTTAAGGTGAAAGCGTCAGGCTAGCCCGCGAAATTCAATTTTTCTTACATTTTTTGCAATTTGTAGACCAGTGCTAGGTTGTAAGTTGATTAAACTATGAATCGCGGCTGTAAGACGTATGTAGTTACAGAATTATAATCATCAAAATCATCAATACAACCCTCCAAGCTCATAAAGGTGTATGAATTTAATTTTTCAAGGTCAAAGTCATTCCTGCACCTATAGGCGCTTGGAGGGTTGTATTGATGATTTTGATGATTATAATTCTGTAACTATATACGTCTTACAGCCGCGATTCTGGAGCATCCACCTTAAGTAATAAATAAAAAGAGTTTTATATTTCATGCATATTCCGTAATCCTCATTGGTTTATGTGCATATTATTGTCACACCTCAATTTTAAGTTATAACTGTTGTTTTAATTCTAGTTTTAGTTACGTAATTGGTTTATAAATACAACCGTTATAATTAAATTAAATAAATTAAAATTAAATTGGTCTAGTAGTCTCTCTTGATTTCGATTCTCATTTCAAGGTGGCATGGTGATATTGGGTTTTATCATAAAAAGAATCTCATTTGCAGACCAGTCTGAATTTTTGTCTGGTTGATGGCAAAAGACTTGCCATCCTATCACTACTATAGGTACTTCCATAAATCTGCTTTGCTTGCCATTATAATTTACTACTCATCATGATGTTGGGGTTTTTGAGTAGTCTGCTTGCCTTATGGACTTGCCGTCTTGTTGGCCCCTTGGCATGCTATTGTAAGGGCAAGCATAGGATAGGGCAGGTGGAGATCAGAGTGTTGTGGCTTGGGATGGGTAAATGTCCAGCCATAGATGAATGGTTAATTGATTTCTTTGATTACAGAACTCAACATCGCCAGTAAAGGCAGTGATTTCCATGCATACTCCATGGTGCCTGGTCTGCGGGAAGAGAGACCGACTCCGAGAATGTCCCAACTGTCCCTCCGCCTTCCATCTAGCTTGTAGGAGGGAATGGCTGATCACTATATTGCGTATGTACACTTAATTAACTCCTTTTAAAATTACCAGGACTGATGACCATGTAATGAGATGGAAATGTTCGCTACCTTGCTTTTCATCATGTGAATTATCCCCGACTTACCAACCAAAAGCTTAAACCTCGCGATGTTTTCTTAAACTTTTCATAGGGACAAGAAAAGACGACCGACGTCCATATACATATTAATTCCACTTCCCTTGCAAGTATTGGCTGTTAGAGGAACAGGTAGGCGTCATACACCTATGATAAAATCCTCAAACTTAATTTTTGTATTTGTCAAGAGCGAGGCTTTTGGCTACATATTGTTACTGTTGTCTAAAACAAACAGTTTACCTTTCATTGTTTCACATATACAGGATGTAAACGGGCCCTTCACAAAGCCGTCAACCAAGCATTCAGTACATCAAACCAAAACTAAGAAATTATCGCTGGGAAACGACTTAAAAAGTCACGTTTTATGGTAGAACTCAATGTGACGCACTCAAAACATTGTGCTAATGAATGGATTGAATAGCACGGGGAACGTGGAGGTGTTTAAAGTAAAAATATTACGTTAAAAACATGTATTTAAAAAATAAGTTGGAACTTTGACCCCCCATCTCTCATATATCTCCGTAACTAAAGGTACGGTAGGTATGGTCTAGAACAAAAAAATGATCTCAATGACGAGGAGAACAAGTGCCTTTCAGCTTCGTTAAGGGTTTTTTTACACTCTTTATGTATATTCGCTAGGTACACTGTGGTGTCCAGCCTTCCAGATTCCCAGACCGATGGCGTAACAAATAATGACTCTCTACTCGACATCTGTGATATTTCCCTAATCTGAACTCTTTTATCATCTATCATGAATCATGACTACCCAACATCAATTACAAATAATGAAATTGTTAATTCGTTTAGCGCCTAATCATTTAAGCATAGCAATAACACACTGTTCAAACACTTTCAGATCGCAAGAACCCGCCGAAGAAAGAAACAAAACCAGTGACCCTGATAGAGAAGATACTCTCTAGTACGCGTACCATATGCTCTGTAAAGAAAGAGAAGGAGAATGTCGATCTATGTCCTAGTTGCATGTGGGGACCTAGAGTTGGGTAAGAAACCATTAGTCAACATTTTCCGATGGGCTGAGTAGATTGATTCATAATGAAGGGAAAACCAAGAAATCTAAAGAACAGTTATAAATTCAATGGGATAATTTCAATAAGAAAAAGCACTTTTATTCATGGTTTTCCTTTCATTTAATTTATCGTGTTCGTTAGAGAGATTTGATCCATATGATTGACCCTATCGATTCATGTCAAAAAGGTACAGAATGTTATTTTTTCGAACTTTAGTCGATTCATCCCGGGTTCGATGCCCGAATGTGGCAAACGAATTTTCGTAAATCTGTGAATGCAGATTTGTTTCTTTTTAAAAATAAAGGAATGTTTCCTTTGAGTAAAATTTGCCATCTCCAGTATTTAGAGTACTTTCCCTCCCGGTGGCATTGAAAACTTCCATCCGGTATACAGGGTGTGAAGCACCTCATCACGAAGCCGTCAACCAAGCATTCTGTACATCAAACTAAGTAACTTTACGCAAAAGTTATTGCTGGGAAACGACTTTTTTTTTGGGGTGAAAAATCATGTTTTGTGGTAGAACTCAATGTAACGCACTCAAAACATTGTGCTGATGGATGGAATGAATAGTTCGGGGGTCGTGGAGGTGTTTATAGTAAAAATCTTACAATAAAAACTTGTATTTAAAAAAAAAACTTGTCAGAAAGTAGGAACTTTGACCCCCAATATCCCCGTAACTAGAAGGTTCCCAGGTATGGTGTAGAACAAAAAACTGATCGCAATGACGAGGAGAACAAGTGCCTTTCGGCTTCGTTAAGAGGTTTTTTACACCCTTTATATGTTTTCCTGTCATTCCAGCTACGACGACGTTGTGTGGCACAAGCTAGGCCCGTGCCCCTGGTGGCCGGCGCGAGTGCTCACGCCGGGCGCGACGCCATCTTGTCTACTGGCCACGCGCCACTCGCCCCACCACTGGCCGCTCAAGTACTACGGTAAGTTTCAATATCATCTATGTTCCTGAAGATACAGGTATGACAACTGTCTACCAGACGTGAACGAAGCTCACAGAGTATGTACGGATCGTAATAGGTGTGTTTTGTCTTGGCGCACCACTATCGCTAGTGCGGCTCACATACTTGTTGTGTTTTAACCTTTTGAACGACATTGTCACATAAACGTGACAAGCAAGCGCCCCTGCGCCAACGACACAAATATGTGACAAAATGGTAGGTGAAATTGTGGCTTGGAGTGGAGGGCTCGCGCGTGCCTTTATGCTCTGGCATTCAAAAGGTTAATTATGTTGTGTTGATTGCCTAGCTCTACTGCTGAATCTGAATTGTCTCGCCCCCTATTACATGGGACCAAAACATAACTGGCGAACTATAGGTATACTATTAGGCAGGGATTGAAAACCGGTACCAATCTCGGTTTTGGTTATTCATTTAGGTTCTTATAAAAGTTCCTCTTTTCGGTACGGTTCCGATTTGGGTTCCGATGTACCGGTTCTAAATACCGGTTCCTAGAATTTTTAAATCGGATGATATTATACCGGTTCTTTTTCACCCGATTTAAAGGTTCTTTACGGAAGAGGGGATGTGTGTTCGGAGCAGGGATTGAATATCCGAAATTTACACAAATTCGTACCTCAGCAGCCAGACAAATTAGGTTGTTTTGCTATTTTGCCGCCATTCATGTTTCCGCGTCTATTTTTTTTTGTCATAATAAAGGTTCTTAAAAGTTCCAATTTAGGTTCTGGTTCCTGTTCCGGTATTGGTACCGGAACCCATAAATACCGGTATTTTGGAAGAACCGGTAAAATAAAGGTTCTTATTCAGGTTCTGGTCCCTGTTCCGGTATAGGTAAACCCTGCTATTACGTACATACCTGTGCCTTACCCTTAGAGAATCACAGGCATAAGTTCATGTTGATAATAATGCGTTTATATTTGTTCAGGTACACTAAACCACTCATGGGGCGAAGTATCCCGTATGAGCCTCTTCCTCCCTTCCCACGCAGACCACACCCCAAAGGATGAAATGCTCGCGAAAGCAATGCTAGACGCCTGTGATGATTATATCTCCGTCTACCTTACTTAGTAAGTATTTTAGCTTTGTAAAATGTTGATTGACTTGCATGTTTTTATTTATTCACCTCTGGTTTCTGAAAGATTGTTTCGATCTACAACACTACTACTACTACTACTATGGCAAACCAATTGAATGTGAACTTGTACCAGAAACTCGCTATTGAAAACGATATTTATCGCTACCCGTACTAATTGTTTTTCCTAGTTAAATCATGATCTGTCGAATGACCGATTTGGTCGAGACGCCATTGTTTAACTATTGTGTCTACTTCGTGGACAGATCATGGGCTAAGGCGACTACATGAGCTAAATTAGCAACTCCATTTGTGGTGGTTCAAACTTCGTTTGAAATACTGGTTCTAATCAGCTTGCACTACAAAGTGGTTGTTAAGTCGGTCACTGCGGGCCGAATAGTGCGAAATGAGTGGTTTTTTTTTGCGATTTCCAAAAAATCTATTGATTGGACTAAAAAAATAAAACACTATCTGCACACACGGCACAATCATGCATGCATGCACTATGTTGCTTGCAGAATTATTTGCCAAAAAATCTGAATGATCGCATGTATATTTTAGTATGGTTTAAACTCGTTAAAATATTTTTTTAGAGATAAGTTCGTGATTTTTTTTATCGAGTAAAATTAGTTTTATTAAGTTTTCAAAACACTATCATACTAGCATATATCCTGAAAAATATCATATATTTTTCTGGTTTTGTTTGTTGCAGTGAATCATAATTATGCTTTTTTGCATTATAAAACTCGCGTTTAGCTCCTGTAGTCCCCTTAAAGCGATTGGACTACAGATTGACAAAGGTAATTGGACAACTGTCAGGCTTTTGCTGTTCCTGCAGATTTCATCCGTAAACATTTCAACAAACATAGAAAGACGCGCTTGTGCGACATTGCACTAATAAAACCAAACGCTATCAGTGCACTAAGCCACATTCAACTGAGTCAGTATCTTCTTTGTTGTGTTATAGTGAAACTGACAGCCTTTGAGTGCGCTTTAGATGTCCTTTCAGGGCGAAATTCACCCAGGTACCATTCTGCTGATAAGCGGCATTCCGCCCAATAGTTGTTCAACTCGTTTTTTGTGTACCTTACACCTCATAAGGATCATGTGCTTATCATTTTGAACAACTTTTACTTAGTGTCATGATGTCATGCCCCATAGGCACGCCAACAATACGGCAAGTCCATAAGGCGAGCAGAATGTTCAGAAACCCTAACATTATGTAATGTAAAGGCAAACCCTAGCTTGTAGGGTTGTATGAACAACACTACTTCGACTATGCGATGAATCCTAAAACGAAAAAAAATACTAGCTTGTATATCTTAGACCTAGGTCTAAGGCCTGTTTTCTATAACTTACTTACGTAATGTCAGTTAATATGCCACGTGTTGTAGCTATCGATGTTTCTAAAAACAAAGTTATCTTGAAAATCCGATCCGCGTCACGTACCCGTCACTTCATTCATAGAAAAATCAAAGAAAGATTTTTCTGTGACGTCTTGTTCTAACTGTCGACAAGCAAAATGTCAAACAGACAGAGATAGCAACTTACCGAAACCGAACAGTAAGTTATTGAAAATGGCCGTAAGACAACTAGTTGTCTAACTATTTTGGTTGGTTAATTGATTCAGTAATAGTCTATTCATTCAGTGATAGTAAATTGGTCAACTATTCATAAATGTTTGCATGTGTGTTTTGTATTGACGAATTCTGGTTTTCAGAAACCAAAGGGTTTTTTTATAATCTCTGTTTGGAATCCATTTATTAATGGTTCTATTGGGAAGATTTTTCCTTTTATAATTTGTTGATTTTATTGGATGTTACGTATTTGTACCCACTGATACCTATATTTTAAATCATTGTAACACGATCAGAATTATTTTTAAGTTTTACCAAAGATTAGAGTAAAGTTCTTTAACCCTCATAAACGACTCCGCTCCCACCCGTCAAAACCATAATTAAAATATGGGCTTTATGTATTGCTCTTTAGGTATACTTCACATTGGCAACATAAATTAGCAGACAGCTCGCTGTCAGCGGGCTTACCGTCGTCAATGCCAATGTAAAGTATATCTAAAGAGAAATACTTGTAGACCATATTTGAATTATATTATTTTTGCCGGGTGGGAGCGGAGTCGTGTAACTGGGCCTAAAGACTAGACTAGAACTAGAACTTCGGACTAGACTAAAGAATAAACATATTTGACTGTTAAGTGCAAATAAAGTGAATAGTAATAATTCAAATTTTAATCATTTTTTACGCAAAAAGACTGAGATAGTAGTAGTTTTATATATAAGGGTAGCCTCTTCAGTTAAGGTCTAGGTATAATGGGTGTAAAAAGACCCTTTACGAAGCCGAATGATACTAATAAATTGCATGATACTTTGATTACGAAGATAATTTTGCTAGAGTATACCTTGCTAAATTTTAATCAACGAAAATTGTGTTAGGTATGTAGGTACCTACATAATTATGTACGTGAGTGGATAAAATGTCTTACAAAAATGACTTGAATGTTACCTATTTGCTTAAGCATGATTACATTTTATTATCAATAAATTAAAATCCACGATAAAATTACGACGAAAACAGATAAAAACAAATTGAAAAACGTTTAAATATCGATCAATCATATTTAGACAGGAGCTTATGATCATTTTAGCTTTATTTACAACTGAGGAATAAAATTATTATAAATTATCTTTAAAAATTTAGATAAAGATGAAAGTGTAATTTTGTTTTTATTTTATCAAAATAAAGTGGTGTTAAATCTTAATTATATAAATTAGGTTTTTATTTTCCCCTGTGTACTTGGTTGATAATATTTTATCAGTTTGGGAATGTCATGATTCACTTTTATATTCGTAATTACTCAATTAGTCTAATACATAACGTTGGTTTTTCCCCTCGTTGTCTTTGGTTCAGACCGAAGACACGTGTATGTATGGATCGAACTCGCTAAATTAAATCGCACCAATTTGATGTTATAACTCAGTTTAAATCCGTTTAGATAATGGACATATAGTATGTTAGAATATCAGACTGATGTGTTCTACATATAAGTTCATATCTAAACGAGTTCAAATGAAGTCGGTTAAAAACTGCTCCATCCATTTTGCAGTTTTGTAGGTAACAGGTGGCCTACCATGACGTCTTAAAGCAGGATCGTTTTAATCGCGTTCCAGTGTGGGTAAGAGACGGAGCTATAGAGGACGTCTAGCGCCATCTCTTTCCCTCACTGGCACGCAATTAAAACGATCCTGCTTTAAGACGTCATGGTAGGCCCGCAGAGCTTTTTTTTTTTAAACCGACGATACATTTCTATTGTTCAGAATTATGTGCCGAATGGCGCAGCGGTAGTGAGGCTGCCTTACGTTCTTGAGGTCCTGGGTTCGGGTCCCAGTAAGAGGAAATGTTTGTGTGATGAGCGTGGAAATTTGTTTCCAAATCATGGATGTTAATATGTATAATAAGTATGTATTTACAAACAAAAAAGTATCTATGTAGTATATCAACTATCTGGTGTCCACGACACAAGCCTCGTTGCTAAGTGTGGCACTAGATGGCGCTGTGTCTAATGTCCAGCGATATTTATTTAGTAACCGTTTTAGAGTCGCCAGTTCCCATCCACCTTGTATAGTATCACTAGCGGACACGGAGGTGTCAACAATAGTGCCCTGTCACCTACTGCGTCCAACTATAGCTAAAAACAAAAAACATTTTAATCGGTCAATCCCTTAGGAAGACCAGAACTACGAACATGCACAGATTACATTGTAAGAAAATATTTGAATGCGATACTTAAAATGTCACTTACGGGATACGTTCCGTGATTATGTATTGTTTTGAGCTCCCGATATTTCGACGCTGTTGCAAGCGCCATGATCGCGGGTTAACTGCAGAATGCGGGTGGATGGAAAAAATGTTAGGAGCATACAATCTGTCTACCCTCTTTTTTTAAAAGACAATAATAATAATCCCGTAAGTGACATTTTAAGTATAGTTATGAACCGTGAAAGCTTAAAACAGTATTTGAATGGGATCTTGTGCAATTATCTGCAGTAGTTACATAAGACGCCAACAACATTTTTACTGCACAGTTACAGTTTTTTGCAACCAAAATGCAACCTGCCATAAAGTCCAGATAAATAAAACAAAAAAATACATTATTTACACATTTTATTCATCGTTTTTACAAAATAATACTTTTTTTATTTAATCAACAAGTCTGAAGCAACATCTATGTGATTTCCAGTTGACAATGTTTTGTACTTATAAAATTATATTTTCGACACTATGTTACATACGAATTAATTTACATTTGGCTGCACCCAGAGACGCTTATTCCCTTAACAAAACATTTCCGAGTGCGGCTGATAGTGCTAATTTTAATATTTATTAAGATTAGCACGGAGTAAAAATAGTTTAATTTATTTTATTAAATGGTGCTGACACTGTTGACTCCTTACTCTCGTCACCGCTCCATACAAATAAACTTTTTTGTAATCTCAACACAATTTCAGTTTTGTATATTTGTATGGGACGGCAACGAATCGTTCCATAGGTTAGGTACTACAGGAGCGATATTCATTGTTCTATTTACCCTACAAATATCTATTTATTATTGCTCTAGAACATTTCTCTCAGTGAATTTCACGAATTCTTAGCCATTCGCACCACCGCGAAGAAAAATAACATGTACAAAATTTGATAAAAAAAAAACCGTGACACATCTCACGGCAGTGCTACCTAAAACAGTTGACTTTAACATCACGCCAGTCACTCCAGAAGGGTCAGACAGAGGTACCTAAAGTACACATTTAAACTTTGAATTGTTTGTTTTTAGTAACATTTTCGGTTTAGACTAATTTTACACCCTAATTTCATCAACTAAAGCCACATAGGGTGTGCACATATAGGTTTTATTTCCACTGCGAGGCTGCCGTTACGCCCGAACTTGATTTATCTGCAACATACTGAACTGCAAGACCAAAGGACAATCCTTTCCCATTGTCATGCAGTTATCTTGCAGTTCTTTACTTCGTTTCTTCGATCTTCGTTGCCTTTATTTATTAGTCAGGACTTGGGCCACCCCGACACAGACAGGTTAGGTTCGAAGGGGATTGCGGTGTGTAGTGAGCGAACAGAGACCCCGCCATCCCCTTCGTGTAAGGTTAGCTGGTATCAATGTTTTACTATGGCTACAGTAATGTTAGCTCGCAGTGGAAAGCACTATATATGTAAGCTAACTTAGTTTATCTACGCTTTAACCATGGGATTTAGTACAAAAACGTCTATTTAAAAAAAGGTTTTTTATTGTCTACTGGGACTACTTCGTTTATAAAGAGGTTTTTTTTTTATTTGATAACTTTCCTAAGGAACTCGCACTGATTTTAAATTCTTACTATATTATTTATTTTATTTAACCTGCATGATATAGCCCGTTGTTTTTGGAAGAGGTATTGTCACAGGTAGGTAATGCTAAAAGCCTGAATAAGTGTCGATGATTGGCTAAAGAGGTCTGAAATTGTTCGAACCTCGCATTCCGATTTCTTCGTTAAGTAAACTCTGCTCAATCAAGCCTTTAAAATTACCCGCAGTTTACTCCAAACATAATTAGGTTCTATCAAAAAAACATAAGATAAATTTCGTAATTATCAATTATGATCCCATTATACCGACCATCATTATTATAAATTACATAAGGCAAAATGGCTGACACAGACGACCACAGAGAACATTTATTATTTTCTACAATTTCAACACATGCCTTATTTTACTTAAAATTATTCGAACAAAAACTAATAGTATTTTTAGTTCTACACTAAATGCGCACACTCGCACGCCAAAATTAAATAATGGAACACAAAACAAAATTTCGGAGTTAATATTTTTAATAATTTGAATTCCAAAAGGTTTTTTTTTTAATAAATAAAGCTTTTTTTAAATGCAGATTATTTTAGTTGTAATTCAGCATACATACAAGATCACAGACAAGAAGTACAAAAATATTAGTATAAACGATTAAATTTAAACGCACCCGGCGTTATTTAGAAGCATTTAAAATATATATTTTGCTAATTTATTTATTAATTTTAGTAGTTTCTAGTAACATTCACACTAGGCTAGAAAAATAAAGTTTGGCAATCTAATTTCTGGCCTGTTTTATGGGATTAGGTTCCATAATTAGGTCTAATGTAATCGAAAATAAGCACCGTTCTATCTCTTGTATGGTTTTTGAATCAGTTCAGATTCCTTTCCTCACACTAATAAAACTTATTGAGTATATCCAAACTGATTATTAACTCCACCCATTTCTTCTACTAACTCATCAACAGTACAACCAGAGTTTTTATTTGTAGATGTTCTCTACAAATACTTTTTTTTTGTGTTTTCTTTGTTTTTAAGGTAGGCTTAACTCGCGCTGGTATGAATTTTCCTCTCATAAAAGTTATCAGCAGAATTCACCGGAACCTGTCTTCTTTGTTAAGTTTTTATGTTAGTCCTACCAAGTTTGCCAAAAAACCTTGATATCGTCCGCAACTCGCAAGTCCAAAGCGCGTATTCTGCGTACGGCTGTAGACATGGTATTCTTTTCTTTTTTCGAGATTGTATTGGAAAAGCTAGATGGCCGCTTTTGTGGAGATTATGATCACGCGCCAAAAGTCCCAAATACATCTATGTTTTAAGTCATTATTGGCGCAAATTTTTGACTAAAAACGAAGTTTTTTCATCTTTTTTTTCTATAATATAATCTTAGCACTGAATCATTGAGCCGTATCGTGTGTCCGTTTTGAATAAATTTAGATACATTTAAGTTCAAACTTCCGTTATCATAATTACGTTTGCAGGCCGATAACAAATCTCATTATTTTATTCGATTTTTAAATATTCCTCACCGATTATCTCCAAACTTTCTTCATATTTATACATACATACAAGGCGAAGTTAAAAAAATAACATTGAATTTGCTTTAATTACTTGTTTCTGAGTAATCTCTCTTCAAACAAGAGATTCCAACAAAGCATCACATCATATATTACATAGTTTGAAAATAATGTCTATTATTTTTTATCTTTAAGTCACCTTTTCCATCTCCGTCGGGGAAGCGAGTAGCCATCGACCATTTTGTTACTCAAGACATATACAAAAGACTGTAGATCCCGTGTCAGTAAAATAAATACACAATTTAATAGTTGATTGTTGTCTTTTCGTTCACACCGTAAGCGAGAACTGTCAAACTAAACACTCGTTACAGTTGCTAACCCCACTCGTTTAAGTTGCTAACTCCACTCGTTTGAGTTGCTGACTCATCTCGTTTGAGTTGCTAACTCTACTCGTTTGAGTTGCTGACTACTCTCGTTTGAGTTGCCAGCTCCACTCGTTTGAGTTGCCAGCTCCACTCGTTTGAGTTGCTAACTCCACTCGCTTCTCGCCGGCAGTGAGATAGGTGCTTTAAAGATACAAAGGGATTTAAATTGTATGCCGTCTTCAAAGTAATGACGTGTGTTCTTGTCTTGTGAATTAAATTAGTTTTATAGACACTTGAGACTAAAATATTTATCGCGGCATAGTTAAGTGGTTACCTAGTAAATATCGATAGACTAAGACCACTTTACGTTATGACTTGCAGTCAGAACATATTTACGCGAAAGAAAACACTAGAAGATAATGACGAATGTATTCATATCTTGAAATATAAACTTTTCAGTACATTTTAGAATAGACAAGAGTTAGATTTTTTTTTTTTGTGAAATTACTCAAATCATCTTATCTTTGAAATTATAACTGGCAAGTTAACGCTCCTATTTGATTTATTAAAGCCCGTATTCACCATCACTAAGCAACACCAAATTAATGCCAATATGTCCCTATATTGTTGTCCAATTAAGATTTCGGCTCTCGATGCCAGTTGGAAAATCAAGTGTTTTTTTTGTGCCTACTGTTCTTGAAAAAACGGGCACGATTTAAACTCTCTCAAGTACATAAGACAAGGAAACTATTAGTAATAACTACTAAAAACCCACAATTGAAGACGGCACACAATTGATATCCGTAGTAATCCCAATATAGTAGAACAACACTATCTTAACGCTATCGTATCTGTAGGACAATCAGTTATCAATGAACGTTTCACACGTAGACGATAGCTTGAATATTAACAAATTCTGTTTTATCCATTAACACTGAAAACGGGATATTTACCATGGGAACTCAAAACAAATAGTGAACATGGTCAATATCCCGCTTCCAGTTTAATGATAATGTTAGTGACCATGTCAGTTTAAAAACTTTTTACGCTTAAACGTTTTTTTGTTTAATGATTTTTAGAAAAAATAAACAGTTCTATTTATGTTCACAAACATCGACGAGGTTGTTAAGTTTCTGAACACAAATAAATACAAAATTTGTCGATACTTTCATCCACCATTTACAATATTCACACAAAAAATATGATACATTTTAATTTACTCATGTTTTGTTCAAGACGCCACCTATCCGGCCTTCACACTATTGAAACGTTCATATAAAATATGTTGTATTGTATGTTGAAATCTTTATTTCTCTCTCTTTGACATCTTATCTATACTAATATTATGAAGTGGAAAGATTTGTATTTTTGTATGTAACAAATAAACTTAAAAACTACTGGACCGATTTGAAAAAATCTTTTAGCGATGGATAGCTACATTATCAGCGAGTAATATAGGCTATATTTTATCCCCGTACTCCCACAGAAACGGGAGGGTGAAACCGCGTGACGTCCGCTAGTATCTCATAACACAACATATTTTCATATGAAAGTTTCGTGAGTACGAACAAGTCATAAAGGGTGTAAAACACCTCTTAACGAAGCCGAAAGGCACTTGTTCTCCTCATCACTGCGATCATTTTTTTGTTTTACACCATACCTGGGAACCTTCTAGTTACGGAGATATTGGGGGTCAAAGTTCCAACTTTTCGACAACTTTTTTTTTAAATACAAGTTTTTAATGCAAGATTCTTACTTTAAACACCTCCACGAGCCCCGTACTATTCAATCCACCCATCAGCACAATGTTTTGAGTGCGTTACATTGAGTTTTACCACAAAACATGATTTTTCACCCCCAAAAAACAGTCGTTTCCCAGCAATAATTTTTGCGTAAAGTTACTTAGTTTGATGTACAAAATGCTTGGTGGACGGCTTCGTGATGAGGTGGTTTACATCCTGTACATACGACATCTGAATCATCAGCTAAGCTAGTGTTGTTCCAAAAGTTCCCAATGCTTCATTCTTTACTCTTTAAATATATATAAACAAGTGAGATTGTCTAAGCTAAATCAACAACGTACAGTACATATTGTCACTTACACATAGGTACAAAACTAGGTGTCTATTCACCGGGGCCGATGATAAGGGCGCTCACTGCGAAAAACAGGAACACTAGACCACCGATTATGGTTACTGCGGAAGAGAGAAAAATATTTAGGTTAAAACAACATTCATTAAAACTTAACGATTACTTTGGGTAGGTAGTCAGAGGGCTAATTCACGTAATTTTATGACGCGCCGATGAAGTTGTAGTGCAGTTGCAGTCAAGTTCAAGTTCGAGTGATAAACGGTATTCTTGTAATCTTTGAACTGCGCGTAAACTGCACGTCAACTGTACGAGTCCAACCAAACTGACTTATGGTGTGGCCATTTGAGAGAAAAAATATTACTCACTAAATAATCGAATAGAATCGATTACATTTCAATGAATATGAAGTTATTAAAATAATACCTCAGTACAGATTTTAGTGCTTTTTCTTACTTAGTAGAATACCGATCATGCTGCGTTCCGAAGCACGCACCAAAGACGCGCTACAGTAGAATGGCGTTATTGCGCTCGCGTGACGCGAACTTGACGCGAGCGTGTCTGACAGCGGTAGAAAATACGAAAAGCGTTGTTTTGATCGAAACTTAACTGCAACTGCGCTGCAACAGCACTTCTTTAGTTACGTGAATTAGCCTACAGGTCGCCGGCACATAAACTGTCAAATTTTCTCATTCAATTTTGAACTTCACTCTCGACTTTTTATAGTTAAAATCATTTGGAGAAAGGAGATGTTTGATTTTGGGCCACCACTATGTGTACTACATAGATAAATAAATTTAAAGAAAAAAAAATACTAACAAATTAATTTGAAGAAATACAGACGTACAAAAATTATCATTTTTTTTTTTTTTTAATAATTTGGGTTATCTTATTTTTTTTTTATGGCAGTCGTGTGACCTTTGACGACTTTGACAGTTTTAAGAAGTGACGTCTTTGAGTCGGTCTTAGCTTTGAGTTTTGATTGGATGTGTTCATGTCAAAATGACATATTTCGCATACTGCTGCTCTGATCCACCATGTTTATTTTATGTTGTGTTGCTCTCCGTGAAATTAAATAAAATTAACAATAAAAAGGGTTACTGTATTAGATAGTGATATTTACACATAGTGTACATAGTGCTGGCCCAGGCTCCATACTTTTCTGGAACATCTCCTTTGACAGTTTGTGGTAACTGTGATGTGTGGGAACCTGTACTTTGTCAAAAAGCGAACCACTGACATGCATTTTGTTAAGACAGTATTGATGAACCTTCAGAAAAATTAACAATTTACTACCTGGCAATTTATTGATTTCCCTGCACACAGGAAATACACAAGCCACGGAGGCAAAACAGGATTGTCCAAAAATTTTGGACAGCTTTACGAAATAGTCATATGTATGTTAAAATTATTTTCTTTTTAGTGGTTTCGAAGAAGCCTTAAAACCTATAACATAGTTTATCATCTTAACAATGGACGGTAGTCCCGAAACAATGTAGTTAACTATATTTGTTTATTCGTGTTAATCATCATCTGTAAAGCAAAAAACCCGAAATAACTTTCATGGCATCCGGAAGTTTGCCATTGACGCCGACTTGCGTCATTATTGTTTATGTCTTTCAACTGTTTTTTTCGTTGACAATTTTATTTCCATCAACATAGAATCCAGTTGGGAAATATGCTATCATACCCTTGATTTTTTCAAAGGGCCATTTTTAACAGGAATCATCCTAACCCACTTGTATTTTTATATTCTTTGTCCCTGTGGTTCTATAGTTGGTCCCGGATAAGATCGCAATAGCGGTCATTGGCTTTCCCTCATATGTCTTCGTTCGAACCATAACAAATTAACCATGTATCGTTTGTTATTAGAAACATTTTTCAATGACCGCTTTTGCGATCTTAACTGGCACCAACTATAACTTAATTTTTCTGCCCTAGTCACAACACGTTTTTTTTTCTTGCATAACTGTCCCGCATATGATTCCTCACAGAATGTCCATCTTCTCTGTCTCTTTTCTTTTTACCTTGTAGTTCAAATAAAGAAGACAAAAAATCCAACTCACCAGTCCTAACAGAA
This sequence comes from Xestia rhomboidea, assembly GCA_963853795.1. Taxonomy (NCBI): domain Eukaryota; kingdom Metazoa; phylum Arthropoda; class Insecta; order Lepidoptera; family Noctuidae; genus Xestia; species Xestia rhomboidea. The sequence goes on from OY970774.1 coordinate 9,556,222, forward strand.
ATCTTGGCAGCAACCATCCTGCCGCCTATCACAGCGAGTCCCGTACACAGGGCATGGCCCAGCGAGCCGCCGACGACCACGCCGAAAGCATTCTCCCTGGTGGCTAGCACGACCGTGGCCAACTGCGACCGATCCCCCCACTCCGCGAGGAAGGTCAGGGAAGCAGCTTGGAAGAAAACCTTAAGGAGAGCGTTCCGTTTCCGCCGCCTTTCGACCTGTCCTTGTTCTAACATGTCTAAGGTTTCTTCTTTTTCTTCCTAGAATTTTGAAAAATAGTTTAGAGGGCGAAATGCTTTAATGAATAATGCTTTTGCAAGGTTGGGGAAAGAATTGGGTCTATATGATTTTTTGAGTTGCAGGACACCAGTTTGTCATTTAAAAGTTTTGTCTTTTATTTGACTGATCAATATTTATGTTAAGGGGATGTCAACACCAAAATGCGCGCACACTGTCTCTTTGTATCGGAGTAAACGAGCGAGAGAGTTACTGGGCGGCCAGGTTTTAGAAGAAAAGCATGAATAAAAATTGAAATAAAAAAAAGTTTGGATTATTTGTGAAATATGACTCGTTAGCGGTTTAGGTATGAATATGTTGACTTCATGTTTTTAATTGCAGACCCATACGTCAAAAAAATAAAGACAGAACCGTTTACTGATGATTTTAAGATCGGCTCGATAGAAAATAATTGCAAAGAGTGGTCTTTCCAATTATTTTCTATCGAGCAGATTTCGTCCAATTATGTATTGAGTCCGTCCACGGTGTTTGAAATATGATGAAAATATTAACATAATTTTTGATGTGCTAGAACAAATAGTTTTTCTGAAAAAACTGCTTAAATAACATCAATTAGGTGTTGTCAGCCCCTTAAGTGTAAAACTACTACCATCGCTGGCAATCTAACACAGTGTCGTGACATATTAAGGAGGTCACGTTGGATCTTGCTAGACTAGACAACTTTCCGACGGTTTCGGGAAGAATTGGGAACATAAAAATATTGATTCTTCTTCCTCTGATTAGAATACAAAACAAGGTTTATCATTATTTTGTTTATTTTTTTTATCAAAAGTGAATCTCGGTCACACAGAAAATACCAAGACAAATATTTTTACAGTTATTACTCATAACTATTCTAAAATTAGTCCACAAGTAATGCAGGACTAACTGTAAATACAGATAAGTACATGCTAAGCGAGACAAAAGGCTGAAACGTCTTCAACAACATTATTTATGAATGGGTTCAATAAAAAAAAAAAAAGGTTGCTTGTATGAAAATGTTGCAGTGACTATCTATGGTGACAAATTTTTCGATTTTTCATTGTGATGGGATTGTTTTATAAATCTTTTGAAAATGGAATTGTATAGTGAAAAAATGGTGTATTTCATCTTCAGCCTTTAAGTGTGACTTTACACTACAGGCAAATATTTTTTAAATAGGGATGAGGTGAAAGAATCAAAAATTCAAAATGCATAAATTTATACATTCCAGGCTTCAAATATGCAACAGATTGGTAAGCAATAGTGGCAGCATTTTTGTATGAAAAACGTTATTTATTTCGAGTTAATTTCTGGGCTGATTTTCACAGTGAAAATATTTAAACTTTCGAATGTTTTTTTACACTAACTAAAGGTACAGTAATAGCCTAGTTTTATTGAAATATCTGAACAAATTATACATAAATATTTGAAGCCCAAAGCAAATAAGCTTGCCCAGAAAAATGGAATCACTTGTCATATACTAGTAGCTTTAAAAATTTCAGAATCGAAATCTAAATTTTAATGGTCAGATAAATTAACAAAAGTATGAATGAAATACCAATACGCGCACTAAAGCCGGTATTACACAATCAAAGGTTAACAAATTCAATGTTTTCCTATTTGATGGTGTAACGCCTGCCTAAACAACATTCTAATCAAATGCTGAATTCCTTTGCATAATCGATTCAATTTATCTATCGAAGCCTTTCTCAAACGAAATAATGATATGGTCTGTGCGTAACAGAACGAAAAAAAAAGCTAAGGCTAAAAGAAAAAATAACTAGGTGTCATTCGTACTGCCAGGCATAATGACGTAAGATCACCCTCAGCGGTTCTGATTGCGTCGAGCTGCCCGCTTCAGGCTCCCCTGGGGACTGTGGGGCACTCTTCGTGTCTCTTGGTACCGAAGGTCCCGGGCTTTGGGAACCAGCGGTCACGACCGACGTCGCATCAGGAGACATTGATCGCTCTTTAAGCGCACCCTGCAGTGTCATACTTTTGAATCTCGTACTGGCAACTTAAGATCGAAATTAATCTCGATGTTCAAATGTAAACCGTTATTTTGAAATTAACAGGTAAAAGAAAAAATAGAATTGTCATGTAAAACCGAATCATCTTTGAAAAAAAGTACTGGCAACATTTTTGAATCGATTTTCAAAAATCCCCTTCCCCTTTGTTCATTAAGAAAACTGCGCTTCCTGAGTGCCAGTTATACTTAGGTCAATAAAATAAAGAAAGGAATTCAACATTTGCAGCTAGGTTAAGTCTGAAAAGAATCTACAAATACTATAATATCTCAAAAACACTATCTTATCTAATAAACACAGTCCTGTTTAAAGTAAGATTTCGTCGGTGTTAAATAAGTATTTGATTCGACTGAATTGACCTTCATTTAAATAACGATTAGTAAGTTATTATTCGACCTCATTGGTACCGTCATTCTATTGTTTAGACTCCGTTTCAGCGTAATCTGAAGATGAGTGACTTTGAAATGATAATAATTTATTCGCAGCCAAGTCGATGACTGCTTTCATTGCAACCACTCGATCAAAGTACTCGTGAAATTATGGTATTAAGTGTGGTAGTATGGTATTACGCCTGAATTCTTGTCGCGCTGACGGTCGGTCGCGTACGTTTACATACATTGTGTTCTTATAACTCGATACTGCGACGCTGACGTCAGCGGCAACCGACAGACGTGTTTTGTTCTCGCTGACGTCACGACCGACCGTCAGCGCGACAAGAATTCAGGCCTTAGGTTCACCTGCACCACAAATCACTAAATACTTTTAAACATCGCTGTTTCTTTCAATATTTTGAAGATGACCCAGACAAAATGATATTTATTTGTTTAGTTTATTACTCAACGCATTCAGTGAATTCTGGTGCAAGCACGCCTCATTTTGAATTTAACTTTTCTGCATGTTTTTTTTGTGACAATAAAAAATGTAGGTACCATACTTAAGATAACTTTAGTAGATACCTAGATAAGGAATATCATTTTATTTTTATACAGATCATGTAAGATAGCAAAGATATTAAGTCAGATTAAAGGATAAAATTTTACAGTGTGTCATGACATGAAGCGATAACATGGTTTTAAAAAAATGACGTATCAGAGATTTTTGTGCTAGATTAAAACAGTAGGTAACAATTAGCAATGAATTATTTGTGCCAATGACATTTAAAGAATTTGATCAGGTAAACTTTCTTGCTAGTATAACAGGAGACTAATAAAAGTATGTCCACGGAGTTTCTTGCCCGTTCTTCTCCATAAAGATCTACGTTTTGGAATGAGCAACTGTTATTTTTTGTATTCGGCATTTCAAAAGTGCCTGTAACTGTCCTACTTGAAATAAATGCTTTGATTTTGACGACTGTCAAATCTGGGATAAATTATTATTTAAAGTTGTAAATACGAGCCTTGTAAATGGTTTAAGTCCTATGGAAATTAAATGAGTAAAACGTCGTTATAATAGAATACGTAACAAAGAGAACGTTCAATTCGCGATATTTAAAAAAAACAAACTGTAGTTGTGAAATTTTAAAGTGTAAATAAGTGCGCATTATTTCCATGACCACTACGCTTAGCACCAACTAGGCAACTATTGGTAATCCATGGTAACTATTGCTAATTCCTATAATCCATTATTATCGCAAAAAGTAACGGTTTCTTGACTATCCTACGCAATGAAGGCTGAATGAACTGTCTCTTTTCGTTTTTGAGCAATCAACAGCTGCTGCTAAAGAATAAAATATTTTTATGGAAAAACGTTCCGACACGATTAGAAAAAAAAACTTTTTATGGATTCGGTCAAGTACTAATGACAATTATTATTGTCTGTTATATTGATAATTTTACTACTACTAAAAATATTAAACGCTAAATATTCCAAAACAATAAAAGGCATATCTAAAATGAAATAATTAAATAACGATTAATCAACGATTATAATAATTATCGGCATGGCCGATAGGAGGTTAGATTTAATAAAAGCCGCAAATTCGATAAGCGTGTGAATCCAATATTCTGATTTCAGATTTCCCTAATTGTTTTATTTTTTGAATTGAAGAAATTGGTGGGTAGATATCGCATTGAAACGGTATGAAGCCTAAGCCTACCTACATAATATTAGAATATTTGTCCCATTAATTAGCAAAGATAAAATATTTGGTTTGTCTCAGAAAGAAATAGCCAATACTCGTCAATCGAAAATTAATATTGAATAAACAAAATTTAATTGAAACTTTTATTGTATGCATTTTATTTGACATTATAATATTTAGTTTGGTAGTCTGTGATCCGTCAATTGATTCAAGCAAGACTTAAACGGCTCCTCCGAAATGATTACTAAATTGGTCGTCACGTGTTTTTTTTTAATAAACGACGCTTCTATCTATCGAGGTCTTTAGCACATCGCAAGTAAAGACAAAATATTATACAAAACAATCTTGTTTTGATAAGTACTTACTTATTGAAAATATTATTTTGCTAATACCATTCCGTGGCACCATGGGCCATGTTTTACAACTAAATTCCAACGAAAAAGGGGAAGGAGATTTCAGTAAAGATAAAATTAATGAAAAATTTACTATTATCTCTGTACAATACTGTATAAAGATCACGTATGAACTACGTACAAAATTAATTTATTTAAAGCATTGCCATTCGTTTAGATTTTACAACTGATCGATATTCTAACACGATCGGTCTCTAAAGAGACCGATCGTGTTAAACCAAGTCTCACCTCTACCACCCAAAAACAAACTAAAAATCACATACCTGATCTTCTCTTCTTTTCAATTCACTCTGTACTTCCTCCAATTCTTCTTGTCCCTCATTTGGGTCCATTTTCCACCCGTCTCTTAACATTTTAATACCAAATATCGCGAATAATACAGCACTGGCGTAGTGCGTATATATTCTCGGTATGACGGTCGCTATCCATCCAAATGCTGCTGATAGGATCGTCATGAAGACCAGCGCTGATATGGCTCCAGCGAAGACTATTATTCTAGGGTGCTTCATGGCCATGATTGCAGCTATGAAGAAGGTTTTGTCGCCCAACTCGGATACTATGACCACGGAGAGAGACGCGAGGAATCCTTGCAGGAAACTGCCCTGGATTGCTGATCTCTGGAAATAAAGAAATGAAGGCATGTTAAAAATGTATTTTGACAAGTAAGTAATAGTTTGAAGACATTAATTTATTTACTATACGTTCGCAGTGACGTAATATTGACATACAACATGTTGAAATATGTATTTCTCACTCACACACACACATAATATTATATCTTAGGTGGAATCCTTTATCAGATTTCTCTATTAGACAACATGTTTATCGCCAGCATCAGTTATTGTTTGCTTTCGAGTAAGTAATTAGTAATAGGGAAAATGCACGTAATTTTTTCTTCACTTATATCAATAAAATACAGTACTATCAAACCAAGAAAAGTATTAAAAGTTAAGTTCAACTAATGCTTGTCGCACAAAAATAATATTAAACTCCTGCAATTTTCTACGACAGTTCAAACATCCGTAGCTGTCGCGGCCATGATGTGACGTCATTATCCACAATATGCCTTGTTTACATCTAATATTTTTGGCCTAAATAAAATAATTTTACCAATTGTATGTGCTTTATTCTAGTAAAAATTGCAATAACAATATTATTATAAAATTTTAGTGAAACTTTTAGCACTTTTCAAATAAAAGTGTTTTTTTGACACAATGAACTTTGACGTCAATGCCGGCGTTATCGAGGACGGTGTGTTTTGACAGTGCCTTCCGTTTCACCAAAAACATGCTACATAAAACAGTAAATTGTAAAATAAGTGATGTATTAGAAACTTAAACAAGTGTACCACAATGTTTTTATGCGCCAATACAAGGCATTTTTCAAAAATAAAAAGAGTATTGTTTTACAGGCATATTCCCTATTAAGCCAAAAATTTGCATTTAATCAAATCAGAGGCCCATAGGCGGCATAAGAATTCTGATACCTGCCCGCGTAGCATGACCACCGTAGACACGAAAGAGAATCGACAAGTCTTTTGTTCATCTGTCATTGAATCGACAAAATTCGATTCTCTTTCTTGTCTACTGTGGTCATGCTACGCGGGCAGGTTAGTCACTAACCACACGATAAAGAAAGAAGTCAGTTTTGAATCAAAATCAAGCTGCATCGGAGAAAATGGTCCTCGGTCCATTACTTCTGTTCAACACGAAACACGTTGAATAACAAGTTTAGTAGCTCTCACTCTCTAAAACTCTTTGTCATAAAAGGGTATACGTGGCCCGTCAGACGACTTTAACGAAGAATTTGCAGTGCATTAGAAAGTTATCTCACAGCTTATCCGGACTTCAAGAACCCAGACGGGTCTATAGCAACCATTTAAGTTATTTTAGTGTGTTTTGATAAAACCTGATGCAGTTTTTATCATGTGACCAAGTGCCAGTGGCACATCTTCTAAATATAACATGTATTAGAGGTTGACGTTACTTTGGAAACTTATTTTGAGGACTCAAATAAGATATCTATTATAATGTGACATAGGAGAAATTGAGGGTACTCTTCCTCAAAAGTCACAAATCAATTAATTAAGCCTTTTTTTTTCGGATGGAGATCATCAAATGACTCCTCCCGCTCTGGGCGGAGCAGGAGGGAGTGTCATACGTTTAATGACTAAAACCCATCCATGTTCCTTCATCGCCCTTTGTGTTCCAGGGCCACGGTATCTTTGCTGACTTTCTTTGAGGCGCGCGTGGACTACGAACGCGCCGTCGACACGGCCTGCCGTCATGAGACGGACGGATGGCGAGCTAGCCTATAGCCTCACCGTCCACAGGCCCGAATTAATTAAGCCTCAGAAATCGGCAATTTATATACACATATAGGCTTAATCTAGACTTACATTGAAATTAATGCAGAGAAAGCCACAGGCACCTACTTGACGTACAATACCACGTGCCGAGCAACATACGTTGATAGAAAATATATTAAGGACGGGGAATTCCTAAGGCTTTCCGCAACGACTTTAATTAATTCACCAATCATATAAGTGCAGTGACGTAATTTTATCGAAGCAGGCCAATGTAGATATCGATACAAAACGTATCGAATGCACTTGATGGCTCGAATGAATTTATTGGTCTCGTTTGTAATCAATGGCACTCTTGGGTGTCGTAGGTCATTCAAAATGGACAGCTATGGGGACTTGGGAAGCCAACATTAATTAATCGTCGGCATTATAACTGTATAGAATGAATTCCTGCCGGACAAAGTCGCACGCGAAGTGCTAGTATCTAAGTCTACTATCCCTTCGCCGGCGACTTCTTCCGCTAAAATTGTGATAGCTCGGCTAATTTGCATGATATAAATATAAGCCTATAGCATCCACGAATAATGTAGCTTTCTGCCCGTAAAAGATTTTTTTAGAATTGTATCATTAGTTCCGGAAATTACCCCTTACATACAAACTTACAAACTACCTCTTTATCATATTAGTAAAGATTAAGTATTAAGTTAAAAATTAAATTGAAAAAAATGGTCGTCGAAAAAAATTATCGATCGAGAAAATCGAAAAAAATATCTTCTTAATTTCTCTTTGTTATGGTTTGATAATTATGAACTGCATCTTGTTGGATATCAAGGTACGGAGGTAAGGATATCAAATACACATTAGGTATAATGCCTTGCTTGCTTGTTTGTCATAAAATGCCAGTATTTTCCCTATTATTAGTCCTTATTGCTTATTAATCTTCTGTTATGTTTTCTCAACCAAATCCGTGGAAATTTTCAAGAGGCCGTAGTTGTGCTGAATTGCATGACCTTACTGACGGCTACGTATTATTACGGCTGAGTATTAAGCGTTGGCCACACCGTCAGCTAGCGAGCGAGCGAGCTAGCCAGGCGAGACATCCTTTCACCTCTTTTCATACTTTGGTTCACGCCGCGAACTACCGAAAGAGCCGAAACGAAGTATGAAAAGAGGCTTGCCCGGCTCGCTCGCTAGCTGGCGGTGTTGCCTGCGCTTTAGGCTTTCGCTTGACATCCTGTCGGCTAAGATGAGGAGAACCTAGAAGAATGTAAACTGTAGTTAAAGTCACAGCACCTTGCTGAGACAGGAGCCTTTTGACCTTGCACAGGACCAATAATATTTTACTGTTTTTTATGTTTCTCACGTTTACTTATTTAAATAATTTTGTCATACCTAATTCTATCTTTTTGTTTCTATTATGTCCTGTGTGAGTTTAATAAATACTTTTTCTTTCTTTCTTTCTTTGTAGTGTCTAAATTATAATGACTCATTATTTCAGACATTGTCTAAGACATGTGATTTTGTAAGGATGTTAGGGCTGGGCTGGCTAGGGATGTCAACATCGAAGCTATAATTTAGTGTTTTAACGACACAATAGTCGCCGATCAGTAATGTTTCCTGTTCTTGATCATCATTATGCCTGCCATTCCTTGCCCTTATACCAATCCATTTAGGGTTGGCGAAGCATGTCTTCATCTTCCATACTTCTCTATTACCCGTCATCTCATCAGCCACCTCCTTTCTTGCCATATCATCCTTTACACAGTCCATCCAACGTACATATTCAAAACTTTCCTCACAACATTTTCCTCATTCCTCCGTATCACATGCCCATAACTCATCATAACTTGATCAAAACTTCAAATACATTGTGATAGGAGCACAAAGATGATCATAACCCTATGAATGTTGGAACCGCTGAGCGTAAATACACTTTTTCTGACTAACAGCTTAATGTAACTACCACCCGAACGGAAACTATTTATGCATGAGAGCCAAAATTAGTTTCAGCATTTTTAAGGTCAATCTTAGTTTAAAAACGGACGCGGAAAACTACCGGACATAATTTTTTTTATCTCTGAAAACAATACTAGGTAACAAGAATTTTGACTAATCTTGTTTTATATTTGCACGTACTGCTTCTACTTTTATGGTTGATAACATTTAAATTGCCGTGCACTAAAAAGATACCACAATAAAATACGAAGTTAAGTGCCGTTTTGAGAATGAGAGGTGTTACTTTTCATTTTGTTCAGTATTGGGGTGCGTTTATAATCTGAAAAAGAACATTCGATGCTCGAACTGTGGTTACGACTTTACGAGTAAAGTTCTAATCGCTCCATTTACACAATCGTTTATGCAAATGGAGTTACTAAATCATCATCATCTTCCTACCCTTTTTCGGATGGGAAATCATCAAATGACTCCTGTCCCATGTTACTAGGGATCGACGCAATAGGTTTTCTCTTTAATTTTCCACTATAAACCATGACGTCATTTACACGTGCTAGTACATCATACCATACGTTTTCTTCTTGGCAGCCTAGCTTGTATGGGATATTAATAGCGCAATCATTAGTGACGTAGCAATAGATATTTGTAGATTTTGTTATATAATCATCATTGTTCATTGTTCTATGAATGGTGGCGTATGCTCTAAGTGTAAATGTTCTCATGTAAAGTGACTTCGTGTCTTTTTTGAGAATGAATTTCTTTAAACCTAAACCTTAATGTTCAGTAGCTGATTGGTGCAACACTCATGTCATCCTAATGGGGGTGTTGTGTTCCTAATGGTTATGTTTCTCACTAATAAAAGTAAGCAGCCATGTGTGATCTTGCCCGCTATCTGGTGGTCCCGGCTGTCATCCGTAGACCTTTAACAACGATTACCAAACTTTGGAATGGCTTTGGATAAGCAGACCCTCCATGTAAAATGCTGGTATTCAGCTGCACCCCGGTTAGACTGTAACCCAAATAAGTTGGAAAAATGCAAGGCAAATGATGAACCATGCGAGATGTTGTCTAACGTGCAATCTACGTAGAAGAAGCTACATTTATTAAATAAACGTGAATGGAAAACAAGTGCGGTAAACTGCGATACGATACAAATTAACTGTGACGTTGTCAGTTTGTACAGTCAACAAAAGATAAGTATGCAGCTTACTACAAGTATGTACGTACTCAAAACCAGTGGAGCGTGTGCTAAGTCTGACATAGTTGTAGTGTTTTAATAATACACGCAAATAATACGAGAGGCGCTAACATAAAACTGCATCCACCTCTGTATCAAGGACAGGTCCCACCGCTCGGACAAAACCCTCAGGAGACTGTTGAAGCTGCTTCGTAGGCGAATTAATAGTGGAGCGCTTCATTATTTCAATTAGACAATTACAATGCTTAAGCCCGGTTTCCACCGCGAAAGAGTAATGAGCCGGAAATGGCCAAGCGAAGCGGACTTCGTTTTCATGAAATAGGTTTGCGTTTCCACCAAGAGTTTAGTCGTTTGATTGCCACCACAAAAGAGATACAAAAATGAGCAGAGCAAGCTCGTTAATGAATAGCTACCCTCTGTACCACCCCCACCCCGCGGAGCCCCAAGGTTATGGAGATATCCATGGTTAAAGTTTTGAGGTTAGAATAGCGCTATAGTATCGTTTGACAGGAGGGAGGGTGTAGGTGCCCCCTGTGCCCTGACACCACGCATCTGACGCGACGCACCGTTCTTGAGAAAAACCAATTATAGTAACCTAACTTCAAAACATTTTATATTCGCCTAAAAAGCGTAGTCGACGTAGCGGGGCGGGGCTCCTATTTCTGTCTGCAGGGTTTAAAGAAACCTAACTAACCTAACGTCGGGGTGCCCCACCACCGTTCTTGAGAAAAACCATTTATAGTAACCTAACCTCAAAACACTTTACATTCGCCTAAAAAGCGTAGCCTATTTCTGTCTGTTTAAATGAACCTAACTAACCTAACGTCGGTGTGCCCCAAGTCCCGAGCTCGAGCTCGCTTCGCTCGCTCTTGCATTCCAATTTTCCTAGTAGCAGTAGTAACATTGCCTATTGCATAATAGGTACAGCAATCAATTAATGCACATTTATTAACCTCTCAGGCCCGACCGTACCGTACACCAAAGTATGTGAATTTGTAAAAATAAAATTATATTTATGTAAAAAAAAAAGAAATAAAATTGAATAAAATACACTTCTGCCGTCAAAAAAACGTGAAATGTCAACTTTGACGTCTACCATGACAATTTATCCAACCTAAAAATTTGCAAATGGCGTGCTATTTTCCAATTTGTATGGAAACTTTAAAGAATTAAATCTCGTGGTCTCCGCTTATTGAAAATTTGTAAAAAAGCTTTCTATTTATGAATACTATAGCTACAAAAAAAAAATATGGACTTCCAAATCGATGTCCTGTAATGGAAATTTTATCCAGCCTCTTTAAAGTGAAGGAGTACACCTACCTAATACCTTTTGTTGTCCATTCCAGTAATGTTTTGTGTATATCTTTTGGGAGATCCTAAAATAAATAAATGATGACACTGACAGGGCAGACAATTTGACCTTAGTACTTCGTTCTAAAACTGTGTGCTTACTTTAAATAGTACGCAAACACTCAAAAATTTTCAGTATAAATAAAGTGGAATTTCCACAGCGTATCATGTCATAAACCCATGTTGGTAAATAGTATACTTTTATTATTGTTTACCGCCATAGCGTGTTGGTGGCTTGTAAAGAAGCGATATCCGCATATTTAAATAACTTCATGTGACATTGACATCGGAAGATGTCGTCAAAATTATATATTTATAGACCCTGATCACGGATCAGCGAACACGGATTGACAACTTGTACTACCGCGTTCACTGGGGGTCTACCGTTTTTCACCCTTATGCAGTAAGGAATAAGGTTGAAAAGTGGTCGACCGTCAGTGCATACAGTATATACGGGAAAATAGTTAAATATGCAGGCAACAGTCCGCAAACTTCAGCCAAGTGAACCTTCGTACCTTCCAAGAAAGGCGATTCAGTCTTTAAAAAAGTTTCATGATCTGTGAAACTACGTAGAATATAATTGTTATCTGGGAGCTCCTATTCTTAGGTACAAGATTACATATCAAATATTCTTTGATAAGAACCGTCGTCGTGTCCTAATGATGTCTGCTATAATTTCAGATACTTTGTAGTGTTCAAGATAATTTGTGAACTGAATATGAAACACGCCTTTTTTTTCCGGATGGGAAATCATCAAATGACTCCCCCCGCTCTGGGCGGAGCAGGAGGGAGTGTCAGACTTTTACTGACTAAAACCCATCCATGTTCCTTCATCGCCCTTTGTGTTCCGGGGCCACGGTATCTCTTGCGGCATGAAAGACACCTTACACATGATAATGTGTACAGAGTATGGTGTCTTTCATGTTCAGTTCATTTCATGTCGTTCATGTTCAGTGCAAATTTAGCATAATTGAGAGAGATTGAGACGAATCACTTTACAGGGAGAGGAAGGCCAAAGAAAACAGGATGGATTGTGTGAGGAATGATATGATAGAGAAAGGAGTAAATGATGCCGTGACGTCTGACAGGGGAGAATGGAAGAAGCAAACGCGTTGCGCCGACCCCTAGTAGAATGGGATAAGGGCAGGAAGATGATGACCGATGTGTAAGATCTAACTAAGTATAGCTGATTACGATCTTAGTAAGCAACAATACGATTTTTGCCCCCTTACATTGTGAGTATTCTGACAATATCGATGTCATTGTCTTATCGAACCACGTCATTGCCCGATTGTAGTTTCGACAATATCATGAGGGTATATCATATCTCCTAAAACTATGTTTTCACGTGTAGAGCTACTCTTTAGGACGACAAAAGGATTCTTATCAAGCATCCGTGACTGATACACATCTTGTCACTCTATGAATTAATGATATGTCACCAGGGGGCTAAGGCTATACCTTAGCCCCCTGGTGACATATCATTAATTCATCAGTCAGAAACAATATTCGATGGACCATAGTCCATCCATACTTCCATATCCATATTAATATTATAAATGCGAAAGTAAGTTGTTTGTTACGAGCGAAGCCGCTAGTAAAAGCTAGTATAAAATATATATAAATTCGCAAGTACAGTCGTGGTCTTTTCCGCCTGATCAGTTAAAAAAAAATCGCTTAAATCATGCGGAGGCGCCGAGCCACGCCCCCCTTAAAGTTTAGGCCAATTAGGAATGCGTCATATTACTATCGAGGACACTCCCGACTGATCACCACTAACTAATTTTTATTTGCACTTATAACATAGAAACGCTCTCTAGCTCCGCCTCGACTTTGTATGGAAATAATGAAAGAAAAGATACCGATCGGCCGAGCGCACTGACGACATACGCCAAACGAAAGTTATTGTTATTTTGCGCGCCAAAGTTGACGCTTTCCTAATAGGCCTTAAGCGGAAAAAGTAGACGCCAAAAGATATAGTAGAAACATCAAAATGATTAACATCACTTGTATGTAACGTGCCATTGTCAAGGGTGAATAAAACAAGACGGTATAGCGAAATCGCTGACGTCAATCTAATGCGACGGGATTTTGATGGCTTATGGTCATGGCACACAATACCGGCACCGCCCCAACCCAGCAATTAACTTGCCATTCAAATTAGAGCATTATATCGTGTGTCGTATAATACATTTCATAATGCCTATAAAAAGATATAGATAAAGCTTACGGCGAGCAGTCAGCGCGCTTGCCGCTAACATACAACTCGACTCGCGGGTGACTCGCAGTCCGCGCGCTGCAAGCGAGCGGACAGCGTGCTTACAGCGCGCCGACTCCGAGTTGCCCGCGAAACAACTTCGTTGCGCCGCCGCCGTCGCGTGTCGCTTCGTCGTGGGTACGCTTTGTATAATAAATATAGCCAGTTACATATTGTTTAGTACAATCTTCTATACTTATACAATCGTCTGTCCTGACTGACTACTATCAAAGCACAGCTCAAACCACTGGACGAAACAGGCTAGAATTTGGCGTAAAGGTAGCTACGGTGACGCAGCATTTCGGAAAAATCAACCCCACCCAAGGTTGGATAAAATTCAGTCACCGGGCGAAGCTGGTGTGGGTCGTCTATTAAGGAATCATCATCATTTCAGCCGAAAGACGTCCATTGCTGGACAAAGGCCTCCCCCAAGGCTCGCCACATTGACCGGTCCCATGCGACTCGCATCCAACGGATTCCCGCAACCTTCACCAGGTCAACGGTCCACCTAGTTGGAGGTCTTAAGGTATATTCTTTGTTATATGTATCCATGCTGATATAATTTCCGCTGTAATTCAGTACATTACGACACATTCAGAATGACCCCTTAAATGACCTTCGGTCGAGGTCACGTGAGCAGTGAAATTCGTCAGATTAAAGATAATGGTTCGGAAACGCCGGTGGAACGGTTTTGTTCGTGGATTCGTGATACTTCAAAATATATTGTTAATGAAAAGACCGCTATTCGGTGTATGGCATGAGTTAATTAAACGAAAGGTACTTATGCATATTTTAATTATGTGTTGTTCTGGATTTTTTTTTCCATTTTAGATCGTCCATGTTGTTGACCCAAGAATTCTCCAAACATGATTTGAGTTTCATTTCAGAAGTTTTCATTGTTTTATCATCCATGGTTTCATTCATTTCTTACTACCCAGTCATTTTGATCGTGAAAAATGTAATGCACCTATAGTGGAACCTGCGAACGTCTATTTCTGAGCATTTGCAGGACACTTAAAGTTTGAATGAATTTATCTGTAAAATATTAATAAATAAATATATAAAAAAAAATGTTTATAAATACAGGTAAGTACCTATTTTAGTAACCCTAATTAACATGATATCCTAAAGCTGGAAAACAGATATGGTGTCGTAATTTGAGAGAGGCATTTGACCAGCTCGTGCGTTATTCTGTGTGAACAGGCAAAATTAAATAAAAGTAGTTAATATTTAAGTATACGAGATTGCGATAGGTACTTAATTAACTACTTCCATTTGATTACTACTTGCTGCCAAGGCAGCGAGATCTCACGTGTAGAATAAAATGTACCTACATAGGACTATACTGCAGATACTGTAAACAGTTTAAACATTCTATCTGTTTTAAGAGATCAGTCATAATGGCCGACCTGAAGGCTTTGAATAGCCACATGTTGGCCGAAGCAAGGAAAACCAGGGGGTCTAAAATGGCCGCCTTAATATGAATCACGTTAAAAAATTAAATTCTTAAAATTAAAATATTTTAACGAGATTTAAATTATGATTCTGCTAAAGCGGCCATTTTAGACCCCCTGTTCATGTGGAGATTCATAGACGACTCTGCCCTGGAGTGTAAATGTGGTGTTGCCCCACAAACCATGAGACACTTTATATCGTGTCCTGTCTCTGTCCTGTGGCTTGCACACCGCAGGCGCTGATGGACGCTACTGAAAGTGCCAAAATCTTTGGGCTGATTTATTCTAAATTGTCATCGACACGTTAAAGAAGATCGTTCACATACTTCATGTATGCTGTATTCACAGTTAACTTCACTATAGAAACAAAAAATAGAATTAACAAATACGGGCTGGTAAAAAACATATAGCTTTTGCAATTAAGTATTACGTATTGTAACCGCAAAAACCTTTCTAACACAGCCCATACTATACTCATTACTTGATACTTGTTACAACATTATTTTCGTCACCAAACCAATCGATATAACAAAAATCATGATTATCATGAACACAAGCTATGGTGAAAGATGATGATGTAACAGTAACTTTTGCAATGCGTAGACCTATATCTATGGCACACAGACAATGCATAACAGACCAATCTGACGGTAAAAGCGATATTGGAACAACTTCAAAAAATTGTTTATGGTCGTCATTCCTCAAGAAATATTGAGATATATATTGAGCCTTTGGACTAAGACCATTGGGCAAGTCTAACTTTTATCCATTAAGTATTATGTACCATAATATCAAGCCTGTAATACTCAGAGTTAGGCAGAGATATACCTAAAGCACACCCACATTCGCCATTTATGTTTCATCATCATTTCAGCCTGGGGGAGGCCTGTTTCCCGTGCGTCTCACATCCAGCGGATCCCCGCAACCTTCACCAGGTCATCGGTCCACCTAATGGGAGGCGTTCCAACGCAACGTCTTCCGGTTCGCGGTCGCCACTCCAGAACTTTTCGGCCCCATCGGCCATCCGTTCTGCGAGCATTGTGCCCTGCCCATTGCCACTTAAGCTCGGCAATACGTCGGTCGTCGGTAACCTTGGTTCTCTTGCGAAGTCATGTTTAAGTGTCATGTAATTGGGGGCACGCTTATTTCTCACTTGGCTCTCTTTATTTTTTCACAGAAAAAAGGCGCAAACGCATTAAAACTGTTCTCATTCAGGCCTTCAGAGTCGATGTATTATCGAAGTAACAACGTTGGGATTGCAAACGAATCAGCTGAGATCGATACGATAACATTCAAGTTCATGGCCCGATAAATCCGAGGTAGGCTCGTAAGTTCGCTCCGCACTGTACTTTAGTGTAATTTTTATTGTTCCGTCTTTTTTATTATGTTAGCAAGCCATTTTCTGGTCGTATGTGTATTTTTTGTGAATTTTATGGTAGTTTGGTTTACAGATAAAAGGTCACCGATTCCATGGAGTTTTTTGCCCGTTATTCTCCATAGAAATCTACGCTTTGGAATGGGCAACTACAGCACTTTTAGTTTTTATGCCTTGTGACTGGGACTGTAGCTACATTTTTTTGTTATGACAATTCAAAAATGCCTGTAACTTGGCCTACTTGAAATATGCTTTGATTTCTATTTTATAACTACAAGTGTCTTCTAGATGAATTATCCTATATCAATGATCTGAACAGCTGCCCTTCTCAATGTCGCTTTCAGATTGAGAACAGATTATAGTCTCCCAGAATCCCGAAATCGGAAGTTAGAATCTACTTCGTAAAGAGGAATTATGTCTAAATTATTTCCGTTTACAAGTGCGGACAAACTGAGCGAACTGGACTGCGGATAGCAGGCTTTGACAGATAGTATTCTGAAATACCTGTCAAAGTCCGCGGTAGGTCCATTAATGACCGCGCCTTTAAACCTAGCTGCCGCTAACGAGACGACCATCTATCACACCAAAGGCATTTACTGAACTGACGTCATACGACTTTGACAGATCACGTGTAAACGGAATAGACACGTGTTTCATTCCCATACATTTTACTAATGCTAGGAACTTTATTGGCAAGGCTACTCTATAGAATAATAGACTATAGGTAATTACTGCTCATTCTGTAATCTTCCTTCTACTTTCAGCTGTTAAAGGTTTCATTTTTATACGTAGGGATACTAGCTGTTGCCTGCGACCTTCGTCCGCGTAAATTAAAATATTATTGAATCGTATTTCGTTAAGAATTTTAATGGTTTTAATTTTGTCGCACGGAACCCTAATCCTTTTTTTTAAAATAAAAGTAGCTTTTAAGTTACTCCTTATAACATCACCCATCTACCAGTAAAATCCCGCCAAAATCGGTAAAGCCGTTTCGAAGATTAGCCGGAACAGAGAGACAGAAAAAAAAGTTACAAGTATCGTATTATACTTTAAAGAGTGATGACCTTAAAGCTAGACCACCTACGGCTATACCCTACAATTTTGTCAATGGTGTTCTGACATGTCCGCTTTGTGCTTCTGAGTTTTTCGGCCAAAGTTGGATATGCTAGCCATTTGAGAGCACATGAAAGAGCGGCACACCAAAGCTACAACCACACTAGAAAGCCATCAAGTGCAGTCGCTGTGGCCGAAATCGGCTAGATGGCATCATCATCGTCATCATCATCATCATACTTTAGGATTCAGTAAAGACGCTGTTATTTTGAAATTACTAACAGACACTTACATTTTTGTTTATTTGTATAGATTTCTAAACCAGTAATGAAAATAACATGTTATTTGTTGTTGTAATATCAAAAAATATGTTTCATCAGTATTTTTGGCAAGGCCGAATGGTGCGTTTAAATTTAGTTAAAGCTTCTCTTACGTCAATGGCAGGTACTTTGCGATTAGAATATCACGTTTACATGTGTTTTACGACACTTACGTTTATGGGGTGTAGTAATGTGGATACCTTTTTAATTCAATGTTGAAGTTTCAACTATTAATGTCCGCGTGCGAGCTCCGAGAGATCGGTGGCTTACTTAATTCATCGGTGGTTTCATTTCAAGTACATAATACACAAGCATAAGCATAAGCTGTGTGTTTTGTGTTCTTGTGCTTACACCATAGATTACTATTATAAGTCTACAACCAAATCGGTCCAGCCGTTTATGCGTGAAAGAGTAACAAACATCCACACATCCATTCTCACAAACTTTCACATTTATAATATTAGTAGGATACGTGAGGACTTGTAATTGGCTTTCTGGTGACTATGGTTTCCTTTTTTTCTGTTTTTATTAGCTGTAAGTCCTCCATGTACTAAATCAATAAATAAATAAATAATACCCTCATAGAATGATTTCATAATTTAGTTCGCGCGGAGTACTACTACTATAGTCCCTATTAGGTGTATAAAAAATCAAGGTCCTGAGTGGACCCGATAAAATAATATGGGCAAATTTAGATTTTCGCCAATACCTGTTAGAACCAAAATTTACGTTAATTTTCAACTTTTTTTATCTTTCGGAATTTTCCCTTTACTTGTGCTGTAAGCCCTTGCTTTTAACCAAAATTGACAACATGAAAACACGAACACACGAAATTTGGCGAGAAGCAATGTCTTACAGCACATGTAAGGGGAAAAATCTGAAACCCGTAAATATGTAGTAATAACAAAAAAAAACGATTTTACTATTACAAACTTATTATTTGCGGTTGGTGCAATAGCCGTTTCTGAGGATCGATTTATTCCAGAAATCCCCACCGACACATCCCCACTTTTGGTCGCGATAACCGACATCCAAGCGGGCGAAACCGCGGGCATCAGCTAGTGTTTAAAATAATGAAAGTTGATTATAATATTGACATAATAATTAACTTTTTTTAATATTTTTTTTTATTAATTACCTAACTAATTAAAAGTATTGATTAACGCATTTTTTGTTTATTAATTTAGAAACGACAACATCTGGTGGGGATTGTTACTTATTTTTCCAAAAATCCTCACTAAGCTGAATTTATTTAACTAGTGGGGATTTCTGGAAAAAATATCAATCCCCACTGGTGGGAATTTGTCGGTAGTGATTTCTGGAATAAACCTCCCCAGGTTTATTCCAGAAATCCCTACCGACAAATTCCCACCGACCATCACCGACCAACAGCAAAGTTAAGTGTGTCCTTTAAAAAGTTTGTACGGAACCTTCGGTGCGCGAGTCCGACTCGCTCTTGGCCGGTTTTTTTTTTAAATAATATTATCAGTCATCAAGGTTTATCCGTGTGACATTATCATCACAACATAATAAAGTAAGAGTATTTGGATCATCAATCTTTGTTTTTGCTGCTCACAGATAAGTGGAAAGTCATACCAGTCTGACCTTAACTGACTAAAGTGTGATTGCTTTATATACCATAATGAAATTGAAAGTGTCATATTGATATTTTGGCTAAAAAAAATGTGATAATCTAAATGCGCACCGACCGTTGGGCGCCAAAATGTTGTCAATCAAAAATGTAGTAAGTGTGCCATCTGCAGACATATGTATTTATTCAAATTCATTAATGTCTAAAGCGCCTTTAACTATGTATTTATTATACACAGCAGCGCGTTGTTATAGCAACGCAATTAGTCCACTAACCGACTGTTTACACACTGTGCTAACGTGCAAGCTGTTGAACCAGCTCAGATGACAGACAGTCTTTGGAGTATATCGCTTAGATTATTAGAACTACATCGCATAAAGCACCAGGGGTTTTTTTAAAAACCAACAAGAACGGAAAAAATGTATTGAGCCAAGATTGTTCGTTTAGACAGTTCAACGACTTTTGACTTTATGACTTAAATATCCCACATCCAGTCAAACCCCAGTCACTATCTCCGGGCATGACTCTCATTAACCTTCCTCAACAAACTCCGGATGTTTCATCAAATCCCTAAGATCAAAACATAGATAATAACAATGGGTTTCGCAAATACAGACAATCCTTTAAGCCTAGGCGACGCCACTGCAGATGTTCACAAGTAACATTATTCTAATTTTGTAATGGCAAATAGAGATAGACTTTTACAAGATACTCTTTAAACAATACTATTATATTTTATAGTAGCTTAAGGTAGAAGTGGCACGAGTCGCCGAAGATGACAACAAACAACATATGAACTAAATTAAAATATATTGTGAAGCCTTGTCCAAACTAGGGCACAACTCGCGATCATCATTCTCTTGCCCTTATCCCAATTCATTTGGGGTCGGCGCAGCATGTCTTCTTCTTCCATATTCTCTATTACTCGTCATCTCATCAGACACCTCCTTTCTTCTATCATTTCTTTGGTGTCCCTGTACCAATACCAATCCACATTCATACTCCAAATTTTCCGCACAACATTTACCTCATTCTTCCGTATCACATGCTCATACCACGACAACCGATTACTACACAAATTTTCAGTCACCGGCGCCACTTTCAAGTTTCAGACTTCCTCTTATGCACTAATTACTTATTTTAAGTATACATTCGCGTAACACATTACACATCCCCCTTAGCATTCTCATCTCAGCCGCATGTACAACTCGCGATATGACGCATTTTCGGCTATATGCAACGCAAATATTAGTCTGTTGATATCACATAAAAAAGAGTACGACAGGGTTATTTTTTCTATTTCAGGGTATCTATAAATATATCAATGAAAAACAATTTTCTTCCCTGTGTGAAGTTTTGAATGACCACGTGGCCCGTGGTCTTTCATAACTTATGCAATAGATTTTGATAAGGTTTTTACCAAACATTAAACTAAAACATATTAAAGAAAATGAATAAACATTTTTTTTATACAGCCAAGGTACACAAACTGCTGCTTGCTATTTTGGCTGGTTGCTATTTTGAACATAATATCATAAATCATGACAAGGCAACAATTTATGGGTCTTCAAATCGATCGCGATGGCATAATAAGACGAATGGTTTATTAACCTTTACTAGCTTCTGTTCCATTGAAGAAAAACTCAAATTATAATTACAATACAATATCAGCACGCGTATTAGCGTTCATTTGACGATTCTCCATACTTTGTACAGGTAGTCCTATTGTTTTATTGAAATATTTCGAAACTGTTGATAATTTAATTAGTAATACTGCTACTACGTAAACATTGGTAAGTTCTTCATAATGACTCAAGAATACTTTGAAATAATAATGACAATATAAGTATATTTTGTCTTACAATAGAATAATGGACAACTGTTTTTGCAAGCAATTATAGTGTCTGTATGATTGGGCCCAACATTCAGCGCAGGTCACACCGGTAAAACGATGCCTCGCCCGGCTCGTTTGCTCGCTCGCTTGCTGGCTGTGTAGCCTGCGCTTTACGTGTATAACTGCCGAGTGAATTTGAATGCGTGTCGCACAATGACGTAAGGTTTTGTATGTCAATTCAACGCATATACGCAATGCCTAATTTAAATGCGATGCACATACTTTATTTGGTGGCTTTTACTTAAAATATTCTGATATTTTGAGAATTTTTCAACGAGTTTAACACTAGAATAGGTAATTTATTTGCCAGTTCCATTTGTGAAAAGAATATAATAATTTGAGTTTTTCCTAAGATTTCATAATTATAATTCGGAAAGTAAACTACTGACAATCCAATTATTATTTTCATGATTATGCAGCTTTCAAAAATAACAAACGGAAAACCTAAATACCATTTGGTAGAACTACCATACAAATGTGCTGTTGCGGTGTTGCCCTCAATGAATGCAAAGATGTTGATAAAAAACACCCATTTACTTTGAACAAAAATATAACACTTTCAGCCAAGCATACTGCGTCACCTAGTCATGTTTCAGTCTGTATGATTCACGTTTATTTTACAATAATATTATACATTATTAAATGAATGAATCTGTAATCTTTTTGTAACTAAGATTAAATATTATCATGTTGATCTATAACGATGATCTACTGTTACAATGGTTCCAAATAGTTAACTAACCTACCTTCTAATGAAAAGACTTCGTCTAGTAATTTAGTTCTACCAAGTTGCTTATATTCTGACCTATAGTATTCACCTCTTAAGGTGGAAGCTCCACAGTACCCTGGAGCATCCACTTAAGGGGATGTCAACACCAAAATGCGCGCACACTGTTATTTGTATGGGAGTAAACGAGAGCGAGAGAGTTACTGGGCGGCCAGGTTTTAGAAGAAAATAATGAATAAATATTGAAATAAAAAAAGTGTGGATTATTTGTGAAATATGACTCGTTAGCGGTTTAGGTATGAATATGTTGACTTCACGTCAAAAAAAATAAAGACAGAACCGTTTAATGATGATTTTAAGACCACTCTTTGCAATTATTTTCTATCGAGCCGATTTCGTCCAATTATGTATCGAGTCCGTCCACGGTCCTTGAAATATGGGGCTCTAAAATGGCCGTTTTGTCAAATCAAAATATGAATCACGTTAAAAAAATTAAATTTTAAAATAGATCTTAAGTTTTAACTATAAAGTCTATTTTAATAAATTCATATGCATTCCTTATGAAAAAAACTCATTCACCGAATTGCAGAGAATGTAATCAGATTGAAGACGTACAGCATTTACTGATGGAGTGTGTCCGCAACAGGTGCGAGAGAGAGTCTCTTTTGAAAGAATTAGAATTAAATAGGCTTAACGTAGGATTAATACAATCACTTTTATCCCAACCAACTTCAGAAGGTGCCAAAAAGTTATGTCATTTAATAACAGTCCTTCATCGGTGACTTCTATCTTTACCCCAAGTGTTTTATATAATTGTTACCCAGTATAGTAGTAGTAATAGTAAGTGTTTTTTGTAAGGTTTAATGTAACAATGGTAAAAGGCACGATGGGGTTGACATATCTGGTTAGATAAAAACCCCAAAACAAATAAAGAGAGAAAAAAAAAACGTGATTCATATCAAGATTCTGCTAAAGCGGCAATTTTAGGCCCCATGATGAATATTAACATTCTTTTTTTTGATGTGCTAGAACAAATAGTTTTTCTTAAAAAACTGCTTAAATCGATGTTTCGATTAGGTGTTGTCAGCCCCTTAATATTGTTTGAATAGGAATTAAAAGGTTTAAAGAACCTCTTATACTCTCTCTCTCTGCCTCGTTGGTCTTGTGGTCGCAAGCGCAACTGCTGAGTATGTGGTCCTCGGTTCGATTCCCAGGTCGGGCAAATTGTTATTGGGTTTTCCTATCAGGAATTTCTCAGTAGCTGCCACGGATTCTGGATTTTTACGCTGTTGATGGCATTAGGCTCGCCCCAATTACATGGGACTTAATCATAACTGGCGAAATGTGGGTAGGTACACCTCTGCCTAACCCTTCGATGATTACAGGCGTGATGTTATGTATTCAGGTCAATGTAAGTATCCGAAATACCATCTGTTACAATAAAATTGATGAGCCAAACCTGGTGTCGAGAGTTTTCATGCCGCTCATAGGCCTCTGACTTGGCTTTACATGCCGTCGAGAAATATCTATCAGGCATGGCTGGTTGGTTTTCTCACGACGTTTTCCTTCACCGAAGCAAGTTATAATTATACAATACGCACATGAATTCGAAAAATCTAAGAATTTTTATGGTGAAACACAGATATTTAAGGCCTCACAAAATATAAAAGGACCTGCAAATCTGCAATAGCTTGAAGAAATGCCAGCCAGCTCTATAATCTAGGACAATATAGGTTATCTGATAGCGTCTCCTATCAATAGAATAAGTGATTCAATCGATAAGAAACTAACCCCCGAATACTGAAACGTCACCCAAAATTTAAGTAGCACTTAAATTTAACAGATACTCAAAAGTGACGTTTGGCCATACGAAATTTAAAGTTTAGGAGCTGCTCAAATGTTAAGCAGCCCTTAAATTTTGAGTGACGTTTCAGTATTCAGGGGTAAGTATATCTATTAATTAAAATTAGAACCAGTAGTTTTCCTACATATTACAACAATTCCGATTGGGCCCTCATCATCTCGCAAACCTTTTCCCAACCAAGTTAGGTTACAGGAGAATTTCAGTATTTTATCTGGCGTCCATCTCTACCCAGTTTCTGGGTAACACGATACCCAGTCTGACAACCAGTCTTACCAATGGTAAGACTCGATGCCAGACTTAAGACTTCTGGCTATCCATCACGACAGTCAAAGATCTACAAATGAGAGCCAGCAATCAACACTGATAGGGTAAACATTTACAATTAAAATCTCTTCAATAAACCTGCGCCGTCGCATACCAAATGCTAATGCGTTGTAACGAGCACAAAACATCCCGGGCATATAATTATTACGGCCTTGTGATTATCCTCAAATGTACTGGAAATCGATAAACAAATGGAGAATTAACCTTTAAGTAATCCAAATGCTTTAAAAAATGTCTGAAACATCTAGCTGTGGAAGTTGACTGAATAATATTGAATAGCATGATGCATTGATGAACCTCGCAAAATATTTTGGTTTGTGGGTTTTCTTAGGGGCGGAGTTTTAGGAGTAGGAGAATTCGCTTAGGGGCACAATGAGCAGCAAATAAAACCAAATATTTATACTTGAAGACAGTACTAGTAAAGAGGGAGGCTTTAAGTGTCGTAATACATTTAAGCCTCCCTCTTTTCTAGACATTGTTGTCCCACAGCTGGGCAAAGGCCCCAAGTCCTTATAAAACAATCAATAACGTATAATATGATCCAACAATTAGTTTTTTCTATTTGTTTTGGTTGATTTGATTGTTGACTCATTTCATTCATAATTCAAGTGCCGGCCTATCGTTTTATTATTTACTAGTACTACTCGCCAGGCTAATGACCCACCAATGATGAAGGTAGTCATATATTTATGACATTTTAAATATAGAGATGTTTTTGGTCTTTTTGTATGCTTTTGATCAAGATTCTAACCGGCTGCTGAGTTGCATACCCAGAAACTTTTTGTTTTTGTAAACACTGTTAAATTCTTATAAAATGGCTTTCCATTCAAAGTAGGTATTTCAAAAGCATCACCATAATGTTATGGAAAAACGTCTTATAAATCATGCCATTCAAAACAACGTTACAAATCCTTTTTGACATCAATGTATAACTTAAAGTGCAATATTTTAAACGTCATTAGTTTATATTTTCACAATGCCTATAATTATTCCTTGCAGTCTTTGATCATTATTCACTCATATTACTATCATAATACACCGTCAGCTCACTCAATAAACCATTACTCAATGTTGTTATAGAAACTTTGAATTATTCTAGCATAATTAAACTATGTTTGAATCGTACTATAATATTAGTAAACAAACCTGCACAATCAAATCCGTCAACCACGTCCTGATATCAGGAGCCGCGGTTGAAACCTCGGGCATCATCGTTGTTGAAAACTCCATGATATCGCTAATATTCATTTTTAAAAAGTAAACAGGCTGTTCGCCTAACTTCCTTTGCACAAATAAAACACTGTTTGGTTCCCGCCAAAAGTACGAAGTGTCACATCGCGCGCCGAAGAAAGAGTGTTAATAAAAACTGATAAAATAATCATTTAAACATCTAGATAATATAAAATATTTCATAAAACATTCGTCATAGACGGCGTCAGTAGTTCGAGTTTGTGCGACGATAACACGCGACCGCACGGCTTGTGCTTCGCGCGAGGACTACTTACAATATAAACGAACTACCTTTAGCAGAAAACTATAGGCACAGGAATAAACTAGTAAGTTCACACACACTATTAAATTGAGTCACTGCCAGAATATGTTTTAGGTGGATTTTAAACTCTCTTCCTATAGATTAATTTGTCAATGTTTTGATAAAAGTTGGCGTGAGCAAATATTATTTTTGTCCATAATATTTTCGCGCGCGGTTTGACGTCAGACAAACTGTCTGCGGAGGTGGAGAGGAAATTGTGAAATTAGATTCACATGGCATATCAGACTGTCTGGCTGGCGATAATATTTATTTATTTTCTGAAACTAGTTATAAGTAATAACCACGTGCCAAATCAGTAATAGAACGTGTATTTGTCAACGCCTTTATCAACTACTGAGGATCTATACTATCGTATAAATGACATGAGGGCCATTTAGAGGTGTCAGTTAGTTATGTTTTCCATTGAGGTGGTATCGAAGGGTGTGTAATTACGGGATTTCCGTAAGTACGGACTGACATGAACTATTGATCGCTCACGTGGTACGTCAATGTCATTCCTGATTTCCCAACATTTCCCAGATATTTTTTTTTTGTTTTGGCCTTATAACGTTTTCTCAGCCCTTTGATACGCAATAGGATCACTAATTGCTACTACCCTCAAATATGAAAGAAAGTATCA
The DNA here is from genome assembly GCA_963853795.1 of Xestia rhomboidea. Taxonomy (NCBI): domain Eukaryota; kingdom Metazoa; phylum Arthropoda; class Insecta; order Lepidoptera; family Noctuidae; genus Xestia; species Xestia rhomboidea. Next base: position 9,582,833 of record OY970774.1, read on the forward strand.
TGGTATATTTTTTAAGACCTACCTTATTGATACCCCTATGGGGACTACAGGAGCTAAACGCGAGTTTTATAATCTTTTAACGAGTAAAACCATCCTAAAATACATGAGATCATTCTGATTTTTTGGCAAATAATTCTACAAGCAACATATAAGCATCATAGTGTTTTTTTTTTTTTTTAGTCCATTCAATAGATTTTTTGTAAATCGCAAAAAAACACTCATTTCGAACTATTCGGCCCGCAGTGACTGACGTAACCGCCACTTTGTAGTGCAAGCTGATTAGAACTTTATTCTAACAATCTTTCAAACGAAGTTTGAACCACCACAAATAGAGTTGATAATTAAGCTCCTGTAGTCGCCTGAATGTTAATATTCATTTATGTATTCAGCATAGTATTTTAATAGTAATCCTTGTCAACTATATGCATAAAAATTACGAAGTCAAAATAGAACGATTAATGTAAAACAGATCGTTAATATACTAAGAGTATTTTTAACCTGTTTATGGCTATTTTAGTCCGAGAACTCTGAGATACAGCAGATGTTTGTAAATATTCGCAACATTTACGTCTTATCTATCCAAGATTTGACAAAAACAAACGAAAACCTTATAGATTCGTCCTGTCCGTCTGTCACAGACATTTTGCTCCGGGACTGTTGGAACAACACAGTTGTTTGGAGTGTAGTTGTGTTCTGGGAACCGCTAAACAAAAGTGATGTGAAATTATGAAAAAAAAAAAAGGGGTGTCCCATGTCCATAATTCTATATGTAACTGAGGGCTGAAATAAATGCTGGATGTGTATCGACAGCTCTTGAAAAATGATATCGAGGTTTCTAAATATATTTTTTCTTGTTTGTGGTTGATGAGATATTGGCTTCTAATGCCGTAAGTCGTGTCCCTGAAACTTAAGTTCTACCTTAGCCCGAGGGCCCGTCAGTCTATTAGTTTTATTGAGCTCAGGGACGGTGTTTAGCTGATTCATATTGATGAAGCGTCAGTTTACCATAATACAACCATTATAATACCTACCGGCTTTTGTCTGTCTCAAGCTGCATTACTCGAAGCGCGGTTACTCTTTGCTATGATAGGAATAGGAATCTATTCTTTGGAACTTGACAATTTTAAGCACTTCATTGAAATAAAAAGCGATGAGGTTTCTCACTATGTACTGTGTAGGCGTCAAAGGCGAAATTGACGTTAGTTTTCTTAGGTAATTAGTACCTTACCTTTATGTTCTTACATGGGGATTTTATGATTATGATACGCACTACGTCGTCAATTATAAGCGTAAACAAAGGTAATAACACATTCATATGTTAATTAACATTTATCAAGGCCGACAATAACGTGTTATCTAATGAACAGAACAGAAATATAATATAGAACTTATGAATAATATCCGGCTCGGAGGACCAAAATTGATTGTTTTTGTTTTGTTGCCTAATGTTATTTTTGTACTTTAAAGGTTGTTTGTTTTGAGCATTTAATTAAATTTTGTGCCTTGTCAAAATGTAGCTAACACAAGTTTACTTTAAAAAACTAGACAAACGTGCTATATGTTTTAATGGTTTTTATTCACGTTGCATCGAACTTTGTGCAACTTGCCTTACTAGGTCCTTCCTAGTTCATTATCAGTTTTATCTCATGATAAGCAGAGATAAGTTTTGTCCTGAAGTTCTAACACATACAAATAAAACTGATTAGAAACCTAATTGATAACCGGACTGTATGTGGAACTATTGCAATAATATCAATACAAATGTGAGTCAGTCTATACTTAAAATGTCATTTACGGGATATCTTCCGTGATTATTATTAATTTTGAGCTCCCGATATTTTTTTTTTGTACGTGACATTTTAATTTTAAGTAAGTATATGTAATTATAAACCGTGAAAGCTTCAAACAGTGTGTGAGTCAGTCTGTTTCCTACATTCTCACGGTTAAACTATTGTTGTACGGATTGTTGTCCAATCTTGCTTGCAATTGCTCTCCTCCTCTCTCCAAAGGGGCAGAAGAATATTTTTGTGCTTACTTGGTCTCGGAAAATTTCAAACAGTAGAGGACCCGTGATTTATATTAATGCTTCGCATTTATCACTGAAGGTACTCAGCAGATTTTAAATCAAGAAAATAATCAGCATCCTGGTGAAATCAATTCGTAACCCTAAACGCATAGGCAGCAAAAGCCTGGCGAGCATTCATTTCATGATTTTGCACTCGTAATATCGGTTGCGGCTTTCGAATAATGGCAGTCAATTTGGCTAGCAAACAAAGCTACCTCCTCGATTAGGCACCTGCCTTTTGTACAGGCTTCGTGCCTACAAACTATGGCATTCGATGCCTTGCTAATCAAAATACTCGGCCTTTACGACCCCCAAAAATTAACTCGTGAGTCGTGACCGTTATTTGGAGAAGTAAATAAATGGATCGTTGACACGAAGGGCCAAAATGAATTAGTAATTCTTAAGCCTTTCGCAAATGATGCTACCAAGATGACGCGACAGGATTTCGTTGGATATTCATGACACATATTGTGATTCAGCAATATCAAAATGTCTCGGGTTCAAAAGGTTTCGTAGGCAGCGTCTCCATTAATGATCTATGCCTGAAGAATAGGCAGGGAGAATCTATTCATCATTACAATAGTAACTGAACTTTGTGGCAAAGTATGTAGTTTTAGTATTGGTGCTGAGTTTTGCTAAACAATGAGTTGATTAAAAACTGTCCCATTATTTTGCTGCAAGCATAGGAGTAGGTACTTCTCTTAATATAAGAACGATATACCTACAGCACATCAGTCTATTTCTCAACGTGGATTCGGTAAAAACCTCGCATAGTACGCTTTTCCGCAAAAATCGTGATAACTGTCATTACCACAGTGGAGTTCTTTAATTTTGGGCACTGAGTATCATCGCGTACAAAAGCCGTATTCAGCGGTCATTCTAAGGGCGCCTTTCATTACTTTACCCCCAAGGTCATTAGTTACCATGGTGATGGTTTGGTACTTGCGTATCCACACAGCGCCTTCAAGTTCAAGGTTGTCGTAAAGAATCGCGATACTATCACTGTGCACGATTTTGAATTCTATTGGTTTGCGAAGTAAAATTGTTTTTCAGCATGATTTAAAGACAATACTTTTTAACAGTGTGTTTTTTTAGAGTCGAAAAAACTTCACCAAAGAAGTTAATTTTTAATAATATAAATACTTAGATGAAAAAAAAATTGTAATATAAATTCTGGAATATAAAATTCTTCTTCTCTCGATACTTATTTGATGCATTCCAAAACAATAATTTTATCGCTCGCCTTAGTTACGTTAGTCTAACGTAAAATAACCTTCTACACAGGCGTGTAGCGAGTTACATTACAAGTCTGTCCCTAATCTCTAGATTTTTGCACGTACGCGACCAAGGTGAAACGGCTACCTTCGAAATACTAACATTGATGCTACCGCGTGCTGCAAATCTAAATAGCTATGTCTCCTGGTTGTAAACGGACCCTTCACGAAGCCGGCAACCAAGCATTATGTACATCAAACTAAGTAACTTTACGCTATAATTGTGGCTGGGAAACGACTTTTTTTTGGGGTGAGAAATCATGTTTTACGATTAGACTCAATAATGTAACGCACTCAAAACATTGTGCTGTTGTATGGATTAAATAGCACGGGGCTCGTAGACGTGTTTAAAGTAAAAATCTAACAATGAAAAATGTATTTAAAAAAACTTGTGAAAATGTTTGAACTTTGACCCCCAACATCTCCGTAACTAGAAGGTTCCGAAGTATGGTCTAGAACAAAAAAAAATATTGCAATGACAGGGTGAACAAGTGCCTTTGGTCTTCGTTAAGCGTCTATCTATTTACACCCTTTATGTCTATCGGGTCTATCCCAATTACATAGGTCACATCGATCCGGCTCGAAGGACCAAAATTGTCTATCTACGGCATTAGAAATAATATATTCTTACCGAAATATATCATAATTTTGCAGGTTATTTTTATAGTTCTATTAGCACTTAGCAGCTATGACAGATACTGATTGCTTTACTTTTTCATTCCAGTCTGTAGTCTAAATATCTATCTGTTTAGTTGGCGTAATCTGACAAAAAGCTGTTACAATAAACGGTTTGGCAAAACAATGGGTACCTAAACCCTATCATATAATAGTCCATTATTGTTTGTTCGCTTGATATAATTTATTTTACTAAATCCAAATGAAAATAATAGATAACACACAGTCAACTGCGACATGGTTCCCAGGACCAATATAACACTAGATTATATACCACTTTTGGACTATCTTGGCTATAATTCATACTGGTCAGTCCAAGGTTTTGGGCATAACCGCTTATTCAGACTATTCCGGACCTATTACCTAACTATGTGGGTGCGTGCTTTATCGTTAAAGTTCTGCCTAGATATAAATCTAACTACTAATTTTGCAGTATTATGTGATTGATGATGTTACGAGCTACGAATTGCTATCTTGTCCGGGATAGAAAGAACATTTTATTTGTAATTTTCTATGGGAGGCCTAGAAAACGCTGGCGTGACGACTTAGAGGCGTTTGTGAGAGATTGGCCTGAGAAAGCCGCACGTAGAGAAGAGTGGAAGGTTATGGCGGAGGCCTTTGCCCAGCAGTGGGACAATATAGGCTAATAAAAAAGAATTCAAAAAAATCTGAATGAACCATACTTAAAACTGTATATTTTATTTTTAACCCTCGATGAAAAAATAAGAGTTATAAGCTTTTTTTGCTGAATATTACGATCAGTTTTGCGCTGATCGCAAATCGAAACTATCCATATTCCTGCATCAATCAATGTAAATATTGTTTTCCCAACAAGGTTGTGAAAAGGACTGTGGACTGTTCCTTATCATGTTATCACAGTCTGTCATAAATTCAGAAAAGTCATAGGAGTTGGCTCTAAAACTTTTATAACATTACGCGCCTAGCGCCTAGGTTCTGCGCACAATAACTTGGACACAACGATATAGGCTATAACTTTTTATAGTTCATAATTCGTCAAACTTAACTAGTATCTACTTATTCCCCAGTCTCGCCTTCTAGCTTTCAGCTAATGAGCTTAAACAGAACTCTCATATCCTAAAAAATGGGCTAGCTACTCAACTTTCTCGGTGAAATTAATACACGAACACCTAAACACAGATTGTTCTTAAATTATCCTTTTCACCATCAGACTTGTATAATTATGCTTAAGAGTGATCACAGAGGGCTCCTACAGCAGTAGTGACAACCACAGCTACTCAGCAAGACTACCAATTAACTGACATGCATGATGCAGGTTAAAAACTTTCGTTGCATAAGACGTACTAACAAATTAACCCGTTTTCCACTAAACTATGCGGTTTCAAAATATCCAAATCAACGTCTGCATATGAAAACAAAATGAGAGGTAAAGAAGCACGTAAAGCGGTCATCCTTTCGGTCGGGAGCGGTCGGCGCCTCGGCCTACTATTACCGGCCAGACGTCCTAGGTTACGAGATGTTTGTAAACAAGTTATCTATTAAGGGGACTACAGGAGCTAAACGCGAGTTTTATAATGCAAAAAAGCATAATTATGATTCACTGCAATAAACAAAACCAGAAAAATATATGATATTCTTCAGGATATATAAAAATCAATGTATGATTAATGTGTGTATGTGTGTGTGTGTGTTTGTGTGTATGTATGTGTGTGTGTTGTATTCAATTGTTGGTGAGCCAAATAAATAAAATAAAATAAATATATGCTAATATGATAGTGTTTTGAAAACATAATGGAACTAATTTTACTAGATAAAAAAAATCACGAACTTATCTCTAAAAAATTCTTTTAACTAGTAAAAACCATACTAAAATACATGCGATCATTCTGATTTTTTGGCAAATAATCTACAAGCAACATATAAGCATGATAGTGTTTTATTTTTTTAGTCCAATCAATAGATTTTTAGTAAATCGCAAAAAACCACTAATTTCGCACTATTCGGCCCGCAGTGACTGACGTAACAACCACTTTGTAGTGCAAGCTGATTAGAACTTTATTCTAACAGTATTTCAAACGAAGTTTGAACCACCACAAATAGAGTTGCTAATTTAGCTCCTGTAGTCGCCTTAATAGTTTAATACGTCCACACGTTCGTTTGTTCCACTGAGCATGAGGTCCCTGGGTTCGATTTCCGGGTCGGGCAAAGTGTTATTGGGTTTTTCCATCAGGAATTTCTCAGTAGCAGCCACGGAGTCTGGATTTGCGCTTGGTTGATAGGAATAGGGTGTGAGTCTATCTGGCAGTGCCCAACGAGATTTATCAACAGGAACACCTAAAGAAAATAATTAAGATATATTTTGTATAAATGACGATTCTATAAAGTGTCTAGCCAGCGCGCCGCTTATGATTATTTTTATTGTTATTATACTTTCAGATCGACCAATAGTGCTCGGAGTTAAAAAAAAATGTGAAAATGTTGGAACTTTAACTTCCAATATCTCCGTAACTAGAAGGTTCCAGACCTCTTATTCACAACGCTTCGATTCGATTTTCGATTCGGAAAGTCGTATGTCTATCTTTTTTTGACATTACGAAATCGAGCGAGATAGACATACGACTTTCCGAATCGAAAATCGAATCGAAGCGTTGTGAATAGCTATGCTGGTGTCCAGAAAAAAAATGACCACAATGACGGGGAGAACAAGTGACTTTCAGCTTTGTTAAGGGTGTATTTACACCTACCTATTTAAGTTATTGAGCCAGTCAGTCGGTCATTTATAAAAAAAACGTCCTGTAATTTTCGCTACTGATAACACAATTGCTGAAAAAGTGAGTCAGAATTTTAAAACATAACCTTGTGTCGTAACGTTGACTTTCACTTGGTTTCAGTTAATTTCATTAAATGGATAGTGTCAATTTCGATTCGATGAAGAATTTAATTAGTTTTATCGAATTATATCAGTTACGTGACTCGGTTATCACAATTTCTTCAATCAAGTGGTACGGTTTGCTTAATTGTTTTTTTTTTGTTTTCTAGCACTGACAATAGAAGCCCATATAAATTTTTAGCCTCCGCTGTCCGTCCGTCCGTCAGTCTGTCAGCGGGCTTTATGCCCGCTGACAGACTCGCTCATGCTCCATACGCTCATGATCCATAATAGGTAGACAGTTGAAATTTTCACAGGAAAAATGAATTAAAAAAGGGGGCTCCCCTACTACGATAATACGAAACTCTTCATGCACGAGTCCAACTCGCCCTGAGCCGGTTTTTTTTTTCAAATATGAACCCATGCCTTTGGGATTCAGAACAACAGCGGATTAATTCCGGCTTCCAGGTTTGCCTCACAATTACTGGTCATTAACATGACGGGACCAACAGGAGACGTGGTCGATTCACCTGGACGTTACGGTTGGCATGTCTGAAAGTCTGAAGTATCAACCGTTCCGTCTTTTACAAGCTCTGATAGTTGTTCGTCATCACAACTTCGTCCATAGTTTCATAAATTATCATGAAATTAAAGTGTTTTTAAACATAGTTTTTAGTTAGTAGTAAGAGTTTATAGTAATCTTTTGGGGCGAAATTTGTGAAATTGTTTTGAAATACCTAGTCCAACTAAAAAAGATTCGACTTTTTGAGATATGCCCGGACAAACATACACTTCTGTTAGAAGCTGGGTCGAATTTATAATCTTCTATTTTGAAGTCTGTTAAAAACTAGATAGCTACGTCAGTACTAATCAAGGATCAGAATCCTTGAACACTTTAGTACAAAATTGTCAAAGCCATTGTCATTTATTATACGAAGAACGTCCCCATTGATGTCAATTACCGAGGTTATTAGGTATTTATATTTACCAACGAAGACAACAAAATTAGTGCTTACTCACATGTAAGTACAGTGGGTGCAATAATTAAGTGTAGATAGATAGGTACAAGCAATTAACGACTACTTTTCAAAGAGTACGAGAACCATGAGATCGCGGCATTGTCATCACTTGTCTGAGTGTCTGAGTGTGTCGAGTTCCTTACATAGTTTACAGGTGTTTATCGTTTTCCTGCATATCTACTGATGCTGCATACATAGTCTTCTGCTAACTGTACTACTTGTATTAACATTTTAATCTTTTGGTCATTATTCACAAGGTTGTGAGAGAGAAAATCCCACATTCGCTTTTGGCACGAATTAACGTCTATATTTATTTTTAACAAGTAGGCCATGTAAACGCAGTTTGCATGAAACCCTTCAAACTTGTTACCTTGGTCTTAATTTATGAAAAAAAAGTCGACTCATTATCTGAGCAAGGTTGCTTTAATTACCTTTTTGTGCAAATATTGTTATCTCACTAATTTCCTTGCGAATATTTTGAAATGATGCAGCGGTGATTGTGAGTATTTGTGAGCTTAGGGACCTTAGGGCAGGGCCCTTACCACTATTTATTTGGGGTCGGCGCAGCATGTCTTCTTCTTCCATACTTCTCTATTACTCGTCATCCCATCAGCCACCTCCTTTCATGCCATATCATCCTTAACATGTCCTGCCAAATCACAAATACACAGATTTTGGCAGGTCTAAGCATACTAAGCCGAGTTTCGTCTCTACATATACATATGCTATTTCCGCTTTCCAAGCGACACCTACTCTATAACGTCTTTAAACAGAACGAGCGTGCTGTGTTGTATAATAATATTAGGCATTACTTACATCAGGTGTCATATTGTAGCTTTTTTTATTCGGATGGGAAATCATCAAATGACTCCTCCCGCAAAACGCATCCATGTTTCTTCATAGGCCTTTGTGTTCCAGGGCCGCGGTATCTCTTTCGAACAGTCCCGCAGCCCCGGCAGGCATCGGCCCTTGCCGCATCGGACCCCTTCCTTTTTGCTGACATCTCTTTGAGGCGCGCGTGTAACACGAACGCGACGTCGTCATAAGACGGACGGACGGCGAGCTAGCCCATAGCTCACCGTCCACAGGTCCACGCCTACGGACTACGGTGGCCGGGGCCACCGCGTGGCCCCCGACGCCCGGTGCGTCTCCCGCGGCGGCTGGGACGTGAGGTTCTCTCCCAAGGGTAAAATGATTACTCGATGCTCGGGCGCAACAAGAATGTTCGTAGATATTTATTTATGGATATAATCACACACATTAACATTAAGCTCTGTATTCGTGTTAAATAAACCTTGACTTTAACCATGACCCCTGGGTCAACTGTAAAAATAAACCACAATCCTTAGTTTTTATTGCCTGTTCAATTTTCAATTGCCTTAAAATATTGCGAGGTGGTAAGCTAAACAATGTTCTAACTTATCTACACAGCACAACGTGCAACGTCACAAACAGGTATTTATTTATTTTCGACTAAAATAAAATTTGACCACTACAGCTTTTGTCGTTTGGGCTTATCATGGTTACTGACTGTACTACCACATTTACTGACGGTCTGCCACTTTTCACCCTTATGCCCTAAGTAATAAAGAGGCATCCTTTAATTACGTGAGGCGTTTAGGGGGGGGAGGGCGTCGAGCCGAATCTCACCCAATCTCATGAGGGAGAGGGTGGTCTCTGCAAATATCACGTAATTTTGTTGAAAAGTGGTCGACTCAGTGAACTCGATAGTACCTACGGATCGTCGTGAAAGCTGACCCAACTCCGAGGAACATGCCTACCTCTTTAACCGACTTCTAAAAAAGGAGGAGGCTATGTTTAGCATATTTTTTTACGAAAATGATCAATAGCCAATAAAGATACCTAAATGAATTAAGAAACAATAGATAATAGAAAGACAAATGCAATTTCTTAAAGATAATTTATGCCATCTACCTTATTGATTTAGAATTGGTCTTTTTATTGTAGAAATTGCGATTCTATTAAGAACAATAAGGACCTAGGGGCTTCTTATCGACAATGACATTATTATGGACAGTCATTAGTATGTTTTAATTAGTTGAGTTAGGTTTTTATCTACAATGAAACCATCGATCATCATTACCTTGCCTGTTTCTATATTGTTTCTGGCTCCAATGACCAAACTGTTTTCAAAGAACCAAAAAATCTTATCTACCTACTCGTACTTCTAATTTGTTCTTTTTTTTACTTACTACAAGTTTTACCAATGTAAATTAACTTCCATGTCTAATAATAAAGCTGATCGTACCATATTGAAGTTTTTTGTTCCAACTAAAGTCCACATCATACTTTTTGTAACAATACTAAACGTAACTACAATAATGAAATCATCAAATGAACATCGAATGAAATTATAGTCGAAGTCAGCTAAATTGTTAAGCAAATTGACTACTTAATACAATTTTCCATATAAATAAATAAATAAATATCGCTGGACAGTACACACAGCGCCATCTAGTGCCACACTAAGCAACGAGGCTTGTGTCGTGGACACCAGATAGTTGATATACTACATTCAAAGTACACCTGTCATTCTTTGACAGCTGTATGTAATGGCTACATGTAAAATCCTAACCTAGTGCATAGTCTAGTGTGTCAACTTGATAAGCAATTACTTTAACTGACTGTACCTTTGAATGACAGACATGCAAGTAGCTCTTGAGTTTTTTTTTCAAACGGTTCCAAGGTTTTTTTCTCTTTCACGAGATTTTTTTCCAATAGATATCCCATGTATGTACGGCAACGTCAACAACCTCATTTACCATTACTATAATTACAGAATACAACCTACGCAATGTTATACATAACACATTATATCATCAGTTCGTCAAGTACTGCCACAAAAAATTACGTGTCTTAGAAGGATGTAGCTCTATCACGTGTTTTTTTTTTCAATTGTGTCTTATTGGATTAATATTTTATTGTACTACCACTGGTTTTTGAGAATAATTTCTTTCATCTTGGTGATTCTCCATAATAGGGAATATTATATGAAACTTTTGTATTCCTTAAAAAGCCTTGTATTGGCCCATCTAAACACTGTGGTAAACTTGTTTAACTTTCTAATACTAATAACTTTATAATATTTTTCAATGTAATATTTTATGTAGCGTGTTTTTGGTGAAACGGAACGCAATTTCAAAACGCATCGTCGCCGGTAGTGACGTCAAACGCTTTGTGTCAAAGTAACACTTATATTTGCAAATTTCTTAAAGTTTCACAAGATGATATTATAATATTGTTATTGCAATGTTTGCTTGAATAAAGCACATATATTTAGTAAAAATAATGGTAAAACAATAGATGTAAACAAGGCATATAGAGACGCCAACCGCTTTGACAGGAATGGTCGCGACAGTCATGGACTTTTGAACTGTCGATGTCGTAGAAAATTGTAGAAGTTTAATATTTTTTTTGAGAGACAAGCAGTCGTTGAACTTAATTTAATTACCTTTTTATTATTTTCTTGGGTTGATAGTACTGTACTTCATTGATTTAATTGAAGAAAAAAATACATGCATATTCCCCATTATTTATTAGTATAATGTGCATTAGAATCATTATTATTTGTTGGATCAAAGTCTTTGGTCAAAAAGAATTATTTATGATTATATTTAAGAAAACCTTTAATTTGATGACCCGAGATTGGTCGTCTTAATATCGTCATTACACCTTTCTAAACGCCCAACTGATCCCTTAATAATTTTGTTTTTTCACCAGCCAGGCATAGCACGACTCGAGACTTTACAAATTGCATAAAACATTGTGCATGTATTTCTACCTATTGATGATTGTCAACAGCCGTGAGAACTGCTAATGTGGGTTCAACGACTGTTAATGCTTGACAAAACGCAATAACCTTATCTCAAGCCAGGATAACACAAAACACAGTTTTATCACATTAGGTAAACTATTAGCATAATTATCTAATAATGAATTCAAATTCAGGGTACATTGTTCTCAATAACAAGTTACTTACATTAAATTAAAAATTAAAAAAACCCCCGAGTCGTAGGGTCTTAATTTCAACGTTATTTTTTTCTTTTTATAGGGTTTCACGTTTATACTTTATTTGTGTGGGGGTTTTTTTAATTTTTTATTTCTTTTCTTGCATTTTAAGATTCAGGTAATTTGGTGTTTAATCAGGTGTTTTATCTGTCAAAAAGGTAAATAAAAATTTATTCGTTAGGTTAGGTTAGGTTAGGTACCTAGGAGGTACCAGTATCACTCCACTTTCCTCCTCAATCTAGGGCATTGATAAGACAATTTTTTTTTTTGATTTTTTTACGTTAGTTAATACTCCTAATTCCCTTTCAATATAGTGTACATTATTCTACTATTCAAGTCCTTTCATTTGATACCCATATCGAGTGAGTTGTGAAAAAAATGTAATTCGCCATTTTGTAGTGGCGGCCCTCTAGCACCGATTTTAACCAAACATAGCTAAGAACACTCCCGACTAATTCACCTTTCAAACAAAATCAATATCGGTTCATCCGTTCGGGAGCCACGATGCCACAGACAGACACACACACACACTCAGGCAGTACGTATGGAAACCAGTGCAGTTACGAAGCCTTTGCAGGCCTATTGAGCCAGGCCAACCTAATCGCCGGGATTCGCATTTCCACATAATCTCTATTTTGTAGCGCTAAGAAACACCATTTATTTGCTGTTAGATAACAATGCAATGGCATCAAAAGATACTTACATATTTAGTTAAATGCCTTTGTTTCTGCATATTTTTTTTAATATTGCGTAATACATAGAAACTCTCTAGTTTGGAGAAAACCAAAAATTATGTACTTATTTTGAACTCCCACGGTTCCAGCTACTACCATGAATTATGGGCCCTGGAGATACTGCATGGTAGTGACTGACAAGTGATACTGTCATGCGCAACCCCCATCGCTGTGTATCAGCCTTTTTTTTTTTTTTTCGGATTGGAAATCATCAAATGACTCCTCCCGCTCTGGGCGGAGCAGGAGGGAGTGTCAGACTTTTACTGACTAAAACCCATCCATGTTCCTTCATCGGCCTTTGTGTTCCAGGGCCACGGTATCTCTTTCGAATAGTCCCGCAGCCCCGGCTGTGTATCAGCCTGGTATAATATTGACCCACTTTTCTTCTGATATCGCTGCGTGAACTGAGCACATCTACTTACACATGTCTATATCATTTTTAAGTTTAGTCTAAATACAAGTTTTTAATGTAAGATTTATACTTTAAACACTTCCACGACCCCCGCACTATTCAATCCATCCATCAGCACAATGTTTTGAGTGCGTTACATTGAGTTCTACAACAAAACATGTTGATTCTCCCAAAAAAAAAGTCGTTTCCCAGCAATATTTTTTTGCATAAAGTTACTTAGTTTGATGTACAGAATGCTTGGTTGAAGGCTTCGTGATGAGGTTGTTTACACCGTTTATAGTACCTGTCAGTTATGTTTAAGGCATACCTACATAAAAGGCAGGGGGCGAGGAGCCTATTGCCATCGATAGGTCACGAATCCAGACCAGACTTCAGGCGGTTATTGAATATTATGTCCTGAACACCAACTTTGCCCGAACAGCTTATTGACCTCAGTTACACGAGCTCAGCAGCTGTTGAGTTTGTGCCTCCCAAATAGACAACGAACCAGTCGAAGAGCCTTATTTTGTTCTAATGTATTGTATCTCATTATTCACAATATCTTGAGGTAGCATTTTCCAAAGAGACACGGACAGGTTTAAAACCGTAGTAAAATAAAGTCAAGCAATTTTCTTGCGGTTTTCCTTATTACGGTAAAGAACCTATAAAATAATAATAACAATGAATACTACAGCTATGTACTGAATAAATAATACTTTACTGTGGCTAAGAAACAAATAAAAAACAATGCGAATATGGTGTCTTCGTAAAAAGTATAGATAAGTGTTAGAAGTGAGATCATATTTTTATGTATGTACTATCGTGGACACTCCCGCCTGATCACCACTAAGCTGATTTTTGCTTGCAAGCGCAACGTAGAAACGCTCTGTAGCCCCGCCCGGTTGACTTTGTATAGAAATAATGAATAAAAGACAATACCGATCGGCTAACGAAAGTTATTGTTAATTTGCGCGAAATTGACGCTTTCCTAATAGGCCTAAACTTTAAGGGGGCGTGGCTCGGCGCCTCCGCATGATTTAAGCGATAATAAATTTAACTGATCAGGCGGAAAAGACCACGACTGTACATTTGTACCTACCGACTTTTGTATGTCGTCCTATTTGACCGGAGTCGAGCTATAAAAATATACTCAGTATTAGGCACCAAAGTCCATTGAAGTCTTCTATAGATTGCAGGCATTACTTTGCGGATATCCATGACATTAAATGAATAAACCGACCCTTCACAAAGCCGTCAACCAAGCATTCTGTACATCAGATTAAGTAACTCTACACAAAAATTATTGCTGGGAAACGACTATGTTTTGGGGTGAAAAATCACGTTTTACTAGTCTCAATGGACTCGATGCACTCTAAACAATATTATGCTGACGGATGCATGCATGTACGGAGATCGAGGAGGTTGACAGTCTTGTGGGTAGTTCAGTCCCTCTCATATAGAGGTCTCTGTCCCAGCAATGAGGATATTATAGGATGATAATGCTTAGGTATGCTTATTAGCAGTTCAAGGCTTTTGTAAAATTGCTGGGATATTTCCATGTTCATTTATAAAAAAAACAGTAACATGCTACGTTGAAAGGAATTCGAAGTATTGTGTGAAAAGACGAGTTAATTTCGTCTGAACATTTACTGTCCACCGTTTTGTGTCATTACTCGGTTTATGGAATTGCTAATGACTTTAATGAGTTTTGTCAAGGTGAAGATTTTTCCTCTATTTGCTATTTTTATGCTACGTTGAAAGGAATTCGAAGTATTGTGTGAAAAGACGAGTTAATTTCGTCTGAACATTTACTGTCCACCGTTTTGTGTCATTACTCGGTTTATGGAATTGCTAATGACTTTAATGAGTTTTGTCAAGGTGAAGATTTTTCCTCTATTTCGAGGTAAACGGTTTTTACAATCTCGGTTTTTCTTTTTGTAGAAATAAATTATATTGAGATAAATTGGCCATAAACACCCAATTATCAAGCCAAAGGCCACTCGAACATTGCCTGTTATGTGGACAACCCTTTTTTGCAGGCTAGCTTTTCTAAGAATATTTTCCGCGGATTTGCTCAGTGCGCGTGTGTTTTCATACACTCTTGACTAGATTCTGGTCCTACTAGTATCATTAATTCTGATGTCATTATAATTTTCACACACCCTCAAATAAGTAATATATAAATTGTATTTTTTCTTCACACACACTATACCGGTAGCTCCATCTGTTGGACTACGCGTGAACTTTTATCGCGTGAACGTTTATCGCAGAAAACCGTAGCAATCGTAGCTCCGTAGCCACGCGTCACTACGTAGTACTAACTCTAAGTATGTAGTTTCAAATATTACCACGCCCTTTCTTTACCGCGTAGACGATAACAGCGCCACCAAATAAGTCTTGCTATTTACTGTGTCAAGGGGATGGGCACATTGGCAGTAACAGTCATTTGGCCTTTAATTGTATTCAAAATCGAAAGTCATTTGCTCAAATTTAACTTAGAATCGGCACTGTAATTATGTATGTCTCGTCCTGCTTTGGATTTTGCTGGCCAAGCAAGTACTTGTACTAGTATTTTTGGTGTATCTGTGGTGGGGTGGTGACTATTTTTCTCCCAAGACTTACCATAAGCGTAGCATGACATTTTGACACAGGATCACTAGTGCGTTTCATCCTACCATCACTATGGTTTGATGACGCTGTGGCGGTACTTTCATACACGCCTAAAACCATAGCTTGCCCTTATAACCGACTATTCTTCATGATGTTAGGGTTTCTGAACAGTCTGCTTGCCCTAGAGGCTTGCCGTATTGTTGGTCTCTAGGTAGGCCTGCCACTGACATGACGCCACTTTGTAAATAGGAGTTGGTGAATTGGACGGTGGTGAATATCCATGATTTTTTTTTTAACCGAAAATTTTGTTCTACGTTCAAATTACAGACCGGATGTGGATACCGGACTTTACTTAAATATGTTAGTGTCTTGTGTCCGTAGCTCCACCGACTGCAATTTGTCCGTACCCGTTTGTCTAAACCATTACTTAAATAAATGTTTACATGTGGTTAGTAACAAAGAAAATGATCAACAATTGAACTAGGTCAAGTTATAGTAGTGACGTAATGAATTTTATTAAGGTTGTGGTCTTGTGGTAGTGATTTAAGTTGACCAGAAACACAATCAAAATAGCGTTTAATCATGAATATAATATTATTATTTTCACTTAATCCATATTTAAATATTATAAGTGCAAAAGTAAGTGTCTGTCTGTAGCAGCACTACAAAAAGTACTACAGCGCCATCTATGACACAACTGAAGAACTAAAATCAAAATTCTAATTCGCGCAGATAAGGCTTAAGACTGTACTTGTAAAAACCCGACAACTTTCGAGTAAAGTAGTCCCCCACCAGACACGATATCCGTCTGGTCGGAGAATCCTTCCTTTTTTATGGGTGTTGAAGAACTTTACACCGTTCTTCGTACTTCTAATAAGTCTGTTACCTTTTCAGGGATTAACGGCTGAAGGGAAATCGATATGGTACACAGGACTTGACTATGCCCTGAATTAGGATATTTTTTATCCCGGCAGTATTACATCGTGGGATAACTTGCGACATCTACGCGTGCGAACCCTGGGACTTCACTAGTTCACAGAAAAATACCTAAATAAATTAAAAGCTTAATTATTTCTTATAGTGATTAATCTGTAAAAATAAAATTGAAGTGTTTGTTTGTATTTTCTGTACTTAAATGTTTTTTTGTAATTATAAAACAAAAAAAAACATTTTTTATTTTTATTTGTGCCTCTGTGTTTGTTCCGGCTAATCACCAAAACACTACTACGGCTACTTTTGTTTTAGAAAAATGATTAGAGTTCCGTTAAATTGAAACCCCTGAAATTGTTCACAAAATCCGATTCAAATAGCGAAGTAATATTTTTATAATTATTTCACGCGGACGAAACTCACGGGCAACAGCTACTGCAGCATAAACTGACCTCAAGTTAAACGTTAACTTTCACTAACAAAAACTCGAAACAATACAAGTTGTGTCTAGGTCTTCGACCTTTTTATGAGTTCCTTGACACAACCTTGCTGCCAAACAATCTTTATCTCAATTCAGTATTATTATTGCAGTCAAAATAACAACAGAAGTGACGAGTCAAGTTTATCTCCAATTCGTCGTAAAAATATATAATAATACGTTATTAAAAGTTTGAACATGCCGTAAGAAACATGGATCGCGTAAAGGATTTGCAACATTCAGCTCTGCGCCCCAAAGTTCAAAATCACACAGCACGCTCAATGTCCCATAAGTTATACTTCATGTTTCCACTATCGTTATATTTAAATTAATTTTACTTGCTCGTCTGTAGGAACTTGGAATTATCTTACTATTTTAGGCTTGCTTATCTGCTTTGATTCTCAGAATGTATAACATATTACCAGTTTTAAATTAATTATTATCAATGCGGACCACGTTAAGCTATTAATAACAACTTAAGATGGTTGTACAGTCTCGCTGGGCAGGACGAGTGCGAGAGAGACATAGAGCCCTGGAGCTCTCGGTCGAGACTGCACAGCCATCAAACAAAATCACATGCAAATTTGCATGTGATTTTGTTTAATCCAACACTCTCTGTTGCTTGTGCTTATTGCAGCATAAGTTTATTTCATGACCTTTGCTGCTGCAGATTTGCAGTCTGGGTGCACTGTTCTACGAAATTAAAAATGTTCTTCTTCTTGGATAGATAATAAGCGATAATTCCAAACAGGTTGCAGCTGTTGAAATTCAAATAACGCACATTAATTATTATGTATGCTCCACACAGTACGTCTACGTCTTTACCTTCACGCTTCGATACGCCCCGTCAGTTACATTTTGGATAAGTTATTTTACGCTTTTTATTTTCACTAGCAGAACTCATATACCTAGTTTATAATAATTGCAAACTGGCACCATCGTTCTTAGATTAAAACCTCCTTTGTCAACCAATACGACATTTAAAAAAAGTAAACTTACCTCTGTACTAGAAGCGGAGGTGGGGTCGGGAGAAGGCGGCACGGGAACATGGCCTTGCGCCATCGAGATGGCAACAGTCCCCATGAAGACTGCCACTGCTAAGCAGACCGTCCTTTTCCTCAGCATCTTGACTCTGTAAATGTTGTTAATGGTTAATTAGTACCTATATTTTTAAACAAATAATAGTTAGTATTTTTCGTTTTACAGATTACTAGCAGTTCCCCACGACTTCCTTCGCGCGGAGATTTTGATGAGTATGTGTGAGACTAAAAATAGCCTATGACCTACTAAGACCTACCAAATATAGGTACAAAAAGAATCATAAAAATCGGTCAAGCCGTTTCGTAGGAGTTCGATAATAAACACTGTAACACGAGATCTTTTTACGTATATTAGATTAGATAAGGCAAGTACTATAAAATCATCTTCTGCAAAGATTATCGCTCCATCTAGCCTAAAAGCGTCCCACCTTATATATGTATAACTAATGTGTAGGTTGACGACCCGAATGGCGCAGCGGTAATGAGGCTGCCTCACGTTCTTAGGGTCCCGGGTTAGAATCCAGGTAGGAGCAAATGTTTGTGTGATGAGCATGGACATTTGTTTCCGAGTCATGGATGTTTATATGTATGATACTTTAGTATGTATTTACAAACAAAAATAAAAAAATATGATGTAGTATATCAACTATCTGGTGTCCACGACACAAGCCTCATTGCTTAATGTGGCACTAGATGGCGCTGTGTGTATGTCCAGCGATATTTATTCATTTATTTATATTTAAAGATTGGAATTTGTGATACCTACACAGTGTATAACAAAAACTAATCTATAGGTGTTTATTTCGTAACTTTCTTTTTTTATCAATGTTTTTGTGGCATTCTTATCAAATTATTAAAATCAGTTGTTAGGTTGAATTTCGTCCTCCTATTTTAAAACCTTGATGAATAATAATAATGATAAATTGAATGAGCTTCCAGATAGGTCTACAGGGTGGAAGGGAGTGTCCCTTCCACCAAACAAATTTCAAGTGTAAGTAATAAAAATAAAAAAACATTTATTTACTTTGCACATGTGTGTTTGGTTGGGTCATACGATTACACTATCCTACCAAATTTCGCCTGATTTGGTCCAGTAGATTCGGAGCAAATTGGCCGTGACAGACGGACGGACAGACAGACAGACGCACGAGTGATCCTATAAGGGTTCCACTTGTTTCATTTTACGGAACCCTAAAAATCAGCTGATTCTTACAAAAGTGCAATACCTACACGGTCAAAATGCATGTAACGGGTGATTTGTTTTAGTAGTGCCTTTCGGCTTCATAAGGGTAATTTTACACCCATTATAATTATTATCTACTAGCTGATGCCCGCGGCTTCGCCCGCCCGCAAATTATACAACATGTAACATAATTAACGCACATCCTGAAATTACTTTGTTCAGAATCGTTTACTGAATCGATTTCTATAATTTTTAATATAGGTAATTTTTTATCCCAAAAATAATTAAAGCTACATAATTTATAGCCACACTACCCCTGTATAGTCCAAGCAAACTGAAATGGACCGTAACTCAAGGCAATAAGACTTTTAAAAGTGCAGTTTTATTTGTATTCCGCCATTCAATACAAAATAAAGAAAAATGAACCTTATTTCAAGCAAGTTAAAGTCTTTACAAAAACAGTTGAAGTAAACTTGGCGATTTAACCGCAGGCACACACTGACAGACATTGGATACAAAGGAAACAATAGTTACCCATACCAACAAAATGCGAAATATGACATACTTGTTTTAGTTCCCTTTCTCGTGCAAATTAAAAACCTGGGATAGAGCGAGATAGCCACCATGACACCCGCGGCGCCCGCGCTCCCTACGTTGAAAGCTAACTTAAATAAATGTAAACAATATTTAGTCACGCGCTAACTTCCGTACAGTGTACTTATGCAAATAGTTTCCAATAATTGACACAAAATGTTCAGTGAAATGGTGCATAATAGTGAGGACTGAGGCACGGTGTGGTGTGGTGATAATGTGGTTCGAGCTGGCAGAACATTCAAGTGAACCAAAGGTATGGTACAAGAGTCGACCGCAGGGTAGGACTATGTTAGCTGCTACTTCGTGGCCATGAAACGTTCCGTCCGAACACAGCCATCGACAGGAGAGCCGATTCTCGTACACGTACTCGTTTTCAAAACGAAATATGGGATTAATTCGATGAGAATCCCCAATCAGCTGATTTGACGACTTTTTTTGTGGGGACGTATTAAATCGTTAGTTTAGTGTAAAAATTGGATAGTGAACGCTTTTGATAAAAAATGACGAAGTGCTTTCTAAATTAAAACATCAATTAAGAAAACAGGCATTAAAATGTATTGAACTTTTCTATTGAAGTTGAGTCGAGCGACGACGTTAACAGCTGTCTCGAACGCGAGCGAATACCTACTAGGCTAGCAAGACTCACACAGTCGCATACGTAGGTATGAGACCTACGTATGCGACTGTGTGCGTTCGTTGATTTGTACTGTGACTACAACATTCTTCCGGAATTAGGAAAACTAATTTATTAAATAATCATTGCCTAGATATGTTTAATTAAAAATTCAGTGCATGTATTATGATTATAACATAATAAACTAATTGGGGTGTCTGAGGGTGTGCGTTAATTACGTTACATGTTGTATACTAAAACCTTCCTCTTGAATTACTCTATCTATTAAAAAAACCCGCATCAAAATCCGTTGCGTAGTTTTAAAGATTTAAGCATACATACGGATATAGGGACAGAAAGCGACTTTGTTTATACTATGTAGTGATGATCCAATATGAACTATTCTTGATACCAGGCCTGGACTGGCCATACGGGCAAATCGGGCAAAAGTCCGATGGGCCGGATGCCCGATGGGCCGGTGTGGCCGATTGGCGGCCTTTTTTCTGCCTCTGGATTGGCTCTCCTATTGCCTCCGAGGCCTTTTTGTAATATCAGATAATATTGCGTTCTGGCTGTGGTCTTCCTTATATGATGAAAAGAAAGACATCTGCAAATGTTTCAAGCCCTTTTTTTTCAGAAGGGAAATCCCGCTATGGGCGGGGCCGAAGGGAGTGTCAGACTTTTACTGACTAAATCCCATCCATGTTCCTTTTTAACCCTTTGTGTTCCAGGGCCGATATCTTTTTCGAACAGGCCCGCGCCAACGGTGGCCGGTTGGGACGAAAGGTTCTCTCCCTTTCACGTTCCGCCACCTGCTTCGCTAGCATGACTGCTTCGCAGAAGGAGGTGATGGCTTCCCATTCCCTCTCGCTCCGAACTATGGATTGAACCAGGGCCGGACGCGAGAGCTCGCCGCCGCCAATTTGTCACGAGGCCTTAATAGGCAATTTTGGCATACATACACAAGGTTGCAAAAAATGGAGCATGTGGACATTTTGACCTCAAATTACATATTAATAATATCAGAATTTATTCAAGACAATATGTAAAAATTTTCGAACTCGGTTCGCTCGCTCTTGCAACCTACTTTCTCTTGGATCTTTTCATTGTCTATCATAAGTCGACCAAGTAACTCTAATAGGTCGAAACAATTCTAAACTGTCCAAGGCAAGGCGTCAAAAAAATTTCGAGCTCGCTTCGCTCGCTCTTGCAGGCTACATCCTCTTGAATCTTGGCTTTCTTTGCAAATCGACCAAGTAATTCTTTTACCCTTAAGGGTCGAAACACAACGTCTAACCTGTCCAAGGTAGGGTGCTAAAATTTCCGAGCTAGCTTCGCTCGCTCTTGGAGCCTTGATTCTTTTTGTTTTAAAAATTGTTTCCTAAGTCGAGTTTTTAGTTCCTAGACTTTTCAAATAACTTCTGCGCCACCCCCTACTCCTGGCCCAAAAGCTGGCGACGCCCTTGTTAACCAGCGTCGCTATTCTTTTAGTTTCGAGGCTCTTCTTTATCAAAGTCGCAGCGCAACATTTCAGCATACTTATTATTCTATTTTAGATGGTTTATTCGGTCAATTCAAAATTTACATTTGGTACCTAGCAGTTTTCATTTCTCTTGTTAGTGGAGGGCCGACCGTCTCTAAAATGCACGGGCCGGTTTTGGGTCACAGTCCGGGCCTGATTAATACTAATGTTAAAATGGAATGCAAGTCGAAATTTTTGCATAACAGTAATGGAATGAAATACGATTTAATAGCATGGTGTAATCACATGAGCTCCGCAATTTGCTTTGTCTAGTTAATAGCCCTATTAACGTTATGACAATTGACTTACTATAAACATTATGAGTTAGCGCAGTGGATTTGATAGATTATCCATTCAGTTAATTCTAAGCTGTATTTCACCCAGATTACTGTGGATATAATTATGCATTAATTGGGTACTGATTATTATATAGTACTTATTTATGATCACTACATAGTATAAAACAAAGTCGCTTTCTCTGTCCCTATATCCCTATGTATGCTTAAATCTTTAAAACTACGCAACGGATTTTGTTGCGGTTTTTTTTAATAGATAGAGTGATTCAAGAGGAAGGTTTTAGTATATAATTTGAGGGCCGGCGAAGCCGTGGGCATCAGCTAGTAAACACTATTCTATTGTAAGATGATGTACCAACATCACCTTACAAGTTACAATAGAAACATAATAATTATTATTAAAACATAAAAAATCTTACAATATAAGATAATTTTCAAGATAAGTCAAGTCAACAAATCTTTGATCAATCAAATTAAACTATATATTGTGATTGGTTGACAAAACAAAACAAGAAAAACGGTGAAAAGAGAAGTTAGCAAAAAAAGTAATGATTACAATAGTATTACAATACTTGGCAATCTTTATAAATAAAAATATATTTTTTATACCAAGTATTGGAATATTTTCACATAAGTAAAGTATTTCACATACCATTGCTTTTCATGGGCCATTTAATTTATTTTTATCACTAAACATTGCTGTTTTAAATTACATTATACATAGTTTCTAAAGTTAAAACCAACCAAGCCTGACATTAAAGAATTTATATTATTCACAACATTATTGACAGTCAGCACTGGAAGTCACTGGAGTCTTTTGGCTGATATGTTAATGATAATTTTAATATAGAATTAAATGAGCTGTTTTTACTGTCTCCGTAATAGGCATGACGACAGTATCAAAAAATTGCAAATATATTTAGTCCGTCAGTTAGAGTATTGGAAATTATTGACACGTATTTTCGTTTTTGTAAATCAATGAATATTGACAAAGATAAAACGCATCAAAACTCGGGAGTGGGGGCTCGTGACGTCAGAACTAGCTAAAAATTATACCATGGCGTGACGTAATGAGAATTTTAAAAGCGTCGTATCTTCGTCAATTTTGATTTACATAACAAAAGAAAAAATACGGGTCAAATATTTTTTGATAATCTAACTGACGGACTAATTAGATTTATTTTTCGTCTCACCTATTTAATATTTACAACTCAGTTATATTATTAAATTAAATTTAAAACAAGTTTGAAAGAACTTATCATAAGGATAAGGAAAAAAAATATGTTAAAAACAGGTTTTGTTTGTAGTTCGAAAATATTAAACAAGTTTTGTATAATATAAGATGTTTCAAGGGTATTCGAGTAGCAATGAATCATCTTTCTTATTAATTTTATTGGTGCCAATTACTAGCTTTGGGTTTTCCAATATTATTAGTAAACTTTGCAAATTATAAATTCTCCATTACCTTTTCATGCCTAAAGAATGTCTGGGACATAGAGTAGAACATAGCTTTTCACCCTACATCATAGACAATTTACAGGCAACAGCTAGTAAAAAAGTTAACTAAAGTTTTTTATTTTCTACCCAAAATAGATTTGCGTTTGGCCACTACTCGCCTGGTGCGATGCGACTCAAACTTTGAAGAGATCCAGATTATAAGGTTTAAAACAAAGTCCGACAACTCGGTATTCATAGTGATTTTTTTATAAAAACCACTAGGGCTGACTAGCTTGTTTTGACAAAGGGTACTGTGACACCAAATAACTGGGTTGTGGAGATCAGATAGGTGGCCGCTTCTGTTATTCAGCTATACAACTGAAGGCAGACCATAATGTAGTTGGGAAAAGTCCATTTAGATTACTTGTTGTGTCTTCACTATCCACCAGTACCAAGCCCTTTGGAAAAATAATTGTGATATTATTCTAACTATACTTAACACCAGCAATAGGTTTAGCCGCCATTAATTAGTGGAAAGAAAACATAGTGACTGTTGTGGGAACAAACATTTTATATTAATTGGACACTTGTTGCCCGGCAAGGCCAACGCTCCAAAAGATACTGTTTACACAGTTTCTGTTACAAAATACTCGTTACCATAGAGACAGTAAAAAAGAAGTTCTAGTAAAATAGATTTTTTTAATTTTCGACTTTGCTGTAGGAATAATTAATTGAGGTATAATGTTAATTGATAAGTTCCCATTAGTGTTAATGAGTGAGCTGCTGATAAAATGTAACAAAATAATAATAATTTTATCATTAAGAGGAAACGGTTTGTACAGGTGATATTCTGAATTTCTACTTTGATAATTATTTTAACAGTGTTCACAACTGTTGTTTTTTTTTTTGCAGTGTCTTGAATAAAAATGTTAAAGACCAAAAGGGAACCGTGAATTCATTATTGGATTGAATATTACTCACAAACTAGAAAGGCACAGCTATAATTTCTTGAAACAATGGGCAAATTGTGTTTGAGATATGGAGGTGTATCCAATTGTGTTTCTAACTTAAACAATCTTTAAATAAACACCAACATAATTTGAGCCTCACAATAATATGATTACAACAAATAACATATAGTTACTCACTAATGATAGATGATGTTTATTTTGCAAATACCTAGGTTTTTACAAACACTTCTAGATGTTTTTTTTTTAACTAGATGAGGCCGGTGTTTCGTACCTGGCTACTCAAAACAGCCGAAACAAACTCAGAAGTTATAGTCTCAATCGAAGTCCAGACATAATATTGGTCAAGTCCCATGAATCACAAAACCCGGGTTAGATACATAGATACTGAGCACAGTCAACCTGTTTCTTGCTTCAACGCTTAACGACTACGAACTGGTCAGGCATGACAATTTGCTATCGAATACCTAAATAACCTATTAATCGATTTGAATTCTTCCACACATTATTAGAATTTGTGTAACACGCTTTGAAACGTCACCCTCGGAACGGAACGTTCGACCGTCGACGTGAATGTCAGACAAAAGTACTTACATTTTATTCTTACTTTACGCGAAGTCGATGCACAAAAGTTGTAATAAGAATAACGAGTAGTTATCTTTATTTCATAGCGGTGCCAATTTATAATATTTCAATACACGTTTTTTTATAATCTATTTAACATTTTCGCTACTCAAAATCGAAATAAACTTGATCGATCTGACGTTTGGTTGACATAACTTCAGTGTCATCGGTTGATCGACTGTTGACGTTTAACGTTTAGTGTAATGTTGTCATGTAACTACTTTCACCGAGTTCAGAAACCGTGTGGAATTCAAATCTCCCATTTAGTACACAGGGGTCATGAAATCATGACCCAACGATCGCACCTACGGAGAACTATTACCAGTTGACAGCGTTGGTTGAGGAGGAGTTTTTTGACGCCATTTTTTAAGTGTAAGTTGGTTAGTTTAGTTTAATTTAATTATTTTAGTTTAATAATTAGTAGTTAGTATAATTTAATGTTTAGTTTAATTTTGTTTGGTGGGTGAGTGTCGTCCTGAACTTCGACTGTTAATTATTTCGACACGGTCTCAATTTCCAGTAACAATAGTTCAACTACTCATTGCTTCGACAGAACATACACCTTCGAAAAACACTACTTCGACAGATCCCTTCTTCGAAATGCACTTGTTCGGCGGATTCCTATTTCGACGGAACATACCTTCGACTTAATACTACTCTGAAATATAACAATAATAATTGGTAACTATGTTTTCGAACCAATTGTGTTTGAAACTCTTGTAGTGCTCAAAAAAAAATGATATTTCAGAACGAAACCTCTTGCGTTTAGTTTTTACACATGGAAAACAGAAAATATCCATCCATCAAACCAGACTAATAAAAGCCCCCTGACCGCTGCGCCAAGTTTTACGAAAGTTTTATAAAAGTATCCACGCATTTTATGTTAGCAAACGATGTTTTGTGTTTGTAGTCAGACACAATAACGGCGCGGCGCAGCAGACTCGGTTTTAATGCCTTGAGGTTGAACAAAACTAAACGCATCGCAACAAAACATAGCATCACTATTTACTTACTTTACTTTAAGTCAGTGTCAGACAGACGTTCGTTAGTTTGAGGTTATGTGAAGCGGGGACCAATGTATTCATAACAAAAATCAAAATACGACCAAAATGCCTCTTGATTACCGAAGATTCAACGGCCCTGAAGACAGTATATCATACAAGCGTTTCACAAAGGGTTATTTAAAGACCTACGATGAACTTAACAAAGAGTTGCTAGATGATAAAGGAGTTCGTAAAGATGGGCGCGCTTTGTCCGAAGCGCGTAGCATGTGTATGTTTTGTATGTACTGGTTTGACTTTAATGGCTGTTTCTATATGAGAATTGGGGTTTTAACTTGAGTGTTGTATTTCAGTCGCCAGGACGGACATGGTGTCACAGGCAAAGGGATCCTCGTACGTTGAACTGAGAAAAACAAAGGTCGTTTGTTCTGTGTTCGATCCGCGGGAAATCCCCCACCAGAACGAATTCAGGTAATCCTTTTGTTAGAATTCTCACAACATAGTCTCACAAACGACAAAGTAGATCACACTGTTAATAAAAGTGTCTTATTATGAATAAGTTTATTTTTTGTGTGCTAAGTATTTATTTAAACAAATTGTACACTACAACTAAAATGCTTTATTACTATCCTAGTTAACTGATTTATCTTCCTACCCTCATCATTTAATTTCCATTTTCAGTGAACTTGGCCAAATATTCTGTGAGGTGAAATTCGCGCCATTTTCGTGTCCGCGCCGGCGCCGACCGCACGTGCCCGATGCTGAAGAGAAAGCTCTATCAGTGGCTCTGAGGAAAGCCCTGGAGCCTACTGTGTGTAGACACATGTTCCCTAATTATCAGGTAAGTGTTCTTAATAATTCTTCTGCCTTTGCCCGTTTTATTTGGGTTTGGTGCAGCATGTCTTTGCTCTGGTTATCTCAGTACTCGTCCATCAAAATGTAATATGATTTTCGTCGCCATATCATTTTTTAAATGCCATATGATTTGTCTCGGGTAAACTCATTATTTTAAAGAAGGAACATTAAGTTTTTTTTTTTTTTTGTGCTTATCTGCTATCAGTCATCCCTGACTATGATCAGATATGTGGAAAGATACATCACATTTTTATAGAATCAGGACCAATGTCCAAATTCTACTTAATCAGGCAGCACAATATCAGCTTTCTTGAGTCTCTTGGTATGATTTGGCATCAATAGTGAATGTGAGAGGGGGTTTGGATGGTTGGTTAATCTTTCTTTGTATTTCTCTAGGTAGCGCTTCGCTTCTTCTAGGATAGTTGGAATTTCCAGGTGCTCATGGATTTCTGAGTTGCGAGCGTACCAGGGTGCCGCTGCCAGGACCCTCAGGATGCTATTTTGGCTTCTTTGGATGCACATGATGTTTGATTTGCTTGCGGAAGACCATAATTGAATCCCATATGTCCATATTGGTTTTATGATGGAACAATAAACTCTAAGTTTGTTACTCAGGCTGAGTGAAGATTGTCTGCCAAGTAGCCAGAGCAAGTTCTTGAATCGGTAGTTTATTTCTGTTCTTTTTTTCTTTAGGTGATCCTTCCATGTCAACCTACGATCCAAGTAGAATCCCAAGTACTTTACACATGGTGACTGTGGTAGAGTATCTTGACCCAATTTGACCGGGGCGCAATTTCCATGTTTGAGTGCAAATGTGATGTGATGCGATTTGGGCGCACTTGCCTTTATACGCCATTTGTTTAGCCAGTCATAGGTCCTGTCAAGTTGATTTTGCAGCATGTTGCTTGCCAAGTTGGCATCCTGATCACAAGCCAGGAATGCGGCATCATCAGCGTAGGTTGCTACAAATACGTCAGGGCATTGAGGGAGGTCGCTGGTAAATATATTATATAAAACTGGACCCAAGACGGAGCCCTGGGGTACCCCTGCAAGGCATCTGGCGAGAGAGGATCTAGCGTCTCGTACCTTTACTTGAAATTGCCTATCATTAAGGTAAGATTTCATTAGCAAATAAAATGAATGGGGCAGGAGCAACTTTATCTTGCATAGTAGTCCTTTATGCCACACTCGGTCAAAGGCTTGTTGGACGTCGAGGAATGCTGCCGAGCAATACTTCTTCTTTTCCATGCATTGTCTTATGGTGCGGTAGACTCGGTGTACCTGTTCCACGGTGGAGTGTTGCTCGCGAAATCCGAATTGGTGATCTGGTACAACTTGGTTTTCTTGTAGGTGAGGTTTCAGCCTGTTCAGGACGACCCTTTCCCATAACTTCGATAGTACTGGAGTTAGGCTAATAGGGCGGTAAGATGAAACTTCATTTTCCGGCTTACCAGGCTTTTGGATCATTACGATTTGTGATATTTTCCAGAGAGCAGGGACGTAAGAGGATCTGAGAGACGCATTAATGAGGATAGTGAGAAAGACTACTCCCTTTCTTGGCAGCTCCTTAAGAATTTTCGGAGTAATCAGATCGAATCCGGGTGCCTTTTTGGAGTTCATCGTAGATATCAATCTAGACAGTTCCCGTGGGGATGTTGGTCGCAGAGGGGCACAAAGTTGCAAGTCCTGGTTGAGAATGGCATCAATTTCAGGATCATCAGGAACTGCAGATTCGTTCGGCTTGAAGACATTGGCAAGGTGAGTGGCGAAAGCTTCAGATTTTTCTTGATCTGTACGAGCCCATGAATTGTCTGATCTGATAGGAGGGAAGCATTGCTGAGGTTGTGCTAAATTCTTAGTTGCTTTCCAAAGGGAGTGAATTCCTTTAGCTTCAGGGGTTATTCTCTCTAGCCTGTGTTGTAGGGCATCATTGTTAGATTTAGCAAGAAGGTCTTTGAGTTCCCTAATGGCACGGTTAAGGCGGGTTTTGTCCCTTTCATTATGTGATGACTGCCAGATTCTACGAAATCGTCTCTTCTCAGCGATTTTTCTTCGGATTTCGATCGGAGTAGGTGTACTGTGCGCAGAATGTTTTAACTCCGGGGTGCTGATCCACGCTGCCACTTGTAAAAGATTAGTGAAGTACAAACACGCATCGTCTACGTCTTCAGGGGACTTCAGAGGTACGTTGAGATTAATGTTTTCTTCAAGGTACTCTCTAAAGCTATCCCAATCGGTTTTGCAGTTGTAGAGCATGTCATGATTTGGGTTACATTTTGCAGTCGTTTTACTCAATCTTAGTATGATTGGGGTGTGGTCTGAAGACCCGTCAAGGCTAGATTCTATTTGAGTGAATTTGTGGCATATGTTTTTTGTGACAAAGAAGTCAAGGAGGTCAGGTATTTTGTTAACATCCGTAGGCCAATACGTAGGTTCACCTGTGGACAGAGTTGACATGCCTTTTGAATCGATACATTTTTTGAGTTCACGGCCCCTGGTTACGGTGAGTCTAGAACCCCAATCCGTATGTTTGGCTTTCCAGTCGCCACCTGCTATAAATCTGTTGCCTTGCTTCTTAAAGAATTCGTTAAACATTTCCTGATTGATTTTGTGTCTAGGAGGGCAATATACCGCCGAGATGTTAATAAGGCCTGACCGATCTTCTACTCTTATAGCCGTGGACTGTAGGTGTTCTGACACAAAAGGTTCCAGTAGGCAGTGTTTGATAGTGTTTTTTATTACGATAGCACTGCCACCATGTGCTCGACCGTCCGGATGAGAGGTAAGGTACACGCAGAACCCTGGAATACGTATATCACTTCTTACGGTTGTGTGTGATTCTGATATCAGGCATATGTCGATCTTATTTTCTTTTAGGAAAACTTCAAGTTCATTTGTGTTGGGTGCAATGCCGTTGATGTTCCAGGCTGCTATGAATAAGCAAGTCATTTTGTAAGCTTGGTGACGAGGCTGGTGATTAGACCCACTAAGGAGCCTATTTGTTGGATTAAGAGGTCCATCTTCTCGCTCTGTTTGATTAGGATATGATGTAGTGACTGATTCTGTTGTTGGTGAGTTTGTGGTAGGTCATGGGTTGTAGAGTTTGGTCCGGATATTGCTTCGGCATACGATTTCTCATGAGTGTTAATTGGGGCTCGTATGTTGAAGGCAGATGTGGTAAGTGGAGCAGCCGCGGCGTTTGTAGTAGTTGAGGTATACACCCTTTCTCGTGGAATGCGGCTTTTGTTTCTCCGAGCTAAGATCTCTTTATAGACCTCACAGCCTTTATAGTTGGCAGGGTGGTCACAGGAGCATAGTGCGCATTTGGCTGGTGTGGTTCTATCTTTCTTTGTGCATTCTGAAGTTTTGTGACCTTCTCCGCATTTGACACATCTATGAGGTCTCATGCAATTGTTCTTAGAGTGCCCATATTGTTGGCATCGCTGACACTGAACAATGCTTTTAGATTTACGGGGGTCTTCTATTTTAACTTTTTGGTTGAAAATATATTGGATGTTCTTGATCTCGCGATTGTGAATACTTTGTTTGACATTCACAAAGAAGGTTGAGGTGGGTCTTTTGTCCGAGCCATAACGAGCGTTAATTATCTCGCCTACGATTTCATTGTTGGAGGCTTCGACTGCTTCCCTTATAGCTTGATGAGGGGTAGTGTGGTGCAGGTCTTTGATAACAAAGCGGTAGCATTTAGCGTCTTTTGGTGTGAACGTATGCCCAATAAGTCCATTTTCTCTAATGATATCGATAGTTTTTTTATAGGCTTCTATTGTGTTTATCATAACACGTATGCTGTTCTTGTTGACTATGCGGTATTTAAATTCAGATGGGCTAATGACCGACTCTATCAGTTTGGTTAATTCCTTTAGATCTTCTATTCCATACAATATGATCGGTGGAGGCTTAGTATCTTGCTTGGGTTGGCGAGTTTCATCCTCTTTTGGGTCGATAGGCAGGCCAGCAAACCTGTTTCCTGTCTGGGTTGAAGCAGGCGGAGGTGACAGCTCCGTGACCTTTCGTTTTTTAGATGACGGTACACGCTGCCATGAGGGGGGCTGCTTTTCTAAAATTGGCATTTGGGAATCAGATGCTGTTTTGGCTGAATTGATTAGTCCTGCGCCTGGATTCAGCATTATAGGCACAGTGGCTGTACTACATACTTTGGGCGTAGGCTCAGTGAGTGAGTTGGATCTCTGTCTGGTAAAGAGAGAAGGATGGAATACTTGTTGGGTCATGGCCTTTTTGCTGCTTGTGGCGGCGGTTACACGCGCTGGTTTCTTAGGTGATACTGGTGATAGCGATTCATTAGTAACATTTATTTGACTAGGAGCTTGGTGCTCCACTCCAGTCATATTTCTACTAGTTTCGCTATTACTCATAGTAGATATTTAAATTTCACAGTGGCAACACTCTTCCTAATGTCAGATGGCATATTGACATGACAAGAAGTAATTGTCACTTGCCAGGAAAAAGTAAATAGTTATGTGGGTATGTGAAGAAACTTTGAAAAGACGATTGTCACTTCCCGGTTTTGATCACTGATTTCGTTTTAATTCACACGCACTTTTTGCTAATAACAATTTCACATAATTATCACTAACTAGAGTACATTTTTATTGCATTTCCAAACACTAATATGCAGTTTTACACACAAAATTGCGAAAAATAACCAACAGCACTTTTACGCGTGTTGACAGTTGGAACATTAAGTTGACTGCCAGTTTATTGGGGTTGGGATGCATGTTACTTGAGGAACCTGTTGACCACAACGTGAGCTATCCATTTATTGCTAATTTGTTTGTTTATTAAGAGTAGAAGATCTACTTTCAGTAACAAATATGCCTCTCAATTGTAAAACGATTTGTTTAAGGAAACTCCTTTGTCGTTTAAGTACAAACATATGTTTATTACACCAACCAAATAATAACAGAAGATACTTAAAGCATAACGTATTTTCTAGTCACTTATTATAATAGGTAATAGTTTCAGTCTAGAGTTCTTTAGTCTCCACACCACAACGGCGATTTTTCCCCTCAACCCATTTCCCGCCGTTTTTTTCTTGACCAACGTCAAAATTAGAAAACTAGTGACTACGGGTCACACCAACAGAATGTTGACAATTACCAAACTATAAATACAATTGTGACGACAAACATTTAATAAAATCTATAGTAATATTTAACGAAATTGAAAATATTGCTAACTAGTATCACATTGAACACTGTTCGTTACGTTTAATAGCTAATTTGTACTGTTAATAACCTAACTGAACCTTTTAGTCTAACAACTCGGCCATCCGACTAACTAAATAACGAGACCTCTCGTAACAAAAACATTTGCAAGTTTAGAAAAAGAGAAGAAAGACAAATATTAAAACATTACTTTTGACATAGATGTCAGACAACCTGGTTTACAAGTACATGGGTATCGTAAAATTACTTAAAAGTAACATACTTCCGCCTAAATAGTGTTACTATCTCAAAACTAAAAAAAAAGTATCTAGTATTAATCAAAGTTGCATCACATTCTTAATCTAAAAGCTCTTGATGATCAAATCCTACATGAAAAT
This sequence comes from Xestia rhomboidea, assembly GCA_963853795.1. Classification (NCBI taxonomy): domain Eukaryota; kingdom Metazoa; phylum Arthropoda; class Insecta; order Lepidoptera; family Noctuidae; genus Xestia; species Xestia rhomboidea. The sequence continues at coordinate 9,615,603 of OY970774.1, forward strand.
ATATTGGATGAATTTTCCGTATTATTACCATAGGAAGGATGCTAGAGGAGCCATGACACTGCCACCTCTCACGAGCCCACATCTCACTGTCCATATTCTTTATTTATACTTATTTCTAGTTTGGTAAATCATTTAACATTAACGTGACATGATCTTCCCATGCTACTTTACAGGAGATGACCATAACGCTGCCAACTCTTGCTTGACCGCATGGTTACCAAGATCTTTTTATAATCTCCAAGAGCACTAGGCCGGCCATGACTTCGCCCAGAGATTGTCCATGACGTTGCCAATCTCTGCATTGAAGTGTAACAAATGCTTTGGTGTAACTGTACTTAACTCAATCATAATCTTGTAACTTTACAAACAGACGTCAACTTTGGTGTTTATATTATTCATTACATTGGTCTTCATCAACCTCTTCGGTTGAAGACATGTCATCATGAGCGCTACCAAAACTTAACCATGGGAACAGCTTATCTAATGCAACTATAGCTTCATAAGTTTTCCCTTTCTTTGTTAACGGAGTGTCTTCAATCACAAACCTATCGTTAGGGAGTACTTTTTTAATTCTATAGGGCCCGCGACATTTAGCTTCAAGTTTTCTGGATTGACCATCTTGACTAGGAATATTTCTAAGAACTCTAACTAGGTCACCAACTATAAAATCATTTCCCCGTTTCCTATGTAAGTCATAACGAGCCTTATCTTTGTCTTGTTGTTGTGCTATTAAATCTTTCGCCGTTTCACGTAAATCTTCTAAGTTACTAACATCTTTGCCAACATCATGTATAATTTCATTTAGAGTACCCAGAGATGGGTGAGTAGCCCTATAGCCAAAGAGAAGTTCCGTAGGAGTTTTCTTTGTTGTGGAGTGTGTAGTGGTATTTATACCTAATTGAATATCTGGTAAGTAATCATCCCAGTTTCCCTTAGGTTTTTCGTGAGATATAGAGCCTAATGCAGCCAGGATAGTACGGTTATACCGTTCTACCTGGCCATTAGCTCGAGGGGTAGCCACGGCATTAAATATATGTTTTATACCTAATGACTTAACATACTCCTGAAATTTCTTTCCCGTAAAACTCGTACCCTGGTCAGTTATGAGTCTTGTTGGTGTCCCGAAGTAGCTAACGTGTTCTTGAAGAACACGTACACTTGTAGCAGACTTTGTATTGCGCACCGGTGTAATATTAATGTATTTTGTGAAAGAGTCAATACTGACAAGTATATAGCAATTTCCCCTTTTACTTCGGTTGAATGGGCCTAGATGATCTGCATGTATAGTGTGGAACGGTATCTCTGTTTTCGGGATGGGATGAAGTAAGCCAGACTTGCTTCCCGACGGGACTTTATGATGGGCGCATTCGAGACATGCATCGACATATTTTTTTATGAACCTTCGCATTTTTGGGAACCAAAAGGTGGCTTTAATCCGTTCTAGCGTCTTTTCGAACCCGAAGTGTCCAACTTCGTCATGATTTGCCTTAAGAATTTGCCAACGCACACCTTTAGGTACCACCCACCTGAGCGCGCCTGGTTCTATGATACGATACACTCTACCGTTCTTGATTTTGTAATTCTTAGTTATGTCTGCAACGTTTTCCGATTCCGGATCAGTTAGCACGTCTTTAATACGTTTAGTCTCGTCATCATTGTCTTGTACCGTTGCAATCCAGTCTTGGGAACCTACGGTTAGTATATCTAAGACACGAGTTTCACAGTCCTCATCGGGGATGGGGCACCTACTGAGTGCATCGGCATGTGCCATTCTTTCACCTGGTCTATATTCAATGGAACAGTCGTATTCTTGGAATTGAATCCACCATCTTGCTATTCGCGGTATTAAATCTCGTTTTGTTAGAGTTGTACGCAAGGAGTTGCAATCAGTCACAATGGTAAATTTAATTCCAAGCAAATAAACGCGAAATTTATTTAGCGATGCTATTACAGCCAAAGTTTCAAGTTCGTAAGAATGAAACTTTTGTTCGTCTGTAGTGGTCTGGCGGCTGTAATAGGCGACTGGCTGAAATACACCAGTTTCCCCCTTTTGCATTAAAATGCCAGCTATACCTACTTTGCTTGCATCCGTGTGCAGTTGTGTTTCCGCTTGGGGATTGTACAAAGCAAGGATAGGCCTTTGGACCAAATTTTGCTTCAAGGTCTCAAAAGCAGTCTGTTCAACTTCAGTCCACCGCCATTTAGCATCCTTCTTCAGAAGTTCCGTCAGCGGTCTCGCTATTGTTGCGAAACCCCTAACAAACCTTCTGAAGAAACTAGCCAAACCAATAAAACGGCGCACATCATGTTGACTTTGGGGTATGGGAAATTTAGAAACCGCGTCAGTTTTTAACGACCCTGGCCTGATTCCATCCGCACTTACTTCGAATCCCAAATATTCTATTCGGTCAAAACAAAATTTACATTTCTCGAGTTTCAGAGTAAGTCCACCACTCTTAAGAAGCAGTAGAACTTCCTCAAGCAATTTAAAGCATTCCTCAAAGGAACGGCCTGGAATCAGGACGTCATCCATGTATATTAGCACATGCTTATTTCTCACTTTTGCTAAAATCTTATTTATTGCCCTTTGGAACACTGAAGGAGCATTTACCAGCCCGAACGGCATACGATTGTACTCGTATTGGCCGTCGGGTGTAATAAAGGCAGTTTTTTCACGGGACTCTTCAGCTATCGGAATTTGGTAATATCCCGAGGCTAAATCAAGCGTGATGAACATAGTGTTACCAGCCAGGAGATCCAATTGGTCTTCTATGCGAGGGAGTGGAAAATGCTCCTTGACAGTCTTGCTGTTTAGGGCTCTATAATCAACACAGAGTCGTTTTTCGCCGGATTTCTTTTGCACCAGAACTATAGGGCTTGCATACGGCGAAGACGACTCGCGGATAATGCCACTCGCTAACATTTCCTGAACCATTTTTTGTACTAACTGTCTATCAGGGTATGCAAGACGATAAGGCCTATAGACGACGGGCTCCGAGTCTTTTAATTTAATTTCCATCTCTACCCTAGTTGTATATCCAAGTTCGTGCAAATTGGATGAAAAACATTCGCGGTATTTCTCCAGCAAAATGATAAGTTCCGATTTTTGCTGTTGTGTTATATTACCACACTTTATAGCTTCCTCAGTAATTTTTATGTCTAGAATATTATAAACATTTTGTGTATTCATAGAGTCAGCTACACGAGCACGTGTCACTAATGTATCAATAGGTATATTTAAGTCTTTGTCACATATGTTTTGTATTATTAATGTTCCTAATCCCATATTTAAGTCATATTCACCGGGAAGAAGAAAGTATTCATTACCGGGACGTCCCCTTATCGTCCCGTGCACGTACATTTTACCGCTGTAAGTTGTATCGGACTTGACCTTTATAGCATTGGTAGTATGTGGTTTTAGATTATTTGACTGAACAGTCGTCAAAACAAACTTAGGGTTTTCTTGGACTTGACAGCGCTTAATAATTATGTCTGTATCAGTTTTTGTTATTTGTATTTGTTGGCGTTCGGTGTACGTGTGTCCTAATAATACTGGGTCGTTAATCATGTCATTCGTTACGATCAAAATCTCAACATTTTCTTCTACAACACCTTGTACATCTATATTAACGAAAGCACGTCCAATTGGCCGGTAAGGAATATTACCTAATCCCCTCAAAATAGGCAACGAATCAGTTTTCCAGACAATTCCTAGAGATATCGCGTCAGTTACTCTAATAAGGGTACATTCGCTTCCGAGATCAATATGGGACATTAGTGTTTTTCCATTGACTCTAATCGGAATTTTGTATTTGGCGTTAATATTATCAGTCGAATGCACCTTCATTACCGACTGGGGATCAACATTGGTTTTTGAGGCTTGGTTTGATTTATTAGGGCAGTTATCAGCTAAATGGCCTCTTAAACTGCAACTAGTGCATCTAACTGTAGGTTTGGGACAGCGGAAAAATGGGTGACCAGTGTCGTTACAATTGTAACACCTTAAACCTTGTGACTTAGGCTTTTTATCATTATCTGATTTTTGAACCGGCTTTTTGTCCTGTCTATCAGTGTTTTTATTCTTAGAATCGTTACCATTTGTTTGATTAATTTTTACACTTTTTAAGAACTTAAGCAATGGTTCAGGTTCTAAAAATTGTGCTCCTTGAGCACCTAAGCGAACACCTCTATCATCTATGCCATAAATTAGACAGTCTACTGCATCCCGACCATATATTTTGCAACGATTCAGTAAATTAGTTTTGGCATAAAAATATTCCTCCAAAGATTCACCAAACTTAGCTCTCTTATTCAGCATTTGAGTAAGCATCTCTGCATAGTTAGTTTGTGAAGGAAAAGACTCGGTTAACTTTAGTTTCCATTCAGACCAAGAGTGTAGCAAAGAGGGGAGACCCTGATACCAGGTTTTAGCAACACCACAAAGTTTTGGCATTGCATAGTGGACAATTTGTTTATCTGACCACCCATAAATCTGAGCGCATTCTTCAACCTTATGTATCCAGGTCTCCACTGTCTGCTCATGAGACATCGGATCAAAATCAGGCACAACATTTAGAACTGGAAATCTGTCTACATTGGTGGTATTTTTACTTGTTATAACATTTAACAGCTTCTCCACTAAATCTACATTACTTAAAGTAGTACTCCTTTTCCTACAAGGAGATCTTTCATCTGAACTTGACCTTGGTAAATGACTTCGTGCTCGATGCCTTTTAGACAACCTCTTATGAATAGTTCTAGAATTCTCCCCTTCCTCCTGTACTGTAAGGCTCCGGAGCTGTCGTCGCTCACAAGACTGCTTACTTGTCCGCTTACTTTTCATTGATCGCCCCTCTCGTGACCTGCTACGGTGCAAGGTTGGGGTCCTAGTCCTGGACCGCGTCATCACATTCCTTCTACGCTTCGGGTCACTCATATCCGCATACCTGGACTGCCTTTCACAGGATTTTTGCCTGTGCTTCGGCATTATTCACAATCGTTCAGCCTGAAACTTCCGATTGCACATATTAGTTTCTTCTTAGTTACATTTTACTAACTTAAAGGGGTAAAACACAGTACCTAATGCTAAACTTTAATCTGTACCAAGATAAACCATTTCTTCAAAATAACAATATAGTAAATATTATTACTCTTGACATGTACCAACAGGTACAGGTTATCTTAGCAAATTATATGAACAACAAGTTTCTGTCTGTAGGTACAGTCAGCATCTTAAGATGATTACTATAGAACTTCAGAAGATTAATTTTTAGGAATGAAAACTTGTACTAGGTATTATAATGTGACTTGTTGATAATAATTTATTTAAAGAACAGAAAGTACTTTGCAGGCTTTGTGACATATGTAAGTACTAAACAATCAAGTTTTAATACATAAAATAGGCAAACATACATAAGTGTATCTATTTTATTTAAACATTCATGCATACAACTTCTGTCACTGACATGCTCACATATTTATGTAAGTCATTCATAGTGAAATACTGATCTTATGACAATGCAAACACTAGTAAACCTGTGTTGTCTTTACATTACATGGTTATACAACTGCACTTGTTTAGTCAATAATGTAGCTAGCTTTTCATAGGTAGGACACTTAATGAACAACCAAGTACGGTATGTACAATAGATGAGTCAAAAATCTAGCTTGTTGTGTACCTTTGGGTACAGCTTCAACAACTATTATGTAAATTGTTTCACTTAGATTGTACTTACGTTTTCACTTTTGTGGACGTGGTAAGTAGAACTTGTAGCTCTACTTATATCCAGGCTTCTGAATTGTAAAACGATTTGTTTAAGGAAACTCCTTTGTCGTTTAAGTACAAACATATGTTTATTACACCAACCAAATAATAACAGAAGATACTTAAAGCATAACGTATTTTCTAGTCACTTATTATAATAGGTAATAGTTTCAGTCTAGAGTTCTTTAGTCTCCACACCACAACGGCGATTTTTCCCCTCAACCCATTTCCCGCCGTTTTTTTCTTGACCAACGTCAAAATTAGAAAACTAGTGACTACGGGTCACACCAACAGAATGTTGACAATTACCAAACTATAAATACAATTGTGACGACAAACATTTAATAAAATCTATAGTAATATTTAACGAAATTGAAAATATTGCTAACTAGTATCACATTGAACACTGTTCGTTACGTTTAATAGCTAATTTGTACTGTTAATAACCTAACTGAACCTTTTAGTCTAACACAATATAACTCTTGAAAAATTACCTAAACTGTCAACTGTAACTGGTAGTGGCAGCAGGGAAAAAAAATTACTCATTCCCCAAATGTGATTTAAACTATGCCAGTAAAACAAAAATCCCTACCAATGTTATGAATTTCACTTTCCTTCAGTTTTGGCATAATGCCAAAGTAAGTATACAATGTATGGTTAGGGAATTCCCCATTGTCTCCTGTTTAAAAAAACATGCAGTATGGTAACTATCATTTTAACTTTGGCCCATAGATATAACACATAAGAATTCTGATACATTAACATATGTTGTTTTAACTTTAATGGATTAACAAGTAGTGTTTTTACAAACACAGTATTTTTGCACAAGAACAGACACTGAAAAATACAAATAACTTAATCAAACTACTTTGAACATTACTTTTCTCTAGTAGAAAAGTAATGTTTGTTGACTTGTAGATTGAAATATTACTTTATTGCACCTTTTCCCCATGTTCTAATATCTCATGTTAAATTTGTGTCTTTCAACGTATATACTATGTACTATAACTTTTATAAGAAATAAATGATTAGTTAGTTGAGTTTATTGTGTTTTTATTATTTTATTAAATTGCTTGCTATTATAAATATTATTTTACATTCTCATTCACAGGTTGATGTCTTCATATACATTCTGGAAAATGATGGAGCGTGTCTGTCAGCGGCAATCAATGCTGCTGGCCTGGCCTTAGCAGATGCTGCCGTCCCAATGTATGACGTCATAACGTCTTGTTCCGTCGCCATAGTTGGGGACAAGATGTTTGTAGACCCAACGGAAGCTGAAGAAAACTTCGCTCTAATAAGCCCAGAGACTCCCACAAATCACGGAGTATTAACATTATCAATGCTCTCCGAATTAAAACAAATATCAGACTTCACACAAGTAGGGTCCATGGACGTTGAGTGCATAGCGCAAACGATGGAAATATTAGAAAGAGAGTGTGCAAGACTTGTGCCAATAATGCAAAAAGTGCTTGTTGCTAATGTTTTTAAGTGTTTCGAACAACGGAAGCGGTTGGAGGAGGAAGCAAACGAAAGGGAGCAGGTTTTAAACGCCAAGATGGAGGAGTGGAAGAAATTATTAAATTTTGCATGAGATTTGCTGTTCGGGTTTTATTTTACTTACCTACCAAATGATATATTATGTAAGTAAGATGCTATAAGCATGATAGCTACTTAACTAGTTCAATCAGTCAGGCATTTGTGGCAGTTAGAATGTGTCTTCCAGTGATGTCAACTTCTCAGCTTTTAGGGTTCCATACCCAAAGGGTAAAAACGGGACCCTATTACTAAGACTCGGAATTTCTATGAAGACAACGACATAGAAATTCTTTCCATAGCAATGGGGAAGTAGCTCTAGCTAGCGTAGATAAGAATCTCGATCGTCATGTTACTTAATGTTGGTGAAAACAGGAATTAGGCATTCAGAGTGTTGGTAATAACGGGCATTAGGCATTGAATTAGGTGTCACTCAGTGTTGGTGAAAACGGGAGTTAAACATTGAGTTAGGTGCCACTTAGCATTGGTTAAAACAGGAGTTAGGTGACACTTAGTGTTTGTGAAAATGGGCATCAAGCACATAGGTGTCGCATGTCACTCAGTGTTGGTGAAAACACATAAAGCATTGTCGGATAAAATCCCGTACATAATAGGGAGATCAAGGTTTGTCGTCATGCTTGACGTTATAGACTGTCGACAGAAGAATGGAAACATTTCTACGTTTTCAACATCGCCATGCTTACGTCGATAGAAATCTTTCCACAATCTGTTTCGACCCAGTTTCAAGATAGGTGTGTGTAGTCTGTTTTATCTTGAGGTGCATGCACCCATCTCCCACCCACTACCTACTTGTTTTGGGTTTACAAAAAACTATGACAGACCACAATCTGTCATAGGTTTTTGTAAACTTCCATAAAAACTAGGTACATAATGGATGTACTGGATGTGAATGATTACAGTTGATAATCCAGGGTCTAAAAAATCTTGTGCCATTTCCACGGACGTTAAGGGGGGGTTTTTAGGGTCCCGAGACCCCCCCCATTCATATCAATCTTACTTGTACAACAGAAAAAAATTCCAAGCACCGGGCGGATTAATAAAACGTAAAAGACTAAATTTATAACTTCAAAGTTTCAACTTTGTTACTTTTGAATAAATATTGCAATACATACATTACATATCACTTTTTCTTTAAAGGCCAAGTAACTTATGTTATATATTATAGCTACGTCCGTGGCCATTTCTATAATATATCTATTAAGTCTTTTTTGTGAAATTGGTTTTATTTTTCTTTAGCAGACTTTCATGCCAAATCCGCCTTAGCCTTTGTTTTTCGAGGACAGGTCGTCTGGCTGCTATGGGATAATTGTCGTGGTGTCATGCATCAAAGTTGTGATATACTCAGTTGTATGCTCATGACCTCATGAGTGTGAGAAATATTCTTATTTGAATCTTTTCTTCATGGAATGATGCCTAGTCAGTATGTTTGTTATATAATTCTTATGGAGTCGTGAACTATTATCATAGAGCTGATAGTTTATAAATAAATTACAGGAGTGGGTCCGAAATAACAGCAGGATTCAACATTAATGTAGTGTTTACAGAATCCTTTCATGATGAACTAGTCTAGCAGGTCTGGGATTTTATTTGCATCTGATGGCTAATAAATTTGATCATGGGAGGAAATAATCATCAGATTATTTTATGCCTATTCTAGCTTTTAGTTAACTTCGTCTAGTTGTAAATCTGGAGCCCCAACACTCACTGCTAGCATTCCAGTCCCCTCCTGCAATAGAGCTCGCAAGAGTGCCAATAAAATTTGAAAAAAAATTTTCATTGATTGTAAGTTTAGGTGAAGTGGTAAAATTGGGTACTTTAATATTTATATAGAATTTCAATGTAGACTCATACATCAGTCATAATACTTAATGAAAAACCTAAGCTTGTAGCGTTGCAGTGTGTTCATACAAATAACTACCCTTTTGACTTTTTAAATACTTTAATGAGAGAAAAGTTGGCAACATCACTTCACCTAAGTAAGTAATACATATTGCTTAATACACCACATATATTAAAGAAGAGAACTTAGAACTAAAAATGGTACTTTAATCTTCAGGCTTTTCTGGAGGAGGCCCGCAAGGTTGAAGCATTCTTTCCATGAGGTTGAATTTTACTCTAGCCTTTGACTCGTTTTCAACGATAGCAAAGTAACTTAGCAGATCAGGATGACCCATGTAACTGCAGCACGAATCTCGGTGCTGATTGGTCAACCACTCATATTTCGTTGTATCCGCATGTCCCGTACCGATGTATTTGCTCTGAAGATGCTCAAGTTGGCTGTGGATATTGTATCTTTCACCCATTTTTACTGCGTATCACTGTAAAATAAGTTTTGAGGTTAGGTTTCGTAATTACTGCAGAAATTCTCTTACATTCTTAATCCTTAACACATTGTGATTAGATTTACCTATAGTTGTTAACTACTTTCACAATTTTTTGAGTTCACTTTTATAGTGGCAAATGTTTGCAAATCCAAAGCGACGAAGCTCAACAAAGAAACGTCAAGGAACGGTCAACGTCAGTGTCAGTCAGACATGATGATTTTTTTTCAATGTTTGTAATATTGCAAAGGAACAACATCAAACAATCTATCTGTTGTAAGGAGGGACACAGAATCCCTATAGAGTGTTATGGATTTATGTCAATCTCAAGAAACTTATACAGGGTGGAATTTTATAATGCCACCTGGAGGGAAAGTACTCGAAATACTGGAGATAGCAAATTTTACTCAAAGGAAACATTCCTTTATTTTTAAAAAGAAACAAATCTGCATTCACAGATTTTAGAAAATTCGCTTGCCACACTCGGGAATCGAACCGACTAAAGTTCGAAAAAATAGCATCCTGTATTATTTTTACATCAATCGATAGGGGCAATCATATGTATCAAATCTCTCTAACAAACATGATAAATTAAATGAAGGGAAAATCATTGAAAAATTCCAACCTGTATACTAACTGGAATGAAGATGGGCAACCCAGAAACTTTCCGAGCGAGAAAGCTTCAAGAGTGGATGTTGTCTCTTTCTAATAGGGTGGCCAATAATCATACTAACTCTTGAGACAGTTACAGAGTAGCTGTTATTTTATTATTACTATACACATATATATATACTCCGTTAATATTATATATTTTTCAAACATAGAAAATCGCTTATTCATGCTATGACTGTTTACCTGTAATGTTTTAGTAACATTCGCCAATACTTATTTTATATTCCGAAACCATTCATTTTCACTCGCAGCTCTCATCGCCTGGCACGGCACGGTGCGGCGGACTCTTTTCTTTTCAATATTTTTATTTAAAAAGCAAACTAGGTACTACCGACACCCTGTGCGATGTCCGATGTTTCTAATTTATAAAATATATTTTTGATTACTATGTACGACACTTCAAACTTACTTACATAATTTATTTGGACCAAGAAACTTATATACTAACTGGAATGGGGACGGGCAAGCCAAAAACGTTCCGAGCGAGAAAGCTTCAAGAGTGGATGTTGTCTCTTTCTAATAGGGTGTCCAATAATCATACTAACTCTTGAGACAGTTTAAGAGTAGCTGTTATTTTATTATTTAATGATGATGACCTGCAACTCAATAGCATTTAAAAAGCAAACTAGGTACTACCGACACCATGTGCGATGTCCGATTTTTCTAATTTATATAATATACTTTTGATTAATCCACTCACCCGCCCCGCGCGCGACTTTTTTCACCAAACCGCCCAGGGTGCAAAAAATTGCGAAATATTCGCATGTAATTTGACACTTTAGATAAACAATCGCAAACTACAAGAGTTATAGCTAAATAAAATTTACAGTGAATAGCTGAATAGTTATGGAATCTATATATTAAAAAAAAAAACTGATATTAATTTGAAACTCAAAAAAAATGTAGAACTTGAAAATCAGTGATTAAAACGGATATTTCGCTATTAAAATATTAATTTGATTTTTTCTAAATATTAAATTTCAATTAAAATAATTTTGAAATAAACTAGATTATATTTCCTTTCCAATAAGACCATAATCTTATTAGTTTATTTACGATAGTCTAGTTAGAATTAAATTAGAATTTGAATACTTACTGTTTATTTTGACGCGGCCTGCGCCAACGACTGTTTTTGAACACGGTTATTTACGTACCTATAACTTTAGGAAGCCACTTGTTTTTGTATATACAATTTAATAATATGTTCACAATACTAATTATGCACTGTTTTTCCGTTAACACACACGTTTTAATCACAAAAACACTTATTTCTTGTATAAACACAATCACTATAGGTATTTAAACCTACCACCTTTCGGAGGCGAAATACTCAACCTTGAGATTCGAAAACTAGATTTCCTTTATGATAATATAGTAGCACAGATTTTCACGATTAATTTGATATATAACACTATCCGAAAACAACAATATACATAACAGAACAATTGAAATACGACGCCACACGTCATAAATGGCGGAGTTTGTTTACACTAAAGTTTTTACTTTTATTTTGACATTTGTCGATAGAATAGTGTTGCTATTGTTGATCCGAACGTTGAGGAATGTAGTATAGAGTTTGCTACAAGAGGAATAAGCTCTAGAAATAGCAGTTTAATAAATTTTTATTGCATTTGTTGGACGAAGGCGCTACTGGCTGCTTTAGCAGCCAGGGGCGGTTGAGTGGCTATGTACGACAACGATGTTCGAAACTTCGAACTTACTTACTTAATTTATTTGGATATTTCCCGTTTGTCAATCTAAAACATTGGTAACCCTAGTCGTAATAAACAACCAAAGTTAAAAAACTTCCCTAAAAAACGAAATTCCACATCCAGCAAACTACTACACGCCTTCACACAACTCAATTTTATCATATTTAAAGCGGATTATTTCACTTATATGTATACAATAAAAGTACTATGACTTCAACGCGAAAATGTATCGGCCATATTGTTTACATCGGTGACAAGGCAAGACAGAGATACCATCCACCTTTGTCGGTTTCTCGCTCGGAAAAATTGTTTTTTTTTTCTTTTCTATTGAATCCATTGTACAAATTTAAAATTTTAGATTTTGAGATAGTTTTTTTTATTTTTTTAGCATTTTGTTCGTACTCATTCCAGTTAGTATATAATTTCCTTGATTTGGACATTTCCCGTTTGTCAATCTAAAACATTGGTACCCCTTGTCGTAATTAACAACAGAGTTAAAAAACTTCCCTGAAAAACGAAATTCCACATCCATCATACCCTTACTACTACACCCCTTCACACAACACAATTTTACCATATCTATAGCGGATTATTTCACTTAAATACATTAAAAAGTACATAAATGACTTCAACGCGAAAATGTATCGGCCATATTGTTTAAATCGGTGACAAGCAAAACAGAGATCACACCATCCACCTTTGTCGGTTTCTCGCTCGGAATGTTTTTTTTTCTTTTCTATTGAATCCATTGTACAAATTTTAACTCGCTCGCTTTTGAGATAGTTTATTTTTATTTTTTAGCATTTTGTTCTTACTCATTCCAGTTAGTATATAAGTTCCTTGTCTATGACTTCCAGGCGCTATTTTCAAAGTTTGATCGATTTCGATTATTCCACAGTTACGAGAAGAAATTTACTTTAGAAAAATGTATTTTTAAATAGATTTTTAATCATGAATAAGACACCAAAACTAACCGATTTAAAAGAAACTGAAGTAAAATTGCGTAAGCAAGCAAAAACACTATTACGCGAAAGAACCTCAGAAGTCTTCAAAAAACAAACACATTTGTTTATGCATGAGAAAGGAATGACTAAAATTGTAAGTATCGCATTATCCTATTGAGTGATGGCTAATGATATAATATTCAATCGGCCGCATGTTCCTCTACACTTTCGGCTCATTTAACGGTTTATGTTTGAGTTTATTTGTTATTGGCACATTCATGTCTTAGATTTATGAAGGTCAGGAGTTGTTCCTTAAATAATGTTTTTATAACTTTTTCACAGCCTGTCCCTAAGAACCCAAACCACTTAGTATACGCCTACTATCACAATAATCAGCTAGCAAAAATCGAAAACCTAGAAAATTTTTATAACGTCACCCATCTACACTTACAATGGAACAAAATTACGAAACTAGAAGGTTTAGGCGCAATGCATCGTTTAAAAAAGCTTTACCTGGGCAACAATAAAATCAGCGTAGTGGAAAATTTGGAAGGGTTGAAGTATTTGGAAGAATTGTATATAGAAAAGCAGAATTTAGACAGTCCAGACTCCCTATGCTTTGATCCAAGGACCGTCATCTTTATTGGTGTAAGTATGACTTGACTGTAAGAGAAGTGTTGATTGGCCATTGGCGTTGGAGGCTGGCATAGAAGCGTGTAGATTGGCACAAACAAAGAGAGGCCTTTAACTAGGAGTGTGTGAAGTCGGGCTGTGGATGATGATGTCTTGCCAAACTAAACTGCAATGCAATTTCCTTTGTCAATTTTTGTAAAACCTGCTTTGCTGCCGCGTCGGCCTAGTGGTCACAAGTGCTACTGCTGGGTGAGCATAATAATCCTACGTTCGATTTCTCGGACACTTTATATTGTTGTTGAGTTTTGCCATCACATTCTCAGTGGCAGCACGGAGCCTGACCTCAAGCCCGGTAGGACCATAGGCTAGCCCATTATAAAATGGGGCGTTAAGGTGAACGCGCTAGGTTGGCCCGCGAAATTCAAATTTTCTTACGTTTTTTGCAATTTGCAGGTCAGTGTCAGTTTGCTGTTGTTGTGTCAATTTGCTGTAAGACGTATGTAGTTACAGAATTATAATCATCAAAATCATCAATACAACCCTCCAAGCTCATAAAGGTGTATGAATTTACTTTTTCAAGGTCAAAGTCATTCCTACACCTTTATGCGCTCGGAGGGTTGTATTGATGATTTTGATGATTATAATTCTGTAACTACATACGTCTTACAGCCGCGATTTATAGTTTAATCAACATACAACCTGACACTGACCTGCAAATTGCAAAAAACGTAAGAAAATTTGAATTTCGCAGGCTACGCTGGAGCATCCACCTTAAACATAACATGCGAAATGTGGGTAGGGTCTACCGCATTCACTGACAAGTTTTCAACCAATCAGTGTGCGCGGTAGTACAGTCACTATCACGAATATTTATTCGTAAACACTTTCCTAAAAAAAGCAATTTTCGCGAGATATAACGTTTTTGTAACTTGAAGATAGGATCTTTTTCATAAAATATGAGTTCCAAAATAACAGGTTCTTAGCAACATATTATAAAGTGGATCCTCCAGGGTAGACCGCGAAATTCAAATTTTCACACTTATTTTGCAACAGTGCAGACCAGTGCTAGGTTGTATGTTGTTGATGAAAATATGATTCGCGACTGTAAGACGTATGTAGTTACAGAATCAAAAAGGTCTAGGAACTGCTTTTTCAAGGTCAAAGTCATTCCTAGACCTATAAAAGAACTTGGAGGGTTGTATTGATGATTATAATTCTGTAACTACATACGTCTTAGAGCCCTAGCACACGGCGTTTTTAAACGCGCAGACGATGCACCTTTCAGGAACGCGCGTTTTCTGCGCCGTAGATTCCGATTTTTGCGTTTTTATAGATTCAAACGCGCGTAAAACACGATACAAACGCGCGTGTGAAGCGCGTTCAAAACTCGTTTGAAGCCCGTACAAAGATTCAAAGCCAGCGTAAGCAGTGTTGTCTCAACCGACGCCATTGTACAACTGACGAGGAGTCTGACCAAAACGCGGAAGCCACGAGCTACTACAGCGCGTTTGTATCGCTGTATCTACGCGCAGTAGACGCGCATATCACGATCACCCCGTGTGCTAAGGTTACGAGGTTGCGTTCAAATCTCGCGCGTCATCTGCGCGTCATCTGCGCGTTTAAAATACGCCGTGTGCTTAGGCCCTTACAGTTGCGAATCATATTTTCATCAACATACAAGTTACAACATAGCACTGGCTTGCAAATTGCAAAAAACGTAAGAAAATTTGAATTTCGCTGGCTACCCTGTATTATTAGCCTTAATCAGAATAGTAGGAGAAAAACACTTTTAGAAGTTGTCGACTGTACACCCACAGTTCACCTGTAAGTTTAAAAGGGCTCGTAAGAATGAACCACACCTCAGTCTTACCCTTTGGGGATTAAAGGTTACAGGCTTGAAGGTTTGATACTACCGTTTGATTTCTAGGCTTCCCTGAGAATACTAAATGTCTCCGAGAACAAACTGTTGGACATGTTATGGGTGAAGCCTCTCAGACGACTGGAGGTGCTCATAGCAAAAAAGAATATGCTTCATGATTATCAAGTAAGTATTTGACTCAATGAGAATTTGCGCCTGGAATTACTATCACGTGCATTAACTCAACTCATACCTGTTGGCATATAGGCCATAACGTGTAAATACAGAACACTGATGGCTTAGTGGTTACGTCCTTGACTTTGGCCGCGACAAGCACTTGGGGCATGCCGTTTTGACTTATATTTAGTACGAAATATCGTTACCGCTTGGCGCTCAGGCATCGCAACGTACCGCCACCGCATCGTGTCGTGTGGCATTGCTGTTCCCTATCAATTATTTGTTTCATCACCACTGCTTCAAAGACATGTGGCATCTTTCAGTTCCCACTGGGCCCACGTGGTGGATAACAGCCCACTCCCTGTCATAAGAGAGGTAGCCTGTATGGCAGCAGTGGGAATATCATCATCATCATCATTCTCTTATCCCAATTTATTTGGGGTCGGCGCAGCATGTCTTCTTCTTCCATACCTCTCTATTACTCGTCACCCCATCAGACACCTCCTTTCTTGTCATATGATTATAAACTAATTACGCTTTAAGCTATGCTATGTGCTATGTATAAAAAAAACAAACATGAAGTTTACGAATTCACATAATTTTACATAAGTAATTAGTTTCATAGTTTTACGAAACCCGATCTGGTTATTAATGCTTGTATGCACTTCAGACTGTTGCTGATAGCTTGTGCACGCTGGTGAGTTTAGTGGATATCAACTTTACCGGCAACCCCATGACTAGGAAGCATCGGTATAAAGAGACAATCATCGCGAGGTGTTCACAACTACGTACGTAAACTCAATTATTTATTATATTTTACTCTCTAGGTTTATGGCTCCGTCACATAAAATTTTCGGTAATTTTATCCACATGGACATCTATTGTATTTATTGCAGGCGTATTGGATAACATAGTCATTCACAACACGTCGAAAACCTTCATGCAGAACTTTGACAAGGTAGTCCGCCTGCGCCAACTACATGCGAAGAACAAAATCGAACCAAACCGTCATGGGGTCGACGAGTTCTTCTATCTCAATATGGTGCCAGGACCGAGGGCTCAAAGTGCCCTCTTTATGAACGAACCGTTTGACCATAAACCTAAAGGTAAGTAATTATGCTTTTTAACCGTAAAACAGGAACTAATAATCATAGTTCCCAAGGTTGTCACACCTAGCATGTCTTGTTATCTTTCTTTTTGGATTCTAAAAAAGATTAGTATGCTGTGTTGTAAACAAGTATGTGGTATTTTTAGATCTTCGGTATTGTTACATTAAGTAGGTACCTAATTACCATGTTTTTGTTGCAGTCACTGCTATCGATTCTACCTATACGTTTATGCCACGAGCTTTCTGGAGAAATCGAACAGCGCCCTCTCCCCGTGAGGGAATTGCGCCACCATTGGAGGCCCCGCCGCCACCGAAACTGCCTCTTGAAGGCGCTCCCATCAAGGGAATATTGAAGAAACCCATGCCTATGAAATTTATTTAATTTTATTATTGTAACTAGTATTTATTTTACAAAATCAAAGTGCCTGATTAAAATATGTCTTGATACAAAGTGCTCGATTGTTACTATGCATTAAAGGTATTTTACGTCCTGAACCAGATTTTATTGTCGTAGTTTTTTTTGTGTGATGATGAATTTTATTGGTGATTCTAAATACTAAGCTAACAGGACTTCTCTTCGCTGATTGTGAATAATTCATCATCATGTTCTTGCCCCCTCCAGTCTATTATTTGAATCTCTACTGAGCACAGCTTGTGCTCAGCGGACTACAGAATCCGACAGCGTGTAGAGACTGCAGTGAGTACTACTAATAATAATACTAGTTGCATCGAGAGTTTGTTGAGCTGGTTGAGCCTCTGCGTAGTCAGGTATAACATACTGTACTCTTTGGGTATAACTAAGGACCATAAAAATATCTGGACCACTTATGACTTTCAAATTGTAGAATAGAAACATACTAAGGCCATCAATAAAGTTTATTCACCATATTTACTCCCAGCAAAACGAGAATTTCAGTTGGATTTGTCTATGGATCACAACAAACATCAGAGATCATAGAGCATCATATACTCCGTCGGCTGTCAAATTTGAATTTTCGTCTGTTGCTTGTTGTTGTTGTTGTTTTTGCATATAGCTAATTGTCCGCAAAATAGTAATTTTAAAACTGTAGAAGCGTAATTCTGAATAAAATGAATGAAGAAAAATTGAGCGCTGATAAAGTACCTGAGAAGTTCGCAGAATGGCTTCTGTTAATGGGTTGTCCGCCGGATAAAGTGCCTTCCGTAGATAAACTTGCCGAGTGAGTCTTTCAATCTCTTTGTATTTAATATCATCTAGTAGCGGTACTTTCATACAAACTTAGGCTTGCCCTTTTAACCTACTACTCTTCATGAAGTAAGGGTTTTTGAACTGCTTGCCTTGGCTGGCTTGCCGTATTTTCAGTCACTAGGCACGCTACTAATATCATCTAACCTTGCTAGTACAACTATTGAATTTGTGAAAAAGTAATATAGAGGACAACAGTCATTTCATACCCAAAAATAAAAGTGCCGGGAGTTCTCGCCCACCAGAAAAAGAGATATAATAACACTATATAATATAATAAGTTTTTTTTACTATTACAACCATATGATAATAGAATACAATGAACCCCGTGTCTGCCGTTTGTTTGAAGGTACCAAAAGATATTTTTTAGCCAACAAGCTTTTTGTTCTGCGTTTAAATTCAAATGATTTGTTATTGTCATTGGTTATGTGGTAATCGTTGTGCGGACAAATGAGGACAATGAAAGGAGGAACGTTTTGAGAATGAATGTGGATGGCTATGAGTAGAGGAAGACCAAAGAAGTGATGGATGGACTGTGTGAAGGATGATATGACTAGAAAAGCTGCTGACTGCTGAGATGCCCTTTTCTTTTTCCCGGGTAGGTAAAATAAACACATCATGTTCCCAAATCATTAATTTTAATAGGATTTTCATATTTAAAATTCGTATGTTATATATCGTAGTTACAACTGTGGAGTTTGACTATCCTTTGACTATGATGTTTTTCGCATGTTCTTGTTGTAGGTGATTCACTTTTCATCACCAGTGACCAATCTTTTAAAAACTGGTTCGATTTCATTACGTTTCAATGGTGAATCACAAATGAGTACATAATTCATTAAGACTTTTTCAGTGAGCTTGTGTGGCACCCAAATATTGAGCTTCTTTATGTAGCCAGACTTTTTCAAATGGGTCAAAACTGTTTTGTGGTCAATCCTCAATTCTTGGCTATATTGTATATAACAACTAAGATCTTGCTCACTTTTTCAATAATGGCATAGACTTTATCCATATGAAGGTGACCAGAGTGAGCTGCATTTTTGACATCAAAATACCCAGACTTAAAACGCTTGAACCAACATTTGTGCTAGTCTTACTGACACATTAGGTTCATAAACGTTACAAGTTTTTTTCACAGCTTGAGTAGTATTTTTCCCCTTATTAGGGTTCCGTACCTCAAAAGGTAAAAAAAGGAACCCTAATAAAATCACTCTCTTGCCTGTGTGTCCATCTGTCACCACCAATTTACTCACGAACGGGTGGATCTAGCAAGTTGAAATTTATACCAGATACTGAGGTCTATAGTCCCTATTAGGTGTATAAAAATCAAGGTCCTGAGTCAACATGATAAAAAGATATGGACAAATTTAGATTTTCGCGAAAACTTGTAAGTACCAAAATTTACCTCTATTTACAACTTTTTGCCCTTTACTTGTGCTATAAGACCTGATTTCAACCAAAATTGTCAATTCTAGGTCAACCGGAAGAACCCTGGCCTATAGGTTTTGGGTCGAAAACCTTTAAGGTAGTTCCCGTTGACCTAGAATCACGAAATTTGGCGAGGAGCAATGTCTTACAGCACATGTAAAGAAAAACATCTGAAAACCGTAAATATGTAGTTAAATAAAAATAAGCGATTTTACTATTACAAACTTATAATTTGCGGTTGGTGCAATAGCCGTTTCATGGGACCGAACAGCAAAGTTAAGTTTGTTCTTTAAAAGTTTGTTCGGAACCCTCGGTGCGTGAGTCCGACTCGCTCTTGGCTGGTTTTTATTTATAAAAAAACTTCAGATTGTATTGAATTTCTTCGTTAGATTCACTCATTTTGACGGACAGAAAAACAATTGAAAAATGGCGGGAGTGTGTTTTTTAACTTTTCATGTTATTTATTGATAAAACCAGGCAGATACAAACAATATTAATAGAGATTCAATTTTATACATGATACAAAATACGAAAAGACTTTTGTCCATGACCTATCAAATAGCAGGCAGCAATTTTTTGAGGCCTGTTATTTTGTTCTATGTGTACATATTTATTTGTAAATAATTAATTATGCGTAGTCAATAAAAAGGTGTTGAGATTCTGAACTCCAATTTTGCGTTAAGTCTTCATCTCCCGTATGGTCTAGTGGCTAGGATACCTGGCTTTCACCCAGGAGGCTCGGGTTCGATTCCCGGTACGGGAAAATATTTTTGAATATTATTTCTTTATTAAACAGTTTTTGTTTGTAGGTATATTTGAAAACCAATGTTTTAATTTAAATATTTAATAGTATTCTGTATTCTTAGGATTTTTTAAAAGTAGTTGATTTAAAACTAATTAATTCTTGGAGGGATTTCACCTCGACATTATCTAATTCTGAAATAATTATAATATACCTGACACCGCGCCTGTAATCCCGAAGTGTTAGGCAGGGGTGTACCTGTGTATTTATTAATACCCACAATTTGCTAGTTATGTTTCAAGTCCCATGTTATTAGGGGCGAGCCTATTGCCATCAGCCGGGCACATATTTTTCTTAGACTCCGTGGCTGCTACTGTGAAGTTCCGGGTGGAAAAACCAATAACAATTTGCCCGACTCGGGAATCGAGCCCAGGGCCTCATGCTTAGCAGTTGCGATCGCGACCACTAGACCTACTTAAGCCTAAAGGTCGCAATCGCGAAATACAGACTTTTATAATTCTGCGCTTAAAAGAAAGCCATCATAAATATCATGTTAAGGGTTTGTACATTACAATATCTTCGCATTTGGAAGAAACACCAGAATAAAAATGCACAATAATGTGTAAAACAACAACTTTGCTATTAGGCTAGGTTTAGGTTCATAAGCACATCACTACAATATTATAAATATAAAACAAAGTCCTCCGCCGCGTCTGTCTGTTTGTCTGTCTGTTTGCGATAAACTCAAAAACTACTGCACCGATTTTCATGTTGTTTTCACCAATGGATAGAGTGGTTCTCGAGGAAGGTTTTAGTATATAATTAGTCAAGTTTTTGTGTACATTGGCTAAAATATAATGATATTTGTTGTAGGTGTCGGAAAAAAATAAGCCGTCTGGGAGTTTTCAACATACAACGCCTTAGAGATATAACAAAATGATGTATGGTGGAATTGTGCATATGTCTAGCTCTTAAAGATAACATACTATATCCATTTTAATACTTTAAAAAATGCGCAATCTTACAGCAGTAAATGGAAAGCTATTTACACAAATACGGTTTTAGTACTGATCATTTTAAATAAGTTAGAGGCTTTAAACATTTCATGCACATTATTTTACTCTTTTACACCATTAATTTTGAAACGAATATCTTAGGAGTAAACGAGTAAACGCAAAAAAATTACGGACGCGAGAATAAAATTCAAGCGCCACGTTTCGCTTGATGCAATCGCCGATCCTCCCCGCACCGCACGCCAAATGGACTAGCATGGCCGATTAACTTCATTTAAGAATTATAAAAAAAACGTGTTATGATGTTGCAAACTTGCGTCCAAATATTAGATAATCTACTTTTTATTAGACTATCATGTGACGCAGACGAAGTTGCGCGGGTCAGCTAGTAATTTATAAAAATAAGTACTAGCTTGCCTTTTGCTTGCCTGTATCATTTTTTTTTTAATAATCCTTTGGAAAAATTCTTCTGTGATAAAAAAGTATTCTAAGTGCTTACCCAAATTGTGTGCAAATCTGTTCATTGGATAAGTGTGAAGTCATGATGTATTATAGAAATAGAGGTGTACCTAATAGTACACCCTAACTCCCTAAATATTGCCAATAGTGTTGAAGTCCCATGTAAATGTAAATGGGGGAGAGTATTACCATCAACCGGGCACAAATCCAGACTCTTGGGCTGGTACTGCGAAAATCCTGTCAAAAAAATCCCAATAACACTTTGCCTGATCAGGTAAAAAAACGCAGGATCTTATCCTCAGCGACCACTAGACGACCGAGGCACTCTTTTATAATATTAGCGGATGCTTATACATAATCCAACAC
The DNA here is from genome assembly GCA_963853795.1 of Xestia rhomboidea. Taxonomy (NCBI): domain Eukaryota; kingdom Metazoa; phylum Arthropoda; class Insecta; order Lepidoptera; family Noctuidae; genus Xestia; species Xestia rhomboidea. The sequence continues at coordinate 9,637,582 of OY970774.1, forward strand.
AACACATTATTTAAATAAGAAAAAGAAATAAAAAGAAAGAAAAATATTTATTTGACGTCAGTTAATAAAGCGCACACACAATAATATAATAAAGATACAAAATAAGGAGTAAAACATAGATGTGCTGTGTGCCCCACGGCTGCGCCAAAAAGGTCCATTTCAGCATTTATGCCAGACAGGTGATGCTGTCTGACGCTGATCTTCCAATGAACCTTGAGGGGGAAGTGACGGAAAAAACAGTCCTCCGTCGTCCTTAAATCCTAAATCCATACTACGTAGGGCCAACAATACGGCAGGACCTTAGGGCATGCAGACTGATCAGAAACCCCTTTTTTTTCGGATGGGAAATCATCAAGTGACTCCCCCCGCTGTGGGCGGAGCAGGAGGGAGTGTCAGACTTTTACTAACTAAAACCCATCCATGTTCCTTCATCGCCCTTTGTGTTCCGGGGCCACGGTATCTCTTTCGAACAGTCCCGCAGCCCCGGCAGGCATCGGCCCTTCCATTTGCTGACATTGATCAGAAACCCTGACATCATGAAAAGTAGGTTATTAGAGGAAGTCAAACTTTTAAGCTGAGGCCAAACGAGCGTATTTTTTTAACGCGACTCACAGCTCAAAAAATTACGCTCGTTTGGCCTCAACCTAACCCGAGGGCCAAGAAACGAACGCTTCTAGCTAGTTTGAAGGAAAGTACCGCCACTAATCATTCATCTTCATCATCCACACCCTAATTTTACCCACTGCTGTGTATATCTAGGCCTTATGCCAATTTCCACGTTTTGCCGAGAACCTCATCCAAGATTTAAGGTTTTTTTTTATCCATATATCTAATATTCCTGCCAGAATGTGCCGCGGCCAGTACTATATGGTGTGGCGCAGTTTGATGGAGCATGTGGAACCCAAGGAGACTATCAGACAGAAGAGGCTGCAAGTCTTCTGCAATGATGTCCAGCGCTGCCAGAAGAAGAATGCTTTCTGCAAGGTTTGTGATTTAGGTTTTGCTCTAAAAAATGTATTCTCTATTTAATCGTTTGAACTGCCTGTCCGTGTCCTGAAGGTTCTTGGTGGCTGTCTTATACAGGGTAGAAGGGACACCGACACAAACAGTTACCATTTGGTACATCATTCTGAACGCTTATCATCATTCTCAGCTTAGCATATTAAGCATAATCAGCCTATAATGTTTCAACTGCTGGGACACAGGCCTCCTCTCTATGAGAGGGAATGGGCTTTAATTTACCACGCGGGCCCAGTGCGGGTTGGTAGATGTTACATGTCTTCGAATTTTTGGTTCTAGGTCATGTCGGTTTCCACACGAGCTTTTCCTTGAAAAAAAAAGCATACCTACTTAAAGCAAATTCTCAACTTAATATGAATAAATGACTTTTGATTGTCTTTACAGCCTGATCCAAGTGTGATCGTGCCTGAAGAACTGTCACTTTGGAAACAACAGACTGACCTGAGAGAGAGGGTAGAAGATGTAGAGGCGAGAGTACTGCAAGCCAGGCAGGAGTTGAACCAGCTGGTGGATAAAGTTTCCAGCAGATGTAAGAAGATGCACTGCTTTTTATCATTACAAGATCACTGTATTCTGCTGTCATTTGAAGATCTTTGGCAGTCGTTACAGGTATTCAGTAGCCGAAAGTCTGACAACCATGGGATATCGTATTACCCAGTACTAATTGGGTTGTGGAGGTGAGATAGACAGTTGCTCCATTTAAAATACTGGTAGTCAGCTGCCTCCGGTTAGACTGAAAGCCGACCCCAAGTTAGTTGGAAAAAGGCGAGGCAGTTTACGTATGAAACGAATGACGTCTTTTTCAGTTTTATCGCATTCTTGCATAATCTTAAAAGTATTTCTGACCGGCTAAAGGCAATTCCGCGTCGAGTGTTTGCGCGCCCTTCATCATTGTTCAAATTTTATTTGAGTCAAAGTCAAAGTCAAAGATTTATTTGCCTATAAATATGGTTACAAAAGTTCTTAGAATGGTATAATATAATAGTAGCTTAACATATTCAATCATAAAATAATGACATGCAAATTTTTAGTACAATTAGATCATTTAAATTTGAACTGGAGATATTCTTTTATATTATAGAAGGCATTCTCAATCAACCATCTATGTAAAGCCCTTCTGAAGCGGACCATTGGAAGTTCTTTAATTTGGTTAGGAATCTTTTAAATATCTGAATACACATAGGATAGCAACTCCGCCTATATAGTTCAGTTTTTGTTCCAGGAATAATTAATCTGTTAGGGTATCTAGTTACATTTATCTCCCAGTTTTTCAAACATCTCAGGGTGAGATTTGGTAATGAAATTGGAAATGATTTGAACATTTTATTTCTAATTAGGAATATTCTTATTGTTCAGGAATGAGTTCATTATTTTGTATTGTTCACACGGATATTGATGAGATTAAATCTGTAATTGAATCGCTTAGATCCTCTGCGGCCACTGGATGGGATGGTATCTCTCCTGTGGTCCTTAAGAGATACTGCAATATTCTGGCGCCAGTTATAAACCACATTTTTAACCTCTGTTTCGAGACTGCTATTTTCCCATCAGCTTTAAAAAAGGCTATTATACACGGGGTCTTTAAGGGTGGCGATGGAAACTCGTTCAATAACTATCGCCCTATAGCAGTACTACCTGCCCTCTCAAAGGTTCTTGAGCGCCTAATTAATAAGAGATTGGTAGGTTTTTTCGAAAAGAATAATGTGTTTTCTTCTCAGCAATTTGGGTTCCGAAAGAAGAAGTCAACCTGTGATGCAGTTCATGAACTAACGAACTTCCTAGTAGAGAAAATCAACAGTCGCAAGAAGGTACTTACAGTATTCCTTGATCTCGCTAAAGCCTTCGACACCGTTCCAATTTCTACCCTCTTACTCAAACTTGAGAGAGCAGGCGTCAGAGGACAACAGCTTGAACTGCTTAAAAGCTATCTGACAAATAGACTGCAAATGGTGAAAATTGGTGACCACTTTAGCAGCGAGCTCCCGATTTGTTACGGTGTACCGCAGGGTAGTATACTTGGACCCACGCTGTTTCTCATCTTTTTAAATGAACTCTGCAATCTCAACATCTCTAATGCTAAAATTGTGTCTTTTGCTGATGATACAGCTCTTACCTTTTTCGCTAACTCGTGGTCAGAACTTCAGATTATTGCACAAAAAGGTTTTAATTCTGCCTTTAACTGGTTTCGATCCCACGCTCTAACGCTTAACACATCCAAGACAAAATTGATGACGTTCACTATCTCACCGACCTCACAACCTGACATTCCTATCACTATAAAGGCTCACTCCTGCAACAGTACTGATTTACACTTATGTCATTGTTTATCCATTAGCACTGTTGATAATATTAATGTTGGTATAACTTTAGATAGATACCTGAATTATAAAACTCATGTTAATTTGGTAACAGGCAGGGTCAGAAAACTTATATATATTTTTAAAACCCTTCGACACGTCGCCAAGCAGTCTGTTATACGCAATGTATATTACGCCTTATGCCAATCAATAATCACCTATTGTATTAGCTGCTGGGGTGGCGCCACAAAAACAACCCTTAAACCTTTGGAAGTGTCTCACAGGGCTATATTGAAGGGTGCAACATTTCGACCTATTCTTTTTCCTACATCAGAACTTTACAAAAAATGTGGGGTACTCAACATAAGGCAACATTTCATTCTGCAAACTATTCTTCTGCAACATTTAAAAACCCCTCTTATCAATATTACCAAACGACGGAAAGATATGCTTTGTACTGTTTCACAAACTCGGTTTAAATACACAAAGAGATTTTTCTACTATTTTGGCCCTTGCTTGTACAATAAAATTAACGCGTTCATAGACATCTATAATTTACCATACAGCAAATGCAAACTTGCACTCCGTACATTCCTGCTGAATAAAACGTACGACGAGACTGAAAAGTACTTAGTGACACTTACATGAAAGTAACCCTACTCTTTATTATTCAAATCTACACACACACACACATTCACACACACACACACACATGCACACTTACTCGACCTACCACACCAACACTCATTGTTCTAATTTGTTTTATTTAAATTTAAGATTTGGTGTTTTGGTTTTGTTTTGTTTAAAATTTTAAGCACCGAAAGTATAATAATACATGATTAATGTGATACTCAAATAGAGAGTCGAAACTGTCTCTTCTAAATACAGATTGCTCAGCAATCTAGCTAGGAGAGCAGTGATTCACCCAGCAATTGGTTGTACCTACAACATGTAATTATTAATGCATATTTTGTAAATCCCTCATGTACTACAAAATTTTATGAACCTTAATAAATATTATTATTATTCTATTCTTTTTGTTGATTGCCTAGAAATACAATTTGTCTGTGTTCCAACAATCAGCAAGGTCTCTCAAAGCATTTGTAATAGATCATTCATTTATTTTTATACTTTTATCTGGATTGTGCATGCCAAACAAAAGCAATCCCATCATTTTTTTTTGTTAGTCTGAACTGTCCCACTCCTGGGCAAAGACCTCCCCCCATTTCTTTCACATTTCTCGACGTTGCGCCTCATCTTGCCAATTAACGAGAAGCTATCCATCAAATAAATTTCTAAATGCATTTTTTTTACACAACTACAACACTCACAGAAAATGTTTGATACAACCTAGGTTTTTACTCTATAATATTTATAATAAACAAAAAAACCCTCGTTACCCCCTCAGTATCACACCGCAACCTAGCCCGCGGGCGGGTCCAAGACGCGCAGCGACGCGCGTGGTTGCTTCAACAAGTAGCTGAAGAGTTGCGCTCCAAGAAGTACAATCTTGAGGAGGCACGAAGCATCGCCGACTCACTGTGCCGCGTTGAAAACTGTGGGGATGTGGAGGTAACTGTAATGGCACAAATTAATAAACACATATAATGTGTAACGTATTGAACGCAGAACTTCTCGTGTGGTGTCTCAAGCCCTTAAACTGGACAACTTTTGTTCTACAAGTTCTTGAAATTCGCAAAAAAAAAAATAAGGGCTTTCTATAGGAATTGACGGCGATCTGCTGATCACAGTTAAAATGGATGAATTAAGGCCTTAGCCCACACAAACGACCCCGCTCCCACCCGGCAAAAAGAATACAATTCAAATATGGGCTTTATTATTGCCCTTTAGATATAATTTACATTGGCAACATAAATTAGCTGACAGCTCGCTGTCAGTGGGCTTACCGCTGTCAATGGGTGGGAGCGGAGTCGTATAACTGGGCCTTAACACTGTTAGTACCGTTACTTGAACAAGAGCGAGAGAGAGGGAGTTTGGAAGTAAATGTTACAACTATCTTTGCAAATGCGTGTAGTATCAATTCTACAAGCTGTAAACTGACCTTTCATGAAGCAGTCTACCAAGCATTCTGTACATCTAACTTAGTTAGTTTATGCAAAAATGATTGCTGGGAAACGACTTTTTTGGGGTGAAAAAACTCAGTATAAGACTCCAACGCACTCAAAACATTGTGCTGACAGATGCATTAAATAGTACAGGGTATCTCATGGAGGTATTTAAAGTAACGTTATAACATTAAAAACAAGTAAACAGTAACTACAACGTTTGAGGTATAGTATGACAGGGAGAGCAAGTGCCTGTCGGCTTCATTAAGGATCTTTTTATATCCATAATTTCCTTTGTTTGAAAGTTCGACGTTCAAAAGTGCCTTGTCTGTTATGATTGGTCTTTGACTTGATTGTGATACCATAGCACAGTACTGACAAATAATTTAATGATAAATCTATTTGTATCGTTTAAGGGTAAGTTAGACAAGTTGACATCTCGTCGTCAGAACAGTCAGCCGGGCGCCCTGTCCGTGACCGTCGCTCCGCAGGCCGGCAACGGAGACCTCAATGATTCTGGTGAGACATCCTCTCAGCTATGACTATTGGCTAATTCTACAAAGTATTAATTTCTTTTGTAAGTAAAACGTCAGGGTAGCCCGCGAAATTCAGGTGCAAGAATGACTTTTTCGTCAAAGTCATTCCTGCACCTTCATGCGCTTGGAGGGTTGTATTGATGATTTTGATGATTATAATTCTGTAACTACATACGTCTTACAGTCGCGAGGAATATTTTAACCAACATACAACCTAGCACTGGCCTTCATATTGCACAAAACGTAAGAAAATTTGAATTTCGCGGGCTGATTGGAGCATCCACCTTAAAGGCCACGGAAGCTATGAACTTTAAACAAAGGGTGATTATTTTGGTGGATCATTGCCATTTATGGTCCTCGTGGCTAAATAATAACAGCCGCTCGGGTCGATCTTTAGTTTAAGCCGTGCTTGGCTAGGTTGGTCTGTGGATGGGACCATCCACTACATACCGAGTTTCTTGACTCGGAAAGCACGTTAAGCAGTTGGTCCCGGCTGTCATTTGGAGATCTTTGACAGTCGTTACAGGTAGTCAATGGCCCTAAAATTCTCATTATATTATCGTATTACCCAGCACTAACTGGGTTGTGGAGGTCAGATAGGCAGTCGCTCCATATAAAATACTGGTATTCAGTTTCATCCGGTTACACTGGAAGCCGACCCCAACATAGTTGGGAAAAGGCTAGGCAGATGATGATCTTTGGGATAATGGTTACCTAAGTAAAAAATATAACCTCTTTTAGTAAATATATGTGTTTTGTGTTAACAGAAGAGCAGATAAGCTCGCTGGCGAAATGTGGCGGGTCCCTGTGGCTGCCGCTGTGCGAGCGACGCGCCGCGCTCTCCGCCGCACTGCACGCGCCGGCTGCACGGGACGCGAACGGAACTAAAAAGTAAGGCTTCAGGTGAGACGGCGCGTTCGTGTTCCACGCGCGCCTCAAAGAGAGTCAGCAATAGGGAAGGGGTCCGCAAGGGCCGAAGCCTACCGGGGCTGCGGGACTATTCGAAAGAGATACCGTGGCCCCGGAACACAAAGGGCGATGAAGGAACATGGATGGGTTTTAGTCAGTAAAAGTCTGACACTCCCTCCTGCTCCGCCCAGAGCGGGAGGAGTCATTTGATGATTTCCCATCCGAAAAAAAAAGAAACGCTTAAGGTGAAAGCGGCAGGGTAGCCCGCGAAATTCAAATTTTCTTACGTTTTTTTGCAATTTGCAGGCCAGTGCTAGGTTTGCATGTTGGTAAAAATATTGTTCGCGACTGTAAGACGTATGTAGTTACAGAATTATAATCATCAAAATCATCAATACAACCCTCCGAGTTCATAAAGGTCGAGGAACGACATTTTCCAGGCAGGAGCATTACTTTGTGTCATTTATTTCATCACCACTGCTCTCAAAAAAAGGTGAAGGAAAACATCGTGAGGAAACCGACATATCCTAGAAACAAAAAATTCGAAGACATGCGACATTTACCTACCTGGACTGGGCACACGTGGTGGATTATAGCTCATTCCCTCTAATAGAAAGGAGGCCGTGTTTCCCAGCAGTGGGGAAATAGATGATCATGCTATTCTGGATAATTAAAACACTTCGTTAATTTTGCGGTTATACTCGATGCCCGTGAGGAGTTCGGTAAACTCACCTACTACTCGGCTGTGCAATTTTAAAACCTAGCAAAATTCGATCAATAATAGTATTATTACTATTAATTTTAATATTACTATTAATAACTATTATTGATCGAAGCCTAGCAACTAACAATAAATTGGCCGTTTTAAGATGCTAGGTTTTAGATTTGTTTATTTACTTGTTTCCAAATTGTTGTGTACTAGGTTTCTGATTATTCATAACTTAGTTTACGAATGATTTTTACATGTTTTGACAAGCACAATACATCGGAAAATATCTAGCAAGTCAACATTTGCAAAAACACCTATTTTTAAGAAAATATTAGTTGCTAGGTTTTGATTTTGGACAGCCGTACTACCCTTTTTTTTTTTTTTGGATGGGAAATCATCAAATGACTTCTCCCGCTCTGGACGGAGCAGGAGGGAGTGTCAGACTTTTACTGACTAAAACCCATCCATGTTCCGTCCTCGCCCTTTGTGTTCCGGGGCCACGGTATCTCTTTCGAATAGTCCCGCAGCCCCGGCAGGCTTCGGTCCTTGCGGACCCCTTCCCTATTGCTGACTCTCTTTGAGGCGCGCGTGAAACAGGAACGCGCCGTTGACACGGCCTGTCGTCATGAGACGAACGGACGGGGAGCTAGCCCATAGCTCCCCGTCCACAGGCCCGCGCCTACGGTGGCCGGAAGCCACCACGTGGCCCCCGACGCCCGGGGCGTCTCCCGCGGCGGCCGGGACGTGAGGATCTCTCCCTGTCCTGTTCCGCCACCTCCTTCGCTAGCATGACTGCTTCGCAGAAGGAGGTGACGGCGTCCCATTCCGTCTCGCTCCGGACCATGGCACGAACCAGGGCCGGGAGCAGCCGTACTACCCTTGTGTCACAGTTTCAATTCATCACCATTTAGACAGTGATAGCCGATAACCTAGTGGTGTGACCATCGGACTGCCAAGTGATTGGTCTCAAGTTCGAACCCAAGACACGCACCTCTGATTTTTCGGATTCATATATTGCGTATAGTTTAATTATCACTTACTTCGGTGAAGGAAAACATCGTGAGGAAATCAGCACCCTGAGAGATATTTCTCAACGGCATGTAAAGCCAAGTCAGAGGCACGGCAAGGCAGAGGCGTTAGGTAATAACCCCACGAAAAATAAAGAATTCATCACACTCCTGCCTTTCTTCAAATTCAATTGGGGGCAATGCCAAAAGTATTATATTCCAAAGTATCCATTTTAGCACAACCACAAGACTATTGGCCGAACACTGAAACGTCAATCAAAATTTAAGTAGCACTTATATTTAACAGATACTCAAAAGTGACGTTTGGCCATACAAAATTTAAAGTTTAGGAGCTGCTCAAATGTTAAGCAGCACTTAAATTTTGAGTGACGTTTCAGTATTCGGGGGTTAGTGTCTCTAAAAATTGAGCTTTTAATGACCGGCAAAAGATATTTTTTTTTAGCCTTAAATGTCCCACTGCTGGGCAAAGACAAAATACATTTTTCATTAAATGAATATCCAAGTAAAAGCTATAATAATGAACCCGAAACACAGACACTCTTTCGGAGTGTAACGAAAACAAGGCAAGTAAAAGATAAACACCATTTCAGAAATTAAAAGATTTTTACTCGCTGATCATTTAACAACTGCCAACTAGACTGCCTCATTAGTCGAGCGGTTGCAAGCACAACTGCTGACCATAAGCTCCGGATTTCTATTCCCGGGTCGGGCAAAGAGTTATTGGGTTTTTCCAACAAGACTTTCTCAGTAGCAGCCACGGAGTCTGGATTTGTGCCCGGTTGATAGGCTCGCTCCCTATTTCATGGGACTTAAAACATAACTGGCGAAATGTGCGTGTACTATTAGATACATCTCTACCTAACCCTTCGAGGATTACAGGCGTTATAACAAAAATAAAAAATAAATAATAATAATAAAAACAAAAAAATCTATTAACTTAAACATGATATTCTACAGGATAACTCCTCAATGGGTACTAGCGCACACAGCGTCACTTCTATGCACGCTGGGTCTCAACGCGATCAAGAATAAGGTGCACACAAAACACACGCAGAAGAAACTCGCTGTCTCACTCACACAACTTAATGTAAGTATTCTCTCTCTTTCATAGTACACTGTTGGGCTAAGGGCACCCACATAGTTCGTTTACACCTTAAACGAAGCTTTAGAGCATGATTCAACTATCCGACCGACATTACTTTGAGCTTTGCTAATAGAAAGCGTGTCATACGAATATGAACATTATGTAAAATTTATTAATGTTTTGTATGAAACGCTTACGCTCCTGCTTAGTAATGCCAAAACGCGGTCAGTGCTTCTCACCCTTCGTGTGCGTTTCCACTTAAGCGGAGACGCTGACGTTGCGACGATTTAGCGATCAGTCGAACGTTGCACAGTAGGACCCCCCGACCCTTGCTCGAGCCAGCCCGCGATGCTGAGCCAGTAGTTTTAAATCAACCTCTAAGTCTCACTCAGATCCAGCCTGTCCCCTTGCTGCCCTCCCCAGCGACGCCCTAAGCCGAGGCTCGTATCCCACAGCGGGTGCCCTTGGCGTTGTCGTTGAGTTTATAAGTTTTATGCCCTTGGCTGGAGGCCTTACTCTCAAGGCATCCACAGGATAGTCTAGAGTCCAGTTAAGCAGAAGCCTCATAGGTTGACCTGCGAGATACGAAAACGAAAAAAAATGAGAAAGAAAGAAAGAAGAAGAAAGTCTGTCGCTGGACGCCTGGCAGATGTGAAACATCGAAATTATTTTGTACAAGAAACATGCTTAAAAAAAAGTCAATATAAAAAACAAACACATAAAAGAAAATAAAAACAAAATGACTCGATTCACAAAAAGAAACTCCTTAGGCTGGAATCGAACTCGAAGTCACGAGATTGTAACCCAGCGCCCCAAGACCAGCATAGCTATTCACAACGCTTCGATTCGGAAAGTCGTATGTCTGTCTCGCTCGATTTCGTAATGTCAAAAAAAGATAGACAAACGACTTTCCGAATCGAAAATCGAATCGAAGCGTTGTGGATAAATAAATGTAGAATAAATGAATATTAAGAATAGTATAGCATAGAAGTGAATATTATGTAGATCTTATGCTGCTTCAAACACACGATTTTCATTTGTTTTGCCACGGCATACGTCGCGACGCGCACTACGCGAATTTAATTTGTTTTTTGGTTTACCCGCGCCTATAGATGTTTCACATCAAAAATGCTCAGTCTGTTCGGACCCGCATCTTCATACGTCACGTTCTGTCCTCAGGAGTACATGTCGGGCGCGATGTGCGAGCTGCTAGTGGTGCAGTGCGAGCGTGCGCGCGCTGAGGGCCGCGTGCGCGCGCTGCGGGAGCTGCACGACGACGTGACGTCACGCCGCGGTCTGTTCCACGTGGCCGGCGGTAGTGTGCCCGAGAGGCAGGCGGCCAAGCAGATTGCTGTTATTGATAAGGCTATTGTGGGTGGCTTTTAAATTCTTTGTTTAGTGTTGGAGCTGAGAATGTGTGGTTTTTCGTTAAAAGGAAATAATAAATATCGCTGGACATTACACACACCGCCATCTAGTGCCACACTAAGCAACGAGGCTTGTGTCGTGGACACCAGATAGTTGATATACTACATACTTTTTTTTGTAAATACATACTTATTATAAATATAAACATCCATGACTCGGAAACAAATGTTCATGCTCATCACACAAACATTTGCCCCTACCGGGATTCGAACCCGGGACCCTAAGAACGTAAGGCAGCCTCACCACCGCTTCGCCATTCGGGTCATGAAACCCGAAAGTTACTTGGATCTTTTTCGACACCCTGTTGTGTGCCCCTTTTATAGATTTTTAGTGTGTGTTTAATAAAAAATAAACAAATAAGTTAGTAAATGATTTATTTTAATTAAAGGGACTGAATAACTTACGAATATAACATTACAGGTAAGCAAGCGAGATGAGCTGAAGCGTCTCATGACGTCACTCGCTATAACTGAGCGTAAGATACAGAATGTACGGGAATGTCTCATCACGGTGTTCAACAGCTTCCATAGCGACGCCGAGCAGAGGGAGGGCGACCGGTTTGCAGGTATGTGCTGCAGCTAGGAGGTTTTGTTGAGTGCTTGTTGTTAGTCATACTGTGAGAAACAAGAACTTGCCAAATACACCGTTAATTTTAGGTCGTTCTGGAACCGAAAACCATAAACTCGATCATCGAACTCTGAACGATTGGGACTGTTTTTTTTTTCAAAAAATTACAATTAAAAAAAATATATAAAAAAATCACGAAAAATTAAATTTATACTTCATCATCATCATCAGCCTATTAATGTTCCGACTGCTGGGAAACAGGCGTCCTCTCTAAGAGAGCGAATGGGCTATAATCCACCACGCGGGCCCAGTGCGGATTGGTAGATGTCACATGTCTTCAAATGTTTTGGGTTCTAGGACATGCCGGTTTCCTCACGATGTTTTCGTTTCCGTTTTGAGAGCAGTGGTGATGAAATAAATTAGACAAAGTAATGCGCCTGCCAGGGTTCGAACCCACGACTTACTTAAATTTACACAAAATTTTTTTTTTTTGTTTAAAAAAAAACAGCTCTAATCGTTCCGAGTTCGATGATCGAGTTTATGGCGTTCGGTTCCAGAACGACCTAAAAATAAGCGTGTATCATAACACCACGCCTGTAATCCCCGAAGCTTTAGACAGAGATGTACCTAATAGTACACCCACATTTCGCCAGTTATTTTTAAGTCTCATGTAATAGGGGGCGAGAGCTATTGCCATCAACTGGGCACATATCCAGACTGTGTGGCTGCTACTGATAAATTCCTGATGAAAAAACTCAATAACACTTTCCCGACCTGGGAATCGAATCTAGGACCTCGTGCTTGAGTAGCGCTTGCGGCTTAGTAGCCGTTGGACGAGTGACCATCGAGGCAGCTCAGTTTTGGCAGCTTGCCAAAACGTCTCGATAAATTAAACAAACTACAGGCATACCGCTTAACCTAGATGATGTCTGATGCCGATATAACAAAATGACACCAGTTACCGGACGAATGACTGAGCTCTCACTGACACCACATCCCCCGCACCTCGCAGCCACCTCGGGCATCGTTTGAGTTAAACGGTACCTTTAGTATTAAAAGCCACAGGATAACATCTTGAGGAAACCAGCATGCCCTAGATAGAACCAAAAATCCGAAGACCCGGTTAGTCCTGGACTCCACCGAAGCGAAGACGAGACGAGAGGAAAGATGTTTTGTAAATCTCCTTTTGGATTTCCTTATTTATACACTTATCGTCTCCGATAAGCTTTAGTGGAAACGGTTGAGCAGAGAGGTGATCTCTCATATTAGTTAAGGCCAGCCTCCGCACTCAGCAGCAGCGCATAGCGGAGACGAAGAGACGTGAGCCGTGTGCGGCGGTCTCTAAACTGGGCGTGAGTAGCCTGTACACACATCTCTGCTCCGGTATAGCCAGTACGTATCTCCGCACAGCTTGAGTGGATTCACGTTAGGTCCTAATCATCACATCTCCGCTCGTCTCCGCTTTGATGGAGTTCGGGCCTTACAGCCCACTCTTTCTAAAAGACAGGAGACCTGTTTCCTAGCAGTGAAAACATAGCCAATTATGCTTATAAAATAAAATATCTTTTTACACAGGATCATAAAATTCAATATAAAATAACACATCTTAAACTACAGGTACTTACCTAACATTAAATATTTCGATTGCTCAGCAAATGGACCAAATAGCAATGGTTGAGTTGAGGTACTAGCAATCAAACCTCTGCGCGAATACCCTCGGGATGCCGCTGGTGCTGGCTTTTAATATATTTTTGCACTAAACACATATTGGTGTCGATTCTGTTAACAAACTAAAACAAACTAAACTTAATTTAGGCTTTTGCTATCTTTTACTAAAAGACAGTGCGAGGATAGGACGGCTCTATAGCTATGAACTAAGTTAGAAATGTCAAACTAGTTTATGCCTTGCGCTTCACCGTGTTTTTAGTCGACATGTTTTTACGTGCATTCATTTGTATGGAAACATTAGTTCCAATTAAATTTGACAGCTTTAAATTACGTCCGTCTCTTTCTCGTTTTATTGGAGAGAAAAAGATAGCAATAGCCTAAATTAAGTTTAGTTTGTGCACAACAGAATCGACACCAATATCGTTAACTTGTTCAGGCCAACTGTCGCTCCCACAAGAGTCGGTGTCAACTCTTCGCCAATTCTACGAGGAGAGGCGAGAGAGGAGCAGGAACAAGGTCAACCTGAGCATGGACTTCGACACTTCGGAGAACTGCTCCTATGATGCTGCAGGTAAACCATCGCACCAAGAGATGCCTTAGGCCGTACGGACCGTACGGTACAGAGATTGCCCACACCATAGGACGTAAATCTTGGACGATCCGAATGGCGCAGCGGTAGTGAGGCCGCCTTACGTTCTTAGGGTCCCGGGTTCGAATCCCGGTTGGAGCAAATGTTTGTGTGATGAGCATGGACATTTGTTTCCGAGTCATGGATGTTTATATGTATAATAAGTATGTATTTACAAACAAAAATGTATCTATGTAGTATATCAACTATCTGGTGTGTAACTAGATGGTGCTGTGTGTTAATGTCCAGCGATATTTATTATTTATTTAAATCTATAATAATAATAATATTATAAAGAGGTAAAATTTGTTTGTATGTAGAGAGTAATCTCTGAAACTAATAATCCATTTTTTTCCACTTATAAAAAGATACATTATTGGTGCGTGCTATAGGCTATAAATTATATTTATATCATGCATATTAGCCAAGCTGTCACAATGTTAGCGGAAGAAATCGCCGGCTAAATGCTAGTATAACATAAATATGACAGATTTTTCAATCGAAAATACGATTATCCGATGGCATTTCGGATAGTTGCGTTTTTTGACGTATTCATGCTAGACTAGGCCCACAGGTTCAACAGTTCAAACCAAATGCGCATCTATTTTACACTTGTGCATTCTACACTTACTTATCCTCAATGACCAACTTCAGTGCTTTGACTATGAGCGACCAGCGCGAAATCCTTAACAATCCAACATTAGAATGTAAAGGACTGGAAAGTAACCACGGAGTTACCACGACGTCTTAAGGTGTCACGTGTCGACATTTTTTCCATTGAAATTCATCCAAAGTTAAACATGATATCGTTTTAATTTTGTCTGTACTGAAACAGAATAGTACAATAAAAAGCCATTCAAAAGTTACGAGCTACCAAAGATTCGTTTTTATTGTCAAAGTAATGGTTCACACTTTCAAATGTTTATCTTTAATTTTTTTTATACGGGCTCGGGGCACCCCGGCATTTTATAGGTTAGAAGGGTATAGCGGGGTCGAAAGAGCGAGCAAAACAAGCGAATAGACCCTGCTATACCCCTTTGTGGTTATTTTTTTTTTAAACCATTCAGAAAACCTATCAATCAACCTCAAACAAACAAAAACCAACCCAAATTCAAATTTCGAAACAGTTATAGTGCAAACCATCTTAATAAAAATTCTAATTTTAGTTCTCAAACGTGTTTTATTTATTTTATTTACAGAGAGCATTCGTTTTTATACATTTCCTAGTATCATTTCGGAATTATACACAATTCCTAGGAAATGCATACATTTCCCCGGATATGTGTGTATTAAAGAATCTTTAAAACATTATTTTACACATTTCGTAAGTAGGCTCGGAATTGTATACATTTCTTAGGAATTGTGTACAATTCCTTGATTTCATACATTTCCAGTAACAGATATACATTGTCAGCGAGTAACATAGGCTATGTTTTATCCCCGTACTCCCACGGGAACGGGAACTACGCGGGTGAAACCGTGTTCAATGTTACCTTTGGACATTGACTCAGCACTCGGCCTGGCCTACGCGCGTCCCAGTTAAAAAAAAAGTTTTGGTTGCATCTTACACGCATAGGACACATAGAATTTGTTTAATAGTGTGTGTTAAGAAAACAGATTTGAATTTTATATTCTTGTCTCATTACCCCTCACTGTGGCCAAGACACTCTGTAGGCTAATTCACGTAACTAAAGAAGTGCTGTTGCAGCGCAGTTGCAGTTAAGTTTCGATCAAAACAACGCTTTTTCGTATTCTCTACCGCTGTCAAACACGCTCGCGTCAAGTTCGCGTCACGCGAGCGCAATAACGGCATTCTACTGTTGCGCGTCTTTGGTGCGTGCTTCGGAACGCAGCATGATCGGTATTCTACAAGTAAGAAAAAGCACTAAAATCTGTACTGGGATATTATTTTAATATTTTAATAACGTCATATTCATTGAAATTTAATCGATTCTATTCGATTACTCAGTGAGTAATATTTTTTCTCTCATTTGGTCACACCGTATGTAAGTTTAGTAGAGTTTGGTTGTCGTACAGTTGATGTGCAGTTCACGTGCTACTTACGCGCAGTTCAAAGATTACAAGAATACCGTTTATCACTCGAACTTGAACTTAACTGCAACTGCACTACAACTTCATCGGCGCGTCATAAAATTACGTGAATTAGCCCTCTGATCAGTCTCGTGAGTCTGCGGGACTGGCAGCGAGTGTACCCTTCCCGAACCTGTAGGCTTAGCCAAGTTGACAATCTACAATCGTTAACGCATAGAAAACTAACCAAATGTATGGGAATGACATCATTTCAACGTTAAGTCACGTGGTCAAAACAAACGAATAGAAACATTAAAGTTCAGTCAAAACTGTAAGTTGGCTACGATTTATATGGGATGTAGCGATCACGATTGTAGAAACGAATACATTTCATTCTATCATCTTGATCGATGTAAACTTGTCTACGAAGTTTCTATTCGTTTGTTTTGACCACGTGACTTAACGTTTACGATTGTAGAAAGAGAATCGATACGAATCGTTTGTAACTTGGCTAGGCCTGCTGGTATTCCTGTCTACTATCCGTCTGTAACCTTAGGTCGCATGGTGCAGACATCCTGAACTTATTTATATATTTATTTATCACATACTAGGTTTATGGTAGGTTAGGGCGGTAGGGCTTAGGGTCGTAGGGACAGTTAGGCTTGTAGGTCTCTGTAGGTTCCTTTAACTTATCATATATTTTCATGTACCGTCACACCCTTGACAGTATTGCGGACTTACGTAACGTTTGTTAAGGGTGGATGTACTATCGAGGACACTCCCGCCTGATCACCACTTAGCTAATTTTTGCTTGTACTTAAAACAGAGAAACGCTCTCTATCCCCGCCCCGTTGACTTTATAATAAATAATTAATGAAAAAAATACCGATCGGCGACACATGCCAAACGAGAGTTATTGTTATTTTGCGCGCCAAAGTTGACGCTTTCCTAATAGGCTTAAAGTTTAAGGTGGAGTGGCTCGGCGCCTCCGCATGATTTAAGCGAAAAAAATTTTAACTGATCAGGCGGAAAAGACCACGACTGTACAAACCGCGTGACGTCCGCTAGTCTAGAATAAGATTAAAGAATACTGCTTTAAGACATTATCATAGGCCACCAGTTATTCAAATTGATTTTCTTCAAATTTTTTCGTGTCAATGAAAATAACATTTATTTTTCAGAAAATGCGCACCCAACATTCATTGATGAGCTCAAAATCTACTTGAAAAAGTTCAAATTGGAGAAGAATAGAAAATTGGTGTTGGATAGGTAAGCATATTAAGACCTAGAAATACCATTTTTTGCCACCAAGCAACCAGATGTGCGTGTGGATTGAGGGCCACTTTGTTAAAACTCTTTGAAAATGTGCTTAAGATTTAGTGAACATTCCCAAAGAATTGTAAAAGTTGAAATCAGATTTTGTGAAAGTTAAATAAGCGAGTTATGGACTGTAAAGTTGGGGCCTCAGTTCTCACATAGAGAATTATGTCCAACGTTTTGCCGTATTGTCAGCAAGAAGAAACGCCCGAATAAAACTCCACTTCCGAGTTTTGATGCGTTTTATCTTTGTCAATTTATTGATTTACAAAAACAAAAATACGTGTCCATTATTTTCCAATACTCTAACTGACGTTCTAAATATATTTGCAATTTATTGATGGTGGAAACTAGCCTATTGTCGATTTACCAATAATGTTGTCTTCTTCCAGTGGTGAAAAAATCTGGATATTCGAAACCCTCCAAGCCTCGATCGACAGACTCCACTCGAGTTGGCAACGCGACGACATCACGTGCTCGCTAATGTGTCCGTCTGTCAGTCTGTCGCGCAATCTGCTGCGGCTCATACACCTGGTGGAGAAGAAGGAACATTTGGAGGGAGTGATGAAGGCGCTGGAAGGAAGTCACAGAAAAAATGTGGCTATAGGTAACGTTTTCTGCATATTTCTTGTTTACTAGAAGGGCAAAACTTTGACCAAGGTTAGGGCAATGAAACTTGTGCGTCCCAAAGCGAGTTGTTGAGGATATTGTCAAGTCGCTGGAGACAGATGGATCAGGGATGCATTGAACTGGGAAATATTGTAGCAGAAAGGGGAAGCCTATTTGTTGCTAAAGGGGAAATCGCCAATGCTACATTATTAACGAACACCAGGAGAAACGCAGTCGTTTGCTATAAACTTACAAAGGTGCATGGCAGCCACCAGGGCCGTAGCTAGTGTTGAATTTAAGGTAGGACAGCGGCGATTACAGGTTCTATGATTGTGACAAACCGTGGTTCATTCGGAATTGCTTGTTAGAATTTTGGCCTCCTGCCCTGCTAGCTACGGCCCTGGCAGCCCCAGCATCGTAAAGGACTGGCTACGACCACGACTTGTACCACCGGCCGCTATCTTGCCTTTTACCGCCCTTTTTTTTTCGGATGGGAAATCATCAAATGACTCCTCCCGCTCTGGGCGGAGCAGGAGGGAGTGTCAGACTTTTACTGACTAAAACCCATCCATGTTCCTTCATCGCCCTTTGTGTTCCGGGGCAACGGTATCTCTTTCGAATAGTCCCGCAGCCCCGGCAGGCTTCGGCCCTTGCGGACCCCTTCCCTATTGCTGACTCTCTTTGAGGCGCGCGTGGAACACTCCTGCGCCGTCGACACGGCCTGTCGTCATGAGACGGACTGACGGCGAGCTAGCCTATAGCTCCCCGTCCACAGGCCCGTGGCGTCTGTCCAGCCACTTCTCAAAGAGGGGACTTACCGCCACTAGCCTTTTACCGCCCTACGTTTCTTTTAGAAGAAACGATTTTTCCTTGCAATCTACTAGCATAAGGTACCGCTTGTAATTACCCGAGTCTTTAATAATAAGAGAATGACATTAATTTCTTCACCACTTTTCGACTACATATTTGCACTATTGCTTTAACATTTCGTCTAACTCTAAACCGTACTTCCAGATATATCATCAGAAACGGAAGAAGAACAGGTAACTATAGACAAAATAAAGAAACGGCTCAATGAGAATCTCATCAGTCTCCAGAAAACAACCAAAACCTTGGACTTGGGACTTGAGAATCTTCAACTGTGGTCAGATAATTATTTGAAGAAATATATCTCTGAGAACAGAACTCTTGATGGGAAGACATTTAACGAATATGAAGGAGAGTTTCTGGAGAATTTAAATCTTAATATTTAAGAGAAGCGACAACCCTGTCGCTTCATGAACAAATCGTTCGCGAATCATATTTTAATCAACATACAGAAAATTTTAATTTCGCGACCATTTTACGAATTGTAACGTTATTTCTATTATTATCCCATTGTGATTCTGCTAAAGCGATCATTTAAGGCCCCCTGTACAGTGTCGACTTGCTTGGAGCGACACGAGCGCGCGTCATTTGTTCCCTTCGCGTCAGTGACTCGTGACTTGCTCGAAACATCTTTTTCAATACACTTCCTCTAAAACAGGTTCTTATCGCACTAAGATTAGGTTCAACATGCAATGTATTTCACACACTTGGATCTTTTTCATTTTCCAACACCGCGAGCCATTCCCGCGGAACAGTACGCGCGGGTGTCGAAAAACTGCCACATATAAAACTACACCTATACTTAGTACAAATTGGTTCAATGCGTATAGTCGGCAGTGATTGTTTTTTTTCGTTATTTTATTTTTTTCAAAAGTGTATTGAAGAACGTCGTTTGATACACGTGGACTGTGGAATGCAATAATGTAAATAAACGGAATGCAATAATGACTGTGGAATGCAACAACAAACATTCTACACTTGTATCAAAATGTACTATTAGTTATTCTCTGCGCAGTTGATGTCACCACAACGCGGGTTCTTGAGGGTGTAAGGTAGCGGCCAAGAGGTTAGAATGCGATGTTGATTGTATTGTACCTAGCTTGTGTATACATGTATTAAATAATTATGTTCATGATTTGGTTGTTTTATTTGCTAATTGATATTGTAATGGTGCATCCACACCGCAGTTACATTTTGTAGAGCAATGTTTCCAAAAGTTACTAAGCGACATCCGATAGCAAAAAGTTATTTATTGTTAGTACCTTTAAGTTAAGTAATGTTGCATAACTTTTGAAAACAGTCAACACGTGGTAACAAATTGATAACATTGTTAGATAATGTTACCTCAACACGGCAACATAAAATAACATCTGATAACGCAATTGCAAAAGTACGTGTCCGTCATTGCCTGATCAAACGAAAGTTACTCTTTGTTGTATTTTGTTAATTTATGTTATAGGCGGTATGAACGCGATGAGTCACAACCAACAAATAGTAACAAGTAGCCACAAAAGTTACCTAATGTTATCCTGTTGCACAGTGTTGCTCCACAAAAGTTAACTGCGGTGTAGATGCACCTTATGAGTTTATTTATGATATTCTTTAGTAACCAATATTGTTATCGATGTCAGCGTCACATTGTAAAAACCGTTAGATTGTAATCTCTCTGTCTAGCAAGATTGTTATCTGTGGAAATATTGTCAACTGAACATACTGCTGACAATATGATTTTCGGTATATCATAATCTGTCGAAACCGTCAAATTGTGAAATGTATGCGACGGTATTCACCTCGCGCTGTGGAGGGGGAGGGGGGTCCCCTTTGCCCACCCCCTGGTACTACTCCCATGAAAAGAAAATCCACCATTCCTAAGAAAAACAGACTAATGTAACCTAACCTCAAAACACTTTATATTCGCCTAAAAAAGCGTAGGGCACGGAGCCCCCTACGCAGGGCTCCTATTTCTGTCTGCAGGTATTTAAAGGAAAAAATGCGTCATATTGTAAGCAGTATGTTCGGTTGACAATATTTCGAAAGTTTACAATCACGCTAGACAGATTACAATCTAACGGGTATTACAAATTGACGCCGACATGGATATTTGCATTGAAAATTACCAGCGGTCGCGGCGAGTTGCCATCTCGGAGAGGTGAAGCAAGTGAGTAATAACTCATAACATAACATCACGCTTGTAATACCCGAAGGGTGCAGAGGCAGAGGTGTACCTAATTATAGTTCACCCATATTTCGCCAGTTATGTTTTAATAGGTGGCGAGCTTATTGCCATCAACCGGCCACACATCCTGACTCCATGGCTTTTACTGACAAATAGCTCATGGAAAAACCCTACAACACTTTGCCCGACCCGGTAATCGAACTCTGTACCTCACGCTCAGCTGTCGCGCTTGCGACTATTCTACCAACGAGGCAGTCATTTCCATTCATCCTTTAAATTAGTGTACTTCCACAGACGAGTGCCCTATATCTGCACCTGCAGCACGAAGGTAATGGATGATTAGCTGTTTTCACATTAGGCGATAACGACACGATTTCGATAACGGTTCGCGGCTGTAAGGACACCATTTAAGTGTTTATTATTATTTACATCAGAAAAGCGCCTGAAGAAACAGTATCATTTTAAGCCAAGTAGGTATCATTTTATGGATCTTACAATTTATTTAGGCGTTTAGTTTGTTACAGTTTTACTTTGGGAGGAATAATAGTTATTTATAACACATTTGCTCGTAAAGGGTCTCTTATTTCACCAATTTCAATATCGTAATGTATCTCATTACGTACTTGTGCGGTAAAGTACAACGCACGGGTTATCAGGATATTCCGTTTAAACCGAACGGTACTTTTTAAAATCTTAGCAAAGAGTTTTTAAGTCAGAAAAGTGGTCATTTCATTTTATGAATAAAATTAACTTTGGGAGATGAAATATACAAATAAATATTTAATTCTTTAATATAATTTATTTTGACAATAAATTACAACCATTTATCTGTAACAAAAATATTAATTTACTTTATTAGTAATACTGGCTGTTTTTTGTGTCTTTGCCTTAAAAAAAAGCGCTGATACGCGCGCATCACTAATTTATGAACAAGTAAAAATTATTCCGCGCGCTTTTTCTTTTCGCTGTATTTTTTTATTTGTTTTATTTATTTCCTCGCAAATATGTTATAAAACGTCGTATGACATACGTGCGCTTTGATAATTACAGCCTCTGCTTTCTTATAGACCTCGCCTACGGCCGGGGCTAGCAATATCGCCTCGGCTGTAATTTTCAACTTACCGTACTTATATCATAATATACTATTATGATACTAGTGCGGTAAGTTGGTTTTTACAAACGAGTACACGAATGTAAGCCTGAGATGAAGTCGACGGCTTACCATAGTCACGAGTTTGTAAATACCAAATTCTGCACGTGTCATACAACGTTTTTCAACACGTTGCGAGAAAACAGTACAATAGGACAATGAAACAAAACTTTTATGGAAATTAAAAAGAAACCATATAAAATACGCACGGTGCTATACAATGGGGTAAATTTTACCGGACGTTCCGTTGTATGGTGCGTATTTTTAACTTTCGAACAATGTGTACAGGCTTCGTAAACGCATTTTTGAGCGAATGTGAACAGTTTTTTATTGAAATTACAGCTTTAAAGTATAATAACGTATAAAAATTTGGTGTGTTCAGTTTAACACGCCATGTGTTTTTCATTAACTGAAAGTGTGGTAGTGGTCCCGCCATCCATTTTGATATCAAAATAGCGGGACCAGTATCTTTGGAGAATATTTTGAAAATGAGTACAATAGAACTACACTAGCTTCTTCTTTATCGTGCGTTTAGTGCCTATAACCTGGTGTCAGAGCTGAGTTGTTGTTGAGTTGTTACTAAGAAAGACGAAAGTAAAATAGCAGAAAAATTGGACTAAATCCAGGTTCACATGATATTCAAAAATCCCGGTGGGGTCCCGTCATATTGACGTTCATGCCCCACCGCAATAGTGGAAGGGCAACGTATCGACCAAGGCAGAATTGACCCGCCATGGGAGCGTTCAAGTAATACATAACGAATTTGGGGAAGGGGGGGTCTTGTAAAACTTTCTCTGATGAAAATTGTGGTGCATGAAGAAATGGTTCTTATTTTCAACACATGTTTGTTTAATGGAAGGGAATCCTTTATCAGCGAGAACAGTATCTCCAGGCTCTAACAAATCAATTAGTCCACAATCATTTGTTCATCATCAGCAATCACTAGAACGCCCTTCGTAGCATTTAGATACAAAACTTATGAAACTTAACTTACTGAACTTTATGTACTTAAGGTTAACTTTCTTTTGCGATAATGGAACGGTGTTTTAGAAAAAATAACAAACGTCTTTACTCATTGATGATTTAATTTCGACTGTTTCTAGATCTTACTGCATGCAATAATATATGAATTGGACATACCGCCCACCAAAACATTAGTTTTTAATCAATACTTCTTTGTATACAAATACATGTCATGAAAATCGAACAATGGACTGTAAATATTTTTAACTTCATTTATACTACATTTTACTTCATTAACCCGCCCACCGTAGCTCACTGAGTTAATGTTTCTTTGGGAAGCGGTATCAATTTGTACAGGGGCCTTTTTAACTCCTTGTTTCCCATAGTCTGGACTGTTATCACTCTTACGAGTTTGTCCTTTCCAGGATGTATTTGTTTCACCCGTCCCAATAACCATTTCGTAGGGGGCAGATTATACACGGTGGAGCACACTGTGGAGGTGTGCCCCGCTTGGGTGGAGCACCGCCGTGTCCTCGAGGTGGCGATCGGCGGCGGCGACCTCTCGCTCCCGGCCCTGGTTCGTGCCATGGTCCGGAGCGAGACGGAATGGGACACCGTCACCTCCTTCTGCGAAGCAGTCATGCTAGCGAAGGAGGTGGCGGAACAGGACAGGGAGAGATCCTCACGTCCCGGCCGCCGCGGGAGACGCCCCGGGCGTCGGGGGCCACGTGGTGGCTTCCGGCCACCGTAGGCGCGGGCCTGTGGACGGGGAGCTATGGGCTAGCTCGCGTCCGTTCGTCTCATGACGACAGGCCGTGTTCGTGTTCCACGCGCGCCTCAAAGAGAGTCAGCAACAGTGAAGGGGTCCGCAAGGGCCGAAGCCTGCTGGGGCTGCGGGACTATTCGAAAGAGATACCGTGGCCCCGGAACACAAAGGGCGATGAAGGAACATGGATGGGTTTTAGTCAGTAAAAGTCTGACACTCCCTCCTGCTCAGCCCAGAGCGGGAGAAGTCATTTGATGATTTCCCATCCGAAAAAAAAAATAAAAGGGGGCAGATTATCTTCTTTAATAATAACAACATCTCCAACAACAGGCTCTGGAACCTTCACTTGCCATTTGTATCTTTGTTGGAGCGTGTTAAGATACTCTGTACGCCATCTATGCCAGAAGTCTTGAGTCATTTTCTGAAGAATTTGCCACCTAGTTAAAAGACTGACAGACTGGTACTCGTAGCATGTATCAGGAACCGAAATCAAGGGCTCGCCAACTAAAAAATGGCCCGGAGTAAGCGGCATCATAGTATTGTCCATTTGATAAAGGGGGCGCGAATTGAGACACGCCTCGATTTGTGCTAAGAGTGTAGACATCTCCTCGTAGGTCAGTTTGGTGTCCTTATTTATCCTGTAGAGGTGTCTTTTAGCTGACTGAACTCCAGCCTCCCACAGGCCTCCACATGTAGGCATCCTTGGTGGTATGAAGTGCCATATTGTGTTATCGTTAGCTAGAAGTTCAGCCGCTTCCTTCGCGATATTATTCTTTCCCTTCTGGAACATGTCCTTCAATTCTTTGGCAGCGCCAATAAAATTGGTGCCATTGTCACTCCATAAATTCGAACAGTGGCCTCGGCGCGCCACAAACCTCCGAAATGCGGCTATAAAAGCTTGGGTTGTTAGGTCTGTGACCGCTTCTAGATGGATCGCGCGAGTTGCCATACATATAAATAAACAGATATAGCCCTTTGTTGCATGGTGTCCGCGGCCTTTCGATGTCCTTATGAATACCGGTCCAGCGTAATCAACCCCACTATTCATAAATGGCCGATGTTGATTGACTCGAACGGCAGGCAACTGACCCATGAACTGGGTTTTTACCTTCGCTTTATCCAAAATGCAGGTCTTACAGTTGTGAATACATTTTCTTACGGCAGACTTCAAACCTATCACCCAGTATCTTGTTCTCACAAAAGCCATCATCGCCTGTATCCCACCATGTAATGTTCTAAGATGAGCTTCTTGAACTAATAACTTAGTTATATGCTGATTACATGGTATTACAATCGGGTGTTTTGTAATTTCCGCTATTGAGGCATTCTCTAACCTTCCTCCCACTCTTAATATCCCATTTTTGTCTAAAAAAGGGGCGAGTGTGATGAGAGAACTTCTTTTCTTCACGCTTCCGTCCTTCTGTAAATCTTCAATCTCCTTCTGATAAATTAAATCTTGATAATACTTTATGCATAATTCTAATACTTTTTCTAGCTCATTAACTGTTAAATACATTTCCTTCGTTTCCTTTTCCCTTTTTGTAAATCTTCTGCAGTAAGCTAATATTCTTTTCATTCTTGAAATTAGGAAAAATGTTCCCAGATTGGTATGCCTTCTAAATTTGTGTGAAATGATGAACCCTTCCATTCCAATTCTGTTTGAGGAATTTCATATGTTTGTACATCGAGATTTTTATGTTTTAGCCATCCAGGCCCAGTCCACCATAAGTCTAAACAAGCTAAGTCGCTTGCTTTTACGCCTCTTGTAGCGATATCGGCTGGGTTATCGGTAGACTGAACGTGTCTCCATCGGTCGTTGTCTAGCATCCGTGTTATGTCTGCCACTCGGTTCGCAACAAATGTACGCCAACGACTTGGTTGGGATTGTAGCCATGACATCACAACCATTGAATCAGTCCACGCAAAGATTTTATTTTTAGGTATTTTCAACAGGTCTACCAGATCATTGATTAAGTCTGTTAGTAATGCTGCGGCGCATAATTCCAATTTAGGTATTGAAATTTGCTTCAAAGGTGCAACCTTAGTTCGAGATGATTGTGATATGTACTGTGTCCTCTTCAATAATCTTAAGGTAAGTAACAGCAGCATATGCTTGCGTAGATGCATCTGCAAAACCATGCAACTCAATATTTGTATAATTGATTGGTGTAGTTTTCTACCAGCGTGGTATTGTAATGTTTTGCAGGTGTATTAAATCTCCTCTATATCTCATCCACTCATCTATTAACTCTGTAGGCAGCTCATCATCCCATCCCATGTTGCATAGCCACAGTTTTTGTATCAAAACTTTAGCGTTGATGATTACCGGTGACAGCCATCCAAATGGGTCAAACAGCCTTGCTACATCAGACAGAATAGATCTCTTCGTTACGGGACATCGAACTTCAGGTAAGTTAATTGTGAATTTAAATGTATTATCCTTCCTATCCCATGTCAATCCCAGAATTTTTATAACTTTATCTAACTTTATCTCTATTCCATCCTTCGTACTGTCTGTATCTTCTCCCTCTTCTAAATACTTTAATACTTCTTCCGAATTGCTAGACCACTTTTGCATTTTAAAATTTCCTTTACTTAGTATCAGCTTTATTTCCTGACACATTTTCTTTGTTTTTTCTTCATTTTCACTTCCCGACATCAAATCATCCATATAAAATGAATCTTTAATTACAGGTGCAGTATTAGGATATTCAAGTGCTTCATCATCGGCAAGTGGTTGTAACGTTCGTACAGCTAAATAGGGTGCTGCAGCTGTACCAAAGGTTACAGTTATCAAGTTGAAACTTTCTAGTTTTTCTTCAGGGTTATCTCGCCAGACTATGCGTTGTAAATTTGTGTGTTCTGGTGTCATATCAATCATTCTATACATCTTAATTATGTCTCCTACTACGCATATTTTATGTGTTCGCCATGTGATAATTAAGCTTCTTAAATCAGGTTGTAATACAGGTCCTATCATCATGGTGTCGTTCAACGAATGACCGTTAGAACCCTTCGCAGACGCGTCATAAACTACTCGAACTTTCGTTGTGTCCTTGTCTTCGCGTATTACAGCGTGGTGAGGAAGATAGACTGATTTGTTATCATCGTTTGGGTCAGATTTTTTCAAATGACCCATTTCCATGTACTCATGAAATACTTTAGTATAATCTGACTTTAAACTTTGAGAATTTTGTAATTTCTTCTCCAGTTGTTTGAATCTATGAACAGCTTGTTGTTTCGTATCGCCGCATAATTTCAGTGTCTCTTCTATTCCTTGTCGCAAAGGTAAGTGCACTGTGTATTTTCCGTTCACTCTTTTAGTTGTATTCTTGTAAATCTCTTCACACATCTCCTCTTCTTTTGTAAGTAATTTTCTTTTTTTGTATAAAGCTGTTTTGATTTCCCAAAATTTTCTTAATAAATCATTGTCTTCCGATACCATACTTGTCACATGTAGTGTTGTTATTTTGTGTTCGTCGCTAATTGATTTGTCTTCCCTTTCACCTGAAAGTATCCACCCCAAACGTGTTTTCTGAGCCACTATGCCATCAGAACATCTTACTAATCCAACTTCAATAATTTTGGAAAAGATGTCTGCACCAAGTAATATATCAATTTTGCCCGGTGTGTTATACGAAGGGTCAGCCAATAGTAATTTTTGGAGTTCTGGCCAGTTCATCTCAATGTGTTTTGAAGGTAATCTAGCAGATAGTGATTTCAAAACATAAGCCTTCACTTGAATAACCTCCCTTCTATTATATTGCGATGTAACTGACAGGTTAACTACATGTTTTATAGGAACCAGGTTTCCTTCTCCCACCCCTGAGACTACACCGTTGATGCTTGTCCTCTTCAATCTCAAGAGTTCAACTACTCTTGAAGATACGAATGAAGCCTCTGAGCCTTGGTCAATCAATGCACGAAGTACATGTGTTTTGCCGTCTCTTGATGTAGCATGTACTTGTGCTGTTGCCAATAACACTTGACGACCAGGTTGTTCTTTAGAGAAATGTGCGCTTGTGACCTTCTGTTCTGGTTGTTCTTCATGTTTGTTACTTTCTTCTATGGCACTCTCTTGTGTTGTTTCTTTTCCTTCATGTAAAAGAGAATGGTGTTTTCTTCCGCAGACTCGGCATTTCCTCTTTTGTTTACATTTGTAGACTATGTGATTCGGTACTAGGCAGTTGAAGCAGAGGTTTTTGTTCTTCACAAATTCACGTCATTGTGGCACAGTTTGTTTCGCAAATTCTTTACAACTAAAGATGTAATGGTCACCCTTGCAATATACACAAAAAGGCGATGAACTGCTATTGGTGTGCGCAGAGTCACCTTTATCGTTCTCAGTATCCTTTGCAACGACATGATACGCTTTGTGACCTTGTGTCTTCTCCTTTGTAACTGTAGTAGTGATGGGAGCGATTAGCTCGAGAGTACGAAACTTAGACTCAAGGAACTTTTTCAACTCCACCCACGTAGACAACTCATCACTATTCTCGTTGTAAGCTTCCTCTTCCCAACACTTTAACGTCTCTGAATCCAATTTCTGCGCCACTAGAAATACTAGGATAGGATCCCAAGTGGCGGTGTTTATGTTCATGTTATTCAGGCTGTTGATGCATTCTACAGTATTATCGAGCAAAGCTTTAATTTGTGTAGCTGATGGGTTGCTAATCTTTTTCTGACAGCAAAACTTCTTTAAAACTGACAACACAATCATCTTTTTGCTACCGAAACATCCTTGCAGTAGTTCCCATGCTGTTGCATAATTACTTTCCGTAATTTGAACATGGCGTAATAACATCTCTGCCTCACCGGCAACACTAGTCTTTAAATAATGCAACTTACGCACATCGCTAATGGAAGTGTTATGGACGAGTGCTGTAAATATATCTTTATACGTAGGCCATTCTTCATATCTGCCCGAAAAGGTTGGTAACTGTATTCTCGGTAGCTTAGCAAACGGTAGCTGGCCATCGTGTGAAGAAGTAGACATGTTGGACGCTTCTGATAATCTGTGTTGCGACTCCAAGTTTGTTAGAATATCGGCTAAATCCGCTTGTAAACACAAATACATTTCTTCGTACGTATAATATTCTTCATTAAGAAAATATGGCAACACGCCACGCTGTTCTCGTGGTGTACACTTCGTAAGGCTGCTATGCGTTTGTTTGAATGAATCCCAATACTCTTCAATGGTTTTTATTCTCGCCTTAACATAACCTGCTGTTAATCGTTGTTTCGGACACTTCTTTATGTTAACTTGCGCTTTCCTTAGCATACTAGCCACATCTTCTAACGTAGATAAATATTTTGACTGTTCTGGAGTTGGTGAATTCATTTTGCAGGATACAAATAAATAGTCCACTCAGTTTTATTCGCACAAACACGTTCAACACTGTTGCAATGTCTTAACCACTTTTCTATAGTTTAAGTTTTTTATAAAAGTCTTCACATACACTAATTACTTGTAAACAACTTCAATCCTTATCTAAGGAATGCGATCCTCTATTGTATTCGCCCGAGTCCGCAAGCCGTTCCATTCACTAATTAATCCGGTTCGATTTCGACCATATGTTTATGTACTTAAGGTTCACTTTCTTTTGCGATAATGGAACGGTGTTTTAGAAAAAATAACAAACGTCTTTACTCATTGATGATTTAATTTCGACTGTTTCTAGATCTTACTGCATGCAATAATATATTAATTGGACAAGTGCAGCCAACTAAAAACTTTATTGTATAACCATGTTTAAAATCTGAGTACATGTGGACTCTTTCTCTTTGTTTAACTGTTGAGGAATATTTGGTGTGAACTTCAATGTGTTTTATTATAACAGGTGTGTTCGCTTAGTGAAGTTTAAATGGTTCTGGCATGTTTGCTTGGACGGTTGATTTTGAGGACTATTGAACTTTTTCAATGCAGAGTGTAACAAAAACAAGTTGTTTTCAAATATTTTTCTTTACTGCGTTGATCCATTATTTGTGTTTTTCACTTTAACATGGCATGAGATTACTATTCTTTGGAAAGTAATAGAATTTTACGCTATTTGATTTATTTTCATTTTTGTGGATGTATTGGTACATACAGAAATGCAACAATGCATTATGATTAGCTATAATAATAATTTTCACTAATAAAAATATTTCTGTTTACTTGTTATAAATATCAATGTCAAGTATTACTTAAGTACTTGAACGCTCCCTTTTCGTCAACTGTGGAAAGGAGGCTGATAGATATAGGTACTAGGTATACCTACCTACCTACCTATCCTACCTATAGTGAACTATAGTCTATCTATACCAACTTTCTAATAGCTGCTACGCTAGAAGCTAGTGTTGTGTAGACGCATCACGCTTGGTGAGCATGGTGGTTTTGATATAGATCGGTAGCATAGTTAACGCAGTCACAGAATAGATACGCAGTTTCCTTACTTACGGAAAAAGCCTCGTGATAGTGGTAGGTAGGTTACGGTTCGAAGTTCGGAATTCCTGGAAACAACGAAAATATTTCCGGACCGTATCTACTAAATCACTACATAGTTTAAAACAAAGTCGCTTTCTCTGTCCCTATATCCCTATGTATGCTTAAATCTTTAAAATTACGCAACGGATTTTGATGCGGGTTTTTTTAATAGATAGAGTGATTCAAGAGGAAGGTTTTAGTATATAATTTGCGGGCGGGCGAAGCCGCGGGCATCAGCTAGTATTTTATATGCGAAAGTTTGTGCGGATAGATAAGAGTGGATGGATGGATATTTGTTACTCTTTCACGCAAAAACCACTGAACGGATTTGAATGAAATTAAGCACACAGATTTTTTTATTATTTTTATCCCGATAATACAAGCAGGTAAAGCCGCGGGCATAGTAGTAGGCTGATAGTATAGTACCTATAATCAGCATTTAATGTTCCACTGCTGGGACACAGGCATCCTGTCTATGGGGGAAATGGCCTGTAGGTAATGCACCACGAGACCCAGTGCGGGTTGGTAGATGTCACATGACTTCGATATTTTGGTTCTAGGAGGACATGCCGGTTTCGTCACGCGATGTTTTCCTTCACCATTTTTATGAGCAGTGGCGACAAAATAAATTACACAAAAACGCGCCTGGGTTCGAACCCATGGTCAACAACTTGTAAGTCGGGCCGGGAACGTGTTGGTTTTGCCATTACCACAGATAATATAATATTAATCATAGGCACAAGTACAACAATATAGCCCAAATCCAAAGGGGTAATATTTTTGATAGAAATAGATTAATAGCTTAGATAGGTACTGAACGCCAGATTGTCCTTAAGGAAAAACGCATGTTTATGTAGGTTACGATCAGGAATTCCAGGAAAAATATAGAACATTTCCGGACTGTAACGTGTGCGGAAATACTGCAGTTCTCATATCAACCTGTATCTCTCCATAACAACCTTGCCTGCGGTGTTCGAGTGTGAATTCCGCCCAGTGGCGTAGCTAGCATGGAAGGCAACCGGTGCGGATATTGTAGATGTCACCCCAAAAAACAATCAAAACAGTTAAAATAAGAAATAAAAGTACCTAAGTAATAATTATTTTATAAGTTATGTTTCATATTATTTTTCAATACACTTCCTCGAAAACTGGTTCATTTCGCACAACGGTTAGGTTTACAATGTAATGTATTTCACACGCGTGCGATTTTTCATTTTCCAACACGTGTGCGGGAATGAAAATTGCCACAGATAACTTATATAGCCTCTGTTCACAACTGTCGCGAGACGGTCCTCTCTACTTTAACATTAATTTGTGTTCTAAACTCAAAAATATTTTAATTCTCTATTTTCATATTAG
The DNA here is from genome assembly GCA_963853795.1 of Xestia rhomboidea. Taxonomy (NCBI): domain Eukaryota; kingdom Metazoa; phylum Arthropoda; class Insecta; order Lepidoptera; family Noctuidae; genus Xestia; species Xestia rhomboidea. The sequence goes on from OY970774.1 coordinate 9,669,226, forward strand.
GCTGTTTAGCTGCTTTATATCTTTGCTTCTCCTTCAACCTGGCGAAAGCAAAGCGCGGAAAAAAAAAGAAAATTTAAATCATGATAATAGTAGATTTTGATACAATTGGAGAAAGTTTATTGTTGCATACTGGTGAATTGCATACGAGGCATCTTTACTTATCCATTAAAACAAGCTCGACAAGCTTTGCTCCTCGGATATGTTAGATTTTCGTTTGTCTATTCGTACAAGGAGTCATTTTGTCGATTTAAACAGAAAAGCCTAGGCGTAGAAAAAAAAGGATGAAAAAGCGAGCACAACGACCTTGAAAATTTAAGCACCCACCTCGAACTTGATAGGTTTTCTTTTGCCCTTTATTAAAGAAATAGGGCTATTGTGCCCATCAAAGAAGAAAAGCTCGTAAACGCAAAGGACATAAGACATCTGAACGAGCGAAGCAAGCTCGAATTATTTCGAATATTCTCTGATAAATAATTGGGTTATTTTTATTCATATAAACAACAACGATGATAATCGTAGTTGTTAATATCGAGGCGTTAGCGTCCTATGCATGCTTTGTTCACAGGGTGCAGCTAAAATATTCAGACAAGATTGTAAATCAAGGTAACGTTCAATATTGAAGGAAGGAACGGTATATCTAATGCCACCAGCACCTTCCTATAACAGTGGCGGTTATGTAATCTGCCACAGTTTTACGAATTTTTATAGGTCTCTGATGTTCACGGTCGGGTGTCACCCCTAAGTGGGTGACATTCGGTGCGGGCCGCCCTCGCACAGCCCCCCCCCCCCCCCATCTACGCCACTGATTACGCCTCGAATGCAATGACAAAGTTTCCCTACTGGTATCAAAATGTACTAAGTATTTTGTTTTCTCGTCATATCGATATCCGTCACGTCTGCGGAGTTTTAAATGATTCATTAATAATTTTAATCACAAAGTACAGTAAGTACTCCTTATCGTGTTATATTACAATTGAAAATTAATAATAGTAAAGGCAGTCAGTTGAGTTGTTCCAATTATTTTTATCACACAGGCAATAAATAGTAACATGCTGTAAGATAAGCCGCCCTACAAAAATACCTATCTAGGAAAAAAGGAAAAATTTAAAGCTTCATAATCGCGCGGGAATGGTAGTGATTTACCTACTCCACGCTTGTCGGTGGATAGCTTTCAAAAAAACTACCGTCCTGCTTACTGAATAGGTACCTACCGGATTTGTATCCGACAACTGTCCAGTATCCGGCCTAATTCCTCACCGGATACTTGATCCAATTCCGTCCGATCATTCCCCACCTAGTTTTAAGTAATCTCTCAGATTGGGCTACTATACTGTGAATGTGAATATCCGAAATATCCGAATCTCCGTTCAAACAACTATCCGTTCGCAATGACAGCGTAGTCTATTAATTTATCATAATAATGGGTACTTACAATTTAATTTTTTAACAAGGCTTATCGTCTATCATTAGTTGTTTTATCACAGGGTGTAAATGTACCGTGTGTAGTGTATGTATTTACGAAGGCGTCAATCAAGCACTCAGTAGGTGTACATCAAACTAAGTAACTGTACCTACGCATAAATTATTGCCGTGAAACGACTTTATTATTTGGGTGAAAATCACGTTTTAAGGTAGGATTCAATGTAACGCACCCAAAACATTGTTTTTTTTTATGACCACTCGTAGTTCAACTTGTTAGGGTTGCCATACTGCTTAACCTGACTATCCTGTGGTGGCTGAACGTTCACTAAGGCAGCCCTTGTGGGGTTCGTCAGGCCTCGACTTAGTGCGTCATTGAGGTGAGGGCAGCTAGGCTGTGTCGAATTATTATTAGGGGAATTTAAAGCTACACGCTCAGCGACGCGGGCCTTCTCGTCGTCTCGTCGAGCAAGGGTCGGGTGGTTCAAAACGGTGTGCTGATGGATGCATTGAATAGTACGGGGGTCGTGGAGATAAAATAATATTATAAACTTGTGAAAAAGTTGCAACTCTTACCCCCGATATCTCCGTAACTAGGAGGTTCCCAGGTATGGTATATTACAGTGTTTTTCAACCTGTGGGTCGCGATCCCCTGGGGGGTCCTCAGTAAAAAAAGTCAGTAAACTTTAAAAAGGTAGATTTAATAAGAAAAAGGTAGGTAGTTAAAGGGTATATATTAAAGGGTAATACTTTGAACCTTTCGAAAAACCTTTTAGGTACTTAGCACAAAGGGTCCTTTTTTCTGCCTCTGGATTGGCACACCTATTGGATTTTCGCATGGTCAACCGGTGCCTATAGACAGAGGCTGAAATAAATTAGGAGCCCCTTGCCACGAGGCCATGGAGGCAATTATGGCATGCATTACACAAGGTTGCAAAAAATGGAGCATGTGGACATTTTGATCTCAAATTCCATTTTATTAATATCTGAGTTTATTCAAGGGTCGAGGCAAGATGTAATAGTACATTATGATATAAGTGCGGTAAGTTGAAAATTACAGGCGAGGCGATATTGTTTGCCCGAGCCGTAGGCGAGGGCGATAAAAAAGCAGGGGCTGTAATTATCAAAGCGCACGTATGTCATACGACGTTTTATAACATATTTGCGAGGAAATAAATAAAACAAATAAAAACAATACAGCGAAAAGAAAAAGCGCGCGGAATAATTTTTACTTGTTCACAAATTAGCGAGGCGCGCGCATCAGCGCTTTTTTTAAGGCAAAGACACAAAAAACACTGGCTGTTTTTATTACTAATAAAGTAAATTAATATTTTTGTGTTTTTTTTACAGATAAATGGTTGTAATTTATTGTCAAAATTAATTAACTTCTAGAATAAAAGGTTTATTTATTATATTTCATCTCCCAAAGTTAATTTTATTCATAAAATGTTGACCACTTTTCTGGCATAAAAACTCTTTGCTAAGATTTAAAAAAGTAGAAACCGTGCATTTTAATTTACAGCACAAGTGCGTAATGAGATACATTACGATATTGAAATTGGTGAAATAAGAGACCCTTTACGAGCAAATGTGTTATAAAAATGTTATAATACGATAGCCTGTCGGCTACGAGTACGGAATGACTCACGATTATAAACCAGCTCGATTTCAACCTTCACATTTTTAAAATACGTGTGCTTCATAAATTCGTATAAAAAGAGCTTCAAAATTTCTATGAAAAAAAGACCCCACTATAAAGTTCTAAAAATAAATAAAAAAAGAACGTCGTAACTGCGAGCTACTTTGAGATCTAAGATGACGTAAGTATAATTTACCGCAAGGCATTATCAACTTTCGGCCTACAGCATTGAGTTTATTTTCAGTTGTCGTCTACGTTGCTAGATGATATGAAACATTGAGGTAGTAAGATGCCTCTTTATAACAAAGAGTTTGGAACAGCAGCGTCAGCGTGGAATGAGTTTTGAGTTGGTACCTACTTTTAACAAAGATTTATGGAGAATACTAATTCTAAACTGGTATTCAGCTTCATCTGGTTAGACTAGAAGCTGACCAAAGGCTAGGCTACATGAGATAGAATGTTACACCTGCATCTTCGATCGAATATCGGCAACTTATGATTAAAAATATTTGTAAAATTATAGTACATTATGATATAAGTGCGGAAAGATGAAAATTACAGCCGAGGCGATATTGCTAGCCCGAGCCGTAGGCGAGGGCTACAAGAAAGCAGAGGCTGTAATTATCAAATCTTTTTTTTTCTGTTTCCTCGCAAATGTGTTAAAAAACGTCGTACGATATACGTGCGTATTGGTTTTAACATGCTCGGCTCAATTACGCCCTCGCCTTTGGCTCGGGCTGAAATTCCGCCTCGCATGTTATAACCATCTTAACGCACTAATATCTTAGTGTACTATTATAGAAGTTCCCTACCAATTTATTTCACGTTGCATTCATAAAAGTTTATACAATGTGATTCAACTAAGAATAGGAATGACCTTGAGCCATATTGTGATGTCATAGCTGTCAAATCGAAACAGTCAGGTAGGGATAGCAAAACAAATATTTTAATGAGATATAATATACATATATAATTTTATCGACCTTACAATACAAACCCTTCGGCGAGTTGTTAATCTAATCAATAATATGAAAAAAGCATTAGCTAGATAATTATTATCACTTGTCTGAAAAGATAATTGATTGATTTTATTGGGCACCAAACATAGAGCGAGAAATAACCATCACAATAAAAGTATAGCCAATTCATCGAATAAATGTTATTCTTTGGTAAATAAACTAGTCGTTTCTAATACGGCGTTTAATTCAACGCTTCCACGCTCTTAAATAGCTAAGTAAACGATAATAAAATTGATGTAAAGATAATAACGATAAGTAGTGTTGAAAATTAATTGCCATGGAAGCCCTCCTTTCCAAATGACAGTTGCCAGCTCGAGGTCATTACTACCGTTCCTATTCTTATTTGAATCGTATCGTATAAATCACCAGTTTAAAACGGCGAACTAAAGTGTAATCGTATCATAATTACCAATCACCACTTAAGAAACATTTTATTACCTACATTAATTTCGTGATAATCAACAGTCAATCATGTAAGATAATGGACTCAATGGTGGCAATTTTTCCAAGTCTGATTTTATAACGAAAAATGTTGACATGACAAATAAACTTGTATAAAAACTAAAATTTGGTACCGCGAGTATAGAATTTAATTTTTTACGGAGCCTTTAGTCATTTTGGAAACGTTTTTAAAAGTTTATCAATTAATGAATGCCTATGTGCTGTGTGTGTTTTTAATTTTCTCGACTCGACATTAGAAACCGTTCCCGAATCCCGAAATGACTTTTCGTGTGAATATTTTGAAATAATGTTAAAAATTAGTAGATTTAAAATTAGTGAAAGTATTATGTTGTGTGTGATGTACAGTTAAAAGAAAAACACTCTATGTATTTTTGTCATGATCTTGTGTGCTCAATAAAAGATTTACGATTATAGTTATTTATGTGAATTTTTCATCTAGGTGTTTTTGAGACATACATATACTTGAACTTTAAGGACGTAAGCCACATGTTACTTGTAGATATGACGCGACGCTTTATCCATCTTTAAGCTAAGACAAATTAACTATATTATACTTGACCGATCTCTGGTAATCAATCAAACCAAACTCATACCCATACCCAACTGGGGATTATTATTATTAATGCCGAGTCCAAGGTGTCGGGTGAACGCCACCCTACTGTCAGCGACTCCCAACCTGAGCCCACCCGTAGCTTTTGTAGACGGGAAACGGGGGGGTTAATACCCGCGTATCTCCCTCACTTAGTTCTCCTCCCGAGAACGCAGACTTTGCTCGTATTTGGTTTACAAAGGGTGGAATATGACTGACTAGTCTGAGCCCGTTTTGATCCTCAGAATACAGTTTTGATCCTAAGATGATCTCGGTTTGTTCTGTGCACATTATACATTGTGGATAACTAGTACTTACATAGGACTAGTAGATAAGTTCTGCCAGTGGGGTGCTCAGAGTCCAGAGAGAGTGGTATTCGATGATTAAAATAGAACAGTTGACTGCACATTTGTGGCAACTCAATTGTAACACGAGAATTTGGCTTGGGTGGGAGTCTGTTACTTTTAATATAGTTTGGCCGTTGTCACTCATCTCATCTCACCAGGGTCCCGGAGCTCTTTTCTTACCACCACTTTTTAAAGCAGAAATACTTCAATGTCACTTCGATGTGGGAAAGAGACAGAGCTATACAAAACGACTTTCCATTGCTTTCTCACACTGAAGTAAGATTAAAACAATACTGCTATAAAAGGTCATGGTAGGCCACTTGATACCGGGTGTGTAATATATGGCATAATAACAGATAGTATATTATTACTTGAAATAACGCTCAAGGCTCATTTGATATAATTTTCATATGCTATAAAAACAAATAACCTAATTTCATGTGATCGAATGTTACATTTCATATAAACTTCTTTTGCTCTAATAACATTTAGTATAACGTTGTTTTCATATAATTTTCAATCTCTATAATGCTCTTTTTATATAACGTTCTGTTGACCTAATTTTCATATTTAATAATTTTGACCCAAAATTCTGTAATTAATAAAATATCAGGAAAAGCTAATGGTCACTGTTCTAACCTAACCTAACCCAAATGATTCACCGACAATAGAGGGGATCTCGTCTGGTTGTGGATAAAAAATATTCATCTACCATCCTCCCGGATAAAAGCAATTATTAACAGCGATAGTTACTCGGCGCGTTTTTGTTAGCACGAAAATGGCAGGCGTTTATAATCCAATCAGTTTTTGCAAAATATATAAAACAAAGTAGACGTTTCAAAATTATATTAAACGTTACTATGGATTTTGAATATTATACTAACTAAATATTATACTAACTGAATATTAGTTCAAATTTGAATAATAAAATGTTTATTATAACCAAATAAAATTAGGTAAACTGAAATTATATCAATAATTCATTATTTCATTTTATCGTTATATACAAAAAAAGTATAGTATATGAAATTAGGTCATGTGATTGTTAGAACTTTTGTTATTATATCAAATGGTAGGTACGCACCCCTTGATACCCACATACATACCGTATCATTATCTGTCTAACATTGTCTCAACCATAGTTTCATTATTTCTAAGCTCAAGCGTTAAGTATTTGTGTAAGCACGACGACCAATCAAGCTATACAAAACCAGTTTATGCAGATCTCTCATTGCACGAGAAACCTATACAAAACGAGGCCATGTTTAACTGGAAATGTATAGCTTTCTGCTGTCTTTAATATAACAAGTTTTTTTTCTTATCTAATAAGGTCGCATAAGAAAAGGATTTGATATAAATACAACAAAAAAGTAGGTAAATTGCTTTTATCTCTCTTTTTATGAAAATCTTGAGAAGAAGACAAAATCATATACCTACACACAATGCGCCATTATTTACCTACCTACAAAAATCTCTATCTAGAAAACAAAATAATATCACAATAGTATTTTACACAAATAGGTATGATGCAACATTGCTTTTTTGGGGCTCGAATGACAATGACCGGCGGGCACTGTAGGCAAACATCTGTGAAACTGTCTGTGGAAATTGTATTGTAAAAACAAAATCATTTATTTTTAAAGAGTATGTTTAGTTTAGATGGTTTGCTCATGTGGAGAGAATGAGTGAAAGGCGACGAACTAAAGGTATTTACAAGACAGATGTGAGTGGAAACGCCGACGGGAGGCGACGCCCTAGAAGGACATACACCGACCTTATTGGTGAGGTTCTTCAGAAAGGTCAGGTGCGTAGTACTCAGAAGTATTCAACTATAGTAAACAATAGCCTAAATACACGCTAAATAAATAAAATATATATATAAATAAAATATATATATATATATATATATATATAAATAGCCTATACAAGGTGGTATTAAAAGAAAACTATAAAATTGCTCACTCCGCTCCCAGCATAAAATATTCTATCTAGAGGTTCGTACCAGTATAACGCAGACACCCCACCGCCTACCTCACCAGGGTGGGGAGGTAGGCGATGGAAAGGGGAAGGGGCTCAACTTTGGCTCAACCAGGTTCTACCGTACGGATTCGCTCGCAAACTCTAGCAACCCCCGGGGTCAGGCTACTAACTCTACAGGGTATAGAAAAATCGATACTTACTGCGAAAGTTTTCCTTGAAATATCCGCTTTTTTGTGTACAGACGAAAAATTGTTGAATTTGTAACGATATGTTCACCTTTTGAAGGATTTTTATTCGCATAATGCATTCATTACCATATTATGCATAACCATTGTAAAACGTGTTTCACTAATAGCCACTGCAAACCGCATTTAATTAATAACCATTATATCTGCTTATCCTTTTCCTAAACTTTGTTAGGGTCGGCTTCCAGTCTAACCCGATGCAGCTGAGTATCAGTATTTTACATGGAGCGACTGCCTATCTGACCTCAACAACCCAGTAAATGGGTAATACGATACCCCTGGTAAGACTGATTTCATTAATAACCATTACAAAACGATTTTCAATAATAACCACTGCAAAATACATTTCATTAATAACCACTTCAAAACTGCTTTTTATAAATACCCACAGCAAAACCCAGTGTAAGATTCTTAGAACCACTACAAACTAGAGTAATATAAGTTTCATTAATAACCACTTTAAAACATTTTTTTAACCATGATAATGGTCATTTATTTAGTGATTGGTGCACAATAAATGCAATTAGCGTCAATTCAGAAAATTAATGTAGAAATAAAAAAAGAACGCTGCTGTTAAAAAAAAAAAACTTGTCCAACAAAAATACGTAAGCATTAAGTAAACATTTTTCCTTTGCATTAAATAAGGTAAAATCAGTACTTAATACACTCTGCCTATACATTACATAGGTACCTATACCTACATACAAGAACAGTAGGCTTAGCCAAGTTGACAATCTACAATCGTTAACGCTATAGAAAACTAACCAAATGTATGGGAATGACATCTATCATCGTTAAGTCACGTGGTCAAAACAAACGAATGGAAATTTTAAAGTTTAGTCAAAACTGTAAGTTGGCTACGATTTATATGGGATGTAGGGATCACGATTGTAGAAACGAATACATTTCATTCTATCATCTTGATCGATGTAAACTTGTCTACGAAAGTTTATATTCGTTTGTTTTGACCACGTGACTTAACGTTTACGATTGTAGAAAGAGAATCGATACGAATCGTTTGTAACTTGGCTAGGCCAGCAGGTATTCATCACAGATTCCCAGGTGTCTGTGTGATGTAGTACTTTATGTAATATAGAGTCCGTCATAACTTGCTACGGTATTATATTCGGGCTTTGTCCCACCAGAGTTTTGTGTAATAAACGAATATTGTTTTTTTGTTCAAAACTTCGAAGTGAACGCGTCATCCTATTCGCTAAACGATACGCTCGAACTCTTAATGCCCCCTGCAAGGCTACCCCACGTAGGTCGTCCGCGCGTGGTTGCACAGCACACGCACAAAGTCGCACACACAAACTAATACAACACAAACACACACAACTCGGATGCTTGTGAGTATGAGACCACAGTTTAAAATAAGTCTGAACAGAGAGTTCAGAGACCGATTTGCTTGCTTTGTATTTTAGTAGGTAGGTGCGGTAAAAAACAGTTTTTAGGACAAAAATCTTATCAAAAAAATGGTTGTCTGTAAAATCGGTTTATGGACGATAATTTTGTGTGATAACGTACTAAGAAAACATTGATGAAAAATTGCATACTTTTATGAATTGAATTGAAATATTATCACTGAATTATCATTATTTTGTATAACACAAAGAAGGAGATTAATTGAAAATTAAATTTATTTCGACAAATTAACATTTATTTGAAAAAACAAAATTTCATCCCCCTTTTCACCCCCTTAAGGATTGAAATTCTAACACCGTTGCGTTCGCTTCCAACCATACGCCTAGATAATAATTTTTGTGATTTTTACTTCGAAAATTAAGGACTTTCCATACACAACTTCATCCCCTTTTTAACCCTTTGGGGTGGAATTATCAAAAACGCTGAGACATGTATACGTTAATTTTCAATCGTCAGCCTAAACACAAAATTTTAAGATCCTAACTTTAAAACTGACGGACTTTCATACAAACTTTCATCCCCTATTTAACTCCCTTAGGGGTTGATATTCGAAAAATCCTTATTCTTTGTATATAAAGGGAATAACTGTGCAAAATTTCTTCGAAGGTTTTGGGCTGGGCGTTGATGAGTCAGGCGAAAGGTGACTGGCGCGCGAAACGGTGTGACACTTTTTCGTGCGTGCAGCCAGTGTTCATCGATTTTGACGTTATCATGTCAAAAACATTTTTTTTTAAATATTTTAATCTTGCGATCAGTCTTTCAGACTATGAGCAGATGCGATGGTTCAGATGGCCTGTTAGGCGCTACTACCAGCAGAGTCTGCTCTATTTTTCTTCTAAGTCATTCTTCTCAATGACTATTCTGGTCGAAAATGATCCGTCGCTTTTTCAATCTACGGATGCTTTCTGGGATGGTTAGCTGCCCCGCAAGGTTATTTGGATGCTTCAGCAGTCGGGATTTGTGGTTGTCGCCATGTGAGTTTATTCCCTCGCTGACCAAAGGTATATTGAGGATTTCATAGATCTCGGTTGTTTTAATAAACCATGGTGCGTTTGATATTTGTTTAAGTATATAGTTTTGTGCCCTTTGCACTTTCATTATGTTGGAGGCACTGGCTGATCCCCAAAATTGGATGCTTGTATAGTCTCGTATAAGAGGAGTTTGTTGTCTATCGCCAGTTTTGAGTTTCTTCCTAGAAGCCAGAAAATACCTCTGTATTTCAGGTTCATTTCTTCTCTCTTGTATAAGAGGAGTTTGTTGTCTATCGCCAGTTTGTGAGCCTGCGGTCAAGATGCATGCCCAAATACTTCACAGACTCGTGGTGTGGGAGTTGCCTGCCGTTTAGGGTGACTGGGTCACAATCTTTATCATTCTTGCAGAGAGTAAATGTGATGTGCACAGACTTGGATACGCTGACGGCAATTCTCCATTTGGCTAGCCATTCTTCAGTCTCATTTAATAATAATAATAATAAAACCTTTATTTTCAGGCTACTTTGGCCCATAGATAAATACCTTACAGACTAACATATATATAATAGTACATTGTGTGTTAGTGTTTAAACTTAAAACTATGTTAGTAAAACACACTGCACTCTGCACTGCATTTAAGTTGATGCAATATGCGGGATGCTTGAGTTGGACATTTGTGTGAAGCAAGTAAGGCAGTGTCATCCGCGAAGGTAGCAGTTGTGATCTCAGAGCTCTGTGGCAGATCGGAAGTAAACAACAAAAGCAAAATCTAAAAAATCTAATCATCTTTATTTGTGAACACAGGTATTGAAACGAAGGTCAAAATCACAACGGCGCTGAAGTTACTCGAGCAAATTTATGTAAATTATTTTTTACGAACATAGTCGTTTCATAGTTATACAACGACGGCAAAGTTAATATTTTCGTATTTTAAAAAAAACGGTTTGCAGCTGTCTGTCTGCAAATGATAAATTGGTCTAGCAAAAAGTTCGTATTCCGGTCCGAAAGAATTCCACATAGGTTTACGAGTTTTACGTAATATCGAGTCTTTCAGAATATTGCCGAGCGGTTGGTCGACTTGTCAGCGTCACTAAACTTGATATCTGACCTATTTTTAGGTCAAAGAACCAGAATTCAACTGGGCAATGCTGCAAGCCATTGGGTCAATAATTTTCCTGTTGACAGCGATGCGGTTTTTTTAGTCTTTTGTGCTAAATTAAAATTATACGCAATTTATTTCACGTTGCATTCATAAAAGTTTATACAATGTGATTCAACTAAGAATGGAAATGACCTTGAGCCATATTGTGATGTCAAAGCTGTCAAATCGAACCAGTCAGGTAGGGTCAGCAAAACAAATAATTTAATGAGAATAAATATATTGAGCACCAATAATACAGAGCGAGAAATAACCATCACAAAAAAGTATTAGTATTTAATTTACGCCAATTCATCGAATAAATGTTATTCTTTTGTGATTAAACTAGTCGTTTCGAATATGGCGTTTATTCAACTCTTCCACGTTCTGAAATAGAGTAGGTAAACGATAATAAAATTAATGTAAAGATTATAACGATAAATACTGTTGAAAATTAATTGCCAAAAGCCCTAATTTCACAGTTGACAGCTCGAGGTCATTACCGTTTCTATTCCTATTTGAATCGTATCGTATAAATCGCCAGTTTAAAACGGCGAACTAAAGTGTAATCATATCATAATCACCAATCACCTATGAAAAGTTTTGGTACCTACATTAATTTCGTGATAATCAACAGTCAATCATGTAAGATGGCAATTTTTCCAAGTCTGATTTTATGACGATAAAATATGTTGACATGACAAATATATAACTAAACTTGTTTAAAAACAAAAAAATGATACCGCGAGTATAGAATTCAATTTTTTATATATTTTTTAACACCCTTGCTCGTAAAGCTGATGTAATTCCACCGGTTTTAAATATGTAAAGCGGGTCATAAAAAACGCGTGTGTTACCAAAGCAAATAGTTAAGTTATAGTCCATACAAATTCCATAACAGTATTATTTGCAATTTCAAATATGGAACTGATCGCCGCCGCACGACTCCAGCTAGTGAGCAGCGCGCTGTTGCTATTCAAATTTCGAACTAATCGCCGCGCGGCGCCAGTCAGTAGGCAGCGCTAGCGCGCTGTTAAGATGGCGGGAAAGCAACAGTGTGCATTCACAGATTGAGTTTATTTAAAATAAAATAAAAACAGTTTATTCGGTAATTTAAAAACTTGGCTGCATGCGTCTTTGCCAACATTTTCACGCAGCCACGGCAGAAAATAATCCTCGCGCCATTTTTCTCAAATTTTCTTTTCTTTGTACTTGTATTGTGAATAACTAAAAATGACAACTTTCAATAATGAAGATGAGCAATATATTACTTCAACTCCACCGGATATACTAACAGAAGCGCGAACTGCATGCGACAGCTTGCTGCCGTCAATATCCAAGGACAGATACATAACCACGTATGAAAATTTCTTGAAGTGGAAAAACATGAAAAATGCCAAGTCATTTTCCGAAAATGTAGTTTTGGCGTATTTTAATGAACTAGCTAGTAAATATAAGCCTAGCTCGTTGTGGACAACATATTCTATGCTGAAAAGTACCATCAAGATGAAAAACGGTGTCGATATTAATTTATATTCAAATCTCATTGCATTTTTAAAGAGACGCTCTGATGGTTTTATAAAGAAAAAATCTAAGGTACTGTCATCAAATGACGTCGAAAAGTTTCTAAAAGATGCTCCAGATAGCCAGTACCTGGCAACAAAGGTCAGTTTGCCTCCTTATTTTATGTATTGATCTACCTACTGTAGGTACATACTTTTTACATATTTTTTAACGACCGTCTGTAAGCTAAGTACCTATACCTTATCTAACACATTTTTATTTCTTTTCAGGTTGCGTTAATATTTGGTATTCATGGTGCATGTAGACGGCAAGAGCTTCACAATATTACCACAAAAGACATTGAAAATGAAGGCAAAATGTTTTTAGTTAAAATCCCAAACATTAAAAACAAAATACCCCGATCTTTTATTATCGACGGCCCATTTTATGACGTGGTCAAAAAATATGATGCTCTGCGTAAGACTAAGACAAAAAATAATCATTTCTTTCAGAATTACCAAAAAGGTAAATGTACTGCGCAACCTATTGGCATAAATAAATTCGGTGCCATGCCAAGGGAAGTCGCCAAGTTTTTAGGACTGTCGGATGCTGATTGTTATACAGGGCACAGTTTCAGAAGAACGTCAGCTACATTACTTGCTGATTCGGGAGCTGATATATTGACTTTAAAGCGGCATGGCGGGTGGCGTTCTAACGCAGTAGCAGAATCGTACGTAGAAGATTCCATCCAAAACAAAGCAAATATAAGTGCCAAAATAACTCAGGCAATAAATTTGGAGCCACAAACGAAGAAGTTTTGCCCTGAGCCGCGCCCCTCTACTTCTACTGATGATACTTTTTTATTTACAACTAATGACGAATTACAATGCTCTTCTGCCGCCTTTCAAGAAGTTTCGTCGTCTCCAACATTTACCGTAACACAAAACAATGACATTATGAATAGTAATAATAATAATAAAAACATAATTAAAAAACCAACTACAACTACGTATCATTTTAATAATTGTAATTTCACTAACTGTTTCAATAATTAAAAATGAACAAAATATAAAATGTTTTTTTTTTCTGTTTCCTCGCAAATGTGTTAAAAACGTCGTACGATATACGTGCGTATTGGTTATAATATGCTCGGCTCAATTACGCCCTCGCCTTCGGCTCGGGCTGAAATTCCACCTCGCATGTTATAACCATCTTAACGCACTAATATCGTAATGTACTATTACGGAGCCTTGGTCATTTCGGGAACGTTTTAAAAAGTTTATCAATTAATGAACGCCTATGTACTGTGTGTGTTTTTAATTTTCTCGACCCGACAGCACAAAAGACCGCACAAAAATAAAAATAAACCGCATCGCTGTCAACAGGAAAATTATTGACCCAATGGCTTGCAGCATTGCCAAGTTGAATTCTGGTTCTTTGACCTAAAAATAGGTCAGATATATCAAGTGACGCTGACGAGTCGACCAACCGTAGACCTATGTGGAATTCTTTCGGACCGGAATACGAACTTTTGTTTTTATTTATTTATTTATTGGCCTATCTACAATTGTGACACCGTTTATCCTAATAATACAAGCAATATGATACAAACATAGTGTACAACATGAAGCGATAGACGCAGCCCTTTTGTCTTATAAATCGATGAACACCTGCTGCACGCATGAAAAAGTGTCACACCGTTCAGCGTGCCAGTCACGTTCCGCCTGTCTCATCAACGCCCAGCCCAAACCCTTGGACCTAGAAAACTGAAATTTTGCACAGTGGTAACTGTGCAAAATTTATTATGTATTTATAATGTATCCTTTATAATGTAGACAAGGAATAAGGAAGGAATTTTCGAAATTCAACCCCGAAGGGAGTTAAATGGGGGATGAAATTTTGTATGAAATTCCGTCAGTTTTAAAGTTAGGATCTTAAAATTTTGTGTTTAGGCTGGCGATTAAAAATTATTCATCAGTGTTTTCTTAAGACGGTATCACGTAAAATTATCGTCCGTAAACCGACTTACAGACAACCATTGTTTCTTTTTAAAAGCAGTACTAAGGCCAGCGTAAGCAGTGTTGTCTCAGCCGACGCCATTGTACAACTGACGAGGAGTCTGACCAAAACGCGGAAGCTACGAGCGACTACAGCACGTCTGTATCGCTGTATCTGCGCGTATAAGACCGCCCATCGGTTAGACTGGAAACTGACCCCAACATAGATAGAAAAAGGCTAGACAAATGATGACTTGCAAGTAATTGTAAATCAAGGTCTAATCTATACATCTATACATATAATAAAATCGTTGAGACCAAAAAATCTGTACATTGAAGATTTAAAAAAAAAAACCGACCAGGGCGACTTAAAATAAGTAACTGAACATATTAAAACCATTTTTAAAATTTTTGTTTGTTTGTTTATCTGTTTGTTTGTTTGTTTGACCGCGCATCACGTAAAAACTATTGAACCGATATTGTTAAAATGTTCACAAATCTATTTAAATACATTCAGAATAACATTTAGGCTATAGACATTTTGGATTTTTTTGGAAAAAGGGGGTGAAAAGGGGGGTAAAGTTTGCATGAAAAAAATTTTAGATTGTTCTAGAATCATGAAACTCAGAATAAATACTTATTAATAAAAATAAAGAAATACCTGTTTTAGCATTTTTTTTTAATCTCATCCAGAGACGCAAAAAAGACGGTTTTGTGTTTAAAATTAATGAACTTCAAACACCTATACAATCAAAACCAATGAAGTGTAACCCTTTTAAAGTTGCTAAATATACTTCATATCTAATACAGGTAAATATAATTTCTCAGTTTTCTTGAAATTTGATTTTTGACGTGAATACGCACAAAATAGCGGAACTCAAGAAAATCAGCTTTCTTCGGTATAAGTAGTTGGTACGAAATTATTGTGCGCGCATCACGTCAAAACTACTGCATAGGCTTCTTCAATATTTAGGCTATATATTATCACGCTACTTCCTGAAGGGGGTAGGCAATTTTGCATTATGTCCGAATACTTCAATTGTTTGACTTTTCAGTCATTACGTAAGTACATGAGAACGGCTATTTGTAGCTTAAGTCAACGAAGTAAGTAGCCTAGCGGTTTCATCACCGCTCTGTAAACTATGGGGTTGCAGGTTCAAACCCCCTGACATTATCTTCACTTATTGTGATTTGTTTAATTTTTTTTTAAATTGTTTGCATTTCTATATTTCTTATTTTTTTTCGTGAAATATTTTTCCAAATGTAATAGAGTAGTATGGAAGAAGAATACAATCATGCTGCGCCGACCCCAAATAAATTGGGATAAGGGCAGAAGTATGATGATGATGATGATTTCTCCAAAAAGTAGTATAGCGAACATCAGAAGCCTGAAAAAATTCACGTGTTCTTGCCGTGAAAGAACTGTCCTGTAGCTATTCGCAATAATCAATAATCCATACGCAGTTTACGTAGATTATATTTACAGCTATATTGTTATTGGCCTCATTCCATGCACCTTGGTGAGAATTTAAGACCTGCCTGGACTGTCATTGAAGGTCTGACGATGGAGACAAAAGTCAGTTGCAAGAGGTCCGCAACAGTTTGCAACAGCTATATTGTACTTTGGGCTCATTTCATGAAATGAGCCCAAAGTTTAAAGTTCTCATCAGAACTTTAAACTTAGCTAGAGTATGACTTTCATCGAAGGTCGACGATGGAGACGGAAGGCAGTTGCAAGAGGTCATAAAGAGTTTACAGCATCTATATAGTGTTGGGCTCATTTTATGCACCTTGATGAGAAATTTCGACCTAGCTGGAGTATGACTATCATCGAGTGTCTAAGGATGATAACGTAAGGCTTTCGAGGGAAGCCCTTATTTGGAAAAACAGAATATTTTAGCGATTAATGCAAATAATTCAGAGAAATTAAACAATTACCTACTTGATTCTATGCCTAATATTATAAAGCTGAAGTGTTTGTTTGGTTGAACACACTAATTTCAGGAACTACTGGTTCGAGTTGAAAGTATCTATTAGTGTTGGAAAGAATTTATCGGAGAAGAAGCAACAACGAACAACAACGTTACAACGTTTAAATAACATCACGCTACAATCAATAGGAGCAGAGCATCAATGAAAATTGTTGCATATAAAGGCAAAAATATTCCTTTAGAGATCTTTCGTTGCGTGCGCTGCGTAAACGGTTAAAGTTACGCAACAATCGTATATGACGGAATTGTTCCTCTTAAAAAGTTCTATAAAAAGTCCGCGATAGCAATATTATGTCTATCTTTTAAGGGTGTCTCACACTCTCTTTAACCATCTCTCTGTCTCTCTTATATGACGCAGACGAAGTTGCGCGGGTCAGCTAGTAAGGTAAATATTCGTCGATGATAACCTGCAAAAAATATTGACTTATTGGGTGATATTAGACGGGGTCAAAATTGTTCCAATTTAGGTCTAGTTTCACCCATTTCAAGGAATGCACACAATGTCACCACCCAGTATTATCAAAATATAATCAAGTAGCTAACGCTTTATTCTTTCGCTAATTTCAATTTTAAATACGAAAATTCGGGCAAAATGTGAAAAATACGAAACGGCGCCGCGTACCTACACATTCATTTCCGAATTCCGAACCTTTTTCGCAGAGATGATACTGTCGAGAGAAGGCGGCCTTTTTCGGCTAATAGCCCCAAGGACAAAGACCCTCTTTGTCCTTGGGGCTTTTAGCCGAAAAAGGACGCGTATTGTGTTATTTCGGGGGGCTGAGGGCTCCTGACTCTCCTGAGGCTCAAAAATGAAAGTACCCGACTTCGGATAAGTTAGCCTTTCTTTTAATCAGAATAAAAGTTACTAAGTAAGTCGACTTACAGATACAATTTTAAGGATAAAAAGAGCTTCGTTCTTACTAAGCAGGATTTTCTTTTGACCTTCATTCAGAAATAGGAATAACGTGGTCGACTTATACGTAAAAGAAGAAGAACGAAGACAGTCCAGATTGCAAAAGCGAGCGAAGTGAGCTCGAAAATTTTCATACGCGGCCTCGTACAGGTTAGAATTATATTGACAAGTTCAAGATTCAAGATAAAGCAGGCTGCAAGGGCGGGCGAAGCACAAGTCATTTTGCCGACTTACTAACTTACTCAAGTATTTACTTAATTTCCGGTTTAAGTCCATCTCCTTTGTCAGAGAGCTAAGAATATAACACGAGCGAAGCAAGCTCGAAAATTTCAAGTGAATGGATGGATTTAGTAGGTACCAAATTAAAAAAAGAGGCTCCATATGTTTACCTTTTCTTTCTTCTATTTCTTTGGTGTATGTACTAGGAACCTATATTTTTTTAGTCATTCCCTATTAGGTACTTATTTCACTAAACAAAAGATAACGACTTCTGTAAACATGTTACAAGATAATAATAATATGCGGAAGCAAATTTCTGTCTACCCAATGGTGGATATTAGTCGACCACTGATATTTAAAAAACCTCTTTGTTTTCAATCAAAACACTTTTTCCGATCCTGACACAAACGCGAACGGCATACCTACCTACATATTTTTAGGTATATTAGACGGCTAAGGGCCTTATCATATTAGCGGATTGCGAGCGTCTTCAACGGGCGTCCAACGGACACACTGCGCATGCGAAGGCCCTTAGCCGAGGCGGTGGACTGAAAAAGGCGGCCTGCGCGTGCTTATTTTCTAGTCTGCCGCTGTATTTATATCTAATAACTTCCATACCTGTGTTCAAAAGGAAATTTAACATATCCGAGCCGGAATGCAAATATTTCCGAGCTCGCATCGCTTGTTTTTTTCATTCTGCATTCATTTTGTTTGTTCTTATTATCTGCATGAGTCTAGTAGACTACGTTAGACCTGCGGGCCTAGGCCGCCATAACAGAATCATACCATACATCACGTTAAAAAAAATAATTGTCAACGTGATTCATTTAAGATTTTAAACCCCCTGCAGTAGGTAATGCTGTTTCTGTATGAATCCGAAAAAAAAATCAAACCTCCTGTATCCTAGCTAAGCTCTCTCAGGCGCGGCGGCGCGGTGTAGGTATATAAATAATGTTTCGAGCTCGCTTCGCTCGCTCTTACGTTTTCAGAAAAAAAATTACAGGAAAGCTGGATCCGTCCGCGTACCTACCTACTGTCTGTAGGTATCACAATTCAGAAAAGACTAGGTAGGGTAGGAACCTACAACATAATTTTTGCAAACCGTGACCAACCTGAAACGCTGCCCTACTTTCAAGGACGGAAAGCGAAACGAAACGTCGACACCCGATTTCATAATCCTAATCCTAAATCGTCAACTCGTAAATCGACGCGAGTCGTCGTACTTACACGAGTCGATGTACCGCTGTAAATGAAGTAGGTAGGTACCTACCTACTTCATTTACATTCCACGTCAGCGTTAGCACACGCCAAGGTCAGGCGGCATAGCAAAATACACTGATAAGCCACATGATAAGTAAAGACCATATTGACAAAACAATGTTAGGTAGGTACATAATTATAAATTTGCTGCCATTCTGCCAAGCAAAAGATTGACTGCCTAGCTAAAGTTTATTATTATTAAGTACCTACATTCGATATCTCTGCGTCGATAGCGATACGGCTTAAACCCAACGCGAACGGCACAAAACAACTCAATAATAATACTAAAACGTTATATTATGTTGCCTGCTGCAGAAAGAGAGAGGCTGTTCGCTTGACTGCTCACGAACCGGTTTGAACCAGAATACAGTGCTTGTCCGACCCAATCCGACCCATGTTGTACGCCGCGCCGCCGCCGGCCGCCGCGGTATGAGGCCCGCTCGATAATGTCTGACAACAAACTACGGAATTAACCTTTTTTTTCTTTTCTCGTAGGTACTTACCTACCTATTGTTCGAGAATTGAAACTTTCCATTATTTTCCAGGCAATGTTTGAAAATTACAAACCTACTATGAAATAATTTTACACTTTGTTTGAGATTGTATAATTTTATCATGAATAATATAAGGGTAAAGTTATGATCTAGGTACCTATTTAAAACAATGCAAGTTAATGTTAAATGTGCTACCTTATATACTAAGATGAGGCATGTAAAAACGAAGAAGAAATATAAAACCTATTTAGCAATCGTAATTAAACTTTAATTTTATTTCGGTTATTCAATCAATCAATACAATTATAATAATCAACAAGCGAAGCGCATTATGTTTCGGCTTAGCCCACTTGGCTCAATTATACATTCCGTGACTCAACGTTTCGGCTCGATCCGCAACCAGTATTATTATTATTACTTTCGAGGAAGCGTTCTGCATTGCTTACCACTCGAGCTACGAACCGAGCGAGCGCGCGAGCGAGGTCATTACGGACAAAATGGGGGCGAACCATTCCGATAATATACCACTATGTTGCCCGGAGAGTTCTATGCTTATGTTGACTGTCGTCTCTTACGGAACGAGCAACAGAGACAGATATATCGACTATCGCCCGGCCTGCTTAGTTAGACAGAGATAGGACACACTGCTGCCGACAACCGCTAGGAATTTGCCAGCCGACCAATACTGGCAGTCCGCCATACTGGCATTGGCAACCGCGTCTCCGCGTCTGCCTGCGAGTGAAAGGAACAGAGTTTCGTTCTACGGTTCTGCCTTAGTAAACTGAGACTTGAGAGTGCGTTTCGACTTTTCGATCGAAAGACGTAGGTCAGATAATTGAACATTAGTAAAGTATAATTTACATAATTGGTTTACAATAATAATTGTAAACTTAACCCTGTTTGACGCAAAACGTCAGTGACTAAAGCTGAATACATTCAGTGGCTATCACCCGGGTTTTAAATGGAACACTTGATTGACTTTTTTGACAGCGCTCGTTTATTTGGCCGGCCATTTTGTATTTTCATGTAGAAGCGAAGTGACAGTAGGAACTACAGAAGTTAGCGGAAAATAAACTATTTGCATTTTCCCAGTGTATGTTAAAGTTTTCTCAAGGTTAACATATAACACGTGAAAACCGAAATCGGTCGAATATGTTGTTGTCTTCGTTGCGGCTCAAAATTGGATTGTAAAGTAACGTTGGATTGTGCCGGATTAATGTTTGGTGTTGTTTGTGTGAATATGAACTAAAATAGGTACGCCGCTAAATGTGTAAGACGCTGCCACAATTTCATCAATAACTGGATAATGATCGTGAGTATACTTACTAATATTTACTTCTATAGTTTGAGTGGCATGAAATTCTGTCTACTGCTGTTTGTTTCAATGTTAGTATAGGTTCATTTTCATCTGCAATGTGTATGAGTTGAAATGTACATTAATTTGAAATTCTTTTAATTAGGTATGTTCAAATAATGAAAACTCTTACAATTTGGAATCGCATGTTGAACTTTTATTGTATGTTCTAATTATATTCTTTAGTTTTGGTACACAGTTCAACTCAGCAGACCTAACCTCAACAGTAAATGCAAACAAAACAAACTTTATTTTACAAAGCAGACCAGATAAATTGTTTTGAAATTTGGATGTTTTGAACCTATTGTTTTTGTATTAAAATGTGTTGCGTTTACTTACTAACAAAAACTATCTGTGAATGAGTTTATAACATTAATAATTTCAACTTAACAAGCAATGAAAAATCCAACATTGTTAAACATAACAAATAATCAGAATAGCTTCCAACATTGGCTGTTACATAACTTACCTTGTACAAAGCGAACCACAACAAATTAGAAAACACCAATGTCATCATAAACAATAAAAATAAACAGAAAAGGTATCACTGTCCAAAGAGGATACATAATTAAATAAAAAATTTGTTTATCTCTTAACCAAATCAGAACAACAAGTTGATGATTGGATACATTCTAAGGATGTTATTATACTTGTTCACAGGTATCGTAGATGATGGCCACTAAGCATGAATCTGTTATTTCCTCACCGCCTACAAACAATGACACAGGTTAGTTTCTTTAAATTCGTCCTGTAAGCTTTTTTTATTTATTTATGCTTTTTTACAGAAACATTTAAGTAGTTAGAAAATCTAGTTGGTGTATTGTATATCGGGCTGGTACGGAGAATATGATTATTGTTGCTGTTGAATATGCTTCTTGTTTGTTTTCAAATATTCCCAGTTTTCAGTTAATGTATTTAAAACTGGCTTATAGCACGTTCAATGCTCCACTGTAAGGACTAAGTGCGGAAACCGATACCCTAACATAGTACTGGCTTAAAGCCCACAATCCAATTCAGTTATTTTTTGTTTCATTTTGTGTTGTTTCATTTATTGTCAAAGAAAATAATTATCTTGATAATTACGAACCCTGTTGCAAACTCACTAAAACTAATTAGTCATTCATCATGATTGATATATTTAATCTATAGTCAACTAAATCTTGCCCAACACGATTTTTGTGTGCTTGTGTCATGCCTCTAATTGACTACTAGTAAGTTGTTGAGAGCACTAAAATATTTTTAGTAAGTAGTTGAGTGCACTAAAATATTTTTGGTAAGTAGTTCATTGCCTTATAAGATTTTTATGAAGAAGTTGAGTTTCTTAATCAATTTATTTTTGGTCATTACTTGAGTGTGACACATATGGGTGATTCTAAGTTAAGAGTTACTGGCTTGTTCAGAAAGGCGGCATGACATAAATGTTACAATTTTAACCTAATTATAAAACATTTCTATTTAATCTACATATTTGTAACATATCTCTACAAGGTGACCATTTTTTCATTTTTTTTTATCTTGTTTTATAAGAGACCACGGGAGAGACTGTACTTTCTTGTTGTAATATAGTCCCTCCCCTGGTGTCTTCAAAAATAAGAAAAAAAGAAAAATGACTGCAAATCTTACAGATATGAACAAATTAAAATGTAATGGTTCAATTAAACAAATATTCATACCTCTGCTGAATATTTTGGTAAGTAATGCGCCAGGGTAGAGACTTTTTCATAGGAAAACATTAATTATAATAAAAGTATTTATTAAAATTAAACAAAATAAAGTATGTCTGTAATCTATGCCAAATATAGAGTCAATATAAAAATAAAATTGTGTAAGAGATCAATATTTATAAATTTAAAGTGACCAGGGGAGTGACCACGTTCAGTGAACTGGATCCATAATTACGGATGTTGTGACCAAAATGACTGGCAATAAGTGTAAAAAATTATCTTTGAACATAAATTGTTGTTACTTTAGAATCAAATGGATTGTAATTAGAATTAATATTGCAAGAATTAAGATACTAAACACAATATTTTAAAGATTACAAAATGCCAGGGGAGGGGACACAAAATATGTGGGACAAAATTTATCGTGAATATTTTCTGTGAAAAAAAAAAGTTAAGGTACTTTATTTATAACATTACAATTATTATATATTTTAATTTATGAAATTTAAAAAATTCAACCTTTGCAATGGATTCAGAACTGCATAAAGTTACAGATTTTCGGTAAAAAGTTGAAAGCGACAGGCCCGGGGAGAGACATTTTTCATGTTTGAGGTGCGATTGTGATAAAACTAAGTTAATTAATGAATTCAAATTGACTGTCCATAAAGTAGATGCAATATATTAAAAGTTACTAAAATCATTGATTTCAATTTTTTAAGAAAAGTATGGATATGATCATGGACATTGTTAGTACCTCTTAACTTAGAATGACCCATATTTAATTAGTCCACTTATTAATGTCATTGTGGCTAGTTAATTTTCTAGTAAGCCATTTAATTGTTTTTAAAATGTAGCGACGCGCTGGTTTATGACTGCACAAGAAATTGAGATGTACATGCTGTTATTTATGTAGGTACATTTAATGTTTATGTATTGAGGAACATATAAATATCAGTCGCAGTAAATATGGGGCATGTGTGTATTTTTTATCATTTGGTACTTTAATGCGTCATACTTTATTTTATGAGACTTGAATGAGTCAGACAATAGTTAATAAAAATTAACACTTAAATGTGTCAGACAACAGTTAATTGATACTTGAATGTGTCAGAAGATGTTTTAATTTATTCTATTGATGCTTGAATGCGTCATACTTTTGTTATTTGATAGTTGAATGTAGTTTAACTATGTTTACCGATTTCTCCCCCATTTGTGGAGAGATTCTCAAAATTCTTTTTTTATTTGAAAGAGTATATTCCTGAGGTGGTCCCATTTAAATTTGGAACTCTTCAAAAATAGACTGATGAAATAGAATGATTGCTGCAATCGCTTGGATGTTTATTGTTTATCGCCTGTATGCTCTGAGGGCACGCAGATGTGTTCAATACACCCAGATTTCGACAGTTTAGGTATGTTAAGTTCCATTTATTCGGGATAAGCCTATAACCATGACATGTATTGTTAACAATGTAAAATAAATGATCGACTTAAAAAATTAAAGGACAAACTTAACTTTGCTGTTCGATCCCTAGAAACAGCTATTTCTCCAACCGCAAATAATAAGTTTGTAATAGTAAAATCGCCTTTTTTTGCTATTAAACTACATATTTACGGTTTTCAGACGTTTCCCTTTACATGTGCTGTAAGACCTTGCTTTTTGCCAAATTTCGTGATTCCGTGTCAACGGGAACTACCATACCTTTATGGTACTTCCGGTTGACCTAGAATTGTCAATTTTGGTTAGAAGCAAGGTCTTACAGCACAAGTAAAGGTAGAAGTCCGAAATTTAAAAAAAGTTGAAAATTAAGGTACATTTTGGTGCTTACAAGTTTTCGCGAAAATCTAAATTTGCCCATATCTTTTCATCGTGTTGACTGAATTAAAAAAAAAACACAAAAAGTGAAAAATAACTTTAGCTTCAGAAGCCGGTGACAAAAACACCAAATCAATCAAACAAATGACAATTTGGGGAGGGGGGGGGGCTAAGGTTCACCTTCCGCCTGACGCAGGTCCTCACCGGACACGGTTGTTTCGGGAGGTGGACACGGTGTAGCACACTGTGGTGTCCTCGAAACAACGATCGGCGGCGGCGACCTCTCGCTCCCGGCCCTGGTTCAATCCATGGTCCGGGGCGAGACGGAATGGGACGCCGTCACCTCCTTCTGCGAAGCAGTCATGCTAGCGAAGGAGGTGGCGGAACGTGAGAGGGAGAGAACCTCACGTCCCGGCCGTCGCGGGAGACGCCCCGGGCGTCGGGGGCCACGTGGTGGCCCCCGGCCTTCGTAGGGGCGGGCCTGTGGACGGTGAGCTATGGGTTAGCTCGACGTCCGTCCGTCTCATGACGCCAGGCCGTGTCGACGGCGCGTTCGTGTTCCAAGCGGGCCTCAAAGAGAGTCGGCGAAAAGGAAGGTAAGGGCCGATGCCTGCCGGGGCTGCGGGACTGTTCGAAAGAGATACCGTGGCCCCGGATCACAAAGGGCGATGAAGGAACATGGATAGGTTTTGGTCAGTAAAAGTCTAACAACCTCCTGCTCCGCCCAGAGCGGGAGGAGTCCTTTGATGATTTCCCATCCGAAAAAAAAGGGGGGGGAATGGGTCAATTTTCGTCTTCTTTAATAAATCAAATCAAAACTATTTATTTTACAATAATAACAAAAATATATTTGAGATCCTCATAACGAGCCCTTTCATTTGATATATGACAGAGTAATGTTTGCAAAACATTTTTTTTTCTAACTTGCGAAAAAAATTACGCATAAGTAATAAAAAAAAAACTTTCTACATCTGTGTTTCGGTCATAGGATTACACCATCCTACCGAATTTCACCTGTTTTAGTCCATTAGATTCGGAGCAAATTGGCTGTGACAGACGGACGGACAGACAGACAGACGCACGAGTGATTCTATAAGGGTTCCGTTTTTTTAATTTTTTGTACGGAACCCTAAAAAGTAATTATCCCATGATCTGTCCACGAAGTTGACACAATAGTTAAACAATGGCGTCTTGACCAAATTCGTCATTTGACAGATCATGATTTATATGAATTGTCATGTATGTGTTTTTGTAAAAAATGATGTAAAATTTAGACCTGAACCTGACCTGGCCTAATTAGTTAAAACTTTTGCGAAATTAATTTTCAAAATGTTTCATTTTCTTCTGTTATTCAACAAATAATGCAATAACTACATTCTTAAATCAGAAATGCACGTTGATTTATAATTACACGACACAGTTAAATGTTTATAACTGATACGTGCCAGCACTGCTAGCATTTTGGTGACCAGTACTCAAAAAAAAAAAACTCAAAACTCAAATCATTTATTTCAATTAGACCATTACGGCACTTTTGAAAGTCGAAAATACAATAAAAGCAAAGCTACAGTCACAGTCACAAGGCATAATAACTTGAGAAAGTACTGTAGTTGCCCAGTACCGCAATGCAATGCAAAAACTCGTTAAATTACCTATCTTTAAATCCTAAAAATAAATGTAAAATGGGCTCTAACGAAATCTGCTCATATTTAAATCCCGTACACACGATGTCCACATCTGTTTACCACCCTTAACGAATCATCGACACGAAGAAGAAAAAGAACTTCTATTGGTCCGCACAAAGACTGCGCGGACCAATAGTAGTAGAACGAAAAAAAATATGCGACCCTTTTTTACGTTATCCTTTGTTTTACAAAATTTCTCAGGCTGTGTAAATGATCACAGATGTTTGACCACTTTTTTTTTTACTAATAGTAATAAAACAAAAAACAGGACCAAGGAAGAGAAAGTTTAGTTCCCTGTTCTATATGAATCAAACCACGCCACCACACCACACTACCACACCACCCCACTCCACACAACACCACACCACACCACACCACACCACACCACTCCACACCACACCACACCATACCACACTACACCACACCACACCACACTACACTTTAATATACTTTACTAGCTCATTATCAATAATAATATT
The DNA here is from genome assembly GCA_963853795.1 of Xestia rhomboidea. NCBI lineage: Eukaryota > Metazoa > Arthropoda > Insecta > Lepidoptera > Noctuidae > Xestia > Xestia rhomboidea. Next base: position 9,695,832 of record OY970774.1, read on the forward strand.
AATTTAATTTTGTAAATCTAGTTTTTCCCTTTGTTTATTTACTGTGTTCTTCTAACAAAGGTTACAATCATTTGTTAAGATTTAATACTAAAACACTGTTTTTGGGGGGGGGCCTGGTAATCTGTGTGACAGGGTTTTCCTAGTGCCGATACCAGTCTTCCCACAAAGGATTTATCTGATGTAGTATAATCATATTTTTAAGGCGCCTTTGTGGAAGAGAAATAAAATGTTTATTTATTATTTATTATTATTATAATCACAGATGCACCGCACATCAGTTCATTTTATTATTCACGGTTCGAACCGGGGATTGATGTGATACGAATACGACTACATTGCGGCTTAAAAGAAACTGTGGTTACAAATATTGAGAGGAGTATGCTTAGATGTGTTGGTTCATGTGAGGAAGTATGAAAGGCGACACACAAAACGCAACGCCGCGCACTGGGGCAGGAGACCCTAAAAAATGTCAGAAAATAAAAAAATGCCACTTGTTTATCCTCATATACAGGGTGTAAACCACCTCATCACGAAGCCGTCAACCAAGCATTCTGTACATCAAATTAGGTAACTTTACGCAAAAATTATTGCTGGGAAACGACTTTTATTTATGGGTTGAAAAATCATGTTACGTAGTAGAACTCAATGTAACGCACTCAGACCATTGTGCTGATGGATGGAGTAAGTAGTACGGTGGTCGTGGAGGTGTTTGTTTGTTTTTTTTGTGTGATTTTTTGTTTTTTTATTTTATTTCTTCAAAAGTGTATTGAAAAACGTCGTTTGATACACGTGGACGTTTGTTATTGCAGTTCTCGCCTCAAAAACACCCTCGCCTACGGCTCGGGAGTTAATTCCGCCTCGGGTGCAATAACAAACTTTCTCCACTTGTATCAAAATGTACTATTCCCTTGCATTAAAAAAAACTTAAGAAATGAATGGATTTTGATTTTATCAACCTACTATTATCTTCAAATTGTTTTTTAGTCTGATATGCATATTTGCAAAACACCGCCAGTTAATATGGTTCTTTTTTGTTTGGAAGAATATTATTTCGCGGTGGTCCCGTTTAAGTTTGGTGAAGATTGATGCTGATTTTTGGAGATATACAAGGGAACTCTTCAATGATAGACGACAAATTGGTCGTGATTGGATGTTCAGTATGACCCAACCGCTTCGAAGAGCTGAGAGCCTGCAGGCCTTCCGTGCAGTTTTTACCATTAATACAACTGCTGACTAAAAACCACAGTCGACACAAAGATGGCACTCACAAGCATCCTCGTTACCACATTATTACGCTGTTGATGCAACCCGCGATCATGGCGCTTGCAACAGCGTCGAAATATCGGGAGCTCAAAACAAATAATAATCACGGAAGATATCCCGTAAGTGACAATATAAATTTAGTTTTAAACAGTGAAAGCTCAAAACAGTGTTTCACATCATTACTTGTGAATAAAACGTCACAGCCTCGTTTGCTGTAAGCCTAATTAGCGTATACCGTTCTCACTGCTGGTTAACAGGCCTTTCTGTGAAGAGTTGGGCCACCACGCGGCCACAGTAATACCATATTTCACAATTAGTTTTGATGACATTGACTTAATTGGCTAGCAGCTCTTTAATCTTGGTGAACAGGAAACAAATATAAAATCGGTTAGAATAACAACGTTAGTATAAACTAATGGTCGTTAATCAGACGGTAACAAATCGTAAAAAGTAATCAACGTGGCCAGAAAAAAAAACGATAGTGTAATAGTACATTATGGTACAAGTGTGTAATGTTGGTGATTACCGCTGAGGCGCCATTGAGAACCGAGCAGTTAGGTGAGGGTCTTAAGAGAGTCGAGGACGGCAATCATCAATACACTCATGTATCATACGACGTTTTTCAACACACTTGTGAAGAAAATAATACTTACAAAAAAATCATTTACGACAGTGAAAACGAGTTGTGAAAAATTTTTCGCAAGGGCGGGAAAAATTAATCAGTTTTCCTATGCGCGCGCATCTAACAATAGCGATCGGCCATAGACTAAAAGAACAAGGTTTTTTTGTTTTGGCTTTTCGCGTATAGCGTTTTAGCCACGTACAAAATGGGGAATTCAAAGTTATCTTTGTTACAGATAAAACAAAAGTTATATTTGAGTGAAAGTTTTATTTATTAAAAACGTACAAGTTGAAATTATCTATGTAAATACGAAGTTGCATGAAATGAGCAAGCAATAGGTAGGTACATTAATTTATTCGTGCTATTGAACACGATCTTATTGTATCGAAACTTTTTTAAGAACAAAGCAACTCAACCAATAAAATTAAAAAAAAAAACCCTATAACTCACTTGTGAATAATAGCAATGAAAAATACACAGTTTGATTGCAGGTGTCATTCTGTGCCTAATTGCGTTGAAATTAGAGCCATTTTATGAGCAAGTGTGTTGAAAAATATGTTTTTTAATTGATACCTACTCTGATCCAGTACTAGCTAAAGTCAAATTATAATAAACAGCACCCCTATAACCCCCTTCACCGATTCTAAACTTATTTACCTAGAAATAATCGATTATTCATTTTAAAGAGACACGGAAAATTTACCACCTCTACGCTGGTAAATTAAAATTAAAAGAGAATGATTAATTACCTAAGTTATGAGAAATATTATACGGTTCGAACTTCAACGAAATCGATTCAATTTGATAAAATGCGCCAAATGAATGGTATAGTCAAGCCGACGTTGGTTACTGACGTCACTGATATGTTAAAGGCGAAACTCCACCGCGGCGCACGGAGGGGCTACGCACGTGTGTAAGGCTTGAATTCTTCCTGCGCTGACGTCGGTCGCGTACGTCGGTCGCGCGTACGAATATACATTGTGTTCTATATAGCACCATACTGCGTCGCCGACTCACGACGCAGACCGACGGCCGTATTTTGTTCTCGCTGACGTCACGGCCGACCGTGCGCGACCGACGTCAGCGTGGCAAGAACTAAGGCCTTAAGCTTCGCATTGCAAGAAAATGTATGTGATTAAGTCCACTTCAAACACGGACACGCTATGTATGAATTGACGTCATTAGTACATGCGTGACTTGCTCGAATAAGGCGCTCACATAGCTCAACGCTATGCACTGTGCATGCGGTACATGCATACACGAATATTTACCCACGACTATGCCGCGGTGGGCCACGCACGCTAAACTTGTACATAGTCGTAGGCGTGTAGTGTGTACTGCAGACAAAAATCACCCACGTTGTCAAACAAATGAATCCACGCAGCTAAAATGCGCGGCGCGGCGTGGCCGTGCGCAGCGTGCACCGCAGCGGGTTTGTGCCTTAAATTAAACGATTCGAATTGGTTGATTCTACCAAATAAAATGACAAGTCAACGATCAAACTGACCATAACTTATTTTAACACCTATCTATACAAAAATCCCGTGTGATTATGTTCATACACGCTAATATCCGAAACCACCCAACCCAACCAATTTCTATGAAAGTTATGAATGTGTGTGGTTGGTTCCAGCTTGAAAGGTGGGATAGTTTTGGACCCGATAGGCGCCATGCAAACCAGGGGCGGGTCGCCAGTAGTAGGTACTTACAATTCCGAAGGCGACAGCATACCGCAAACTGACCGCAGCGACACTGATGGTTTCTTTGTAATTCTAAGAAAACGCCGGTTGCTGCGGTCGAACGGTAACCGCAGTGCTTTTAATGGTTGTCACGCCTATCACCAACCGAGCAACAAGAGACTTAGTACCTAGTTAGAGAGCCGACTACACTAAACCTAGCCCGATAAGACTGACTTCTAGATGATATATGACGACCCGAATGGCGCAGCGGTAGTGAGGCTGCCTTACGTTCTTAGGGTCCCGGGTTCGAATCCCGGTTGGAGCAAATGTTTGTGTGATGAGCACGGACATTTGTTTCCGAGTCATGGATGTTTATATGTATAATAAGTATGTATTTACAAACAAAAAGTATCTATGTAGTAAATCAACTATCTGGTGTCCACGACACAAGCCTCGTTGCTTAGTGTGGCACCAGATGGCGCTGTGTGTTAATGTCGAGCGATATTTATTTAATTTATGTATGTCGCAGGCATATCGTAGAACACGCAGTATTACATAATGGCGCGCCGGATTACCAACCAAAGTTTAGCCGTATTGTCCGCAAGAAGAAACGAGCGAATAAAATACTGAAAATTCCGAAAATAAGGTGTAGTCGATGTAGTCCCGCTACGCGATGCTCCTATTTCTGTCTGCAGGATTTAAAGTAACCTAACATCGGGTGCCTAGTATATCGAGCTCGTTTCGCTCGCTTTCAAAGCGGCGTATCGACGATGCGCCCGTTTGTATTTGGACGGCACATTTACTCCGCTTTTACGAACGCGAAGTGCTCATTCAATGCTGCATACTTTATTTCAGCCGAATTGTAATCGGCCTGAACGCGAGGACGCCGCATTACATAACGGCGACGTTTTTCAATCCGACGCGCTATTATGTAATACGGCGTGTTCCACGATATGCCTGCGACACATATATAATCTGGGAGTCTTATCGGACTAGGTTTAGTGTCGTCGGCTCTCTAACTATAGGTATTTCTTTTTTAACAAATGACTCACGAAATAATTCCTCTGTCGTCGATGTCATAACGTCGTCGTTAGGAATTAAAATAGCAGCGCAGCGCCATGACGCTTGCGGTCATTGCCAACCGCAGTACGCAACGCCTCTGCCGTCTGAAGTCTACCTGAATGCTGTAGCAAGATAAAATCTACCGGTCAAGCCAGGCCTCGTGCAGTCTTTATGTAAACTACGTAGATAGTTTATATATGAAACCTTACTCTTCAGGAGAACTAGACTAAACCGGTTGTGAGATCTTGAGGCACAGCGATGAGGCTAGCAAGCTGGTTTCGTCGAGATGCTATAATAGTTATATTAACTTCACAGCATTCGTCTTAGATGCTAAACTTACAAACATGAAAGATATGTTCATTGTGGGAAAGACAGGAGTTACATACATCATAGTTTTTAAGTTTTTAGTAACCAACCCGTGGATCATTGTTGTCTGAGAAAATAAATAAATAATAATTATAAAAACAAAAAAGTGAAAAATAACTTGAGTTTCAGAAGCCGGTGACAAAAACATCAAATCAATCAAACAGTCAATCAAGAAGTCGGTTTTCTTTTTTGCAAAAAAGCTTTTTATTAATTAAAAGTTTTTAGTTTATTTATTTTTCCATTTTTAGTTATTCCCAAACAAGTCGCCATGAATTTATTTTACATTATTAACAATACATGTCATGGTAATAGGCTTATCCCTAATAAATGGAACTTAACATACCTACCTGTCGAAATCTGGGTGTATTGTACACATCTGCGTACCCCTCAGAGCATACAGGCGTGATGTTAGGTCATGATGTTGTATAAACAATAAACATCCAAGCGATTGCAGCAATCACGACAGATTTTCCGTCTATTTTTGAAGATTTCCATTGTATATCTCCGAAGATCAGCATCAGATCTTCACCAAATTTAAATGGGACCACCTCAGGAGTACACTCTATCAAATAAAAAAAATTGTTTTTTAAAAGAATAAGAATTTTGAGAATCGGTCCATAAATGGGGGAGAAATCGGGTAACATACATAAAAAAAAAAACTGAAAAAATGCATATACACGAACATAGAACCTCCTCCTTTATCAAGTCGGTTAAAGAGCGCATATAGCTCTATCCCTTTGGTAAGCCCCTTTTTTTCGGATGGGAAATCATCTAATGACCGGGGTCCTGCTCTGGGCGGATGGGAGTGTCAGACTTGTACTGACTAAAACCCATCCATGTTCCTTCTGAGCCCTTTGTGTTCCGGGGCTGCGGTATCTCTTTCGAACAGACCCGCAGCCCCGGCAGGCGGACCCCTTCCGGTTAGCTGACATCTCTTTGAGGCGCGCGTGGCACACGAACGCGCCGTCGGCACGGCCTGTCGTCATAAAACGGACGGACGTCGAGCTATCCCATTACTCACCGCCCACAGGCCTGAGGCCCCTTGAACACAGATTTTTTCGAAACTCCCAAAGTTCGATGATGTAAAATTTGTGGGTTTTCAAGATGGGCCGGGATTGAAGCCATTCATGGTATGATTGGATTGATTGATCTTATTTTCTAACATGTGAATGCGCCAGGGTGGCCCGCGAAATTCAAATTTTCTTACGTTTTTTGCAATTTGCAGGTCAGTGTCAGGTTGTATGTTGATTAAACTATGAATCGCGACTGTAAGACGTATGTAGTTACAGAATTATAATCATCAAAATCATCAATACAACCCTCCAAGCGCATAAAGGTGTAGGAATTTATTTTTTCAAGGTCGAAAGTCATTATAGTTTAATCAACATACAACCGACGTCTTTATTCAAACAATATTTGCCTTCGATTTTTTTGGCGTTGAATACTAAGATGATCCAAATTCAAAAAGTGCGCGGCAATAGTACATTGTTCACCGAGAGGAGAAAGTGACCGATTACCGTCGAGGGTGTCGTTTGAAGCCCGTGCCGTAGGCGAGGGCTTTAAAACACCCGAGATCGGGAATCGCACTTTCTCTCGAGTGATACATAGTGCTTTATACTACACCTACGAGGAAAATAAAAAACTAAATCTTTACTAATTGCAATTTATATTGAAATTGTTGCAGTTAGTGAAGCTTAATGTAACACTTTTTCCATTAATGTTTGTTTGAGATGTTTGCGACAATGTAGGAGGAATAACTGGCTGTGCTGTTGGCACTGCGCTCGTAGAAGGCTGTGGTGCCAAAGGGGCAACTGGCTGCTGAGGGGCATTTGGCATCGCCGCGGTCGTTGATGGTTGAGGAGATGAGTCTTGATGCACATTAATCGATCCCGATATTTGGTTATTTATTCGTGTTTTGTTTTCTACGGAATTCTCTATGTAACCTTCTGCAACAGCGGACGATTTCCAACCACCGTGGCGTTTTACTGTGGTTAAATCAGCACCAGTATCGACAAGAATAGTCGCTGAAGTTCTGCGAAAGCAGTGGCCAGTGTATTCTAGTGGATTGAGTAAATTAAGGTAGGAAGCTATTTCTCTTGGCACAGTACTTATTTTGTTTTTCCCAATTACTTGTTTCGTACATTTTTTGTTTTTATATTGTAGTAAAAACCGATTGGTTTTGGGGTTACTGGGGCGAATTTCGTTATATTTCTTCATTATCTCATAAAATAAGCCCGATATATGGTTTTTGTGTTAGGAATATTGACAATTATTCCATTTTCCTGTAAACAAAAATATCAAACATGAAAACCTAGTAGATTTCTACTCATAAATAGGTACGTAATAAATCATAAACCAGTGCATTTTGTTCATAAACTTACCATCATCAACAAATATTTGTCATCTGGAGCATTCTGCAAAAAGGAATAAACATCCTTTGTAGTAAGCACTTTTGATTTCTTACTACGGAATCCCTCCGACTTTCTTTTCAGATGTGCTGTAAGTTTTTTGTATTCTTGAATATTTATGTCGTTTCTTGTCAATATAGTACTTTTCAACATTGAGTACATAGACCATAACGTACTTGGTTTGTATTTTTGCGCTTTTTCACTGAAATAAGCTAGCAAAACAGTTTCAGAAAAAGATGCCGCATTTTTTTCACTTTTCCATTGCAAAAAATCGTCATAAGTTTTATTATATTTTTTAATTGATTTCTGTGGTAAAAGGTTATCAATCAGTATTTTTGATGTTTCCTTCAACTGCGGCGGAGTTAAAAAATCTTCATCATCACTATCACTACTTATCATTTTGATAGTTTTATTTTACTTTCTACGAAAACTGAATCCTCAAACAACACACAAATTGGAAATGGCGCCAATGGCGTCTGCAATTTTCACATGTTCTTTTTTCAAATTGTTTATCCTGCCGCCGCGCCGCAGGGTCGCACTGCCAGCCCGGCACCATCCAACACACAGCTAGTGGCCAGTGTCATTTTGCGAACTTGGAGATAAAAACTCACTGTAAAAACTTTTTGGCTTTTGATATTTAGGTTACCGGCGCATAGTCTTACCCAAAATTTAAAAGGAAAAACCACGTACGAAATGGATTTTCATACACTTTTCTCTCCCGCTCAGATGCGTTTTCTCCCCTCATATTTGTTCGATATGCAATGACGTACTTTCTACCGTAAATTTGATAAAGTATCAAGGTACTTTCCAAGCAGGTGTAGTATAAAGATAATTGCTGCGCACTTATAAAGAGGATTAAAAATTAATTACTGCCCGCCAAAAGATTTTTATGTGAAATTCTAAAAGTGCGCGGCACAGATAATTGCGGCGCACTTATAAAGAGGATTAAAAATTCGTTACTGCCCGCTAAAAGTTTCTTATAGAAAACACCACCTTTGGGTGCACTTAAAGGTGAACCAAGTCGTCCTTTTTGAATAGATGGGATGAAAACTTATTTTCCAGAGTAGGTAGGTGGTATATAAGTTTTTGCCGCTCGATTCGATCCTTAGTTGAAGTTTGAGACTGCTTTTGTAAGGGCTGTTCGTAACTACACCGGAGATCTGATATTGTTTATTGTTGGCATCTGTGCACCATTTGCTTAACTGGGATGAAAACTATCAAACATTTTATGTTGCTTTGGATAATCTTGGATAACATGTGTTTTTACCGACATGTGGTAACAGATAGACCTACAAGCCTATCCAAGAAACGTTTCATATCGATTCTCTTTCTACAACCGTAAACGCCTCGTAAGCGATTGTAGAAAGCGCTAAATTGGTAGCCAAGTTGACACGACTGAGTCGATTGCTCGTTCTCTAATGTCTAAGAAAAAACGTACACTTAAGTCTATGGTGAGCGTTCTTACCAAAGAGTATAGCGATCAACATTGTAGAAACGATAACATTCTATTCTATCATTTTGAACGATGTAAACTTGTCTACGAATTTACTATTCGTTTGTGTTAATCACGTGATTTAACGTTAAAATAATGTCATTCCCATACATTTGATTAGTTTTCTACTAGCGTAAAAGATTGTAGATTGTCAACTTGGCTAAGCCTGTTGAATACAACTGGGCCGGCAGTATCAATATTGGCTTACAACCGCTGTGCTAACCACAGATCCTTAAAAAATAACGGAAAAGTATTACAAGAAACGGACAAACAACGAACATACCTAATAGGCTTGTGTTGTGATTATCAAAAAATATTTGAGACGTATTTTTTCTTTTGTTTTGTAAACCAACATTGACGAAAATACAACGCTTTTAAATTCTCAATACGTCACGTCGTGCTACAATTTTTAGTACGTTGTGACGTCACAGGCCCGAGTTTTGATGCGTTAAAAAACAAAAAATACGTGTCCATTATTTTCCAAAACTCTGACGGACTAAATAGATTTGCAATTTATTGATGGTGGAAACTAGCCTATTATGGAGTTCGCAACAAAATGTTATTTTGGACAGATTTATGTCTCCAACAAAGATTTTCGTTACTTCAAATTCTAGGATAACTTATCTGTCTTCCCAAGCGTTTTCCCCGAAGACAAATCCCGCCACAAAATGTTCCGCCCGTTCTCCAAACTCTCATGCCAAATTCTACTTTATGGTGCAAGATTTTGAGACCAACTTCGCATTCTCGGTTAGAAGTCCTTTCGTTGGGGATCTATATGAAGAATGTTCGGTAGGTTTCAGCGTGAACTTGAGACGACTTCGGAGCGACGTCCTCTCCTAAGTGCAGGCTTATGTGTAGCTATGTGAGGCAATGGATGCCAGTGATAGTGCCCCTAAATGCTTTGTGTGTTAGACCAGGCTGGTAATATTCATTGCTGGTCCACACTAGTTACTTGTTTTTGAACAATTGGTGTTAAATGCGATGATTTGGATCAATTCGATTCGATTTCATTTTCGCTATTACGACGAATTTTGGGCACTCCGAAATAAAGTTTTAGCATCATAGTATTGACGTTTCGGCCATTTCGATTTCGCCCCAACTAATGCCCTTTTCAAGAAAAGTTAACGTTTCGTTTTTGACAGACCAACATAATATACCCAAAACTATTTTTTTTTAATATTGAGCACCAGCAGCCTTATTCACAACGCTTCGATTTGATTCCGTGTCGGTAAGGAACCGTATTCGACAATCTCATTTCCGAGCCGAAGAACTGTCAAAACGCTACTCACTGATCCGAACGGATACGTTTTTTTCTATCCGACAGACCGTTGTGTTTATGGGGAACGCTACAAAATGGTAGTAAATAGATGATCGTGGTAGAAAATTTAAAGTAGTAAATAAAATTGGTTAATTTGAATATTTCGTTCCGTTTAAATAGGGAATATACAGCTAGTAACTTAATAGACAGCAAACGACACAAAATGATTTTATTATTAACTAAAATAAACTTTATTTCGTATAAACCTGCTTTGTAAACAGCCGTCTGAAAAACTGCCAAAGCGCGAAAAAGTGTTTTGAATTATAAGTGATAATTATCTTCGTAAGGGAGAGTAAACCGTAGTTTTATTTTTTCCTTTCTTTTTAACTTTATATCTAAAGGAAAAATGGCTGTAAGTATTTTATATCAGTATTACACAATTGTCCTGCGGCACGCCGGCGGTCTCTGGCTCGCACAATCACATACTCCATCTACCAAAATACTAAATAATGATAACTAAAATCTAGAACGAATATCACATTTCTTTATACACTTTTAATTTATGTAAATGCGAACAAAAATTTCCGCGCTTTGGCAGTTTTTCAGACGGCTGTTTACAAAGCAGGTTTATACGAAATAAAGTTTATTTTGGTTAACAATAAAATCATTTTGTATCGTTTGCTGTCTATTAAGTTACTAGCGGTATATTCCCTATTTAAACGGAACGAAATATTCAAATTAATCAATTTTATTTACTACTTTAGATTTTCTACCACGATCATCTATTTACTACCATTTTGTAGCGTTCCCCATAAACACAACGGTCTGTCGGATAGAAAAAAACGTATCCGTTCGGATCTGTGAATAGCGTTTTGACAGTTTTTCGCCTCGGAAATGAGATTGTCGAATACGGTTCCTTACCGACACGGAATCGAGTCGAAGCGTTGTGAATAAGGCTGCAGATCCAGCGTAGTCCTCCTTATATTCCGAATTGTGGATGGAATTTCAGTGACTCGTAGTTAGAGCCGGTTCTAGGAAGTTTTTGCAAGCTCTTGACCCAACTGCCTCTCATGAAGCGAAGGTTCTTACGAACGAGGTAGTTACAAACGTTCGTATCTTATCGATTAGGTCGTTTGCCCTAACAATGGTTAGTCAGGTGCAGGTTCTGTAATGCATATGCATGCAATAATAAAACTGAATAAAGCCGATATTTTGTGTTCAGATGTTTTACTTTGAGTGGAAGAAGACAAATTAAACGCAAAAATGAAGTCATCAATTTCACCCGTATACAAGTCAAAGTGATTACTTCAGTAAAAATAATAGCTTATAGATGCGATTTTCATTCTGTAGTTTAGTAATTGCTTTAAGTTAAAACGGTCAATAACATTTTTAGCTTTGCTTTCTTTAACGGTTCTTACAACGCTGCAACGTTCAAATTCTTGTCTATTGCATAAAAATGGTGGCATAAGTAATTTTTTAAATTCAAGTAATTGTTTATAACTCAACAACAACATTAACAACAACTCTACATCTTATACCTGTACCTACATTCAAAGCAAATAAAGTTCTGATTCTTACTTTAACTTGATTATCTATAGATACGGGTGTTAGCTTTGGTTTTTTTGACGGTTTTTACTTTGTTTAAATTCTTGTCTATTCCATAAAAATGGTGGCATATATATGTCATTTTAAACCTTAACCAGGGTTTTTTGACCAAGCAGAAAATGAGAGAAAATGAAAATGTTGCCTATCAGTGTTACTTGTCGGCTTTATTGAATAAACCCCATCTTAGCAAGCTGTAGGTACTAAATATGAGCGCCGATGGTCAATTCCGCGGCGGCGGCGTGGCCTGGAAATTTGCACGGCGGCGGCGGCGTCGCGGCGGCGCGGCATGGCCGGCCTTAGTTTTTTTTTTTATTATCAGGGAGAAAGTTATTAAAAATAACAAAGAAACCATATTGTTGTTAAAAAAAAAGTTTACAGTCTTCTAAATGATAATTGGAGATCACGTTTACTGAAAAATAATCATTTCAGCATTTTGAGTTGAAGTGAAACAGATTTTTTTTTAATTAGAGCACTATCTATTTAAATAAAGCCTATTAAAAAAAATCGAAAATATAAGTATTTGATTAGTATCTTATATTTTGTTCATCTTTGATCTTATTATTTACATTTTTAAATATTTCTTATAAAAAACATTTAAAAATATAAAAAATAGTAGTCCGCCGGTGTCGGGAGCATGGTCCAAGCTACCGGTGTTTAGGGCTGGAGAGACAGGAACAAGGCAAGTTGCTGGTGTATAATCCTGGCTACTTGGTTGTGCCTGTGCAAGTACTCGCCGTTAGCCAGACGAGAACAACCAGAAATAATATGTCTGATGGACTCACCCGGAAGGTGGCATGCCCGACACACGTCAACCGTCCCGTCCTTCATAATATATTTCCGGTACGAACACCATCACACAGACAAAACCTTCAGTTTCCCCAAAGAGGTCGCCGAAACATAACCAGGACACGGACGCTAGAAAATCCACATCGGGCCCATGAAGAGCCCGGTAGAAGCGCCCGTGAAGTTCTTTTCTTTTCTTTCTCTTTCTTCTCTTTCTTCCTTGCGGTCATCGGTGGTAAGTACTTCAAGTTTGCGCCAGTTCTCTTTAGCCATGGACAGCGGGGTGAGGCCCTTGTCCACTGCGACCACATCTCGGTGCATACCCACCTCGGCTTTTAAAAAATATTCTCTGAGACTGCACACCTCGCGGTTGTGGAGGGTCTTCGCGTTTAAAAAGCCTCGACCTCCGGACTTTCGCGGGATGTACAGTCTCATCACCGATGATCGTGGGTGAAGCATCCGGTTTTCGGTCAGCAGTGTACGAACTCTTCTATCCAGGGCGTCGAGTTCAGTCTGAGTCCATTTGAGTATGCCGAAAAAGTACATTAAAACCGGCATGACCCAACCATTGAAGGCACGCACCTTGTTCCCCCCTGAAAGAAGGCTATTTAATACCTTCTTCAGGCGACCGAAGAAGCGCTCCCTCAACGATTGCTTCATGTCAGTTACGTTAATGCCTAACGCTTCCGACATACTCAAATTCTTATAGCTTTCGGATGAGGAAAGAGATCTCAGGTGTATGGAGTCCGAGAGCTGAAGTCCCTCGGATTCCATAATCTCCCCTTACTTTACATACATGACTGCACATTTGTCCACACCAAATTCCATCCTGATGGCGCTACTAAAAGTTCCAGTTACTTTAAGTAGCTCCATCAGTCGCAATTTGTTGGGGGCAAAGAGTTTCAGATCATCCATGTAAAGCAGGTGAGATATAACCTGACCATCTTTCCTCATCCGGCAGCCTAGGCCTGAATTCTCCAGCAATGTGCTTAGAGGATTCAGAGCTAAACAGAACCAAAGTGGACTCAGACTGTCGCCTTGGAATATTCCCCGCTTAATCCATACAGGCTCATCGCTCCCCTGGATCTGTCGACATCCTGGATATCGAAGGACCGTCTTCCATTGCCCCATACATGACTCAAGGAAGGCGCGTAGAGTTGCATCTATTTTGTACAACTCCAGCACCCTCATGAGCCACGTATGTGGCACCGAGTCATAGGCCTTCTTATAATCTATGCAACATGTCGACAGACATTAGCGGGATCGACGAACCTGTTGGCTAATGGCCAACAGGTTCGTATCATATATTTTGTTTGTTGTTAACACCACACAACAATACCCGTTTACTCGGTAAAATATTCGACTCGACTGCGTTAGCGACGAGTGTGGCGAAGCGACTAGGCTAACTAATTACGGAGCGGATATGCGGCGCGTCGCGCGGTGCGTTGTGCGGCGCGGCGCGGCTTGCTTTCAATTCTAACATACTATGACGATTGACGATGTATGAGAGTGTTTACGGAGAAGCGATTTTACGCGCGTTTGCTGACACACGCGCAAAACTCGGCGGCGGCGCGCCGACATGAATTCACGGCGGCGGCGGCGCGCCGCCGGCGCGGCGCTCATATCTAGTAGGTACGGTATTCAGCTCTCAAAAATCTTCAACTAGCGGGAACGTGATTTTGAAGTTCGGATTTTTTGGGGGCTTTTAATGGTAATTTTTGACGTTACAAATATGGTGATTTTTTAGGGTTCCGTACCTCAAAAAGAAAAAAGGAACCCTTATAAGATCACTTTCTTGTCCGTCTGTCACCACCGATTTTATCAGAAACGGGTGGACCTAGCAAGTTGAAATTTATACCAGATACTGAGGTCTATAGTCCCTATTAGGTGTATTAAAATCCTGAGTCAACAACGATAAAAAGATATGGGCAAATTTAGATTTTCGCGAAAACTTGTAGGTACCATTAACCTTAATTTTCCATTATTTTTTTTCGGAATTTTCCCTTTACCTTGCTTTAAACCAAAATTGACAATTCTAGGTCAACCGGAAGTACCCTATAGGTTTTGGATCGAAAACCTATATGGTAGTTCCCGTTGACCTAGAATCACGAAATTTGGCAAAAAGCAAGGTCTTACAGCACATGTAAAGGGAAAAATCTGAAAACCGTAAATATGTAAATTAATTTAAAAAAAAAAACGATTTTACTATTACAAACTTATGATTTGCGGTTGGTGCAATACCCGTTTCATGGGATCGAACAGCAAAGTTAAGTTTGTCCTTTAAAAAGTTTGTACGGAACCCTCGGTGCGCGAGTCCGACTCGCTCTTGGCCGGTTTTTAATACAGTCAGTAACCCGGTCTGCTACGCGACCGAATCGATTTATCTCCACTGCCTGTCCACAAGGAAGGAGAACATCAGTCATGTCAGTGATGATAGATCGATCTTACCGCTTGCTCACAACCCACAACACTCGTGACAGCAAAAAAAAAAAAAAGTTGCTTCCGGCGTGACGGTACTCACGCGAAGGAAATAAAAGACACGCGCGACTCGCTTGATGCAAGTCGCGTCGCAAGGTGCATCGCCCGAGGTTGTAAACGGGGCGATAACGTCTACAATAAGGGCTAGTAGCTAGGCCAGTCGCGTGAAATGACCCTTGAAAATGAATTATGCATTGCAAAAGTGGCACTAGAGAAATACTAGGTACGTTGCGGTCGCGGCGTCGAGCGTAGTTAAGTACTTGTCTGATTGCAGCATCGTGTCTTGCTACTACGAGTACTTAATGTTTTGTTATGAGCTCTGATCGTGTACATTCAAAATGGCGGCTCAGTGCTGTTAATCATTTAGGAGTTCCCATGTGTGGAGACGATCTTTACTTACTTATTCAACTTTTTTTTTCTATGTCAAAGGTGTACACAGATGTACAATGATTTTTAAAATCATTCAATCATTGTAAAAGGTAAATACAATAATTAAGGTATATTAAGTGGAATAATTAGTATTCTAGAACTGCTGTGTCTAGGTGTGTTCTGAACCTAACGCTGTGGTAGGTAGAGCCACACGTCCAGACGTTGACCAAGCAGTTTTGCATATTTCTATCAGCCGTTCCGTACGTGACGGTACGTGCGGCGCCACCGCATGTAGCCGACCACCAGCTCATAGATAAGTTTGGAATGTAAAGCGATGAAAGCAATGTATTAAAATTAAGATAGGTAATGTTAGGGCCAAGCACACTGCGTATTTAAAACGCGCAGACGACGCGCGTATACGCGCTTCAAACGAGATTTGAACGCAACCTTGTAACCTAAGCGCACGGGGCGATCGTGAAACGCGCATCTACTGCGTGTATACGCGCCGATTCAGCGATACAGACGCGCTGTAGTCGCTCGTAGCTAGGCGCGGGGGGAGCGGTGGCGTGAGCGCCCCTACCCCTCTTCCGACCCTTTGTACGCGCTTCAAACGAGTTTCAATGAAAACTGTACATAAACAAACATGTATGAAACCGCAAAAATCGGCATCTACGGCGCAGAAAACGTGCGTTCCTGAAACGCGCGTCGTCTGCGCGTTTAAAATACGCCGTGTGCTAGGGCTCTGAGTCTTACATGAAATTCTGTAAGCTTGCTCGTAAAAATATACTCATCATTCAATTTCCACAAAAATCGCAGTCTCATTTTCGTCCCCGAAATCTGTCTAGTTTTTGCGTTGATTTTGACGAGACTTTTACAGTTTTACTGGCAGATAGCCGATGCCATAAGGAACAATTAAAGCCCTTGAAATTGGTTACGAAATTCGATTCAGAAAGGAAAGTAATATTTTATAACAATAATAATAAAATAATAAAAAAAAAAAACGAAAAAATAAACTAACGAAATTCTATAAAGCTGTTATCTGTAAAACAACCGAATGACGCAGCGGTAGTGAGGCTGCCTTACGTTCTTAGGGTTCCGAGTTCGAATCCCGGTAGGAGTAAATGTTTGTGTGATAAGCATGGACATTTGTTTTCGAGTCATGGATGTTTATATGTATAATAATAATGTACTTATTAAAAAAAAACAAGTATCTATGTCGTATATCAACTATCTGGTGTCCACGACACAAGTCTCGTTGCTTAGTGTAGCACTAGATGGCGCTGTGTGTAATGTCCAGCAATATTTATTTTACATACAACGTGGTATCTTCGTATCTTCGAATAAAATGTTGTTGATTGGACCTTTGGACTATGGACTTTAAAGATTTTGGTTATAAAGGGCTACAGCACTGGTCCCAGGGTCCAAACAAATTGCCCCTTCTTCTTTATCCGTACTCCTTATGTCCAGTCATTATAGTAAGTTCACCTCCGAATTCGAGATACCCAGCTGTAAGTCTGTAAATACTTGTATATTGACACCCTAAAAGTTGTCTCAAAACCTACATATGGTTGGGTGTACGCAACTATTAAATTTCAAGGTCAAAGGTCACACAAATCGGTTTTATGCGCTTTCTTTAAATATCTTATTTCCTATGGGTTTTTTGCTATTTGTATTTATCATCAATATTGTAGAATACAAAATTCTCTACAAATTTTGTTTAATCTTTTTTTATACGGTGAACCGTTTTCGAGATAGAGGGCGGAGAGCGCGCAGTCACAGCATCACTTCAGGTCAACCGGTGCCTCCGGTCGAAAACGCGCCATATACAGTTGATGAACTATCGATAAATCAATGATTATAAATATTTGTCAATTTTTATTAACTTACGTATCATATTTTTTTTCCTAACCCATCCACTTTTTATTCAGTATTAATTTTCAATACTAATGGAGAAGTTATAGTTTCTCCTTCTTGTTTTCGTTTTGCTGCTTGGATACAGTTTTTACTAATGTAAACACTTCGGCACTTTTCATGCACTTTAACAGAGGTTACTGATTTTAAATAATCAATTTTTCCGTCGTTTCGTTCGACACTTGCAGTTCGTAATACGCGATATAAGCGCGTCAATAAGCGATTCACCTCCCGAATCTGACTAATATAAAACATGGCTGATTTGTGTTTTACATAGAATATGTACAAATCAGCCATAGTTCTTGAAATTGTACGTCCGTAGTTACCAAGATACGATTCAAACTGAAAGAAAGAGAAGACGGTCGTAACTAACTAACTGTATGGTTAACTAACTGTACGGCTGTAACTAACTATTTAAGCTTAAACGACTGGACTATTTACGAACTTCTTACTACTTCAAATTGTATAAAACACAAATAATCGACCATTATAAATATAGCAGATTATGAACTTTTAGCAAAATGACAATGGGATGAGAATGGGATCGTGTTGAAATGACGAATTTATAAAAATAGCATACTTGGCCCCCAGGTAGCTGTCGGTTTTCCGGGTCCTCAGTCTGTCATAATATTAAACGGGTATTACCGACCCGCCCAGCCTTTAATGAAGGTCTTATGGTATTCTCAGAATGGAGGCCTCGGGCTATACTATGTAGCCATCACCTTTTGGTCCACGCCCGGATTATTATGTGGGGTGAATCGTTCGTGTTTTTTATCTAAAACGATCAAAAGAAAACAAAAACTTATAGAATAGAATACTCTTTATTATGTACACCATAAAAATTACAGATACAAATGTAAAACATTTTACAAGGGGTGATTGGGGGTGGTAGGAGGTGATTCAGTAATTAAAAAGAGAAAGGAAAGAATGAAATGTGTTTATTTGGCAAGTAAACGCAATTTTTTTTTAAATCTATACAAAAAAATAATTAAAAGTTTATTTACCACGATCAACGCTTTTGAATAACGAGAAAACGTTTGCTTCATGTGAAATAGTTGATTATTCATTTGATTTTCATCGTAGTAGAAGGTCCCGGAACCACCCATTGGTCGATCGAAATATGTTTGGTGTCTGCCTTTGTAATACTATTTTCAAAGTTAAGAAAAATATACAACTGAGTTAATAATAATAGTAGATTTTACAACAAGTGCACAAAACGAACCATTTTTATCCGAGACTTTTAGCAGCCCGAGCCGAAGGCGAGGGCTGATAGTTATGTCGAGGATAAAATGGTTTTGTGGACGAATTATAAACTCTGCTTTTTACTTCGATTGCGAGGAAATAAAACAGTAGTATAACATCACATTTCTTTAATAAAAATTCAAGGTAAAATTAGTACAGTTTTGAATACTGTAGGAATCTTTTTTTTTTCCCAGCATAACGCCGCTTAATTTTTTTTTAATCTTACTACATTGATATTAGGCTTGGGCTGCAGATGCCTATAAATTAATTAAATAACCTACCGTACTTGAATTTAAATTTTAATATCTTTATGTCTTAAAAAAACACATAAGGCAAATAAATTAAAGTAAATATTATAAAATAACAAATTCTATCTATGAACTTCTTATTGTGTTTGGCTGTATGGCTAATTTTCTTTTCTTTAATATAGATACATTTATGAGTAGATACGTTAATGCACTTGTGCACAAAATTCGATTTTGTGCATCCTATATCCTGCACAAAATATAATAAGCACTTTCAGAGCATGTGAAGTGAAAATGTTATTAAACTTTATTATATAAAACTAAGTTAATAATAAATGTTACTGTACTTTGCTTGATCAAAACATAACATTAATTTAGGAGGCCGATATGGGCATTACTTGATTAAGTACCAACCCACAAGACAGTGTCTTTTTTGGTCACCTTTGCCGGACACATTCTTAGACCAGTATTTCTGTCGGTCCGCTCCTACAAAGTCGTACAGATCGATATTTTAGCTATACGTACGTACTAAGTACTAGACTTAATTATCCATTTTAACTCTCACTGTTCTGTTACAGCTGTATTTAGACTAATTTAGAACCTAGTCGCAGGTGATAAGGTGCAATATACTGTTTTAGGTTAGGTTGGGGTTGCGCTGAGAGGGTCAGAGCGGAATCTTTTTGTATTCCCCCGTCGGTTCTTCCTCCCCGCTTGCCTGGGGCTTACAATAAACCCTTTTTGGTTCATATCTGTCGTACGAGTATAACGCTCAACCGCTTTTCGGTCGTGTGTAAACTTTGTACCCAACATCAGAGCAGAGGCGATTTTATCTTTAAGCGTTCATTTCAGTGATTAAGTAGATGGCCATATAATGGTTCTAGAATTTTGCTCCATCTATCCCTAATTCAAGATAAACTTTTCCCTAATATTTCTCCATGAAAATACATTATGACAGAGAGATATACTAGACCCAAAAACTAATAAGTGCTTAATTTACTTTCCAGATGACGAGGCCGCTGACTCAGCAGGCTCAGAACAAGAGGAAGAGAACGTAAAGCCTGCGAATGATGTCGCGGATATTCTAAAAAGGCTCCAGTCTACAGGCGCCCTCATCAAGAAACCCAAGGAAGAGTACCGCTGCTTCACGTGTGACTTAGACTTCCGAGATTGGGAGCAACTAGAGAAACACTTGATACAACACGTGTCCCTGCCCTCCGTGGTACTCGACAAGCTGCCTTCCGACGACGAGGATGCCCCTCTATCCGGAGATGAGAACTGGTCCGATGAAGACGAAGAGCCAGCCCCACCACAGACCCCCCAGAAAGTCACACCGACTAAAATTGACATATCACAACTGCTCAAAAAGACTGGCATATCCCTCAAAAAGCCGGCTGACAATGAGAACTCGAGCTCCGACTCTGCACTGAACAAACTCAGTGGATTAGGGTTTACTATAAAGAAGAGTACTACGCCAATTAAAAGTGAACCAGAACAAAATACTAACAACGATGTAATGCAAAAATTGGGCAAACTCGGTGGTATCAAACTGAAATTAAAATCAGACGGAAATAACGCGAACTCGTTCAAAGTAATCAATGGGCTCAAAGATTTTGATGCGTCAGATAACGAGGATGAGGGAAGCGGGAATGACGAGTGTAGAGAAGAGCCAGACTTTGATGAGGATCCAGACAAGTCAGGCGAAAACGATTCTGAAGGCGAAAATGATCAAACCCCGCCTAGTACTCGTAAAACATCAGAAAGCGATGATTCGGAGAAATCCGCGAAATCGAAACCGAGCCCGTTGAAAAACTTACAGGGGATGTCTATAATTCAAAAGAAGGATCCTCCTACACCAACTAAAGTCCCAGTACAGCAACCGAAGCCGCCTGCAAGACCGGCGGTCAAACAGACTCCGAAAAGGGGAGCGAATCTTCCTATACCTCCCAAAGAAAATACGCTCATTACTCTGCAGGCGAGATCACCTGCTACCCCAACAAATGCTCCTACCCCAGAAAGACGGGAATCGAGCGCAAGCCTGGACAACGTTGTAGTCAAACAAGAAGTTGAGACAGTCGAAACGCAGTCATCCAACGTTCCTATATTCTCCAGCTCCACTCAGATTAAGTCAGAGAGGTCTTCTCCGACGCCGACTGATGGGGGATCGACTCCAATACTGGCCACTGTGAAATCTGAACCAGACGCTTTAGCATCTCACCAGAGCGCACCGCCAAGCGCTTTAGCTTTACATTTGACCTCCAATACCACACCATTCTTCCCAGTTACCAAAAAGGAAGAGCCAGGAGTGGTAACAGTTATAGAGATAAATGGAGATTCTAATGACGAAGATGATGACTGTTGTGTGGTGTCCGCGACACCGGCACCGGACATTAAACCTGTGGTTCCTAAAACCGAACCGACTCAGAGTCCGACTGTGACGTACCC
This sequence comes from Xestia rhomboidea, assembly GCA_963853795.1. NCBI lineage: Eukaryota > Metazoa > Arthropoda > Insecta > Lepidoptera > Noctuidae > Xestia > Xestia rhomboidea. The sequence continues at coordinate 9,717,057 of OY970774.1, forward strand.
GCCACAAGCGTACCCGACTACGCAGCCTAGCTACAGTTCCGCAGGCATGCTCGGCACACGCCTTACCGCCCAATGTTTAGAAAAGCAACACAACTTCAACTGGAACGCCCCAGATTCCAAACCACCTTTGGATATGCTCGAAAAAAGCGCTGATGACATATTCGAGAGTCTACTCTCAACAGCCACCAAAAAAGAAGGCATGTCTATATCAGATGCCAGTGAATACATATCCTTAGACACTTTAGGCCCCCAACATTCGTGTGATATATGCAATACCAGATTTACTGATATATCTTTGCTGGAGGAACACAGAAGGAGGACGGGTCATACAAAAACGTTAGTTCTCCCATCATCATCGTCCACACTTATGCCATACAATTCGAATTCAAATATTCTGTCTAGCTTACTACCTGTAAAACTAGTAGACCAGGTTGGAAAGTTATCCACAATAGGAGGAACTGGCCCAGGGTTTACTCATCAGCAGAATGTCATGATCAATATTCAAGCGTATCCTGGCGCCGGTGGCATGATGATGAATCCCCAGGGAGGATACAACAGTTATCCTGGCCAGCCTGCACAGAATGTGCAACCTGATTATGGAAATAATATGTATGGTCAACAACAAACGATGCCTGGACAGTATCCAGGGCAGGTTTATATGGGTCAAGGAACTGGTTATGGGCAGTTCCAACAGCCAATGCAAAAACCAGCGGGCTACCCTGGTGCTATGCCGCAGGGTCACTTCCCGCCTTCGTCATCTCCTTACTCCGTGGCTTCTCCGCTTCACGGTATGCAGCAGGCCGTGTATAATCAAGCGCCTTCTGGCGGAATGAGCACACAACTCGGACAAGCATTAGGTCAAATGGGTCCACCCGGGTCATCCTACGTGCCTTCCTCAAGCCCGGGAGGAGCTATGAAACCACCCTCAGGCGGCATTAAGATCCAGAATGTACAAACCTTCCCAACCGGGCAGACGATAGGCATGGCCGGGCCAGATCAGATGGGTATACAACAACCAGCACCCGGCCAAATGGTTGGAGGACAAATGCCTGCGCCAACCCAAATCAGAATGGCACCCGGCGCGAATATTACAGGTACAAGACCACGCATGGCCACTCCTAGAGGCCCCCGACCGGGAATAAGGCCAGGCATACAAGTACACACTCAAGTTCGACAGCAGAAACCAGGAGTGCGAATGCCGATGAAGAGGCCAGCGCCTATGGCCGGTGGACCGGGTCAAAAACGACGCACTGACATGTTGCTACCAGGCAAGCATGACAACGAAGACTGTCAGGTCATGGCGATGCAAAAACAGAGGGAAGGCTTGCCGATGATACAGAGTGTGCAAGGAGCGAAAGACAAACTTAATCTAGGCAGCCAAATATCTATTACAAAGAAGACAGTGAATAAAGAAGCAAATGCCATGGCTAATGTGTTAGCATCGCGAGGTATTAGCGTTAAGCAGAAGCAGAAGAGTCGTTCGCCGACTCCAGAACGTCCCATTCCTCATATCCCGAACCTAGGCGCCGGGATGAGCATCAAACACACATCGAAGTCAAGCAACTTCTCCATACCAGAAGCTAAGGTCGGCGGTGGCATGCTTTCCTGTAAAATATGCAAGAAAATGTTCGGAAACCACAACTCTCTCTCCGTTCACATGTCCAATGCTCATCCTCAGAGCAAACTACCAGTCTTCAAGTGTGATGAGTGTCCGGCTTCATATCCAAAATCCTTACAACTACAACACCATAAAAGGGTATTCCACAATGTTACTGGACCTAACAGAGAACTGGGTTTGCCTGTTGTTGATTTATCGCAGGAAGAGAACCTCAAACGGCTGAGTAGTCTAGGCATATATAGTTTTATACCGCTAGCAAATAGGGAGCAAGCGGGAGGATGTTTCGGTATACCAGTAATCTCAGTACACAATGTACAAAATGGAATAAATAACAGTTTGCAAGCTTTAGGAGCTGATGGACTACTAAGTTTAGGACCTCTTAAACCTTTACCTAACTCATAGACTGTGTAAACAGTAAGTTTTGTGAAGAAAGTCGTGTGAAAGAGGCAAACTGTGATTAAATAGGTTTTGTGTAGACTTGGAACAGTCACAAACATTTTGTAAAAGACTTTATTTTGTTAAGTGAACTCGAAACAGTTTATGTTTTTGTAATGAGTGAAATTATTTGTAATTTATATATTTCATCTATACCCACACATTATTATAATTCAGTTAAGTTCAGTCAGCGCAACCTGATCTCTGTTCCTCTCGTCTTCTTTGTAATACAGGGCCCTCAGAGTGTATAGGGTGTTATAGAAGTCGCGTGCCATAGCTTAGGGGTGAGTTCAGTATCGATAAAGGAAACTGTAAAAAAAAAAATCCAAGATCAACCTAATTTAGTAAGTACCTACTAACTTAAAATAGCAATCGTTTAGAATTAAAATTATTTCATTTGTTTAAATGCTTTAATTACTTACCTACTATCGAACGCGTTGTCATAGTTTTAATTCTAAACGATTGCTATTTTAAGTTAGTAGGTAAGTACTTACTAAAATAGGTAGTTCTTGCAATATTTTTTTTGTTTTTTATTATTTACGTTTTCCTTTATGGATACTGAACTCACCCCTAAGCTATGGCACGCGACTTCTTTAACATCCTGTATATTCATTAGGCCCAATTAGGTCGGAGCATGTTTGAATTAAAACAATTTGTTCATTCATGATCTCAAACAGGTTTTTTACCTGTTTTTTCCTGTATATGACTGATAATGCAACTGGTTTTTTTGTATGCAGGTAAAAAGACGCTTTTTCTATAACGGCCAGTATTGTTATATGGTGACAGCATGGCTTGTAATTTAATGTTATACATCAACAAAATTATATATTAAAAAAGCACAATAATGAAATTTAATGTAAAATTTCAAAGAACCAGCTCCGATCTAACCTGTTTCGGGTCGAATGTTACGATTGTCGCACTACTGTCGAGTGCGAGATATGGACTGGCGCATTGGTAAGCCAAAGCACATGCTAAGTAACGTTTATAGATGTCGCCTCAAACTCAACCTCGTCCCGTAAATCAATCAAACTATGTTTTTTAATATTTTTAAATGTTTAAAGCAGCTAATCAGTATCATTTCTTAATTCTGGAGACTCAACTGACATTTCATAGGGTTATCAGTTATAAAATACATATTTTAATTAAATTTGTCACAATCTATTATACCTACGTCACAGAGAGTATTAAAAAAAAAACAAGTAATTGATTTTATTTTATAAATAGTTGATTTTATGAACAAAACATAATAGTGCCTTCTGTTCAAGATTTCATAATACTTCGAGCATTCTGAGGTTCCCTGATATTTGTTCTATTAGTCTTTCCATTGATTTATTAACAAAGTATTCAAAATGCCTCGTTGGTCTTACGATCAGACCGTAATCGCGATTTCTGAGCATGAAGGCCTGGTTCCGATTCCCGGGTCGGGCAAATTGTTATTGGGTTTTTCCATTAAGAATATTTCAGTAGCAGCCACGGAGTCTGGATTTGTGCCCGGTTGATGGCAATAGGCTCGCCCCTATTACATGGGACTTGACCTCTGCTTAACCTTTCGGGGATAACATGCGTGATGTTGTTATTCAGAAACATGATTTCAAAATATTTGTTCGGAATATTCACAATCGGCTATTGCACAATCAAACTGATTAAACCCAGTTCAATAAACCCCTGAACCAAACGGGGGGGATAAGATACATAAATTACTTCTGTCAAATTGAGTCTTCAAGATTTAAAAAGTTTATTTTGTGTTAGTCCCTTTTGTTCCTCGCAATGTTGCCAGTATGACTGCTAACATTAATTTAAAACATAAGTAGTAACCTAGATATGTAAGGACAAACATTTTATTTGCTTGCAATCTATCGGAATATTTCATAACTTATAGAAAACTTGATTTTAACAAGTTATTTAGGGTTTCATAAACTTAAAATAATTAATTTTTATTATGTTTGTCTTTACAAAATCCATTATTAACACATGACATGCATTTAGTAGACTTCTATACGTGAATGTTTTCTTAAAACAAAACACTTTCAAATAGCATATACAGGGTGGCGCCGACAATTCATGAAAACACTGAAAATACTAGTTCATAGGAATATCCTAACAACGAAATAAAACTGAATGGAATAAAAGTGTTTTACACGTTTTTTGAAGCGGGGCCACAATCCACCACGCGGGCCCAGTGAGGGTTGCTGGAAGTGACATCCCTTAATTTTTTTGTTCTACGACATCCTACTATGCTATGTTTTACTTTACCATTTCTTATAAAATAATGTGTGTATGTCACAGTCAAAACTGTTAATCAGTCAAAACTCTTAATCATTCAAAACTGTTAATCAGTCAAAACTACTTTTGACAGGTGAAAACTATTTTAACATTAACTAACTTATTAGATTGTTTTTGTGACCCTTTGAAAAACATCATGTAATTCTAGGACTAGGTAACAGTCGTTCTAAAACCAAATATTTTTAATGCTGAAAACGCATTTTTACTTCATAAGGATTTTGACTGACACCAGTCAAAAGTGGTTTTGACCGATTAACTGACATACATGATTATACATCTGCAAAAATAGATGCCCTCCAACATACAAACCAAACTGCCTTGTTAAAATTCATAGGTATACTCACATAAATCAAAATGGCTGACATTAAACTGTAACTATTTACATATTTTTATGCTAAATAATGTATAAACTTGGAAGTAAATACACTGCTAATGTCCGACAACTATGTAATACATAATAGTTTAATATTATTTTGAAACTTAACATAGCGTAAGTAATGGAAGCTGCACAAGGATCTGTTTTGGCGCTTGACCAAAATCGAAACTTTTCAATGTCAGTGTCACTGTCATTCAAGTGTTAAAAGATCTTAAAGTCATAAGTTTTTTATTTCTAATACTTATGACATAACAAACAATTAAATGATGGGAAGTAACTTTTGAGCAAAAACAAAAATGTATTACGTACTTCCACTCTTCCGGTTTACAATAACATTACATAAGTGAGAAATTTAACAATAAAATCAAATTCAAAATCAATACAAAATAAGATACCAAAAAATTTAATTAAAAAGTAAGTATATAAAAATTAAAATCAATCAACCAACTTATCTGTGCAGGCGAGAAAACAACTAAAATAAATGTACCAAGTTTGAAATATTGATGCATTTTTTCTTGTCAAGCAGCTTGAATTGAAAACTTAAAAGTGGTCACTCTAATTCTTTATAGCATTGTAACTAAAGAAATACTTTGTCTTGTCAAAAATGAAAGTCCTATGACTAACATGTTTAGTATACGTTGTAGATGTGACTAGTAATTTTTTGGTGTAGGATTTAGTTCTTCAAAGTAAAATAAATTACCCAGCGAAACTTCAGAAACGATGGGAATCCATTATGCAATCAAAGCCCAGATCAGTACGTTATTTTACACACCCTTCTTTTTAGGTCGTTCTGGAATCGAAAGCCATAGACTCGATCATCGAACACGGAACGATAGGGGCTGTTTTTTTTAAATAACAATAAAAAATATAAATATATTATTAATTTTATTTTTCTTGTTTTTTTTTAAATAACAAAAAAAAAAACAAAAAAATCAAGAAAAAATATTTTTTTTATAAATTTAAATTTTGTATTTTTTGAAATAAATAGTCCCAATCGTTTTGAGTTCGATGATCGAGTTTATGGCTTTCGGTTTCAGAATGACCTAAAATGACCCGTGTATCATTTTGGGATCATCAGATTGTTTTAAACGGTATGAAATAAATGCATTTTGACTAGTGATCAAAACTTTTTACCCGACTGTGACAAAACCCAAAAGAGGTTTATAAGCGTAAGGTTTTCTGATCTTCCATCGTTCTTTTCTGATTAATTTAGTTGTGGGATCAAAAATAGCTTTTCTAGGACTCAGAAACTTGATCCCTGGCGATTTTTTGAAGGTCGCAACTGTGGATTCCTGATCTAAGTAGTGCAGTGGTTGGGAAAAGTGTTGCAGGCTTCTCCTAAAAAAAATATCGGACGAGATGGTGTCCTGTCTATCCAATATACATAGATATTATGATGAAAACAAGAAAAATAAAATAAGTATACCCATCCATCTCGTCCATGGAGTTCCGTTAGTTAATTCAATCTCATCATAATGCTTGTGCAGAATCAATAGTTCAAGAATGAGACAGAATCTGTCTTCTTTATTTACCCAGATTGTTTACATACTCTTAGCGAAATTTCCTTTAAGAAATCGAAAAAACTTTTTTATTTTAAATCTTACAAGTGAACGAGCAAAATCGTTAGTTTTTGACACGGACTGCGAAGTGTAATTAACTGATATATTTTTATAAGTAAAATGATAAGTTTCTCTTTGACATATAATCTTAATATGTATTTTGTTTTGCATGCGTACAACAGAACTTATTAATGCAAGATGTAACATAAGTACTAATATTTATGTCAAAAGGCGCGATGTTGAATTTCCAACACTAAATTCGACAGCGCACTTTTCTTTAGACATTTGTTTATGTATCGCCTAGACTTAGTGAGACAAGGCATTAGTCCTATAACGTATACGAATCTGTTGACATACTTGTATTAATCCTTTGTTTAATCTAAAAACGTATATTTGCACTTTAAGAGATTTATACAGAACCGGTTTTGCGCCGTGAACCGGTTACCAAGTCCCTTCCATCTTGTTTAAATTGACTAATGAATCAAAGCATCGTGCATCGTCTACTTCTACTTGCAATAACCAACTTTTGGTTGTTATTAGTACAAGACAAGTGTAACGAGACAAGGAATTACATTTTTTATTTGACATTTCTTCTAAAAGATTCTATCTTAACTCTTTTTAAATAATTTTCTAATGATTATTTAAAAGTACTAGAATTAGTCTAGGAGGGCATGACATCAAAGAGGATGTATGTGGTCTAAATTACGGTTTTGATTATATACAAATACTCAAACAATTTCAGAATGTAATAATTAATTATTATGTTCGGTATACCTATTTACCTAAAATGATCGGGTAATAATCACGGCACGATTAATTATGTATTCTTGTTTAACGAGTTTCCTTGTACATACATTATAATGTACTGTCAGGTAAAGAAATTGTATATCAAATTAACACAAGACGTCAATTTTCCATGTTCATGAGCATTTCATCTAAGCTGTCAAAAAATGACAGTTGTGATTTGATTATACGTTTAATTTAAGTTTGTACAAACATTTAATTTCTTTGACTTCACTTTCTGAAATGTGTATGTAACCGTACAGTTGGACATTCGTTGTTTAATATTGAAACTACATATTGACTAAAAAAATGTATTTATAAAATGTATGGCCCTAAGATTTCGTGATTCGAAAGTTGTGCAATCAACCAATCTTTTTGTATATGTATTCAAATTCACTTGAATTCAGTACCTTAGATTTATCAAAATTTAGAACAATAAACTGAATGTCATTTAGGACACAGATCAAATTCCATTTTTAGCATGAAATGACGAATGCTAACCCAAAATAAACTTACTATATAATTATAAAGTAGCTATTTTAGGAAATAGCAGTGAATTTAAATAATATAAGATTCTGAATTCAAGTAGACTATTTCTAGTTTTTAAGGATACTGTGTCTTTACACAAATAAAATATATTATAATTATAGTCTTTAGTTGGCTTTGTTAAAAATGCGCGTTCTTAGTGCATTGTCTAACTTTACTGTAGGAAGAGATTATTTTTTAAGTTAATTAAAGCGAATGATTGAAAGTTTTGTATTTGAGTTCTATTTAAATGTATCTACTATAAGAGAAAAGTTGAAATACGGAAAACGATTAAAATTACCTATAAGAATAACTATGACTGTTTTTTTATTTATTATTCTTAAATACTACAACACACTCTACATACTGGGATTAACTCCTAAAGTTCGGTATACGTACATTTTGGATGGTGTAACTGTAAACGGAGCCTTCACGAAGCCGTCAACCAAGCATTCTGTACATCAAACAAAGTAACTCTACGCTAGTCTACTTTATTTTGGGGTGAAAAATCACTGTTTACAGTAGGGTTAAATATGTAGCGCACTCAAAACATTGTGCTGATGGATGCATTGAATAGTAGGTGGTACCGGGGGCGTGTGCGTTTCGATGGAGATCTTTAAAACTAAGCGTTGCAGACACACCTGAAATTTAGGTAAATAACAGATTGAATTTGTAAAAGAATTATAAATTTAGAAAAAAAATCTTGGGTTTATATTTAGGAGCTGTAAGACTAAAACCCCATGGCCGCGCCATTTTAACGATGAAAAACACGTTATCGCCGATATCTCGCTGAAAAAGCATCGCAGAGGTCTGAAGTTTTTAGTAAAACACAGATTTGAATTTGTAGAAAAAATTAAAAATACAAAAAAAAGTCATATGGTTATATTTTAGGAGCTGCAAGACTAAAACCCCATGGCCGCGCCATTGAAACGGTGAAAACACGTTATCGCCGATATCTCTGTGAAAGAGCATCGCCGAGGTCTGAAGTTCTTTGTAAAACCTAGATTTGAATTTATCAAAATTTGTAAAATAGGTACACAAAAAAATCCTAGGTTTATATTTCAGGAGCTATATCGCTTATAAACATCCATACGTTCTGAATGTTTCGATAGGGTGACCATGACTTATAAACTGACCTGCAAAAATAAGTACCTACTACACTTTATACATTTCAAATTGTTCATAAACTATAGAAGTTAGAATTTAAAATAAAAAAAAACGTTGTAAAGCAATTTTATCAGCTTTCTTTGAAACTATAGACAAAATTAAACTATTTTTCGAGTCCTTTTTGTTTCGAAAGTATATCGTGTGTACCTACATAAAAAGTTATTGCAATTTTTAAAGTGTGATACTTATTTTTGCAGGCCAGTGTATATTGTTTATAGAAAACTTTCCACCTATTGCACTAGAAATTATTTCTCAAGGATTCTAAATTAAATTAAAATAAGAAAAAGAAAGAAGAAAAAGAAAAAAAGAACAAGAAGAAGTGTAGTGAAAAACCGTGAAAGTCTAAAACAGTGCATTCAAAACGTTATTATAGATTTTTCATTATAAAAAATATTTTTTTGCCTATTATCTTCTTCAATTGAATGAGACGAAATTTAAATCTTGTATAAAACGCACACTATGTAGGCAAGCATATTATAAGTTGGGGGATTATATTGATGATAAAAATGCTTGGCTAAATGCTGGTCCTGCTCCACAACCATAGTTGCAAACTAATTGATTGTGCTGGTCGGGCATTATTTGAGTCTATCGACACGCAAAGAAGAAGAAGAAGAATTGATTCCCATGTTAATGTATTGTGGAAGCTGCAGAAGATTGTAAAAATATACCTACTTGCATTGTAAAGATTCCGTTTTTAGTATTATATAATTGCATAGCACATGTGTGAGTACTTTGTACTGTTCAGCCACCACTTACATTTAGTTATCTTTCATTGACTTGAATATGCCTTGGTGGCTATGAGAGAATGTCATGCTCACTCAAATGTCTCGCTGATGGTGGCGGGTGTGTCGGGTCATTTAGTTCCCTTAAATATGGTCGAGTTGAATGGCGCCGATAAATGCTTCCATGTTCGTGAACGGGCGCTGTCGGTTGGGACTGGTCATCTCTTAGCTGCCACGGACGTTCATTTTAATTACTTTATTTTTGAAATTTTTGATTTATTATTTTACTCTGGACGCTCTGCACATCTTTCTACATCGTTCTCACATATATGTACCTATAATCTCAACATGAATGATGTAACAATATTTTGATTTAAAAGAGTGTCCATGGAGTTTCATGCCCGTTCTTCTCCATAGAGATCTACGTTAGGGAATGGGCAACTACAGTACTTTCTCAAGTTATTATGCCTTGTGACTGTAGCTTTGCTTTTTTTGTATTTTCGACATTCGAGGTGCCGTACCGTTGCGTTGCCGTGCCGTTGAGTTTTGAGTTTGAGTTTATCTACATCGTTCTCACATATATGTACCTATAATCTCAACATGAATGATGTAACAATATTTTGATTTAAAAGAGTGTCCATGGAGTTTCATGCCCGTTCTTCTCCATAGAGATCTACGTTAGGGAATGGGCAACTACAGTACTTTCTCAAGTTATTATGCCTTGTGACTGTAGCTTTGCTTTTTTTGTATTTTCGACATTCGAGGTGCCGTACCGTTGCGTTGCCGTGCCGTTGAGTTTTGAGTTTGAGTTTATCGTCAGTTCTACATATTTAGGTTTTGTTTACAAAAAAGAAAAAATCTAGCTAATACTTACTTTCTTCGATAAATAATCTACAGCACCTAAAATATAAACCTAGGACTTTTTGTTGTATTTTTACAAATAATGCCAAGTTCAAATCTGTTTTTTTTTTACAAAAAACTTCAAACCTCTGCGATGCTTTTTCACCGAGATATCGGCGATAACGTGTTTTTCACCGTTTCAATGGCGCGGGCATGGGTTTTAAGTCTTACAGCTCCTAAAATATAAACCTAGGATTATTTCTATTTTTTTTTTACAAATTAAATCCATTTTTTTTACCTAAATTTCAGGTCTCTGCAACGCTTAGTTTTAAAGATCTCTGTGGCCGCGCGGTTATCCGCGTTTCGATGGCGCGGCCACGTTCAAACCCTTACAACATTTTAACCATAACTTTGACAAATTTATGGTTTTGGGAATCAACTTTTACAAAATCTTGGAATGGTTTAAAAAAAAAAAGCCGTGGTCGCGCCGTCGAAACGCACACCTGCTTCGTTCGTGTATGTTCACTTGCGTTACTGCAGGCCCTGGGTTCGATACCCAGTTCATGCAAAGTGTCACTGTTTTTCCTTCAGAAAATTCTCACTAGTACTTAACTCAGAACGGGATTTGTGGCAGGTTAATGGGCTTAACCCCTATTACGTGAGAATCGTAAGATATGTAGGTACACAAATTGTGAAAATGTGTGGGTACTATAATAGGTCTCATTCGATTTTAAATTTAACCAACAACATTTTACGGTTTAAAATCATTTGGAGTTTGACAGTTTGTGGTAATGTACCTTACCTAGGTACATAAAATAGTTGGCCACCGCTCACACGCAACATCCGCCCGGTTTTGTTCGATAGCCAGACTTGTCGGTCGTTAGGGGTTAAAGTTTTAAGATCTTAATCTAAAACCAATGAACTAGAGGTTTCGTTCGTGGGCGTAGCCGTTTTGTAATTAGGAATGGCGGTAAGTGCGTTGCCTGCCTGCTCCATCGTACTCATGTTATGGTAGGTACCTAAATACTAATTACGGTAGGTGTGTACTCCGGGGCTGCGGGACTGTTCGAAAGAGATACTGTGACTCCGGAACACAATTGGCAAAGAAGGAACATGGATGGGTTTTAGTCAGTAAAAGTCTGACATTCCCTCCTGGCCCCTTATTCACAACGCTTCGATTCGATTTTCGATTCGGAAAGTCATAAATGTCTATCTTTTTTTGACACTACGAAATTAAGCGAGATAGACATACTAACTATGCTGCTTCGCCCAGAGCGGCGACAGCTGGTCTAAAAAGGCCGCTTTAGCAGAATCTTAATATGAATCAGGTTAAATAATTAAAATTCTTAAAATGGACCTTCGATTATGACCTTAAAGACCATTTTAAGAATTTTAAAATGTTTAACGTGATTCACAATAAGATTCTGCTAAAGCGGCCATTTTAGGCCCCCTGTTAGCGTCATTTGATGATTTCCCATCCGAAACAAAAAACAAGGTAGGTGTGTACTGCGTTTGCGCACACACTTGTGCATTAATGACATTTCTAGGGTGACCTGCTTCGATGGCTATAGTCTCCGTCGAAATTGTCGTCGGTCTAGTGCAGTGGTCGCAAGTGGCGCCTACTACTGAGGAAGAGTTCTTGGGTTCGATACCCAGGTTTTTCCATCAGGAATTAATTCTCAGTAGCAACCCGGAATCCGGATTTGTGCCGGCAATAGGCTCGCCTCCTTTTGTATGATACTAACAAAACTGGCGAAATGTGGTGGTACTAGGTATATAGATAGGTACCCACACCTTTAAAGAGTTAAGATAAAGGAACCAAGACACAAAATCAAAAAATCAATCAAAATCAAAGCATTTATTTCAAGTAAGCCAGTTACAGGCACTGTTGAATTGTCGAAACAAACATGAAAAATAAATGTAGCCACAGTCCCAGTCACAAGACATAAAAACTGTGAAAGTACTGTAGTTGCCCATTCCCTAGCGTAGATCTCTATGGAGAAGAACGGGCAAGAAACTCCATGGACACTCTTTTAAATCAGAATATTGTTACAAAATCTTGGTTACATCATTCTGGTCATAGACTTAATTGATATTATGTATAAATCTACAGCTACACGAATAAAACCGCAAACACAGCAAGCTATAACTATGTATCTATCAAAACCGGCCAAGTGCGTGTCGGGCCACGCGCTGTGTAGGGTTCCGTAGTAGTCCGTTATATTTTAGATTTAGTTCCTACTTCATCTTAGTCGCCCTAAAGGATTTATTCTAAGGATTTTGTATTTGGCACAAAATTATCCAACACCCAAGTTCAACTGCTAAACTAATACAGTTATCTTAACCGCTATAGTTTTCCTTCAAAGTTCATGAAATGGACTATTATCATGAATTTTCCAGATTTTTCAAGCCCGCAGTTTCGCTTTTAGAGCGGGGGGAGGGGGGACGTACGTGACCGACCGTCAGCGCGACAAGAATTCAGGCCTAAACATTGAAATATAAATAAAAGTGAGATGGGTAGGTAGGTACATCATCTGCTTAATCTTATCCCAACTATGTTGGGAGTCCCCTTTCAAGTCTAACCGGATGAAAGTGAGATACATAGTGATAAGTTGAGATCATAACGGTTAAGTTATGCCACAAACCACATTAAATCCATTTTAATTGACTCAACATAATTAAGTGGTGAAAGGCGATGGTAGGCGGAACGTGAAGGTATCTGTGACCGAGTGGCAAGTAGTGGAAAGAGACGTGTTGGTCGTATCAGCAGCGAAATGGGCAGACGACATTGTTGTTGTTGTGTTGTTGTGTTGTTGTTGTTGTTGTTGTGTTGTTGTTGTTGTTGTGTTGTTGTTGTTGTGTTGTTGTTGTTATTGTTGTTGTTTTAAGTATAGTTATGAACCGTGAAAGCTTAAAACAGTGTTTGTTACCAACGACACGGGTAGCTGGCACAGGATTGTGGTGATTGGCACAAACAAACACAGTTTGGCGATATAGTGGAAGGGCTATGGACCATCAGCATAGCAGCAAAACTTCCATCTGTACAGCTCTTGTTGCATGCTCGGGGTTTTAGTCATCATCATCATAATTTCAGCCGCAAGCCATCCACTGCTGGACATAGGCCAAGTGTCGCCTTCACCAGATCATCGGTCCCGGTCGGTTACCGGTCCATCGGTCGGCTGTTTTAGTATTCGACCATATTAGTTCCCAGTTCCAGTTGTTATTTGTGGATGACGATGTATAAAGTGTCAATGCGGAGTCCTATCGCAGACGATGTCCCATCTCCTGTCCTGATCCTTGTGCAACTCCACCTGCACCTTGAGGGACCTGTCTGAAGCCACTGTTAACGCTACGTTATATATCTATTCGTCAACTTCTTTTTCTACCGATATTTCAGACCTCCACGAAGACAATTAAGACCGGGGGTAAAAACTATATAAAACCAATAAATTATAAATAAAACTTCATATTATTAACTCATTTTTTCAATACACTTCCTCGAAAACGGGTTCTTATCGCACTACGATTAGGTTCAATATGCAATGTATTTCACACACGTGCGTTATTTTCATTTATCCGCACGTGTGCGGAAATAAAAGTTTCCACAGATAACTATACAAAAAAGTACCTATCCATGTAGTATATTACATAACTATCTGGTGTCCACAACACAAGCCACGTTGCTTATTGTGGCACTAGATAGCGCTGTGTGTAATGTCCAGCGATATTATTTATTTTATTTATACTTATTTATACGAAGTTTAAATCGGTTCAATGCCTATAGTCGGAGGTGAATATTTTCTTATTAAATTTCGGCAAAGCAATAAGTATGCGTCTTTAGCGTAAATATTTTTGATAAGTAGACCGGTATTCAAATTGTGTTAAAAAAAATAGAATATCTTAGATACACATGATTATTTAAAACTAATATTTACTTTCTTATACAAATTAACATTTATTTGTGTTCTAAATTAAAAAATATAAAAATAAAACTATTTTTTATATTAGGCTGTTTAACGGCTTCATACCTTTGTTTCAACCTGGCGAAAGCAAAGCGCGGAAAAAAAGAAAATTCAAATCATGTTTCCTAATAATTAATGACAAAAATATTTTTGGTTCTTTCATTTTATTTCACTTCAATAACGTTAATTAATTCCGCCTCGAATGCAATAACAAATTTTCTCCACTTGTATCAAAGTGTACTGTAATGTATTTCAAAATACCTGTTTACTCCTACGAACGCAAACGTAAAAGTTTACCTCAAAGCTGGATAGATGGCGTTGGGATCGAATTGAATCGCGCTATGGTTTCGTTACCCCGTGAGGGATATAAAGACTCGAGGGGACGTTCAACGTGAGCAAGGCTACATTCCTTGATTATTTCTCATTTACCATATTTTTTGGCAACCCCTCTCACGAAAGTGATGGGTTCTATAAATAAACAAACAATGGGTGGATTTTTTATTCATAAACAAATATGGTAGGTTCAGGCTGTCATTTTGTAACAGTTATGTAAGTAAATAAATGTTGTGCGATAAAATGCAAGAATTTTTAGTTTAAATTCCACAAAATCTAATGATTCTTAAACAAATAATTCTATGATTTTCATAATCATAAAACTGAAAAGGATATAATTTGGAAGATAGATGTGGATACTTGTGTACCTTTACCTGTCATTAGGTATCTGCAGTTTCTGCAGAAGTGTCGAGAGAAGCAATTTCGAGGGGCACGGAATTCGTATTCACTGCTAAACAGCAACCGGCTCTAGCGACCAAAACAAGGGCCAACAGGGATGATGACTGACTAAAAATATATACTATGTTTCTGTTTAGTCCGTCAGTTAGATTATCGAAAAATATTGGATACGTGTTTTTTGTTTTATCAAATTACTACAAATTTACGAAGATAAAACGTGTCAAAGATCATGAGTGGGGGCTTGTGACGTCACAGTTGAGTAAAACATGTACTCAACTTTTAAAAAACTTTCAAACTTGTGACATCTTCAATTTTTGTTTACGTGAAAAAAGAAAAAATATGTGTCCAATATTATATGGAAATCTATCTGACGGACTAATTAGTTTTTTTTTGTCATCCACCCTATTAAACGGCGCGGCGGTAATTTGATATTTGATAAATATTGTGTGTATAATACCCTTAACCAAAGCCGAAGGGGAGGGCACTTGTTCACCCGTCATTGCGATATTTTTTTTTGTTCTGGACCAGACCTGGGAACCTACTAATTACGGATATATTTGGGGTCAAAGTTCCACCTTTTTTTTTAAAAAAATACCTCAATGACCCTCGTACCATTCAATGGACCATCAGCACAATGTTTTGAATCCTACCGCAAAACGTAATTTTTCACCCCAAAAAAAATCGTTTTCCAGTAGTCATTTTTGCTTAGAGTGTGGTGAGTTAATTAATTCGATGTACAGAATGCTTGGTTGACGGTTTCGTGAAGGGTCCGTTTACACCTGGTTTACTAATATTTTATTCAGTGGCCCAAAAGTCTGGTACCCAGTCTTAACATGGGGTCGTGGAGATCAGGTCACAGGCTGTCGCTCCATGTAAAAATACTGATATTCCGCTGCATCCGGTTTGACTAGAAGCCGACCTTCACCTTACCCATTTTTTACATTCTTTATTTATATGGATGACCGAGCTTTGCTTAGATTTTTTTTTCCTAAAAATGAAACCTCGCTAGATCGATTTATCGTCCCCAACACCCCCTGCATACTAAATTTCATAAAAATCGTTGGAGCCGTTTCCGAGATTCAGATTATACATATATGTATACAAGGACTGCTCGTTTAAAGGTATTAGATTCATTTGTGTATTTAATTCAGCTCATCTTTTCTTTCAGAAATGAGAAAGAGAACAAGGAATATGAAGGAGGACTTTTCTGTCACCGGCGCCAATTTCAGACTTCCTCTTATGTACTCATTCCATTTTATATCAATTCGCATCTCAGTCACATGGCCTTTCATTCATTTCATAAATTTTGTGGCCCAACATGGTGAAATTCAGTTATTCTTAGAATTAAACAAGCAAAACTGTGGGATGAAGCCGTACGACGGATGATGACGTGGCTAACCACGTCATTTTCTCAACTCTTGAAATACTTTTCTATTGTAGCCATAAGGCTACAATGGAAAAGTATTTCAAGAGTTGAGAAATATTTACAGCGAACAGCGGTAACCTAAATACGGCAAAAATAAAAATAAATGTTTGTTTGTTTGTCCTCTATGCCATTTTAAATACAAGAAGACACGTAGAAAATAATATATAGGTACATTTTCAAAAGACATTTACATAAAATAAGACTCCCGCTGAAGGGGAAAATACACAAGTCCGTGATTAGGCCTGTCGTACTGTAGGTATAGATGGTATTGTTGGGCTGTCAAGAAGATGTATGTAAAAAGCTGACGTAAAAAGGTTGGATGTAGCGGAGATGACAACGTTGAGGAAGTTAAGGAATGAGTAAGTTGCGCCAGGAAAGCTGAAAAGGAATCTATTGTCTTGGTATGGGCTTGTGATGAGGAGGGACGAATTGCATGAGGTCGAGAGGGAGAGGAAGACCTAAGAGAAGATGGATAGATTGTATAAAGAATGATATGAAGAGAGTAATTGATAGCGTGACGATTGACAGGGGATAATGGAAGAAAAAAACGTGTTGCGCCGACCGGCGACCCCATATAACATGAGACAAGGGCAGAAA
The DNA here is from genome assembly GCA_963853795.1 of Xestia rhomboidea. Taxonomy (NCBI): domain Eukaryota; kingdom Metazoa; phylum Arthropoda; class Insecta; order Lepidoptera; family Noctuidae; genus Xestia; species Xestia rhomboidea. The sequence continues at coordinate 9,734,082 of OY970774.1, forward strand.
TATGATAAAATAGGTAAGACATTTCATATAGGGTGACACAATGGGCGGTCTTATCGGTAAAAGCGTTGTTTTCAAGACAACTTTTGGATTGATTACAGGAAGAAGGATGGACTATACTGCAGGTACGTATCCGATCGTAATTCTTACCTATTTGTATAATTTGTACACTAACTTTAATATGTTTTGTCCTTTTTGTTATATAAATAATGTACAATAGGGTAGATGACACCATAAATCAATAATTCCAAGACACCAATCTCCTAAAATAAAACTAAATTTTGGGCTGCTTTGAAATCAATAAATAGTTGAGTCATTGAGTTGACTAAACAGTGACGTCACAGCGTGCTATTGCCATACAAAATCTATGAGAGAACCGCGTTTTACAGCTCTTAAAAAGTATGTCAATTGATTGGTGTGTCATCTACCCTTTTATTATAAGAATTAGTAATAGAGAACTATGGAAGAAGAAGACATGCTGCGCCGACCTGAAATTAATTGGAATATGAGCAGGACAAGGATGATAATGATGATAGTGTTCAATAAAGTGTTAAATAATTAGGACTAAACATAACATCACGTCTGTAACGCTGCCTAACCTTTCGTAGATTCCCAATCATTAGGCCAATTATATCTACGTCCCACGTAATCCCTATAACGCGGGACTTTAACATTATTGAGCGAGCCAATTACTAATGTAACAAAATATTTAAATGTTGGTAACATAAATTACGCGGCTGCCCGGCTTAACGTTTCTGCGATTGTGAAACCATCCTCCTCGCGAGCGAGGCCGTAGACAAAAGCTTGTGAAGGAAAAAAAAGGAGGAAAATCACAACGTACGATGTAAAGCTCCAGTCCTTGCTTGTCCGACAAGATTGCCACTTCCCCAAGGAGTCGGAGGCGATCAACACATCAACACCCACTCGATCAGCGACACGCCGGGGTGAGATTTATTTCTATTAAATTATTAGCTTTGTTTTATTTTTGTTTCTTCATTATTGTTAAATATTGTTTAGTAAGTAGCGCAAGACAATGATAATTGTTTAGTACTTGAAGTGATTTGCTAAGATGTTATTAATTTTATATATTAATAACGAGATTGCTAAGTGGTTAGGTTATATTTTCAGACGTATTATCCGTATGAACTGTTTACGTAATAAACCGGCAAGGATTTATGAATAGAATGTGTTTCCTACGCATGAATTATTTAGAAACGTGGCGGAAAGTCGTGCCATATGTGTTTTTTTATTTGATGAAGAGTTATAATATTACTATTTCGATATACCTGATATAAAATATTCTGATTTTTTTATTGCAAAATGGCCCTACTCTTGTGTTAACGCCTGATGGAAAGCGATGAATGAGGTCCAGGTTGTTTGTCTGTAGGATAAAATGATGGCATTTTATTCATATTCATTTTATTTTGCATACCATAAGTTTAAAAAGATGTTACAATGGGCTTACAGCTAAGAACAATTATGGACCCTGTTAGGGCACAGCAATAAACAAGATTAACCTTAAATTCTAAGAAGTTAATAATAGATACTATTTACAGAGGGACAACTACACGATAATAATTATTGACATAGTAATAACTAGTAACATCATTACTTAAATTCTATTTCTAACAGAGATATTGTTTTCTGCAGAAAAGCTTTATATCTGCAATATTTATATATTCCTCAGCTAAAAGTTAGCTATTTATTTTATTTAAATAATATCCAATCCGTAGACTAAATTAGGTTGATTAGCACTGTAGATTATTATACCAGTGTTTGGTAATACTAAGGCCTGAATTCTTGTCGTGCTGATGGTCGGTCGCGTACGTTCGGTCGTGACGTCAGCGGGAACAAAATACGGCTGTCGGTCGCCGCTGACGTCAACGTCGCAGTATGGTGTTATATAGAAAACAATGTATACTCGTACGCGACCGACCGTCAGCGTGACAGTAATTCAGGCCTTATGTTTAGTAATTCTCCTGCCGTTATAACAATTTAATTGGCGTGACCGCATCATGAATTCTTCCAAAGTTCTCCACGAGTCTGACATCTCCAAAGGGCGTGGCCTCATTCTAGAAACATCGTCTTTCCCACAGTACATCCATCATTTCTTTAGCCCCCCCACTCTAATGTAGTAACGGTACTTTCATACAAGCTTAAAGATTTGCTTGCCCTTATGACCAAATAAAATCAACGCCGATAATACTGCTGTCGTATTTGCTGATAATTCTTGGCAAGATGTTAAACTGAGTTCAGAGGTAGGGATTGCCCACATAGCTGAATGGCTGAATAACAACTGACTTACATTAAACACCACTAAGACAAACTACTTATGTGTTAGTGTTAGTAACTGGACACAGCCCAATGAAGACCTTAATTTGAGGGTACACACATGCGGAGATGTAAACAGGATATGCTGTAACTGTTCATGTCTAAATAGAGTCTCTATGATTAAATACTTGGGCCTGGTATCCTCACTTTGAGCAGGTGACTGCCAGGGTTAGAAAGCTTACTTGGATCTTCAAAACACTTAAGACACGTGGCCCCGACTAAAATGTTGAGGAGTGATAAGCGACCTAGAAACCTCCTTAACGAAATCTATTTTGCTCTAGGACAGTCCGTCCATCTGTATTGTATACCCATTTGGGGTGGCGCAGCTAAAACGAGATTTATATGGACGTGGAACGTGCACAACGAACACTTTTAAAGGTATTTTAAAAATAAAAGATACTCTACTAAAAATGAAACTCTACTATATGAAATCAGTAATTTACTCTCAGTTAGAAGACTAAGATACATAACCCAAACAACACGTATCTTACCGTACGAAAAGGAGGAAAGCCGTATGTCTAACTCGCTCGATTTCGTAATGCCAAAAAAAGATAGTCATACGACTTGTCGAATCGAAATCGAATCTAAGCGTTTGTGAATACGGGGGCTGATTCTATACAATAGGCGAGACGACAAAAAAAATCTAATTAGTCCGTCACCTAGATTATCAAAAAATATTTGACCCGTGTTTTTTCTTTTGTAAATTCTCAATACGTCACGCCATGGTATAATTTTTAGCTAGTTCTGACGTCACGAGCCCCACTCCCGAGTTTTAATGCGTTTTATCTATGTCACTAATCATTGATTAACAAAAACAAAAAATACGTGTCCATTAATTTCCAATACTCTAACTGACGGACTAAATAGATTTGCAATTTTTTGATACTGTCGTCATGCCGATAGTGTGTAAAATAATATTAACAAAGCATCCATTACATTAAATTATTGCCACATGTCAGCTAGCAGACACCAGTCATATACCTAAATATAGATTCAAGCAACCTGGCAAAAGAGGCCTGCCCGTTTACACGTGAAATGTAACGTTATACATAATAACCTACATAATACTCTTCATGATGTTAGGGTTTCTGAACAGTGAATGAATGATACATTTATTTGCAAGAATATAGGCAGTTAACATAAGTTCTTAATATCTATTGGTTTCACTATATTCGGCATTTCGGCCATACAAATATTGAGATTTTACATCTTGGTATACTAATAGCATACAGTATACACATTTAGTAAGTAGCAATTACATATAAATACTTATCATAATTAAAATTACAAACCAATTAATACAATTAAATATAATTAGACTCAAAAAAAAAAAAAAAAGCATGCATAAATTATTTTTTTTTTTTTACAAAAAAATAATAATTTATGCATATTAAAATATTGATCAATAATAACTATCTTAGTGTTGCAGTTTGCTTGCATCATGGGCTTACCGTAATGTTGGCCCCTAAGTACGCCACTGATAGTCATCCATATTCATACTCAATAATTGCTTTACATTTAACTCCTTTCTCCTCATTACATCTCAGCCGATTTCCAGACAACTTGTCTGTCATCGGTGCACTTTTAGACTTCCTCCTTGTATTTATGACCTATCTGCCACCTAGTCAATCAATAGTTATATCTTTATTTAAATAATTACACTACTTTTACACAAACTATAAATAATAATTAAAATATGTACAAGTAACAACCTGTAACCGTTACAGGGCGTCAAAAAATTCGTCCACATTGCTGTCAACAGGAAAAGTGCCCAGAAGGCTGGCAGCATTGCCACGTTGGATGGCAATGCTGATTCTTTGGCCAAAAAATAGGCCCGCCCTCTGGTCACGTGACAATAGTTAACTTAAACGCTATGTTTTATCAATAAGTAAAACGTAGCGTCTATGTTACATCACATTAATACTTCATTTTAGTGGAAATTAAGTATTCATGTAATGCTAGCTAGAATAAAAAGATATCGTATTGGCTCATCACCTTCCTCCCCTCGTCCCATTCTACCTGAGGTCGGCGCAACACGTTTTCTTCTTCCATGCTCCCCTGTCAGACGTCACGGCATCATTAACTCCTTTCTCTTTCATATCATTCCTCACGCAATCCATCCAGGCTAATCGTTTTAATAACCAACACATTAAATTTCACCCCTTAAAGCATCAACATCGCTAATTTTCCTATACCAACTAAAGTTACACCAAGGTCAGGTCGGCCTACGTGTGGCGGAGGCACGTGTTTGTCGCCGAAACGTAACAATCTTTTGTTTCTTCACCCTCCCCCATTTATTTGTGTCCGTTTCAACTTAGAAAAGTGTCAAACACTTCCCGTTATTTGCTTTCCTCGTGATTTACTTACTTTAAGAATATTAGTCAGTGTTTTTTTTTTTTTGAAAATGGGCTAAAATTAAATATTCTTTTTATCTTAGTAAATAATTAGAGTTCGCTCTTTCTTTGTTTTTGAAAAATTCATCATCATTTTGCTGCCATTGTCTCATTCTACTTGGGGTCGGCGCAACACGTTTTCTTCTTCCTTTCTCCCCTGTCAGACGTCGCGGCATCATTTACTCCTTTCTCTTTCATATCATTCCTCACACAATCGATCCATCTTTTCTCTGGTCTTCGTCTTCCTCTCCATCCATAAAGATTCATCTCTTAAAAATAAAATATAATATGAGGCTAACCTAACTACTACTTTTATTTATTTATAATAATAATAATAATATAATAATACCAGCCTATTACTGTCCCACTGCTGGGCAAAGGCCTCTTCTCATACAGAGAAGGCACTATTATTTATTTATACTTCATGCAAAATATTGGTACATATTATGTGGACTTAATGCCACAAGGAATTATCTACCAGTCAATCTTTGGGTTAAATAGGACAACATTGTGATAGGGTACAGAATCATTGTCTTCCTGTCTTTATCCGATGTTACTTAGAACCGGTGCAACACGTTTTTTCTTCTGGTACATCCTCCCCGCTGTTACTTTTTGTAGAGCAACGTTTCCAAGTGTTCGTTTCATTCGAAAGAAAAAAGTTATTTATTGTTAGTATATATGTTGCCGTGTTAGTATATGTTCCTAACTTTTGAAAACGGTCTAGACGTGGTAACAATTGATACTTAACATTGTTAGAGAATGTTACCTCAACACGGCAACGTAAAATAACATCTGTTAACTCAATTGCCGTGTCCGTCATCGCCTGATCAAACGAAAGTTACTCTTTGTTGTATTTTGTTAATTCATGTTATTGGCGTTATGAACACGATGAGTAACAAACAACAAATAGCAAAAAGTAGCCACAAAATTTACAGATTGTTACCTAATGTTACCGTGTTGCACAGTGTTGTTCCACACAAAATAACTACGGTGTGGATGCACCATTATAACACTTTTACTCCCGGCGAATCTGTCGAAAAATAAGAAAACAAAAGCCATTAATTATTCATAATTATCTCGGCTGCATTAGCAACTAAATGTACTCGTATGCTAGCTTCATAAAAATGGTTGACTTAGGTACATTTTTCATGTCTACATGAAATTTCAAGATGTTTTGAAAGCCTCCTTGTCTCAATAAACTCAATTTTTAGCGATTCGAATTCTGAAGATGGCTAAAAGCTGAGAACAGCATGTGTTTTTGTATTTAACTGTTTTTAATTCTAATATAATTGCTTTTTTTTTGTTCTTGTGAAAAAAAAAAAAAAAATAACTAACTATTTCTTATGATGTTAGATTAGCTTTAATTTTAAATAGACTACTCTCAAACCCAAGATTCTGTCTAATATAAAATAAAATCTAATATAAATAAAACAAGTTAATCTAAACACTAAACCAAAACCACTTCTACAACAAAAATGGAAAAAGAACTAACTTAAGAAAAGTTTATTGGTAATCATTACGTATAGCTTTCCCTTAAAATTAAGCAAAATGCACCTGAAATCTCAAAAAAGGTATCTTAAGAAAACCTACAACTATCTTGTCAGCAATGGTAGAACTTAACAGAGAAAACTTTTCCATCTGCATACTAATGAAGGCTACCTGAAGTGAGACGTGAAGTTGCATATTATTGTTAAATTGCTTCCCTATTTCCCAGGTTCAGAGCCGAACTAAAAATAGCATCTGGGGGTGGGCAGAGTCGTGCTGCGCATAACAGCAATTGGTCATACACCTATCGATCGAAATAAGCGCATGCGATATTTAGTTGTCTGCGGATCCCATACAGTGCAACGTTCCGGAGGAGAAAAAAATCAAATATGAAGGTGTGTGCCGTGATTACTTGCAAATACTGCCTGGAGGAGCAAAATGGTGAAGCTGAGGGAATAGACTTCCATCCGTAAGTAGAAATTCTTCACTTGACTTTAAAAAAATAGCCTGAAAATTACAACTCACCTTTCCCGGCGACCATTAATCTGTTGCATTGCGATAACTATACATTGCCGTTGATGTTCGCTCTCGATGTTCCTCGCGCTATCACAAAGGGCAGTGTATCACGCTGCGACCGATAGCACCGAGAACTCGAGGCACGTTTCATGGTGAGGGTCGAAGGCTAGAGGTGCCCCCATCATATGTTTATGAAGAAATTATCGATAAAGACAATGTATTGTGTCCTATTAGGAGTGTTTCTTGTGATTTGTGCTGTAGTGCGATGTTTTAGCATGTTTTGTGCGAATTTTGGAAACAATGGATACCCAGGTAATAGTTGTGAGACGCCATTTTGCGTAATATTTTCAGGTTATAGTGAATGTAGGTCATTCAAAGTTAAAATATCAAAGTGATTAGTGTGGTTTTAAAATTCTAATTAAGTAGTGTCAAAGCATTCTTTCTCGCGCAATGGAACTGTCAGGCGGTTCAAAAGCGTCTTCTCTTTGTTTAAAATAATGAGTTGCTAAATGCTAAATTTGGAAAAAAAAATGTAACCTACAGAACAAAGAGATCACGTCTGCGCAGGCTCGTATCAGAATCTCTTTTAGACAAATATGGCGACATTGGCTTCGACTGAAAAAAAAAGGAATCATCGATTGATAAATATTTTCAAATTATTCTAACTCTTCGTAAAATAAGGCCCATATTTTATTTGTGTAGGTGTGTCGTTACGCCTACTTTGGTCAACCATAATTAACTCATCTTTACTAAATATCGGATGGTATTGGTAACTGCTACGACTCGTAGCGCTGCGTAGTGCGTAGGTAGTTTTCGTAGCAAAGCTTCGTAGCGGAAGGCCTACGGTGCTACGAAGCTACGCCATTTGAAGACTGAAATAGCATAGAACGATTGGTAATGAGATGATTTAAAAATGCGTAAGCATTGCTACGAATCTTTAGTTCTCTTTACACTAAAATATGAACTAATGAGGAATGGTTATATAACTATTAGTCCCATGTAGGAACCGCGGCCACATTGAGATTTTTGAAGACCAACGTGTCCCTTTGTCAGACAGTCGTTTTTGGCTGTTGATGATGATACTACAAACAATGAAAACCAAACATTTTTGAAGACTGCTAGGTAAACATAACATTTAATTGTTACAGATTCCCGAAAGACAAAGAGGTCAGGGCGCAGTGGGTGGACATGACAGGCCGCGATTTTGAGCCGTCGAAGACAGACTATATATGCTCACGACACTTCCGTGAAAGCGATTACACCGTCAAGAGGTCTGGTAAGAAGTATTTGAAGACCTCGGCCATACCCTGCGAGTACGTCGTTTACCCTACCAGCGTCTTTGTAAGTATTTTTTTTAAACTACTACTAACTACTAGATGGGCATGTCCTAGAACAGAAATTGTGAAGACATGTGACCTCTACCATTCTGCTCTGGGTCTGCGTGTATTACTGCAGTGAGGACGTAATGGTCTAGCTTATGCCACGGGATCATACTAACTTTATAAAAAGTCCTATGTGTTAATCCAGGTAAAAAAAAAACAAAAACTAAAATAAAAAAAAACTATAAACTATCTGTGTGCCAAATTTCATCCAAAACCAGTCAGAAGTTTTGGCGTGAAAGAGTAACAAACATCCATCCATCCTCAGAAACTTTTGCATTTATAATATTAGTAGGAAGTTTTTTTTTTAATTGATTTAAGTTTTTAACTGATGGAATTTTTAAAGTCAGGCTTTTCCAATACTCAGAGGTATTCAAGGGAAGTAGTCTGTCCTATAATGTGTGGGCTTCGAGGAAAGCTCCGGGTTTCTTATTATGAGTCAGGGTAAAAACCAGATAGTGAGTTCCAGACATAAAGCCTATTTGGCCATCGGCAATCGGCATGGTATGGCGTTAATCTATTTGAAAAATAATGTTTTGATGCTGTGTTTAGTTTAATATTGTATTTTTATCCGACTTAAAAAAGAAGGTACAATTAGGACTTCTGTTAGACTTATTTATTTTCTAAAACATTCAATGCTTCATAAAAACATGATTTAAGATCCCTTCTCCCCACAAAATCACCAACTAAAACAATCAAAAGTTAAATTCAATACCCAATTTAAAATCACCCACGCCGCTGAGGGCACATCTCTACTGCCAGACTCCGCTAGATACATCTACGTGAGTGCTATAGTATGTCTCCTGTCTGGACTGTCCCTCGCAGTACCAGCACTCTGTGTCAATTGTAGAATGATGTGCGAACATTATGGACTAATAGATTCACTGGTTTACTACTGTGAATGTGTTCCGTGTGATTTCTTTCTCGTGTTTGTTTAGAGTAATGTGCGAGTGAGGTTAGTGCTGTCAGTTATATTGTTCCACACCGGTATTACTTATTGCGTTGTTTGTTAGTGCAAGTTATTGTTGTAAGAGTTCATTTATAACCGACTTCAAAAAAGAGGAGGTTATCAATTCGTCAGATTTTTTTTTTGTGTTTATGTTCAGCGATATCTTTGCCATTTGTGAACCGTATTTGATGGTTACTTTTTTGTTTGGAAGAATATAATTTCGCGGTGGTCCCGTTTAAGTTTGGTGAAGACCTGATGCTGATCTTCGAAGAAAAACAAACAAGTTTTTTAGACACATCTGTGACGCAGAAAACTAAAAGAGTGGTGGGATAGAGAGGAAGGCCAAATAGAAGATGGATCGATTGTGTGAGGAATGATATGAAAGAGAAAGGAGTAAAAGATGCTGTGACGTCTGTCAGGGGAGAATGGAAGAAGAATACGTGTTGCACCGACCCCAAGTAACATGGTACAGGTAGATGATGAGGTAGGCACATGTGTGCCTAAACTTTCGCAGATTACAGGCCTGATATTAATATGTTGATTGGTATGACAGTTAATGATTTTTTAATTAAGAGTGCTTTAACTCTAAAAGTATTAATTACACCACCACGGTTTTACCCTCGTAGTTCCCGTTCCCGTGGGAGTACGGGGATAAAATATAACCAAAGTTACTCGCTGATAATGTAGCTATCCATTGCTGGAAAAATTTTTCAAATCGGTCTTGTAGTTTTTAAGTTAATTCGTTACATACAAAAATACAAATCTTTCCTCTTTATAATATTATAGTTTAAACAGGATGGAATTTAATTTCAATGCCACCTGAAAGGAAAGTACTCGAAATACTGTAGATAGCAAATTTTACTCAAAGGAAATATTCCTTTTTTTTTAAAAAAGAAAAGCGAATTTTCGAAAATCTGTGAATGCAGATTTGTTTTTTTTTTTTTTTTTTTTTTTTTAATAAAGGAATGTTTTCTAAGAGTAAAATTTGCTAACTCCAGTATTTAGAGTACTTTCCCTACAGGTGGTATTGAAAACTTCCATCCTGTATAGTATAGATAATGTATAAAAACTTTGTTTAAATAAATAATCAAATAAATTCAGTTAGCAATGTCAGGCTACAATTTACATCTTACAATAATATTAATTTATCTGTAGGGTACACAAAGAATGATTTCTTATCAATTGAGAAACAGACATCCTAATTACAGCAATATAATATTAGGTACAAAATGGGAAGAGCTCATTGGTTATGTAAAAATCCACATAGTTGTCAATGGGATTACCAGCTGACAGCGTTGAGGAGTTTCGATGCCCTTTTATAGTTTGTTGTTAGTTTACTTCATAGTTTATAAATATTTAATAAAACATAAATTAATTAAAATTATATATATTTTCAATTAAAGTTTTTTTTAAATTTAATAGTTGTTAAAAAAAACAGTTAATATACGCTCTAAAATAGCTTTATAGGTTAGACCAGAGGCTCATCTCCTCTTATCCTTCTCTAATTATAACAACACTTACAACAATTGATTAACATTGCTTTTAACACGTTTATTTTAGCATGACTCTGAGACTTCTGAGGAATCAAACGAAGCGGCGGCGGTGAAGGAAGAACCTCTAGAACCACCGGAGGAAGAGGAAGCTTCAAGAGCAGAGGATTTCTTTTTCGACGAGCCTACAAGCCATAGGAGCCCCGACGAGCAGCCAGTGTGCATGTTGTCAACATGTTCCCAACCTTGGGAATACTTTTTAGTAAGTTTTGCTGAAATATACTACATTTTTCCGGACGATTTCAATAAACTTCGACAGTCATTATTGTACTCATCATTATGAACAACTTTTACTATGGGACCAAACCCTGAATCGCGAAAAAAAATCAGCTGTTCCCTACAATTATGTTCGCATAACTCGTCAAAATGTATGGAACAGATGATTTTTTCAGACGATTCATGGTTTGGTCGCATAGTAAAAGTTGTTCATTATGATGAGTACAATGATCGGTCGAAGTTTATCGATATCGTCCGTAATATATACAATGCAGCTGTGCGTTTTGCTGCGCTCGTGTTCTTAAGATTTAATTGATAAGTATAAAGTTTTTTAGAAATGTTTTAAGGTTCTTATTTGTAAGGTTTTTATTTTAAGCTTTGTTGAATTTTCTTAGTGTTGCCATTGTGCTAAGCTTGTGCTATTTATTAATTTATTTAAAATAGGTACGCCAGCAGTACAATACATTTTGCATTCAACGATAAATGTAAACTGGTTAGGGTCTTATGTAAATACCAGGTATGTAGGTAAGTTGTAGAAATAAAATGTAACAAAATTAATTGGTTACTTATCACATTATAACATAACATAGATCGTTAGCTAGTGGGTTATTGCAATTTTAGATTATAACTCATTGTTAGTGTGTTCTCATCTATCAAAGTGCCAATATTGACACATAATAAAAAACTTTTCTGCAAAAAAGAAATCAGTCGGTGGCAAAAATTGGATCAAACTTACCGACTTCTGCAGCTGTAGTACACTGTAAAACAAGGGGCTAAAATGACCCATTATATACGAGGGACTAAATAGGAACCGAGTTATAATGGGATTTTAGCGCCGTGTGTTACACTGTACTTTTCACTATGAGTGCGAGAAAAATAGTCAATTTAGTCAGACGGACAGACAGACGGACAGACAGACGGACAGACAGACGGACAGACAGACGGACAGACAGACGGACGGACAGACAGACGGACAGACAGACGGACAGACAGACGGACAGACAGACGGACAGACAGACGGACAGACAGACGGACGGACAGACAGACGGACAGACAGACGGACAGACAGACGGACAGACAGACGTGCAGACAGACGGACAGACAGACGGACAGACAGACGGACAGACAGACGGACAGACAGATGGACAGCGGAGTCTTAGTAATAGGGTCAAGTTTTTACCCTTTGGAGTTTGTCTATGTCATATGAAGGAAATTAAAAAACTAATTACTTTTACTCCCTAGAGTTCACTTTAATCCCGCTTCGTAGGGCTATAATGGCGTAGTTTTAGAGCACGAGTGAAAAAGTTATTTTTCACTTTTTGTTGTTTTTTGAAGTCGGTTTTTACTTTTTCGTTTTTAGCTGTAATAACCTACACAATTTTTTCCTATGCATTAATTTTACATTGATAACAAAACATTTCATAGTAATAGGCTTATCCCCAATAAAATGGAACTCAAGCATAACTGGCGATATTTGGGGATATTATAACCCCTTCAAAGCATACAGACGTGTTGTTATGTTAAGGAATTGTGTTAGAAATACAATATCCAAGCGATTACAGCAATTACGACGGATTCCTATCTGTTTATCTCCGAAGATCAGAATCAAAATGTCACCAAATTAAAATGGGACCACTGTAAAATAATAGTATTTCAAATAAAAAAAAGATCACTGAAATCGGTTCACAATTGGCGAAGATAGAAGAATAAGAAGAGAAAAAAAATATTAAGTGCCCACAAAATTTGAGGGCTGCCCTTAATTTTGTGGGATCCCATCTTCAGATCTTGACATATACCTTCCACCATCAGCTCAGCAACATGAGATGATGAGTACCAGGCATAATGCCTATGTGTGCCTATAACATATAAAGAGTTCTCTCGATTTCTCCAGGATCCCATCATCAGATTCTGACCATGGTAGCTGTGAGAGGATTATTATTATGTAGCAACACTAATATGGAGTTTGTATTAATCTATGGTACGCCGGCTGAGAGATCGCTCTGGACCGCGGATTGGCTTGCAACGTTATAACATTAAGTCTCACCTGATAATTGTAATACTAATAAATACGTAATAACTATAGCTATTGAGAGGTGTTTCAATTATATAAAACACATCTTACAGCAGCACATGGGAAGTGTACTGTTTCAAACAAGGCCCATAAAAGCTGAAGGTTGCCCTTAATTTTCCTGGGATCCCACCATTAGTTCAGCAACATGAGATTGTGATTACCAGGCACAAATATCTGAATTTCGTTAGAAAGTATATATGAAAAATATTGTATGTGCCTATAAGATTTGAGCGTTGCCCTCGATTTCCCTGGGATTCCATCATCAGATTCTGATTTGGTGACAATGGGAACACCTCAAGTGTAGGTATAGGTTTTTGAAAATAAAAAAAAAAATAATTTCGAAAATCGATCCACAATATTTATTTTTATATATATATTTTTTTTTTTTTTTTTTTTTATATATATTTTTTTTTTTTTATTTCTCACCGCTAACATAGTTCTTAAGTACTCTTTTACTAACCCTTATGGACCTTGTTGTTCGAAATAAATAATTATTTGATTTTGATTTGATTTGAATATTGGCGGAGAAATCGGTGGACATGCATAAAACAAATGGTGGTCTGTAAAGTCGGTTTACCGACGATAATTTTACCTGATAACGTCATACGAAAACATTGATGAAAAATTGCTTACTTTTATGAATTGAATTGAATTATTATAATTTTGTATAATACAAAGAAGGAGTTACTTAATTGAAAATTACAATTTTTTCGATAAATTTTCATTTATTTGAAAAAAAAACAAAATTTCATCCCTCTTTTAACCCCTTTCAGGATTTAAATTCTAACAACACCGTTGCGTTATCTTCCAACAACACGCCTAGATTAGTACATTTTTATACAAGTGGAGAAAGTTTGTTATTGCATTCGAGGCGAAATTAACTCCCGAGCCGTAGTCGATGTTGTTTTTGAGCCGCGAACTGCAATAACAAACGTCCACGTGTATCAAACGACGTTTTTTAATACACTTTTGAAAAAATAAAATAAAAGAACGAAAAATATTGTTGTCATGAATTGGAAACTATAATTTAAATTTTCTTTTTTTCCGCGCTTTGCGTTCGCCAGGTTGAAGGAGAAGCAAAAAGAAAGAAAGAAAAAGCATTTATCAGCCCGCACAGGACAAAACACATAAAATAAAATGGTGAAATAATCAACTAATAAAAATTAAACAAGGTATAAACCGCTATACAGCCTAATATGAAAAATAGAAAATTCAAATGTTTTTGAGTTTAGAACACAAATAAATGTTAATTTGTTCATAAACGTTTTTATTGTAATAATCATGGTTTTTTATGTTAATTCTATTTAAAAACATTATTTAAATATTCAAAAAATATTAACGCCGTAAAGACGCATATCTCTTTGCCGAGTTTAAAAAAAGACAATCACCTCCGAATAGAGAGAACCGTCTCGCGCCAGTTTCATTTTGGAACTTGGCACCGGCAAGTGCGAAAATGAAACTGGCGCGAGGCGGCTGTGAATAGAGGCATTGAACCAATTTGGACTAAATATAGGTATAAGTTACCTGTGGCAATTTTCATTCACACACGTGTTGGAAAATGAAAAATCGCACTCGTGTGAAATACATTGCATTGTGAACCTAATCTTAGTGCGATATGAACGATATGAAACCATGCGAGGAAGTGTATTGAAAAAAAAATTGTGTGATTTTTACTTCGAAAATTAAGGACTTTCCATACACAACTTCATCCCCTTTTTTAACCCTTTGGGGGTGGAATTATCAAAAACGCAATAAATTATTTTTAAATCGTCAGCCTTTTTTTTATTTTAGGATGGGAAATCATCAAATAACTCCTCCCGCTCTGGGCGGAGCAGGAGGGAGTGTCAGACTTTTACTGACTAAAATCCATCCATGATCGTTCCTCGCCCTTTGTGTTCCGGGGCCACGGTATCTCTTTCGAATAGTCCCGCAGCCCCGGCAGGCTTCGGCCCTTGCGGGCCCCTTCCCTATTGCTGACTCTCTTTGAGGCGCGCGTGGAACACGAACGCGCCGTCGACACGGCCTGTCGTCATGAGACTTACGGACGGCGAGCTAGCCCATAGCTCCCCGTCCACAGGCCCGCACCTACGGTGGCCGGAAGCCACCACGTGGCCCCCGACGCCCGGGGCGTCTCCCGCGGTGGCCGGGACGTGAGGATCTCTCCCTCTCACGTTCCGCCACCTCCTTCGCTAGCATGACTGCTTCGTAGAAGGGAAAACGGCGTCCCATTCCGTCTCGCTCCGGACCATGGCCCGAACCAGGGCCGGAAGCGAGAGGTCGCCGCCGCCGATCGCCACCTCGAGGACACGGCGGTGCTCCACGATCGAGTCGATCCTCGCAATGGAAACACCCGGGCGTCTCCTCCCGCCCGATTCGGTGCAGGAACTTACCGAAACATCCGTGTCCGGTAAGAACCTGTTCAATCGTCGACCTAAAGACAAAATTTTAAGATCCTAACTTTAAATCTGACGGACTTTCATACAAACTTTTATTCCCTATTTAACTCCCTTAGGGGATGAATTTCGAAAAATCCTTCCTTATTCCTTGTCTACATTATAAAGGGAACCACTGCGCAAGATTTCAGTTTTCTAGGTCCAAGGGCTTGGGCTGGGCGTTGATCGCTGGATCGGAACAGTGTGACACTTTTTCGTGCGTGCAGCCGGTGTTGAACAGTCGAACATAGAACCTCTTCCTTTTTTTGAATTCGGTTAAGAATATCACACGCGGACAAGAAGAAGTCTAGCCTTTATAGTAAAGCAAGCAACTAATCCAAATTTATCATTGTTTAATTTCTCAAAGAACGCTTTCTCAAATATACCTTAAGTACTTACTCATATTTAGATTCAATTGTTTGCTCGATTTCACAACATTTAATACAAACTACTTATCTTTGTTTTTAGAATGGGCAACAGTTCAGCCTCCAGCCGCCGTATTTTGAAGAAGCGCGGGACGGATTTTCAGAGGAGCGGGATGTTGGCGTACGTATGTTTGGTTAAACGCACTAATCTTAGGAACTACTGGTTTGAATTGAAAAAATATTTTAGTGTTTGGTAGCCCATTTATCGCGAAAGGTTATAAGGCTATATAAAACGCACGCTACGACCAAAAGGAGCCGAGCATCAATGAAAAATGTTGCAAATACCACTAGATAATATTATAATAAGAAGACGTAATAAACAAGAATATTCAATATCTACCGGGATTTCATGATATCCCTAGGGATTTCGTGAAATCCCTGATATCCTCATTTCCCTGCGACATATACAAGGGGGCTAAACAAGGTGTTAACGGACCTTTCACGAAGCCGTCAACTAAGCATGTCAATCAAACTAAGTAACTCTGTCCAAAAGTCGGTCCAGGCGTTTTGGAGATTAGTCGGAACAAACAAACAGAACAGTAAAAAGCTGTTTTTTTTTAAATTACGAACAGTCATTTTTTTTGTATAGATTGTTCGTTTATAGTTATGTTACGTTTTCCAAATCACCTCTGCGTAATATGTAAAATATTTTACTCTTTTATGTCCAGTCGGCGATTAACCCGTATCCGGGTGTGGACTTAGGGCCACACTTACAACATCTACCACTGCCTCGGACGCCAGACCCCCCACACATTGTCTATGATGAGGACACTCAAGAGAGTGTGGACAGAGTGTCGAGTAGAGAGAAACTACAAACAATAAAAAAAATAGTCTCAAAGCGGAAATCCAGTAAGAAGGTAAGACGATAATCATTTTTTATGCTTATAGTAGCTGCCAGTCACGATGACAAAAGCGGTCATTGACCCACCTACATTTATTAAAGTTCTTTACTTCGAAAATCAAAAATAAGCCATCTATCGTGATCTTCAACATTTTTTCTAATTAAAAACGATACAAATGGTTCGTTTGTTTTGGTTCGTACGAAGAGATATTAGTGAAAGGGCAATGACCGCTATTGTCATCTAAACTGGCACCAACTATAGCACCCGCAGCGATTATATTCACCGGCAGATGGTGATTTCAAAATGGCGTCCACGTATAGATTATGACAGGTGATATTTTGCCAGCGAGGTCTAGGGCTTTTACGTATCTCTGTTGACAGCTCGAAATGATATTATATGGGCTCAGTGTCCATCAATTAACTGTCAAAAGGTTAGTTTCGTATTATGTATGACCCTCTTAGTCACCGTAAAGTGATATCCACTCAGTGTGATACGTAATACCAATATTATGACATTCACGGTTGTCATCAAAGTTCGGTGTACAACCGAAGCTTGATAGTCACTGGATATCAGAAAGATACGTAATAGCCCTGCTGAACCCGGATGTGCAAGCTACAAGGGTATTTTGGCGCCTGCAGCTTCTTTCTTGCGATTGATTCCCAGTAGTTTTGCGATGCCTAGAGGACGTTTTAGTTGGCTAGTTTTTAACCGACTTCCAAAAGGAGGAGGTTATCAATTCGTCCGTTTTTTTTTCATCTTGAATAACGATGATAATATTAGACTATTTCACCCTTAATACATTGCCTAAGAACCAAAAATTGAACCAATTGACGATTAATTGTCCGACGTACAGATATGGCCGCGGAAATGTACCTATCCGACTTTTTTCATCTATTAGTTGACGCGTGTTCGTGTTTAGCCAACAGATAAATAGTCCAACGTCTGTTTAGCGCTTTAGTTTCGTTATAAAAAAAACTTTATTAAATTAATTTTTGATTGTCATCACGAACATTCGAGAAAAACATCGAAACATCTCCTTATTTATAGCACATCTACTCTATCCCTCTTCCCAATTCAACCCCCTAGCAACACCCTATGCCTGGGGTCGCTAAAGCCACCCTCACCCGCCCAATTATTTTTTACTAAACAGATATTCCATTACGGTACTCATCGTGTATCTACACTAATGTTATAAATAATGTAAGCTTGTATGTTTGGATAAAAGAGGTAATCTCAGAAACTCCTATCCAATTTCAAAATATCCATCTCTGATTGAACGTTACACTATTCCTGAAAGCCGTAAGGCATATTTTTTCGACATTGACGGCGTCGCGGGCAGATGCCAGTCAGACACACATTGAGAATGAAGGACAATAAATTGATAAACCTTAACATGCCACGAGTGCAAGTGTGCACAACATTCAAAAAGATTAGGCAACAATTTCGTACGGTACGGTCAAACCAGTACGGTTTAATTCCGGACGCGGCTCCAGACTTTGGACATAACTTGAAAAAAAAAATTGTTTCATTTCATAGAGATTTTTTTAAATAAAAATCTACCCCATGGGAAGTCGTCGCTTTTGTGAGTTCCTGTTATCAGCGTCGAAGGAGCATATTACACAATATTTCATTTTCATCGTATTCACATGAGCGCTTCTTTCAAACTTCTCAAAAGATACTGATGCTTTTAAGATAGCAAGTAAAAAAGCAGCACTCAAAAAGTGCTCGTGTGAATGAAATCTTTTTGGAGAGAACCATTTACTCGCTGACCACGGAGTAATAAGCAAATCGAGTCAGCACTACGTTTGTTAAGTTGCACTGACAAGGGCGTTTTGGTTTAACCAAATGACCAATAACGTTGTAATCTCATGAGTGATCTATTCAGACTTCAATAATTTTCTTCATAAATACGACCATCAGCACTCCTTTCCCTTACTATTCTCTGTTGTGTACAATATCCCACCATTATCATTTCTTCTCATTGTTTTATATTGTTGTAGCTCATTGCCGCGGCCCTCGCTGTGGTTGATGAGGCAAGAAGCCTCAAACTCAAACTACAAATCGGAGCTATGAACGACCGAGACAAGGCAAATGCCTTAATCGCTCTGCAAAATAAACAGATTGCAAAACTAACCGTTTTATACAAAAGACAAAGAAAGAAACTCAAAAAGATTTCTGCTGTCTTACGTGAAGTAAATATAAATATATATTTTTTATTGTTAATATTTAACATTTATTAAAATATACTTATATTTTGATCAGGTTTAGTAAACATGCTTAAAAGATAATGCACACGACAGTAAATCCTACCACGGAGTAGTAAGCAGTTGCCTGTGAATTTTGTTAATTTCGATAATTTGTCTACAATCAAAGTCAATTTTAAAATGCGAGCTGGGTGCAAATGTACCCTTCATAGACGAAGGGGACGTCCTAGATTCAGAAACTTTACACTCAAAAATAAGTAACTGTTGATGCTTTTACCGTGTTCAACGAAGCATCTCATATATCATACCAACAGTATAGTATTGTATAAACTGGTAACCCGCTTATCACATGATCTGTCCACGAAGTAGACACAATAGTTAAACAATGGCATCTCGACCAAATTGGTCATTTGACAGATCATGATTTATGGTAATAATAATAATAAAAATCTTTATTTATACAAAAACCTTCAACATTGCTTAAAGACTAGGTCACATGAATCAGTGAATTAAAGGTCATACAGTTAGAGTAACCCTGGTTCCCAAACTAAGAGATCCTATGACTTAGGAGTCAGTCAATGGTGGCTTCTACACTACTCGCCATCCTGAGAACACGCAAAAATACTGCATCTTGACGTCAGGCAGAAGCCAGAACACCGTCTGGTCGGTAAATCTTCCTTTTTCCACGGAGGATGCTGAACTTTACACCTCCTTGTACCTTATGATGATCTGATGAGACAGTCTCTTAGTCAGGGTAATCATTTCGAAATAAATCGTACCATAGTGACATTTGGTAAAAGTTGATTTGTTGGGCTTTGGTCTATAGCTAACAACTTGGCCCAACCATGAAGTTAGCACTCGCAAAAGGCGATTGAGTTAATATACTTGATCACTTTTGGTCACAACTGGATCCAATAAGTGTGTTCCTGTTTCATTATTATTTTTATTTGGTGTTTTATCACTTTAGATTTTTTTATTTGGTGATTTATCACTTGCCATAGGTGCATCAAATAGACATGAGCACCCACGGGGTAGTCTAAAAGCCGGCGAGTAAGCCTCTGTCTATTGTACTCTGTCTTCGATTCAACCCCATCCTTAGCCACCCCATGGGCAAAATGGATTTGCACGTGTACATTTGTACAACCTAGTAACAGCCCTGATTTAATACGGGATCAGCATCAATTAACGACTTACATTATTGTTTGCGATCATCATTATAAGCTATCTTTCTCTTTGTTTACTCCTCCGTGTTTGTATTAAGTACAGATTTTATAGGTAGGTACTTTTCATTATTTTTTTCTAAAAGCTGCGGTTTGTATAATTTCAAGACACGTTTTTATATAAAGTACGTAACGTTTTGTATGTAAATATGCCGAAAGGATTGGCTAAACAGTCTAGTTGTTAGTGCATTATCTGCTAAAATATACATAGATATCGGCATCGTCTCCCAACCAGGAGCCACATCCTGTTTTAAGGATCTCCCAATACAACGAAGACTCTACTCGTGACTTATCAGCAAAAACTTAAAACTTAACTTCGGGGCTCACAGGCGCGATGTAGTATTTTGAAAATGACCCTCAAACTTTTGTACCATGTAGTAAAATTCGGACGTGAGACTGCAATAGTGTTGGGAAACGATTGCTAATTATGTAGTGTGGGTTTCTCTTTACCTATAACTTTCGATACTTGTTTTAGTAAAACACTAACGCTATGTCTTTCTATTTCAGAAGTAGGCTTCTTCGACGACTACAGGGCGGAGTATTAGCTTTAAGTCTCACCACTCTTTTCTCCGATAACACCACAGAACTTTGCTCAAGTAGGAGTATTGTGTGCTTCTTGCGGTCTTAATGACCCATCTGTCACTTTCTTGAGCTTTACTTAAATAAGAAGAAGTAGATAGTCAGAATGACAATGAATGTCAGAATGACAAAGTATGTCAGAATGACATATATTTGATGTATACGAGCAGAAGTGAATGTCGTGTCCCCGCTATCCCTTTAAGCAGTTGATGGGGCAAAACCTGGCTCAGTGGATAATTCCTGAAAAGTCGGAAAATATTTTATTACGCCTGCGTTTAATTTTGAGTAGTGTTAACGGAGAACCGGGCTTAACTGATTAAAAAAAACAAACAAGTACAAATTCCACTACACAAATAAGACTTTAAAAATAACCTCAGAAAACTTTAGTTGAAAAGCTCCTCCAAATGCAGGGAAAATACCAGAAGATTTGATTACTATCTATTACTGAGCTTAGGAACATGTATCTACATGAGCCCTGAAACTGTTAATTTAGAATAAAGGTAGCTATATATACCTGTTGTTAGTTTACACTGCATACATAATATATTTACGTACTGGCTGAAGTCTGACTGTAAGAAGATCTACTGTCAAATACAATACAATGACGGAAAAGCTTTGGAAAATGCTGAAGCACCAAGCTATCGAAAGAAAAGAACATCGAAATAAACAAACCATGACCCGTATGAAGAAGACTTAGCCATTTATACAACATATCTATCTGCTCCTAACATGCTTTTGATGTTAACTATTAAATAATATTAGTTATTACTATTAAATAATAATAGTTATTGATAAGAAGATGGCAGCCTCGCACTAGGCTAGAGCGCCATGTAAAATAAAATCGATGTTTTTTAATTATAAGGAATGACAAAGCGAGATAAAGACGTCCTATAAGGTATTTCTTTTGTCCATTAGAAGATTGGAAGTTTATTTTTATAAATAAAAACCTATAAAAATTTAATGCTAATGTGGAAAAGATCGCAGATGTAAAATCATGGATTTTGGAGAAATGTGGAAAAACTTAATTTATATTGAAGAGATCAAAAATTTTAATGCTTGGAATAAAATCTTGAAATATTTAATAGGTGCTTCACCTATTAAATATTTTATCCTGGAATTGTTGGACCACGTAAGAAGAAATTAACACTCTTCCAGGTAATTATCCACACACACACCCCTAACTTGGTAAATAATTGTGCCATAGTCTATATTACAGGGTGGAATTTTTTAATGCCATCTGGAGGGTAAGTAGGTACTCTAAATACTGGAGATAGCAAATTTTACTCAAAGGAAACTCCTTTTATGTTTAAAAAGAAACCAATCTGCATTCACATATTTTCTAAAATTCTCTTGCTTAATTTTACTCGGGAATCGAACCCACTAAAGTTCGAAAAAATAACATCCTGTCAGGTATTTTTTATATACATCAATCGATAGGTTCAATCATATGGATCAAATCTCTCGAAAAAACATGATAAATGAAAATCTAAACTTATAAAAAAAAACAATTTATTTTTTCAGGACTTCAAAAATGGTGATAAGTGGATGGCAACGCAATGAAGGACCATTACAGAAACGATCCGTCCAGAGCCGTGGAACTGGAACAGGGTCCCTGTATGATAATCTCGCTTAACGACGGACTAACTTAAGACCTACTATACAATTATTGAAATTGTTAAATGTAGTGTATACTCGATGTTTGATTATAATTGATTCGGGTACCTATACCCGACTGTAAATAATATTTTATTGGTGTATAAAAATGTGTGAAAATGTCAGTTGTCTTAGTTTATTTATTAACTGCCGATCCGCCCCTGCTTCGGACGTCGCCACTTTTCGGGTCCATAACTCCTATCTTTCTAGCTGAAACCAACCATACACATTGGCAATTTCATTCAAATCGGTTGGGTAGACTTAAATATTTATGTACGAACATATTAGTGATTAGTGACATGTGATTTTTAAACAGGACATTATTCTGAACCGACCCACAAAGAATCATTTCGGTTACAAAACTGCAATACCAACACGGTTAAAATGTATGGAACAGCAGATTTTTTACGATTCCGTAGTCCTGACAAGGAACCCTTATAGTTTCGTCATGTCCGTCTGTCTGTCCGAGGTTTTGCTAAGAGACCGTTAGTACTAGAAAGCTGTAATTTTGTAGAGGTTTGTACCTCTTTGTTGGCGTTAACGATATCGTTAACGCCAACAAAGAGGTAAAATAAAATTCAAGAAAATATTTTTTTTTAGGGTAGCTCCCCTACATGTGAAGTGGGGATGAATTTTTTTTCGTCGTCTACCCCATCGGGTGTATGTCATTGAATAGGTCTTTTAAAATGGCCTAGGGGAAAACTTCAAAATGATAGTGCATTTTATGAACTTTAAAGGAAAACTATAGCGGTTGAGATAACTTTATTAGTCTAGCAGTAATAGTCGTTGAACTTGGGTGTTGGATAATTTTGTACCAAATACAAAATCCTTAGAATAAGTAGTTGCTTGTTTAGAACGGGTAAAGACTTGCATTGAAAAACAAAATATAAAATAAAAAAACATAATAAATTATCATAATTTTCACAAAGCTGCCGCTAGATGGCGCTGTACCAACGGGTTCGTTCTATATTGTGATAACGGGCTACTACGGAACCCTACTTTTAAATTACCCTTTAATTATTCATGATAAATTTCTAAGTGGAGGGGTTCAGAGGAGAATTACCCTTTAATTATTCATGATAAATTTCTATGTGGAGAGGTTCAGAATAATGTACCTACTGAATACGTGTAACCGTTTAAGTGTGGGTGTCGCTTCCACCTTGAATACTGATACTGTTAGCCTGCGTCATTCTACTGCTGGGCAAAGGCCTCCCTGCCTTCCAGTTGTTTAGATCCAGGGCTAATGTGAACCACAGGAAGGGGTCCGATAGAGCCGACGCCTGCCGGGGCTGCGGGACTGTTCGAAAGAGATACCGCGGCTCCGGAACACAAAGAGCAATGAAGGAATATGGATGGGTTTTAGTCAGTAAAAGTCTGACACTCCCTTCCGCTCCGCCCAGAGCGGGAGGGGTCATTTGATGAGGTCCCAACAAAAAAAAAATGGTCATTGGTTTGGTTCAGTTCGTAACTAACACAAATTACTGACGTTGCTCAAAAAGCCGCTAAGTTGAAGTGGGACTGGTTTGGCCACGTCTGCCGCATGTACAATGAGCTGTAGGCCAAAATAACAACGTTGTGGAGTCCTGACACATCCAGAAGGCGTCGCAACAGACCTCGTACAAGATGAAGGGATTTTTTATGTATTAAGAAGATTACATAAATATTCATTTCAACACCAACCATGACACATTCACACCTTTACATCGGCGAGCAGGTGTGACGAAACAAAAACAGCAACTCAAACAGAGAAATAGGTACATTTATTGGGTATTTTAAGCACAATCGCGGACGGTTGCGGTTGAGGTTGAAAAACAAGCGGGTGACCCAACTTTGAAAGGACAAGGCAGGAAATGACGCGAAAGGTCTCAATTTTAAGAGGACGCATTGGAAATTTTGGAGTCAATGATCTCAATTTTGTCAGTAAAATATTACAAAACGAATGAAACTATAAGTTGGTGTGTGAATTCATGATGAAAACCTTATTTTGTTAGTTTTCAATATATGATTTTTTGAACTTTTAAAGATATTTACATCTTATGGGCAAACGGGACTGATTTAAGCCTCTTAACTTTCTCCGTAGATGAGTCTATACATACTCTTTAAAATTGAGAAGGAATTTCTCAAATTATCGTTTCCAACTAAATTAAATAACAAAAACCATTTCGTCGTATAAGTCCTTTAGTTATAAGATGGCAATCCTCACCCCGCTCAGACGCTCAGTCCCGGGGCGCGCGTGCCCGGTTTTAGAAAAATGCGTCGTCGCCTTAATCAACATACAGCCTGAAATGGACCTGCAAATAGCAAAAATCCTTAAAAAATTTACTACCCTGGCGCTTACCCCTTAAGTTCCATGTAATAGGGGCGAGCCCATTTCCATCAATCGGGTACAAATACAGACGCTGTGGCTGCTGCTGAAGAGTTCCTGATAAAAAGACCAAGGACACTTTACTCGACCTGGGAATCGAACGGAGGACCTCGTGCTCAGCAATCGCTCTTACGACCACTAGACAAACCCTAAATAGGTATATAGTAAGTAATTAGCCAACAAGTTTGATTAATTTCAAAGTAACTCTGTCAGCCTGTTGTCGATACCATTAAGGTATTCACACATTAGTGACTCGACTAAAATCAAGCATTAGTAGTAACTTCGACATGGCAATACAATATTTACTCAAGTCGATGTGGGTGTGGAGTTTGGCGGCTGAACGGATTTCAATAAAAAGAGAAAGGCTCGGCTCCATCACTAAATCAAAGTAAAGGCTATGTAACAAAAACAAAATAAACATACCTCAATCGCAACTTAAAATGCACTCAACCGGCCCTTTAGTTATGTCCACAAAAATTTATAATAAATTGCCAAATGACATTCGAGAAGTATACAAAACAAATGTTTTTATTAATAAATTGAAACAATTTCTGGAATCCAAGGCATACTACTCAGTATAGGAGACATAGATGACAAATCGATTTCAAAATAAAACTATTCGCTCTCATTATAATACGAGATGTAGGAAACCAAATATGAAAATATAAATATGTCGGGTTGTCAGGATTTTATTTCGTTAGGCTCAAGCATTATGTGGGCAGAAGATGGGTTTCGTGCAATGAAAACACACAGGATGCGATACACTAACTATCAACGTATTTTATTTCACATAGGCCTAATGGTGCACGGTTCGGGGTGGTCGTTTCCATGGAGAAGAACCGGCAAGAAACTCCATGGTTACTCTTTTCAAACAGATACACTGAGTAAACTAACAAATTACTTGACATTACACTTTCACACCAATAACACTAGGCACAATGAATCGGCTACAGTTTCAAGACGTCTCAACTCCGCTGCGATCAGAACCAGAATGTCTTCCTCGCCACGTGCTGTTAACATTAGGACTCTGTACAAGCACGCCATGGTGGGGTAGACTGGTAAGTAGGTCGCGTGATGTCGCCACTGGCGCGCTTTCGATCCATTCGCCCGTCCGTACTCATGACCGGATCCGACAAATACATAAACAATAATATAATTTAATATTAATGAAACATAGTTCTAATAATTGCATAATAATTATCTAGATTATTCTAATACAATACATAAATATAAATTATTAATATAATATAATACACCTAATGCACAGATCTAATATTCTAATAATTTATAAATTCATAATTATACACCCAGTAACACATTTAATAACTTATAAATAATATTATTAAATTGCTACTTAGCCCTCTTTCTCTCTCGTAATGTTGCTGTGCCCGACAGGGTCCATATTGATTTTTTTATTATTTGATTACACCATGTAGGTAATACATATATGGAATGCAATAAAGATTTGAGATTGAAGGAGGACTTATATAGAATGTCTCCACTGAATATTTGGCGGAATTTGGCAATTCAGGAATCGAGTTAAATGGTAAAAGTGAGAAGAACGGACGAAAACGAATGAGTGTCTCTACATAATTTACTTGTGAGATAGGTGACTATCGGTGTAATATTTCTACCGTCTTTTTTTTATCTGTTGGCTTGTCACTCAATTAGTGAAACGCACAAAGCACCCTTCTGCCCGCGTAGCATCACCACCGTGGAAACGGGTTTCTTCTTAGAAAGAATCGACGAATCTTTCGTTCATCTGTCATTGAATCGACAAAATGACTATCTCTGTCGCCCAGTGGTTCCCAACCTTTCTTGGACCAGGGACCACTTTGGTGTCTTTAATGTTAGCAGGAGCCTTAAGCTTCTCGATAAAAATGGTATGAGAACCTTGAGAATTAAGATAGTGAAGGATACAAAAGCGATCGAAGTCAGCTTGAAAAAATTTGCAATCAATCATACCGAAATAGGAATAAATTTATATTTTCAATTAAAATTAGCACCTCGCCTCTGATAGGTTCAATTATGTTGGGTTGATCTTCTGTACAAGTAAAAAAGTAGATTTTAACCATTCGCGGACCATGTTCGAGGCTCCTGCGGACCACCGGTGGTCCGCAGACCACAGGTTGGGTTGGGAACCACTGTGATAGCCTGACCAAAGTAAACCTACGGTGTCACCACTACAGTTCATTTTTGTTGACGAATTTTGGAGTTCCTACGTCATGGAACAGACTAGTCATCTGTAAAAATAATCATGGAACTAATAAGTACTAAGATATAATTTAAAAAAAAAACTCGATTCCTAATTAGTTACTCGATTTCCATACACATTCTAAGATGTATAACGATCTATTCGTTCGCGATAACTAAGTATTTAGGGTTTTCAAATATCAAAATTGTTCTTCTGTGATTCTTTTTAACATGGTTACTGAAAATTAAGGTTAAAAAAACTTAAATAATAGAAAGCACAATTTTTACTACATACACAAAGCACTATTTTAAAAATGAAATAATATATTATTCTTACTGTTCTAAGTACTGGGCCTAAAGCACCCATAGTAAGTCAGCGCGATAATATAGCCAAGCCAGGAGGCACCCATTCACACCATAGTGAGTCAAGTGTTTTATAGTAATTCAATGTGTTTTATAAATTTTACCGTTTTTTTAACAATATCCGTCACAAAAACTTGTTATAAAACACAAATTCAAGGGAGGTCTTATTGAAATATTGTTTAAGAATGGGTAATTTTCCTTCATCTGTCACCCCTTTACACACGCACACACAGTTCAGTTACGCCGCCGCCATTGTGGTGCTTCAAGCCTCGACCACACAGACGCGTTTTTGCGTTTTCGCGTATCTGCGTCCCAATATAAAATGCGATATTGCGATATGAGTTCTTAGAACATTTGGTATTGGGACTCAGAAACGCGAAAACGCAGAAACGAAAAACGCGCCTGAGCCTTCAAATTGTTTCTTATTGAAGTTCCGTCCGCCGTTTTTTTAGGTACATGCTCAGAACATGCGGTCGCTGACTGCACTTGGTGATGGAGCCCGTCGAGAAAGGCTTGCTGTTACTAGTCGGGAGTGCGCGCGAATGTAGGTACTTACTTGGGCTCCCGACACATGGTAGTAGTAGGAACAGTGGGTTTTTAGTCGGATAGAGTCTGACATAACCCTCCGCTTGCCCCAGGCGGAGGGTATCCATGAGGATTCGCCCACTCAAAAAAAAAAAAAAAGGTCGATGCTTTGATTAATCATAACATAGGGCGCGCATACTGACATGCACTCGGGAGCAGGCAAGGGCTTGTACAGCGCGCATGGTCATATACGTCGGGGGTTGCTCGGACACTTGCACTACGGCGTCTCAGGGATATGCTCCAGGGGTTGCACAGGTATATACCTACGCCGACAGGAGTACGGGTGATGCCGCTGGATGGGCTTGGGCACTGGGGATGCATCGGCGTGTGGACCGGAGAGGGCGAAGTTATTGAATGCCAGAGGGGTTATTAGAAAGTGTGATGGACTTGGGAGACTTTCGCGTAATTTCGTCCATAATCGCACTTACAAAACCTCCAGTTTCTCCAAAGAGGTCGTCAAAACGCAACAAGGACACGGCCGCTAGAAAATCTACATCGGGCCCATGAAGAGCCCTGAACTAGCGTCCGTGAAGCTCCTTGCCTTGCCATACTTACTTGCGGGACCCGTTCCCACATACATTTTGAGAGGCAGAATAAAGGGAGTTTTTTTCAATGTTTGTATTAATTCTCTCAAAATGGATGCAAGAAATTCATATGCTAGGCGAATGTGTGAACTACTACGATATTTTATCACCACATTCGCACAAATTAATAATGCTTTTAAAGGTGACCTGTCAGTTCACCAAACATGAATTCAAAAAATTTTACTTGACATGCCACGATTGGCAAAAACATCATTAATTTGTCATTTCATCATTATACAACAGAGACAACAACAAGTTTACCAAGTAACTCACTTAGCAAAATAATTATCCGATAAACTTTTATTTAATAACGTATTATTTGACAAAGAATTCATTATTTTTTAATTTACCGCTTAGAACAACGTTTGGATTAAAGACATTACACAAATATTGATTGTGACACTTATAAAAAAACATATAAATAAATGAATTTTGTTTTCTTTAGACACAAATCTAGTGACAGAAATGAATCGCTGCAAAACCGCGTAGTCTTTTATGCCCTACCCCTAGACTGTAGTTTAAGCTCGCGTGGGACCGCCGGAGCCCCGCAGCGCCGGAGCTGTGACAGAAACCATGCCTGCTGCATGTTGCATGCTTGCTGTTTGCTTGCTGCTTCCTTGCTCCTTGCATGCTTGCTGCATATTTGCTGCTTGCTTGCTGCAACCATGGAGTATGCTTGTTTGCATGTTGTAAAAAAACTATGCATTTCCTAAACGTTTTCTTAAAAAAGAGTACCTAATAAAAAAATACTAGCCTGTAAATTATTTTGTAGAAACGTGATTTATTCAAATGTATATAAGAAATTAAAAATGTTTAAGGATTAAATATCATCAAAAAGGTAAAAGAAGTGTTTTCCAAATAAATGTTTGTAAAACGAGTGTTTTTAAAATAAAACATTTGTGGATAATGTTATAAATTGCGAACTAAATAGTAGGTATACGACACGTTGGTTGTTGAAAATTAGTCAATGGAGTTTTGGTGAAACTTTAGTGAACCGCTTTTACCTAGAGATGCGTGACCGGAAGGTTACGATACAGGGTGGGGTGGGGTGTATACGGACGTATGCTCACGTATGCCCACTGTATAATATGTTTGCTCGTTACAGTGTGGTTATAGACACAAACGGCATAGACAACTAGTGAGAACATACACTTTGCATACACTTCAACACTTGAAGTGTATGTCGTACTAAGTCGTACTTAGTACGACTTCAAGTCTTCAACCACAGATAATATAATACTTCGTCTTCAACCAAGAAATCTGTGCAGGCGGAAAAACACAGAACTAAAATAAATATACCAAGTTTGACACACTGATGCATTTTTTCTTCACAAGCAGCGCCATCTTGAACTGCACACTTGAGTGGATGTTCTACTAAACTAGGCAATTAGGTTTCATAATAAAACTGCTTGTAGGAATCCTTAGCCAAATACGATTTTTTTTTTGTAAATGGCTTGAAAACTTACTAAAAGCGCGGACTTTAGTCAACATCCTAGATGTCAAAAAATGTTGTAAGTTGTTTTTTACAAATAAACAGAATTTTGCCTCAAGGAACATTAAGCGGCGTCCCCACTAGAAGCCGCGCGGCTTTTTGCGTCACGCGGCTCGGCTTCGCGAGCCTATGGTGCTTTTCTGCAACGCGTCCACATTGAAAAGCCGCGCGGCCTGCCCACAGAACATATATACTCTAGCGATTAGGCGTGTGTAACTCTTTACGGAACCGACATATTGATCCGGATCATTGAAGTGATTAAAAAGATTGGTTCAGCAACAACGTTTCAAACGCATCATTTGGATCTGAAACATTACTTTGATTTTTCACATTCCGCGCGCGACGCGTCGCTCGCGAGACGACTCAGCAGTGAGCGAGCGAGAGAGGGACATTGAGACACACTGAGTTACTTAACTATTATTACAAAGACTTGCGACGCGAGTGAGTGGGTTACATCATTATAATCTATACAAGTCAGAAAGAGATACCAAATGAGATGTGTATCACTCATACTCTCACAGATTTTCTTTGTCGTTTTCCATGCACGTAAAAATGATGCGTGCGCTTATGTATCATAGATACGGTCGTTATTGCATGAAATGTTTGCAAGTTAACAAGTTATCGTTTTACGTTGGTATTTTATATCCTTTGAGCCGATGATCCAAATGAAATTTAACAGTGATTCGGATCATTTCAGTGATCGAGATGCAAATGTTCCAATCTCAAAAATGATACACTCTGCCCACCTCTACTAGCGATTGCCCGTCTTACGCAGATGGCACAGACTATATAGAGATATTAGCGGCAGTTTCTTTTGAGATGTACTCGCGTGTTCGTTCCGTTACACGGCCCTGTTATAAAATGTAAAAACTACTCCAACAGTCCCATAACACCCGGTACAATTCAATTTAAATGAAAAGTGTTTTCTCGTCCGTCTTATTCATTGGCGCGAATAAAAACACAATTTTATGTAGTGGCGGTCACTAGCTATTATATTATCTGTGCTAGCTCACTGACAGGCCTAGCGGCCCGTCCCCACTGCCTAGAGCCGCGCGGCTCTAGTGGGGACGCTGGGTTTGCACGAGGCCGGCCGCACAGCTCTATTGGGCCGCGTGACTCAGGCCACGCTCACGAGGCACGGCCGCGAGGCTTAGCCTCACGGAGCCGCGCGGCTCTAGTGGGGATGCCGCTTTACTTCCATAGACAACTCAAAAATATTTAATTCTTGGCAACACTTATTTTCCGCCATCATTGAGAAAATCGGCGTATTGGAAGCCGTGACGC
Source organism: Xestia rhomboidea (assembly GCA_963853795.1). Taxonomy (NCBI): domain Eukaryota; kingdom Metazoa; phylum Arthropoda; class Insecta; order Lepidoptera; family Noctuidae; genus Xestia; species Xestia rhomboidea. Next base: position 9,765,190 of record OY970774.1, read on the forward strand.
GTGGTATTGGATTTATTAATTTGTGTAAATAAGTTATCTAAACCACCATGGGAGTAAACGTGGAAACCATTTCTCCTGGAGACGGTAAGTTTTTTTTACAATTTCCAGTTTTACTCGGTGGTAAATGTCATGTAGTAGGAAAACAAAAAACTCAGTTTTCTCGAGTTTTCCTGCATAATTTATTTGATTTTAAACTCATCACGCTGAATAAGATGTTACTAGCAATAATTTAAAGTTGATTCCTGCTCGTATGTTAAAGTAAGTACTCATGTTTTACTACTATCTTTATTTTGCGGTCACCGGAGTGACGCCTCGCGGCCTCGGTCGTATCATGATCGCCAGGTAATTTGCACAAACAATGACTAATCTGTTTTCGATTATTCATTTTCATATTTATTTCCGCCATTACCAGATATTACACAGTATTAACGCGTGACATAATATTCACTCTACATACAGATACAGGATGGGTAGGGCTCCTGCAAGCTTCTATAGAAAAAGCGTGGGAACATACCACGTGTGGAACTAAGGCACTATGCTAATATTTTTTCCACCACATAATTAGCAAGACATTATTACATAAAATGTCCACTAATAATTAATGTTGTTATCTATTTAAGTTGAGATAAGTGCTAACATGTGATAACAGAATAAACATGTAGGTACATTTATTACATTAAGTATACAGGTTATTTGCCATATCATTTATTTCCCTTGATGTAAATATTTAGGCAGTTGCCAATGCCAAATCCTACAACCAAGAATCTACCTAAGTTTCACTATGATCATCATTGCATGTTGCTCATAGCTAGATGACAAATAGTAGAAAAAGTCTTAGGTATTTGATTATTATATTTAAGACTATCCTTCAAAATGTAGCAGTATCCCAAAATGCTTGAGGAAAAGATAGAAGTAAAATGGGAAAGTTACTCCAGACATAAATAACCAAACTCTAGGCCCACCCAATTTCCGGGGCTGCGGGACAATTCAAAAGAGATACCGTGGCCCCGGAACACAGAGGGCGATGAAGGAACATGGATTTGTTTTAGTCAGTAGAAGTCTGACACTCCCTCCTGCTCCGCCCAGAGCGGGAGGAGTCATTTGATGATAAAAAAAAGGCTCACCCAATTTAGATTGCTACTCATAGAGAAGAAAAAGAAATTCCTACAACTGTATCTAAGAGCAATACATTCTATCACCTAACTAAGTAATAATAAAGCTCATTTATTCCATATTTTTCTTTACACATGTATTTACAAATTAATGGTTTTATATATTATTTGGATATGGATCCCTTTTGGGTGAAAGCCTCCTTCATCCCGTGCCAATTTTCCCTGTTTTGGGCCAACTCCATCCAACTCGGACCAGCTACTTCAATGATGTTGTTCGCCCATCTTTTGCGTGGTCTGCCCCTGTTCCTCTTGCCTCCCAGTCCAGACCACTTCGTTGACTCCAATGTCCACCTTTGATATCTACATCTCGAAATATGACCTGCCCATTTCCATTTCAGTCGTAGAGCGTGTAAGAGAGCGTCTGTTAGTTTAGTTCTTTTCCTTATCTCTTCGTTAGGGGTTTTCTGTATTTTCCTGAGTTAACTAAGTAGTATCTCAATATATCTTCCACAGAATCTACCTACCCCAAGTCCGGCCAGACTGTGGTCGTGCACTACACAGGCACGCTGACCAACGGCAAGAAGTTTGACTCCTCCCGCGACCGTGGCAAGCCTTTCAAGTTCCGCATTGGCAAGGGAGAGGTCATCCGAGGCTGGGATGAGGGTGTTGCTAAGGTAAGGAATCTTCAATGTACTATTCGAGAAGTTAATTATTAAGTATATGGACTTGCCTTGTTAAAGCCATTTCATACCTATCAAAAAAGGACAGCTGTGATTTGAATATGTAAATGGTTAAGTTAGTAGGTTAGGTACTTGTTTATTAATGAATTTTGCCGTCATTATTGATAGTTCTGTTTGTGACCCAGCACCAACTAGCCGAGAATAGTACATTTCTTAACAGTGAGCTAATCAATACAGACCAGGGTGTGGCAAATGTATGACTATAGAGAGCGCGAGAGCAGCGGTGGCCCAGTGGTGGCGGCCCCGACTTACGAACAGTAACTCGTGGGTTCGAACCCAGGCAGGCGCATTACTTAGTGTAATTTATTTCATCACCGCTGCTCTCAAAACGGTGAAGGAAAACATCGTGAGGAAACCAGCATGTCCTAGAATCAAACATTCGAAGACATGTGACATCTACCAATCCGCACTGGGCCGGCGTGGTGGATTATAGCCCATTCCCTCTCATAGAGAAGAGGCCTGTGTCCCAGCAGTGGGAACATTAATAGGCTGATGATGATGATGAGAGTGCACCAAAAATTTCAGAGCAGGGCATAGAGACACCCAAAATAATTGTGTCTAAATGCAGCCAGCCACTAAAAGATGTAAACACTGACAAGAATTCGTCTGACTCTCTACAATTTGTGTTCCATAATATTATGACAATATTTTGCTACAATGAAGTACCCAGTGTGTTATATATTTTCTAGCTACAAATTGATACAATATTTTGGCACAAACATTGCAGACAATGAAATTAAAATTCCTGTTTATATTTACATCTACCAATGTTTAGCTACAATGAATTACCCAGTGTGTAATATATTTTCTAGCTACAAATTGATATATTTTGGCATGTTTGTGCGAAAATATTGTAAATTGCAATAGAATATAGATTAGTATTTTAATTTTAAATAATTTTAAATAGAAAAATAATAAAATTCCTGTTGATATTTACATCTTTTCGAAGCTGACTGATTTGTATCAAGTTTGTTTACTTTGATTTATTTGAAGAAATTAATTATTGTAATTAATTATTATCTTTTGATTTTTAAATAGACTGTTATAATCTGCCACTGTCTTAATGAGGTCATCATTGTACCAGAACCATTTGACTTGCTGTAACATCAAACCTGTTTTCCCTGTCTAATGGTTAGGCAGATGTGTACCTAAGTAGTACATCCACATTTGGCATTATATTATTTAAAATAAAAAATTACTTAGTCTTAAGTTATTAAAATTTACCCTGCAAAATCATCAGTATTTAAACTAATCTTTAAAACACATTTAATTAACACATTTCTTTAGACACATTATTTTTTTACGAAATAAGTTTCCCAAGATTCTGCACAATAATAACTTGTGTCAAACTGTGGTTAATATTCTAAGCAACCATTTTCATTAATAATAGCTGAGTTTTTTTCCTAGTAGAAAACAGATATGAGAACTTTTGCAATGTTTAAAACTAGAAATTGTTTACTACAGTACTATGCCTTCTCACAATGCCATATGTACATTGTTTTATAAACTGACAGCACATGTAGCTTCTTTGAGTTCCATACAATTGTGTCGGAAAGAAACAATATTTGTGTCGACAAGGATGTTAGGAGTTAGTGGTAACTTCATCATTAAAATAAAAATGTAAATAATTATTTTATTCTGTCATGTATTTTATAGTAGCCATTTCACATTTAGTTTCAAATCAATATACAGGGTGTAAACCACCTCATCACGAAGCCGTCAACCTAGCATTCTGCACATCAAACTAAGTAACTTTACGCAAAAATTATTGCTGGGAAACGACTTTTTTTGGGGTGAAAAATCACGTTTTGTGGTAGAACTCAATGTAACGCACTCAAACTATTGTGCTGATGGATGGATTGAATAGTACGGGTGAATAGGTCGTGAAGGTGTTTAAAGAAAAATACTTACCTGTTTACTATAAAACTTGTATTTAAAAAATAAGTTGCCAAAAAGTTGGAACTTTCACCCCCAATATCTCCATAACTAGAAGGTTCCCAGGTATGGTGTCGAACGAAAAACGAACACATGCGAGAACAAATGCGTTTCGGCTTCGTTAAGAGGTGTTTTACACCCTTTACCTATCTGCTGTCAAAAGTCTTGTTTACTTTTTGGTTAGTTGACCAAAAGTTAGAGACACCACGAGACAGTATTGTTTCCATGTACTTAATTATTTGTATTCCTCTTTACAGATGTCAGTGGGTGAACGCGCCAAGCTGACCTGCACCCCGGACTTCGCTTACGGCCAGCAGGGCCACCCCGGAGTCATACCCCCCAATTCCACCCTCGTTTTCGATGTGGAACTCCTGCGCCTCGAATAAAACCTTAATGCAACCACCTACTTATAATTAACTTAGACATTATCTTTTTCAACTTGCAAACATCTTTTTACCTATAATAATAAAAAAGAAAACTTAAATATGAGGGTACAGAAAATGTCTAAGAAAAACCACTCTTAACTGCCAAGATCAAACTGTTTAATCTCCCAATTTAATGAATTTACTTAGCTTGTATTGGAAGCGGGAGTTACACGTAATTTTTTTACGATATGATTTATCTTATGATTCTGCACAATAACAACTTGTGTCAAACTGTGGTTAATATTCTAAGCAACCATTTTCATGAAATAATAACTTTAAGATTATTTACATAATTATGGAATTTCACTTTTATTAACGTCAATTACATTTTTACTCATAACTCATGCATGGGCAGTCAAAATATTACAAATCCATTTATTTATGGCGGAATATTGATGTATTCTTTTTAATTTAGATACATTGTGCGTGAACACTTAGCTCATACGACATTCCTTACGCATTTGGATTACTAGAATCGTGCAATATTGTCTAATAGTCACATTTAGAAGTCTTCTCACTCTTTAATCACAAATATAATGGAGAAGTGTAAGATCTTGATAGAATAAGGCCAAATCGGAGATGTGCGTCGAAGCTGTATCCCAAAACTGTATATATTGTATGCACAAGTTGTACTAACTTGAGTGGACTCTCATTCTGGATGTATGGTAGGTAAAGGTGATTTCAATGATAGCTTTATCTTATAACTAAGATGAATAAACTTTATTGTGGAAATTTTGTTTTTTTTTTTTCTGTTTTTTTTTAAGACCTTACTCCTGTCTAGAGAAATTAATAATAATAATAATTTATTTAAAAAGTAGATAATACAAAAGTGTACATTTAAGTGCAGTAGTGTTATTTCTTAAACTATTGTATAATTAGTGCTTAGAAGTAAACTATCACTACAAAATATTTAACAGTCACAAGTAACGAAAATGTCGAGTTCAAATGTTAGGTAGCGACCTGCCTGATCTAGGTTTATTTAAACCTGTGTTTCAGGCCATCACTTTACATTACATAAATTAATTAGGACAGTAAAAGTTTTAAATGAAATAAATCTATTAACAACTATAACACAAATCAAATTGGTACAAAAACATTAAAACTAACTTAAGTAAATATGTACAATTAGATACGGGGGGATGACATAATCAAACTAGGACTTCTAGAAGTTTTCCTGTGTCCGTGTAATTAAGTATCGCTAAATAATCTGATATTACAAAACTACATTGCCTATAACTTAGCCTATAGAAGTTTAGTTTCTTGTTGAGTCTATTATACAGAAAAGATCCTAAAAATACATAAAAACGACTAGCAAAAGCATGTCTAGTTTGAGGCTTTGTGCAAACCAGGTCCTTCCTTCTCCTATCGGAAGGAACTGGATCATAGGGAAGGGTAGAGTGCTGCTGTAATATAATGTGAAGAATAAATAATTGCCGTACTGTGAGCACATTACATGCTTTGTAGAGCAGCTGTGTCGGAAATCTATACGGACGAAAGGTAGCAACCTTTAGAATTGCTCTTTGAGCACGTTCTAGAGGGAGAAGAATCGAACTTCCCGCGCCACTCCAGGACGCTATGCAATAGGTTAGAATAGACTGACACAACGCCAAATAAACCTGTTTTATTAATTTGTAATCGGCTACATTACGTAAATACTTAAAAACATATATTAGTTTGCGCACTCTAGTACATAGTAACTCGATATGTTTACGGAAATTTAGATTGGAGTCAATTGTGACACCAAGATATTTCAAATGGTCAGCTTTTTCTAAAGTAGGGCAAGAACATGCAGTGTCATCGTACGTGCTACAGGTATGCGCGTAAATTATTAGGTTAGTAAGCGGTATGTTAGTGTGCGGTGTTGTATTTCTCATTGTAAATGAAATGTATTTTGTTTTATCAGCATTCAGTGTTAGATAATTATTCTGGAGCCAATTAGATACAATGTTGAAACTTTTCTGAGCATGTTCATAGGCCTCAGCTCTTGATTTAGCTGCAAACAACAAAGCCGTATCATCTGCATAAGACATTACAACACCATTTTCGAGTGGGAGGCTGCACAGATCATTAATATAGATTAAAAATAATGTAGGACCTAATATACTGCCTTGTGGAATTCCAAAACAAGTATTAGAAAGATCAGAACTTGTATATGGACCAATTTTTACACATTGCTGTCGATCGCTAAGATAATCAGATAATAGTAGAAGCTGTGCTCCTCTTATCCCAAGTGTTTCAAGCTTCTGCAAAAGAGTATTGCTAGAAATAGTGTCAAAGGCCTTGGCAAGGTCTAGAAAGATACCAACTGTATGCATCCCCCTATCTAGCTTTGTAGAAATGTAATTAATCAATTTATTTACTGCTTGGTTAGTTGATTTTTTAGGCCTAAACCCAAATTGATTGTCTGAAAGAAGTTTGTTATCTTCCAGATATTTTATCAGTCTACTGTTTATGATTTTTTCTAAAATTTTTGATAGACCCGTTAGTACTGAAATGGGTCTGTAGTTATTCACACACATTTTGTCTCCAGACTTGAAAATAGGTGTGACCACAGACTTTTTTAGCAATTTTGGAAATATCCCTTTAGATAAACAAAGCTGAAAGATGTGGGTGAGCGGAGGGGCCAGTAGGTGTTGAAATCTTTTAAGTACGTTATTGGGTATATCATCCCACCCAGTTGCACAGACATCCTTTAAACCGTTTATTATTCTAACTACTTCGTTGACGTCCGTATCTAATAATACATAAGAATGTAACGAGGAAGATGCCCTAGTTGGGCTTTGAGTAGGAGGAATGCTAATATTTATGAATTTTTCAGCCAAGTTTTTACCAACGTTGACAAAATAGTGGTTTACCTTATTTGTTGCTTCGAATGGGTTTATTTCTATTGATAGTAAATCTAGCGGAGGTTCGGAATTTTTAGACCTCAATGTATTGGTTTTTATAAATTTCCACACAAGTTTACTATTCTTACCCGCCTTCTCGAGTTCATTTTTATCATACTGGTTTTTTAGTTTTTTCAAAAGATTATTACAGAAATTACGATATCTTTTATAGGTAACAGAAAGTATTACGTCATCAGGTGCATGTTTGCATTTTAGGTGAAGTTTGTCTCTGTGTCTTATACAACGAACGAGACCGGGTGTGATCCACGGTTTAATGCAACTATACCTTCTAGGGATTATCTTAGTGAAAGTGTTTTTCCTTATTACGTATTGTAAGGAATCTATGAAATATTGTAACGAGATATTTGCATCACCAGAATCATAAATAGCGTTAAAATTAATGCCGCGTATGTGAGGTGATATGCCTATTGACACGGCCTCCTTGGCTGTATGGTGGCTAGTGCTGTCAACGACAACTGTTATACCTATTGTCATGGATACATAATCAATCTCTGCCTAACTGTAATTCTTTAGCTAAATAAAGCCACGTTCTATTTGGTATTACGCTTATTATGCTACAATTTATTTAGCTAAAGATGCCTGACGAAAAATTAGGCAAATCATCGCTATCAAGGTATCTCCGACCCGACAAATTTGACGTCGAACCTGATGTCGCGGACGCCGACGCAAAATGGCTACATTGGAAATCGACTTTCGAAAGCTTTCTCGCCGAAGAAAATACTGAAGACGTACCGGATTCTCTCAAGTGTAAGCTGTTAATCAACCATTTATCCGCATCGATCTACAAACATATCAAGTCTTGTACGACTTATGAAGCATCTATGAAAGCTCTAGAAAATATCTATGTCAAACAAAAAAACACGATACTAGCTCGACATGTTCTATTCAATCGAAAACAAAGAACGGACGAGACTATTTCCGAATATGCTAGAGCCCTTCGACTGTCGGCTAATGATTGTAAATTTGAAGCAGTCACCGCGACAGAACATGAAGAACAGGCAATTTGTAGTGCTCTTATCTCCGGCCTGCTCTCAAGAAAAATCCGTGAACGACTCTTAGAAAACTCTACGCTTGCCCTTACTGAAGCTCTTAATCAAGCCATCACCTTGGAAACTGCTGAGAAAGATGCTCAGACGATCGGTAGTAACTCTCCACAACTAAATGCTGTACCTGAAATCTCTCGAGACAAAGAATCGAGTAATCTGGCGGTAGCGTCATCGTCACGAATGCCTCAGAATGCTTCGGCTGCACCGTCTTCCTCGTCACAATCAGCCAAGCGCTGTTTCTTCTGCGGCGGAAATGTTCATCCTAGAATAAGGTGCCCAGCTAGCAAAGCTACTTGTAATAAGTGTTCGAAGAAAGGCCATTTTGCTAGCGTTTGCAGGTTCGGGCATAACATAAACTCTATGTGGAATGAGGAACATCCTAGTCCCAACTCAAGCAATGACCAGTTTTATAGCGGGGCTATTTTTTCCGCTGCTTCTCCTTCAAGTCTTAGGAGTTCGACGATCCGTATCACAATAAACGAATATAAAGCTGATGCTCTCGTCGACACTGGAAGTTCAGTCAGTTTCATAAACAGCAAAGTCGCCCGCATCATGAAGTTGCCCAAGAGACAGTGCAGACAAACTGTCAATCTCGCTTCTCTTAATCAAGTCTCTTTCGTTGAAGGGGTATGTTTCGCAACTATTAAAATGAATCAACATACTTACAAGCAAACACCTCTTTTAGTAGTAGACAACCTGTGCGCAGACGTTATCATTGGTCACGACTTACTTAGACAACATTCAAGCATCCAATTCAATCTGGGAGGCCCCGGCGAGCCCTTACAAATCTGTAATGTTCTGCAAGCCTCAGTTCCGCCGGCCTCCGTATTCACTAATCTTTCGCCAAATATCCAACCGATTGCTGTAAGAAGCAGGCGCTACACTAAAGAAGACGCTGACTTCATAAAAGAAGAAGTGTCTAAGTTGCTCCAAGATGGGGTAATTGAAAAAAGTATTTCCCCTTGGAGGGCCCAAGTTCTCGTAGCGGGAGTAGGGGCCCATCGCAAGCGGCTCGTGATTGATTATTCAATGACAATCAATAAATTTACTGACCTAGATGCCTTCCCCTTGCCAAATATCGAAACGGTTGTGAACAACGTATCCAAATTTGAAGTCTTTAGTCAGATAGACTTAAAATCAGCCTATCATCAGGTCCCAATCCTGGAAAATGAGAAGATATATACAGCGTTCGAAGCGAATGGAAAACTCTATCAATTCACACGTATTCCGTTCGGAGTTACTAATGGCGTAGCTGCCTTCCAACGGACTCTTGACTTCATAATATCTGAAGAAAAATTAGATGGGACGTACGCCTACTTAGATGACATAACCGTTTGCGGCAAGGATGCTAAGGATCACGAGCGCAATCTAAAACGTTTTATGGACGCCACTAAAAAGTTTAATCTAACTCTGAATGAAGAAAAAAGCGTTTTAAATAAAACTAAGATCAGTCTTCTTGGCTATACCGTGGAAAATCATACTATCCGACCTGATCCTGATAGATTAAAGCCTCTACTAGACCTCCCCGCACCGACTAAATCAAGTGAACTGAAACGAGTCCTAGGAATGTTCGCGCACTATGCAAAATGGATTGGGCGATTCTCGGAAAAGATAAAACCCCTCACCTGCGTAACAAGCTTCCCGTTATCGAGCGACACTCTAAAATGTTTCGAGGAAATAAAGCAGGACATCAAGGCGGCGGCCCTAGCAGCGATTAATGACGAAATCTTCACCGTTGAAACTGATGCTTCAGAATTCGCTCTGGCGGCTACACTCACTCAACAAGGACGACCTGTAGCATTCTTTTCACGAACTTTGTCATACTCCGAATGCAAGCAATCCTCAATCGAAAAAGAAGCTTGCGCTATAGTGGAAAGTTTAAAGAAGTGGAGACACTACCTTATTGGCAAACATTTCCTTTTAATAACAGACCAAGAATCGGTAGCCTTCATGTTCAATCAGAATCATAACAGTAAAATCAAGAACGAGAAAATCTCACGTTGGCGATTAGAATTGTCTTGCTTCAAATATGACATTATTTATAGACCAGGCTGCGAAAATGCAGCTGCGGACGCTCTATCCCGTGTATGCGCCTATATGAATATCAGTAAACTAAAAGAGCTCCATAACGCACTCTGTCATCCAGGGGTGACAAGGATGTATCATTGGGTGAGATCCAAAAACTTGCCCTATTCAGCGAACGACATCAAGAAGATGACTGCTTCGTGCCCGACCTGCGCCGAGATAAAACCAAGGTTTCTTAAAATCAAAGGACACTTGATCAAAGCTATGGCCCCTCTCGAACGTATCAACATAGACTTCAAGGGGCCATTGCCGTCTAACACCTCCAATAAGTACATATTAACGATAATCGACGAGTACAGCTGATTTCCATTTGCTTATCCATGTAGAGATATGACATCTGCCACTGTCATCAACTGCTTGAAAGATCTCTTCCTTACGTTTGGCCAGCCTCTCTATGTTCATAGCGATAGAGGCTCATCGTTTATGTCAGAAGAATTCAAGTCATTCCTAAGAAAAGCAAACATAGCCTCATCTAGAACAACACCTTACAACCCCCAGGGTAACGGACAAGTGGAACGTTTAAACGGGACTCTCTGGCGCACTATCCAACTCAGCCTCCGGTCAAAGGGACTATCACCAGAAAACTGGGAAGTGGTACTGAAGGATGCATTGCACTGTGTACGTTCTCTTTTATGTACAGCTACTAATGCCACCCCACATGAAAAACTCTTTACATACCCTAGAAGATCCCAGAACGGAGACTCACTGCCGTCCTGGCTTACACCAGGCCCGATATTGGTAAAGAAGAATGTCCGACAATCTAAAACAGACCCTTTAGTCGAAGAAGCTGAACTCCTTGAAATTAATCCTCACTACTCTCTTATTCGACGGGACAATGGGGAAACATCAACAGTATCGAACCGTCAATTGGCACCGTTCCCGAATACCGTTGGCTACAGTGGAGATGATAGTTTTCAATCAGCTTCTGAAGAGATGGAAGACAGCGCTAACTTACCCGAAACTGACACCCCGTCGCTATCATCGCCGCAACGTTCAGAGGATCTACGTACCTCGCCGCCTTCTCCGATACTCCAGATCGAAGCTCTCCCGCGGAGATCTAACAGGACTAGAAAGCCGCCCGCCTACCTAAGTGACTTTGTGGAAGATGGAGAAGGGAGTGAAAACTCGACCGGGGAAGAATGAGGTGATATGCCTATTGACACGGCCTCCTTGGCTGTATGGTGGCTAGTGCTGTCAACGACAACTGTTATACCTATTGTCATGGATACATAATCAATCTCTGCCTAACTGTAATTCTTTAGCTAAATAAAGCCACGTTCTATTTGGTATTACGCTTATTATGCTACAGTATGTCACTTTCAAGGTTTGTCATATTGACTTTAGTGTAGCTACGCTCGCAGTTTTTTCTAGGTGAATTTATTTGCATTGTTAGTAAAACAGCTTGATGATCGGTAAGCGCAGAATTAGTAACCAATGTTTTGGATGGATTTTTTGATTTTAGAATGATATGGTCTAAGTAAGAACCGCTTTGATGTGTGGGGTAATAGTGAGCTGGTAAAAGTCCATGAAATGCACAAATATTTAGGTAATTGTGTGTATGGGTATCGGGTTTCCCGGAGGAAATGTTTATGTTGATATCTCCTACGAGTATTATATTTTTGAAAGTACTTATGGTTTTTAAGTTTGTGTCGAGTGAGTCTAAAAATCTGTCGATATTATGAGAAGGAGGCCTATAAATCGCCATGACTACTGTATCGGGAATAATTTTAATGACTAAGCAATTACTGTCTTGGAATACTGGTTCTTCTTTTATAGTTCGTAAATTATTTTTAACATAAACTACAACTCCGTCGTTTTGGTTGGTATTTCTGTCTGTTTTATATGAATAAAAACCGTTCAGAGATGGTAAGTTGACTGTCTGTTTTGACAACCAACATTCTGTTAGTACAATAATAACACAGCTTATGTCAAGACTTTGTAAAAACACTTCAAAACCGTTCATATTTCGGTTTATGCTGCGAATATTTTGTGTAAGCAAGGTAAGCGATTTGTCGCCCGAACAAAGAAGGTATTTACAGTCCTCAACATTACAGATTTTGGATTCAGACACAGTAAAACTATCTAGATCACTTATTAGCTGATTACTCATGATAATTACAAATTAAGAAGAAATACAAATAAAGGATAAGCTACCTGTTTGTGTGCCTACTAAATATAATATACTGTGGCGCTCTTAGGCGCCCTCATAGTCTATTGAGTTGATGTAGTTGGTCTCTGCATATTTACGTGCCGGGCAACTTACATCACCGGTGGGATGGTCACATTTTCTCTTGAATCTTTTGCACGTAGCACATTGGGGGGGGAGAAGATTTGCTACTGCATTCCTTCACGGCGTGTCCCGTCTCTGCACAGTGGTTGCAAGTAGGACTCGTTTCACGGCAAAACTTAGCTGCGTGACCAAACTGCTGGCAATTGTAGCACCTGGTGACTATCGTAAAATCTCTCACTGGGCATGAAGTCCAATTAATAAAAATTCTGCTTTGGTTTACCAGCATTTTTCTTATACCAGCGGGTACTTCTAGAATGTAGTTGCAGGTAGGAAGGTCTTTCTTACCCGATTTATGGCTCAATTTAATGGTCTCAAGGAAGGATTCACGAGTTGTATTCGGCAATTTATCGGATAGGTTTTGCTCGTAAATACAGTCGAATACCTCCTTCTCAGTAAGGGCTACGGGAACACCAATGACAGTAACCCTAGGGCGTCGTTTAGAAGGTTCTTCTATTGTAAGGCCTGAGGTGAATATCTTCTCCGAATTCTTCAATTTATCGATATCGCCTTTATTTTCTGTGCTAATCAATACGCCCCCATTTTTCATTTTTTTCAGGCCACGTACATGAAGCTTGAGTTGCTCGGGAGATATTAACTTTTGAACAAGTGACTTGGTGTCATCACTTGTTTTAGTTTTATCGCTGGGATAGATGGCGATTGCACTCAAATTTGCAGGACGGATGAAATTGTCGGAGCCTTTCTTCACCATGCTAGCATAGGAATTGCTGGACGTATTCATCTTCGACTCAATAACCTCTTTAAACTGGTCCAGAGAGTTTGCCATGTTCTTCTGAAGCTGTAGGTGCTGAACGGTGCTGTGGGACTGGATCATTTTCTGCTTCACCGACTGATAAAGAACAGCCATCTGAGAAGTCCCACTTTGGACCTTTCGGCAAAGATTAACAACACGTTGCTTCTGGTCCGAGTTCATTTTTCCTTCACCAACAATAGTGCAGACTTCGGTCAGAATGCCATCAATAGATTGCAACCATTTCTGGATCTCTGGGGTGCTGATAATATCACTCGGCAAAAAATTCTCCTCAGGTGCTGGTACTGCTGTTACAGGTGGTGGTGGATTGGTTTCACTCGAGGGCAATTGTTCGGTAGGCGTTGGCGGAGGACTTCGCCGTAGTAATTGGCTGCGGGCCCCAAATGGGGTTGATCCTGGGTTCGATCCTGGGTTAGACATTCTAACCGCAACACTTTATTTATTGTCTATAGAAAACAAAAATAATTCAGTTCATCTTGCACATAAAAGTTGCTATGGCACTGGTCATAGGTGACACACTTTGTTTTTAACTGACGCCGCAAATAATTATTGATATATTCGTCGTAATTGTTTATTGATATTTCATTTAAGCAAGTACAGAAAAACACGTCCGCTTAGTCTCGCGTCGCGCAAAGCGATGAAAATAAATTATAAACAGTGACAACATTACTGACAACAAATGCTAATACATTTGTTATTCTGCATACTGTAAAAAGGTAGAACTGAAAAGTCAAATATATTATGTGAAACTGGTTGGTTTATAGTTAAACTGGAAACCATCCTTCTCAGAGGTGCTGCAAATGCTACAAGTGCTATTACTCTCACAAACACGGACAAGAAAGTGATCTTTTAAGGTGGATGCACCAATCAGCTCGCGAAATTCAATTTCTCTTACGTTTTTTGCAATTAGCAGGCCAGTGCTAGGTTGTATGTTGATTAAAACATAGCTCGCGACTGTAAGACGTATATAGTTACAGAATTATAATCATCAATACAACCCTCCAAGCGCATAAAGGTGCAGGAATGACTGACCTTGAAAAAGTAATTCCTCGCTTTTATGAGCTTGTAGGGTTGTATTGATGAATTTGATGAATATAATTTTTAACTACACACGTCTTACAGTCGCGAGCAATGTTTTAATCGACATACAACCTAGCACTGGCCTGCTAATTGCAAAAAACGTAAGAAATTTTGAATTTCGCGGGCTACCCTGGAGCATCCACCTTAGGGGTTCCGTTTTTGCCTTTGAGGTACGGAACCCTAAAATATCAAGCTAGAGCTACTTATGAACCCTGTCTGATCCGAAAGGGGTATACGGCGTATACCTACATAGAGGTATACCAATGACATCTGTACAAATAAATAAAATTGAGGTGTATGTTTGTAATATCAAATTAACAGCCATAATTACTGAATGCTTATGAAAATAATTATGTGGCAGTAAAAAACAAACATAACAGTACAAAAACATATTTTTTCTGCATGTCTGTCTGTTTGTTCCGGCTTATATCCGAAACGGCTGGACCCATTTTTACCGGACTTTTACTGGTAGATGTTATAAGGTCTAACTTAGGCTAGGTACTTTTATTTTACAAAAATAATTAGGGTTCCGTGCATAAAGATTAAAACCCTTGAAATTGTTAACAAAATCCGATTCAAAAAGGGATGTACCTACTTAATATTTTTTAATAATAATTTCACGCGAACGCAGGTCATCATCATCTGCCTAGCATTTTCTCAACTATGTTGGGGTCGGCTTCCAGTCTAACCGGATGCAGATATCAGCTACCAAATTAAATTAAATAAGAAACATAAAATATTGATGAAAGAAAATATTCATGAATTTTAGAATGCATGATTTTTCCTTTTTAAACTTTCACGATCAGAACACAATCATTACATAACATAATGGAAATGGATATTTATCGCGAATTTACCCATTTCCATAATATGTTTTATAATGCATGATTTTTGTGCGCTATTTACCATTTATTCTATTTATAGATTATTCTAATCTATGCTAATAATCACCATTTCCATAACGTCCAAGTAAAAAACGTGACCTATGTTCGCTCGTCATTATTGTTTGTCTAATAGGACGTCATTACCCGAGAAACAATCGCATAGAGTATACTAGTAATATAGATTGGGAACAACCGGCGACCGGTGTGTCATTCACTCATTTGAACTCATCTGCGCTCCTGTGTTGCCATGTAAGTTTCCTCATTTTAGCACATTTTATTTAATTTTAATCGTACATTTTTTTTTCTTGTTGCCCAAAAAGGATTACTTATTGGGTGACTGGTAATTAGTGTACGATACCTAAACACGTGATTGTACTCATGATATCAAACAACGTTTACTAAGGGAAGTATCGTACACTATATAATTACCAGTCGCTCTATAAATTCAATCTAATCTCGATACCTAATCAAACTCTCACGGATCGAAGAGGGTTTTTCTAAACATATTGTATGTCAAGAGATCCAGAGAGAAAATGTCAGCAGAAGCTTTAGGATGTTGGCTTGAAAGTCTGACAACCAGTCTTACCATGGGTATCGTATTGCCCAGTACTAATTGGGTTGTGGAGGTCAGATATGCAGTCACTCCATGTAAATCACTAGTATCCCCTGTGTCCGTTTAGACTGTAAGCCGACCCCCAACTGTTGGTAAAAGGATGATGATGAACAAATATAGCGCCTGCCAAAATATTCTAAGCAATTTGTGGCGTTTAACACAAACCGAAGAATGATATTTGTGAAGTAATTATTTAATGTTGAGGTGGTTGGGCCCGTTTGGTAGATTACGTCCCGTTTCCTTTAAAATAGATGAGGGCTGTGATTCATTAGTGAGGGAACTTCATAGGCTGACTGTGCTACGCTGCTTCTCTATATGGCTAGGTATTTGCTTGTCTACTTTTAGGATACACCTCTGTGTTACCGAATCGGTAATGGAAAACCAGCGGTAGCCTTCCATTATGTTACTAACGCCCGCCCGCGACTTCGTCCGCGCGGATTTCGTACTATTCATATAAATAATCTTTTCAATTCTCCTCCATCCTATACATGGTGTAACCAACCTCATCACGAAGCCGTCAACCAAGCATTCTGTACATCAAACTAAGTAACTTTACGCAAAAATTATTGCTGGGAAACGGCTTTTTTTTTGGGTGAAAAATCATGTTTTGTGGTAGAACTCAATGTAACGCACTTAAAACATTGTGCTGATGGATGGATTGAACAGTACAGTTGAAAGTAAAAATCATTCATTAAAAAAAAACTTGTCAAAAAGTTGGAACTTTGACTCCCAATATCTCTGTAACTAGAAGGTTCCCAGATATGGTGTAAAACAAAAAATGATCGCAATGACGTGGGAGAACAAGTCCCTTTCAGCGTCGTTAAGAGGATTTTTGCACTCTTTATAATTACCTAGTAATTATCATCTCATCCTTATTAAAATTTTAATCAATGTTAACAGGATTGGTTTCCGCACTCAGTCCTTCGAGAATAGTGCCTACACATAGATACATTTTCTCAGTTATGTATTTAAGTCCCAAGTAATATGGGGCGAGTTTATGGCTATTGCCATCAACCGGGCACAAATTCTGAGTCCGCGGCTCCTACTGAGAAATTCCTTATAGAAAAACCCAATAACACTTTACCCGATCTGGGAATCGAACCCAGGACCAGACAGACTGGCAAAATATTCTCGTTGACTATAAAATAGTAGATGCTCCGTGCATGGCCTGCGACGGTGTTGGTCGGTGACAGAGCGGTCTAGTGGAGCATACCCCCGAATACTGAAACGTCACTCAAAATTTAAGTGCTGCTTAACATTTGAGCAGCTCCTAATCTTTAAATTTCGTATGGCCAAACGTCACTTTTGAGTATCTTTTAAATATAAGTGCTACTTAAATTTTGAGTGACCTTTCAGTATGCGGGGGATATAAGTCACATACTTTTGAATACTCAAAGAATATTTTTTTGCCGACACGTTCCTAGCACGGTCATGGTACGATACGGTGTAGCAGTGGGACGATATAGGATCTCTTCTTAGCTCAGTGAGAAAAGGACAAGAAAATGAAACCCCAGATTTACAAATATAAACATTTTATAACAAACATCATCGTATTCCAACCTTACATTTAACACTTAGTGCCAGGCGAAGAAATTAATAGGTAGCCATTTTGTATCATTTTAATATTTTTATGTTACTTACTACCCGGTTACATTATCTCTGGACCTGGGGCCCTACTCTAACGTTTCGTCCGTATATTTGGATCTAGCTGTCTCTCTCGCGCACGTCTACAGATGAGTGCGAGTGAGAGAGACGGATAGATCCGAATATACGGACGAAGCGTTAGAGAGTAGGGCCCCTAGCGTCGATGACTTTCTCTTTTTACTTTTTGTCAGTACGGTTGTTTTTGCATTATCGTTGCCGATACATGTCGTGATATTTTCGTGCTATCTAGCTGCTTTATTTTTTTTACGTTTGAACTTTTTTCGTTATAAAAGTCATCGACCAGGTCCAAAATAATGTAACCGGGTTGTACATCTGAATTTACGTCTTAACCAAAGTTCGAAATAAAAGCTTTCAAGTGAAATGGTTAAAGTATGTAAGTACATCTGAATTTACGTCTTAACCAAAGTTCGAAATAAAAGTCGAGTGAAATGGTTTTAAGTGTATAAGTACATCTGAATTTACGTATTAACCAAAGTTCGAAATAAAAGCTTTCAAGTGAAATGGTTTAAGTATGTAAGTACAGGGGCCAGCATCAGCATCAAGCAACCCGAAACTGTAAAATTTTCCCAATCAACCTTAACCTCCAATGCTTTAGCGATAAAGTTGAAAATCTATTAAAGTTTGTAGCTTATGTGCTGGCGTCTGTACCTATCTCAAACCAAAGCAGTCGTCTAGAAACCTTGACAAATGGCAATGGCTTTCAGAGTTTTGTAATTCAACAATGACATTTATTAGGATTGACAGAAGTTTTTGCGGTAGCATATCGTCGACCTAACTCTAATATGGCGTGAAATTATAATTATCCAGGATGTGGAAAAAAGCTTTCGATTCCGTAAGGCTCGATGAAACTTGAAATTAATGTTCTAACGAACATATTATTTAATTCGCTTTAATTTTTAACGTTGTACATTATAGTTATAGCACTTTTGGATCAATCCACAATAGTTGGTTTATGCCATAGAATTAGGTCGGTGATATGCGGAACCCAACATCTCCGTTGCCGCTGACAGATTGTCACTTTATCTAGGACCTTTGGTTTTCAATACCAAAGATCAGTAAAAATTTACTTGGAATATTTTGTTAAGATGGATTTTGTCACACATCACTCCATACGTCCTTTCAAAAATATTTTACCCTTGACTTTGCATCGCTGTCAAAATCGAAAATGATCTTTAACTCCGTAGCATTAAGGTTGCAACTAGGTTACTGTCACTGACAAGTATGTCAAAATGACAGGGATCTTAACTTTGGTACGAGCTGTATTGCAGCTCTCAGAGGTAAAATAAATTTGAAAGGACTGTAGAGAACTTACTTGGAACCCTTTTTGTGATTTAAGTTGTTGTATCTAACACCAATTAACAATAATAAGTTTGCTCTGATTACATAAGAAGTAGGTACAAATTTACAATGAAACATCATGTTTTTTTTTCTACAAGCAGTTTTAGAATAAAGGCGTTAATATATATTTTTTAAATCAACAAGGGAATAAAGTTAAGAACACGTTTAAAATAATCTAACATTGACTGTGAATAAATTGGCGCTAAAAGTAAGAAAAAATAGTAGTACAAGGATGTTTTGGCTCGTGACTAAAATCGGAACTATCCCTACCATCTTGTTTTTTCAATACATTTACTCAAAATGGCGCTATTCATGGTTCATTTCATTCATTTATCATGGCGTCATCTCGGCACCAAAAGATCTTTGTAGGACTGTAAGTGGGTAATTGAGCGATGTTTCATTGTGCTTAAGATATAGACAACTCATATATTGTAGATATTTAAAGCTAGACGTTATACCATCACAACACATATTTATGATTTTTGTTAATGTATAAAATACTTTTATGTTAAGAAAAATCGGCAAAAGAGTTAAGTATGCGACGACCTGAGACGACTTCGACGTGACTTTGCGTCAAGTGACACGACCTGTACTCATTATAAGCTTTTTTTAATGTATTTATTTTCCTTACCTTGTTAGTAAGTTGGTTGGTAAGTATGTAGTGGTCAAACCTTACAATTAAATTTCAAACCATTTCCTCCCAACTGAATGAGCTAAAATTTTGCACACACCTGTGGTTCTGGTGACAATACATTTTTATGACAGACAATACTTAATCCTGTAGCTAGGATCGTCTCCTCGCGAGGGAACTCCTCAACGGGTGGTCAATACCATGGATATGATACTTTGTAAACGTGTTGTTGATAGATAAACCATTTTTTTTTCTATTCATTAGCTCATAAAGCTTACTTTATTTATTTGTTACCTCAACTTGAGTACCGTCGCGTCGCAGTGACTTCTTGCAAGCTCTAAGCAATTTCTTTCATTAATTTTCTCCGCAACGCGCAGTCGCAACACGAGTGTCGCATTTTTTTTTTGGTAAAGGTATTGAACTGCCTCGCGTAAGCATATAAAGTCGTTTGTATCTTAACTTTTTTGCCCACCGTCCATAGATTTAACATTTTTTTTTAAATAATACACAGAAGGCCGCTACACACAATCAGGGTATTTCAACAATAACTACATTATACTCATTTTTTATATTTAACATCAATTTAAGCTCGGACTAGAACAATTAATAACAAAAACTTGATACTCGACCTTTTTCTTCTCTCTTTCACCGAATTTTACATGTTTATTTTTTTATTTTTCTAGTTATCAAGTCCTTTTTATACATCACACTATTATCAGTTACAAAACAATACTTATGTAAAACATCGAGTTATATGTTACATTTTATTACAAATACATTTATTATACAAGAAAATACATTCATTTTAAATATTCAACTCACATTGACTTCATCCAAATAAATTCCACGATAAAAACTTCGTTAAAAAAATGAAAGAAATATAAACATTTTTTTTCGTTTGTACATTTTATTGTTGCCAGGTTTTTTTTTATACATATTTGTATTAATAACTGAAAAAAAGCGTATCATGTCACACCAAGATGTTTAAGATTTTTTTTTATCACATTTTATTTATAGCTGCCTATCTACAAGGATTATCAAGCGAAGACATTTAGAGAAAAATCTAAGGGGACATTTTAAAGCTACACCGATTATTCTAAAGATTTGCAATTTTGCAGCCATTTTTTAAAGGACATAGAGTTTTATTTTTATTTTACAGCGAATGGACGAAATAGAAGGTAAAATATACAGGGTGTAAACAACCTCATCACGAAGCCGTCAACCAAGCATTCTGTACATCAAACTAAGTAACTGTAAAGTTACTTAGTTTGATGTCTTGTCTTGTGTTTGAAAAAGAGTCGTTTCCCAGCAATAATTTTTGCTTACGCAAAAATCTCTCACTCTCTCTCTTACTCTTTTTTTTGGGGTGAAAAATCATGTATTGTTTTAAAACTCAATGTAACGCACTAAAAACATCGTGCTCATGGATGGATTGAATAATACGGGGGTCGTGGTGTTTAAAGTAAAAATCATACATTAAAAACTAGTATTAAAAAAAACTTGTTAAAATATTGGAGCTTATCCAATATCTATCTCCAATATCTCCGTAATTAGAAGGTGAAGGCGGGGAGAACAAGGTGCCTTTCGGCTTCGTTATGAGGTTTTTTACACCCTTTAGATTTGGTAATTATAGACTAGGGAGTTAAAAGGAAAATACATTTAGGCCACGTTTATTTTGTATTTGTAACGTATACGTAACGAAAAAACAGTTATACTATAATATTATTTCAGTTAAATTGTTTGCAACAAAAACCATCAGTATCATCCGTAGATATGAATAAATTCATAAAATTATGAAAATATTATTAGAAACGAGTATTTTTCATTTTCAAATTGACGTATTTACGTTACATTTACAGTTATACATTTGGGGTCTCTGGACTTCTATCCACTGTTGTGTCTAGTTTTCCTTGTTTGTTAAAACATTTTTCATTTTACACAACGTATTTTTTTTTAAAGGTGACATTTACATGCCCTATGGCTCCTACACACTATGGCGAGCGCCACGACTTCGCAAGGTTACTATGACATCATAAAACAGATGACAATACTGTTATATGACGTTATAGACGACCTGGACGAGCTGTCAGCGAGTCATTTGGCAGTAACGTAGCAGTAGCATAGCATGATGTTAATGAAGACACATATACGTTAATGGGGCAGCAAATCCGAGCGGCGAAATATCGAATATGAGAGTGAGTGAACACACTTGTGGACATGGAATATGCTTGGGCCGGTTACCCTGGATGGTGTCGGTGGTTGGCCGGATTTATGTAGGTATGTCAACGCAACAAAACTTAAAAAAAAACACTACTTGCGAAAGTCGGTAAGTTTGTTTGTTTCACTGACTTTTTTTGCCACCGACTTCCGAAAGTAAAGTTATTCTAGACTTATTTAGTGTTTTTTTGGAAGTCTGTTTTGTTTTTGCAAAAAGTTTTTATTAAAATCAAGTTTTTATTAGTTGTAGTATACAAATTCTTGTCATGAATCAATTTTACATTGTAAGTTGAAGTTATTGAGGACATAGGCCAAATAAAAAAATCTACTGAATCGATTTTCATTAAACTTTGAGATTAATCGTAAAGTAAACAAATCGAATCATAAGTGACGGAGTGATGAGGTAAAAAAAAATACAACAAAATTGAGAACCTCCTCCTTTTTTGTAGTCGTTATTCGTCTCGTTTTGATTTCATGCATGCGCAAGCGACTAGACACCGCACCAGACTATTCACGTTTCTAAACGGATCAAGCATATTCCACGTCGATAAGTCGCTGCCGAAAAATAGTGTGTAGGCGCCTTCAGGCTTAGCATGCGTAATGCTTACCATAGAATAGAATGATGGGACAACAACTATTGTAAACAGGATAACTTTGAATAACATCAATTTCTAAGTAAGTATAAAACTTGTTGGTTAGATCTAAAATAGACTTTAAGATGGGAGTAGGTAGACTGTTTTTACTAAAATAGATTTGGGAATATTAAAAAAGTTGAGTTGAGAGAGTTAGCGAATTTGTATGAAAGATATTTTCAATGAACGTTGTTTATTTAGACGTTTAATTAACAATTAGCTGTTAGTCTCCTGCTTCATCTGTTTTTTATCATAACATTTTTTGCTTTTGTCATAGAAATAAACGGTCATAGAAATACTCGGGCCATTACAAACACAACATTTATTTCATTAATCATTATCAATAAGTATGCACAATAAGCGCGAGTTGTTTGTCGAAAATTAGCTACCGCGCACACGCAGGCAGTAAACACTAAACTGTAAATGAGTCATTTGCTAAGTGACGTCAAATCAAAGAAGAGTTATTAAAAAAGTGAATGTCAGCAAGATTTGTTTTATGCAAATAATTATACCCTAAATAATTTAAAAAATGTTAAAACTATATTTTTAGTATTACTTAATCGATATCTCGAATCGATAAATACACTCACCATAGTTACACACAACACTAGTGCTGCTCCACAAGGGTCGTAAGTGCGAGCGAGAGGTCCGATGAAAATGATTTTATGACTCAAACTTTGCGTGTGCAATGTAGTCCGAGTATATTGTAGTCCTTTGGCGTGTAGCACGGCCTACCGGAGCAGGTTACTACGGCGTAGCAGACTACGTGCTACGAAATTACGTCGTAGAACGCATTTTGAATGTTCAATATTCCGTAGCCCTATTGCTGTCTTATAGTAATGTTATCAGCTCTCAAGAAAAATGTACCGTTAAATTACTGCTTTCTGGACAAACAACGTTCAAAATAAAACAAGATTTATCTAAAGTAGTGCCAATGTCAAATGATTTGGAATGATATGTACGTATCAGAAACTTTATACACGATGTAGGGTCGAGGACTTTAATTAATAAGCCACTTTCACTACCCTCCAATTTTGCACTTTTATACATTCACGAGTACGAATATTAGTGACTAAATCCGATTTGCATTACACGGCTAAAATACGAATAGTAGCAAGTGGCTCATAAATTAAAGTCCTCGACTGTACATGTTTGTATACTTTTTTCATTAAAAATGGTTTATGAAAATAGTTTCAAAGGATCTCTTGGCAAGTATGAAAAAAATAGTTTTTTTTTGAGATTAAAGCGAGGTTCTAATTTTTTTTTATATTAGGTTAATAATAGGTAGGACATGATGTAGCTAGATAACTTCTTCGAATTTTTTTTTAGCTTTTTAGCCTAGAGATGAGAAAATGCCTAAAAGTGCACAAATTGACTTGTAAGACGATTTTGAAATGATGTGAAGTTAAATCGACTAAAGTTTTTAAATCGACTTTTACAGCTCACCTCTTTTTTATTTCAAATTTTAAATACTTTCTACCCTTACAGAATCCTTATAGGACGGGGTACGTGTACCTAATTCCCATTAGAACCAAAAATCGATCAAATTGCTAGGTTTAAATATTTGGCATACGATTTGGCGTTGTAGATGATCATGTATATAATATTCTATGTATATAATGAATATTTGCTCTGTTGTATGTATTAATTTGCAAAACTCAGCTTTAAAAAAAATCTGAAACCTAGAAGGATTTTATTTTTAACCTCCAAATTGAGATGCGATAACTATTTATCGTATCTCTAAAAATTTATAGTTTAGACAAAAAGCAACGTTGCGATATTATCTGTCGAATAACCAATTTGGTCGAGACGCCATTGTTTAACTATTGTGTCTACTTCGTGGACAGATCATGGGATAACACGGTGGACCCAAATTGGTTTTTCCATACCAGTATAAGTACCTGATTCTTTGGAAAAGTGCAGAATCGTAATATTAATAAATTATGTATAAAAATAAATATTAAAGTGATTTAAAAGAAAATGTTGCGTATTGGTGTTATCAAATTATGTGTTAAATGTGTCTTAAATAAGTGTTATCATCTATCTCTACCAACACTAGGTTAGTTAGGCTTCAGGTTAGTTTTTTTGGATTGAATGCGATCCGTTACGGCGCGAAGCAAATTTAATGTGCGCTTGACGTAATAATTACAACTATTTATCCCAGCCCTTAAAATTGTTTTGACACTTTCAACGCTATGCAACCTCCTTGAAATAATTCAGTAGTATTTTGTTTTCGTTTGGATCGGGCGAGGTATTTGTTGAATATAACCGCGCTGAAACAATTACTATACACGTCATCGGCTCGTACCGATCGGTAAACTTCGTTCGGCATCTACCATCGCTGAATCATGTTTGGGTCGACTAAGCATCCTTGCTAACCCGAGCGGCTTTTTCTAAAATCAAATTAAAACCGACTTTTTCACCCGGCCGTGCCGTGTCATCGTGGTGAGCTAAATATGAGTGTCGTGGTGTGTTTTTAAAAAAGCAAAACCAACCATAGGAAGAATTGAAAATATTGCTAATATTATTTGCTGTATTGTTTGCTGTAAGAAAACCCAATTCTGGGTTAAGCTCACCGTTGACCGTTGTCTGTTGTTGTTCACCTTTTTTTTAATTTCGTGTGCAATAAAGAATAAGAATATTAATTTCAGTGGCTCCATGTAAACACTGGCATTCAGCTGCATCCGGTTAGACTGGAAGCCGACCCAAACATGGTTGGGAAAAGGGTGGACTATGATGATTAATTTCGTCTGACAACCCATAACGAAACTAACCGAAAAGTATCCATTTCGATGATTGACACGACCTTACTACAATAGACTAAGCGTCCATTTCGATAGACTGATTTGATGGGCTCTGTCGTAGCTAAGTCGATTAATTCAACCCATTGAATATCGCCGTGGGTATCATGTTAACTACCGTTTTAGGAGCGCTTCACACGTGTCAGAGTTGGCATGATTCTGCACAGCTGGGCGCGGCGGCTAAATCGAATAAATGTTCAAGAACAGTTGCTTGGCTGCACTCGAATAATTTATCTCAGTTTTCTATGACTTGTGGATTGGTACGTTTTCGCATAACAGCGTCTTATTGTGTGAGTCGACCCGACCATGATTTAGCGATAGTAGATACCGAACGTAATGTGCCGATCGGCAACAAATAGGTACTGCAAATCGAATGTGTCAACCCGAAATAAAATAGTGTGTAACAAAAAAAAATTGCAATCTATTTCTTCGTTAATGCCTAAATCTTTTTGGTAGTTTTGTCTGAAAATTCCATATAATTATGTAAACCAAGAATCACTTCAACTATATCCTCAAAAAAGTCAAACTATAAAAAGTTCGTAATTAGAAAAGGAATCAATATTTCAAAACAAGATGGCGTCGAATGTGTCAAAACCTCGCGACGCTAGAAATTCGTTCGGATATTGGGACGGAGTGGCGGTTGCGTTCGGAAACAATTATGGAGTGGCTGGTTCTTCTTCTTGATGGTGCTTGGCGAGGGCTAGGAGTATCATCGTCAGTTGTTTTCTGCTTATCTTGCCTTCACTGCTGTACTCGACACCTTGGAGGATCGTTTCTTCGAACTCTAGTAGGTCTTGAGCGTCGTAGTCCTGAAACATATAAATCAGACGCTTAATATTTTGCAAAATCATCATAATAAAAGGTTGAAAGTTATGAGAGGTGTAGTGTATCGACAGGGTGTAAACGGACCGTCACGAAGCCGTCAACCAAGCATTCTGTACTTCAAACTATGTAACAATGTGGCTATTTTTTGAAGTGAACAATCATGTTTTACGGTAGGGTTAATGTATCACACTCAAAACATTATACCGATGTATGCATTTAATAGTAGAAGGAAAAGATACAACGTTTCAAGAAAGACGAGTGAAAAAGTTGGAAGTTTGACCTTCAATATCTCTGAAACTAGAAAGTTTTCAGGTATGGTCCACAAAAAAAAAATATCGCAATGGCGGGAAGAATAAGTGCCTTTGCCTTTCGGCTATATAGAATTGAATTCTAAAGGTAGAAAAAGAAAGTTTCGAACAAAAACACTAACCTTTTTAACTAATTCTAATAAATCCTTGAGAAATCCACGAAGTTCTTCGTTCTCGATGGAGCCATTGTTATCCTGAAACAGTTTCAATGGATTCGTTACATAACTTAAATTGAGGTTTCTTTAAAAGGATTTTGTGATATCCGATTTAAAAATACGACTGTTTGTCTTTTCAACGTGTTTGTTGTTTTCAAGTTCTACTGTGTCTTTTAAAAGTGCGTCGTGTTTTTTTAAGGGTATCAAAAGTTTTTTTTTTTTTCATTTCCTTGGGTATAGCTAAAAGAAAACACAAATGTCAAAAAAAATCGGGCACACGCATAACTTAAAAAAAAAACACAGATTTCGTGCCTCACACGACTATCGAGCACGCTGGAAATGAACCTACGGAATTCGAAAAATTATTGTCGCTGAACGACGAGAAAGTTTATGGACGAAAGAGGATAAGGACTCTGCGAAACATGACGTCACAAATGTCATGTTAAAAAATGTCGTTCTGACTTTTTTCAAAAAGGTTAGGCTACAGGGCAAACCCTTAACCCGATCGTTTTTGTTTTAGGCTGAAATTGTAGCTGAGTAAATGGTCCAGAAGATTATTCTCAATTTTTTGAAATCATTCTTCGTTTCCAAAATATTGAGCGCCTAAATCAAAAATTCGGAAAGGATTGATATTTTTTTTCACTATTTCGCTCATAACTTTTCGGTTTTAACTTTCTCGAATAATTCTTTTTGCACCTTACAGCTCTTGTGAATACGCGTCTTTTGAGATTGAATATCAAATCTACACAACTCTCCGAGATATAAGGGGATCGCACTTTTTCGCGAAATCGGAGCCTACACTGGAGCGAACGAAAAGACATTTCCAATGTCAGTAATATACACGGAGTGTGAGGGACACCAACGCGCATACTGTTACTATCTAATAATAATAATAATAATAATAAAAAATAGGTATAAAGTAATCTATTGACTACTAGTGTTGATATTTTCTTTATATCGTTGCTGTTTCAAACATTTTATCCGCATTTATTGTACCTGCCCGCGTAGCATAACCGCCGTGGAAACGGGTTTTGTCGACGAAGAATCGACAAAATTACAGAAAAATGACAGATGAACAAAAGAAATCTGTTATTTTGTCGATTCTTTCTTCGAAGAAACCCGTTTGGTCATGCTACGCGGGCTGGAAAGTTTAGATAGAATCATGTGATAAATTCATGGTACGAGTAACAAATTTGCGCATCGATTTCCCTTTCTACCTTCAGATTTTAATATGCCAAGTTCGGCATAGTTATATATACTCCACTATACATAAAGCCTTCAACTTTTCTATTTTTGGAGCACTTTCCCTTTTATCGAAAGTGTTCCGCAAATAGGATGTATTCCCCGAAAAATACCCTTTACAAAATAATAATAAAACATCTTACCCTATCGTATAAAGAGAAGACCCTTTCAATATCGTCCTTGGTAAGTTTTGTAGCGCCCTGACAAAATAAATAACATTTACATTAGTGTAAGAAAATGTGAAAAATCAACGTATTCTGACTAGTCCCATATTGGGCAATTTTTTTTTATAATACTCGTACATTGAATGATCATTTTTATTCATACACAAATAAATGAAGCGAGTATTATCATTAAGTACAAATTTAATAAAACAAAATACTTGTTAACAAAGTAAGTATATTAAAATTATAGAACCATTATAAACTTTAACATTTCACATTGCACTAAGTACGTTCAAAATAAGTTCTTTTGAAAAACAATAGGTCTAGAATATTATACAAACTATTAGAAACAACCAGACAGTTTTATTATCCACAATTCGTTTTTGTGTAACTATTAAGAAAATTAAGTGACGTGCATTTAAACGTTGGCCAACGAGCATAACTCCAAAAAATGAGGGAAATAATACCCATTCCTCAAGACGATCAGGATCAGAGATCTTCATAGAATATTGATTGAAAAATCATCCAAGTAGGTTCTTGTTGTGTCATGGGCATAATTTGGAGCCAGCATGGGCCAACGTGTAAACCCAGCGTGAGGACTCACCTCTATGCCCTCCTAGGAGTGCAGAGTGCAGACATAAGCGTTAGTGTTAGGATAGACAGACAGACAGACAGGCAAACGAATCATAGTAACGTGCTCATTTTCATTATTTATCATTTTAAGTTTAAATCTTTATTACAGAGTATTGAAATTCTTGCAAATATTTAATTATCTGAGTTCAAAAATGTTTTGAGTTAAACTGATAATGATATGTTTTCAGTAAAGATTGGTATATATATTTTATGTTGAAGTAAAATTACTTAAAATTGTACATTCAGACCTTCTTGAATAATCAATTAAGTTTAGAAAAAAGTGACAAATTGATCATAATTTTTAACAGGTCATTATAATGATATTCCTCCTGACCGTTTTCAGTCACGGCAGTCAATCTCAGCGGAAATAATATTATGGTGCACAAGCGCGTGCGCAGGTACACGTGCACTCTCATAGTCCTATGGGACGGCAATCCGACACGATCGGAGTGAAATTAGACGCAGGACCAACAGCTTAACGTGCTTTCCGAGGCACGGGGGTATCATACCGCCAACTTCCAAACTGCGGGCTACCACTGAGAAATTCGTAAAGGAAAAACCCAATAACACTTTTGCCCGGCCCGGGAATCGAATCCAGGACCTCGACAGTCGCGTTTGAGATCACGAGAGAAACGGGACATACAATTATATTACTGTATAGACAATTAGACATAGCATCTCTAAAAGTATACTCTATCTCAAATCTATGTTTACGAGCCAAAAAGTCACTTATTTGTATTCTATTAAGTACTTTTATGATTAATGTAGGTAGGTGTGTTAATGTATATGTATATAAGCGTCATGAAAATATAAAATGTC
Organism: Xestia rhomboidea; assembly: GCA_963853795.1. Classification (NCBI taxonomy): domain Eukaryota; kingdom Metazoa; phylum Arthropoda; class Insecta; order Lepidoptera; family Noctuidae; genus Xestia; species Xestia rhomboidea. The sequence continues at coordinate 9,794,505 of OY970774.1, forward strand.
TGGAATATGATGATGTCTGTTATTTTAGGAGTTTTATTGTTATTTTTTTATCATTATTACAAGCAAAACTAAATGGAAAGGAAATTAGTGCATAATTATAAACTATGATAATGTCACTATCTACTAATTTTCTATTGAAGGGATGCGGCAATAAACTAGTATGCAGACCTAGTTATTATTTAACACCGTTAGATTTCTTGTGGTAATTCAGTGTTTTAAGGAAATGTACACAGATTTAATTACTAAATAGAAATTCAAAAATCTAAAGGTAAAGTCTAGCTAGTAAAAAAAAATTGGATGTAAGTATTCTTTTAAGTCGAATTTAAGCATGAAGGATGCCGTGATGGACAGCTGAAATGTTCTCATATTTATTATTTATGCATTACCTATGCGCTTATTTTTACATAATCTAACCCCGAATTACAATAAAGAAAGAATTCACTCTCACCACTATTGAAAAGGTTGGATAAAATAAGTTTCAATAATAAAAATGTATCCCCACTTCTATTCTTTAGCTCTGTATTATATTTACTCTATGGTTTCATTGATACGTGTCGGCAATATGGCGGCTGGATGAACAGTGGCGGGAAATGAAACGTCACTCACCTTGAAGACTTGTCGACAGAGGAAGTTCTCCTTTACGGGAAGCAGCCTGCAACATGTGATCGTAATATTAATAATGACCGTGTGAAGTATGTTTTGTTAAATAAAGCTAGAATAAGATCATCCTATAAAGTGGCTTTTGTTAGAACTACAGGGGAGAGACGAAACTATAGAGGACGTCTAGCGCCATCTCTTTCCCCCTCTGGAATAAGATTACAACAATACTGTTTTATGACGTCATTCCAGGTGACCCAGGGCATTGGCTATCTTTTTAAATCTTCAGTGACAATCAAGCTTCAGTTGTATACTGAACTTTAATGACAACTGAGAATGTCATAAAATTGGCGTATCATATTGAGTCAATATCACATTATTAGCAGCGCAGGTACAGTGCTCATCGCCTCAGCACTTGACTTCTCTATTTTTAATCGACTATTATGTGGCTAAGTTCACCAATTTGATGTGCAATAAGCTAACACATTCGCAATAACATAAGTATCGATACAAAAGCGTCTGTCAAAATGAGTTACGGTGACCATCAGCCACGATGAGCATCAATGACGTCTTATTGATAGTCAGTGGTCATAACCAATACGAAACTAACCTTTTGACAGTTAATTGATGAACACTGAGCCCAGTGATCATCACTATGAACTGTCAACAGAGATACGCAATAGCCCTCCTGGCCTCCTCTCTTTTAAGGAAATGGGCCACGCGGGCACATAGTGCATTTTTTTTCAAAACAATATTATAAATATTCGGATAAGTAGGTAGGTTTCAAATATTATGCAGTAAACACATCGGCTTTTGTTCTTAAATCTTGATAATGATAAGGTATTTAATGACATATCTTAATTAATTAATAAGCCTTCGTACAACATTAAAAAGTATTCGTAGGTATTAAAAACAAAAACTCTTAAGCTGATTCCGTTCTTTCCAGAACATTTTGCTGAAACCAAATGGATTTCAAGGCAGCCCAAGGAGATCTATACTAAAAAGAGGTTAGTATACGAAATCTAATAGAAAATATTACGACGGCAGATTGCTTTATCTGCTCATAAACACCCACCCTCAATAACTTCAGGTTATCCGTGATCATGGTGCTTGCAACAGTGCTGAAATATGGGGAACTCATATCAAATAGTAAACATGGTACCTAAATATCCCGTTTTTAGTGTTAATGACGAAATTTTCAAGTTTGGCACGTTGGACTATCGTTAAGAGTTATCCCATTTATCGTAATTAGATTAATTATATTATAATATATCTTTAGCTGCAGCCTATTATCATACTGTAAACAACATGAAAAAGGTCAACAAAAAAAAACTTAAGCATCCATTATGTGCTTATTTTTTTCACAAAAAGGTCCGTCAAAGGAGTTGGAGATCCATAAATGAACGTACTTACACGAGTGGTCAACTTTTGAGCGGCTTAGTAGAATACTTAAAGCTTGGGGACCTCCATTATCTAAGCTTAGAGCTGCATCATACAAAGGAGACTCGTCTCTTTGAATATACCTGTTTTATGTGGATAGATTGTATAAGTTTTGAAAGTAGGTACTAAAGCACATCGTAAATATTGGTATGTATGGATTTGTAAAGTGTGAAGGATGATATGGATAGAAAGGAGGTGACTGCTTAGGTAACAAGTAATAGAGTAGTATGGAAGAAGAAGACATTCTGCGCCAACCCCAAATAAATAGGGATAAGGGCAGGAGAATGATGATGTAGGGATTTATTAGTAGTTATTCGTATTTGTATAGTGCTCATAACAATAAGCTCGATAACACACTTAGGGTTATTCCAATTTAACCGTTGGGACGGACTACTGCCGCACCGCTTTATTGCTGCTTGCTTTGCTATACAGTAGGACCGATGACGGATGACAAGCGTGAAGTCTGCAGAATATCGTATTCTACTGATATCTTCTTCAGTCAACCATGGATTCAAATGAAAAACTAAACACATGGCATTTGCGACGTTGCCGTCCAGATGCCGCGCGCTTTACTGGCGTTTTTACTACGCTCGTAACGTGTCAATTGTATGGGAAAAATACAAACATCCGTACTCAGTACGACTCTCACTCTAGCGCCGCAACAGTCCGGTGCTTAAGTTGAAAAAGCCCTTACACGTGACTAGCCAAATCTAAACTATACCTACCTCTGTGTACCCCTTCAGAGAATACAGGCGAGATGTTTTCCGATGTTAAAAACGTAACATCATATACCTAAAGAGTAATCCCTGAAGAGTTAGGCAGAGTTGTAACTATTGAGACAGACATTTCACCAGTTATGTTTTAGTTCCACGTAGGTAATAGGGAGCGACCCTATTTCCATCCACCAACACTGGCTCTTCCACTAACAAATTCCATGGAAAAACTTAATATCACTGCCTGATCTAAGCTAGGATCTCGTGTTTTGCAATAGCATTTTCAACTGCTAGATTAACGAGGCAATCGAATTAAAGTAAATTGATGTTCATGAAAGCAATTAAAATCACTTAAAACTTGCAAACGATCCGATTTGGAAACTCAAGCGAAGCTGCCCACACAATGTTCAATTTATTCCTGTACATGACGTAGTTCAGAATTGGGGATCAATACGGGATATCCCATTTAATCTGTTTGGGGACGCGCAAAGCTTCGGTTAATTAAAATTTATTTAAAAGTTTTTGGATGTAGACCCGTTCAGATCCGAATCACTGTAATATCCAATGAACGGACTCCGGATTGTTTTTGGAACGGCGCTGAAATAACTTTAGCCTCGTTCATATTGGCTTAATCTGATGAACCGGGTAATTTTAAAGGTCTCTCTCTTATAAATTCAATTTTTTAGGGCTTAAGGCTTGACCAACCCTGTTTAGGCTGAATCCTAACTGTTGGTGTTTTAATTGAGGGAATGCACGGTATGTTTTTTATAACAATTTTTTATGGCCTACAGGGAGCTGTTCCGCGTCTGGCTGTTTGTGAATGTGCATTTAAATGTTTGTAAACGCACCCACGATTTTTTTTTTTTTAAAAGGAAAGAACGAATGGAGTGGCAGGACACCTACTGAGGTGCGCGAATAGCAGCTGGAATAAAGATGTGAATGTGATCGAGTGACTTCCAAGGAATCAAAATCAAAGCATTTATTTCAAGTAGGCCAGTTACAGGCACTTTTGAATTGTCGAAACAAAGATGAAAATTAAATGTAGCTACAGTCCCGGTCACAAGGTGCAAAAACTGTGAAAGTACTGTAGTTGCCCATTCCCTAGCGTAGATCTCCATGGAGAAGAACGGGCAAGAAACTCCATGGAAAGAGAATGGAAAGAGAAGTGTTGGTCGTCCGGCGGCGAGATTGAAAGACGACTTTGTTGAAACCAGGACGAGGCTGGCACAAGAACGTGTAGCTTGACACAAGCAAAGAGAGCTTTATACCCAGTAGTGGGTGATGTTGATGATATTGATGGGATACTACCCATTAAGCCTTTTTTTTATTTTTTCGGATGGGAAGTCATCATATGACTCCTCCCGCTCTGAGCGGAGCGGGAGGGAGTGTCAGACTTTTACTGACTTAAACCCATCCATGTTCCTTCATCGCCCTTTGTGTTCCGGGGCCACGGTATCTCTTTCAAATAGTCCCGCAGCCCCGACCCATTAAGCCTTCTTATTTAATAAAAAAATGCAACAGGTGTAATAAAACAACAACAACAACAACATTAATCACTTGGTATTCTTTCTACTATCTTATCAAATTGCAAATCCTATGATTAACTACAGCAAAATATTGCCAGATTAATACATTAATCGGTTCTGATATTTCACGATTACATTGTTAAGTAATTGTTCTTCCCCTACAGCGTGGCCTTGTTTATGTCACGTTATTTTGTTGTTTTTATTTTTATCTTAGGCGTGTTACGAATAAAGAGTATTTTTAAATACTGTATCACTAAGTCTGATAGATAAATATTTAGATACGAAATATAGGTAAAACAAAAAAGATACGCAAAATGTGTGTCGAATTTCGAACTTTCTCGTGGTTTTTGTGGAAATAAAGAGATAGGTACAAACGCTACTGGCGTTTGTACCTATCTCTCATCAAGCCACGACAATCTGACTTTCTATAATAGATTTTCAACTTGCTAAAGAATTAGATTCAAGGTTGAATGGGGAAATTTGACAGTTTCGGGTAGCTTGATACAATAATTATACTCACTTAGCCATTTCTGATAATTGTAGTCTGCCGTCTTTGTTGGAGTCGAATACTTGGAGCTATAAAACGAAAAAAAAAAACGATTTAGTAAATTGCATACTGAACCACAAATCTTGTTGCGCACAGATCTTTTACGATATTAATGGTCTCTTCGTCTCCATAAAAAACCTCTAAAAAAACTCTCTCTCGTCTCTTCGAACTACAACTAGAACTACAATGCGCTCCTTGCTCCATAGCAAGGAGCGCATTGTAGTTCTTGTTTGAACTTTTTTAATACCTACATGTCATTTAATTGGTGTTATATCGAAGGCATAGTCAGAAATGGAAGACGAAGAGACTTCGGTTCCTTTAAGCCAATCTTCCTACTTTTTAGACGACCGAATGGCGCAGCGGTAGTGAGGCTGCCTTACGTTCTTAGGGTCCCGGGCTCGAATCCCGGTAGGAGCAAATGTTCGTACGATGAGCACACGGACATTTGTTTCCGAATCACGTATTTACAAACAAAAAGTAATATGTAGTATATCAACTATCTAGTGTCCATGACACAAGCTTCGTTGCATAGTGTGGCACTAGATGGCGTTGTGTGTAATATCCAGCGATATTTATATTTATTTATTTAATTGGTGTTTTATCGAAGGCATAGTTAAAAATGGAAGTCGAAGAGAAGTGTCTCGGGTCCTTTAAGACAATGTTCCTACTTCTGCCATTTCTATGGCGAAACATGTAAGTTCATAACCCTATCTATAAGACCTTAATGTACCATGTTTTACACACATAAATTATTCTATTCTATTCTGGAACAGGTTCCCCTCTGTGAGTGAGAGTGGGACATAATTTTTTTCGCCGGCAAGGCTCATGGCGCTTGAAACAATATTATATTAATATTTATTGAGGTTGTCTCCGGTTCTTCCCCAATGTTCACTACGATTAGGTAGCTAGGTTAATATAGATAACACATTCATATTTGTAACAGTTAATGTTTATCACCAAGTATCAGTTACACTTTTTGCTATCTGCACCCTGAAACTTCTCTAGAACATTCTATGAATTTAATCAACGCTAACGCGCGAAAGACAGGACCGGACGACGTGGCGACAGTTAGGGGCAGACCAAGTTAAAAACCAAAACATGCGTTGCGAGCTATAAAGTGATGCCAGTTTCGTAAACATGTGTGCATTTTTTGAGCGTAGTTTAATTGTGTTTGATGTAAATGTGTGCGTGTGAGCGTGTATGCACAGAGCGGAGCTTAGTTTTGCGCTGGCTTCACTTTATTGTTCGCAGCGCCATGTATTGGTTTTTTATTTGGTCTGAGGTTGGGGGAGGCCAATGTCCAGCAGGAGACTGGGCAGATATTGAAGCCCAGTTTTATTGGTTTAAGATCAGAAAGATAGTCATTCCATGTAATATACTGGCATTCAGCTGCGTCCGTTGGGACTGGAATCCGTCCCTAGCATAGCTAGCAAAAGAATGTGCTATTATGGAGAAGTCGAAAATGTCGCTTAGAGGGAAATTAAACGTAATCATAATACAGATAGACTGTTCCCGTAGAATTTACGACGATCTACGGCGTAGATTGACCGTCCTTTAAAAATAGACTTTGAAGAAAGGAGTTTAGGGCTGTTTTGACCTGCTTTCTATTATAATATATTTTAGTTATACCATGGTGTCGGTGTATTCAATGAGTTTGTCTTCAGAAACGTCGTTGATTTTCTTTGCTTCCTTCAGAAGATCTCGGAGAAAATTCTGGAAAACAAAAAATGATGTCGATCATACTAAAAACTCCAAAAGGCATAGGTGCAATTTGAATATAATAAAGAAAACATAGTGTTCTTATCAAGGTATAAAACATGTATTAACCATGTACTGCCTAGTTAATTTGTGCTATGTAAAGTGTTGGCCTGAAACACAGGTTTAAATAAACCTAGTTCGGGCAGGTCGCTACCAAACGTTTGAATTCCACATTATGGCTTCTTGCAACTGTTAAATATATTCTAGTTATAGTTTACTTTTATGCACTAATTAAACCATTGTTTGAAAAATAACACTACTGAACCTTAATGTACACTTTTGTAATACTTTTTAAATAAATTATTTTTTTTCTTATTAAAACATTGTCTCGTAACTAGATACAATTATGTAATAAAAGTACTCTGTGGTAACTAGTTTTGTTTTGCTCATGATATCTACTGTTACATGACAAATCTTTTACAAACAAGTACCTATCACATCAAATGTAAATGTGGCTTTATTTTTACATTTTGTAAACTAAAACGAAACATGAAAAGATTTTTTTTTTTAAATTGTTCTCCACCTCTGCCAAGGGCAATGTTTACATCCAGACTTGCAAACAGCATTTCATACTAATAACACCTACCTTAAATATTTACACATGAAGTCCCTGAATAATTGAATTTTAGAATAATTTCAGCATGTGATGAACGTCACGCGCTGTTGCGCTATAGTTGTTTCCTTCACGTGAGTCCCTATGTACCCAACCTAACTCCGATACTCTCGCCATACTCTAAAAAACTTCTTTATTAGGGATGATGACTGACTAAAAAAATATTATTCTGTTTAGTCCGTCAGTTAGATTATCGAAAAATTTTGGATACGTGTTTTTTGTTTTATCAAATTAATAAAAATTGACGAAGATAAAACGTGTCAAAGATCATGAGTGGGGGTTTGTGACGTCACATTTGAGTAAAAAATGTACTCAAATGTGGGGTCACACGAGTTTTCGACGCACTGTATCGTCTTCATTTTTTGTTTACGTGAAAAAAGAAAAAATATGTGTCCAACATTTTTTAAAAATCTATCTGACGGACGAATTAGTTTTTTTTTGTCATTTACTTTACTGTCTCTGCAGTCGTTGTTGTAACACTGCTGCTTGAGCGTGTATCTCTTAGTAAAGCGGTAAGAAACAGTGGAAGTATAAAGCCTGGACTCCACCAAAGCGGAGATGTGCGAAACGGAGAGGATAGGAGATGCGTAAGAGCTAGGGTGTATCCAGCGAAGTTATGTGGAGATTTGTAAAGCGGAGAAGAGAGGCGATGTGCAAAGTGGAAGCCGCTTTCAGCACACCGGTCACCACACTCCACTAAGGTACGTCTCTTCTCGTCTCCGCTGTCAGCGGACAACTACGAGATATCTCGTGTCCTCTTTGCTTATCCGTTTCCACTAAAGCTAAGCGGAGAAGTGTAAATAACGAAATTCTATTGGTGGTTTACAACACATCTTCTCTCCTCTCGTCTCGTCTCCACTTCGGTGGAACCCGGCCGGAAACAGGTAAAGTAAGGAATAGTTTGTCGTCCGGTTCAAAACGTGACTTTATTTACCTTCAGTTCATCGGCTTCTATATACCCGCTGCCATCAGTGTCGTATTCTCGCCATATCTGAAAAGCAAACATCACACTTTCGTCACAAAAATACATGAGTAAAGTTTAGATTAAAGGCTAGAATTGACAAATAAATGCCTTGAAACGTTCTTCTGTAGAATACCTACTAAATCAAATATGTGTTATAATTCCGTAAAAATCTTGAAATCCTAATTACTGGATTCCCGAAAGTCGCAACACAATGTTTTGTAATGTTAGTATTAATTAATGATACTAGTGTTTTTTTTTTTTCATTTTTAATTTTATTTTATTATACTAAGTACTTCCTTATTTATTTTAACAATGTTATAATAATTTTATTTTTATTCATAGTTCTGTTCTCATTTTTATCTGTCTTATCACTAATATTCATAGCTTGTCTTTTAAATTTAATTGTAAGTAATCTCTGAAATGTAGGGTCTATGTATTTCATTTATAAAGCCATTATTTTAATTTTATTTTATTTTTTTCTCTTAAGTTAACACTTATTTTTGTGAATGCTGGTTAACCTGTAATTGGCGACTGTGTAAGTCCAGGACTGTAAAACCTATGTATACCTAAATGCTGTACACAGAAGCTGTTGGTGAACAGCTGAGCTGCTGGTGGTGGTTGATTAATAAATAAATAAATGTGTTAAAACAGCGGGATGGCGGGATGCTTTGGATGGCTTCCTCACAATTTGGCGGGAAGAGGCAGAACATCGAGAGAAGTGGAAGGAATGGGGGCGGCCTTTGCCCACGAGTGGGACAGTACAGGTTAAAAAGGTGTAACGATAGAACTTCATAACATTTCGTACATTTTTTTAACATCCCCGAGGTCTGTTCTAACCATCACCATCATCTTCCTGCTCTTGTCCTAGGTTACTTGGGATCTGCGTAACACGTTTGTCTGAACCAGGGACCTTAAGGTGTAAGCGCTTAGGTAACCAGCGAAATTCAAATTTTCTTATTTTTTTTGCAATTTGCATGTCGTTGTATGTCGATTAAAATATGATTCGCGACCGTAGCAAATATGGCTTTACTGAGTTAGTCATTTAATCTCATTTATAAAATGACTTTTTAATGAAAAAGTCTATTATATTATTTATAATAAAATATATTATATAAAAAAAATATTCTCATTAAAATAAAAAAAATAAATGAAATAAAACAAATTGAATATTTTATATTATTATTAAATTAAAATGAATTTTCATATTTTTGGAAATTTCGCGGGCTACCCTGGTGCTTTCACCTAAAATACATCCGTCAACCATAAAGTCTATTTTCCATTACCGAAAAATGGTACTGAAACGGACTTGCCGGCTTTTCCTTGTGAGGGTAAGAAGGTCCTTTTAATTTTAGGAATCTGTTTGATGTTCTTTTAAGGTAAGGTTTTAAATTACACATATCAAATGGAAATATAGCCCTAATTAGGAATTTGATGGCCTAAAATAAAAAGAATTAGATCCAGCCGTCAAGAAAAGAAAAAAGAAAAGAAGAAAAAGAAAAGAGCACATTGGAGGAATAGCGTAGATGACAAAAGAAATCTAATTAGTCCGTCAGATAGATTTCCAAAAAATTTTGGACACATATTTTTCCATTTTTTCACGTTAACAAAGACGATACAGTGCGTCGTCACATTTGAGTACATTTTTTACTCGAATGTGACGTCACAAGCCCCCACTCATCTTTGACACGTTCTATCTTCATCAAATTTTAATAATTTGATAAAACAAAAAACACGTATCCAATATTTTTCGATAATCTAACTGACGGACTAAACAGAATCATATTTTTTTAGTCAGTCATCATCCCTATTGGGGGAGGCCTTTGCTCTGCAGTGGGACATTAAAGGCTAACAAAAAAAAGATCCAGCAGTCGATAGTTAGAAATCCTATTATGAGCTGTTAAGATCTTGCCCAGAAGGGGCTAACTCACCGATCATTCTCAGAAGATCCATTGGCCAGATCCATGATGGATATAGTGAGAATTGATTTTCTCATTAGATCTATTTATAAATAAAAAAATAAGTAAAATGGATCTAATGAGAATTTTTGATGAGAAAACAAAATGTATGTTACAAAAACAAATAAATATCAATAAAACAAGTGACTATCACTAATTTCAACAAATTACTATCCTGACTCCTGTTATGGTGGAAAAAAGTCTTTGAGAACCAAAAGGGAAGATGAGGCAATGAATGAGGAGATGAGGGAATCTGAGATCTAAATGGGTGCCAAGTTCAATGGTCAGTCTTGAAATTTATTTATAACAACATAAAATAAGTTATAACAACTTAAAATATCATTTCTTCTTTTAGCTTAGGATAATATAAAAAAAAATTTCACTAGATCCATCATAGATCTGGCCAATGGTTCTTCTGAGAGTGATCATTCTCAGTAGATCCATATCTTGAAATCAGGATCCAATGAGAAAAACAATTCTTACTAGGTCCATCATGGATCTGGCCAAAGGTTCTTCTGAGAGTGATCATTCTCAGTAGATCCATATCTTGAAATCAGGATCCAATGAGAAAAACAATTCTCACTAGATCCATCATGGATCTGGCCAATGGATCTCCTGAGAATGATTGGAATTCACTACCAGTCGTTGTGCGCCAACGCATACGTACGTCTACGCTCCGTCTGAATAACCACATAGTTTCTTTGTGTCTCTATCTCTGCTTATGTTAAGGATCTAAGGTGGACTTACCTTCATAAACTCCACACTGGACTCCAAGGGATTGTCGAACCTGAAGAGTAGGAGGAAGTTCTCCTCCATGGGAAGCAGTTGTGCCAACTGTAACAACAGAAACGGATGATTGAAGTTATTGTTTAACTAGGTTATGCCCGCGGCTGTGCCCGCGTGGAGTTCCATAATACTACCGGGACCAAAAGTAGCCTATGTGTTAATACAGAATATAAGCTATCTTGATGCTAAATTTCATCCAAATCTGTTAGCCGTTTGAGCGTGAAGGAGTAACAAACATACACTTTCGCCTTTATAAATTTTTTGTGATTAAACAGGGAATAAACTCAAACTCTATTGTAATGAATGATTGAATGAATGATTTCATAAACCTTGAGTAAGTACTTGTAAGAAACCTTATACAAAACTAAAAAAAACCGGTCAAGTGCGAGTCAGACTCGCGCACGTAGGGTTCCGTACCATTGTCTATACAACATTAGACAAAACGGCAAAAAATCTCTAATAAATAGGTGATATTACGTGTACAAAAGTGCGTCTACACTAACATAGGTGCACTCTCTGTTCTTTTACTATAGTCTGCAGGGACAGCAATCCGTCTAGACCGGGGGCAGATCTGGACCAACAGCACCAACACTGTTTTAGGCTTTCACGGTTTAAAACTAAACTTATATCAACAAATAAAAATCACGGAAGAAATCAAAATCAAAGCATTTATTTCAAGTAGGCCAGTTACAGGCACTTTTGAATTGTCAAAACAAAGATAAAAATTAAATTTAGCTACAGTCCCAGTCACAAGGCATAAAAACTGTGAAAGTACTGTAGTTGCCCATTCCCTAGCGTAGATCTCTATGGAGAAGAACGGGCAAGAAACTCCATGGACACTCTTTTAAATCAGAATATTTTTACGAAACCTTGGTTACATCATACATGTTGAGATGGTTAATAGATATTCCGTAAGTGGCAATATAAGTTCAATAGCACTAACTTCCAACTTTGGACTGCTAATAAAACCTGGTTACATTTTGCCCGTCCCGGAAATCGAACCCGGGACCCTACGTTCAGCGGTCACGTTTGCAACCACGAGACCAACGCGGCAGCTATGGATGGTACGAAAATATTGGTTGAATACATACATACATAAAGATGTGAAGTTCGAACGCCATAGTTTTGAAAGGTTTGTGAAAAAAACCTCATAAAGACTTGCTTGTTTTACCTCTTATCCTCTTATCTTGATTTAAAACCGTGTTATAATTTTTTGTAATATAAAATAACTGATAATGATAGAATTTTCAGTAACATTCTGCAGCTCATCAGTGAATAATAATTTTATATGTTATTTAAAAACAGTTATTTTTATGATAAGTTAAATCAAGTAGGTTGGTAGATATGATGTCTGTTGTCTACATCTACACCATATCTACGCTAATATTATAAAGAGGAAAGATTTGGATGTTTGTAATGAATAAGCTCCGGAAGTAGGTACTGGGCCGATTTTAACCATTTTTTCACCAATAAAAAGTTAAGTTATCAGGAAGTAACATAGGCTATAAATTATATTTATATCATGCAAATGAGGGGGTCCTGTAATGACAAAACCACTAGGTGGCAGCACTGGCGTAAGGTCTATACATCTATCAAACACACGAGTTTCTTGTAGCTTACGAATATTTTTTCATTTAATTAACTTTTAAATCATTAAAAAAATGCCTCAGTGTTGTGCCGCATAAGTTACCTTTCATTAATGTGGCCGCATAAGTTACCTTTTATTAAGTTTTTAATTGTACCACTGACTTTTGCAGTACTAAGAAGCTTAATCTTTAGTTCAGCTACTTTTCTTTGTCCGTAATCCATATTTATATTGTAAAACAGTGCAAATACCAAATACGATGAAGTTTTTGGTAAAAAGTTTCACTAGCGTACAATTTGACAGTTGTTTAGACCAGACGCATAGCTATTCACAACGCTTTGATTCGATTTCGATTCAGAAAGTCGTATGTCTATCTCGCTCGCTTTTGTAATGCCAAAAAACAGACAAACGACTTCCGAATCGAATCGAAGCGTTGTGAACTTGTGAATAAGGGGCGTGTCAGATAAAATACGAAAAACCCTCATTAGCCGTGCTATCACAATTTTTGCGGACAAAGTCGCAGGCGAAGTGCTAGTATTTAATATTTGGTAGCTACTCATTAATTTTTCATTACGCAGGGATACTGTTCTTTTGGGCATCATGAGAACATTGTATTCTACATCAGGCGCGAGTTTTGGGGAGTCTGTCACCTGCAGGACTAGCCAAGTTACAAACGATTCGTATCGATTCTCTTTCTACAATCGTTAACGCATAGAAAACTAACCAAATGTATGGGAATGACATCATTTCAACGTTAAGTCACGTGGTCAAAACAAATGAATAGAAACTTCGTAGACAAGATTACATCGATCAAGATGATAGAATTCGTTTCTACAATCGTGATCGCTACATCCCATATAAATCGTAGCCAACATACAGTTCTGACTGAACTTTAAAGTTTCTATTCGTTTGTTATGACCACGTGACTTAACGTTGAAATGATGTCATTCCCATACATTTGGTTAGTTTTCTATGCGTTAACGATTGTAGATTGTCAACTTGGCTAAGCCTACTCTGCATAGACACTACACAGACAGAGGCAGCCCAGGATGGCGGTGTGCCATGTTTATTAGTTTCTAAAATGAATACAGATATTTACCTCTCGTATGTCAATCTTGCCATCCTGGTTGTCGTCATAAGCTTCCATGAAGCATGCCTTCAGCTCGACCAGCATTTCATCAGACACCGCCTGCGAAAGAAGAGAAAAGAGTTTTTAGTTAGGCCACTAATCACTAAGAACCTCTTTGTGTTCCTGTTAACCATATGAAAGATGTCTTAAATAACATGGCTCATCTGGGACAAGGTTACTTTTTTCAATACAATTTCCATAGACAATTTCCACGCAAATGCCAAAAGATCCATACACCACTGTTACTTCATTTAGGCACAATAGTGGCACATAGGTGGCCTTAACGAAATAAATCAATTAGTATTTTTGGAATCAGTGCGAATATTTCGCGAATATCATTGTTTTATACAATTATTTAATAATGTTATCTGTTTGTTTGTCAATTTCTATTGCTTATCATTTTATTCAAAACTAATATGAATCCCGGGCCCCACAACCAGCCAGCTAATAAATTCTCGCTATCCATTGGTTATAAAACACTATAGAAATAACCTCAATTGCATAACAGGGTAAAAGTCTAACACTAAATCATGGATTTCTGTTATTTATATAAATGTAGGTTTTACTTCCGTAGTTTCCGTTTTTGCTGCAACGGCCATTGTTAAAAGAGTCTGAATGGAAAGCAATTTTAAACTTAGAACGCCGCGCACCGCCCGCGTCGCCCAGTTCTGTCTGGATTTCGAATTAAATTCAGAATTTTACGTTTTGAAATATGAATTTCGCGCTTTGTTAAAATGAATACTGGCTGAATAACTTTTGTGCTTTGGTCTACTCATGTTGTAACAATGTAATATTTTTAGTCTGTGGAAAGGAATATGGCGGGAATGTAATACACATTTTAATCTTTTTACATTCAATTATTACGTTATGTTTGTGACGACTTCTGTTTGTACATATTTATTTTGTGAGTGCCGTTCGATCGATAGGTGAACTTAAATAACACTGTTGGTATTATGTAAAATCTTTATGTATAAAATACCGGTGTGCGTGTGTTCATAAGCCTTCTCCTCCTACACGGCTTGACTGATTTTGAATTTTTTTTTGCTTATGGGGTCACCAAGATTGTTCTTAGAGCTATAATTATGTTGAATGCTGGTCTCGCTGTTATCGACATCCCGAACACGATGGAACAACGTCTGTCGGGTTAGCTAGTACATACCTATATTAGGTAAGGTCTGAAAATGTGGACGGCCTAAAGAGCATTTTTGGTAAGTACTTACCTAATAATGCTTAATCATTTGTACAAGCAAACGAAACAAAGAAATAAATACAACGGTAAGTAATAATTATGATTAGATTACTAAATTCTCATAGCTGCCGCTGAAGTAGGTTGATTGTTTTAGGCAGAAAAACATATAGGTAATCGCAAAAAGATGGCTATCAGCGCACTTGTCATGTATTATTACTTATTTATAGATATTATCACATTTGTTATGATGATTAACAATCGATAAGTATTGGTATTTAGTAGATATCGCACTTTTGTCAGCTTTGACGGCATCGCGCGTGAATAAATTAATAAAAAAAGGAAATACTCTGGCAACCGCCCTGCAAGTACCTACAAAGGGGTGGGAAGATTTTTAGATTAAAAGGATAAACCGGCCGAACTTCCACCATATATTTTATTTTCAAAGTAGCAGCCACGCTTAAAACCTGTATTATAGCTGGTATCAATGGAAACAAGTTTTGTATGAGATTTTTTTTCTAAAGCGTGTGCCAGACTGTTGTAAACAAACCGTCCTCACAGCTCCACATCGGTCTCCACCGGCGGTTTACAACAGTGCGTGCTGTTGTAAACCTTGTACAAAACTTGTTTTAAGCATAACGTTTCCGAGATTTAAGCTATCAAAGTTAAGTACAATCGATTCCATATTTCATATAAAATTTTAAAATGTATCGAATTTCTTCATTAGATTCACTCATCTTGACGGTACGAAAAACAAATGAAAATCACAAATTTTCCTAATTTGAATTTGGAATGATGTTCTTTAAAATTTAAACTTTCAATGATACCAAAACCAGCCAGATACAAATAGTATAGCCAAAGAGATTTTATTACAAGTTCATACATACTATAACGCGAAAAGACTTTTCCCCCAACCTATAATTAAAAAAAAAACTTTTTTGTCAAGTAACTAAAACACATACTTTCATATGTATTTAGTAAAAAGCTGAACTTTAATTAAATTACAAACAGATATGATTCTATGAAAAAATAAGATGGCGGCGGCCATGCGCGAATGGAAACATGTAGCACTTTACAAAAAGTCTCCTAGATTACCGCCATTATCCGAATAGATAATTTCTTCTTCGAAATCGTATTTGGTTGCATTAAGTTACTACAGGTTTACGATAAAAATCTTTCAGGTAAATAACCTACTGTTATTTATTATCAATGCAACATGACTTTACTCTTTATTTTTAACAAAAACAGTATTTTATCAAAAATTTATATCTTACTGCAGATTTTTATCAAAAAATCCATTTACTTTATTTTTGACAATTTATTTGATTACAAGTTTATCCTGTTGTGTCATATTGGAATGCCTTATTTCATATTCTAATTTAATTACTCAACAATTTTTCAATATTTTTTTCTCATCTACGTCAACCATAATCACATTTTCATGAGAAAATATTACAGACCATCAACAGATAATCATTACATAATAAACTGGCGCTTTTCCCTTCAGAACCTTCGACCCCCCAGAGAAATACAGGCGTGATATTATGTTGTTAAACTCTCTAGATAGAACAAAGCCCGGAAGCCTAAATCTAGGGCAAATTCGGGGAAACACTTCATCCATGACTACAAATATTTTTATCTATAATCACACTTAATTTGAAACCAATAATTTAGCGACTACTTGAAAAAAACAATTACTTATGATGCAAAAATTGAATACCAGGCTGATAAGACAGTCGTAGATTACCTGTCATTACATATTAAGCGGATTACTGAAATAAAGATAAGTAAGTATGTAAGTTAATTGGTATCATCGCTGTCGTGCCAGATACCTACATAATTTGCGAGTTTATTTACTTAAGGTGGAAGTGCCAGGGTATCCTGCAACTTTTTTTAATGCTAAATAGCGGAGCACGCTTGCCTAGAAGAACCCGATGCACTCAGTTATCAAATCAAAAATGATTATTTGGTAGAAAATACATTAAATTCAAGGAAAGATCTTATGTCCTAAAAGTATTTGTATTCTGCCTGCAAGCAAGCGTGCAAATTATTTATAGTACATCTATATAAGTAATTATTATCATGCAATTAATTTATTACTTTACACATATTATAAAAACAATTATTAATTTTAATAAATTATTAACATAACAATATTAAAACATGTCAAATACTATTAACTAATTATTAACATTAATTTTTAATGTCCATAAATTCCTTAATGCTACAAAACTATTTTGCTGGCCACTCTTTCAACGTTTTTTAAAATAAATTACCCTGTAACAATTTCAAATCATTTGGAATGTTATTATAAATTAGTATACACATATTAAACACATTTTTTTATAAATACTTTATGACTAAGTGGTTGATACAATAGGCTCCATTAGTTCCCTTGAATACGTGTTTTTTCATCTTGGCCTATGAAGTTGACATGAAGGTCCCTTAGTGACTTCTAGTTACAATGTAGAATTAATTCATGACAATAATTTGTTGGGGACCTAAAAAGGGTTAAATAAAAACTACGAAAGGAGTCTTAAATAAGTTGACTTTTAGAAGTCGGTGGCAAATAAGTCAATGAAACCAACAACCGATTCCCGAATGAAAAGTAATTTTAGACATTTTTTAGAAGTCGGTTTTTTCTTGGCTAATTGTGTTTGCACTTCGGAGTGCAGTCGATTCTAGTTACTACTACCTCATTACTACAAATGACTCACTTATTTATTTATGACATTTGTTAAGTTGCACTAGGTATTAAAAGAAATGCATGCGTCAAGTTTCCAGCATGATCTATGATTAACAATAATCCAATTATCACTGATGAACAACGATAAATTAAGGTGCGGATTGAAGTATTAATTATATTTTTTCATAATATCGATAAGGAATGGTACCGGAATTATTGCGCAGTTATACTTTTTGTTGGAACGTTCAAGTAGCAGTAGTGACCATCATGACTGCTAAGTCATAGCTCTCGACTTTAAACCCATAGTAGGTGAGCCCATGATGCTCAATGACAAGACACGACGAGATAAAACACGCGTCTCAGATTCGGATTCATGTGTGTATTGTATAATTATCTCTTGTTTCGGTGAAGGAAAACATCGAGAGGAAACCAGCATGCCTGAGAGATATTTCTTGACGGCATGTAAAGCCAAGTCAGAGACCCATGGGCGGCATAAAAACTTTAAAACCTGGTTAGGCACTAACCACGTGATAAAGAAGAAGTTTGCGTAAGTAAAAAATCTGCAGTTTCATACAAAGGTGCACACGGTCAAAATGTATGGAACAGTAATTGTTTAATTTTTAATAAATCATGATCTGTCAAATGACCAATTTGATCGAGACGCCATTGTTTAACTATTGTGTCTACTTTGTGGACAGATCATGGGATAACCGACGAAAAATTTCCAAACTGTAGGTGTAGAATCATGTACAGAATCTTTGGCACCAATTTGCGCGTCGATGTCTTTTACACAGCTCGTGGCTAAATAATAAAAGCCGCGCGGGTCAATCTTTAGGTTAAGCCGTGCTTGCCTAGTTTTGGTCTGTGGATGGGTGACCACCCATTACATACCGGGTTTTTTCCGTGCCTCAGAAAGCACGTTAAGCCGTTGGTTGCGACCCAAAAAGTCTGACAACCAGTCTTACCAAGGGGTATCTTGTTTCCCAGTACTAACTGGGTTGTGGAGGTCAGATAGGCAGTCGCTCCATGTAAATTCCTTGTATTCAGCTGCATCCGGTTAGACTGGAAGTCGACCCCAACATAGTTGGGAAAAAGCTAGGCAGATGAAATCTTTTACACCCTTCTTTTTTTTTTCGGATGGGAAATTATCAAAGGTCAATCAGAGCAGAAAGGGTCGCTCTGGGCGGAGCGGAAGGGAGTGTCAGACTTTTACTGACTAAAACCCATCCATGTTCCTTTTTAGTCCCTTTGTGATCCGGGGCCGCGGTATCTCTTTGGAACAGTCCCGCAGCCCCGGCAGGCATCGGGCTTACGGACCCCTTCCTTTTGTTGACATCTCTTTGAGGCGCGCGTGAAACACGAACGCGCCGTATCTTTTACACCCTGTATTTTATAAAGGAGGTTTCCGTCTTTCGTCCTCATTTCTAGTTATCGAAAAGGGGCCTGCCATCGTTTTGTGACTTACAGACATTTCGGTAAGCGATATTTTTGAGAAGCATTAAATGTTATTATTGTGTAATATATGAAGTTTTATTCAAATAATATAATATTTTATCCGTTTTCTTATTTTTCTCTATCACTATTAAGTTTTCCTTCAACGCAGACTGAGTAGCAGAAACTGCACAACTTACCTACACCATGAGTGTAAATATAACTAAGGCCCGTTTTCCAGCCGGGGCTGCGGGACTGTTCAAAGAGATACCGTGGCCCTGGAACACAAAGGGCAATGAAGGAACATGGATGGGTTTTAGTCAGTAAAAGTCTGACACTCCCTCCTGCTCCGCCCAGAGCGGGAGGAGTCGTTTGATGATTTCCGATCCGAAAAAAAAGAGGCCGGTTTTCTATAACTTTTTTAGGTATAACTGACAGTTAATATGTCACGTTTCGTAGCTATTGGTGTTTCTATAAACAAAGTTTTTGAAATATCCTATCCGCGTCACCTGCCTGTCACTTTATTCGTAGAAAAATCAAAGAAAGATTTTCTGTGACGTTTTGTTTCTAACCGTCGACAAGCAAAATGTCAAACAGACAGAGATAGCAACCTACCGAAACCGAACAGTAAGTTATTGAAAATGGCCGTAAACAATGATACAAGTACAAACCGATTGATACACCTTATCTTGTCTAAGATATTCGTTAGTTATTTTACTTTTCCAGTACTACCTAATTACGTAAACATAACACCTTAAAACCCCCTTAACGTTGGGCAAAGCTGTAGCTAAAATGCACCTATATTTCGCCAGTTAAATACATATAAGAACGTAACTAGGACGCTCGCAGCCTTTTCAAGGAAATTTCAAAACGCTTGACACTTCCCGTGACTCTAGGCTGGCTTTTACCTTGGCCAAAGGCTTAGCGTTGCCATACAGCGTGGTTACGCCGCCAGTATCTTGGGGACATTTCCAGTTGACAGCGTTGAGGAAGAGTTTTTTGAAGCGATTTTTTAAGTCATTAGTTTATGTTAGTTAGTTTATTTTATTTTAATAGATTTGCAAATAATGTACATGTAGAAAATAATAGGGAATGTTAATCCAGATTACGGGGTAACAGTTAAAATTTTTAATCGAAAAACCCAATAACACCATGTCTGTCCTGGGGATCGAATCCGGGACCTCAAATACAGCAGTAGCGTAAACGAATCTTATCTCAATTAAAAATTCGTTCAAAAAATAGAATTAGATATAATTGTGCAGATTTTAAATGTTTAGAGTTCGTGACTATGTGGCAGTGACGAATTCGGGCAACAATTATTATTGGCGTTAAATCCCTTAGGACGTAGGTACTACTAAAGGTGAACGCACACTTATCTGCGCCGAAAGAACCGACCGCGCCGAAACATTTTCTCATCCGTATATCGTTATCTATTCGTCCGATTCGACGCGAATAAATGTGCGAGGTTTCATAGGATTCCATACGTTGAGAGTTGTGGAGATCATCACGGCATCGTTGCTACGCCGTAGCTGATCGTAGCTCACTGCGTAGCGCGTAGCTATGCCAACCGAGCTAGCAAGTTTAGATAAACTCAAAAAAATATGGCTACCTTGGATACTATTACAATAGGTAATAGTACCCATTTAACCCATTAACCAATTAAAATATTATCCTTCAAAATTGTTATAAATGTTATGGCACGAGTAAGAGTAAGAGTAACCAGCACAAGTTACAACCAGTACATAATTAAATCGGTGTCATTTAACTTGTTGTTCATTTCATCACTGATACTAATCAGTGGATGTAAATTACCGCAATGTAGGTCAGATGTAATCTTATCAATGCGTTTGCTTTCTAATTTCACTATAAATACTGGCACCTTCAGAATACCACTTATACTCACTCTGTCCTCAAAGGAGTTGACTTTAGAGTTTTTTGGATCTAGTCAAAGTAAATATTGAAAAGGTAAGTGATTTCTTTTATTATTTATCTCGGTCTAAAATAGTCGATAAAAAGAGAAAATTAAATCCTTTAGCCTGCCGTGGTCTAATCAGTGCAATAATTCTAACATTATAATTATGCTAAGTCTTAAATTCAAGGCTGTTGTAACTTTTTTCAAGGGAATTATTTATTGAATTATGTTTTGGTATTTGATATGTCATCTAACCAAAGTAATGTTATAATTCCAGATGAAGAGCGTATTCCTCGTGATGTTGTTAGCAGCGGCAGCAACAGCTGCAGTAGTCAGCAATGAAGTGCCTGACGTGGTAAAGCTGTTTGACATGGCTGACGGTGACGAAGTGGCTGATGAGGACTTGATCGAGATGCCAGAAGTGGTTGTGACTGATGTGAATGAGCTGGCTGACGTGGCTGACTTGACTGACATGGATGAAGAGACTGCGGTGGTAGCCTCTCGACGCAACCTGAGCCAAGGATCCATCAGTTCTTCAGATGTTCTGCTGTACAAGTACGTATCCACAGACAGAACATAAGCTAATTAATTGTAAGAAATATAATTAAGTTGTAAGGGAATATGGTCATCATCTGAGGTAAGGTCAGGTTGATTTAGCAAGAAGTTAAGGTTCACAGCATGAAATAGGCCTCGGGCATCTCAAAGTATAGCCGTGAATAGTGGTGCTCCTCGAAATTGGATGCTTCATTTTGCTGCACTTTACTGACTATCTGCATTTGTTGTGTTTCCAGTGGCGAGCACAGGGCGAACGCCGTCGCGGGTCATACGATAACACGAGATATAACAGTCCGCACGAACCGCCGGATAACTGCGATCCGGGTGACTCGCATTGGGAACTCACAGAACGCAACCCCATCCATCGTGAGTGGAGGAGTTAACAACTCCTTTGTCACAATCAGGATACGATCAGCTCCAAGCCGTGGATTTCACTATAGAGTTCAAGTCTATGGCAGATAATGTGCTCAGGAGTCGTCTTTGGCGCGTTCGGTTATAAATTTAGTTTTATTTCTGGTATTGTAGATATTTTTGCAAGAACAAGATATACGATACATATATACTTTATAAAAGTTTAATAAATAAATACATTTCAACCTATAGTACTGTTTTTATTAATTGCCATGTCATTAAATTTCTTTAAAATTAATGAAAAATCACGTTTTGCGGTAAAACTCAATGTAAACTCAAAACATTGTGCTGATAGTTGCATCAAAAAGTAAACGGATCATGGAGGTGTTTAAAGTAAAGTTACCTTAAAAACTAGTATGAAAAGAAACTTGTGAGAAAGTTGGACTTTGACCTCCAATATCTCCGTAACTAGAAAGTTCCCAGATGCAGACTGAGTAGCAGACACTGCACAACTACACTCATGATTAGAGACCGGATTATATGCAACATAAAATAGTCGAAATATGCACCATAAATGCTCAAAATATGCAACAAAAGTGCAAAAAATATGCAACATAAAATTGAAATAAGTACTACAAAATAATGATTTTAATTTTACTCGTAGTGCATATTCGACTAGATTTTGAGACCGAATTCTGTTATTCATTATTAATAGTACGATTGAGCCTTCTATTACTTAAAATATTTTTATAACTTGAAAACATTCGTTCTACGTCCACTTAGGTCAATGGGCACTAAGTATTTGAATTTAAGTGTTTTATTGCGGGTATCACTTGCCACTTTTTGCCATTTTTTCAGTTGGGAGCAGATACAATTAAAGTTATCCCGATTATAGCTAAAATAGGCATTATTCAAAACAGACATAGCAAAGCGGAAGCGCTCTATCATCGCTACATCGTATACTTAATATATCATACTCTATCCGTGATCCGGGGCGTTTATCATGATTCCAAGCCTAGTATTGACTACACATACATGCAATAGTATACACGCGTAGATGCAATAGTCGCCAACGTACATGCAATAGTCGCTAAGGCATCAAAATCACTGGGTTTCTTCTTCTTTCTCTTCACTCAAGCCAAAACTTTAAAAATACTATTTTGTACTTTTGTTAGAAGCCACTTGGAGTATGTGTCTGAAATATGGAACCCATGTTACCACAAATACATTGACCGAATTGAGAGCATCCAAAGAAGGTTCATAAGGTATCTATGTTACCATCAGAAAGTATCGTATCATTCGGAAAACTACCATAACCTATGTAAAAATATCATATATTACCTTTACTCAACCGCCGCGAGATTTGTGACTGTGTTTGTTGAACATTTTTAACAACACCATAAACTGTAGCGATATTTTGTCAAAATTTTAGTTCAACATTCCCTTGAAGTCTAAACGATACAGTCCACCTTTGTGTGTGCTATTTGCTTCAACTAATTATAGGCAGAATTCGTACATTGTGCGTGCAAGCAGAAATTTAAACTAGCTTTGTAAACAGTATGATATAGATCCATTCCAAACTAGTGTGTCGTCAGTCAGGAGTCGAAGCTTTTTCAAGTAATTTATTATTATTATTAATGATAAAAGTACAACACGATTCATAAGTATCCTAACTTATATATTCGTTAGTTATTATTCTTTTCCAGTACTACCTACTTACATAGAGGCGCTGCCAGAAAAACGGGCTCCCTCAAGGTATCGTGCTAGCTCCGCAACTTTTTAACATTTACACAAACGACCAGCCTAGCTCTCCACCAACGAAACGCTTCTTATACGCAGACGACCTTGCTTTGGCCGCCCAGACACTCACTTTCAAAGATGCTGAAAAAAAAACTGACGGAAGCTCTGGAAACACTAGGGAATTTCTACGATAAAAATCAAATTCGTCCAAGACCCAGTCCTGTGCCTTCCATATCCACAGCCGTCAGGCAAACAGAGCTCTCAGTATCTAGTGGCGAGGCGTTGACGTAGAGCATTGCTCTCAACTACGCTACCTGGGCGTCACCCTAGATAGATCTCTGAATAATAAGTTCCCCTGCATTAAAACTAAACAAAAAGTTGGGACTAGAAATAATGTTCTCAAACCTGCACAATAAAAAGCCAATAAATTTTGGTCCTTCGAGCCGGATATTATTATTAAATAGTTCTAAATATTTCATCGTCTCCACAGCAAGATACAATCTTTGGCGGGACCGGTATTTGCCCCCTGATTACTTCAACGATCCATCAGAAAACCGTTCATGGACGGCTCAGACCTCACGTGCGTATGCGCCGTCTCCCCACAGACAATGGCCCACCTTCCATCTTGCACCGCATGCCCTGTCACCTGTGCTATTGATGATCTATTTACTGCGTCAGTGAGTCAGATTCGCGTGGCTAAGTTTTGGGCTAAATTTTTTTGAACTTTTTGTCATCCATACGCTAAGAAAAAGAGTCGGAATTTCTCCATGGTCGTAATCTGTATATTCCCAATTATAATCTTTTACACAACTGGCGAAATTTTAGTGCATTTTTGCTACAGCTCTAACTAACGCTGTGGGAATTTTCAAGGCGTCGTTGTATCATAGATATAATGTAATGCACGTTACGTTTATGTAAGTAGGTAGTACTGGAAAAGACTAACGAATATATCAGTTGGGATACTTATCAATCGGATTGTACTTTTATCATTGTTTATTTATCATGAGAGTAGTTGTACAGTATCTGCTACTCAGTCTGCATCAGGGAACCTTCTAGTTTTGGAGATGTTGGAGGTTAAAGTTTCAACTTTTTCACAAGTTTCTTTTCATACTAGTTTTTAAGGTAACTACTTTGAACACCTTCATGACCCGTTTACTATTCGATGCAACTATCTGCACAATGTTTTGAGTGCGTTACATTGAGTTTTACCACAAAACGTGTCTTTTCATTAATTTTAAAGAAATTTAATGAAAACAGTACCATAGGTTGAAATGTATTTATTTATGAAACATAATAAAGTATATATTGTATAACTTGTTCTTGCAAAAATATCTACAATACCAAAAATAAAACTAAATTTATAACCGAACGCGCCAAAGAATACAAGCCTCAGCACATTATCTGCCATAGACTTGAACTCTATAGTGAAATCCGCGGCTTGGAGCTGATCGTATCCTGATTGTGACAAAGGAGTTGTTAACTCCTCCACTCACGATGGATGGGGTTGCGTTCTGTGAGTTCCCAATGCGAGTCACCCGGATCGCAGTTATCCGGCGGTTCGTGCGGACTGTTATATCTCGTGTTATCGTATGACCCGCAACGGCGTTCGCCCTGTGCTCGCCACTGGAAACACAGCAAATGTAGATAGTTAGGAAAGTGTAGCAAAATGAAGAATTCAATTTCGAGAAGCACCACTATTCATAGCCAAACTTTGAACTGCTCGAGGCCTATTTCATGCTGTGAACCTTAACTTCTTGCTAAATCAACCTGACCTTACCTCAGATGATGAACATATTCCCTTACAACTTAATTATTTTTCTTACAAGTTAATTAGCTTATGTGCTGTCTGTGGGATACTTACTTGTACAGCCGCACATCTGAAGAACCGATGGATCCTTGGCTCAGGTTACGTCGAGAGGCTACCGCAGTCTCTCCAGCCATGTCAGTCAAGTCAGCCGCGTCAGCCAGCTCATTCACATCAGTCACTACCACCTCTGGCATCTCGATCAAGTCCTCATCAGCCACTTCGTCACCGTCAGCCATGTCAAGCAACTTTACCACGTCAGGCACTTCATTGCTGACTACTGCAGCTGTTGCTGCCGCTGCCAATAACACCACGAGGAATACGCTCTTCATCTGGAATTTTAACATTATTTTGGTTAGATGACGTTATAAATACCAAAGCATAATTCAATAAATAATTTCCTTTAAAAAAGTTACAACAGTCTTGAATTACTTAGCATAATAATTATAATGTTAAAATTATTGCACTGATTAGACCACGGCAGGCCAAAGGATTTAATTTTCTCTTTTTATCGACTATCTTAGACCGAGATAAATAATAAAAGAAATCACTTACCTTTTCAATATTTACTTTGACTAGATCCAAAAAACTCTAAAGTCAACTCCTTTGAGGACAGAGTGAGTATAAGTTGTATTCTGAAGGAGCTAGTATTTATAGTCAAACTAGAAAACAAATGCTTTGATTAGATTACATTTGTCCTACATTTCGGTAATTTACATCCACATGACAACTTATCAGTGATGAAGTGAACAACAAGTTAGATGACACCGATTTAATTATGTACTGGTTGTAAATCTTGCTCGTGCCCTAACATTTATAACAATTTTGAAGGATAATATTTTAACGGGTCTCGCGTTCGGTTAAGAATTTAGTTTTAATTTTGGTATTGTAGATATTTTTGCAAGAACAAGATATGAAATGTAAACTTTGTAAATGTTTTATAAATAAATACATTTCAACCTATGGGACTGTTTTTATTAAGCCATAACATTAAATTGCTTTAAAATGAATGAAAAATCACGTTTTGCGGTAAAACTGAATGTAACACACTCAAAACATTGTGTTGAACGTTGCATCGAATAATAAATGGGTCATGGAGGTGTTTAAAGTAAAGTTACCTTAAAACCTAGTATGAAAAGAAACTTGTGAGAAAGTTGGAACTTTGACCTTCAATATTTGTGTAACTAGAAAGTTCCCAGATGCAGACTGAGTAGCAGATACGGGCAGTATCTACAACTACACACATGATTAATACTCGTAAACAATGATAAAAGTATAACCCGATTGATAGGTAACCTTTTTTTTTTTTTGGATGGGAAATCATCAAATGACTCCTCCCGGTCTGGGCGGAGCAGGAGGAAGTCAGACTTTTACTGACTAAAACCCATCCATGTTCCTTCATCGCCCTTTTTGTTCCGGGGCCACGGTATCTCTTGCGAATAGTCCCGCAGCCCGGGCAGGCTTCGGCCCTTGCGGACCCCTTCCCTATTGCTGACTCTTTGAGGCGCGCGTGGAACACTAACGCGCCGTCAACACGGCCTGTCGTCATGAGAAGGACGGACGGCGAGCTAGCCCATAGCTCACCGTCCACAGGCCAAGCCACCACGTGGCCTCCGACGCCCGGGGCGTTGATAAGTATCCTAACTTATATATTCGTTAGTTAATGTACTTTTACCTACTTACATAAACATAACGTGCATTACATTATATCTATAATACGACACCTTGAAATTACCCAAAGCGTTAGGCAGAGCTGTAGCAAAAATGCACCAACATGTCACCAGTTATGTATAAGAACATAATTTAGAATACAAATAGAGATTACTGTCATGGTGACTTCTTAGCGTATCGATGGCCAAAAGTTCAAATATGTTAAGCCCAAAACATAGCCACGCGAACCCGACTCACTGATGCAGTACCTAAAAAGATTATCAAGAGCGCAGGTGATAGGTACTTATGCGATATTTCAGCCTCTAAGGCACTGAGACGTACCTGTGCATTAGATGGCGTGAGATGCTGCATACGCACGTGAGGTCTGAGCAGTCCATGAATCCCAATCTGCAGAGATTGTCTTTGCTCTGGCCTACTTGGGTTCGAAGCCTGGTTAGAGATTTTGAGAAGTTGTCAGGAGGTTCAAACCGTTCCCGCCAGAAATTGTATCTTGCTGTGGAGACGTTGAAATTGTCTAGGTTAGATGGGCCCGACACCCAAGAAAACTTTTACGACTTTCCAGCCTCTCGGCTGAATACTGAAACGCTACTCGCAATTGAAGCACTTATATTTAACAGATACTCAAAAGTGACGATTGTCTATATGAAATTTAAATTGAGGAGATGCACAATCGTTTAAGCAGCCCTAAAAAAAAATTGTGGCGTTTCAGTATCCGGCGGTCTGGGGCATTGAGATGTAGCTGTGCATTAGATGGCGTGAGTCAGCTGGTCATCCTCTGGATACGGCTGGCTATAGTCCTAATGGAAAAACCCAATAACACCATGTCCGATTGTCCGTCTTGGGGATCAAATCTGGGACCTCAAGCACAGCATTAGCGATTTCGACTACGAGACCTACGTATCATTCAAAGCACATTTCAATCCAAATTCGATTAGCACGTCGGGAATTATAAGCGTCAAAGGTAGAAACGTTTGTACATGTAAATTAACATTGATCAAGGCTGACAATAATGTCTTATCTAATCTTACTACTATTATAATTGTGAAAGTAAGTTTGTTTGTTTTCTTTTCACGCCTAAACCACTGAACCGATTCTGAAATTTTGCATATACGTTGTCAGGTGTACAGAAAAGGACATACGGTACCTTACATCCCGAAAACAAGTACTGTTTTTGAAGAAAACAATAACGTTCTTATGATAATAAATAGCGCTACGTGTCTTTCGAACCATGATTGATTTATATTATTACAAGCAGAGTACACCGAATTGACTGTCAAATTCTAAATTAACGCGAGCCAAGCCGCGGACAAAAGCTAGTTAAATATACAGGATGTAAACGGACCCTTCACAAAGCCGTCAACGAAGCATTCTGTAGGTACATCAAACAAAGTATTTCTACGCAAAAATTATCGCTGGGAAACGCCTTTTTTTTCGGTTGAAAAATCACGTTTTACGGTAAACTCAATGTAACGCACTCAAAACATTGTGCTAATGGATGGATTGCATAGTACGTGGATCGTGGAGGTGAAAAATCTTACATTAAAAACATTTATTTAAATAAAACCTTGTGAAAAAGTTTTAACTTTGACCCCCAAAATCTCCGTAACTAGAAGGTTAAGGGTAAGGTAAGGTATGGTCTAGAACAAAAAAATGATCGCAATGACGGGGAGAACCAGTGCCTTTCGGCTCCGTTAAGGGTCTTTTTACACCCTTTAGATACAATCACGTACTTATTATTTTTACTTCCATTATCGCATAGATAACGATTTACATTCTCTGCATTTCCATCATTCCTTGGATACTATAGCAATAGGTATTGGAGACCTATTCACATTATTTTTATTTTATTATCTTTCAAAATTGTTATTAATGTTATCACACGAGTAAGAGATACAAACAGTCTCTTTATAATCAAATTGGTGACATCTAACTTGTTGTTCACTTCGTCACTGATTAGTTGTAATTTGGATGTAAATTACCGAAATGTAGGTCAGATGTAATCTTATCAATGCGTTTACTTTCTAATTTCACTATAAATACTGGCTCCTTCAGAATACAGCTTATACTCACTCTGTCCTCAAAGGAGTTTATTATAGAGTTTTGTGGATCAAGTCAAAGTAAACATCGGAAAGGTAAGTGTTTTCTTTTAATCATTATTTCGGTCTCGAAATAGACTAAACTCGTAGCACCTAAAGCTTTACAATTGATTCTTAACATGGTCGATAAAAACGTAAAATTAATAATTTTAGCTTGCTGTGATAGAATCATGGTTACAATTATAACATTAAAATTATGCTAAGTAATTTCCGGCTATTCTAACCTTTTTTCAAGGCAATTATATTTAGAATTATGCTTTAGTAAATGATTTCTCATCTAACCAAAGTAATGTTATAATTCCAGATGAAGAGCCTATTCCTCGTGGTGTTGTTAGCAGCGGCAGCAACAGCTGCAGTAGTCAGCAATGAAGTGCCTGACGTGGTAAAGTTGTTTGACATGGCTGACGGTGACGATGTGGCTGATGAGGACTTGATCGAGATGCCAGAAGTGGTTGTGACTGATGTGAATGAGCTTGCTGACGTGGCTGACTTGACTGACATGGATGAAGAGACTGCGGTAGCCTCTCGACGCAACCTGAGCCAAGGATCCATCGGTTCTTCAGATGTTCGGCTGTACAAGTACGTATCCACAGACAGAACATATTATACTAATTAATTGTAAGAAAAATAATTAAGTTGTAAGGGAATATGGTCATCATCTGAGGTAAGGTTAGGTAGATTTAGCAAGAAGTTAAGGTTCACAGCATGAAATAGGCCTCGGGCAGCTCAAAGTATAGCCGTGAATAGTGGTGCTCCTCGAAATTGGATGCTTCATTTTGCTACACTTTACTGACTATCTGCATTTGTTGTGTTTCCAGTGGCGAGCACAGGGCGAACGCCGTCGCGGGTCATACGATAACACGAGATATAACAGTCCGCACGAACCGCCGGATAACTGCGATCCGGGTGACCCGCATTGGGAACTCACAGAACGCAACCCCATCCATCGTGAGTGGAGGAGTTAACAACTCCTTTGTCACAATCAGGATACGATTAGCTCCAAGCCGTGGATTTCACTATAGAGTTCAAGTCTATGGCAGATAATGTGCTCAGGAGTCGTCTTTGGCGCGTTCGGTTATAAGTTTTATTTTTGGTATTGTAGATATTTTTGCAAGAACAAAATATACAAAATGTACTTTAAAATATTTCTCATATAAATACATTTCAACCTATGGTACTGTTTTCATTAACTGAATATTATTACATTTCCTTAAAATTAATGAAAAGTAACGTTTTGCGGTAAAACTCAATGTAACGCACTCAAAACATTGTGCTGTTTGTTGCATAGAATAGTAAACGGGTTATGGAGGTGTTCAAAGTAAAGTTACCTTTAAACTAGTGTTAAAAGAAACTTGTGAAAAAGTTGGAACTTTGACCTCCAATATCTCTGTAACTAGAAGGTGCAGAATGAGTAGCAGATACTGCACAACTTATCTTCACTCATGATAAAAGTACAACCCGATAACTTATATATTCGTTAGTAATTTTTCTTTTCCAGTACTACCTACTTAAACAAACATAACGTGCAGTACATTATATCTATGATACGACACCTTGAAAATCCCCATATCGTTAGGCAGAACAAATACAATAAAGCACCAACATTTCGCCAGTTGTGTATTAAAACATAATTGGGAATATAAAATAATACAGATTACCAAAGAGATTTAAAAGAATAGGTTCAGAATTCATGAGTTGCCATGGCTGATCTGGAAGTCTTTAAATAGACTCCGGACCCAGGTTGGCCGTAGCAAGAAAAACCTGCTCAGGTGGAGATTCATTAATGAGTCTGCCCTGGAGTGTAAATGTGGTGCTGTTCCACAAACGATGGGGCACTTAATATCGTGTCCTGCGTGTCCTGTTGTTTGTTCACTGCAGGAACTGATGGACGCTACCGAAACTGGTCGCTTAGTTCTGGGCCGACACAATTTAGATTGCCATCGACACGCTAAGAAGAAGAAGAAGGTTCAGAGCGGAATGATCTCATAAAATTTTTGATTCCCAACATTTTCAATTTTGACAAAAGAATGCTACCTAACAAGCGGGCGTATGACACTAGAGAGAACATGAGTAAGTAAACGGAACAGAGTATAAGCTTCATACAACCGCGCGAATCGGTTGCACTACAACAAGCACGCGAAGCAGGTGTGCGTGACCACAGGCCGCTTGTCGCGTACGCGGCGAGAGTGGAAAAAACCGGTTTACGCTGTCACAGCCAGTTGACAATCTCAAGGTTGTCAGGGCAACACACGTTGTTTGTTTTGTGACATGTTATAATATTTTAATATAAAAACGTGGTATTTATTAATAATGGTTATTTATTGTACTGTGTGTATGAATACTATTAGAAAAAATAAAAATATATCATACTATAACTATCCCAAGGTGTACAATAGGTAAGTAAATATTTGATTATTACTTTTTCAAGTAAGGACCTTTATTTTATTTTATGATCCTTTTTTTAATTAGAAGAGGGTACTCCACGGTGTGTTTTTACCTTTTTTTTGTTATTACAAGCTTTTACTAAACATTTGTAGGTATGTGGGCGGGTTGGTATGTAGTAGGTATTAGGTATGTGTGTTACGCAAGTAAATTTGTAAAGTATTCTATCATACGGAATAATAAAACTATTTCACAAATGTTTTGTTTAATTTGTCTTCACCTATTGTGACAACCCTACCAAAAAGGTAACAATTTAGGTAGGTAGTAAGTAACGCATTTACATGTTAATTAACATTTATCAAGGCTGACAATACCGTGTTATCTAATATTGAATAATATCCGGCTCGAAGGATCAAATTCTATTGCTTTTTTTATTGTGCACAATAATCCATCAATTCGTCTCTGCCACATGGGCATGTGGTAGAGACGAATTCGGAAAACAGTTATTGGCGTTAAATTGCTTTTTACACAGGGTGTTAAAGAAATTGCGTGCCATAGCTTAGGAGTAGGTTTAGAATCGATAAAAGAACCCAGGAAAAATAAAAAAAAGATTAAAAATAAAAACATAAAAAAAAATATTGCAAGATCAACTTCATTTAGTACCTACTAACATAAAATAGCAATCGTTTAGAATTAAAATTATTTTATTTGTACTTTCGAACGCGTTGTCATTTTGTTCTTCACTTCTCGCGTCCGAATACTAAGGGCTATTTAAACAATATAATATGCAACATTATTTGCTACTGAAAACGGCTCGCGACAAATGGCGCAAGATGTGCGCCCCTAACGCTACGTCGGTATGTAAATTACAATTACACTTTTCCTTTCGTACTTTAATGGGCTTAGGACATCTAGGAAATTATTAATTAGCATTTAAACAAAATAAAAACTTATTTTAAACATTTTTTTTTAATCAATTTTAAACGATTGTTATTAATTTAGTAGGTACTATATATACGGTTTGGTAGGTTCATCATTACGATAATTTTTGTTTTTTTTTTTTTACTGTCGTAAGGGTATTATTTATTTTTATTTTTTACGGGTTCCTTTATCGATACTGAACTCACCCAGAAGCTATGGTACGCAATTTCTTTAACAGCCTGTAAATGTAGGTACTACTAAAGATTTACACATGAATCAGCTGATACTGTTTTTGCAAAGGAAAATTACGTTAAGAATTGTGGAGATCACAGCATCGTTGCTACGCCGTAGATGATCGTAGCTTACTGCGTGGCGCGTAGGTATGGCCACCGAGCTAGACGGTGGGACTTTTCTACTAGATAAATTTAAAAAAATGGCTTACTTGGATACTATAGCAGGAATAAAAAACCCATTGTAATTATTTTAATTTTATTGTCCTTCAAAATTGTTATAAATGTTATCGCACGAGTAAGAGTTACAAACAGTATCTTTATAATTAAAACTGTGTCATCTAACTTGTAGTTCACTTCGGCACTGATTAGTTGTCATTTGGGTGTGAATTCCCGTAATCTAGATCAGACAATATCTTATCAATGTGTTAGCTTTCTAATTTCGCTATAAATACTGGCTCCTTCAGAATACAACTTATACTCACTCTGTCCTCAAAGAAGTTCACTTTAGAGTTTTGTGGATCAAGTCAAAGTAAACATTGGAAAGGTAAGTGTTTTCGCTTAAAAAAATATTTCGGTCTACAAATAGATTAGACCCCTGGCACCTAGAGATTTACAATTGATTCTAAACACAGTCGATAAAAACGGAAAATGAAATCCTGCGGCTTGCTGTGATAGAATCATGGCAACAATTATAACATTACTAGCTGTTGCCCGCGATTGTGATGTGTAATGTGTGAGACTAAAAATTGGTCAAGCCGTTTCGGAGGAGTTCGATAACAAACATTGTGACCTGAAATTTTTATATATTACGAGTATATGTTACGTATTTTAAGGCTGGTGTAACTTTTTACAAAGAAATTATTTTTTGAATAAGGTTCAGATATTTGATATGGCATCTAACAAAAGTAATGTTATAATTCTAGATGAAGAGCGTATTCCTCGTGGTGTTGTTAGCAGCGGCAGCAACAGCTGCAGTAGTCAGCAATGAAGTGCCTGACGATGACGAAGTGGCTGATATGGACGTGAATGATATGCCGGAGGTTGTTGTGACTGACGTGAATGAGCTGGCTGATGCGGCTGACTTGAATAACGTGGCTGAAAAGACTGCGGTAGCCTCTCGGCGTAACCTAAGCCTAGGAACCATCGGTCCTTTAGATCTGCGGATGTACAAGTAAGTGTAAACAGACGAAACATAAGCTAATTTACAAAACAGCCTCCATTGCATTGTAAGAGAATATGGTCATCATCTAAGGTAAGGTAGGTTGATTTAGCAAGAAGTTAAGGTACACAGCATTAAATAGGGCCAGTTCAAAGTTAAGCCATGAATAGTGGTGCTCCTCGAAATTGGATGCTTCATTTTGCTGCCCTTTTCTGATTATCTACATTTGTTTTGTTTCCAGTGTCGAGCACAGGGCGAATGCCATCGCTGGTCAAACGCAAACAAAAGACATAACAGTCCGCGCGAACGAGCGTATAAATGCGATCCGGGTGACCCGCGTTGGGAACTCACAGAACGCAACCCCATCCGTCGTGGGTGGAGGAACTGGAAACTCCTTTGTCGTAATCAGGATACAATCAGCTCTAGGCCGCGGATATCACTATCGTGTTGAAGTCTATGGCACATAATGTGCTCAGGAGTCATCTTGGGTGCATTCAGTAAGGAAATTAGTTTTTTTTTTGTATTATAGATATTGTTGCAAGAAAAAGATGATAATACGAACTTTATTATATTTCATAATTAAATACATCTTAACCTATGATATTGTTTTTATTAATTAATTGATGAAAAATAACGTTTTGCGGTAAAACTCAATGTAACGCACTCAAAACATTGTGCTGATAGTTGCATAGAATAGTAAACGGATCATGGAGGTTTTAAAGTAAAGTAACCTTAAAAACTAGTATTTAATAAAAACTTGTGAAAAAGTTAGAACTTTGACCTCCACCTCCCGTCGGTTACTAAATCTCCAGGAGATTTATGTCAATTGTTTAACTATTGCGTCTACTAATTAGTCGTTTAAAGGTTTATCGCCGTAACTAGAAGGTTCCCAGATGCAGAATGAGTAGCAGACATTGATAAGTGTCTTATCTTACATAATATTCGTTAATTATTTTACATTTCTTGTCCTACCTACTTACGTAAACATAGTAAAAAATTGGGAATATAAATACAGATTACAGTCAACTAGGAATTCCTAATCTTCTTCTTTGCGTATCGATTACAAAAAGCGATGCATTAAATAGATCATCAAGAGCGCAGGTGATAGCATGCGGTGCCAGATGGAAGGTGGGCCGTTGTCTGTGGGGAGACCCCGCATGCGCACGTGAGGTCTGAACTTGGGATCAAAGTCTATTTAGAGATTTCCAAGTTGGCTTCGGCAACGCGTGCCCAGGTGGAAGGTTTTCTGATGGATCGTTGAAGTTATCAGGGGGCTTAAACCACTCCCGCCAGAGATATGATTTTGCCGTGGAGTCGTTGAAATTGGCTGGGTTAGCTGGGCTCACGCACCCAAGAAAACTTTTACGACTTTTCAGCCTCTGGGGCACTGAGACGTACCTGTGCATTAGATGGCGTGAGTCAGCTAGTAGCTTCGTCCTCTGGATACGGCTGGTTTTAGTCCATATGGCAAAACCCAATAACATCATCTTCGATTGTCCGTCTTGGGGATCAAATCCCATGCACAGCGTTAGCGCTTGCGACTACGAGATCAACGAATCGTTTCAATCATCATGCACATTTAAATTCAAATTCGATTAGTACGTCGTGAACAAAGGTAGTAACGCACTTACATGGTAATTATCATTTGCCAAGGCCGACAATAACGTGTTAATATCTAATATTTAATAATTAGAACTATTGAATAATATCCGGCTCGAAGGACCAAAATACATTGCTTTTTTTTTTTGTTAAGTAGATTTTTAGGCTTAGTTCTCACGACTATTTGGTTAAGTATTTATTAGTTATATATTAGATATTTATTAGTTTAAGGCATTAAGTACCTTAATATATAATTATGTAGGTACTACTAAAGATTTACATATGAATCAGCTGAAACCGTTTTTGCAAAGGAAAATTATGTTGAGAGTTATGGAGATCACGTTCATCACGTGCATCGTTGCTACGCCGTAGCTGATCGTAGCTCAGTCCATAGCGCGTAGCTATGACAACCGAGCTAGTTGGTAGGACTTTTCTACTAGATAAAGTAAAAAAATGTGGCTACCTTGGATACTATTACAATAGGTATTGGAGACCCATTAAAATAATTATCCTTAAAAATTGTTATAAATGCTATCGCACGAGTAAGAGTTACAATCAATATCTTTAAACTAAATCGGTGTCATCTAACTTGTTGTTCACTTCGTCACTGATTAGTTGTCATGTAAATGCGAATTTGGGGTTTCGGGGATTGCGAGTCGGGTAGTTAACGGTAATTTGTTTGCTTCTTAATTTTACTATAAATACTGGCTCCTTCAGAACAGAACTTATACTCACACTGTCCTCCAGTCCTCCTCCCCAAAGTCCCCCAGTCCTCCTCCTGTCCAAAGGAGTTCACTTTAGGGTTTTGTTGATCAAGTAAACATCGGAAAGTTAAATGATTTCATTTATTATTTGTTAGTCTACAAATTAACTAGACTTCTAGCACCTAGAGCTTTACAATTGTTCCTAAACTTCGATAAAAAGAGAAAATTAAATCCTTTGGCTTGCTGTGGTCTAATCAGGGCAATAATTTTAACACTATAATTATGCAATTGATGTTGATGTTTACAGTGTACAGAGGTGTATCTTGACAGATACACCTCTGTACACTATTATTATTAAAGTATAGGATATTTGTGAGTTGTATAATACATTTTTGGTCTATATTCATTAGACCACCCACATTTGAGACCTAATCAGGTCTCAGTGCGTTTTTTCCTAAACATGCATCAGGAGAATGATTGTTACTAAATAAATAAATAAATAATATTAAATTCGCTTAAAACAAACTATGTTTAACAAGTATTGTTATTTCGAGCAACGAACGTAAACCACACGTTTCCGAAAACTTGCAATTTTGCGTTTTTTTTTTGTAATCAATTTGTCATAAGGTAGATAAGAAGAAGCGTAATTTCTGGAAAACTCACTTAAAATATTTCTTAAGCAAACAGTGATACTCAATTTTACATAATTATGTGACTTAGGGGAATGTACGGTCGTCCAAGCTATTTGGTTTACATTTTAACATGCAAATTACATTGTAAAATGTAGCCGTGCAGTGTGACACATAACACATAAGTTCATAATCTTAACTAGGTGTTCTAATTATTATAAATGAGAAAGTTTGTGAGTATGGATGTTTGTTACTCTTTCATGCAAAAACTACTGAACGGATTTGGATGAAAATTTGCACACAGATGGTTTATAACCTAGATTAAAACATAGAATACTTTTTCCCGGTATTAAGATCCCATGGGACAATTGTCAAACTTCACGCGGGCGAAGCCGTACAAAAGTAAGTTTCTTTGTTCCGTTTTCACGCCTAAACCACTAAACCGATCATCTTGAATTCTGCATATACATTGTCAGGTATACAGAAACAGACATAGGGTACCTTTCATCCCGAAAAAAAGTACTGTTTCCGAGGAAAACAATAACGTTCCTAACTGTCTTTCGAATCATGATTGATTTATATTAATACAAGCAAAGTACAACCCGAATTGATTGTCAAAATCTAAATTAACGCGAGCGAACTCGCGGGCAAAACCCAGTTAAATAAATATACAATCATGTACTTAGCCTTACTTCCAATAATATTATCGCATAGATACCAATTTAAATCGTCTGTATTTCTTTAATTCCTCGGATAGTATAATAATAGCTATGAAGAGGCATTTACGTTATTTTAATTTTATTATCCTTCTAATTAGTTAATGTTATCGCACGAGTAAAAGTGCACTTACACAGGCAACTAAAATTGCTGAATCCTGGTCAATTCTTGTCAACTATGACATTTAGGGCAATGGCAATGTGTAGCAACTTGTTACCAGAGATATGCCCACAATACCATGCAATATGGAGCAACTTAAAAACTAGCCGCCGCGCGGACGGGTTCCTCTCGCAAAACGAGAGACAAACAAGATACAAATAAAATAGACTGAAATTTCCAAACCGATTGGATATTCGGCAAGTCATATTGGCGTCGTTGAGAAATGTGAAATATGTGGAGCAATTAGAAGCAATATTCCCGAATCCATTGACGCAACTTATTGTTATCAGTCTTCAGATTGGTCTACTTAATTGTTCCAGATTGATCCATCAGTGTTGCCAAGCAATTATTGCTAATTATTACTAAAAGAGCACATTTAGAGATACAAACACTGATTAGTTGTCATGTGGATGCGAATTACCGTAATCTAGATCAGACATTATCTTATCAATGCGATTTGCTTTTTATTGCACTATAAATACTGAACCACACCACCACCACCACCACCACCACCACCACCTACTATAATCCCTTTTCTGCAAATCTCGCTATCAAAATTAGGTTTGCTGTAAGAAAACCCAATTCTGGGTTAAGCTCGCCTTTGTACATAAGCTATATTATTGCAAATATATATATATTTTTTTTCTTTTGTGTGCAATAAAGAATAAGAGAATAAGAGAATACTGGCTCCTTCAGAATACAGCTTATACTCACACTGTCCTTAAAGGAGTTCACTTTAGAGTTTTGTGGATCACGTCAAAGTAAACATCGGAAAGGTAAAAGATTTAAAGTACATATTATTTATTTCGGTCTATAACTAGATTTTACAGTTGATCTTTAACGTAGTCGATAAAAAGAAAAATTAAAGCTTTTGGTTTTTGCTGTGGCAGAATTATGGCAACAATTATAACTATAACTTTTCATGTGGAAATTATTTTGTAAGAATGTTGTAGTATTTGATATGTCATATGACCAAAGGAATGTTATAATTCCAGATGAAGAGCGTACTCCTCGTGGTGTTTTTGGCAGCGGCAGCAACAGCTGCAGTAGTCAGCAATGAAGTGCCTGACGTGGTAAAGTTGCTTGACATGGCTGACGGTGACGAAGTGGCTGATGAGGACTTGATCGAGATGCCAGAGGTGGTAGTGACTGACATGAATGTGCTGGCTGACTTAACTGACGAGGCTGAAGAGACTGCGGTAGCCTCTCGACGTAACCTGAGCCAAGGAACCATCGCTCCTATAGATGTGCTGGCGTACCAGTAAGTATCCACCGACAGAACATAACCTAATTAACAAAACAACCTCCATTGTAAGAAAATATTGTCATCATCTGAGGTAAAGTCAGGTTGATTTAGCAAGAAATTGGGTGGAATGAAATAGGCCACGGGCAGCTTAAAGTTTAGCCATAACTAGTAGTGCTCCTCGGATTTGGATTCTTCATTTTGCTAAACTTTCCTGACTAACTGCATTTGTTGTGTTTTCAGCGAAGAGCACAGGGTGAACGCCGTCGCTGGTCATACGATAACACGAGATATAACAGTCCGCACGAACTTTCGGGTAACTGCGATCCGGGTGAACCGTATTGGGGCCTCACAGAACGCAACCCCATCCGTCGTGAGTGGAGGAATTGGAGCCTCCTTTGTCACAATCAGGATACGATCAGCTCCAAGCCGCGGATTTCACTATAGAGTTCAAGTCTATGTCACTTTAATTTAGTGAAAGTGTAGGAAAGTTGACCAAGGATTGAGAGTAGCTTTCCTATTTGATCTGAATAAGTAAAATCTTCCAGCAACACGTACTGGGCCCGCGTGGTGAGTTGCGTCCCGCTGCGTCTCGGGAGGTGGTCTGTGTCCCAGCAGTGGGACAATTGTAGGCTGATTGTGTATTTATGTATTAGGAGTATCTTAATCCCATAAACCAGGAACAATTCCAAATTCCGTGGCTGCTACTCAGCTAATAACAAATCGGGTAATGTGTTGCCCAAGCTAAGAATCGAACACAGGACCTATTTATTGCTTAGCAGTATAGCTTGTTAAAAGTTGCCCACGATATGATTCAGCGACTGAATTTAGCTTTATGGTATTACTAGCTTTCGCCCGCGACTTCGCTAGCGATAATTTAGAATTTGACAATCAATTCGTGTTGTACTCTGTTGTATGGCCGTTGCAGTCGTGGGCTCAGAACGAAACAGTATTCTAGGACGCTCCTATATAACAATGTTGTATGTCCTTCTATTTGGTGCTAATACGTATAAATTCAGGGCATTGGACATATGTGAACATGCTACATATAGCTGGTCATGAGAAAAGCATGGCTTTTCCAAATGTTCAAGTTTAAGTTCGTCACATGAACGGTATATACACGATCAATAGAGTCCGGTGATTTTACCCAAGGCCAATCTTCAACAGGCGTACGTTGAACGGGGCGTTTCCACTCCCTTCTTGAGGTGTTCCATGTATTACAACGGGGTACTCGAAAAAGGCGGTTAAAGTGGTTTTAGGAGGTGATGAAATCCTTTCCTGGAAATTACGTTCATTAAAGAAAACACGCTGTCCATTTTCTAAGTGTACGGCAATGGTACGTAATACATGTGGCGCTGGACGTTTCCAAATACTTTTCCATTCAAAATAACATTCATTAGTTTGTGGACCTATAAACGCGGGCAACTAAGTCATGTCGGTCAGTATTTCTTTGTCCAGGCAGAAGCTCTTCTGTTATTTCCCTCCATGAGGTATTGCAGGTGAAAGTCACGAACAGGTCAGGGCTGCCGTAAGTGCGTACATAAGCGAAAGAGTCTTGTGTATATTCATGCAGATAGCATAGAGGGAAGAATAACAATTCGGCTTAAATCGTTGGGGCTTATATTACCAATTTCCATCCGTGATAATGGTACCTTGCAGAATGTAAAGGTTTTAAGAAATGTAACGAACACTTTCGCTCTCGACTTTGACGTACATATCTACAAAAATATTGTGGAACAGCTGTCTTGACCGTAGAAGAAGGTTTAAATCTTTTTCTCAAAGCATCATGTGGTAGGCGTAAAAATCCACACAGGAAACTTTCTTATTGGGAACTGGCTGTTTCGTAGTAGGATTAATGAGTGGTATATCGAAATAGTATCCCGACTGTCCCTTGCTTAAAATTAACGGGTACTACAAAGCATTGTAGAACTTATGAGTATCGGCTACGCGTGTCAGTGTTCGTAGTTGGTAACACTATGTCTCGCGAAGAGAACTGGCCGCCATTCACTACGACAGCAACTTCATTAATTGTCGGTGCATTAAAGGGCCTCTCATGTTCGTGACGTGCAGTTCGATCAGCATCGATATAATTTTCTCAAGGCCAGTTATCTATTGTGGTTTTAAAGGTGCTAGGTGGTGTATCAATACATTTTGGTAATGTAACATTACCTATAATAAAGGTACTCCATTTCTTCTCCTAAAATTGCTTATCCGAAAATCATTATCCATAACACGTTAGCTATAAATTTATAATGTTTCTAAATCCCGAAATTTTGTTTTACATAATTATCTTTACTTCTAAAACTATTCTGACACGATATCGAGTAGGGTACCTACTATAATAATTGAATCTCCTATTTTACATGACACACAATCATTTATCCTAAGTATTATTGCATTTAAAATGTGTATTATTCCGAATGTTCATTTATAAATTGTTAGTCCTAAAACATTTGCTAAAAGTTAGGTTTTAGTGACAGAAACGAATCGCTGTAAACACGAGTCCAAGCAGGCTTGTCTGCTCTAACCGTAAGTGTAATTTAGAATCGCGTAGGTGTGGTGGGGCGAAGCTCGCGTGGGACTGCCGGAGCCTCGCAGCGCCGGAACCGTGACAGAATTCATGCCTGCTGCATTTTGCTTGCTTGCTTGGATGCTGTATGCTTGCTGCATGCTTGCTACATGCTTGCATGCTTCTTACAGGAAAATAAAATCCACATCTGTTCATAATCAACTGTTTTTATAATGATTGACGCTTTCATTGGTTGATTTTCTGCCTTTTAGTGACTCTCGTCTCGATATGAAATGTATGCCAAAAGAAGATTCTGACTGTAAACTTTCTGCGTTCAGTTCATAGCCCAAGCTTTGTAATACAAATTTATTTAAAAATATTATTAGCATAAAAACATTAAATACCTAATTTGAATTTAGGATTAAAAACTTTAATTGAAAACGGTTTTTAGTGTTTTGATTATTATTGATTGTAATGTTTATGACATACGGATTTAAGGCATATTGTATTTAACGATTTCAATTTTATGTGATATAAATGTCGGCGAAGTTATTATTTGGACGAATCATGATTAGGACAAAAATGTTATGGCATTTTAGATTAAGGATAAAAAAGTTAGGGGACACGATAGAGAACCCATTTCAAAGCATGAGTTGTACTTTCTGAATATATTTAAAAAGGCTGACTTGCCTGATGTAGCTGAAGAGACTGCGGTAGCCCCTCAACGTAACCTGAGCCAAGGACATACCAGTTCAGAGGTGTATCTATCAGTATACCTACAGTTCGTCGGTTATTTTTAAGTCCCACGTAAAAGGGGATTTATATCCTCTGTATTTCTTTCATTCCTCGGATACTAATAACAATAGGTATTCCTTAAAATTTGTTATTAATGTTATCGCACGAGTACACGCTTACACGGGCAACTAAAATTGCTCAATCCTGGTCAATTCTTGTCAACTATGACGTCACGACTACATCCAGCAATTTAGGGCAATGGCAATATGTAGCAACCTGTTACCAGAGATATGCCCACACAATATCATGCAATATAGAGCAACTTAAAAAACTAGCCGCCGCGCCGACGGGTTCCTCTCGCAAAACGAGACGTAGTTATAGATAGAAATAAAATTGACTAAAATTTCCAAACCGATTGACTGAAGACACTTGCGCGACTGGACTTTTGCGCGACTTAATGGCCACTGAGGTTTACTCTGTACAGAAACATAACATCAAGCTTGTTATTACTTGAAGGTAGTTTTTTTTCGGTTTTTCCATCATGGGTGTCGTTTTCATGGTTTTTTCAAATAATTCAGTGACTGATTTTAGCTTTATGGAATTATAATATGACTAAGGGTTAGTATTCTAGTGGCTCTGT
The DNA here is from genome assembly GCA_963853795.1 of Xestia rhomboidea. Taxonomy (NCBI): domain Eukaryota; kingdom Metazoa; phylum Arthropoda; class Insecta; order Lepidoptera; family Noctuidae; genus Xestia; species Xestia rhomboidea. The sequence goes on from OY970774.1 coordinate 9,837,180, forward strand.
GTGCATTTTTCGTAATTAAATAAAGAAAATATAGAATCGTGTAGGCACTTATCTATTCTACATCCTCTGCATTAACAATCAAAGTCGGGGTTATATATTTTATTGCTGATGTTTACTAGATAACTGATAGTATCGTCTTATCGTTACGCAATGCTAGTATAAATAGTGCTTCCTTCAGAAGGCAGCTATAGTAGCAGTGAACTCAAAGGAGTCAGCTGAAGTGTTTGAGAATCAAGTGGTAGTCACATTGACAAGGTAAGTCTCAGTCAGTTACGGTATATAAATGTAATCAATTTGTTTACATTAATTTAATTGGTTTTGTTCATCAACTTGTATTGTCCTAATACTGGGCAAGTCTCCCTATTGATTTTTCTTTTTCCTGTGGGGTGGTGATGTCCAGTTTTTTTTTTATTTTGTCAAAATAGAGATACAATTCCGAACGAGCCCGCAACTACAAGACAATGGAACCTAACACTGTCATCTAATCTAAAATGAAAAATATCTACATCGACTTGTAGTTACAGATGAAGAGCTTAGTTCTCGTGGTCCTGCTAGCAGCGGCGGCGACAGCAGCAGTCGTCAGCAATGACTATGTGGATGCTCCTGAGATGATAGTGACGCATACGGACGTCGACGTGAGCGACGTGGGCGAGCTGCCGGCGCCGACTGCAGTCGCCTCTCGGCGCAACCTGAGCGTGGGTACCATCGGCAACAGCAGGCTGCTCGCCAGGTGGGTACTACAACACTGACACAACATGTCACGGGGCAACACGATACCCCGTAGTAAGACTGGTTGTCTGTTTTTCTGTTTCCTGACTACCCGTAACTCTAACATTTGGTGTGTTTTCAGAACCGCGCACGTCAGGGGCGCCGTTAACAACGCGGTGCATGTTCAAGATGTCACTTTCCGCACTAACCTTCGCATAACTGCGATCCGGGTGAGGCACGTGGGGACCGTACAGGGCTCCACCTCGTCCATCAGGTCTGGAGGAGTAGGAAGTAACTCTGTCACAATCAGGCTTCAGTCAGCTAGAAGCCGCGGCTACCACTACCAGATCGAAGTCTATGGACGATAAACAGCAAGAGGCAATGGACTCAAGGAGTCATTCGATGTACTAAGTTTGTGCTATATTATAAATCTACCATGTTTTTTTTTAATAAATGTTTTTTTCTTTTTACTTTTGTTTAATCAATTAGGAAGCACGTCACGGGTTTACCTATCATCAGGCACTTTTCATGAATCCAACTATTTGGTGAACAAAAGAAGCTCTAGTACAGCTCGAATAAAACTAAAACTAAAACTCAAACGGGAACCGATCACTTTTCGTCGTCACCAGGTAACGACCCTAGAGATCCGCCCAAAAATCACCGAAGCTCTGAATGTTTGCCGAATATCATGGCTTGCGAGATAGAAAAGGCACTGTCACAAATGCAGAGTGACAAAACACCTGGTGAGGACGGTATTACGGTTGAACTACTGCGTGCTGGTGGTCAACCCGTACAACAAGTTCTCGTTAAACTGTTCAATGGCGTCCTCTTCGGTGCCACATCACCAGATGCCTGGAAGAAGGCAACAGTCGCTATCCTCCATAAGAAAGGAGACCATGAAAACCTTAGCAACTACCGTCCTATATCTCTCCTTTCTCAAATTTATAAATTGTTTGCCAAAACCATCTGTAATCGTCTCACCCGCCAACTAGACGACTGCCGGCACGTTGAACAAGCCGGCTTCCGAAGTGGTTTCTCCACGATTGACCACATTCATACCGTAAAGCAGATGATGGAGAAGAGTGCAGAATACAATCGGCCACTGTGTTTAGCCTTCGTCGATTATGAAAAGGCATTTGACCGTGTCGAGCACTGGGCCGTGTTTAACTCTCTCCATCGCTGCCAGATCGACAGTCGGTAAGTAGACGTACTCAGGGAGCTGTACGACGCAGCAACAATGCAGGTCTGATTGCATGAACTCACCGCACCGATTTCAATCAAAAGGGGAGTGCGACAAGGAGATACCATTTCGCCTAGACTTTTCACTGCTGCCCTGGAAGACGTGATGAAAAACACTGAAATGGGACCAAAGTGGTGTAAACATCAATGGTGTCTACTTGTCACACCTTCGGTTTCCGGATGACCTCGTGTTGTTTACCGAATCCCTGAAAGATCTTCAATGCATGCTGAAACTAACTTTTTGATGCTTCCCTATTAGTTGGCTTAAGAATAATGTCCAAGACGAAGGTGATGTCAGGCATTCCGGAGGACTCTGTCTCAGCTGTTATGTTTGGAAATGAGCGTCTGGAGATGGTTGATCATTATATTTACCTGGGACATGTTCTTTCTTTTGACAAGGAGCATTCCAACAAGGAGATGTCTAGGAGACTACAGCTCGGATGTGCCCATCCGGGCATGTGGCAAACAGGAACATATTTTCGGTCCAAAAAGATCCCTCGGTGCCTAAAAACCCGCCTTTTTAACCAATGTGTCCTGCCAACAATGACTTACGGTGCCGAGACATGGATGCTCACAAAAGAGACTGTCCACCGAGTACTATTGGCACAAAGGGCCATGGAACGGGCCATGCTCGGCATAACTCTTTTAGATCGAGTGCGTAACACCGAAATCCGCCGTCGGACGAAAGTCTACGACGTCAGTGACCGGGCGGTGCACCTCAAGTGGACCTGGGCAGGACATCTGGCTAAACGCGGAGATAGCCGATGGAGCAAGGCCTTGACCGAGTGGTGGCCAAGGTTTGGCCGAAGAAACCAGGGACCTCCTAAAGCTCGTTCGGTTGACGATATCGTCAGGGTCGCGGGAAACACCTGGATCACGGACGCACAAAACCGGTAAGTGTGGCGGAAGAAAGGGGAGGCCTACACCTAACAGTGGGAGATGCCGGGCTGATGATGATGATGTGTAACTTCGGTAAGAAGTTTTTCGACCCAATGAAACGTCGGAGTAACGAAAAAAAACGAATTGATAATAGGTCAACTGATACAGTGGCAGACGTGACTGCGATGAAGTGAAAAAAAAAAACGAAACGATAATAGTTGAAAAGTTTTAGGTGAAATGAAATTCGGTTAAATGATTCGCTAACTTATGATAGGTACGCGTCTTAAACAGCTCTTTTCAGCTGGCCATTTCGAATTTTTGGGCTTTTACTGGGACAAGAACTGCAAAGTACGCCTGGAAATCTTTTATACCAACTACAAAATCAGGTTGACCACTGCAGTTACAACTTAGATAAGGGTGGTATTCCGATGAAACGAAATGTAGTGTGCAGAGCCAAATCAAAAACTATGTCCCACCTTCTTCTCTGTTTCAGTCCAAAGACACTGGTAATACTGCCAATGTGGCAAGAGTTCTTGGCATAAGCTCGTGTACAGGAAACATCGACACGACGAAAAACGATAATACATTATTAGGGAAAAAAGTAAAAGCAAATCTAGTTGTAATTAAAAATAGATGAGATGATGTTATGAATAGATGTAAAGAGAGTTTAAATGGAACAACAATGGATATTCCTCAATTAACGTCTCTGAAAAAAAATGCCGATAGATATTTTAGTAGCTTTAGGATTTTAGTGCAGTCATGCATGTTGCGAAGCGAGGGGAGATTATGGAATCCGTGAGAACTCAACTCTCGCATGCCTTACAGTTGAATCATGTTTTGATGCGTTCTTTAGGCACACTCAAATGGACTCAGATGTAACTTGATATACATACATTATATCCTGGATAGATATGCATACAGATGCATTACCCACGGTCGTCAGTGATGACACCGCATATCCCACGGGAGTGAGGATCGTGGGTTCTTAATTGCTAAGACCCTGTGCAACCGTGAGGTATGTAGTCTCAGGGAATACCGCCTAGAAACCAACGAGATGTGGTCTCAGTGGACAAGGGCCTTACCCCGCTCTACTTGGTTAGTGAAAACTGGCGCAAGCTTATAGTATTGGACACTAATGGCCGTAGGGAGGTATGGCAGAACAAGGAACTTCACGGACGCTTTTAGTAGGATCTACTCTCTCTCCTCCTCTCTCTCTCCTGATGTAGACTTCTTAGAGTACGTATCCTGGGTGCGCTTCGGTGAACTCTTTTGGGGACTTTAAAAATGTTTTCCAACGTGTAATTGTTGAACGACAATGTGAACGTGTTCTTGTATTCTTTTATGTCTGTTACTTAATAATAATACTTTAATTTAATGGTCGAAACCAATTAATATGATTTACAGGAAGAAATAACACAAGTACATAGGTGTACTTGTGTTATTGCTTCGCCGTGGTCGGGTAAATAGCGAAATCATGTGTCGTGAGAGAGTGACTGAGTATGGGTATATGTGTATTACTTACAATTCATTGACATATGTTAATTATTGACACCCATGTTCTAAATTAAGGTTAAAATAAATACATTTGACATGTAGTAGATAAAAAAACTGCTATTCACCACTGAACTTGCAGACAGGCTCAAATGGCAGCTCCATAAAGCGTCCATTCGAAGAGATAGCAATGGAGATCGCGGTATCCTAGTCGAGTGTGCTACGCCGTAGCTCACCGTAGCAAGCAACGTAGTGCGTCATGTTATGAGATGTGCTAGCTGGTCGGTCTTCTCTAGACTATAATTAGAATGATTTTTAACTCATATTCGATGTATCATTGTTATCTATGTTATCGCACAAGTCAGGGATACAGGATACAGTATCTATATAATTAAATCGGTGTCATCTAACTTGCTGTTCACTTGGTCACTGATTAATTGAAAATGTAGGTCAGATGTAATCTTATCAATGCGTTTGCTTTCTAATTTCATTATAAATACTGGTTCCTTCAGAATACAACTTATACTCACACTGTCCTCAAAGGAGTTCACTTTAGAGTTTTGTGGATCACGTCAAAGTAAACATTGGAAAGGTAAATGATTTAATTTATTATTTATTTCGGTTGGAAAGGTAAGTGATTTAATTTATTATTTATTTCGGTCTACAATTGGACTAGGCTTTACAATTGATCTCTAACATAGTCGATAAAAAAGGAAAATTAAAACTTTTGACTTGCTGTGGTAGAATCAAGGCAACCGTCATAATATTATAATTATGCTAAGTAATTTAAAGCTAGTGTAACTTTTCAAGCCGAAATTATTTCTTGAATAATGATGAGGTATTTGATATGGCAACTAACAAAAGTGATGTTAAAATTCCAGATGAAGAGCGTATTCCTCGTGGTGTTGTTGGCAGCGGCAGCAACAGCTGCAGTAGTCAGCAATGAAGTGCCTGACGTGGTAAAGTTGTTTGACATGGCTGACGGTGACGAAGTGGCTGATGGGGACTTAATCGAGATGCCAGAGGTGGTTGTGAGTGACATGAATGAGCTGGCTGACTTAACTGACGAGGCTGAAGAGACTGCGGTAGCCTCTCGACGTAACCTGAGCCAAGGAACCATCGCTCCTATAGATGTGCTGGCGTACCAGTAAGTATCCACCGACAGAACATAACCTAATTAACAAAACCACCTCCATTGTAAGAAAATATTGTCATCATCTGAGGTAAAGTCAGGTTGATTTAGCAAGAAATTGAGTGGAATGAAATAGGCCACGGGCAGCTTAAAGTTTAGCCATGACTAGTAGTGCTCCTCGGATTTGGATGCTTCATTTTGCTAAACTTTCCTGACTAACTGCATTTGTTGTGTTTTCAGTGAAGAGCACAGGGTGAACGCCGTCGCTGGTCATACGATAACACGAGATATAACAGTCCGCACGAACCGTCGGGTAACTGCGATCCGGGTGAACCGCATTGGGGCCTCACAGAACGCAACTCCATCCGTCGTGAGTGGAGGAATTGGAGCCTCCTTTGTCACAATCAGGATACGATCAGCTCCAAGCCGCGGATTTCACTATAGAGTTCAAGTCTATGTCACTTTAATTTAGTGTATGTTTCATAAATAAACACATTTCAACCTATGGCACTGCTTTTATTAATTGTTATATCATTAAATTTCTTTAAAATTAGTTTTCAAGTAAAGCTACAAATGTGTATGTAGAGAAAAAAAAACAAAACACAGACACACACATACTTGTCACGTCGTGTTTTAGGTTGTTGTTGCCAAATTGTAAAATTAACGACTAGTTCATAAAGGTATTAATATAAGTTTGATTCTTTCATAAAAAAAAAAACTCAATAAAATAGATTCTATGTTGATTATGTTCTATTGATGAACGAGACCTAACTTATGCGATGTTGAAATAGCAACAGGACAAGTTAATCAGAAAAACAAAAGAATCGGTTCCCGAAGAAAAAGAGAACCTTTAAGAACGTTGACAACGGTTATGTTTAAAAAAAAAGTAACGCAATGGTTAAAAGATAAATGCTTTTATAATCTAAATGAATACAAATGTCAGATCGCAGAGAGGGAAATAAAAATAAAATTGGATAATATCTTATAATAATAATTGATGTTCAAATTTATATTTATGACATTATCAATTACAATTTAATCTGACATTTTATTTTCATCTCTTGAACATATTTTTGACATCAATTAAATAATTTATTTATTTCTTACATCACAGACATCGGTGAAGGAAAACATCGTGAGGAAACCTGTACTTATAATTAATATAAGTCTGAAATCACCAACCCGTCTTGAGCAAGCGTGGTGATCAATGCTCGTGCCTTCTCTGTATGAGAAGAGGCCTTTGCCCAGCAGTGGGACAGTAATAGGCTGGTATTATTATTTTTGGGAAAACATATATTGTTTCTTAGCTTTTAAGCTAGTGTTAGCTACGTTAACGGGCCTATACCAAGTCAACGTAGCGTGTGTGTGTGTGAGTCGTGGGGAGAAATTTCATTTTCCTCGATTTGCATGAACTTCCTTACTATTCTGCAGGTGTTTAATATTGCGGCTTTTTGAAGTGTTATGTAGATTGAGTCCTTGAGGTCTATTAATTTAAGGCTATGGTGGAGGTGATTGGGTATAACACCCGTAGTGGAGACTACTATCGGTACTACGTAAACTTTTTCCTGTCTCCATATTCTGGTCACCTCTTCTTTTAATTCTGCATATTTACTAATTTTCTCACCTATTGTTTTTTGCAAGTTATGTGTGTTAGGAACTGCTATGTCTATAAGGTATGTGACTTTATTAATTTTATCCTGGAGTATTATGTCTGGTCTATTATAATGAATGGTCCTGTCAGTCATAATGCCGCGGTCGTAGTAGAGTTTGTGTGTAGTATTTTCAAGAACTCTTTCTGGTACGTATTTGTAGTAAGGACTAGTATCTTGTTTCAGTTTGAGAGCTAGATGTTGGTGGATGACGTTTGCAACCTGATTGTGTCTATGGGTGTAGTCTGTTTGTGTGAGTGTTGTGCAGGCCCCAGTGATATGCTGGATGGTCTCCGGTTGGCTGTGACATTTGCGGCACTTATCGTTCGTTATTGTGGGGTCCTTAATAATATATTTCCTGTAATTTTTAGTGTTTATAATTTGATCTTGTATTGCAATAATAAATCCTTCGGTTTCCGGGAATAAACTACCTATCTTTAGCCATTTATTTGATGCTGTCGTATCTATGTGAGACTGTTCTAAATCATGGGGATGTCGCCCGTGCAATACTTTCTTTTTCCAATCTTCAATCTTTTTCTTCTGTGGGTCTTCATTATTAGTGGGTTGTGTATCTATTTGTTCGTTTAGGTGAAGTGGTGTGTAGTTGATATCATTCATTACTATGGCTTTATGTATGTTGCTTGTGTTAGATTTAGTGTGAAAGAATGTTTTCAATCTACTTATTTGCTTTTGCCAGAGGTGATGGACATCTATTAGGCCTCTCCCTCCGTGTTGCCGTTTGATGGTCAGCCTTTCTATTGCAGATTTAGGGTGTAGGTTATTATGTTTAGTTAGTGTTGTGCGTGTTGTTCTCTCTATTTGCTGGATGTCAGTTTGTGACCATTTGATCACTCCAAATGAGTATGTTAGTATTGGAATCGCGTAGGTGTTCAGCGCCTTTATTAAATGTTTTCCGGAGAGTTGGGTTTTACATACTGCGACCACTCTTCTCTTGTATTCTGTGTTCAGTGTTTCTTTAATTGTTGTGTGATCTAATCCTTTGAGTTGTCTGTATCCTAAATATTTATATAAATCAGTGGGTTCCATAGCAGCAATAGTGTCATTAGTGTTAATTGCATAGTCACCAGGCTTAATTTTTCCTCTTATTATATGTAGCGTTTTACATTTGTCTAGTCCAAACTGCATGTTTATGTCTTTGCTAAATTCGGTCGTAATTTCTATTAATTTGTTCATGCCTGTTTCAGTTTTTGAGTATAGTTTAAGTCATCCATATAAATAAGATGTGAAATAGTAGTTTCTTCTGTTGTATGTTTAAGACAATATCCGGCTTGGCAACGCTGTAGTAAGTGAGATAGAGGGTTTAGAGCGAGACAAAACCATAAAGGGCTCAAGGAATCTCCTTGATAAATGCCCTTTTTTATGGCTATCTGTCTAGTTGTGACAGTGTTATCGTGGTAATTTAACTGAAGGGTAGTTTTCCATCGGGACATAATATTTTGCAAAAAGTCAATTATTTTTGGGTTAATTTTATATATCTGTAAAATTTGGATGAGCCAGGAATGTGGAATGCTATCAAAAGCTTTTCTATAATCTATATAGGTACAGTGTAAATTTCTATTTTTTGTGGCAGCATGTTTGTGTATTACCGAATCTATTACTAGTTGCTCCTTACATCCCATGTGGCCTCGCCTGCATCCCTTTTGTTCCTCTGCAATAATGTTGTGATGTTCTACGTGTTTGTTGATTTTTGTAGTTATTGCTGATGTTAGAATCTTGTATATAGTAGGTAGGCATGTAATTGGTCTGTATTGAGAAGGCTGTGGAGAGTATTGTGTTTTTGGCAACATGTATGTTATTCCTGTAGCGAGAAATTCGGGAACATATTGTTTCCCTAATATAATATCTGTAAAATTTTTGGCTAAGACTTTGTGCAGTGATTCTAATTTTTTATACCAGTAATTGTGAATTTTATCAATGCCGGGGGATTTCCAGTTGTGAAGTTTCGCCGTGATACTAGTAATGTCAGACTCGGTTAACTCAACAAAATCCATTTCTTCTAATGAAATCCATTTTGTTTTTTCGTCTGTACCCCAATCAGATTTATCATTATGTTGTACTTGCTCTTCCCATATTCCAGCCCAAAACGATTCAAGTTGTTCCGCTGTTGGTAATTCTATTCTGTTTTCGGCTGTTGTGTCAGTTTGTGGTTTAGTCTGTAACTTTCTATAGAAATTCTTTTCATTCATAGCAAATAAGGAGTTATCATTTTTACGCTCTTGCGCTTTCTTGTATCTTCTTAATCTGTGTACTTTTACAGCTAATTTCTGTTTTAGAGTATCCAGAAATTCTTCTGGTTTTCTATTATCTCTTTCGTGTCTGGTGTGGATAGCCATGTTTTTAAATATGACTTCCACTCTTTTAACTACTTTGTTGGACCTATTATTATTAATATATTGGGTAAGTCTACCACAGTCTGCTCTAAGTTTTTCTATGTCTTGTTCAAGCCTCTGCTGCCATGCTGGTTTGTTAATAGTTTTTGGCCTTCTATTGCCTGCGTATTCTGTGATTTTATAATTAAGTTCTTCTGAAATTACTAATGCCGTGCAGTATATAAGAGTATGCACGTCGGTAAGTTGTGTTTCTTCACTAATATATTGGTTTAGGATATTTTGATTGAATACATTAACTAGCTGAAAAAGTTTTGGTGTGTACCTGAGTTTGGGCAGTTTTGGTCGAACTGCTGGGTCCATGCCAGAGTATTGAGCGAGAGCTGTTTTAAATTTATCGTGAATTTCTCGGGTACGCGTATCTGTGGGCTGGATTTGATGAGTATCAGCTAGAATCTGAACATCATTTTCCAACATTATTGTTATACTTTCGGTTTGTGTGGATGTATGTGTGGTTTGTGATTGATAGCATGGTAGAGATTGAGTGTAAGGTTCTGATTGATTATACGGTTGTGGCTGTTCTTGTTGGGTATTTTCTAGTGTGTTTTGTGATATTGTGCAATTATTAGTATTCGTATCTTCATTATTTTCTGTTTCTAATTGTAAGCGCACTTCTATTTTTAACCTATCTATTTCTGCTAGTGTTAAGAGTTTATTCCTAACTATGGCTCTTCTTTGATCGGAAATTCTTTGTTCTGAAACATTAATCTCTGGATATTGACGTGTAAAAAGTTCATGCAGTTGTTGTCTGTAGGTGGTCATATCTGTCTCTAATTTAGTGATGTGTAGGTAAGTTCGCATGATAAATATGTTTACTTCTTTGCTCCATTTCATGCGAACTCTTGCTTTTCCAGCCTTGGTGGACGCGGGCAAAAAGGTAGATACCCCCCGCGCAGCATTCAAGGTTGGAGTGGGTGAAACTGTATTTAAACTAATAATGGGGGGTGATGAAATTGTAGGTGACGATGGTATGGATGGTGATGATTGCCTAGAAGGTGTGTACGAGACTGTGCTTGGACTATACGGTTCCACAGGGGTGTCTGTCCTGTCTGTCAGTCTGTCACCATCGTCAATGATTTCGGCTGTAGTATCTTTGTCGGTGGGAGCCCGCCTGTTCAACTCCTCACCGCTGACGGATCGCATGCTGTGACACCCAGCGTCAGCTCCAGGTGCGCCCCGGCGATCGCCCCCGGGCAGCGGTCCTATACGTTTTTTCTTTGAACGAGTCTCCATTTTTAGTGGGTTTCCAGAGCCACGATTAGCCACGACAGTAATTTCTCATTCGTGTGTCCGCCCCCCACGTGATTAGATGGTCAATCAGGACGAGTGGTTGTTTGGGGGGCGTATTATTATTATTATTATTATTTCTACAAATCGATGCAAGAGTGTTGTGGCTGACCATTTATTATTCTTATTTTATTTTGGTTCTGAATGCACATACTTAAAACAATAATTTTGTGCAGATTAAAATTAAATATTAACACACCATATGTAATGGTAGAATGTAAAGGGGCCATTATAGTCTTAAGATCATACTTTGTAAACCTACCTTTAGGCATTTGATTTTGATTTACGGATTGAGACTAGCTTTCCTATTTTCAAATCTTCCAGCAACACATACTGGGTCTGGGTGGTGGGTTGCATCCCGCTGCGTCTCATAGTCTATTAGGTACATATCTGCCTAACCCCTCAGGGTAACAGGCAGGGAAGTAGCGCTATGTATTTTAACTACGATTTTACATAATAATGTACCCACAGTTCGCCAGATTTTTTTCAGCCCTAAGTATTAGGGGGTCACCCTCCCATCAACTGGGAAGAATTCCAGACTCCGTGGCTGTTCCTCAGAAATAGTTGATCGGTCAAGGTGTTGCCGATCTGAGAATAGATCTGCCTATTGCTTAGCAGGAGCGCTTGCAACAACTAGACCAACAAAATAAAATCTTTGTAAAAAAAATCTTAGCTATCAATTGTCACTGATTTTAGCCTTATGAAATTGTAGGGCGATAGGAAAAAGTTCTCAACAATCATTATTTCTTAAAGCACTCTTGAATCTAACAGCGTGATGTGTATTGTACTGGATCTGTGTGCACTGTTCATAATTAAATATAGAAAATTTAAAACCATGTACTTAGACTTCCATTAGTATTATTGCATAGATAAGTAGCTATCAATACCGATTTACATCCTCTGCATTAACAATCAAAGTCGGGGTTATATATTTTATTGCTGATGTTTACTCGATAACTGATAGTATCGTCTTATCATTATGCAATGCTAGTATAAATAGTGCTTCCTTCAGAAGGCAACTATAGTAGCAGTGAACTCAAAGGAGTGAGCGGAAGTGTTTGGGAATCAAGTCGTTGTTACATTGATAAGGTAAGTCTCAGTCAGTTACGGTATATAAATATAATCAATTTGTTTACATTACTTTTATTGGTTTTGTTCTTCAACATTGTTTTCTCTTTTTCCTGTGCGTGGTGATGTCCGGTTTCTTTATTTTGTCAAAACAGAGATACAATTCCGAACGAGCCCGCAACTGCAAGACAATGGAACCTAACACTGTCATCTTATCTAAAATGAAAAATATCTACATCAACTTGTAATTACAGATGAAGAGCTTAGTTCTCGTGGTCCTGCTAGCAGCGGCGGCAACAGCAGCAGTCGTCAGCAATGACTATGTGGATGCTCCTGAGATGATAGTGACGCATACGGACGTCGACGTGAGCGACGTGGGCGAGCTGCCGGCGCCGACTGCAGTCGCCTCTCGGCGCAACCTGAGCGTGGGTACCATCGGCAACAGCAGGCTGCTCGCCAGGTGGGTAGTGCATCACTGACATAACATATCACGGGGCAACACGATACCTCGTAGTAAGACTGGTTGTCTGTTTTTCTGTAACTCTAAAATTTGGTGTGTTTACAGAACCGCGCACGTCAGGGGCGCCGTTAACAACGCGGTGCATGTTCAAGATGTCACTTTCCGCACTAACCTTCGCATAACTGCGATCCGGGTGAGGCACGTGGGAACCGTACAGGGCTCCACCTCGTCCATCAGGGCTGGAGGAGTTGGAAGTAGCTCCGTCACAATCAGGCTTCAGTCAGCTAGAAGCCGCGGCTACCACTACCAGATCGAGGTCTATGGACGATAAACTGCAAGAGGCAATTCAACTCTTGGAACCATTCGATGTACTATGTTGGTGCTATGTCAGCATATGAATTTGATTTAAATCTATCATTTTTTTTTTAATAAATGTTGTTTTTCTTTTAACTTTTGTTTTATCCGTTGAAACGAAGTGTAGTGTGCAGAGCCAAATCAAAAAAATGTCCCATCTCCATCTCTGCTGTTTGTGGAATTCCAACAGCACTTTGAGTCTGAGTTACCAGTGCGTCCTGCCTGTTATGACTTAAGGGGCCGAAACGTGGACACTCGCGGTACGGTTAGTCCATAAATTCAAGGTGGCTCACCGAGCTATTGAACGGGCTATGCTTAGAGGCCTATGTTCAGCAGTGGATTGCTGTAGGCTGATGAAAATTATTTTAGGTATAACATTGCATGTACAGGTATGGGGAACGGGGGCGCGGGAGTCAGCTCGTGCGAGTGCGCGTGTCTCTATATAGACAGCCATTGTGTCATGTTTCACGCTCGGCTATTGAAACTATATCAATATGCTCAGAAATAAACGTGTATTTAAAACATGAACAAGGGCCGCTTCAATGGCTCTTTAGTAAACTGATCCCACACAGGCGGATCCCGCGGGATCAGTCGACCTAATGAATTTTCGAATTGGTCAACTGATCCCGTTGACCAATTTTATGATATGTATAGTGAAGTAGAAAAGTTTCTTGATATTAATATGTCCCAACATTTTATATTCGTGTGTGAGAGAAAGTGGGTGAGTATGCAATATATTTTTTGACTACGCTGCCACTTTGTCACTTGATTAATATTCATAATAATACCAATAGAGGATGCAACGAAGAATAGAGCAACGACGGTTGGTAATTGTTTAAAAAAAAATGTATTTCACTACTAAACTTGCAAATACAGCAGGCCTAGCCAAGTTACAAACGATTCGTATCGATTCTCTTTCTTCAATCGTAAATGTTAAGTCACGTGGTCAAAACAAACGAATAAAACTTCGTGGACAAGTTTACATTGATTAAGATGATATAATGAAATGTATTCGTCTCTACAATCGTGATCGCTACATCCCATATAAATCGTAGCCAACTTACAGTTTTGACTGAACTTTAATGTTTCTATTCGTTTGTTTTGACCACGTGACTTAACGTTGAAATGATGTCATTCCCATACATTTGGTTAGTTTTCTATGCGTTAACGATTGTAGATTGTCAACTTGGCTAAGCCTACAGTTTCACAAAGCGTTCTAGAGGTGTCCGCAGATATCACGTTATCGTAACCGAGTGTGCTACGCCGTAGCTCACCTTATTATCAACGTTATCAAGCGAGTCAGAAACATTAGCTTTATTATCAAATCGGTGTCATAGACAAGTTAGAACTTGTTGTTCACTTCGTCACTGATTATTGTTACGTGGATGTAAATTATCGAAATGAGGGTCAGATGTAATCTTATCAATATACTTATAATATAATACTGGTTCCTATAAAATACCACTTATACTCACACTGTCCTCAAAGGAGTTCACTTTAGTGTTTTGTGGATCTAGTCAAAGTAAACATTGGAAAGGTAACTGTTTTCTAGCGTAGCTGCATTCGTCAACACAAAAAAAGATGTAAGAATAGGCATGACGACAGTATCGAAAAATTGCAAATCTATTTAGTCCGTCAGTTAGTGTGTTGGAAATTAATGGACACGTACTATTTTTTGTTTTTGTAAATCAATGAATATTGACAAAGATAAAACGCATTAAAACTCGGGAGTGGGGGCTCGTGACGTCAGAACTAGCTAAAATTATACCATGGCGTGACGTATTGAGAATTTTAAAAGCGTCGTATCTTCGTCAATTTTGGTTTACGTAACAAAAGAAAAAACACGGGACAAATATTTTTTGATAATCTAAGTGACAGACTAATAAGATTTTTTTGTCGTCTCGCCTCTCAAATAGACAAAATGTAAGTCTATGGTAAATACCATAGACATACATTTTGTCTATTTGAGTGGCGTCCGAGGAATGGAAAGAGAAGTGTTGGTTGTCCAGTGGCGAGATGGGCAGACGATATTGTTGCCATTGCGGGATTATAGACTTGATTTTGACGACCCGAATGGCGCAGCGGTAGTGAGGCTGCCTTACATTCTTGGGGTCCCAAGTTCTTATCTAGATAGGACCAAATGTTTGTGTGATGAGCATGTACATTTGTTTCCGAGTCATGGATGTTTATATGCATAATAAGTATGTATTTACAAACAAAAAGTATCTATGTAGTATATCAACTATCTGGTGTCCACGACACAAGCCTCGTCGCTTAGTGTGGCACTAGATGGCGCTGTGTGTAATGCCCAGCGATATTTATTTATTTATATTAATAATATCGTGGATAAGGCTAGCACAAGAGCGTGGAGCTTGGCACAAGCAAAGAGAGGGCTGTACCCAGCAGGGGGTGATGTCGAGCTGTGGATGATCATGATGATAATATGTGTTGCAGACTGACTACATGAAGAAGACAGTTGCAGATAAGAGAGTTAGAGATGACAAAGATGTTGTTCTCAATATGCTGTTTGCTTTATTTGAGAAGCATCAGTATTACAACATTAAAGACTTACACAAGGTATGTTGCTAAAATGTTTCCAGAAGGAAATTTTGTTTTTGTTTTGTATGTCCCAAACGTGCAAACAATATACACATTTAATAATGATTATTCTTACAAATGCTAGATATATAAACCATTTTGCTATAATATATTTAAGGAGTACCTTTAAAATAATGGATAATTATACTTTATTGTGTAATCCAATGCTTCCTTCATTTTTGCTAAAGATTACCAGACAACCCATTGTGTACCTGAAAGAGATTTTGAAAGATGTATGTAACTATAATTACAAGAATCCGCACAAGAACATGTGGGAATTGAAGCCGGAATACCGGTATTACAAGCAAGAACAGACTGCTGGAGCCAAGGATGATAAAAACAGCTCTGATAGTGACTAAAGTGAACATTGTAGTGACACTAATATTATAAATGCGAAACTTTGTATGTGTATGTTTGTTACTATTTCACGCAAAAACTACAGCCGGCCTAGCCAAGTTACAAACGATTCGTATCGATTCTCTTTCTACAATGGTAAACGTTAAGTCACGTGGTCAAAACGAGCAAATAAAACCTTCGTAGACAAGTTTACATCGGTTAAGATGATAGAATGAAATGTATTCGTTTCTACAATCGTGATCGCTACATCCCATATAAATCGTAGCCAACTTACAGTTTTGACTGAACTTAAAAGTTTCTATTCGTTTGTTTCGACCACGTGACTTAACGTTGAAATGATGTCATTCCCATACATTTAGGTAGTTTTCTATTAGCGTTAACGATTGTAGATTGTCAACTTGGCTAAGCCTACTGAACGGATTTGGATGTTGTAGCACACAGATAGTTTATTACCTGGATCCCGTGGGACAATTATCGAACTTGACGCGGGTGAAGCCGCGGGCATAGGCTAGTTGGATCTACAAATAAGTTACCAGTTACCATGCTGTTGTCTGCAATATGCACGCAAGTTATTATGTCCCTAATTTGTTTTTAGTTTTGCTATACATTATTGTTTCTTGTTTTGTTAAGTGCAAGCTAACCAACTGTACATAAATATCATAAAGACTGTGTAGACAGCATCATCATCTGCCTAGCCTTTTCCCAACTATGTTGGGATCGGCTTCAAGCTGAATACCAGTATTTTACATGGAGTGACTGCCTATCTGACCTCCACAACCCAGTTAGTACTGGGTAATCCGGTACCCCTTGGTAAGACTGGTTATCAAACTAAATAGTCTGACAACCAGTCTTACCAAGGGGCCGTTACAGGTAGTCAGAGGCCCAAATGGGCCTCTGACTAGCCGGGACCAACTGCTTAACGTGCTTTCCGAGGCACGGAGGAAACTCGGTATTTAATGGGTGGTCACCCATCCATCCATAACCTGAAGATCAACTCGAGCGGCTGTTTTTATTTAGCCACGAGCTCCTCCGTCTGTATAGACTGACATACTCTTATAAATAGGGAAAATAAATATTTTTGTGTAATGGTGTCCTGGGTTTTTATTAAACTAAATGGAAATAGTCGAAAATTCATCGACATGTCAAAAAATCAATCAGTGTCTTATATCTAATATCGGTTTTGATTCATAATCAACGCACAGTTTTGTCACATCGGTGGATTGCTTTATCATATCGGTAGATCCCGTTTCATTTTGTTAAGTATACGAAGTAAAAAATGGAACATACAAACATACATACAAACACATACATTATATACCTACTTACAAACATTCATACATACATACTTGCCTACATAGACTGCCAAAATCATTACCACGATACCACTGGGTAGTAGAAGATGTATAAATGTATCATTAGGGGAGGTCTGTATTCGGTTATGTACGTCTATAGGCTGAGATGATGATGGTGAGGTGGAGCAATTGAACGCAACGGCAAAACAATTAGCTGGATCGTCCACAGTAATAAATGTGTATTGTGCAATTTTTACCTCTATGAGTTTTTTTTTATTTTTTATACTTCATTTTAATAAAGACAATGATAATAAAAATCATCATCATCATCATGATAATAAAAATAAACATTCTTTTTTTAAATTCTAAGTATAGTATATTTAATAAAAAAAAAGTAAATATAGTAAAATAGGTACATAATTTCAAAAAATATATTTTAATTGGATTTCTAAGAACTCAGTTCTCTTTGGATGTGATCTACTTACATAAGACCCTCAGTTTAGGTTTTCAGTTCTAAGTCACCCTTGTAAAAATATATAGGTACCTACTAACTATTTCCTTTAGATGTTCAAACGTATATTATCATAACGCTGGATATGTACATCATTTCGGTGGATAAACTTATCCTATCGGTGTACAGAAAAAATAATCGGAGCCGGTTTGTCATATCGGTGGAAACTGGAATTCAAACTGAATCTCCTTAGTCTTAAATGATACGTTGATGATATTAAATTTGGGGATATTTGATATCCTAAAGATTACTTAAAACCTGAAAAATATACAAAAAATATATAAATGAAAAAATTCACCGATATGATAAAAAAATGGCAGGTGTGTATTTCAATTACGCCGACAAAGTGGTATAATAAAATTTTGAAAAATATTTTTTTTCCAAAGCTTTTTTTTCCAGGTCTCATTCATTTGAAAGTATCAAGCTTGCATAGCTTTAAGAATTAGTCGGTATTTTTACTATTTGGTAACAAAAAACCTTAAAAAATATATGTAACAAGAACATACTTGTTACATAATTTTTTTAAGGTTTTTTTGACACACACACATGTGTGTGTCTGTTTTTGAATTTTGTTTTCATTCTACATGCACATGTGTAGCTTTACTTGAAAGCTAATTTTATTCAAATTTAATTATATGAAAATTAGTAACAACAGTACCATAGGTCTAAATGTATTAATTTATAAAACACGATAAAGTAATATTGTACATCTTCTTCTTAAAAAAATATCTTAAATACCTAAACAAAGCTAAATTACTAACGACATGCACCCAAGACGACTCTTGAGCATATTATCTGCCATAGACTTGAACTCTATAGTGAAATCCGCGGCTTGTAGCTGATCGTATCCTGATTGTGACAAAGGAGTTGTTAACTCCTCCACTCACGATGGATGGGGTTGCGTTCTGTGAGTTCCCAATGCGGGTCACCCGGATCGCAGTTATCCGGCGGTTCGTGCGGACTGTTATATCTTTCACATGGTAATAAGTGCGAAGGCGTTCACCCTGTGCTCGCCACTGGAAATACAACAAATGCAGTTAGCCAGGAAAGTATAGCAGAATGAAGCATCCAACTCTGGAGAGCACCATTAGATGACTAACGGTGCTCCTCCTGCTCCTGGTGAAATCGCGCCGCTAAAGTTTAGCCATGTGGCTAAACTTCAGCGGCGCGATTTCACCAGTTTTCCTGATATTTATTCTTTCTTGTTAAATTATTCTATATTAATTATTCTTATTTTATTTTGGTTCTGAATGCACATAATTAAAACAATAATTTTGTGCGGATTAAAATTAAATATTTACACACCTTAATATAATGGTAGAATGTAAAGGGGCCATTATAGTTTTAAGATCATACTTTGTAAACCTACCTTCAGGCAAATAAATAGATTTTGATTTTTACGGATTGAGACTAGCTTTCCTATTTGCTCCGAATAAGTCAAATCTTCCAGCAACACATACTGGGTCTGGGTGG
The DNA here is from genome assembly GCA_963853795.1 of Xestia rhomboidea. Taxonomy (NCBI): domain Eukaryota; kingdom Metazoa; phylum Arthropoda; class Insecta; order Lepidoptera; family Noctuidae; genus Xestia; species Xestia rhomboidea. The sequence goes on from OY970774.1 coordinate 9,856,086, forward strand.
TGGGTTGCATCCCGCTGCGTTTTATAAACAATAATTGCATACTAGTAACGTACATAGTAATAACATGTTGTGTCATGTGTTGTGTGTGACAGAACAGTTAGTGGTCAAACAAATGGACCACTAACTGTTCTGTCGTTATCGATCTATCTAGAAATGGCAATGGAGCAGTACTTGAAAACAAAAATGTAATAAGTTTAAAATTTCTTTATTTATAAAACATAATCAAATAAACTCCTGAGCACATTATCTGCCATAGACTTGAACTCTATAGTGAAATCCGCGGCTTGGTGCTGATCGTATCCTGATTGTGACAAAGGAGTTGTTAACTCCTCCACTCACGATGGATGGGGTTGCGTTCTGTGAGTTCCCAATGCGGGTCACCCGGATCGCAGTTATCCGGCGGTTCGTGCGGACTGTTATATCTCGTGTTATCGTATGACCCGCGACAGCGTTCGCCCTGTGTTCGCCACTGGAAACACAACAAATGCAGATAGTTAGGAAAGTAAAGTAAAATAAAGCAACTCCCCTGACTAGTCGTGCCCCTGCACGACTAGTCATGGCTAAAGTTTAGGCGCGAGCCCTATTTCGTGCTATGAACTTCTTGCTAATCAATATGACCTTAATTTATTCTCTTACAATGGGGGCTGTTTTGTTAGTTAGCAATGTTTGTATGTGTGGATATTTACTTGTACAGCCGCACATCTGAAGAACCAATGGATCCTTGGCTCAGGTTACGTCGAGAAGCTACCGCAGTCTCTTCAGCATCGTCTGTCAAGTCAGCCGCGTCAACCAGCTTATTCACGTCAGTCACAAACACCTCTGGCATCTCGTTCACGTCCACGTCAGCTACTTCGTCTCCGTAAGCCTCGTCAGGCATCTCCACCGCGTCGGGCACTTCATTGCTGACTACTGCAGCTGTTGCTGCCGCTGCTAACAACACCACAAGGAGTACGCACTTCATCTGGAATTTTAATATTACTTCTGTGAAATACCATGTTAAATATCACATCATAATTCAATACCAAATAAACGATTGATGGATTGTGTGACAAATAGGAGATGGATGGATGGATGGATGGATGGGAGAAGAAGTAATGCTGCGCCGACCACAAATAAAAATGATATCTTATTCCACCACAGGAAGCCAACGGTTTTTCATTCCTTTTTCATCAAAAATGTCTCTAGTTCATTCCTAGGCCGAAATAAATAAAGTCACTTACCTTTCCAATTTTTACTTTGACTTGATCCACAAAACTCTAAAATGAACTCCTTTGAGGACAGAGTGAGTATAAGTTGTATTCTGAAGGAGCCAGTATTTATAGTGAAATTAGAAAGCAAACGCATTGATAAGATTACATCTGACCTACATTTCTGTAATTTACATTCACATAATAATACGACAACAAATCAGTGACGAAGTGACCAACAAGTTTGATGACACCGATTTAATTATAAAGATAAGCTAAAGATTTAATTATATTGATGTTATCGTACAAGTGAAAAATACACACAGTATTTTTCACTTGTACGATAACATCAATAAAGGAAAATTATAAAAAAAATAATTGCAATGGGACCCCAATATAATAATATGGGTGTTGTATAGTGGATCTACAAACTACCGGGTGTCGTAACGCTAAGCGCTACGCAGTCTGCTATAACGAGCACTCTACACCAATAATTGTGATCTCGATGATATGGTTTTGACCATGCCCTTGATCTGTCCATGAAGTAAACACAATAGTTAATCAATTGTGTCTCGAACAAATCGCTCCGTTGACAGATCATGATTTATGTTATGTTCACCAGTTTGTTTCTGAAGAGTAGGTACTTACGGGATATCTTCCGTGATTATTATTTGTTTTGAGCTCCCGATATTTCAACGCTGTTGTAAGCGCCATGCTCGCGGGTTGACTAGGTTCATTATTTCAACCGAAAGACTTCCACGTCCACTGTATATCACGTAGCGTCAGGATATATGCTAGCTTGTAGATAGTTTATTCATTTTATAGTTTGCTGTGTAGACTCAAGTTTTTATATGGTTTATTCTAAACCAAAACATGGTTTTTTTGGACGCCATTAAAATGGCAACTCATGCAGATCTACCTGTTATTAAAGACCTTGCACATATTATTTGATCCATACTAATGTTTTTACAATAAATATATTCTATTCTAGATCCTCTACGCTATACAACACCCCTAGATTATCAAATAATTATGATATTGTCCCATTGAAATTATTTTTAACACTAATTCCTCTACCGTTGTTATCGCACAAGAAAGAGAACTAAACCGTATTTTTATAATATTAAATCGGTGTCAATTGACTTGTTGTTTACTTTGTCACCGATTAGTTGTATGAATGTAATTTACCGAAATGTAGGTCAGATATTATCTTATCAATACGTTTGCTTTCTAATTTCACTATAAATACTGACTCCTTCAGAATACAACTTATACTCACTCTGTCCTCAAAGGAGTTCACTTTAGAGTTATAAGGATTAAGTCAAAGTATAAATTGGAAAGGTAAGTGACTTTATTTAGTTTGGCCTAGGAATGAACTAGAGACATTTTTGATGAAAAAGGAATGAAAAACCGTTGGCTTCCTGTGGTGGAATACGATATCATTTTTATATGCAGCACTACTTCTTCTCCTATACTTCTTTTTTTGTCACACAATCCGTCAATCGTTTCTTTGGTGTTGAATTATGATGTGATATTTAACATGGTATTTCACAGAAGTAATATTAAAATTCCAGATGAAGAGCGTATTCCTCGTGGTGTTGTTAGCAGCGGCAGCAACAGCTGCAGTAGTCAGCAATGAAGTGCCCGACGCGGTGGAGATGCCTGACGAGGCTGACGTAGACGAAATGGCTGACGTGGACGTGAACGAGATGCCAGAGGTGTTTGTGACTGACGTAGATGAGCTGGTTGACGCGGCTGACTTGACTGACGATGCTGAAGAGACTGCGGTAGACTCTCGACGTAACCTGAGCCAAGGATCCATCGGTTCTTCAGATGTGCGGCTGTACAAGTTAGTATCCACATACAAACGTTGCTAATTAACAAAATAGCACCCATTGTAAGAGAATAATATAAAGTCATGTTCATTTAGCAAGAAGTTAAAGTTCATAGCACGAAATAGGACTCGCGCCTTAAGTTTAGCCATGACTAGTGGTGCTCCTCGGAGTTGGATGCTTCATTCTGCTACACTTTCCTAACTATCTGCATTTGTTGTGTTTCCAGTGGCGAGCACAGGGCGAACGCCGTTGCGGGTCATACGATAACACGAGATATAACAGTCCGCACGAACCGCCGGATAACTGCGATCCGGGTGACCCGCATTGGGAACTCACAGAACGCAACCCCATCCATCGTGAGTGGAGGAGTTAACAACTCCTTTGTCACAATCAGGATACGATCAGCACCAAGCCGCGGATTTCACTATAGAGTTCAAGTCTATGGCAGATAATGTGCTCAGGAGTTTATTTGATTATGTTTTATAAATAAAGAAATTTTAAACTTATTACATTTTTGTTTTCAAGTACTGCTCCATTGCCATTTCTAGATAGATCGATAACGACAGAACAGTTAGCGGTCCATTTGTTTGACCACTAACTCTTCTGTCACACACAACACTTGACACAACATGTTATTAAAATAATATATTTAACTAAATGTTGGTCGAATAATATCCATAATAAAACATATGTACAGGCTGCATCCTGCTGCAGTTTATTGACTTCAGTGGTCTAGATGATAATAAGTCAAAACGGCTGTAAACTCAAACCGAGACCGCTCCGAGGTAGGGCGAGTGCGTGAGTGTACAGCCAAGCGAGGAACACCGATGCTAGTCTCTCGCACTCGCCGTCTCTCGCTCTCTCTCTCTCTCTAGCTCTATCGATGTAGCAGACTGCGTAGCGTTAAATTAAGACATGCGCTAGCCTGTAGATCCTCTACGCTACACAACTCCCATGGATAATCAAATAATTATGATATTGGTGTGCCATTATTTTTAATACATTCGCCTATTGTTGATAATGATGTAATCGCGAAAGTAAGAGATACAAAAAGAACATTTATAATGAAATCGGTGTCATCTTTTTTTTTTTTGTTTTTTTTTTCGGATGGGAAATCATCAAATGACTTCTCCCGCTCTGGGCGGAGCAGGAGGGAGTGTCAGACTTTTACTGACTAAAACCCATCCATGTTCCTTCATCGCCCTTTGTGTTCCGGGGCCACGGTATCTCTTTCGAATAGTCCCGCAGCCCCGACAGGCATCGGCCCTTGCGGACCCCTTCGCTATTGCTGACTCTCTTTAAGGCGCGCGTGGAACACGAACGCGCCGTCGACACGGCCTGTCGTCATGAGACGGACGGACGGCGAGCTAGCTCATAGCTCCCCGTCCACAGGCCCGCGCCTACGGTGGCCGGAAGCCACCACGTGGCCCCCGACGCCCGGGGCGTCTCCCGCGGCGGTCGGGACGTGAGGATATCTCCCTCTCACGTTCCGCCACCTCCTTCGCTAGCATGACTGCTTCGCAGAAGGAGATGACAGCGTCCCATTCCGTCTCGCTCCGGACTATGGCACGAACCAGGGCCGGAAGCGAGAGGTCGCCGCCGCCGATCGCCACCTCGAGGACACGGCGGTGCTCCACCCAAGCAGGGCACACCTCCACAGTGTGCTCCACCGTGTCCTCCGGTCGATCCTCGCAGTGATAGCACCCGGACGTTTCCTCCCGCCCGATTCGGTGCAGGAACTTACCGAAACAACCGTGTCCGGTAAGAACCTGCGTCAGGCGGAAGGTGAGGACGCCGTGGCGTCTCTCCAGCCACTCCTCAAAGAAGGGACTTACCGCCACTATTGTGGCGTGCCCTGCACGGGGTTGCAACAGTCGCTCTCTCCATGTCGCCATGAGATCACGCTGGAAGTCCGTCCGCTGAGCGACAATTTGCCGCGGCAGCGGAGTTTCCCCCCGACGTAGCGCCTCCGTGCGCCACTCATGTAGGCGCGCGAGGACTATCGCCTCCAGATCCCATGGCGGCAATCCGGCAAGGAGGTTCGCCGCCTCGCGGGAGATCGTGCGGTACCCCCGGACCAGCCTCACGGCTACCACCTTCTGGAGTGCGTTCAAATGGTGGGCGGCACGCCGCCTCAATGAACGCGCCCACACCGGGGCCCCGTAAAGGGCCATGGACCGCACGAGTCCCGCGTAGAGCCTCCGGCAGGAGTTGGGCAGTTTGGCCCCCCCAGGTTGGGCAGGAGCCGCCTGAAGGCAGCCCCTGTCCGTTCCAGTTTGGGGGCCAAACGTCGGAAATGCTCCACGAAGTTCCCCCAGCTGTTGAGGACAAATCGGTGTCATCTAAGTTGTTGTTTACTTTGTCATTGGTTAGTTGTAATATTATTATGTGAATGACTAATACCGAAATGGTCAGATAATTATAATCTTATCACATGAGTTTCACTATAAATACTGGCACCTACAGAACAACGCTTATACTCACACTGTCCTCAAAGGAGTTCACTTTAGAGTTTTGTGGATCAACGTAAACATTGGAAAGGTAAGTGACTTTATTTAATTCGGCCTAGGAATAAACTAGAATCACAGTCGATTAAAGGAGAAAGTTAAATCTTTTGGCTTGCTGGTGTAGAATGATGGCAACAATTATAACGTTATAATTTAAAAACTTTAACGTTACAAATAAATAAGTTATGATTAGTTATTTAAGGCTGTTGCAATTTTTCATGCAAAAAATATTTCTTGAATAAAGATAAGGTTATTGAAATGACATCTAACGAAAGTGATGTTATAATTTTAGATGAAGACCATACTCCTCGTGGTGTTGTTAGTAGCGGCAGCAACAGCTGCAGTAGTCAGCAATGAAGTGCCTGACGTAATGGAGCTGTCTGACGTGGCTGACGGATACGAAGTGGCTGACGAGGACGTGAACGATATGCCAGATGTGATTGTTATTGACGCGGATGAGCTGGTTGACGTGGCTGACATGACTGACGTGGCTGAGGAGACTGCGGTAGCCTCTCGACGTAGCCTGAGCCTAGGATCCATCGGTAATTCAGATGTGCGGGTGGCTAAGTAAGTATCTAAACAGAACATAAGCTAATAAACAAAACAGCCATCACTGTGAGAGAATAAAGTAAGATTATGTTGATTTAACAAGATGTTAAGGTTCACAGTATAAAGTAAGCCTCGGGCCGCTAAAGTGTGGCCATATTTTTTTTTTTTTAATAGTGATGATGTTGTGTGATGTGATGTTTAATTTTGTTGCACTTTCTTGACTATCTGCATTTGTCTTTTCCAGTTCTGAACACAGGGTGTACGGCGTCGCGGGGCGTGTGCAAAGGAGAGATATAATAGTCAACACGAGCCGCCGGATATCTGCGATCCGGGTGAACCGTGTGGGGGCCTCACAGAACGCAACCCCATCCATTGTGAATGGAGGAATTGGAGCCTCTGTAGTCAGAATCAGGCTAACATCAGCTTTAGGTCGTGGATTTCACTATAGAATTCAAGTCTATGCCAGATAAATGTGCTCTGGAGTGTGGCGCATTCGGTAAAATACGTAGAGGTTTATTTGTAATAGACATATTTTTTGAACACCAACAAGATAATTATGTAGGATATATACTTTATTATGTTTGGTAAATAAAAACCTTTTACTTATTAAGTTGTTATTGTTTGAATTCTGTTGTATTCAATTCTGTTGTATCATTTCAAGATAGGTCTTGGATTAAATCATCTATGGAAATAAGTTTTGTTTCACATCATTCTTTTATGTTTGACTAGCTGTGCCGTGGCTTCGCTCACGTGACCACGTATTCTTTTGGCATTGTCAATGTTTATGGACGAAATTTGTTTCCGTTCATAAACTATGACAGTTGCAACTGATCAATGATCTATCCTGGGTACCAAAAGTTAATTTCATTAAAAAAGAAATATCTTTCAACTCTGAGAGCTCAATCAGCCAATGGAAAACAAATGTGAGAATAAGCATAAAACACGTTACGTACTGACTTCTGAGTCTAAAATACAAAAATAAAACACGAAAAAGTGAAAAATTAAGTCGGTTTTATTTTTTGGAAAAGTCTTTTATTTTTTTCTTTTTTAGCGAACTGTTCATCATCAGATTTGCTGTCATGATTGCTGCAACGCTAAGGCGTGATGTTACGTCATGATGTTGTATAAACAATAAACATCCAAGCGATTGCAGCAATCACGACCAATTTGCTGTCTATTATTGAAGAGTTCTCCTGTATATCTCCGAAAATCAGCACCAGATCTTCACCAAACTTAAACGGGACCATGTGAAGATATCGATGAAAATACACGCAAAAAAATAGATGATTTGATAACCTCTCACTAAAACAGTGAGAGCGAGAGAGAGTGTTTTTGACCTTGGGTCAGCCAATTAGAGCGTAGTGAACGCAGATGTGAGTAGCTGTGAGTTAGCGGAGATTGGAGTAAAGTGTGCTATGCCGTGGCTCATTGTAGCAGATTGTGTAGCGCGTAGAGTTATGATACGCGCTAGCTTGAAGATCGTCCTCACTACGCAACACCCATGGATAAACAAATAATTATGATATTGCGGTCACATTGAAATACTTTGTTAACATTCTCCTCTATTGTTGTTATCGCACGAGTAAGAGATACAAACAGTATCTTTATAGTTAAATCGGTGTCATCTAACTTGTTGTTTATTTCGTCACTGATTAGTTGTCATATTATTATAATGATGATTTTTGATTTAATTAGATTTATGTGAAAGTATTCGATTCGCACGGAACCGGTCAATGTGGCGACACTTGGGGGAGGCCTATGTCCAGCAGTGGACGTCTTTCGGCTGAAATGATGATGATGATGATGTGAAAGTAAATTACCGAAATGTAGGTCAGATATTAATAATCTTATCAATGCATTCGCTTTTTACTTTCACTATAAATACTGGCTCCTTCAGAATACAACTTATACTCACTCTGTCCTCAAAGGAGTTCACATCAAGTCAAAGTAAACATTGGAAAGGTCAGTAACTTCTTTTTTCTTTTATTTCGGCCTTAGAAGCTTTTTGAACAATAATTTATTGATCCTGAATAAAGAGTGTAAATAAATCCTTAACGAAGCCGAAAGGCACTTGTTTTCCCCGTCATTGCGATTTTTTTTAGTTCTGGAGCACACACCTTCTAGTTACGGGGAGATATAGGAGGTCAAAGTTCCAACTTTTTCACATTTTTCTAGCTTTTAAGGTCATAAGTTTACTTTTAATACCTCTATAACCCGTTTTCTATTAAATGCATCTAATCCCTCAATCAGCACAATGTTTTGACTCATACCGTAAAACGTGATTTTTCACCCCAAAAAAAAATCGTTTCTCCGCAATCATTTTTGCGTAGAGTGACTTAGTTTGATATACAGAATGCTTGGTTGACGGCTTCGTGAAGAGACCTTGGCTTTCTGTGGTGAAGTAAAGATATATTTTTTACTTACGGTCGGCGCAGCATTACTTCAGCTCACATACACACAGAAAATTTTTCTTGCCATATCATTCATCACAGTCCATCAAACGTTTCTTTGGTGTTGAATTATAAAATGAAATTTAACAATAGTGATGTTAAAATTCCAGATGAAGAGCGTACTCCTCGTGGTGTTATTAGCAGCGGCAGCAACAGCTGCAGTAGTTAGCAATGAAGTGCCTAACGTGGTGGAGATGCGTTTTTAGTGTCGAGCACAGGGCGAACAGTGTGGCGGGTCATGTCCATCTGAGGGAGATAACAGTCCGCACGAACCGCCGGATAACTGCGATCCGGGTGACCTGCATTGGGGCCTCGCAGAACGCAACCCCATCCATCGTGAGTGGAGGAATCGGATACAACTTTGTCACAATCAGGATACGATCAGCTCCAAGCCGCGGATTTCACTATAGAGTTCAAGTCTATGGCAGATAATGTGCTCAGGAGTCGTTTTGGGCGCATGCCGTTAGGAATTTAGAGCTTTTTTTTTAGTATTGTAGATATTTTTGCAAGAACAAGATGGACAATAATAGTATATTTTATAACGAGGGACTAAACGAAGCCATAATATACCAGAGGTGGTTTGACTCCCGAGCTTGCGAGGGAGTCAATGGAACCGAGGGTATATTAAGTTGGCGTTTAGTCTCGAGGTGCAAACTGTACTTTTCACTTTGAGTGCGAGAAAAATAGTCAATTTAGTACAAAAACATTAATTATTCCTCCAGTCGATAGAACTTTCGTAAGTTTTTAGGTAAATCTTCCGCGTTTTTGGCGGCAAAAGATTATCTATTATGTCTTTTGCTCTTTGCTCGACGTCAAACTCTTCACTATCACTGGACATTCCTAATAAATTTATATAAAACCGAACAAATTTACACTCGACAAAAATTCAGAAATTTTCGCGGTCAGTTTTTTCTTCTAAACCAGTCACAGATTAAGAATTTAAAACGCATGGCGCCACCTTCCTTGCGGAAAAACCATGGAACTAAAACTCTCAACATTTCCGCAATGAAGATGGTCCACACTCCACAGATAATAGTAGTATATTAACTGGCTGTTTGTGTTTCTTCTATGTCACATGAAGGAAATTAAAAAACGAATTACTTTTTACTCCCTAGGGACTAAAGTGGTCACTTTACTCCCGCTTCGTAGGACTATATTGGTGTACTTTTAGAGCATGAGAAGTGAAAAAGTTTTATTATGTTCTATAGATAAATAAATTTTAAATTTATTACGTTGTTTTTTTTATACAATTTAATAATGTTAGAATATGATAGTTAGTTTACTTAGTTAGTTTAATATTTGCCTATTCTCTCTATCTTTCTCCGTTGTTTGTATGCCTGTCTATGTTTAAGTTCACTTCCTGAGGGCTAATTCACGTAATTTTATGACGCGCCGATGAAGTTGTAGTGCAGTTGCAGTTAAGATCAAGTTCGAGTGATAAACGGTATTCTTGTAATCTATGAACTGCGCGTAAGCTGCGCGTGAACTGCGCGTCAACTGTACGACAACCAAACTCTACCAAACTTACTTATGGTGTGGCTATAAGAGAAAAAATATTACTCACTAAATAATCGAATAGAATGGATTACATTTCAATGAATATGACGTTATTAAAATATTACCCCAGTACATGTTTAGTGCTTTTTCTTACTTAGTAGAATACCGATCATATTGCGGTCCGAAGCACGCACCAAAGACGCGCAACAGTAGAATGCCGATATTGCGCTCGCGTGACGCGAACTTGACGCGAGCGTGTCTGACAGCGGTAAAGAATACGAAAAGCGTTGTTTTGATCGAAACTTAACTGCAACTGCACTGCAACAGCACTTCTTTAGTTACGTGAATTAGCCTACTGATTCCTGCTGTCTATTGACTAAAAGCCGTTTTCTATAACTTCCTTACGTATAACTGTCAGTTTCTATACCTACTCTCGTAGCCATCGGTGTTTCTATTAACAAAGTTAGTCCCATCCGTGTCACCTACCCGTCACTTTATTCATAGAAAAATAAAAGAAAGCTTTTCTGTGACGTTTTTCGTTTGTTTCTGTCGGTCGATAATCAAATGTCTATAATAAATAGCAACCTACCGATACCTGTTGGTAGGTTATTGAAAATGGCTGTTAACTGGTCTAAATTAGATGATGTGATAAGGCGATGCATTGTTCTAAAACCGGGCACGTGCGCCCCGGGTCTGAGCGTCTGAGCGGGGCGAGGATTGCTAGCTTATAAGCTAAAACCACATTAAACAAAAACCAACAAAAAACAAACACCACACAAAAAAAAATTTCGTCGTTTAACGAAATGGTTTTTGTTATTTAATTTAGTTGGAAACGATAATTTGAGAAATTCCTTCTTCAATTTTAAAGAGTAAGTTTCATCTACGGAGAAAGTTTAGAAGGTCTCGTTTGCCCATAAGTTGTGAATCTCTTTTTAAAAAGAGTGTTACAAAAGTTACCTAATCATGTATTGAAAACTAACAAAATAAGGTTTTTATCATGAATTGTCAGGTCACTCGTTTTGTAATTACTGACAAAAATTGAGATCATTGACTCCAAAATTTCCAATGCTTCCTCTTAAGGTGGCTATACACTCTCGCCAAGACAGTCTATGACAGGGCGCGTGTGAGAGCGTACAGCCAAAGCGAGAAACACCGAGGCTAGACTCGTGCACTCGCCCTGTGTCGGAGTGTCTCGGCGAGAGTGCACAGCCACATTTAAACTAAACTGCGAAATAAATAGATTTGACATTTGACTAAAATCCGTAATAAGACCTATACAGGCAATGAATGATTGGTTTGTTAAGATGCCTCAAAAAAAGTAGCTACTCCTTAAAATCAAACTAGCGAACATGCATGAACGAAAGTTTTCTAATATCATCGAGATCTTTATAATCGGAGTAGAGAGTGCTACGCCGTAGCTCGTTGTAGCAGACTGCGTAGCGCGTAGCGTTACGACGTGCCGTAGCTTGTAGATCGTTTTCACTATGGAACACCCTGGATAATAAAATAATTATGATATTGGGGTCCCATTGAAATCATTTTCCTCGTTCGTTATTGATGTTATCATATGAGTAAGAGATAAAAACAGTATTTTTATGATTAAATCGGTGTCATATAACTTGTTATTTACTTCGTCACAGATTAGTTGTCATATTATTATGTGAAAGTAAATTACTGAAATGTAGGTCAGATAATTATAATCTTATCACTTGCATTTGCTTTCTACTTTCATTTTCAATTTCTACGTATTTCTATTTTAACTCAACATAACACTATTTATATTAAAATTACCTACAACCCATCCTTATTAATTAAATTCATCCATTATTGTTAATAAAATTGCGTCATTGCATTATCATTGAATTATATTGAATCATTGCATTAATATTTTTTTCAGGGTGTATCTACATATATAAATTACCCTTCAATGTGCATAACTGGTTTTTACTGCAGACGTTTGTTGCCAAGCCATTTAATTATGGGTTGTATTTACATTTTTTTACGTTTTCAGGGGTGTAGTAACTCCATGCTAACTTCGTTAATCTTTCGTACATAATTATAATGAAATGAGGCAAAAGACTGTCACAATTTAAGAACTTTCATCCTAGAACAAAAGAGTTATTCAAGAAAGTCTTTTTTTTTTGCTATTTTGCTCATAGCCAAAACTATGGGATTTGGAGTTACGTCCTTTTAACTTGTTTCCTATTTCCAACAAGGATTTTAATTCAATTCAGATTATCACCATATTTAGACGCTCTAAGTTGAATGTTTCTAAATATTACGACAGATACGTAAACGTTACTAGCCGCAATCTATGTAAGATACATAATTTTTTCGTAGATCAAGAGTTTCATCATCATCATCATCATTTCAGCCGAAAGACGTCAACTGCTGGACATAGGCCTCCCCCAAGTGTCACCACATTGACCGGTCCCGTGCGACTCGCATCCAGCGGATTCCCGCAACTTTCACCAGGTCATCGGTCCACCTAGTGGGAGGCCTTCCAACGCAACGTCTTTCGGTTCGCGGTCGCTACTCCAGAACTTTTCGGACCCATCGGCCATCCGTTCTGCGAGCAATGTGCCCTGCCCACTGCCACTTAGGTTTGGCAATTCTTCGGTCTACGTCGGTAACTTTGGTTCTCTTGCGGATGTCTTCATTTCTGATTCGATTTCGATCAAGAGTTTACAAAACATTTACTGTAGGGCGTAACTCACAAATTGTTTTCTAGCTGTGTTTTACCCCGTTTTGTACTCAAGAAAATATGTTTGTTTGTAGATACAGCAAGTTTGTTGTCGCAAATGTGTTTTACGACTTGGTTTTTCGAAAAAGAGATGATTAGCGTTAAGAAAGTGTTGGGTAGTAAAAACCATTTTTTTCACCATAGCGCAATTTTGAATATACAGGTAGAAAGAGTGTGAAAAACTAAGTGAGACTAAATCACAAAGTAAGTTTGGACAAAATGGTCTTTACGCCCTTTGTAGCGAAAAGCGTCTGTTACGTCTTTGGTTTGACGTTTGTCTATAGAGGTTTCCTGGACAACGAATATATCAGGATTGTCACATATAATTAAAATATACGAATAGTAAAATGTACGTTTGATCTTTTATTTAAAATTGATATACGATATTTTACTACTACCTACATAGTTATCTTACTAATCTTTTAAATGAAAAACTTTGTGAGGATGGACGGTTGGAAGGATGTTTGTTACTCTTTCAAGCAAAAACAATTGAACGGATTTTGATGAAATTTGGCACTCATATAATTTATAACCTGAATCCATCGATCCCGGTTAAGCTAGTCAGGCTTAAGCACGATAAGAGGGCAATATCTACCTACTATCAAGAGGTAAATAACAATCATGACACTGCATTGATAAAACGGTTGTAATCCAGCTTGTATAGACACTTATCTCTAGATATAACAGATACGAAGATATTGTTACGAAAATCAATTTAAATGGTTTTAATGTGTTTATAATTTTTTAGTAAATAATAATACAAAAAACGTAACGGGTCCGTCAAAAAACGAAACGGGTCGGTACAAAATCTCTAAAACAATGTCTCAACCCAATACAACACCACAACCACCAGGTGTCTCAACACAATATTTTGAGTAAATTTTCTAACCATAAAATCTGGTATAGACTTGAATTCTGTAGTGATATCCGCGGCCTGTAGCTAATCCTATCCTGATTGTAACAAAGTTGTTATCAATTCCTCCACACACCATGGATGCGTTCTGTGAGGCCCCCACGTAGAAGACCCGGATCGCTTTTATCCGGTTTTCCGTCTGCACCACTGGGATATCTCGCACATGAAAATGAGCTGCGACACCGTTCGCCCAGACTTCGCCACTGAAAAAATAAAATTCGAGAAAAAAAATGAGAAGCTAATCTTTATTAGCTTCTCATTTTTTTTCACGAATGAAAAACCCTAAATTTTTCTTACCCTTTGGTAAGAAAAATTTAAGGTTTTTCTATAGAAAAACCCTTATTTTTTCTCCCCGTCATTGCGATAGTTTATTTTGTTCTGGACCAATAGCTGGAACCTTCCAGTTATGGAGATATTGGTGATCAAAGTTAATTTTTTTTTAAATACGAGTTTTATATGTTTTATCTTTACTCATAACACACACGAAGAGGTCAATCGTCGAATCCGACTCGGCTGGGCAGCGTTCGGGAAGTTGCGCGGTATCTTCTCGTCCAACTTACCGCAGTGTCTCAAGACGAAAGTCTATGACCAGTGTGTGTTGCCAGTGATTACATACGGGACCGAAACGTGGTCGCTCACAATGGGCCTCATCAGAAGGCTTAAAGTCACCCAAAGGGCAATGGAGAGGGCTATGCTCGGAGTTTCCTTGCGCGATCGAATCAGAAATGAAGACATCCGCAAGAGAACCAAGGTTACCGACGTAGCCCGAAGAATTGCCAAACTTAAGTGGCAGTGGGCAGGTCACATTGCTCGCAGAACGGATGGCCGATGGGGCCGAAAAGTTCTGGAGTGGCGACCGCGAACCGGAAGACGTTGCGTTGGAAGACCTCCCACTAGGTGGACCGATGACCTGGTGAAGGTTGCGGGAGTCCGCTGGATGCGAGTCGCATGGACCGGTCAATGTGGCGACACTTGGATGAGGCCTATGTCCAGCAGTGGACATCTTTCGGCTGAAATGATGATGATGAATGATGATAACACACACACATGACTGGTTTACATTGATCCCTACCGAAAACGTGATTTTTCACACTAAAATAAAAAGTGGTTTCCTAGCATCAATTTTTGCGCAGAGTTACTTGCTTGGGTGACGTCTTCCTTTACAACCAGTATTACTTTGTTTATTCAGTGCAGCGCAAGCCATGAATACTAAGCTTAGTTATTTGAATTCACTCTTTCATCTACGTCCGTACCTTTCACGATGTATGGAGCGTTATATCCCGAAAATGTTAATGATTTTTAAGGCATCCAAATCCGAGGATCACTTCGGACATCACGCGGTTTCACCCGCGTAGTCCCCGTTCCCGTGGGGGTACGGGAATAAAATATAGTTATGTTACTCGCTGGTAATGTAGCTATCCATTGCTAAAATAATTTTTAAAATCAAGTTACAAACGATTCGTATCGATTCTCTTTCTACAATCGTAAACGTTAAGTCACGTGGTCAAAACTAACGAATAGAAACTTCGTAGACAAGTTTACATCGATCAAGATGATAGAATGAAATGTATTCGTTTCTACAATCGTGATCGCTACATCCCATATAAATCGTAGCCAACTTACAGTTTTGACTGAACTTTAATGTTTCTATTCGTTTGTTTTAACCACGTGACTTAACGTTGAAATTATGTCATTCCCATACATTTGGTTAGTTTTCTATGCGTTAACGATTGTAGATTGTCAACTTGGCTAAGCCTACGTCTAAGTACGTCTAGGTTACGTCTAGTGGCTACCGCAGTCTCATTAGCCGCGTCAGAAAAATCACGGTTGGTATATCGTTCACGTCCATGTCAGTGTAAATCGGTTTTGGCCGCTCGTACACGTTCACGTCAGCCACGTCAGGCACTTCATTTCTGACTACTGCTGCTGTTGCTGCCGCAGCTAACAACACCACGAGGTATACGCTCTTCATCTGGAATAATAAAACTTTTGTTAAATTCCAAGTTAAGGATCAACACACCATCAATTATTCATCTCCACCAAAAGTTATACCATCCAAGCCTTACATTGATCATGCATATTTATGTGTGTAACGAGGGATGAAACGCACGTGACTAAAAGAGTTCATATTATGAATTTTAAGAAAAAGGGTTAAATGATAACGTGACGGTTGACAGCGGGGAATGCAAAAAAAATAAATATAGAAGGGAGAAAGACGATAATACTGATTGTTAAAAAAAAACATTTTTTTTTGCGTTTTATTTGTTTACCAATACTTAAAACCGCAAAATTAATTTACCAAAAAAAAAAAATTAAAAACCTTGAATTCCAAAGAGTTGTCTCAAAAAAAAAATACGTTACATTATTTTTTAGGGCTACCACAAAAAATGAATCCTTTTCTCATAATCATTTCCCTATTTGAGCAACCTATAGAAGCATGAATGAGGATCGTGTATGAGAAGCCGCTTCCTCTAACTCCTACAATATTAACGGTGCAGTCCTCCTGCTTTGATGGTCGGGATAATATGCATTGGTGCCTTCTCTATCCACCAGGATCGATGTGATATTGGTCTGATGAGCGCCATGTTGGGCTAATGTTGTTGTGGAATTCATTGATGGCGAAAATATGAAATGATTTGAAAGTGATTGTCATTTGTTTTGGAACTGTTAGTATGTAAGTAGGGTACGCTGCGCGTGACCCGACCTCGGCAGTCGATATTATACGTTAGCTCGGAACACATGTGTTTCCTTTCCCCGCAACTAACAGTGGCGACGAGACGAACCTAAATTAACGCGTGCACTAATCAAACATGTCGAAAGTGTCCGTTGGATCCCTGAATAGTTTCAATCATGAAAACCAGGATTGGTCAGTGTTCAAGGAGCAACTGGAACAGTGGTTCTTAGCCAATGAACTAGAAAGTTCGGAGGACAAACCAAAAATCAAACAACGTGCGATTTTACTCAGCAGTTTATCAGAAAGCACTTTCAAATTGGTCAGAGATCTCGCAGTACCAAATAAAATAACCACACTCGAATACAATATTATAGTGAAGCTATTGGATGATCACTTCGAACCAGCTCTTGAAATTTAAGGGTGAGGGTGAGAGCCCACATGTGGAACGTAGTTCACACGGTGGTCTAGTTATCGGTACGAATGAAGATCTACCTACGGAGCTTCCGCCCATCTTATTATCCACGCCTTCATGCAGTCTGCCAATAGAAGATGTCACTCAGCCAGCGCCAGGAGTGGCTGGTGTCTCGTCCAAAAATGTCAATGCATCTGATTCGGCGGAATATGAAGGTACAGATTCGAGGTGTTGCTCCCCCTCTGAACAAGAAAAATCTGGTGACTCGTTCATGACACCCTCGCCTCCACCGAGGGCACACAACGATCGCCGCGATATGTTTATTTTTGAACAGTAGTGTAATTTATAATTGTTAGGCTAAGAGTGGAGGGATGTTAGTATGTAAGTAGGGTACGCTGCGCGTGACCCGACCTCGGCAGTCGATATTATACGTTAGCTCGGAACGCATGTGTTTCCTTTCCCCGCAACTAACTTAATTTAGACATGACAGAAATAAGTATGACAATGAAAAAAAAACACTTGCCTTTATAATTTAATACGTCTGTATGTTCCAAATGCAACAAAATATTATAAAAATACTTCCGAAGATAAGAATAAGAATAAATTTATTAGAATAAGAATAAGAATGCTAATAGAATAAGAATAAATTTATTAGAAATATATATTAAATTTATAAGAAGAATAAGAATAAATTTATTAGAATAAGAAAAAGATGCTCGTCTTTATATTACCTTAAAAATTTTAGTAAGACTTGATGTACCTATCAAATGATATCTCGTCAGACTCGTTATAGAATCAGGAATGCAGTATTTATATTGTTATCAGGAAAGCAGTGTTTATATTTATATGTGATTAAATTGGAGAACCAAGGTTACCGACGTAGCCCGAAGAATTGCCAAACTTAAGTGGCAGTGGGCAGGTCACATTGCTCGCAGAACGGATGGCCGATGGGGCCGAAAAGTTCTGGAGTGGCGACCGCGAACCGGAAGACGTTGCGTTGGAAGACCTCCCACTAGGTGGACCGATGACCTGGTGAAGGTTGCGGGAGTCCGCTGGTTGCGAGTCGCATGGGACCGGTCAATGTGGCGACACTTGGGGGAGGCCTATGTCCAGCAGTGGACGTCTTTCGGCTGAAATGATGATGATGATGATGATGAAATTGGTGAAGAACAATAAGATAATATTATTTTGTCTTTATCGCTACATCTTAATTATATTTTCATGGAATTTCAAAACTAAAATAAAATGTACAGGCAGAGAGAAATGTCAATTGTTCAATACCTAATCAACCGCACGTGTCGATCTTCAAGGTTAAGCAGTATTTGCTGAGGTCGGTCCATGGACCATCATTACATACCAAGTATCCTCCATGCCTTCTTTCGTGCATGTTAAGCATTTGGTCCCGGCTGTCATTTATAGATATTTGACAGTTGTTACGTGTAGTCAGAAGGCGGAAAGTCTGACAACCAGTCTTACCAAGGGGTATCGTATTAGCCAGTAAGTGGTTTGTAAAGGTCAGATCGGCAGTCACTCCATGTAATACAGGGTGTAAACCACCTCATCACGAAGCCGTCAACCAAGCATTATGTACATCAAACTAAGTAACTTTACGCAAAAATTATTGCTGGGAAACGAGTTCTTTTTTGGGGTGAAAAATCATGTGTTGTTGTAGAACTCAATGTAACGCATTCAAAACATTGTGCTGATGATTGGTTTGAAAAGTACGGGGGTCATGGAGGAGATTAAAAAAAATCTTACATTAAAAATTTGTATTTAAAAAAACGTTGCCAAAAAGTTGGAATTTTGACCTCCAATATCTCCGCACCTAGAAAGTTCCCAGGTATGGTGTAGAACAAAAAAATTATCGCAATGACGAGGAGAACAAGTACCTTTCGGCTTCGTTAAGAGGTGTTCTACACCCTTTATAATGGTATTCAGTGGCATCTAGTCAGACTGGAAGTCGACATCAACATAGTGAATGTACAATTATTGTACATGGTTAAGAGACAGTCGCTGTGGTCAGTCCAAGGACACAGGGGTGACTGGGTGACAGTTTTCTTAACAAATCAAGAATACTCCGTAGCTCGGACAACACGTAAAGCTCTCGGTGCATGATCCGCGTACGGGGGTCGTGGAGTTATTTAAAATGAAGTTATAACATTAAAAACCTTTTTATTTAATTAGCCTATGCGGTTCCACTGCTGGGCAAAGGCCTCCCCCAGTTCTTTCCATCTGTCTCGGTGTTTTCCCTTCTCTGGCCAATCAATCAGGAACGAGTCTAAATCGTTAAAAAATTGTATTAAAATAAACTTGTGAAAACGTTGGAACTTTGAACCCTAATATGACCGTAACGAGAATATTCCAATAGGTATAGTCTAGGACAAAAAATATACGCAACAACGGGGAGAACAAGTTCGTTTCGGCTTCGTGAAGGGTATTTTTACACCCATTATACTTTGGTAAGACTCCCTTAGTTCTTCTTACAGACGAGCGGCACGTTGCCAACGACAGATAAACAGCAGCCGTCGCCACCTGTGGACGGCTGCCGCCGACGCGCCGGGTGGTAGCCGCCGAAGCGCCGACGACTGTCGTCGACGGGTCGCGACGCTTGCAGTTGTGGCATGCCGCATAAATGTGTGTCGACAACTGCCGTCGACGAGTCGGCGGCAGCTGCCGACACCACAACTGCAAGCGTCGACGGCAGCCGTCGACAGGTGGCGACCGCTGCAGTTTATCTGCAGTTGGCAACGTGCCACGCGTCTGTAAGAATCCTAACCCATTCAAACTGTTATCGTTACTGATTCCAGCTTTATGAGGCGAGGGTTAAAAATAATTATAATTTGCCACTGTGTGTACATGTACATGCCGTGAAAGCAATTAGCAATATTATGATAAAAACATAAGATTACGATCTTATCGTCTTTTCATCAGTTTTAATACAGTATAAAGACGAGCATCTTCGGAAGTATTTTTATAATATTTTGTTGCGTTTGGAACATCAAGACGTAGTAAAAATAAAGGTAAGTGTTTTTTTTATATTGTCGTACTGTAATGTTCAAATCAGGACTTGAGGTCCGAAACAAATGACAATCACTTTCAAATATTATTTCGTGTTTCCGCCATCAATGAATTCCACAACAACATTGGCGCAACATGGCGCTCATCAGACCAATATCACATCGATCCAGGTGGATAGAGAAGGCACCACCATGCATGCTATCCCGACCATCAAAGCAGGAGGTTTGGGGCAGAGTTTGGGCACCGTGAATATTCTAGGAGTTAGAGGAAGCGGCTTCGCATACACGATCCTCATTCAGTAGCAGTTTGCTGCTATCGGTTGCTCAAGTAGGGAAATGATTATGAGATGAGAAAGTGTACTATATAGTAAAAGAGTTTTTTTTTTTAATTTGTATGTTTATTTATCGATGTTTTTAAAGTTTGTAAAATATGTAACAGAAACTCACTTATAAATTTAAAATAACATATAAATGTGTGAGTAGAAAGCCAGTTAGTTCTATTATAAATGAGTTGCAAAAACTGAGCAGTACTTCCCCTGTCATTTCACTAGTTATTATAAACTGTCATCGATTTATTGACGTTGTGTGTTTATTTAAAAAAACAGCAGATCAGATAAATTATAATCTTATCAATGCGGGATATCTACCGTGATTATCAATTGTTTTGAGCTCCGGGTTAACACAAAACAATTCAAAACAATTGATAATCACGGAAGATATCCCGTAAGTGACATTTTAAGTATAGTTACGAACCGTGAAAGCTTCTAATTTCACTATTAATACTGGAGTTCACTTTAGAGTTTTATGAATCAGGCTGATGCAAAATTAAAAAGGATTTTTTTTTATTCTATGTTTTGTGTGACTAGCCGACCCCAACATAGTTGGGGACAGGCTAGGCAGATGATGATGATTTTGTGCGGCTGACCTATTGGTCCTGAGCAACAATATTAAAGGTTGTAAAACACCTCTTAACGAAGCCGAAGATTTTCTCTTTAGACACCTCCACGACCCCCGTACTATTCAATCCATGCATCAGCACAATGTTTTGAGTGCGTTACATTGAGTTCTACAACAAAACATGATTTTTCACCGTAAACAAAAAAAGTCATTTCCATATTTTTTTTTCCAATAATTTTTGCGTAAAGTTACTTAGTTTGATGTACAGAATGCTTGGTTGACGGCTTCGTGATGAGGTGGTTTACACCCTGTATATATTTGTTTTAATCCAGATGAAAAGCGTACTCCTCGTGGTGTTGTTAGCAGCGGCAGCAACAGCTGCAGTAGTCAGCAATGAAGTGCCTGACGTGGCTGACGGAGACGATATGACTGACGTGGACGTGAACGAGATGCCAAAGGTGGTTATGACAGACGTGAATGAGCTGGCTGACGCAGCTGCGAGGCATCCTTTTCAACAGAGTTGGGGAACCATTAGCTATTTAGATAGACTTTTGTACAAGTGCGTATCAAGAAAATAATCAGTTTTAGAAATTATCTTTACCTTATAAAGTTCATCAACATAGAATAAGCCACGAGGAATATTTTCATCAACACGTTTTTTAGTCTATTCGTTGTTCTAAAATTAAATTTTCTATTTTTCTGTTTTTTTCTGACCAAGACTAATTTTTCGTTTCAGTACCAATCACTCCGCGGGACCTATTAACGGAATTCATCCTGATATAAATATCAGTATAGGATCTAGAATATCTGCCATCCGTGTGACCCTTGTAGGCCCCTTCCAGAATGGACGTTTATTTATCAAGAGTGGAGGGGTCGGGAGCAATTATGTCACTTTCGAAGTACACACGGCTTGGGGACGCGGTTACAACGTTACAATAGGAATCTATGGTCAATTAGCGCTCATTTAAAGGTTCCCGTAACTTAACTATAAAAGACACTTGACTATCACACTACTTCCCAATTTATCTGCTTCAGTTTCGTGAAACTCAACGTACATCATTCTCTTGCCGTTATCCCAATTCATTTGGGGTAGGAGCAGCATGTCTTCTTCTTCCATACTTCTCGATTACTCGTCATCTCATTAGACACTTCCTTTCTTGCCATTTCATCCTTTACACAGTCCATTCATCGTTTCTTTGGTCTTTCTCTACTCTTATACCCATCGTGAAACACATTTGTTAAACTTAAATACGTCCTGGGGGTCTAAAATGGCCGCTTTAGCAGAATCTTAATAAGAATCACGTTACTATTATATACTTTATGCTCATAAAAGTCCATTTTAAGAATTTAAAATTTTTAACGTGATTCATAATAAGATTCTGCTAAAGCGGCCATTTTAGGCCCCCTGGTCGCCCTGTTACTGACTGCGGTTGCCGGTCAACCGCAGCGGCGGTTGGTAATAGAAATCAGTGGTGTCGCTATGGTCTGATCTTGCGATGATATGTTATTTGAAAATGTAGATTAAACTAGGACTAATAAAACACATAAAAATGTATTTTTTTGTTAACTTTCTGTTTTATTTTTCATTAAATTGCCTTGTAAAGTTTATGACTTCAACGAAATGTTTGAGAGGAAATTTCGATTTTGACAGTTTCTTTTCAACCTTCAAAGCTGTGTCTTTCTCTAATTGCACAGACAGGGGTTCAAGAATAAGATCCGAAATGATCTTTAACTGTCGTTACAGATATTGACTGTTCAAGATCTTATTAGTGGCCAAAAAGTCTGATAACCAGTTTTACTAAAGGGTATTATGACACACCTTGGTAAGACTGGTTGTCAGACTTGTCAGTTTGGGTAGTATTACCCAAACTGTCAAGTCTACCCAGTACTAACTGGGTCGTGGAGGTCAGACAGGCAGTCGCTGCATCCGGTTATACTTAAAGCTAACCCCAACATAGTCAGGAAAAGTTGATACTCTAGAGCTAACCTTCACTATTAAACAAGATCCACGACTAATTCTACGCTCTGTTCACGATCTTATACATATACGACTTGCGACACAACTAGAGTCAACGACACGCGCGTGCGTCACTTGTTCTTTTGTCGTCGCAACTCGTGGTGACTCGCGACATGCTTTCAGCAATTTCTTTCAAATACTATCTCCGCAGTCGCTGAGTCAACACGTGCATTGCTTGGGTGTGTGCTACTAACTACCTTAGAAAAACATTGCTCTCATAAACGTTAGCGTGTCCGTTGTTCGTGGTTAAACTTTCAAAAGTCATGTGATCTATGGATGGTGTGAGATAGTTACTTTACTAGATCCTGGTGGTCATAATCAGTATTTACAGAGAAGGTATAAACATAACATAACATCACGCCAGTAATCTCCGAATGGTTAGGCAGAGTTGTAATAGTACACCCCACACACATTTCGCCAGTTATGTTTAAGTCCCATGTAATAGGGGGCCAGCCTATTGCCATCAACTGGGCTTAAATCCAGACTCCGTGGCTGATACTTTTAAATTCCTGACGGGAAAACCCAATACTACTTTAGCAGACCCAGCAGACACGCAGAGAATGTTTCTGAGTTCGCATTAGAGATCAGATCCCTCGCTGTTAACGCAGCCTATGACAGCCCAATGTTAAACATAGGCGTCATCTGTTCTTGGAGCTGGAGACATCTGAAGCTACTCTTCCTTTAACAAACATGGCCAGCTCACTGCTACTTCTGCTTGCCTGCTCTGCAAGCTATGTCGATAAGTAAATTTTCCAGGTGAAATCATTTCGGTTCTTATTCTTGGACCCCTCGTTGTGTAATTGGAAAAGTACACAGGTTTGGAGGTTTATACAGAAACTATCAAAGTCGTAATATTCTCTCAACCATTTTGTTCACGTCATAAACTTGTTTAGGTAACATAAAGAAAAATAAAACAGAAACTAATCAAAAAAATATGGTTTATTACTTAGACCTACTCTAAGGTACATTTACAAAGGAGATACCATCGTAATGTCAGACCATAGCGACATGACTAATTTCTTTTACAACTTGCCGCTGCGGTTGACGGGCGACCGCAGTCAGTAACGGGTGTACTATGCCATATCGAAACCCAAATAATAAATAAATAAATATATTGATATTCAATTATTTTTTGCCCTAATTGTAGGGCGACACGACATGTTTTAGTTTAAAAAATGCGTTTCAGGATGGTATAAGAGTAGAGGAAGGCCAATCAAACGATGCATGGACTGTAAAGGATGATGTGGCTAGAAAGGAGGTGGCTGATGAGATGACGAGTAATTGAGAAGTATGGAAGAAGAAGACATTGCACGCCTACCCCAAATCAATTGATCTAAGGGCAAAATAATGATGAAATGAGTTTTACGAAATTGAAGCAGATAAATTAGGACATAGTGTGATTGAAAAGTGTATTTTAAAGTTAAGTTACAGGAACCTTTAAATGAACGTTTATCTACTATAGATTGATATTACAATGCTGTAATCGCGTCCCAAAGCTGTGTGTACTCTGAATATGACATGATTGCTCCCAAGCCCTCCACTTCTGATCGTTAAACGTACATCCGGTGAGGTGCCTACAGGTGTCGCACGGATGGCAGATATTCTAGATCCTACTCTGATACTTATATCACGATGAACTCCGTTAACAGGTCTCCCGGAGTGCGTTTTACTGAAAAGCAAAATTAGTCGTGGTCAGAAAAAATGTAGGTAGTTCATCGATAGCTTAAAGTAATTCCGATATCGTATTTACAATGTAAATAATTTCTTTTCAGAACAACACGTACACACTGAAAAACGTGATGATGACAATATTCCTCGTGGCTTATTCTTTTTTATTCTTTGCAGACAAAAAGGGGTTTTTACCCATACGGATATGCCTGGCTTATTCTATTTTGATGAACTTTATAAGAAAAGATTAGATTATTTTCTAGATACGCACTTGTACACAAGTCTATCTGAGGAGCCGATGGTTCCCCAACTCTGTTGACGTGGAGTGGCTGCCGCAGTCTGCACCTGCCTTTCATCCGCGTCATCCAGCACATCCAAGTCAGGCACAACCACCTCTGGCATCTCGTTCACGTCCACGTCAGCCACTTCGTGTCCGTCAGCCACGGCAGGCACTTCATTGCTGACTACTGCAGTTGTTGCTACCGCTGCTAACATCACCGTAAAAAGTATGCTCTTCATCTGGAATAAAACAAAGATATTGTTTCTCAAGACCATAGGACCATAGGTCAGTCACACAAAACATAATATAAAAAAGAAAATTACCTTTTAAATTGTATATCGGCCTGATTTTGAAAACTCTAAAGTGAACTCCTTTGAGGACAGTGTGAGTATAAGTTATATTCTGTAGGAACCAGTATTTATAGTGAAATTAGAAAGCAAACGCATTGATAAGATTATAATTTATCTGACCTGTTGTTTTACTAATGAACACACAACGACAATAAATCGGTGTCAAAGTAAAAAATAACTACTGAAATGACACCATTTAAAGTTATCTAGTAGCAAGGGAAGTACTGCTCATTTTTATTAATAGAACTGACTTGTACTCGCATATTTATATGGTATTTTAGATTTATAAGTGAGTTTCTGTTACACACATTTTTACAAAATTTATAAACAAACATACAAATTAAAAATTCACTTAAGAAATTACGCTTTTGTAATGAAGACAAGAAATAAGGAAGGATTTTTCGAAATTCAACCCTAATGGTATTTAAATAGGGGATGAAAGTTTGTATGTTAGTCCATCAGTTTTAACGTTAGGATTTTCAAATTTTGTGTTTAGGCTGACGATTGTAATAGTACATTATAATATAAGTGCGGTAAGTTGAAAATTACAGCCGAGGCGATATTGTTTGCCCGAGCCGTAGGCGAGGGCGATAAAAAAGCAGAGGCTGTAATTATCAAAGCGCACGTATGGCATACGACGTTTTATGACATATTTGCGAGGAAATATAAAAAACAAATAAAAACAATACAGCGAAAAGAAAAAGCGCGCGGAATAATTTTTACTCGTTCACAAATTAGCGAGGCGCGCGCATCAGCGCTTTTTTTAAGGCAAAGACACAAAAAACAGCCAGTATTACTAATAAAGTAAATTCATATTTTTGTGTTTTTTTTTTTACAGATAAATGGTTGTAATTTATTGTCAAAATTAATTAAATTAAAGAATTAAATGTTTATTTATTATATTTCATCTCCCAAAGTTAATTTTATTCATAAAATGTTGACCACTTTAAAGACATAAAAAATCTTTGCTAAGATTTAAAAAAGTATAAACTGTGCATTTTACTTTACAGCACAAGTGCGTAATGAGGTACATTACGATATTGAAATTGGTGAAATAAGAGACCCTTTACGAGCAAATGTGTTATAAATTAATTTATACGTGTTTCAGCGTTTTTGGTAATTCCATCCTCGAAGGGTTAAAAAGGAGGATGAAGTTGTGGATGGAAAGTCCTTCATTTTCGAAGTCAAAATCAGTAAATTAAAACACACAGCCCGAATCTTTAGATCTAGAAAGCTGAAATTTTGCACAGTGGTTCCCTTTATAATGTGGACAAGGAATAAAGTAGGATTTTTCGAAATTCAACCCCTAAGGGAGTTAAATAAGGGCTAGAAGTTTTTATGAAAGTCTGTCAGTTTTAAGGTTAGGATATTCAAATTTTTTGTTTTGGCTGATGATTGAAAATGAATGTATCCATGTCTCAGCGTTTTTGATAATTCCTCCCTACAAAGGGTTAAAAAGGGGGATGAATCTGTGTACGACTAAGGTCCTTCATTTCGAAATCACCAAATTTATTGGTTGGAAGCTAACGCAACGGTGTAGCTTTAGAATTTCAATCTTTAAGTGCGTGAAAAGGGGGATGAAGTTTTGTTGTTAATTTAAATTCTTCATTTTCTAAGTTAAAATGACTATGTCGGCTTATGGTTGGACACTTTTTTTTTATTTTATTTTTATTGCCGGTGTGGAAAATCCGCACGGATGTCCTCCGCCCTGGGGCGGGCGGAGGGGTCTGTCGGACTCTAACCGACTAAAAACCACCCCGGTGTTCCCTTCCCACACTTGCACTGGGGATCATGGGAATTAGTGCGCCTTCCACGATCCCCGGCTACGACTCTGCGCTCCCGACAATTGCGCGAGCGACGGCCGGCAGCGAGCGACAGGTCGATTCCTACTTCTGTCACGAGGGCACGGCGCGGCTCCTCCCATGCGGCACACTCTGCCAGCGTATGCAGCGCCGTGTCCTCCAGACAATGGACGCAGTGATGACACCGGGCGTCCATGGTTGGACATTAACACAACGTAAATCATTGTTTTTTTTTTTTTAATTTCAACACAAAAGGAGGATGAAGTTTTGTATTGAAGTAGTTCATTCGCTAAATTTAGTATTCAAGTAAAAATAGAGAGCAGCGGTGGCCCAGTGGTGGCGGCCCCGACTTACGAACAGTAAGTCGTGGGTTCGAACCCAGACAGGCGCATTACTTTGTTTAATTTATTTCATCACCACTGCTCTCAAAAACGGTGAAGGAAAACATCGTGAGGAAACCGGCATGTCCTAGAACCAAAAAATTCGAAGACATGTGACATCTACCAATCCGCACTGGGCCGGCGTGGTGGATTATAGCCCATTCGCTCTCATAGAGAGGAGGCCTGTGTCCCAGCAGTGGGAACATTAATAGGCTGATGATGATGATGATGAAGTAAAAATAATAAAGGGTGTAAAAAACCTCTTAACGAAGCCGAAAAGCACTTGTTCTCCACGGGGAGAACCAGTGCTTTTCGGCTAGTTACGGCTGGTTACGTTCCCGTCGGATATTTTACAATATCCACGCGGGCGAAGCGGCGGGCAAAAGCTAGCCATAGATATTTAGATTAGCCAGTAATAAAGCTATAGTGTTCAGCTTAAACAACCGAAGCTACGATTTTACATGATAAAACGACGAAAAATCTAAACTGAAAACTTCAACTAACTTTAAGATGCCACTGTATGTACTAAGTATAAGTGCAATTTCTTTGTGAATTTTTAATTTGTGTGTTATTTAAAAAGTTTGTAAAATATGTAACAGAAACTCACTTACAAATCTAAAATACCATATAAATGTGCGAGTAGAAGGTAGTTCTATTAAAAATGTATCGCAAAAACTGAGCAGTACTTCCCCTGCTACTAGATTACTTTATATGGTGTCATTTCTATAGTTATATTTACTTTGACACCGATTAATTGTCTTTGTGTGTCCATTAGTAAAACAACAGGTCAGATAAATTATAATCTTATCAATGCGTTTGCTTTCTAATTTCACTATAAATACTGGTTCCTTCAGAATACAACTTATACTCACACTGTCCTCAAAGGAGTTCACTTTAGAGTTTTCAGAATCAGGCCGATATACAATTTAAAAGGTAATTTTCTTTTTTTGTATTATGTTTTGTGTGACTGACCTATGCTCCTATGGTCTTGAGAAACAATATCTTTGTTTTATTCCAGATGAAGAGCGTACTTTTTGCGGTGATGTTAGCAGCGGCAGCAACAGCTGCAGTAGTCAGCAATGAAGTGCCTGACGTGGCTGACGGACACGAAGTGGCTGACGTGGACGTGAACGAGATGCCAGAGGTGGTTGTGCCTGACTTGGATGTGCTGGATGACGCGGATGAAAGGCAGGTGCAGACTGCGGCAGCCACTCCACGTCAACAGAGTTGGGGAACCATCGGCTCCTCAGATAGACTTGTGTACAAGTGCGTATCTAGAAAATAATCTAATCTTTTCTTATAAAGTTCATCAAAATAAAATAAGCCAGGCATATCCGTATGGATAAAAACCCCTTTTTGTTTGCAAAGAATAAAAAAGAATAAGCCACGAGGAATATTGTCATCAACACGTTTTTCAGTGTACGTGTTGTCCTGAAAAGAAATTATTTACATTGTAAATACGATATCGGAATTACTTTAAGCTATCGATGAACTACATTTTTTCTGACCACGACTAATTTTGCTTTTCAGTACCACGCACTCCGCGAGACCTGTTAACGGATTTCATCGTGATATAACTATCAGAGTAGGATCTAGAATATCTGCCATCCGTGCGACACCTGTAGGCACCTCACAGTCTGTACGTTTAACGATCAGAAGTGGAGGGGTTGGGAGCAATCATGTCACTTTCGCAGTACGAACGACTGGTGGACGCGGTTACAACGTTGTAATATCAATCTATAGTAGATAAACGTTCATTTAAAGGTTCCTGTAACTTAACTTTAAAAGACACTTTACAATCACACTATGTCTCAATTTATCTGCTTCAATTTCGTAAAACTCATTTCATCATTATCTTGTCCTTAGACCAATTCATTTGGGGTAGGCGCGCAATGTCTTCTTCTTCCATACTTCTCAATTACTCGTCACCTCATCAGCCACCTCCTTTCTTGCCACATCATCCTTTACAGTCCATGCATCGTATGTTTGGCCTTCCTTTACTCTTATACCATCCTGAAACTCATTTGTTAAACTAAAACATGTCGTGTCGCCCTACAATTAGGGCAAAAAATAATTGAATATCAATATATTTATTTATTTATTATTTGGGTTTCGATATAGTACACCCGTTACTGACTGCGGTCGCCCGACAACCGCAGCGGCAAGTTGTAAAAGAAATTAGTCATGTCGCTATGGTCTGACATTACGATGGTATCTCCTTTGTAAATGTACCTTAGAGTAGGTCTAAGTAATAAACCATATTTTTTTGATTAGTTTCTGTTTTATTTTTCTTTATGTTACCTAAACAAGTTTATGACTTGAACAAAATGGTTGAGAGAATATTACGACTTTGACAGTTTCTGTATAAACCTCCAAAGCTGTTTCTTTCTCCAATGGGGGCTATCGTTTTTGAGCTCACCAGATGGAGCCACTGTCGAGTAAGGTCTGCTGCTGGGTCTGCCAAAGTAGTATTGGGTTTTCCCATCAGAAATTTATAAGTAGCTGCAACGGAGTCTGGATTTGAGCCCGGTTGATGGCAATAGGGTCACCCCCCATTTACATGGGACTGGCGAAATGTGTGTGGGGTGTACTGTTACAACTCTGCCTAACCATTCAGGGATTACTGGCGTAATGTTATGTTATTTTTATACCTTCTCTGTAAATGCTGATGAGGACCACCAGGATATAGTAAAGTATCTCACACCCTCCATAATGCACACATGAATTTGAAAGTTTAACCACGAACAACGGACACGTTACCGTTTATATGAGCAATCTTTTCTAGGGTAGATACACCCAATCTACGCGTGTGTTTGTTTTAGCGACTGCGGCGATAGTAATTGAATGAAATTGCTTTCTTTCTTTATCGTGTGGTTTTGCCTGGTCAGAGTTTTTTATGCCGCTGACTTGGCTTTACAAGCTGTCGATAAATATCTCTCAGGCATGCTGGTTTTCTCACGATGTTTTCCTTCACCGAAGCAAGTGATAATTATACATTGCGCACATGAATCCGAAAAATTAAAGGCGAGTGTCTTGGGTTTGAACTCGAGACCTATGATTTAGCAGCCCGACGACCGTCACCCCACTAGGGTAACACTGCTATGAAATTGCTGAAGGTATGCCACGAGACACCACGAGTTGCGACGACCAAAGAACAAGTGACGCACGCGCGTGTCGTTGACTTCTTGCGTCGCAAGTCTTTTTAAGGTCAAGACAAAGCCCGCGGGAGACGCCCCGGGCGGGGGCCACGTGGAGCCCCCGGCTACCGTAGGCGCGGGCCTGTAGACGGGGAGCTATAGGCTAGCTCGCCGTCCGTCCGTCTCATGACGACAGGCCGTGTCGACGGCGCGTTCGTGTTCCACGCGCGTCTCAAAGAGAGTCAGCAAAAACGAAGGGGTTCGCAAGGGCCGATGCCTGCCGGGGCTGCGGGACTATTCGAAAGAGATACCGTGGCCCCGGAACACAAAGGGCGATGAAGGAACATGGATGGGTTTTAGTCAGTAAAAGTCTGACACTCCCTCCTGCTCCGCCCAGAGCGGGAGGAGTCATTTGATGATTGCCCATACGAAAAAAAAAGACAAGGCGTAAAAGTAGTCGTGGATCTTGTTTAAAAGCGTAAGTTAGCACAAAAGTATCATCATCTGCCTAGCCTTTTCCTGACTATGTTGGTGTTGGCTTTAAGTTTAACCGGATGCAGCGACTGCCTGTCTGACCTCCACAACTCAGTTAGTACCGGGTAACGTATTAGTGAGACTTGTCTGTCCCAGACTGTTTCTGTTTGCAGGGTTTGAAGTAATCTGACACGAAGGGATAGCATTTTCGTTGAAATAAAATACCATGGAAAAATACACCGAACAAACAAAATTCGTTAAAAAATAATTCTACTGAATACTATGTTTGTTAAATAAAAAATTGGGATTGTAAAATTCTTTGAATTATGTTTCTGTGAAACATAGTTTCACTGAAGTAAATAGTCGTTAAAACAATAATATGGAAATAAAAATAGAAGGAACAAGCATTATTATGGAATATTTTCTGCGAAACAAAAATCTATGAAACTTCTGTCCACCCTCAGCCTCTTATAGGGAGGAACGAGCACTAAGCAGATCCCTAAAAAATTGCCCAACACGGGAATCAAACCCGAAACTAAACTACGAAGCATAATATTAATTGCAAATAATTGATCGTCTTTTGGCGTAGCAGAGGTCAAACAAAGTGACATTCTCTACGATGACGCTGATGAAGAAGTCAGAAATGTATTGGAATGACAACTGCCATCAAAACCGTTGAAAGTTTTTGCAGAAAACACTTTGAAAGTGATGAGCTCTAAGGCTTACCATGACGTCTTAAAACAGTATTGTTTCAATCTTATTTCAGAGGAGGAAAGAGATGGCGCTAAATGTCTTCTATAGTTCCGTCTCCTGCCCACACTGGAGTGACATTAAAAAAATACAGAAATAAATATGACAATAAAAAAAAACACCTTTAAAATTTCAGTAAGACGTGATGTACCTAATGATAACTCGTAAGAGTGTAGACTCAATAAAGTATAATCGGGAAAGCAGTATTTATATTGTGATCAAATTGTTGACGAACAATAAGAGAATCTTATCATGTCTTTATCGCTACAACATAATTACATTTTCAAGGTCTTTAAAAACGAAAATAAAGTGTACAGGTAGCGAGAAATGTCAATTGTTCAATACCTAAATCTACTGCACGTGTCGATCTTTAAGGTCAAGCAGTACTTGCCGGCGTCGATCCATGGACCATCATTGCATACTGTGGCGAAATAAAAATATTGGAAACCACCACACTCGAAGATAAAAATTCTTTGGATTAAGCTGCTCCAATGAAATTTGCTCTGTGAATGTCGAAATTTCGGACTTCGCTTGTTTATTTTTAATTCCTGTCTTCTAAACACTGTGACATTGAATGATTTGACATGAATACTTAGTTCAGGTGACAGTTTTCTTAACAAATCGAGAATACTCTGTGCTCGGACAACACGTCAAGCTCTCGGTGCATGATCCGTGTACGGGGGACGTAGAGGTATTTAAAATGAAATTATAACATTAAACACTTGTATTAAAACGTTGGAACTTTGACCCCTGATAAATGTCCGTAACGAGAAGGTTCCCAGGTATAGTCTAGAACAAAAAAAATATCGCAACGACGGGGAGAACAAGTGCGTTTCGACTTCGTGAAGGGTAATATTTTTACACCCACTATACTTTGGTAAGACTAACCCATTTAAACTGTTATCGTTACTGATTCCAGGTTTAGGAGGCGAGGGTTGAAAATAATTATGATTTGACTTTTGTCACTGTGTGTACATGGCGTGAAAGCAATTAGTAATATGTTATGATAAAAAAATAAGATTACGATCTTATCGTCTTTTCATCAGTTTTAATACAGTATAAAGACGAGTATCTTCGGAAGTATTTTTATTATATTTCGTTGCTTTTGAAACATCAAGACGTAGTAAAATTATAAAGGTAAGTGTTTTTTTTTTATTGTCATAGTTTTTTCTGTCATGTCCAAATCAGGACTTGAGGTCCAATGTATCAATGAATTCCAAAACAACATTGGCGCAACATGGCGCTCATCAGACCAATATCACAACGATCCAGGTGAATAGAGTAGGCACCACCATGCATGCTATCCCGACCATCAAAGCAGGAGGACTGGGGCAGAGCTTTGTCACCGTTAATATTCTAGGAGTTAGAGGAAGCGGCTTCTCATACACGATCCTCATTCATACTGCTATCGGTTGCTCAAATCTTTTGGTCACACGTAAATATGCCTGATATTGGTAAGGCATGGATGGTGCAACTTTGGGTGGAAATAAGTAATTGATGGTGTGGTCATCCTTAACTTGCAATTTAACAAAAGTTGTATTATTCCAGATGAAGAGCGCATACCTCGTGGTGTTGTTAGCTGCGGCAGCAACAGCTGCAATAGTCAGCAATGAAGTTCCTGATGATGACAAAGTGGCTGACGTTGACGTGAACGAGCTGACAAGGGTGATTTTGACTGATGTGGTTGAGCCGGCTGACGCGGCTGAGAGGCTGGAGCAGGCTGCGGTAGCCACTCCACGTCGACCACAGAGTTGGGGAACCATCGGCTTCGGAGATAGACTCGTGGACAAGTGCGTATCTAGAAAATAATCTAGACTTTTCTATATTTATAGTTCATCAAAATAGAATAAGCCACGAGGAATTGTGTCATCAACACGTTTTTTAGTCTACGTGTTGTTCAAAACAGAAATTATTTACAATGTAAATAGGATATCGGAATCAGTTTTTGCTTCCGATGAACTCCATTTTTGATGTGAAACATCTATAAGTGCGGGTTAAACCAAAAAACCGGCCAAGAGAGAGTCGGACTCGCGCACCGAGGGTTCCGTACAAACTTTTTAAAGGACCAACTTAACTTTGCTTTTCGATCCCATGAAACGGCTATTACACCAACCGCAAATAATAAGTTTGTAATGGCAAAATCGCTTTTTTTAGTTATAAAACTACATATTTACGGTTTTCAGACTTTTTCCTTTACATGTGATGCTTGCTTGTTGTGAAAACGAAAATGAACGCAATATTATGTTGGATAGTGTACACTGTTCAGGTTACATCCGGAGTTATTTACTACGGACCTTGTAGAAACTAGAACAAAAACGTCCCTTTGTGCCTATTGGTCTTGTTTCGTTCTGTTTCCTGCTGATATGGAGGGAAGTGGAAATTACGGATTTTTTTTCCTACTTTTCTGATTAATTTCGTTGTGGGATCCAAGACAATTAAATTCATTCTCTGGGACTTCGTCGAGCTTCATTGTCTGAGCGCTTTACTGGTGGACGCCACTGTTGATTGTGGCTTTCAGGAGTTACAGTGGTTTGGGAATAGTGTGGTAGGCTTGTCCCATAAAAAAAAATGATGGCTGGTGATGCGTTGCCAACTGTCATTTTGTCAACCCGGCCCGAACATTACCGACCTGTTGAAGCAGCATAAGATCTACATATTCGCCACGCCACAAGCCAGCTGGTCTCGGGGCGAAGCGCTGGGTTACAATCTCGTGACTTCGAATTCCATCCCAGCATATGAATTTTCTTTTTGTGAATCGAGTCGTTTTGTTTTATTTTGTGTTTGTTTTTTAAATTAACTTATTTTAAGCATATTACTTGGACAAAATAATTTCGATGTTTCACATCTGCCAGGCGTCCCGTGACGGCTCATTTTTTTCTGACCATGAATATTTTTCTTTTCAGTTCCATTTACTCCTCGGGACCTCCTCCTCTTAACGGATTTTATCGAGATATATCTATCAGCGTACCAGCTACAATATCGGCCATCCGTTCGACACCTTTACCTGAAGGCATGCCACAGCTTATAGATTTATCGATCAAGAGTGGAGGGATTGGGAGCAGAAGTGTCACTTTCGGTGTAGGCAGGGTTTTGCCAAATGGTTACCGCGTCAGAATAGAAATCTTTGGTAGATAAGCGCTCATTTAAAGGTTCCTGTAACTTAACTACAAAAGACACTTTACAATCACACTACGTCTCAATTTATCTGCTTCAG
The DNA here is from genome assembly GCA_963853795.1 of Xestia rhomboidea. Taxonomy (NCBI): domain Eukaryota; kingdom Metazoa; phylum Arthropoda; class Insecta; order Lepidoptera; family Noctuidae; genus Xestia; species Xestia rhomboidea. The sequence continues at coordinate 9,890,839 of OY970774.1, forward strand.
TTTCGTGAAACTCATTTAATCATTCTGTTGCCGTTATTACCTTAAAGTAAGACTAACTAATAAAACGTTTGTTTTTGTTTAATTTCTGTTTTATTTTTCTTTAAGTTACCTAAACGAGTTTATGACTTCGGCAAAATGGTTGAAAGAATAATATTTCGATTTTGACAATACCTGTATAAAACTCCAAGCTGTTTCTTTCTCCCATTGCTGCACGAGGTGTCCAAGAATAAGATCCGAAATGATTTAATCTGGACAAATGGACTTATCGACATCGCTTGCAGAGCAAACAAGAAGAGGCCGTGATCTGGCCACGTTTGACAAAGGAAGTGTAGCTTCAGATGCCTCCAGCTCCATGAACCGACGACGCCTATGTCCAACAGTGGGCTTTAATAGGCTGGGTGCGATATGGTCTCTAATGTGAACCCAGAAATCTCCTCTGCGCGCCTGCTGAGCATGAAGTCCTAGGTTCGACTCCCGGGCATGGCAAAGTGTTATTGCGTTTTCCCATCACGAATTTCTAAGAAGCATCCATGGACTCTAGATTTGTGCGGTTGATAGCTATAAAATAAAATACGTTTAATTCAGACCAATAAAATGTCCATAATTTGTTAGTAACAATATCTTAAAACTATGTTAGTCAGAAAAATAGCTTAGGCAACATGCAGCCTGATAAGCCTTCCTACAACTGCAGATTCAGGTCTCTCTGCAATCATCCTTAGGATTCCGGTGCCACTTCCTCGAATTCGGCGAATTGGTGAGGCTGACTTTTTGCGCATCATTATAGCGTAAAAGTCATCCACCCTCGCGTCGGCAAACATGCCCGAGGCGCTACAAAACCGAGGCAGCCGCACCAGAATCCTAAAGGCGTTGTTGTACCGCACTCTAAGAGCATTGTAGGCCCGCTGCGTATAGTCGGTCCATAGGGCGCTGGTGTAAAAGCTTTGACAGTATGCTCTGAACAAAGTTACTTTAACCTGTGCTGTACACCTTGCGAACCTATGCACCAACATGTTAGCGCGCACCGACAATGCTCTTCTCTCCCTCTCAATATTTCTGTCGTCATTAAGGGTTTCAGTTACAATGTGCCCTAGATACCTAAACTCAGACACACGACTCAAGGATACCCCGTTTAGATATACGGGTGGTATATGCGCAGGCTGTTTATTTTTACCTCTGATAATCGATCGAAAAGCGTCAGGCTAGCCCGCGAAATTCAAATTTTCTTATGTTTTTTGCAATTTTTAGACCAGTGCTAGGTTGCATGTTGATTAAAAGTCGAGGAACGACTCATACGAATCATTCCTCGACTTTTATGAACACGGAGGGTTGTATTGATGATTTTGATGATTATAATTCTGTAACTACATACGTCTTACAGTCGCGAACAATATTTAAATCAACATACAACCTAGCACTGGTCTACAAATTGCAAAAAACGTAAGAAAATTTGAATTTCGCGGGCTACCCTGGAGCATCCGCCTTAAGCCGTGAATCTCGGCATATGACTCACAGATATTCAATAGCTTTCTCAACCCACCTACAGATGGACTCAGCAACACCATGTCGTCCGCGTAACTGATGTTATTTTATCTATGTGACACCCGACATGGCATTATAGAATCGCAATATAGAATCTATAGGCTCACCCGATATTGTATAAAATAAAACCGGTAAAATGTGGGAGTGCTAACACCTTCGGGGATTACAGGCGTGATGTCATGTTATGTTCATACCTTCTCTATAAATACTGATGGTGAGCAACAAAATCTATTAAAGTAACTATCTCACACCATCCATAAGACAATTGAAAGTATAAAAAAAATCTGCACCTTCTTGGTAAAAGGGGTGACAGACATAATTACAGTACTAGAAATAGCAACCAACTAGTTCAGCCAGGCTTCAGACTCGCTAAAGTAGACTCATCTTTCATGGGGTACTGTTTGAGATGCTATAATAAAATTCCACAAAGTATTCTTGAACTGAATGAGACGAAATTTAAAACATGCTTTAAACGCACACTATATGTAAGTAAGCATATTACAAGTTGAGCGATTATATCGCTGATAAAAATGCTTGGCTCAATGCTGGTCCTGCTCCACAAGGACAGGGGCGCTTAAATTGATAGCATTAAATGGTATTGTTGGAGCTGCTGAAGATTGTACAACTATCTTTGCATTGTATAGATTCAATCTCTTTAGTATTATATAATCGCATAGCCCATATTGTGTGAGTACTATGTACTAGAAAGCTATCATTCACTGGAAACCTACGTCTTTCCTTGACTTGAATGTGCCCTGGCGGTTGAGAGTATGTCATGCTCACTCAAATGTCTCGCTGATGGTGGCGCATGTGTCGGATCATTTAGTTCCCTTCAAAATGGTTGAGTTGAATGGTGCTGATATATGCGTCATGTCCGTGAACGGGCGCTGTCAGTTGTGACTGGTCATCTTTTAGTTGCCATGGCTTATTTGTTTTTTTTTTTTGTTTTGTTTTACTGTGGACACTTTTAACGTCCACATCTTGCTACATTGTTCTCACATAATATACCATCTCAACATGAATGATGTAACCAAGATTTTGTAACAATAATCTGATTTAAAAGAGTGTCCATGTAGTTTCTTGCCCGTTATTCTCCATAGAGATCTACGCTAGGGAATGGGCAACTACAGTACTTTCACAGTTTTTATGTCTTGTGACTGGGACTGTAGCTACATTTAGTTTTCATCTTTGTTTCGACAATTCAAAAGTGCCTGTAACTGGCTTACTTGAAATAAATGCTTTGATTTTGATTTTGTTTACGCTAGCAACCCTACGCCCCATCTAGCAACCCTAACGGTGGGGGATCACCATCTCATCACATCATCTTCAAGGCTTCTCATTGGTTCAAAATGACGTGATGTCGCCATTTTTCTTTTTATTTTAATACCAATATACGCTATATTGGTATTAAAATAAAAAGAAAAATGGCGACGACGACGACGAAATTGTGGGCCTTTCATTGGCTGCCGACAGATATCACGTTCCCACACCCAACGCACCTCGATTTTTGTAAAGCTACTAAATAAATCAAATTATCAATTTTCAAGAAGTCGCAAATTATTTATACGCCTTGAGGCGTCATAACAAAAGTTTAATCAGGAAAGCAGTATTTATATTGTGATTATATTGGTGATGAACAATAAAATAATCTTATTATGTATTTATCGCTACATCTTAATTACATTTTCAGTGTCTTTAAAAACGAAAATAAAATGTACAGGCAGCGAGAAATGTCTATTGTTCAATACCTAAATCAAATGCACGTGTCGATCTTTAAGGTTAAAGGCCCGGTCACTCCGGATGCGTAGCGTGACGTGACGTGCGACGTGACGTTCGCACGTGCGTGCGAGCCCTGTCACACCGGCCAAGACCGGTGCAGCACACGTGGCGCGCGCACTCATCAGTTCACGCAGGTCATTGTCAGCAGCCATATTGAGTTGAGAGCATTTGGCGAAAAAATGTTAGACAACCGCAGTTCTTCTGATGAAGAAACGTTTTTGTTGCTACTATGCCAAGAATCTTCTGCTGTTACAAAAAGACTTAAGTCCCGATTCTCTCCCAATAACAATAATTTATAACTTTTATTTTTGTACTCTTTATGTTTGGTATTGTAGATACACTCATATTAACGAACTACTTCTATTAGTTTTTCCTTTAAAATTGTCTCCATTGCGAAAAAAAACACTCGTAAACTATATTCTGTTTGTAAATAAATACAACCTGCCGTGCGTGCGTACGTGCAGCAGTGACCGATGCGTGTGCGTGCGTACCCGGTCTGGCCTCTAACAGGGAGCGCCATATAATACATCATCATCACTGCAGGCGCGTGTGCAACGTTGCCGTTCCTCTACACACGTGAACTCGGTTTGTCAGTAGATGCGGCTCTGCGTGCGTGAGTGACGCACGTGCACACGTCACGCATCTGTGTCTGGCATCTTCCTTACAGTTTCATGCATTACAACTGATGCGTGCACGCGACACGTATCGCTACGCATCCGGTGTGACCGGGCCTTAAGCAGTTCTTGGCGAGGTTGAAAATTATAATAATTTATTTAAAGAAATTTGAATACACTAACCTATGATTAGAATTAAAGTAAGATAAATAACAATTAGAGAAAAAATATTAACAAAATTCGTAGACGGGAATTGTGCTCCGGGGCCACGGTATCTCTTTCGAATAGTCCCGCAGCCCCGGCAGGCGTCGGCCCTTGCGGACCCCTTCTTTTTTGCTGACTCTTTTTGAGGCGGCGCGCGTGGAACATGAACGCGCCGTCGACACAGCTTGTCGTCATGAGACGAACGGACGGCGAGCTAGCCCATAGCTCCCAGGCCCGCGCCTATGTACCGGGACGGCCACCGTACCGGGACGTGAGGATCTCTCCCTCCCACGTTCCGCCACCTTCTTCGCTAGCATGACTGCTTCGCAGAAGGAGGTGACGGCGTCCCATTCCGTCTCGCTCCGGACCATGGATTGAACCAGGGCCGGGAGCGAGAGGTCGCCGCCGCCGACCGCCGCTTCGTGGACACGGCGGTGCTCCGCCCAAGCGGGGCACACCTCCACCGTGTGCTCCACCGTGTCCTCCGGTCGATCCTCACAATGGTGACACCCGGACGTTTCCTCCCGCCCGATTCGGTGCAGGTGTGGCGTGCCCTATGATTTACACCCCTGACAGAAGCTTTTAATGGATGTAATAATTTCGGTGATAAACAATAAACGAATATTGACAGCAAATTGATCCGATACTATTATAAAAAATACTATTTTTTCTAATACACAACCATATCTACTTACTAATTTAACAGCACAGATTTAAATTAATAATTACGCAATCAGATATATTGTCTCTCGCGTCTATAGAACCTTAAAAAACGCTCTTGATTGGTCTCTTTATGATTGTAAGAAAGACGTAGGTATCACTCACTGCTTGAGCTTGAGGCGAAATTAACACCCGAGCCGTAGGCGAGTTTGTTTTTGAGCCGAGAACTGCAATAACAAATGTCCACGTGTATGAAACGACGTTTTTCAATACACTTTTGAAGAAATAAAATAAAAGAACGAAAAATATTTATGTCATGAATTATTAGGAAAGTATGATTTAAATTTTCTTTTTTTTCCGCGCTTTGCTTTCGCCAGGTTGAAGTAGAAGCAAAGGTATGAAGCCGCTAAACAGCCTAATATGAAAAAAAAAATTCAAATGTTTTTGAGTTTAGAACACAAATAAATGTGAATTTGTTCATAAACGTTTTTTTTATTGGAATAATCGTGTGGTTTTTGATGATATTCTATTTATAAACTTTATTTGAATATTCAAAAAATATTAACGCCGTTAAGACGCATATCTCTTTGCCGAGTTTAAAAAAGACATTCAGCTCTGAGTAGAGAGGATCGTGTCGCGATGAAACTGGTGCGAGACGGTTGTGAAAAGAGGCATTGAACCAATTTGGACTAAGTCTAGGCATAAGTTATCTGTGGCAATTTTCATTCCTGCACCCGTGTTGGAAAATGAAAAATCGCACGTGTTTGAAATACATTGCATTGTAAACCTAATCGTAGTGCGCTAAGAACCAGTTTTCGAGGAAGTGTATTGAAAAAATAATTATAATTTTACTTTTGTCACTGTGCGTACATGACATGTACAAGTGACAAAAGTAAAGCAATTAGCGAAATTATGATAAAAACATTAGGATTACGATCTTATCGTCTTTTCTTCAGTTTTAATAGAGTATAAAGACGAGAATATTCGGAAGTATTTTTATGATATTTTGTTGGATTTGAAACATCAAGACGCAGTAAAATTATAAAGGTAAGTGTTTTTTTCATTGTCATACTTATTTCTGTCACGTCCAAATCAGGACTTGAGGTTCAATGTATCAATGAATTCCACAACAACATTGGCGCAACATGGCACTCATCAGACCAATATCACATCGATCCAGGTGGATAGAGAAGGCACCACCATGCATGCTCTCCCGACCATCAAAGCAAGAGGACTGGGGCAGAGTTTTGTCACCATCAATTTTCTAGGAGTTAGAGGAAGCAGCTTCTCATACACGATCCACATTTTTGTTACTATCGGTTGCTCAAATAGTTAGGGAAAAGATTATAAAATGAGAAAAGGATTTATTGGAACGTAGTTCCTTAACGCGGCTTACGGGTAGTGCGATTTAATAGAAATCGTCACGCGTCACGTAACGAAATGCCGTATGCTGTATGCATATAGTAGGTAGTAGTATAGATACACGCACGCAGGGGCGTGTATCGAGCCTACTACAAGAAGGGTATGGCGGATGGTCGAATGAGCGAGCGAAGCGCGCGAATAGACCCCACCATACCCTCGTGGATAATAATAATAATCCTTCGACTAATAATATTCTTTTTTCATGGTTGTCGTTGTCGTGGTTTTTGGGGTCGCTGATATGAAAATGAGGTCATAATGAAAATCCGAAATGATGCCGACGAATATTTTCGGATTTTTCTTCTTAGGTGTCGTTTTCGTGGTTTTTGGGGTGGCTGATAATAAAATGAGGTCAAGATAACAAAAGTTGTACTATTCCAGAATGATGAAGAGCGTATACCTCGTGGTGTTGTTAGCTGCGGCAGCAACAGCTGCAGTAGTCAGCAATGAAGTGCCTGGCGTGGCTGATGGTAACAAAGTGGCTGACGTGGCTGAGAGCCTGCCGCCGACTGCGGTAGCCACTCCAGGTGAACAGAATTGGGGAACCATCGGCCTCGGAGATAGACTTGTGTACAGGTGCGTATCTAGAAAATAATCTAGACTTTTCTTTATTTATAGTTCATCAAAATAGAATAAGCCACCAGGAATATTGACATCAACACGTTTTTTAGTCTACGTGTTGTTTAAAAAAGGAAATACACTTATAGTACTTACGGGATGATATCCGTGATTTTGTTTTTGTTCGATGAGCTCCCGATATTTTGACGCTGTTGCAAGCATCATGATCGCGGGAATACTGAAGAGGTATGCGGGTGGGACGAAAATTATTTATTATGAGCAGACAAATCTGTCTACCCTCTTTCTTAGTCCTTAAAAAAGGAAATTATTTACATTGTAAATAGGATATCGGAATCAGTTTTAGCTTCCGATGAACTCCATTTTTTCTGACCACAACTAATTTTTCTTTTCAGTGCCATGCACTCCGCGGAAACTGGTAACTTATTTCATCGTGATATAGTTATCAGTGTACCAACTACAATAACAGCCATCCGTTCGATACCTGGTTACATACACTTTGTAAGTTTATCGATCAAGAGTGGAGGGGTTGGGAGCAATCGTGTCACTTTCGAAGTACGCACACACTCGTCTATGTCAGGCGGTTACAGCGTCAGAATAGAAATCTTTGGTAGATAAGCGCTCATTTAAAGGTTCCTGTAACTCAACTATAAAAGACGCACATCGTCCCACTATGTCCCAATTTATCTGCTTCAGTTTTATTGTGAATATATGTTATATTTTTATAATGTTGTTGTATTTTATTTTTATCATTATCTTGCCCTTATCCCAATTCATTTGGGGTAGGCGCATCATGTCTTCTTCTTAAATACTTATATTACCTCCTATCCTGCCATATCATCCTTATCCATCAATTGGTTGGCCTTCCTGTACTCTTCTTATACCATCACGAAACTCATTTGTTATACTAAAGTATGTCGTCTCGCCCTGTTACTGGCCAGTTCGTCTTCAAGGACCCACCAACCAGACCCACCGGTGGGTCTCCGAATACTGATGTGTCTCCCAAGACTGTGACCTCTGAGATTTTATTGTCTTCGAAGACCCACTCGGACGAGTAGTTTTTGAGAAAAATGGCACCATGTATTTGCACAAACAAACAAAAAAACATCCTCTCACCCCTAACACATATACCGTCTCCGTTCCGTCGTGGGTAAAAATAGAAAACGTAGCATCAAAGATAAGGGATCGTACAGCCGCACTCGCTTCGCTCGCATATTAAATAACACTCTTTGACTTCTGTTCCCGAAGTGCCGGGCCTCCGCCGGCCTCCTTCGTCGGCCTACGTCCCGGTGCACATACCGCCCATAAAGGATTATTTGTAATTGTTTTTTTTCGTACATTTAAGTTCTTAGTCAGGGGATGTAAAACTAAATAGTCACATAGGTCCTAACAGTCCTAACAGTCTTGGGAGACACATCAATATTCACAGACCCACTGGTAGATCTGCTTGGTGGGTCCTTGAAGACGAAGCTTTACTGACTCGGGTCGCTGGTCAACCGCAGTGGCAAGTGGTAATGGAAATCAGTCGTGTCGCTATGGTCTGACATTACGATGGTATCTCCTTCGGAAATGTACCTTTTTTTTTTCGGATGGGAAATCACCAATTAACTCCCTCCCGCTGTGTCAGACTTTTACTGACTAAAACCCATCCATGTTCCTTCATCGCCCTTTGTGTTTCGGGGCCACGGTATCTCTTTCGAACAGTCCCGCAGCCCCGGCAGGCGTCGGCCCTTGCGGACCCCTTCCGTTTGCTGACTCTCTTTGAGGCGCACGTGGAACACGAACGCGCCGTCGACACGGCATGGCATCATGAGACGGACGGACGGCGAGCTAGCCCATAGCTCGCCGTCCACAGGGCCGCGCCTACGGTGGCCGGGAGCCACCACGTGGCCCCCGACGCCCGGGGCGTCCCCCGCGGCGGCCGTGACGTAAGGTTCTCTCCTTCTTACGTTCCGCCTTCTTCTTGGCTAGCCTGCTACCTGCTTCGCAGAAGGAGGTGACGGCGTCCCATTCTGTCTCGCCGGACCATGGATTGAACCAGAATCTCTCAAGCCACTCCTCTAAGAGGGGACTTTTCGCCACTATTGTGGCGTGCCCTGCACGAGGCTGAAGGCAGCCCTGGTCCGGTTCCAGTTTGGGGGCCAAACGTCGGAAATGCTCCACGAAGTTCCATCGGCTGTCGAGGACGAGTCCCAGGTACTTCAACGTCGACTCGACGCCGACGGACACCCCTCTTACCGTCAGTGAGGATCCCGGCGGTGGCACATTCCGAGGCCCATGAAAGCACATGGCATGCAATGCCACCTCGAGACCCAGTTGCCGGATCCTCTCAACGACTATCGCTACCCCGCGAGTCATAGTTTCGGCCGCCGCCTCCTGCGACCTCCTCTGTGCCAGCACCAGCGTGTCGTCAGCGTTCCAGGGGCCGGGGCCCGAGTGTCTCCGAGGCCAGGACCCAGGCTTTGCCAGGCAAGCCGTTGGGTCCCGGGGCGGTATTTTTGGCACTGAGCCTGCGTACCGCCACTCTCAGGTCTACCCCAGTCAATTCCGGAACATCGTCGTCGTCACTCTGGTGGTCCGTTTCCAACACCACAGACGGCGGAGCCATAGGTGGGGGGAGATGTTCCTCTTGCGAAGGCAACAGAGCGCCACCACGTCCTCCACGAGCTGAGGCCGAAGACTCTGTGTCCGCGGGGGTGCCCAGGTGCGGAGTTAATCCCGCACCATCTTGTAAGGGCGCCCCCACGGATCTCTGTCGAAAGTCTCCAGCATCTCCTCGCGGGCCAGAACCCTGGCCCGCAGGACAGCTTCATGGAGCGCAGTCTTTGCCGCTCTGTACTAAAGCTCCGCCTCAATGGCTGCCGCATCCGGTGGGCGAGTGCGGAGCCTGCGATGCCTGGCGAACAGGTGTCGTGCAGCAACGCACGCCATGCGCAGAGACGTCAGCGCTCCAGTATACCTGACGCCGGGCGCTTCCTGGGCAAACACGGGGCATTGCCACGTCGCAGATGTCGGACATGGCCTGTCTCATTGTCAACGTCAGCTTAAAGTAAGTCTACCTAATAAAACTTTTGTTTACTTTCTGTTTTATTTTTCTTTAAGTTACCTAAACGAGTTTATGACTTTAACATTATGAAAGAAGGAAAGAAAGAAAACGTATTTATTAAACTCACACAGGACATAATAGAAACAAAAAGATAGAATTAGGTATGACAAAATTAGTTAAAAAAGTTAACATGAGAAACATAAAAAAACAATCAAATTTTATTGGTCCTGTGCAAGGTCAAAAGGCTCCTATCTCAGCAAGGTGCTGTGACATTAAAAAAAAAAGTCACAGCGGTGGTGAAAAACGGTTAAGGGATTAATATTTCGATTTTGACAATACCTGTATAAAACTCCAAGCTGTTTCTTTCTCCAATTGCTGCACGAGGTGTCCAAGAATAAGATCCGAAATGATTTAATCTGGACAAATAGACTTATCGACATAGCTTGCAGAGCAAACAAGAAGAAGAGGCCGTGATCTGGCCACGTTTGACAAAGGAAGTGCAGCTTCAGATGCCTCCAGCTCCATGAACCGACGACGCCTATGTCCAACAGTGGGCTTTAATAGGCTGCGTGCGATATGGTCTCTAATGTGAACCCAGAAATCTCCTCTGCGCGCCTGCTGAGCATGAGGTCATAGGTGCAATTCCCGGGCCTGGCAAAGTGATATTGGGTTTTCCCATCACGAATTTCTAAGAAGCAGCCATGGACTCTAGATTTGTGCGGTTGATCGCTATAGGCTCGCCCGATATTATATGGGACCTTAACATAATGTGGGAAAATGTGGGAGTACTAAGACCTGTGCATTACCCTTCGGGTATTACAGGCGTGATGTTATGTTATGTTCATACCTTCTCTGTAAATGCTGATGGTGACCAACGACATCTATTAAAGTAACTATCTCACACCATCCATAAGACTATTGAAAGTATAACCACGAACAACGGACACGCTACCGTTTATGTGAGCAATGTTTTTCTAAGGTAGTTAGTAGCACACACCCAAGCAATGCACGTGTTGTCCTCAGCGACTGCGGAGATAGTATTTGAAAGAAATTGCTGAAAGCATGTCGCGAGTCACCACGAGTTGTGACGACAAAAGAACAAGTGACGCACGCGCGTGTCGTTGACTCTAGTTGAGTCGCCAGTTGCATATAAGGTCGTGAACGGGGCGTAGGAGTAGTCGTGGACCTTGGTTAATAGCGAAGGTTAGCTTAAGAGTATCGTCATCTCCCTACTGTTTGGGGTTGGCTTCGAGTCTAACCGGATGCAGCGATTACCTATCTGACCTCCACCAGTTAGTACTGGGTAACAGATTAGTGGGACTTATCAGTCCCAGACTGACAAGTCTGACAACCTATCTTACCATGGTGTGTCATAATAATACCCTTTGTTACGACTGGTTTTCAAATTTATGGCCACTGACTACCTTTACCGACTGTTAAAGACAGCTAGGGCCAACGGCTTAACGCGCTTTTCGAACATGGCGGAAACTCGGTATGTAATGGCCCCATCCACAGACCAACCTAGGTGAATGTGGCTTAACCTGAAGATAAGCCCGAGTAGCTGTTATTATTTAGCCACGCGTCCTCTTTAGCTTTCTCGGTGTGGTTTAAGAGTACATCCAGCAGTTATAGGCGTATGTCGTAAGATACCTAACGAGCCAAAAAGTCTGACAACCAGTATTACCTAGTACTAACTGGGTCGTGGAGCACAGATAGGCAGTAACTCCAATTAAAATAAAGGTGTTAAGCTGCATCCAGTTACACTGGAACCTAACCCCAATATACACAAATATAGTTGGGAAAAGGCTAGGCTGATGATGACACAAATATTTTATTCACATCGAACATTATAACAAACAAAATATCTTGAATTCATATTACAACTTATTTATTTAGAAAAACTTACAAAAACAGTATTGCTATAAGAAATAAAGCTAAATACATATATTATTTCAGGCTACCACCGAAAAAATAGCCTGTAGTCAATAAGCCACACTCCCTAACTATTTGCGCATCCAATAGACGAATAGACGGTGATAACGTAGTCGAATGAACGACCTCTTACTCCGAGGATATTTACAGTTACAAAACTGCGCCCTAGGCCTCCTGCTTTGATGGTTGGGATGGCATGCTGAGTGGTCCCAGTGCGAGTAACTTGGACTGCAGTTATATTGGTGTGTGGTGCTCCATGGACAGTGACGTCATTGTCGTGGATAATGAAGGAAGCAGCCGCAACAGTGTGGACAACCCTGTGAAGTGATACAAAGTATAAGCAATTGTTTAAGTCTCTTCTTAGCGTGTCGATGACAATTCAAATCGAGTCAGCCCAAAACTTGGCAGCGAGTTTGGCACTTTCAGTAGCGTCCATCAGCTCCTGTGACGTGCAAATAACAGGACAGGCAAGACACGCTATTAAGTGTCCCATTGCTTGTGGGGTAACACACCCCATATCGTACGCGTATCGCGCTGTATTATGATAGGCACGCGTGAAATATTTAGCGACAGTTAGTACGGGTAGCGATAAATGTCGTTTAAAATTACGAGTTTTTGATACAATCTCACATTCAATTGTTTTGCTAGCTTACTATCACCCCAGCCCGCGTAGCATGACAACCGTAGAAACGAAAGAGAATCAACAAATCTTTTGTTCATCTGTCACTTTGTCGATTCAATGACAGATGAACAATCGTTATTTGTGCAACAAGAGAGCAAAGTGGGTTTTTGCTGCGAGTGTTGATTTTGAATCCCGAGTAAGCGAAGGATTCTATAGTTGAATCCTGAGCGTAGCGAGGGATTCAAAGACACGAGATGCAAATAACTTTGGTCTCGTGTAACACATACAACTTTTCACCTCAGCAGCGAGAACATATACCTAAAGGTGAAAAAACAACATGTTAAAAAATTAAACCACCACACCACACTTATGGTCTCTACTATACGCTTACAGATTTGAGATTTATTTCGGATATAATCCTCAATATATCCTTCCGCGACTGTATTCAACCTCCATCCACCGTATCGTTTTATTCTAATCATTGTTAGCGTAATAGAGAATAAAACAATAAAAATTTGAATCCCGCTATTTTTTTAAATGCGTTCTGTAACTACACTCGCGGTATTCTGTCTCAAAATATTGAGACAGAATACCATACCATACCATATTATTTGTAGTTTTAACAATCTTTATTAGAACATAGTTAAAACTATAAAAATAAATAAGTAGATACATGATAAACTACGTATTTTTTTCTTCAATATTCTTCATTTTGATTTAATTATAAAAAATATAATTCGATTATTCGGAATATATCAATTTTTCATTTAAAACCTAAACACGTTATTCACAACATTACGGTTATCGATTTACAATATCGGTATCCGAACGTTTTATTGTTTGTTTCTTTTTTGGGCCTAGTACTAGATATGGAATTTGAAAATCGAATTTCGAATCGACTGGTTTCTATCTCTCGCTTTTTTTTTAAGTGAAAGTGACAGAACAAAGTGATGTTGAAATCTGTGATGTCGAATTTTGTGAGTAGACCTGCACGGTATTAAAAATAATAATTAAAAAGTTTCTTTGTCTCACGCTCGCAGCAAAATCGAATTTTGCTCACTGTCTGTAAACAGCAAAACCTGCTTGTTTGAGGTGCTAAGGTGAAAATATTTGTCGATTCTCTTTCGTTTCTATGCTGGTGACAGGACACACTAGTCCGCCCACCACTAAACTCGCTCACTAATGTTAAGTTTTAAAATTTTGTGGGATTTATCAGATGTATGGTACCAACCTAGCCATCAGCCTATCATCTGGGCCGACGACCCCGACAGTCAGACTCTGTCTTTCGTCTGGCACAGTCCTCAAAGGTACGCCGGTCTCGTCATAGTCGTATTTTTCGACCTCTGTATCTTTAGGCACGTCAACTTCATTGCTGACTACAGATTCAACTGCTGCTGTTGCTAACAACGCGATGAGAAGGAAACTATTCATCTGGAATAAAAAAAATGATAAATAATAAGCGGAATTTTTTACTCACGCCTTTTTTCACATATGTGAGAAAAAGCCGTGAGTAAAAATGACCCGAACGGTTTGAACTTCAAGTAAAAATAGCACGTCTATAAAAGCTTAACTTTTATAGACGTATACCTACTCAGAAAGTGCGCCTACGAATTTGCTAAAACCTGGAATGAAATCTGAAACTAAACTAGGAAGCATAATATAAATTGCAGAGGTCGAATAAAGTAACATTCTCTGCTAAGCAGCCGAAGAAAAAGTTGGCGCTAGACTTCCTCTATAGTTTCGTCTCTTTCCCAATCTGGACTGATATTAAAACAATATTGATTGCTTTAAGACGTCTTGGTGGGCACCAAGACGTCTTAAAGCAATCAATATTGTTTCCAGTTCCTAATTTAAAAACTACAGAAAAAAGTACGACACTAAAGAAAACACTCACCTTCAAAATTTCAGTAAGACGTGATGTACCAAATGGTAGCTCGTAAGAGTGTAGACTCAATAAAGTATAATCGGGAAAGCAGTATTTATATTGTGATCAAATTGATGTAGAACAACATGATAATCATATTATGTCTCTATCGCTACATCTAAATTACATTTTCATGGCCTTTGAAAACGAAAATAAAATGTACAGGCAGCGAGAAATGTCAATTGTTCAATACCTACCACACGTGTCGAGCTTCAACTCAAACTATAAGCCGATGGATAAAAACCACATTACATGAATCCGGAATTGATGTGAATACCTTCACAGCACACAGCACCAGACATGCTTCTACGTCAGCTGGTAAAAGATCTGGTATCAGTATAGATCAAATATATCTGGTATCAGTATAGATATGATCTCAGCCACCTTTGCTAGGCATTATAATAGGCCAGTTATTCAAGATCCTACTAGTGATGTAATATGTAACACTGTTAATAATAAGACTTGATTTTGTTGATCTCGTAAATTGTTTTTTCTTTTAAATTTGTTACCCTTATTATTGATTTGATACTGTTAAACAAAGATTCTGTCATTTTAATAAATGCCTCACTAATTTTACTACCAAGTATTTATTAACTCATAAACAACCCTGACTGACTTCAAACATCTACACGTTAATCTGTCTCGGAGAAGGAGTAAGTATAATTATGTGATTAAACGAATTTACCTTAAGTGGAGCGATGACCTGGTGAAGGCTGCGGGAATCCGCTGTATGAGAGTCGCACGGGACAGGTCAATGTGGTGACACTTGGTAGAGGCGTATGTCCAGCTATGCGCTATACGCTTTCGGCTGAAATGATGATGATGATGACCTTAAATGAAGTTCTATCATAATTATACGAAGCTCCTTCTCCGAAACAGAGTCTCCCAACCCTAGTGTAGTTTTTCCCTAAAAAGGGTTGTTTAAGATTACTAGCTCTAAACAAAAAATGACATATACATACAGTGTTGCCCGACGAGAGATCAGTTTCTTTTTTTATATAATTGTGATGACGCGGATACGATTGTCGAGGTCAGTCCACGGACCAACATTACAAATACCTGGTTCGTTCTGTGCTTCTTTTTGTGCATATTAAGGTTTCGGTTCCGGCTGTCATTTGTACATCTTTGACAGTCGTTACGAGTAGCCAGAATACGGAAAGTCTGACAACCAGTCATAGCAAGTATATTGAATATTAATTATTAATTGACAAATTATTGACATTCTTATGATATTAACATATCGATTCTGTTACCTTCGCTTATTTCGATTTTGTTAGCCTCGTTGCTTAGTGTGGCTTGTTGATGGCGCTGTGTGTTAACGTCCAGCGATATTTATTTATTTTATTAATGTATTCTAAAATTTTGCATGCTAGTTTGAGCAACTGTAAAAAAACTCGACCATCTACAATGTACTACAATTCTAGCAAAAAAAAAAACTTTTCATTTTCCTTACCTCCTTGGATGACCACAGCAAGTTTCACTTTACCATATACATCAACTACGTTGGTGTCGGCTTCCAGTCTAACTGGATGCAGCTAAATATCATTATTTTACATTGAGCGACTGTCTATCTGATCTCCACAACCCAGTTGCTGGGATAATCTACATCTACACTTTAATATTATAAAGAGGAAAGATTTGTATTTTTGTGTATATGTTTGTAATGAATAAACTCAAAAACTACTGCGCCGATTTCAAAAATTCTTTCACCATTAGAAAGTCACGACTTTACTGAGTAACATATTTTATATTTATATATTTTTGGCATATTTTATCCCTGTACTCTTACGGGAACGGGAACTACACGGGTGAAACCTCGTGACGTCCGCTAGTACTTAATAATTTGGTATGACTAACCCATTCAAACTGTCATCGTTACTGATATGCTTTATGGGGTGAGGGTTGAAAATAATTATAATTTTACTTTTGTCGCTGCGTGTACATTTTATTTTTCAGTTACAGCTAAAATTAAACAGGCCATGATAGCAATTTTATGATAAAAACATAAGATTACGATCTTATCGTCTTTTCATCAGTTGTAATACAATATAAAGACGAGCATCTTCGGAAGTGTTTTTATAATATTTTGCTGTATTTTGGAACATCAAGACGTAGTGCAATTCTAAAGGTAGGTGTTTTTGTTTTTATACTTTTTCTTGTTACTTCCAAATTAGGACTTGAGGTCCAAAACATATTGCCCGGGGCTGCGGGACTGTTCGAAAGAGATACCGTGGCCCCGGAACACAAAGGGCGATGAAGGAACATGGATGGGATTTAATCAGTAAAAGTCTGACACTCTTTCCTGCTCCGCCCAGAGCGGGAGGAGTCGTTTGATGATTTCCCATACAAAATAAAAGGTCCAAAACATATGACAATCGCTTTCAAATTATTTCGTATTTTCATTGTCTATGATTTTCACAACATTCACGTTAAATTTTTGGTAGCTTAAAGCGCTCCCTCACCGCGACATTTGCCTGTTATGGAATCATACAAGATTAGATTTTGCATAGAAACAAATAATTGTTAGAATTTTATATATAAAAAAAAAATTAAACGTCATTCATTCTTTCAAAGTTTACAAGAGACAGTCCCCTAAAACGCTATTTGCCACTTCCTATTGTTTTAGCTCGGAAGAAAAAGTGACGGAAACTCAATAAATAAACAATTATGGACTGTCTGAACGTCAAAACCTATAAAAACTGTCCCTTAAATCGCCCACCCTTTGCCACTTTGGTAGTAGGGTAAGCTTGTCAAAGGTCACACAAACCAACTCTGGACAGCGCTCCCCGTCCAGATCTAGTTCGTAGTCACCAATCAGATCACAACATAACATCAGCAAGAACCAGTCAGTCGTTAAGGATGACTAGAAAGTAATTCAATGGCTATTTTTCTAAATTTGTTCTGATTATGAGCGAAAATATCTAAATTTTATTAAATAAGAGTTGTACGTTTCTAATAATCGGCGGAGTGGAGCTCTCCCCCTGCAATTGTTTTACACTTCTCTGTGTGGGACAAGCGGGTTGCCCGCACTTCCCGCAGATTAACAGTCCTAGGTACTACATAACATAGTTTATTTTAAAGCTCCATACAATTAAAACTATTGTTGCCATACCACATGTTACTAGGCTTTTGGGAAAACAGTGTTACTAGGCTTTTCCTGACAGCTTACATCATAGTCCGGAATTTGAAACTGTGACTTTGAGAACATGGCAATAGGATTGTTTTCCATGGCTGGCATAAAGTCTACACGAAAATTTCACTACGTCTGAAGGACCTTTGAATGAGAAGAGAGCTCTACATCAGCTGGTATAAAAAAAAAATTGGTAGCGAATTTCCATAAATGTGAAATAATGTAGGTATATCTAAATACGTAAAATAAGTTGAAAAGAAAAAAATATAAAAGTTATTTTTAGGGTCAATATCCGCAGGTAAAATAATAACTTGAAGTGCGAATTTAGGAAACGTGTTTTTGTTTTTATTTTATCGTATTTAGATATCGACCCAATCGAGTTAAGATTACACACAAATAAAACTGATTTTTAAATTGATATTTCAAGTGACTAAACAGTTATATCTTTGGTCGTTGACCCAAAAAAAAAACAATTAAAATTGATTATCGTTTTATCGTAACACATCGATACTCATCATGTCTACGGGAGTTTACCTGACACAAATTAGGCCTTGTATAGGTAGTACCACTGCTATCAATTTTCTGATTAGTTTTTATTTTTAGAGCCACGAGCTTCTTATCATAATAATTCGTACCAATACGAGATAAGTAGATTAACAACCAGTTTTTTTTATTCCAGATGAATAGCTTACTTCTCTTCACGTTGTTAGCAACAACTGCAGCTGCATCAGTCAGCCATCAAGCACCTCGAGTGCCAGAGAAAGCTGAAATGGCTAAAGTGGCTGAAGTCCCAGAAGAGGCTGAATTGCCACAAAAGGCTAAATTGCCACCAGTGGCTGAAGTGGCTAAGGTGGCTAAACAGGTTGAGGAGACTGAAATGGATGAACCAGGCGAAATTCATTACGACCAGGACGGCGTGCCAATGCGGACTATACCAGCAGAACGGCAAAGTCTGAGAGTTGGAGTCATCGGTCCTGATGATAGGCTGGTGTCTAGGTTAGTATAGTTGGTGCCAGTTAAGATCGCAAAAGCGGTCAATGACCCATCTACATTTATTAAAAACTTTAACTTAGAAATCCAAAAATAAGCCCGTTTTACTCTTGAATCGTCATCTATCGTGTTCTTCAACATTTTTTCTAATGAAAAAATTTTCTATTTTTTTTGTTTTGTAGAAAGAGATATAAGGGAAAGGGCAATGACCGCTATTCTGAAAATAGGCCATTAATTTTGTTGCTTTTAGACTTACTGATGATAGATGCATTTGGATTTCAGTATTTTTTATAAGGCGACTGCCTAAGTTACCTCTTCGCAAATTACTTAGTTGCTGGGTCACACGATACCCCGTGCTAGGACTGGTTTTAAGACTTTCAGACTACCTATTACGATTGTCAAAGATCCACGAATGATAGCCGGGACCAATTACAGTTCAATGTGGTTTCTGTTTTTGGGGCACGGAGTGGTCTCTATATAAAAATCTTTTCCGAGTAGGCCGAAACTACAGAACGCCACCTGCTAGACCTTTATACTTTGCTTTGCCCGTGTTGATACACCTGGTCATAAACCTATGCATGAACTTAAAATTATAATCAAATTGACAATAAACTTCCTTACATTTTCAGCATCACACACAACGTGGCAGCGGCTTCGTTTATAATCCACGAGCAAGACGTTACCTTCCATGGCGCTCATCAGACCAATATCACATCGATCCAGGTGAATAGAGTAGGCACCACCATGCATGCTATCCCGACCATCAAAGCAGGAGGACTGGGGCAGAGCTTTGTCACCGTTAATATTCTAGGAGTTAGAGGAAGCGGCTTCTCATACACGATCGTTATTCATGCTACTATCGGTTGCTCAAATAGTTAGGGAAATGATTATGAGATGAGAAAAGGATTTATTTTTTGTGGTAGCCTTAAGAAATAATGTAACGTATTTTTTTTTTAGACAACTCTAAGCGTGCAAGGTTTTTTTTAAAATAAATTTATAAAATTAATTTAGCGGTTTTATTTAATACTAGCAGTGCTGATCCACGCAACTTCGTCTGCGTCACATTAGAGAAAAAAAGCTCACAAAAAGAATAAATTCTCCCGGTTGCAACAATTTTTATTTATGCTCCGCTCCTTTTGGTGGTAGCGTGATGTTATATAGCCTATAACCTTTCTTGATAAATGAATTATCCAACACAAAAATATTTTTTCAATTCCAATCAGTGGTTCCTGAGATTAGCGCGTTCAACCAAACAAAAAAACTTTTAGCTTTATAATATTAAACTAGTTTGCTTGGGTGCGCGAGCTGCGCGCAGCTCGCGTGTTTGGTGTTTTTGAGAAGTATTACTAACCCTTTTAAAATTTTGAGAATCTATAGGCACCCTTAAATGAATTGAAAAACCGTTAGAATTACCCCTAAAACAGTATGAAAACCCTTACGAACCCCAATAAAATCTAAAACCTTATTTAAAAACTCAGACCTTTTCCCATAAAAAACATTACCCTAAAGTTTGCTGAGTTACGCTTCACCCACTCAATCATCGTTACGCTACGGAGGTCGCCGGCTCGCTTCGCTCGCCACCTCCCGCCTTCGCTCCACTCAGGACCTACCTACCACCGGACAGGTTTCGATACCTACTATAATATTTGTTCAAATACCTGATGACTATCTCTAACCGTTATGAAGGTACAGCCCTTTCAATTTTAGGGGAGGTTGGGGAGGGGAGCTTCACCCACTCAACCTCCGTTACGCTACGGAGGTCGCCGGCTCGCTTCGCTCGCCACCTCCCCCCTTCACTCCGCTCAGGACCTACCTACCACCGGAAAGGGGAGGTTGGGGAGGGCAGGGTAGGGTGTACAAATTTCAACGCCTCTCAATAATAAAGTATAGTAAAAATCAAAATGCCGCTACGTGTCCTAGTTTCCGAGATACGATGGGGGGAGGGGTGACGGGGGAAAGAGTGGGGAGTTTTGAAAAATGATTTCGACTAATGCATTGCCCCTTTATACGAATCTGAAAAAAAAAATGTTCCAAGTCTCTCAACTTCCGAGATCCGCCTAAATGGGGGGAGAAGGGGGCCAAAGGGGGCAACTTTGAAAACTGTTTTTTACTTTTCCGAGCTTTCTCTATACGAATCCGTAAAAAAATTAAACACCCGTCTCTTAGTTTTCGAGATACGATAGGGAGGGGTGAGAAGGGGGGCAAAAAGGGGAGGTTTGGCACTTTTTTCCTACTCGTGAGAGTTACTTGATTACGAATCTATCAAAATATGGCCCCCTCCCCCTCCACCATCTGGGAGAATAATTATGTCAGTAAGTGAGTGGTAATAAACCGGAAATGGCACGGCCGCCATCTTGAATTTCTGAAATGTCACAATTTTCCTAAAATAACCAGGATACAAGTTACCTGTCAGTAAAAGAACGGTGGCTGTCCGTTGACTTTGGTAGAACAAAAGAATTGGCCAAAGTCGGGTCTGACCCGAAAATTCAAGCACCAATGGCTCTCGGGGTTGCCAGCTGAGAGTAATGAAAATGATCAAAAGTCATTTCACGTACCCCATTCTTGGTGGTTATGCAAAATTTCCATTAAAAATGTCGTCATTTCTACTTTTCATGTTTTTGGGAAAAATCTGGGAAAACTCCCTAAAAATAGGGAAAATTTTTGCACCAGGCAACACTCCTCAACTAAATACACAACCGGTTCATACAACACAATCCAGTCGGGGGTTGCCAGCTGTCCCATTTATGGTGTCGAAAATTGGGATTTTTCGTCATTTTTACAAGATGGCCGCCACACTGTCCGCCATCTTGTTTTTCTGAAATGTCATAATTTTCCTGAAATCTCAAGGATATAGGCTACCGATCGGTGTACTTGGTGTTGCCAACTTTTGAGTTTGGTAGAACAAATGAATTCGCCAAAGTCCCAAAAATTAAAATATTCAATGTTTTTTGGGGTTGCCAACTAAAACGCACCAAAATGGTCAAATGTCATTTGGGGGACCCCAATGCTGCCAGCTAGTCAAAGTCTTCATTCGAATTGTCGTTTTTTCTACTTTTCATGTTTTTGGGGAAAATCTGGGAAAGTACCCTAAAAATGGGGAAATTTATTTCACCAGGCAACACTCGTTGTTGTAACACGCAACCGCTCGGTACAACTCGAACCCGTCAGATGTTGCCAACTACACGAAAAATGGATTTGAAAAATGTCGAAAATTCCAACTGTTCACAAAATGGCCGCCACAGCGTCCGCCATCTTGTGTTTTCAAAAAGTCACAATTTTTCTGAAATCTCAAGGATATAGGGCCTCGACTGGTGTACTTGGTGTTGCCAATGTTTGAAATCGGTTGAACAAAACAATTCACCAAAGTCGAGTGAAAAAAGTAGCAATATTCAAAACGTCCTAGCGCAGCCGCCATCTTGTTTTTTTTTTTTTTTTTACTTTTTTTTAAAATCATTCCAGATCTTATACAGGACCTATGAGTAAAAACTCTTCCAAGTCTTTTCCCCACCGAAACCGGAAATGGACTCGGCCGCCATCTTGGATTTGAATCTCCTCTATAATTTTCCTCTACTCACTTTATGGTTTTATACATTATTGCAAAACATACCCCTAACCCATCTCTCACCCATTCCGAGAAACGACATGTCAATCAGTCAGTGAGTCAGTGGCTTTGTAGTTTTATATAATATAAACTAGTTTGCTTGGGTGCGCGAGCTGCGCGCAGCTCGCGTGTTTGGTGTTTTTGAGAAGTATTACTTACCCTTTTAAAATTTTGAGAATCTATAGGCACCCTAAAACAGTATGAAAACCCTTACGAACCCCTAATAAAATCTAAAACCTTATTTAATAACTCAGACCTTTTCCCATAAAAAACATTACCCTAAAGTTTGCTGAGTTACGCTTCACCCACTCAATCATCGTTACGCTACGGAGGTCGCCGGCTCGCTTCGCTCGCCACCTCCCGCCTTCGCTCCACTCAAGACCTACCTATCACCGGACAGGTTTCGACACCTACTGTAATATTTGTTTAAACACCTGATGGCTATCTCTAACCGTTATGAAGGTACAGCCCTTTCAATTTTAGAGGAGGTTGGGGAGGGGAGCTTCACCCACTCAACCTCCGTTACGCTACGGAGGTCGCCGGCTCGCTTCGCTCGCCACCTCCCCCCTTCGCTCCACTCAGGACCTACCTGCCGCCGGAAAGGGGAGGTTGGGGAGGGGAGGGTATACAAATTTCAACAACCCTCAATAATAAAGTATAGTCAAAATCAAAATGCCGCTACGTGTCCTAGTTTCCGAGATACGATGGGGGGAGGGGTGAAGGGGGGAGAGTGGGGAGTTTTGAAAAATGATTTTGACCAACTCTTTGCCCCTTCTTACGAATCTGAAAAAAAAAATGTTCCAAGTCTCTTAACTTCTGAGATCCGCCTAAAGGGGCGGGGAGAAAGGGGGCAAAGGGGCAACTTTGAAAAATGGTTTTTACTTTTCCAAGCCTCCTCTATACGAATCTGTAAAAGAAAATGTACCAAGTCTCTTGGTTTCCGAGATACGATAGGGAGGGGTGAGAAGGGGGGTGAAAAGGGGAGGTTTGGCACTTTTTCATAGGTTTGAGAGTTAGTTGTTTACGAATCTGAAAAAATATACCTACCTCCCCATTCACCATCTGGGAGATCAATTCTATACGATGGGGGGAGGGGTCAAGGGAGGGAGAGGGGGGAGTTTAGAAAAATGATTTTGACCAACAATTAACACCTTTATACGAATCTGAAAAAAAAATGTTCCAAGTCTCTTAACTTCCGAGATCCGCCTAAAGGGGCAGAGAAGGGGGGAAAGGGGGACAACTTGAAAAACTGCTTTTTACTTTTCCAAGCCTCCTCTATACGAATCTGAAAAAAAACTGTACCAAGTCTCTTGGTTTCCGAGATACGATAGGGAGGGTTGAGAAGGGGGGTGAAAAGGGGAGGTTTGGCACTTTTCCCATAGGTTTGAGAGTTAGTTGTTTACGAATCTGTAAAAATATACCCCACTCGCCCTCCACCATCTGGGAGAACAATTATGTCAGTGAGTGAGTGGTAATAAACCGGAAATGGCACGGCCGCCATCTTGAATTTCTGAAATGTCACAATTTTCCTCAAGTAACCAGGATACAAGTTACCTGTAAGTAAAACACGGTGGCTGTCCGTTGACTTTGGTAGAACAAAAGAATTGGCCAAAGTCGGGTCTGACCCGAAAATTCAAGCCCGAATGGCTCTCGGGGTTGCCCGCTGAAAGTGATAAAAATGGTCAAATGTCATTTGCAGTATCCCATTCTTGGTGGTAATGCAAAATTTTCATTTAAAATGTCGTTATTTCTTCTTTTTACGTTTTCGGGGAAAATCTGGAAAAGTACCCCAAAAATGGGGATTTTGTTTGCACCAGGCAACACTCCTTGACGAAATACACAATCGGTTTATACAACACAATCCAGTCGGGGGATGCCAGCTGTTCCATTTATCGTGTGGAAAATTGGGATTTTTCGTTATTTTTACAAGATGGCCGCCACACAGTCCGCCATCTTGTTTTTCTAAAATGTCATAATTTTTCTGAAATCTCAAGGATACAGGCCACTGACTGGTGTACTTGGTGTTGCCAAATTTTGAGTTTGGTAGAACAAAAGAACTCGCCAAAGTCGGGTCTGACCCTAAAATTCAAGCCCCAATGGCTTTCGGGGTTGCCAGCTGAAAGTGATGAAAATAGTCAATTGTCATTTGAGGGACTCCAATGTTGCCGGCTAGTCAAAGTCTCAATTCAAAATGTCGTTATTTCTACTTTTCATGTTTTTGGGGAAAATCTAGGAAAACTCTCTAAAAATGGGGAAAATTTTTGCACCAGGAAACACTGCTCAACAAAATACACAACCGATTCATACAACAGAATCTAGTCGGGGGTTGCCAGCTGTCCCATTTATCGTGTCGAAAATTAGTAATTTTCGTCATTTTTACAAGATGGCCGCCAAACTGTCCGCCATCTTGTTTTTCTAAAATGTCATAATTTTCCTGAAATCTCAAGGATACAGACCACCGACTGGTGTACTTGGTGTTGCCAACTTTTGAGTTTGGTAGAACAAAAGAACTCGCCAAAGTCGGGTCTGACCCGAATATTCAAGCCCTAATGGCTCTCGGGGTTGCCAGCTGAAAGTGATGAAAATGATCAAATGTCATTTGGGGGATCCCAGTGTTGCCGGCTAGTTAAAGTCTCTATTCAAAATGTCATTATTTCTACTTTTCATGTTTTTGGGGAAAATCTGGGAAAACTCCCTAAAAATGGGGAAAATTTTTGCACCAGGCAACACTCCTCAACTAAATACATAACCGGTTCATACAACACAATCCAGTCGGGGTTTGCCAGCTGTCCCATTTATCGTGTCGAAAATTGGGATTTTTCGTCATTTTTACAAGATGGCCGCCACACTGTCCGCCATCTTGTTTTTCTGAAATGTCATAATTTTCCTGAAATCTCAAGGATACAGGTCACCGACTGGTGTACTTGGTGTTGCCAACTTTTGAGTTTGGTAGAACAAATGAATTCGCCAAAGTCAAAAAGTCCCAAAAATTAAAATATCCAATATTTTTTGGGGTTGCCAACTAAAACGCACCAAAATGGTCAAATGTCATTTGGGGGACCCCAATGCTGCCAGCTAGTCAAAGTCTTTATTCAAAATGTCGTTATTTCTACTTTTCATGTTTTTGGGGAAAATCTGGGAAAGTACCCTAAAAATGGGGAAATTTATTTCACCAGGCAACACTCGTCAATAAAACACACAACCGTTCGGTACAACTCGAACCCGTCGGATGTTGCCAACTACACGAAAAATGGATTTGAAAAAAGTCGACAATTCCAACTTTTCACAAAATGGCCGCCACAGCATCCGCCATCTTGTTTTTTTTTAAAGTCACAATTTTTCTGAAATCTCAAGGATATAGTCCCCCGACTGGTGTACTTGATGCTGCCAACGTTTGAAATCGGTAGAACAAAACAATTCGTCAGAGTCGAGTGGAAAAAGTCACAATTTTCAAAACGTCCCAGCGCAGCCGCCATCTTGTTTTTTTTTTTTTTTTACTTTTTTTTTTAAATCATTTCAGATCTGATACAGGACCTATGAGTCGAAACCCCTCCAAGTCTTTTCCCCACCGAAACCGGAAATGGACTCGGCCGCCATCTTGGATTTGAATCTCCTCTATAATTTTCCTCTACTCACTTTATGGTTTTGTACATTATTGCAAAACATACCCCTAACCCATCTCTCACCCATTCCGAGAAACGGCATGTCAATCAGTGAGTGAGTCAGTGGCTTTGTAGTTTTATATAATATAAAAATGGTGGAAGGCACAAACGTTTACCATAGATTCAGTAAGTACACGGTCTAGAGCTGAAATTTTCATTGATTGCCCATTTTACTAAAATAAAATCTAATCTAATCTAATCTAACAGCTAAAGTTTAGCTGATAGATTATCGCTGTGTTTAGACCACATCCATCTGGCGAAGTCTGAGTGATTGGCTGCTTCACTGCGTGTCCCGGGTTCGATACCCGCACGTAACAATATTTGTATGGGCTACATGTAGTTGTTCCGGATCTGGCTGTTTGTGTATGTGAGTTTAAATGTTAGTAAACGCACCTACGATACAGGAGAAATTCTTAGTGCGGGGAACCTTTAAAAAAACATTGAATAGTCAATCTTGAATTAGCTAATTGCTCTAACAATAAGTGTAGGCATTAACAAAGAAATAAATGAACATCGCAACCCTACGCGGGCAAAAAAAAAAGGGAAAAGTGTGTGTGTGTAGGTAAATCTCGATAGGTACTCGAAAATATCAGATATTTAGTCAAGTCAAGCTACCCGAAACTGTCAAATTCTCCCAAACAACCTTGAACCTAATGCTTTAGTGATAAAGTTGAAAATCTGTTAAAGAAATTCGACAGATTGTAGTAGCGTGATGTGCTGGCGTCTGTACTAGGAATAACTCAGCCAAGAACCCGGTGTTTAGTTTTTCTAGTCCTGAATAATACCACTGACTTTATTCAAATTATTTATTAATACAAATTACAAAGTTTTACAAATAAATTATTGAATATATTTGAGTAGCCACTAGACATGGGCCTTTCTAGAGGGGGTATCATCAAGTCATAATATTCTAATCTTTCTTCGGTGTGAAAAAGAGATGAACCTATACGTCATATGTAACTGCATCTTTTTCTCACACTGCTAATAGAGGTGATGATGGACCCCTGCATCTAACTATTAGAGCAGTTTATAGATGCATAGATTCTGATCGTGTAATCGAAGCCCCTGTTTCGAACACCTCTGATCCCGATAGTGACGTATTCATGTCTGAGTCCTCCGGCCCTGATGCTTGGGACAGCGTTTTGTGTTGCTCCGTTTCTGTTCACCCTAATTGCAGTTATGTTAGTATACGGAACCCCGCGGAAAGTTACGTCTTGATCATGGATAAGGAACGAAGCAGCTGCAACTGAGTGACTGATACTGAAAGTCATCAAATATTTGTGATTAGGGAGAATAACAAGTTAGAAAGTTGGAAGGCTTTTGCAATATTTGCTACACATCAACAACACGCTTGTAATGCCTGAAGAGATAAACAGAAGCGTGCGTAGGTACCTTAAAGTACACCCACATTTCGGAGGATTGGTTAAAGAGTCCAATATAATAGAGAGTGAGTCTATTGTCATTAGCCGGCCATATACTCCGAAAAACTACTGAGCAAACAACTACTGTCTGGTGAAAAAACACAATAAGATTTTGGTCTGACCCAGGAATCGAAACCAGGTCCTCGTGCTCAGCAGTCGGGCTTGGGACCACTAGATCAACGAGCCAGTCAAAATCAAAAGAAGAAAGTTAAAATGTTACCAACTTAGCTACCAGTCTATCATCGGACGTGTAGGTGCCCAAGCTCAGATACGCTCGAGATTCTGGCACAATGTCTAGTGGTATGCCGTCCTCGTCAAGCTCATAACCGTTTTCTAGCTCATCCAGAATCGCCGGTACCATAGGTGCAGGTTTTCCATTGCCGTCCAATGATGCTGTTACTGCGGCTGCTAACAACGTGATGAGAAGTAGGCTTTTCATCTGGAAAAACGTGTTTTTTTTAAAGACCTGTTATTGCGCTACTGGTATAAGGAGGCGAATTCCAAAGGTTCTTTTAAAGACCAGATGTTATTCACTGGAAAATAGTTAGTCTAACAATCCGCACTGGGCCCGCGTGGTGGAATATAGCCCATTTCTTCTCATAGAGAGGAGGGCGTGTGTCCCAGCAGTGGGAACACATTATGCTGATTATGCTTATGCAGCTTTAGTTGGCATGCAACAGCTGCACTGCACGGTGAGGACATTTTTTTCTCTTTCCCAATCACCGTAATGTTTAAACAATATGGAGCCTATAAACGTCAAACTCTTCCAACAACTGGCCAATGAATAATATATAATTAAAAAAAAAAACTTACCTTTTTATTTCACTAGGACTTCTACCAAATATTGTGAAGTAATTGTAAATTGTTTACTGAAGAAAGCAGTATTTATATCGTCTGAATAGTAGTGAGCGCACGATATAAATTTATGATTATCTTTTCTTAATTCCTTTATCTTTCCCAAATCATAATCCCACCGTCATCAAAAAAGTGTGGCTAACAGCGAAGAAGATACATAATATACCATCACGAGTGTAGTCCCAGAGGGGTTATGCAGAGATGTACTAAATAGTACAGACACATTTCGCCAGTTATGTTTAAGTCCCATCTAATAGAAGACGAGCCTACTGCTATCAACCGTACACAAATCTAGCTCCGTGGCTGCTATTGAGAAATTCTTGATAGAAAAACCCAATAACACTTTGCCAGATCTGGGAATCGAACCCAGGGCCTTATTTTCAGCAGACGCGCTTGTGACTTAGTAGTCACACCAATAAAAAACGTATTTTTAAATCATTGTGGAAAAAAAGTAATTTAATTTGTCTAATAGATAATTTTATAGACAATATCATAGCAGCTACGCCGTAGCTGGGACCGTAGCGCTATAAGATTTACGCTACAGCAAAAATCATTGTGGTGATCAATGCTTAATTTTTTTACTCTTTGGCGCGAGATTATGCTTTTAAATTTCACTTTTTTGCTGACGGTAGGATTAGAATTAAAAGACGTAGGCTACTTAGGACTTAGCAAACAGTGATTGAAAGATTATCGTGCACACAATACTGCTCATACGATAACAAGTTACATTAAATTAAAAATTTAAAAATCCCCCGACACATTTGGTCATCATTTCAAGGTTATTTTTTTCTTTTCAAAAGATTTCAAGTTTATACGTTTTTTTAAAATGTTTAATTTTATTTTATTTCATGCTTCTTGTAGGGACTCCTACAAAAAGCATGAAATAAAAATTTTGGGATTCCTTATGGATTCCTTTTTTGGAGTTTTTTTTTGTTTCATTTCTTTTATTTTCATGCGTTTTTTAATTTGGTGTTTAATCAGGTTTTTTAACCGGCAAAAAGCTACATAAAAAACGAGTGTGCTTTATGCCACACGACTGAAGTAAAACTTCACGTAACTGGCCACTCAAACGTCTAGACCCCCAAAGAGTCCGATTTTTTTTAATTTCACGGCACGGGTGGCGCAGTGGCTGTGTTCTAGAATAGTAATGATTATTCATGGTAAAATATATGTAATCTATGTCTGATTGTCTTTGATCATCGTCTGTAGAATTTGGAATAAAATAAAGGTTAAATTTTAATCCGTTTCAATCTTTAATTATAAAACATGGCGCAGCCGTAAAAAAGTATTGCAAGTATTGTATTCTTCACGATTATTGAAGTTTAGCAGTAATTATGGAGAATAACTGTGTTAAAGTTTTGCCAAATTTCGACATGCGGGCGAATAATGCCGGGGATGAGTGGCCACTATGAAAACAATGTTTTGATGACTACCTTATTGGAATTGGGCAAGAAGAAGCCGCAGATCATGTTAAAGTGGCACTAATGAGAATCATGATGGGACTGGAGTCCGCCAGAATTCTTGCAACTCTTCCCGTGTCTAGTGAGAAAACAGTAAAATACGAAAGTCTAATAGACGCGATTAGCAAATATGTTCGACCAAGGGTAAACGAAGTTTTTGAACGTTTCAAGTTTAATGAGAGGAAACAGCAGTAGGACGAAAAGTTTGATAATTTTTTAACTGGTGGTAAAAGATTAATCAGTACTTGTAATTACAAAAGCACAACGGAAACCATTGAGGATCAACTTTTAAGAGACAAAATAGTACATGGCATCTCTGACAAAACGTTGCAAGAACATTTACTCAGACAAGAAAGTTTGACGTTAAACAAGGCTGCAGACTTATGTGGAAGTGCAGAGCTAAGTAAAGAACAGGTTAAAATAATTAATCCAGTCAATAGTTATGAAATCGACAGAGTAAAAACAAGGAGTCAGAATAAATGGGGTAACAGTACCGACCAAAATAGATCATTTGTGGCTCAAAAAAAATGCATTAGGGCTCTATACGGACTTCATCCTGAGGAATCATGTCAGCCAGTATTTAAGAAACTTGGCTTGTTACCGCTACCTTGTCTCTATATTAATGAAATATGCATGTTTGTATGGAAACATAAGGAATTATTTAAAGTAGCAAACGATGTAAATCCTCGAAGCCGACGAGATCCTCACAGACTCGTACTTAACAGTGCTCCCAGGCTTGCTAAGTACAATAAAAGCTGCTTAACTATGTGTGTACGAATTTACAACAAATTACCTAGTGATCTGAAAATGCTACACTTGAGATATACTTTTAAGAATAAATTGCATGAATGGTTAATTAACAACAACTTCTATAGTCTAAAACAATTCCTAGAACGAAAATAGCGTAGTGGTAATAAAATATTAATTTTGCTAAGGAAATTGTGATTCCAAATATTTGCATGCTATGTTTAATCTTGGCAAAACATGTCTGTTCTATTGTATACTGTAAGATCTTTTTATACCATGTTTTACGAAAATAAATATATTATTATTATTATTATTAAAAATGCAAGTCCTAAAGAAGAAAAGAAGTTTAATTGCAATCGATGTCAAACAACACATGGTCCAAGGCAATGTCCAGCATATGGGAAAAAGTGTAGTAAATGTGGAACATTAAACCATTTTGCAGTGTCATGCAGAGTCAGAAGAGTGCATACTATTCAGGAGCATGACAGAGATTAATCGCCAGAGTCATTATTCTGTGGAATGGTCAATAATGGTCAGTGGACCGAGAATATAATAATTGAAAATGTCGTCTTGATACTGGTGCAGATGTTAGCGTTATGCCATGGAAAGTTTTCAAAAGTCTTAATACTAAATTGCAGGTAACTCCAGTACAGACTGAATTAGAAGGATTCCAAGGCACTAAAACTAAACCATTGGGTATGGTTAACTTAAGATGTAAGTATAAAAATAATGAATGTTGTGAAAATTTTATGCTTGTTGAAAGACAAAATATGTTGTTAGGGTTACCCGGTTGTATTAAATTGAATTTGTTAGAAAGGGTACAAAAAGTGTCAGTAGTAAGTAATGTTGATGAAAAGTCTAAATTTGTATCTAAAAATTTTGAAGTGTTTAATGGTCATGGTAGTTTTCCCAATAAATTTAACATTCCTACAATTCCTTATGAACCTATCTGTAATCCACCTGTTAAGGTTCCCCTAGCTTTGACTGAACCCTTGAAGAGTGAGTTAGATAGATTAGTAAAGCGAGGTGCCATAAAGAAAGTTGAGGAAATTGATTCTGAAGCTTGTATGAAGAGTAAGAACAGAAATAGAAATATAAAATAAAATATGTCTACGGTTGATGAAGTGGCTTCTAGGTTAAGAGATACGGAAGTATTTTCGGTTTTTGATTTGTCAGAAGGATTCCATCATTGCCTACTTACAGAGGAAGCTTCATGGAAATGTTGTTTCGCTACACCATTTGGAGTGTATTGATATTTGGTTCTTCCCTACGGTGTAACCAATGCACCTGAAGTTTTCCAAGATCAGATGGAATTTTACTTTGGTTCTATACCTAAGGTTTTAAGTTGGTTCGATGATATACTAGTTATGGGGAAAAATGAGTTAGAACATGATAAATCTGTCGAGGAATTGTTAAAAAGAGCAAAAGAAAAAGGAGCAGTTTTTAACAAAGATAAATTACAGTATACACAAAGAGAAGTTAAGTATATTGGTCAAATATTCAGCAAAGAAGGTATTATTATACGAGTTGATGGTGATAGAGTAGAGTCATTATTACAGTTAAAGTTACCTAGTTCTAAAGAAGAATTACAAAAAGATTAATTGGTTCCTTTAATTATGTTAGGAGATATGTACCCGAGATGGCAGAATTAATGTCACCCTTATGTAAACTTTTGAAAAACGATGTTGAATTTCAGTGGTTGCTACATCATGAGAAAAGGTTAAGTGAATTAAAGTGTCAAATTTCTCAGGCACCAGCTTTGAGCCCATTTTGTACTGATAAACAAATAATTCTGCAGTGTGATGCTTCAAAAAATGGTGTTGGGTGCTGCATGTTTCAAAAAGATGATAAAAATATTTTAAGATTAGTTGCCTGTGTTTCTAGGACAATGAATAATGCTGAAATAAATTATAGTCAAACTGAGAAAGAGCTATTAGCCATTTATTATGGTACACAAAAATTTCATTAATATGTATATGGGTGTAATTCTGTAAGTGTCCAAACTAACCATAAGCCTTTGTTACCAATTATGTCAAAACAGATTAGTAAGATTGGGTCACCTATATTAAGACGTCTAAGGTTAAAATTATTAAAATACGGTTTAAATATGGTGTATGTTCCTGGGAAGCTGATACATTTTGCTGACATGCTGTCAAGGAATAGTAGAAAAGTAATTGAGAAAGATGCTGAGATGTTGGAAATTGTACATTCAGTTTCAGTACATTTACCAATGAGTTCAGAAAGAAAAATTCATTTTAGACTAGCAACTAGTAAAGACAGAATTTTGACAGAGATTACTAAGTATTACTTTAGTAGATGGCCTGATGAATCCAAGGTTTCCACGGAATGTAAGCCATATTATAAACTTAAGGAAGATATTTATGTTGAGGCAGGATTAGTGTTTGTTGGTTCTAAAATCATTGTACCAGAATCTATGAGATCTTATGTTCTAAATTTGATTCACCAAGGACACCCTGGGATAAATATAAGTATAAATAGAGCTAGACAACTATTTTATTGGACAGGTATGGCTGAGAATATAAAAAATGTTATTGTTAAGTGTAGAACATGTGAAAAATTTAGACCTAAGAATTATTATGAATTATTATTATGTTATGCCATAAGACACCTAAGCAGAGATTTAGTAAAGTTGGGACAGATATATTAGAGTTAGCTGGTAGATCATATTTAGTGATGGTTGATTACCTATCACATTGGCTTGAAATAATTCCGCTGTTAGATAAGAGTTCTAAATCCATAATTATTGCAATGCAAGAAGTTTTTACTAGATTTGGTTACCCGGAGACTGTAGTTGCTGATAATAATCCATTTTTGCGTTATGAGTGTAAACAGTACTACAAGTCTAAAGATATACAAATTGTCACTAGCAGTCCACATTATCATAGAAGTAATGGGTTAGCAGAGATGGCTGTATATATTGCTAAAACTTTGTTAAAGAAATCTTATGAAGAGAACATTGATTAAAGAGATTCTATTTTACATTATAATAATACGCCACTAGCTGGTTTACAGATCTCACCATCACAAATTTTACATAGTAGACGCCTAAGAACTAACTTACCTACTAGCAGTATAGCTCTGGAACCAAAGATAGAGAAAAATGTTGATATATTGTTGAAGTCTGTAACTAAAAACTTTCATGATAAGAAAGCTAGAAGAAAGGAACAAAGCTTTGAGATAGGGGAACAAATAGTGTATAAAACTGATAAGGAAAATACCTGGAAAAAGGGAACAGTATTAAATAAAGCTAAAGAACCTAGATCATACATAGTAAGTGGTAATTCTAGACCACTGAGAAGAAATACTTATCACATGAAAAATTCTCGAACTAAAATAAGTCATGGTTCTAGAGATATGTTAATAGATTTAAGAGATAATGATTGTCAATTAAGTTCACCTAGCTGTTCACAAAGTGTTTCACCTGATGTAGCAAATAATAATAATTCAAGTTTGCCTCAGACTAGATCTGGCAGAATTATTAAACCTAGACAGGTTTTAGATTTGTAATGACTAATGGTCAACCAATGTTGATTAAACTAAAAATATTGTTTAGTGTTGATTTCATTGAATTGTTTATGTTTACAAGAATAATAATACTTAAGGTGGTGGTGGAGGTGTTCTAGCGGCGGGACTATTCGAAAGAGATACCGTGGCCCCGGAACACAAAGAATTATGAAGGAACATGGATGGGTTTTAGTCAGTAAAAGTCTGACACTCCCTCCTGCTCCGCCCAGAGCGGGAGGAGTCATTTGATGATTTCCCAACCGAAAAAAAAAAGGGGGAGGTGTTCTAGAATAGTAATGATTATCTATGGTAAAATATATGTCATCTATGTCTGATTGTCTTTGATCATCGTCTGTAGAATTTGGAATAAAATAAAGGTTAAATTTTAATTCGTTTCAATCTTTAATTATAAAACATGGCGCAGCCGTAAAAAAGTATTGCAAGCATTGTATTCTTCACGATTATTTCCGGGTATTGGGATATTGTAACGTCCGGGTTCCGATACCCGCACGTTACAATATTTGTATGGCCTACATGTAGTTGTTGTGTAGTTGTTCCGGATCTGGCTGTTTGTGTATGTGAGTTTAAATGTTTGTAAACGCACCCACGATACAGAAGAAATTCTTATTGCGGGGAACCTTTAAAAAAACATTGAATAGTCAATCGTGAATTAGATAATTGCTCTAACAATAAGTGTAGGCATTAACAAAGAAATAAATGAACATCGCAGCCCCACGAGGGCTTTGTATTACTGTCAACAGCACATTGATCTTTATGAGGTTGCAATAAGGTTGTTGTTGGGTAACCTGTGCTGTGATGTAAAATTACTGTGTAATAAGGACTATTATAGGTAATACTCGAAAATATTAGATCTTTAGACAGACGTCATGTACAGACGCCAGCACATTTTTATTTAATTTTTTATTTTACATCAAGCTACCCGAAACTGTCAAATTTTCGCAATCTAATTTAAACCTAATTAATGCTTTAGCGGTATGCTGGCGTCTGTACTAGGAATAACTCAGTAGCAGCCAGGAATCCGGTGTTTAGTTTTTCTAGTCCTGAATAATACCACTGACTTTATTCAAATTATTTATTAATAAAAATTACTTACAAGGTTTTACAAAGAAATTATTGCGTATTTTTGTGAAGCCATTAGATATAGGTATACAAAGCTAAAGCCGTCTCTATGACGATTTCATTATTATGTCTAAATTTGCCTGAGACGGTATCACCAACTCTTCTTAATCTAATCACATTTCGGTGTGAGAAAGAGATAAACCTATACGTCCAGTGTAACTGCATCTTTTTCTCACACTTTGATAAGAGGTGGTGATGGCTCCCTGCATCTAACTATTAGAGCAGTTTATAGATGCATAGATGGTGATCGTGTAATCGAAGCCCCTGTTTCGAACACCTCTGATTCTGATGGTGACATACTCATGTCTGAGTCCTCCGGCCCTGATGCTTGGGACAGCGTTTGTTGTGTTTCCAATCCTTGCCACCCTAATTGCAGTTATGTTAGTATACGGAGCCCCGCGGAAAGTTACGTCCTGATCATGGATAAGGAACGAAGCAGCTGCAACTGAGTGAGTGATCCTGAAAAGTCATCAAATGTTTGTGGTCAGGGAGGATAACAAGTTAGAATATTTGATTTGCAATTGTTGTTACACATCAACATAACTTGTAATGCCTGAAAAGTTAAGCAGAGGCGTATGTAGGTACTATAAAGTACACTGTTTCTCCACCAACCACAGCCACCGGTAGCCAGCGTCAAGCAGTTGACACGCTTTTTCATACATTTTGTTGAAACTCGCCGCACACGCGTGGCCGTTGGCGGCCACTCGTTACAGCAGTGTTGGCGACTCGCCACTTGTGGTCACTGCGGGCCACGCAAGATGCCGATACGCGCCACTGTCGCACTGCTTCACCCCCCGCGCAATTAACCGTTATACGTCCTAGGCATCGCACGCGTCATTATGGAGCCGCCGATGTCTCAATGGATATTGATACGTTCGCGAAACTTTCTGCTGGTGTGATGCTTTGCCGCATACTTGTATTTTGCCGTATTAATCAATCGTGTAACACCATAAGCAGTTCTTGAAATGTAGTCAAACTCATTCGAAAATGTATAAAAAACTTTCTTGGATATCTTTGCAGATTATCGATATGCAAGTCATGTTTTACTGTAGAACCAGTTAAAATTGGATGTACCCAATATAGTTGGGGACGGCGTCGTCTACGTCGTCTGCGTATTGACAAAAACGAGAGCAAACTTTCCGTATCGGAGTCCATCGTAAGACTGCGCAGCTGAGAGCGGGTTATAAAATGTGACGGCTTCCGAAAACCGGTGGCTGTCGCTCGCTTCTGACACTGTTACAAAAGTGGCGGTAACGCGCGACATCCACCGGTGTCCGTGGTTGGTGGCCCATTTGCGCCGAGCCTTCGACTTTCATGGGATGATCAAAAAAATAAAAATTAAATCACGGATATCATCCCGTAAGTACTTTAAGTGTACCATAAAGTACACCTACATTTCGAAGGTTTGGTTAAGAAGTCCCATTTAATAGGTGGTGATTCTATTTCTATCGACCGGGCACAAATCTAGACTCCGTGACTGCTACTGAGAAATGTACAAAGGAAAAACCCAATAACACTTTGCCCGACCCGGGAATCAAGCCTAGGACCTCGGGCTCAGCAGTCGGACTTGGGACCACTAGGCCAACGAGGCAGTCAAAATCAAAAGAAGAAAATTAAAATGTTACCTACCTAGCCACGAGTCTATCATCGGACGTGATGGTGCCCAAGTTCAGAGTTCCTCGAGATTCTGGCACAATCTCCACTGGTATGCCGTCCTCGTCAAGCTCATAACCGTTTTCTAGCTCATCCAGCATCGCTGGTACCATAGGTGCAGGTTCTTCATTGCCATCCAATGATGCTGTTACTGCGGCTGCTAACAACGTGATGAGAAGTAGGCTCTTCATCTGGAAGAATATATGCTTTTTTTAAAGATCTGTTATTGCGCTACTGGTAAGGAGGCAAATTCCAAAGGTTCTTTTGGTGACCAGATGTTATTCTCTGAAAAAAAACTTAAGGAAGCGAAATCGATAGATGTGCCTTTACCGTAGTAAGCTTTTAAAAGGAGTAAAGGGAACCTTCACGAAGCCGTCAAACATGCATTATGTACATCAAACTAAGTAACTCTACGCAAAAATAATTGCTGGGAAACGGCTTTTTTTTTGGTGTGAAAAGTTTTACGGTAAGACTCATTGTAACGCTCGCAAAACATTGTGCTGATGATGGATACAATGAGTAGATCAGAGGTCATGCAGGTATTTAAAGTAAAGTTTTAAGATTAAATACTTGGTATTTTTTTTAAGTTGTAAATCGTTTTCATCCGTAACTAGAAAGTTCAATCCAGTACAAAAAATATCATCAATATAATCCCCATCAATGATGTGGAGAACAAATGCCTTTCGGCTACGTTAAGGGTGTTTAAACACAAAATTTACTGAGAAAATTTAAGTAAAAATAATACTAATTCTGTGTGGATATATTTTTCCCTTTTCCAATCAAAGTAATGTTGATGGTCAATGATTTATTAAAAATAAAAAACTTACCTTTTATTTCACTAGGACTTCCACCAGATAATGTGAAGTAATTGTAAATTGTTTACTGAAGAAAGCAGTATTTATATCGTTTGAATAGTAGTGAGTGCACGATAATCTTTTTATGATTATCGTTTTGCTTAATTCCTGTGGCCTACTTTTCCTAATCCTAAATCTACCGTAAGCAAAAAAAGTGTGGTTAACAGCGAAGAAGATACATAACATCAGGCATGTAAACCCTGAAGGGTTAGACTGAGGTGAACTAAAAAGTACAAGTTTGTACAAGTAGTTGTCCCATGTAATAGGGGGCGAGCCTACTGCTCTCAACCGGGCACAAATCCAGCTCCGTGGCTGCTATTGAGAAATTCTTGATGAAAAAACCCAATAACACTTTGCCCATTCAATACATAATTTAATTTTTAAATCATGATAAAAAGAGTGATTTAGTTTGTCTAATAGACAATTTGTAGACAATATCGTAGCAGAGAGCTACGCCGTAGCTGCGTAGCGCTACGAGGTTTACGCTACCCCTACGACATTTTATTAGGGATAAGCCTATTGCCCTGAAATGTATTGTTAACAATGTAAACAATATAAATGTGTAGCAAATATTTGTATAGGATATTACAACTAAAAATGGAAAAGTAAAAAGTTTTTTTTTTAAACCGACTTCAAAAACACAAAAAAGTGAAAAATAACTTTTAACCTATAGATCAATGCTTAACTTTCTGTCCTTTTTTAAAGTACCTACTACTTTAAATAGGACAAAAAGTTAAACATTGATCACCACATTGCTTTTTGCCGTAGCGTAAATGTCATAGCGCTACTTAGCTACGGTGTAGCTCCATGCTACGATTTTAAAAAAATAATTGTATACTAAACAAAATAAATCACTTTTTTATAATTTTTTTTGGTAGCCTGCTCTGTCCCACTCCTTCCACTTCTCGCGAACCAGCGCGTCCTCCTTCCTGTTCGGATGGAACTTGTCCAGTTCGTCCCGCCATCTCTTTCGTGGCCTGCCGCGATCCCGCCTCACTGTTTCAGGGCACCTGTTTCCTGCAATTTTGGCCCACAGTTTGTCCGGCATGCGACAGACATGAATATTTTTATCAAGTTTTAAAAAAATAATCTGTCTTTGATCGGGCAAAGTGTTATTGGGAATTTCATCAACAATTTCTCAATAGCAGCCACGGAGCTGGATTTGTGCCCGGTTGATAGCAGTAGGCTCGCCCCCTATTACATGGGATTTAAGGATAACTGAAAAAATGTTTCTGTACTATTTAGTATACGTCTGCCTAACCCTTCTGGGATTACAGGCGTGATGTTTTGTTACGTATCTTCTTCGCTGATAACCACACTTTTTTGCTGACGGTGGGATTAGGATTTGCGAAAGTAGGCCACACAGGACTTAAGCAAACAGATAGTCATTAAAAGATTATCGTGCACACACATCACTCATACGATATAAATACTGCTTTCTTCAGTGAACAATATACAATCACTTTTAAACTCTTCAGGACCTACATAACTGTTATAATACTTGGTGAAAGTCATAGTGAAATTAAAAGGTAAGATTTTTTAATTTTAATATATCACTGGCCATTGTGGCTGGAAGAGCTTGACGTTTATAACCAGTTGATCCATGTTGGTAACATTATGTTGATCGGAAAAGGGAAACTAAAATGTCCTCTCCACGCAGTGCAGCAGTTGCAGGACAACTAAAGCTTCATAAGCTGCTGGGATGCAGACCTCCCCTCTATGAGAGGGAATTGGTAGATGTCATATGTCTTCTAATTTTTGGTTCTTGGACATGCTGGTTAACCCATGATGTTTTCCTTCCCTGTTTTGAGAGCAGTGGTGATGAAATAAATTACACAAAGTAATTTGCCTGCCTGGGTTCGAACCCACGACTTGCTGCTCGTACGTCGAGGCCGCCACCACTGGGTCACCGCTGCTCTACTTTATTTTTCTCAGAATATCAACTAACTACTGTGAGGGCACATCTTTTGATTTCGCTCCCATATTTTTTTTTCCAGTGAATAACATCTGATCTTTGAACGAACCTTTGGAATTTGCCTCGTTACCAGTACCGCAATAACAGGTCTTTTAAAAAGCATATTTTTCCAGATGAAGAGCCTACTTCTCATCACGTTGTTAGCAGCCGCAGTAACAGCATCATTGGACGGCAATGAAGAACCTGCACCTATGGTACCAGCGATGCTGGATGAGCTAGAAAACGGTTATGAGCTTGACGAGGACGGCATACCAGTGGAGATTGTGCCAGAATCTCGAGGAACTCTGAACTTGGGCACCATCACGTCCGATGATAGACTCGTGGCTAGGTTGGTAACATTTTAATTTTCTTCTTTTGATTTTGACTGCCTCGTTGGTCCAGTGATCCCAAGCCTGACTGCTGAGCACGAGGTCCTGGGCTTGATTCCCGGGTCGGGCAAAGTGTTATTGGGTTTTTCCTTTGAACATTTCTCAGTAGCAGTCACTGAGTCTAGATTTGCGCCCGGTCAATGGAAATAGACTCACCACCTTATTACACGGAACTGCTTAACGAAATGTGGGTGTACTATTAGGTACCTACATACGCCTCTGCTTAAATCTTCTGGCATTACAAGTTATGTTGATGTGTAGGAACTATTGCAAAAACGTTTCAACCTTCTAACTTGTTATCATCCCTGATCACAAACATTTAATGACTTTTCAGGATCAATCACCAAGTTGCAGCTGCTTCGTTCGTTATCCCTGATCAGGACGTAACTTACCGTGGGGCTCAGTATACTAACATAACTGCTATTAGGGTGTTAAGGAACGGAGCAACCACAAACGCTGTCCCAAGCATCAGGGCCGGAGGACTCAGACATGAATATGTCATCATCAGGTTCAGAGGTGTTCGAAACAGGGGCTACGATTACACGATCAACATCTATGCAGCTATAAACGCCGCAAATAGTTAGATGCAGGGGTCCATCATCACCTCTATTAGCAGTGTGAAAAAAAGATGCAGTTACACAGGACGTATAGGTTCATCTTTTTGCACACCGAAGTAAGATTAGAATATAATGAGCTGGTGATATCGTCTCAGGCGAATTTATACATAACAATTAAATCGTCCTAAAGACAGCTTGATGTTTTTGTTGTGTTAAAAATATTTACTCTATGTAGGCCTATATCTAGTGGCTACACAAAAATATGCTGTAACTGCTTTGTAATACCTTGTAATTTTTATTAATAAATATTTTTTATAAAGTCAGTGGTATTATTCAGGACTAGAAAAACTAAACATCTTCAACGACTTCCTGGCTGCTTCTGAGTAATTCCTATTAGAGAGGCCAGCACAACAAGCAACTATAATCTGTCAAATTTGTTTATTAGATTCTCAACTTTATCGCTAAAGCATTAGGTTCGAAACCTTGTTGTGCTGGCGCCAGTAAATGACGTGTCTGTCTTAGCAACAACATAAAACAAATCAACTAAATACAGTCATCTGCCAAGCCTTCTCCCAACTATGTTGGGGTCGGCTTCCAGTCTTAACAAATGCAGTTGAATACCCGTATTTTACATGGAGCGACTGCCTATCTGACCTCCACAACCCAGTGAGTACTGGGTAATACGATACTACTTCGTAAGACTTATTGTCCGACTTTTGGGCTTTCTACCAACCGCTTAACGTACTTTCCGAGGCACGGGCGAAACTCGGAAACCCAGTGTGTAAGGGGCGGACACCGGACCACCCAAGACGAGCACAGCTTGACCTAAAGGTCGACCCGAGTGGCTCTTATTATATAGCCACGAGATCTTCTAACAACTAAATACAGTATGAAACATACATTCTAAAGCTGCAACTTGCACTTCGTATTAATTATTTCAAATCGGTGTCATTGCGTGCGCCATGTGTTAGATTAGCTGTCAATCTATTACTAATCGCATTTCTGTGGATTAAGTAAGGATTATAGTCTTCCATAATGTAGGACAGATATACCGGTACTTTTTTTGCTGTAGGTCACAAATTCCGAGAAGTATTTCTTGCAACGTGCAGCGGGGCGTTTAATGGAACTGCTCCCGTAAAACCTAACCTGTACGCTAAAAGAAATACTCCTGCTTAGATGTGTCCTAAGGCACTGCTGCACAAATGAGGTTCATTTGGAGCACCGTAAGGGGGCTTGGCAGAGTGGTAACGGTCGAGGATTCGAACCGAGACTGGTGCGTTACTTTGAGGAATTTATTTCGTCACCTCTGCTCTCAAAACGTCGAAAGAAAAACTTCGAGGGAAAACTAACAGGGCCTACCTAGAACCACAATACGACTAAATGTGAAATTAACCAATCTGCAATGGGCTGGCAGTGCTGGCACACAGGCTAGGCACCGGCGGCGTGTGGATTATAGTCCATTTACACTCGCATAGAGGTCTGCATGTGTCCAAGCACTGGGAAAATAATGGGCTAATTGTAAGTATATGATTCCTTAGATTAACATTTTTACTAAAGGATTATCGATAAGAATGTAAACATCGGTACTTGTACTACAATTATATCTAAATGCCATTATAATCGTAAATGTTGCAAGGCGACAGAAGCATTTTTGCATCTGATCAGTAGATAAATTTATTATGGATTGACTAGCTTATGTCTGCGGCCTCGCTCGCGTTAATTTAGAATTAGACAATCGATTCGGGTTGTACTCTGCTTGTAATAATATAAATCAATCATGATTCAAAAGACACGTGGCGCCATCTGTTATTATAAGGACGTTATTGTTGTTTTCCTCGGGAACAGTACTTTTTTTTTCGGGTTGAAAGGTAGTATATGCCCGTTTCTGTACACTTGACAACGTACAATATGCTCATGATGGTCGGTTCCGTGATTCAACAAACAAACTTACTTTTGGATGTATAATAACATAGTTGGGATGATTTGGTACCTACATTATCGTATTCCATTATTTTGAACCGACTTCAAAAAGCAGAATGTTCTATGTTTGGCTGTATGTTTTTACATCTACTTCTTCTCTTTTCGCCTTCAACTTTGTCCGTATGTATTTGTCGTAGCTCGCCGTACTTTTTTATTCCTATGTAATTTCCGCTTTATTAAAATGAAGTTAACTTATTCTAAATACTTTTTTTTTTATAAGTAAGATCCATAAATATTACTATGTAGAATTCAAATAAAGTTATGAATATGACTTTTTAAAACGTTTCAAATTCAAAATGGAAAGTTGAATTACTTAATGGGACGTTATATAAACATTCTGGCATCGTAGGAAAGCAATTCCAAGCACAGTCGCCATTATATCAAGTTACCACAAACTATCAATTTCTCCAAATGATTTGTAACCATACAATTTTGAGTTCAAAATCAAATAGGAGACAGTTTAAACATCGACATAATTCACGATTACACAAAAGTGTAGTAAAAATTATATTTTGTCTAATGAGATAATGAGTCATTTCCTGCACCGAATCAGGCGGGAGGAAACGCCCGGGTGCTATCATTGCTAGGATCGACCGGAGGACACGGAGGAGCACACTGTGGAGGTGTGCCCCCTTGGGCGGACCACCGCCGTGTCTTCGAAGCGGCGATCGGCGGCGGCGATCGGCGGCGGCGACCTCTCGCTTCCGGCCCTGGTTCAATCCATGGTCCGGAGCGAGACGGAATGGAACGCCATCATCTCCTTCGCGAAGGAGGTGGCGGAACGTGAGAGGAAGAGAACCTCACGTCCCGGCCGCCGCGGGGCTATGGACGGTGAGCTATGGGCTAGCTCGCCGGCCGTCCGTCTCATGACGACAGGCCGTGTCGACGGCGCGTTCGTGTTCCATGCGGGCCTCAAAGAGATGTCAGCAGAAAGGAAGGGGTCCACAAGGGCCGATGTCTGCCGGGGCTGCGGGACTGTTGGAAAGAGATACCGTGGCCCCGGAACACAAAGGGCGATGAAGGAACATGGATGGGTTTTAGTCAGTAAAAGTCTGACACTACCTCCTGCTCCGCCCAGAGCGGGAGGAGTCATTTGATGATTTCCCATCCGAAAAAAAAAAAAAGATAATGAGTCATACACTAGACAGTGTGTGCATAGATTAAATTAGACTATCTGTCTTTAGTTTTATTGTATTAACAAAAATGATTTATTAAGTATGGATTATGAGTTAAGATAATATTTATCTTATCAGACTTATATCTTACTATAAATACCTCCGCTTTACATAGCGAAAGTATTTTGTGGATCGATCGAAAAAGTGAAAAAGAAAAGGTATTACTCTTACTTTTTACTCTTTAAATTACATTATTATATAAGTGGACCGAACGAATAATAAATCATATTTATATATGTTCTTCGTTATCTAAGTTATTTTATGTTATTAACAATAACAACTCGATAATAAGTTCTAAGTTACGTAATATAATTCATTTCTTTGATTCCGCTTACAGAATGCTTAGACATATTTTCAAACAATAAAAGGAATAGCTACTAAGATTTAAGTTCGACATGGCCTATTTATGTTTGTGTTCATGGGTTCCTAAAGTTTTTAATGAAACAAATCTATACTTCTTCTATACTAATATTATAAAGAGGATAGATTTGTGTTTTTGTATGTAACGAATAAACTTAAAAACTACTGGACCGATTTGAAGAATTCTTCCAGCGTTGGGAAGCTACAATATCCCCGGCTGACATAGGCTACTTTTTATCCCTGTATTCCCACGGGAACGGGAACTACGCGGGTGAAACCGCGTGACGTCCGCTAGTATAAAATATACTCTTGGATGGAGATTATTTTTTTAAATGTCTAATTACTATGTTTGAAGAACAGTATGTAAGGTTCCTGTCTGGTTTCTATGCATACGATAATTGATAACTCAAATATCGTGATGTACGGACGCCAGAACATCAAGCAACTACAATCTGTCAAATGTCTTTAATAGATTTTCAACTTTATCGCTAAAGTATTAGGTTCAAGGTTGAT
This sequence comes from Xestia rhomboidea, assembly GCA_963853795.1. Taxonomy (NCBI): domain Eukaryota; kingdom Metazoa; phylum Arthropoda; class Insecta; order Lepidoptera; family Noctuidae; genus Xestia; species Xestia rhomboidea. The sequence continues at coordinate 9,935,120 of OY970774.1, forward strand.
TGGTACATTTAGACAGTTTCGGGTTGCTTGATGTCTGTATGCAACGTCAGCTTAGTTCGTATGTGGTGGTGTAGATGTCGCCACTCGTGTCATATTCGTGACAAGTTTAAAAAAAAAAAAAAAGTTTTTACAGATGAGGTGTCTACTTCTGGTCATGACGCTCGTAGCACTATCGACTGGCTTTGAGGCAGCGCAAGAGTTTCACCAGATAGAGAAAGGGGTGCACGTTTTACGCCCTGAAGGGGGTGAAGAATCCGGGATTGTGATATATCCACAAGGGAGTGAAAGACCACCAGTCTTTACAATTCGACCAGAAGAGGGTAATGAATGGCCAGTCATTACGTTACGACCACAGGGGGGTGATAGGCCAATCTTTACTGAACGACCAGAAGCGGGCGGAGATTCCGTGGTGACCTTAATGCAAGCTCAGGGTAAAGAGATCACTCGTAGCAACAATATCAGCATGGGAACCATAGGATTGTGGGATTTCTTGCTAGCTCAGTAAGTAACATTAAAAAATCTGTTAATCAGTTGTATTCATGTTAGCTGCGCAGTTCATTTGTTTCAGAGCCACTCATTCGTCGTGCGTAGTAGCCAACCGATTGAACAATAAATTGATCAAATATTTATTTTTATTTGTCCAATTTAGATAATTATCGATAACGAAACTTCAAAAATATGTACTTACAAAAGAAGAAAAGCATTCAAGTGCTGGAGCGGCTGCTGCCGGTGCCGAAAACCTCAAACGGCGCAAATACAATAACCTTATTGGTAGCTATGTGTTTGACCCGTTTGGGGTTGAAACACTAGGGCTAGGGGGTCCGAGTGCCCACCTAGTCTTTCGGGACATCGACAAGCGATTGGTCGACTCTTCACGTGATCTTGGGTCACGTGAAGAGTCGACCAACTGCTTGTCAGCTCTCTGGCTGGCTTATTTTTTGGACAAAAAATCAGCATTGCCATCCAACGTGGTAATGCTGTCAGCATTCTGGGCACTATGCCTGTTGACAGCATCATCATTATCATCTGTTCAGCCGAAAGACATCCACTGCTGGACATGGGCCTCTCCCAAGTGTCCGACTCGCATCCAGCGGATTCCCGCAATCTTCATCAGGTCATCGGTCCTCCTAGTGGGAGGCCTTCCAACGCAACGTCTTCCGGTTCGCGGTCGCCACTCCAGAACTTTTCGACTGTTGACAGCAATGTGGATGAATTTTTTGACGCTCTTTATTTATTTCTTCTTTTCTATTAATCAAATTGAATGATTCCAACACTTATTTTTCATTTCAGCTACACACCCAGGGTACAACCTGTAGCGAACCAGGTTGTAATTCAAGATGTTAATTTCCGCGGGATTGCGCTCATCCGGATAAGTTTTATCCGCGCGATCCAGACGTCTGGTCCGCTGGCTACCGCGAGAGTCATAGCGGGAGGACTAGGGATGAACTTTGTGACTATTAGGTTAACATCAGCCAGAGGCAGTGGTTTCCAATACTCCATCGATATTTGGGGACAATGAAATATTTTTAACAAATAAAGTCCTTAATGAAAATGTTTTTTTTTTTTTTTTTAATTACCTTCTTTATCTATACATACATTATTACAATTAAGGCCAATTTCACCACCTACGGTTAAATTCCCGTTAACTTTCTTGGCAGATAATTTCATACAAATTCTGTTCCATTTTTGAATTTATTCAGTAAGTTATTCGGTCATAGTTTTGTGGTAATTAAATAAGCTTGAGAATGAAAAGTTTTTCATAAAACAAGCCTCATACATTTTAACAAAGTTTTTTATAGAAGGTTGTATTTCAAAAACGAGATTGTTCGTCATTCTGCAATATAAATTCCTAAATTCATAACAAAATCAATATTTGTTTGAATTATTTTTATCGTTTTCTGTTACTAGTTTTGCATCCATGGTTTATATTTTAGTCTCTGATCGGCGATACTTCAATGCATCGAAGTACAATCAGTCAGTATTAATCAGCGTTGCATTTTCAGTAATAATAGCAGGAAGTAGTAAAGTCAAAGAAAGCACTTATTTCTTTAGCAATATCTAGGAAGTTAAACAAAACACTATTGCTAAGTTAATAAGAGAAGGAACACCAAAGTGTATCTTAAAAATACATTCATACATCCAACAAGGGTGAATATTATTAATTTAAATCGGTCCGTACCAATTATTCGAAGTAAACCGTACGTATGGAGAGGACATAGCTACGAGCTACGCCGTAGCTAGCCTCGTAGCGCTACGAGATTCGCGTTGCTACAAAGGATAATATGCATTGCACGTAGAGGTTTTTGCTACACAGGGATGCCTCTGTAGCGTGCCCAGCATGCACTAAACCATCCCGTCTATATTTTCATACGCAATCTTAATAATCGAGTCTGCGCTGTTCAACATTTTTGGCAGGCGTTCGTTCAGTACGGTTTTTCAAACACAGCAACCCGCTCCTTCACAGGGCACGTCAAAATATAAAGATTTTTCTGAATTTTATCCTAAATTTAGGTTTCCAGACTAAATGCTTTAAATGATGGTAAAAACCACTCTATCATTATATAAGAGCACACATAGGCAGACACGAAATCGATTTTAATTTATAATACGAATGAATATTACATACGAACATCTTATTGATAGCTTTAAATATAGCAGTGTTGCAACAAATACTAGATCTCAGAAAGCAATGGATTTTTATTTGTCATAACAATCCACATTTACGTAGTGCAATTTATAACAATATCCTTTAAGTTGCACTATAAAAAGCTCTGAATCTCATGCTTCGTCTTGCAATAAACTTTAAATTGTTGCAGCCAACGCTGGCAGCAGGCCAAGCGCTGACAAATCACACACCTTTATGGAAACACCAGATGGTTTATAACACGTGGTGTAATTTTATTTAGCAGCAATGTAGTCTGGTTTCGTGCCCGTTTGATGGCAATAGGCTCGCTTCCTATTACATGGGACTTAAACATAACTGGTGAAATGTGGGTGTTCTATTAGGTACCTCTACCTAACCCTTCGAATTACGGGCCTGGTTTTATGTTATGTTTCGGGTTAAAACGGTAAAATATTTTTACTTCTCGCATCAGAATTTCCTGAGATTCCTAGAAGCCGATTGATAGATGGCGTTTCTGCTTTAATATTTTCGTCAGGCGATAAAAAGAGTGTCTCCTCAATATTTCAGCCGTTACGACATTAGTTGTCTTTCGGCATTGTTTTTGAAAATCAATGAATATTGACAAAAGATAAAACGCATCAAAACTCGGGAGTGGGGGCTTGTGACGTCAGAACTAGCTAAAAATTATACCTAGGCGTGACGTATTGACAATTTTAAAAGCGTCATATCTTCGTCAATTTTGGTTTACGTAACAAAAGAAAAAACACGGGTCAAATATTTTTTGATAATCTATATGACGGACTAATTAGATTTTTTTTGTCGTCTCGCCTATTCTGCACATCAGACTTAGAATTATTTTTGAGGGTGAAAAATCACGTTTTACGGTAGCGCTCATTGTAACACATTCAAAGCATTGTGGATGCATTGAATAGTAGCTGTACCTGGATGAAGCTGGCACAACAAAAGAGAGATAAATTCACGCTGTGATGATGAACGTAGCTCTCTGGGTTTCAACCCGCGACCTACATGTTGTCAGTCAAAATTGCTCTCTAGCTAGAGGAAGAGCTGAACAAAAACCAAACTTCTACGTCACTTTGTTTATCTTTATTTTCACTTTTCCAAAGATAAATGATCGGAAAAGATAACTACCGGAACCTTTAGACTTTTTTCATAGGTTAAGAGAAAAAAAAAAAAAAAAGATAAAGAAAAGAAAAAAAAGAAAAAGAAAGAAAGATTAAAGATTAGTTAATCCACCCTCTGTCTCTAAAGCCATGTTATCAAACGGAAATTGCACTACACAAAATCTCGAATAATAAAGTGATAATGGTTTATTTTGCCCAAAATAACTGATATCAGATAAGTTGTAGGTAATTTTATTATGTTCGGAAATTATAGTAGTGACTAATATTTGTATTCTCATTTATGATTTTTTATTGTTTGTAATACCTAAAGGGTAAAGCATCTCCAACTTACTGATGCTTGCTTACACACTTAACACACATGTTATGATACAACGCGATCGACGATCTAAGGAGTTCAATATAAAAACATAAACTTTTCTTTGGTTTAGCTCGTTAACTTTTAAAAGTGTTACCAAGTATTTAAATTTAGGTACTTAGACCTTTTAGGATTTTGAGTTAATTTGGTACAAATAAGATCCATAAAGTATTTATTATATTTAATTATGTCTCAACATAAATTGTAAACCGTAACCCATGGGAAGTTGCAAGGTAACCCCAACACAAGTATCCTTATAACTTAAAGGGGCTGCCTCTATTTTGTGCTGCAGAACAATTGTATGAGAAACAATAAAACTTTTTATTTTTATGTTATTTTTTATTCTCATCGCAGATTTAATTGCTTAATATTCAAAAAAGTGTCAAGTAATTATTTATTTACAAAATGAAATCCTCTGAGTTCTGTTTAAGGAAAATGTTGATTTAAATACAAAGTGATAACGTTGTGTGATAAAAAAACGACAAGGCTTTATTAGTTGATATGACAATTAAATCGGATGATTTTCATGATTCACTCTAGATTAAAGTAGATCGTGTATTACTGAATGAAATAATCTATTCTAATCAGATAAAATGTAGTAGCGATCAATTACTTAATTTTTTTATTGTGTAACATCCGTTTGGTCATATTCCCGGCGTTATCAGTAATGTTTTGTATAGGGGAATCGATTCGGTCACGCGGTGATATTATATCACGGTGTATTATGAAGTGCCTAACAATGCGTACATAAAGAATAATGCTACCCATTAGTAACGAGATGTAACCACAAATTCAGGTTGTGTTCAAAATCAATGTATTCATTTCAGGTGGGCCAGTTTGAACTGTCGAAAAAAACACAACATTCAAATGTAGCTACAGTCCCAGTCACAAATTCGGAAACGTGCCCAGAAGACTGGCAGCATTGCCACGTTGAATGGCAATGCTAATTCTTTGGCCAAAGAAAGAGCCAGCCCTCTGGTCACGTGAAGTGTCGACCAATCGGTGAGAGATTTCCTTAAAAAGAAGACGCGTACTCGGACCCCATGACCATGTTACAAAACGTTGGTTACCTCTTTCATGTTGAGATAGTACATTATGTGACAACGATGCAGCAAGATGTGCACGTTAAAAGTGTCCATAGTAAAGATAAGTCTGTTGTTAGTGTTACTTTTGGAATTCCGAATTTGCAATTTTCCATGATTCACAGTTTGCGTCAAAGTTGGTGGTAATATCTAAAAGAATATTAAAACCATCCACATGTTTGAATTCATGTTCGAGAATTACGTTACGAAAAGCCCGGTAAAGATCAGCTATGGTTCTCGATACAATAAAGTTAAATTGCAAACTGTGGCAGCCAACGCTGGCAGCAGGCCAAGGAGTGACCAATCATACACCTTTGTAGAGAAAGGGGCCACTGATATGATTTGAAAAGTGAGTTCAGCATAAGTGGCAGCCACTGTGTTAAAGACTACCAATAGCTTTACATTTGAAATGAGCCCCCACATAAGCGGTCACGATTTATGAGTGATGTTTTGTCCGCCAGCGTTCAAACTACACTGGCCTGCAATAGTAGATTGTATCATAAGGGAGCAAAATTATATTTTTACGGCGAGGGCCCTCTTTTGAATCCAGAGTGAAGTGAGGGATTCTAGAGTAGAATCCCGAGCTTCGCGAGGGATTCTTTAGTAGAATCCTGAATGTAGCGAGGGATTCAAAGTACGTCGCCCGAGCCAAAAATATATTTGCGCCCGTGTATATACACTCTACTTTTCATCACCCACTATGAGAAAATAAATGGCGCCTCATATTTTATTCACTGTCACTTGAAGAACTAATTTTTCAAAACAAAACCATGAATTTCTAACAATCCGTGAAAATTGACGAAAACGCGGGCTGTAGTTCGCGCGTTTTTAATTTGATTTCTTTTTTTTATTATTCAGCCGGCGGTGGCGAGACTATAGGCCGTCGTACCAGCCAGTCTTTATTCAAACAATATTTGCGTTAGATTTCTTTGGCGCTGAACAATAAGATGTTCCAAATTCAATAAGTGCGCGTAATAGTACATTATGATATAAGTGCGGTAAGTTGAAAATTACAGCCGAGGCGATATTGCTTGCCCGAGCCGCAGGCGAGGGCGATAAAAAAGCAAAGGCTGTAATTATCAAAGCGCACGTATGTCATACGACGTTTTATAACATATTTGCGAGGAAATAAATAAAACAAATAAAAACAATACAGCGAAAAGAAAAAGCGCGCGGAATAATTTTTACTTGTTCACAAATTCGCGAGGCGCGCGCATCAGCGTTTTTTTTAAGGCAAAGACACAAAAAACAGCCAGTATTACTAATAAAGTAAATTAATATTTTTGTGTTTTTTTTTTTACAGATAAATGGTTGTAATTTATTGTGAAAATTAATTAAATTAAAGAATTAAATGTTTATTTATTATATTTCATCTCCCAAAGTTAATTTTATTCATAAAATGTTGACCACTTTTCTGACATAAAAACTCTTTGCTAAGATTTTAAAAAGTATAAACCGTGCATTTAGGAGAGGGCTAGGCATCAACGTCAATGGCGAGTACATCACTCACCTTCGGTTTGCCGACGATATAGTGGTCATGGCTGAGACCATGGAGGACTTCAGGACGATGCTCGATGACCTCAGTAGAGCTTCCGGAAGAGGGGGTCTTAAAATGAACATCCTGGACAAAACCAAGGTCATGTTGAATGCCCATGTCACACCCACTCCTATCAAAATCGGAGACTCTATACTCGAAGTTGTAGACTGTACCTGGGACAAACGGTCCAGTTAGGTAGGTCTAACTTCGAGAAAGAGGTCAATCGTCGAATCCGACTCGGCTGGGCAGCGTTCGGGAAGTTGCGCGGTATCTTCTCGTCCAACTTACCGCAGTGTCTCAAGACGAAAGTCTATGACCAGTGTGTGTTGCCAGTGATTACATACGGGACCGAAACGTGGTCGCTCACAATGGGCCTCATCAGAAGGCTTAAAGTCACCCAAAGGGCAATGGAGAGGGCTATGCTCGGAGTATCCTTGCGCGATCGAATCAGAAATGAAGACATCCGCAAGAGAACCAAGGTTACCGACGTAGCCCGAAGAATTGCCAAACTTAAGTGGCAGTGGGCAGGTCACAATGCTCGCAGAACGGATGGCCGATCGGGCCGAAAAGTTCTGGAGTGGCGACCGCAAACCGGAAGACGTTGCGTTGGAAGACCTCCCACTAGGTGGACCGATGACCTGGTGAAGGTTGCGGGAGTCCGCTGGATGCGAGTCGCATGGGACCGGTCAATGTGGCGACACTTGGGGGAGGCCTATGTCCAGCAGTGGACGTCTTTCGGCTGAAATGATGAATGATGATGAAACCGTGCATTTTACTTTACAGCACAAGTGCGTAACGAGATACATTACGATATTGAAATTGGTGAAATAAGAGACCCTTTACGAGCAAATGTGTTATAAAAGATTATTGCAGCACACTTATAACTAGGATTAAAAACTCATTACTGCCCACTAAAAGTTTCTTATAGAAAACACCACCTTTGGGTGCACTTAAAGGCGAACCAAGTCGTCCTTTTCGAATAGATGGGATGAAAAAATAAGTATCACACTTTTAAAATTGCAATAACTTTTTAAGTACACAAGATATACTTTCGAAACAAAAAGGACTCGAAAAATAGTTTAATTTTGTCTATAGTTTCAAATGAAAGCTGATAAAAATTGCTTTATAACGTTTTTTTTTATTTTAAATCTCTAACTTGTATAGTTTAGGAAAAATTGAAATTTTAAAAGTGTCGTACTTATTTTAGCAGGTCTGTTTATTTGGTTAACCCATTTCCATTTCAGTCTAATACCTGCAGTCGTTTCTCGTGTTCGGAATCAGTGCAGTATCAAACTAGTAATACAGTCCATGCATCAAAATATCTTTTATCAATTTTCGGTACACTCTAACTGAAACGTAAATAAACGATGACGTGACATGTCATTCATTTGCAAGTATAATCATTTTCCTTATCTTTTAGTTTTCCTACAAAAGACAATGATATTGACACCTTTATTATTGAGATCAACATTTCTATGAAACAGCTTCATTTCGTGAGACAATGATAGTATAATCTTATCAATATATTGGTATCTGTATACTTATATATATTATCTCATTTAGAATCTATCTTATTGACGTACTGCACTGTAAGAAGACAGCATCTGTGTTATTTACTGAAACCAAAACTGTAAATGTAAGTACTTTGTAACTGTGTTTTTTTCCTTAGTTTTGTCGACTGATAGCTATAATATAAGGCCTAACAAAATACTTTCGTGATAAGAAAGAAAAAAAAAAATCTACATTTTCAACACGGTTTAAGATCCTTAGTAAATACTTATATTTTGGCCGCCATTTTGGATGTTAATGACACAGCGGTATTTTAAATGATTAAAGTATTAAAAAAGTCTTAGGTATTAGAAAAATATAGTGTAAAAAAAAAACTATTTATTTCAACATGCATTAATGAAATTAGTTCATTAAAATAATGCTCAATCTTTATGAGATACTAGCTGACCCGCGCAACTTCGTCTGCGGTATATAAGAGAGACAGGAATTTAATTAAGTAACCACGTTTCCGAACAAATGATGCTTGAATTTATTTAAGTAACCACGTTTCCGAACAAACAATGCTCTTTCAATAGTCTATGGCTGTGAATGACATTGACATTCGTTACGCGCGTTTTTTTAAATATGCAAAATTAAATGTATATTTTTCAATATTTCTGAGAGATTTTCTTAATATTTTTTTCCGTAAGAACCTTCTCCTAATAATAACAAATACAACAAAAAAAGAATTAGTGAAATCGGTCCAGCCATTCACGCGTGATGCCGTGACCAAGGAAAACGGGTTTCATTTTTATATATATAGAAGATTATGTGTGTGTGTGTGTGTGTGTGTGTGAGTGTATAGTATACCACTGAAACACTCTTCAAATGCAAACGAGCTACCTTCTACATTGGTAATAACGTGACATTTCAGATGAAGGCTTGTCTGTTCCTTCTCGCTGTGCTCGCAGTACTCGTCGCCTGCAATGACGCGGCTGCATTACGGCAGAATGCCGCCTTCAGGGCCAACATGTACCAGGGGTCTGTCAGGCCAGGAGATAGACTACTTCACAGGTTAGTACCAGCTTAAGTTAAAGTAAGTCTTCATCTTTAATTAAGGTGTTTAAAGAATAGGAACTTGAGTTAAGATGTATTGAAGAATGTAATTAAGAGAATGCAATGAACAAATGCAATGCTATGCAATGAATTGCAATGAAGAGTATTCTTTCTTCCTGCATCTTTCTTTTGGATAACTTTTAATAGAAAGCAGATATTTATTGAAAAAAAAAAAAAAAAAAAAAACGTTTATTCGTGGTAACATCGTATTACAAAAATATTACTTCTGCGAAACTGTAAAGCAGTTTGTTGGCAGATGTAGCTCCCATATAAAACATTCTACTTTTATGTTGCTACTATTACTTGACTACATACACACACACACTACGTTTCTACTTGCTTTTTGAGACATCAACATTATGAGATTCCTATTAAAAATATAAAATACTTTCTCTATGGTTCTGCCCTCCTGGTAGTTGGTAGATAAATAAAAAATAAAAAACCAATAAATCCGTTGTCAAATTATGCAATGACTTGTTACCCGTGGTCCCGGTGGGATATGTTATGCTGTTATTATTGATTTGTATATTCTATCGATATATTCAGAAGTCCAGGAAACAATCCCTAATGCCATGGAACCACGGGTAATTAAAATTACCCATGTACCCGGTAATTGGTCGACCCACCGGGACCACGGGTAACGACGACGGGTGTCCTCGAATGTATTCACTCATGTGGTCCTAGCCTTAAATTCATTATCATAATCAAAATTATCAATAGATAGTATGAGACACGTAGGACGTAAAAACTAAGTTTTATCATACGTAGGTTATATCGTCTGCTTACCAGCTCATACATTAAGCAAAGTTCAACAACCACTATAGCCAGTAAACTATTTTCAGTTATTTTCTAATACTTTCCTGTTAAAATGAAATTGATTATAAAAACAATACACAACATGCCATTTGCACAAAATAATGCAAGTATCTGTGTGTCTAAGTCATCCGATTGGTAAAAAAAAAAATATATTTTAGACCTGCTAGGTCACACAGCGTACTTGAATATTATATTTGTACAAGTTACATAATATACTTGTATGTTGTTGGCTTACTTTTGGTAATGAGTCACACTATTATTGTGATAAGCAATTAAGATATGCATCTGAGGACTTAGCGGGTTTATTGACCGATGCCCTAAGACATAATCTTTGTCTTTTGGACTTTGTGATAATAATTCACTAGTCTAATCACTAATCACAAAAGCTGATAAAATTAAGGGATATTTCCTACATGTCTAGATTCGAATTGATTGCAAGTTTTTCCTTGGTATTTATGCTTATTAACTGAGTTATCTTGCGATTTATTTAGATATTTGTTTCGGGTTTACCCAGCAAGTTAGGTGGTTGACTTACTCAAATGTGTACTGAAGTGGGTCTAGACAAAACGACAATTACCGAACTTATGTCAATCTGTTGATATTTCAACAGATTGACAAGTTTGGTAACTTAGGTTGCGCCGTTCAAAATCGCGAAATATTGAAAATTTTCCGGTTCGGTAGGACTCACCTAGAGCTGAGGTCAGAAGACGAGTCTATTTAAAAAAAAATGTGTAACATCCTTCAAGAAATAAAATAATTGTTTTTATTTTTTTCAGTAACTACTACTACAAAACACCAATTATGAACTTAGTGCAGTACCAGGACATCACGTACCGAGGAGCCTACAACTCGCGTATCTCGTACATTGCAGCGAACGAGGTCGGAGCGACCCAGTGGGGTATGCCCTCCCTCTTACAAGGGGGCGTCGGCTGGAACAACGCCACCATCAGGCTCACATCCGCCAGGGGATACGGCTACTACTACTATGTCGAAATCTGGGGCTATTAATTTCTAGATGAATGAACAACTGTAAAGATTTATTTATTTCATTTAGTACATCATACGCCATTAGTACTAAATTAAGTTAAGTAATCCTTTTACTCGGTCTTCTCACAGAACCACACACATTCTAATATATTATCGCCTTCCATTCATCAGCAAACAAGTCAAATGCAGGGTTGTTTTTTTACGAGCGCGTTGAGCATCGTAAGCATACGTGGTATAGGGGAAGTGGATCGGGCTACAGTGCGACAGAATGGGACATTAATACGCTAGCTGCGGCAAAAAATCACTAACTTTCATCTGGTGCGGTCGGAATGCGCCTTTTTTTCGGATGGGAAATCATCAAATGACTCCTCCCGCTCTGCTCGGAGCGGGAGGGAGTGTTAGACTTTTACTGACTAAAACCCATCCATGTTCCTTCTTCGCCCTTTGTGTTCCGGGGCCACGGTATCTCTTTCGAACAGACCCGCAGCCCCGGTGTCGGAATGCGCCTCCATCAACCTTTTCGACAGTGCGTATCACTACTTTTTGACCTGATACCACTAGGATAGATTAAAGCGCCATAACTTTAATTTTTATAATCGTGCAGCACCACCGAAAAAAATATATTTTTCACCATGCGCAGCAGTGGTAAGCACCGTATCGAGCCGATTTTGTGTGATCCACAATAAAGGTGCTAAACAATGTATGCTTTCTAGAGCAAATAATTAACACAGCTCAGCACGTGAATCCGAGGCAGCTAAAGCTGAAAGGATAACTGTTTCGCTGAACTGTTTTTTTTAGGACAGGACTTTATAATATTTGCATCTGGGGGTTTTTTAAAGAAACTCCTCAGAGAGTGGTATTATAAGAAATTGAATACAAAAGAAAATGTTAGATTAGATTAAGAAAAAAATGAGAAATGTGATTTTAAAAATTCTGATTACATTATTTAATTTATTTCCGTATCTTTGTGTTGCTATCCCAAATGATGTTGAGACAGTGCCCTTTTTCATTCGAATCTAAGTTCCTGAAAACTACAGAACACCACAACAATGCTATGATGAATTCAAGTTTATAAGAGCAAGTGCGTGATACACACGAACACTTTACATTTCAAGTACAGATTGCATATTTACATTTTTGTAAACAAGTGATAACAAGATTCCCCTTTGTTAAGTAGCTCTTAAGGAGCTAATTTTGAACATTACTCTTGGTATGAACCAGTTTATCATTAAATTGATAACAACGAAATATTTCCTGACTGATTGCAAATCAACAAGAAATTCCTTGAAAAACGAAACAAAGCGGTATTCTATCTAAAGTGGACTGAAATGTTGTGTGGTAATCGATGGGCTTGGTATGAGCATGTGGTAAGTAGGTGACGACCCTAGTGTCGCCACATCTTCACGCTTCCAGCGTATTTCGCGATCTTGACCACATCAGAAGAACCAATGTCCACTTCGTCCAGCAGCGGACATCTTTAGGCTGAAATGATGATGAAGAAGAAAATGTACCGACGTAGACAAGTCATTATCAGTACTGGACAATGGTCCGGTGTTTTGAGTGGACACTGCAAATCTGCAAAGGTAGGCCGCAGGCCTCGAGCTAGTTGAAGCAACGAATTTCGCGTGGTAATAGTTGGATTAGAGTTGTCAAGAATAGAGATGAATGGCGTGCGGCTATGAAGGTTTTTGTTCAGCATTGGGCTGCTTTAGACTATTGATGATCATGATATAACTAGTATTAGAACAACCTATACCAGTGGCAATAGGGAATATGCATTTAATTTTTTTTTCACTTAAATCAATAAAATACATTGTGTTCAACCCAAGTTCAACTATTGCTTGTCGCTCAAAAATAATATTAAACTCCTGCAATTTTTAATGACAGTTCAAACGATTTGTTAGCTTAAGGACAGATTCTCTTCACGCCAGATTCGCGTTAGGACAGATTCGCATTAGGACAGATTCGCTTAAAGACAGAATATGTACAGACCGCAACATAAAGTTCCTTTGTTCGCATATGGTTATGGACAGATTCGCTTTACGCCAGATTATTACACATAATCTGCGAACTGCCACGGAAGGGGTTTGAATCCATAATACATGCTCTGCCTAGTTTGAGACTAGATAATTGGTATTTAAAGTGTCTGACATATTTATTTATAATTTTAATATGGATTACTGGTTAGGTATAATATTTCCTGTTTCCAATAATTTCTTGTAAATTGATATACAAACTCCCAACATTCAACTAATTACTGGTTGCTTATTACATAAATGACAAATGTCAAATCCTGACACGGTTTCAATGGTTTTGTTTAATCTCAGTTTATTTAGCAAAATTATTTTTGGTGAGCAATAAGTTTCTTTAAAACCATGGAGAGAGCTGAAACAAGCAGCGAAGTGTCGGACGTGAAATTTATAACCAGTAAAAAAGGAGGTAAAGTATCACTTCATGGTGGGCACAGATACAATTTTGTGCAGAATAATCTATCAGGAGCTTCGAATTGGCGATGCTATAACAGGAAAATTTGTACCACGTCGATAACAATTGACAAAAATTACAAAATAGTAAAGGAAGCCAATCACGCATGTTCGACTAATATGGCCCGTAATTTAATTGACGGAATGATGGATGGTTTAAAAGAAGAGGTATGCAATAATCTCGAAGCCATTCCAAAACTATTTGAGGACTATGTCGTCCCCGTAGCGCGAAAAGTCACTAAGTCCGAAAATCTCCAAAATGAGTTAGCTACGTCATTAAAATCACATTTTTTCTCTCTAAATATCTGTCAAACCGTCATGTTTCTAGCTGCCCTCGTTTTTGAATTACGTAATGTGAAAAGTAAGCAAGTCTAACCTTTGGACCCCATAGCGTTATGGAAGAATTAACTAATTTAGTTAATTATTTTATATTTATTTTAATTGTACAAAATACGAAAATAAAACGACTTAATTACTTTTTCGTTTGAATTGTTAATGCATGCAAACGCCTTTAGGTATCGTAAACATCACTAAAATGATTTAGTGAGTTTTTAACATTAATAGTTTGCTAAAACACACGAAAGCGAAAATTAACTAACTCGACATAGTGATTTCTCACTTTTATATTTAAATTATTAGTACAATACTCCTAAAGTGAAAAGTCATCATCTCGTTTTATTTTTCGTTTTAACACTTTCGTTCTGAGAGCAAAATCACTAACTCCGGTCGAAAATTCACTAATTCGCAACTAAGCCAATGATTTGATAGAAAACAATTAATTTTGTTCCTTTTCTTAATTATTAGAAGTTTTTCACGTATTATTGCACTTATACTATAAAGTTTATTTTATAATCTTTAAAATGAAGCTAAAACTACAAAGATATGTAATGACAAACCAAAGTTGTGATTTTTTATATTTTTTAAAACTTAAACTCTCGATATCTCAAAACTAGGTTTTTCGAGTTAATGACTTTTCGCGCTACGGGGACGATGTACATAATCACTCTAATGAGTTAAACAATTGTGAAATTGAATTTTCGGGAAAAAAAGATACGTTGTACAGGGCTCGTCGTAAATATCTTGGTATGGAGAAAACTACTTTTCAAAATGTCAAAGATGTGCGGTTGCCTGCAAAATTAGTGGAAAATTTCTTTTTATTTGATGAAGGTGAAGAGGAAAAAAATTCCCCTTTAGCCAAACAAAATTTAAAAATTCATACAAGATACTATGGCGATGGTACATTTAAAGCGACGCCGAAACCATTTTACCAAATTTATTCGTTGCATGTCAATACAACAACAAATGAACGAGAGTTTGTTAATTTTGTGCCATTAATTTACTGTTTGTTACCAAACAAGTCTCAACAAACATACGAAAGAATGTTTAGAACCTTAAAAAACTATTTTTCACTGGACATTGTTGAATTTAAGTGTGATTTTGAAATGGCAACAATTAATGCCATTAAGAATATTTATCCAAATGTCCAAATAAAGGGCTGTTTTTACCATTATTTAAGTGCAATATGGAAAATGAGTAAGAAAATTGGCCTGGATAAAACAAATGAGGGCAAAAATATAACAAGGATGTTTACTCAATTAGCACTGCTACCTCCAAATTTAATACCCGGGGCTTACTTATCTTTACTAGAAGCTGGCCCTGCTACAGAGGAATTTGTTAAATTTCAAAACTATTTTTCGACCCAGTGGCTAAACAAAATTACTTGTGAACTATTTTCTTGTTACGGCGAAAAGATAAGAACAACGAATGGGGTGGAGGGATATCATCGAAGACTGAATTCAAAAATACCGCCCAAACCAGCCTTATATTATTTTCTTCAGTTGCTAAAAAAAGAACGGAAATACAACAAAGAAAATTAAGTTTAAGTCTTAACAGTCAAGGGAAAAGAAGAAGGCTAGAAGACTTAAAAAAGGATAAAAAGATTGATAACATTGTCAACAATGCGTTACAAGGACAAATTTCTACTTTAGAATGTTTAAAACAATTAGCGAATTTGTTTAATATATAAAAAATTATAATGAAAAATTAGTACAGGGAATTTATTTTTGGTTAATAAGGATGGCTGTAAGGTTTTTTTTTTGTTTTCTCTCTTGTTTCGGTTTATTGAATAAAAAATTATGTCTAAGGTTTTTTGTTTTCTCTTATGTTTCGGTTTAATGAATAAAATTATTTTCATCCGACTGTACTTCTGTCTTTAAGCGAATCTGTCCTAATGCGAATCTGTCCTAATGCGAATCTGTCGTAACGCGAATCTGGCGTAAAGAGAATCTGTCCTTAAGCTAACAAATCGTTCAAACGTACGTGACTGTCGCGGCCATGATGTGACGTCATTTACCTCAATCTGCCTTGTATAGTAATTTTACTAATTGTATGAGCTTTATTAATGCAAAAATTGCGATAACGATAAATTATAATAAAATCTTTGTGAAAATTAACTACTTTTCAAATAAAAGTATTTTTTCGACACATAGACTTTGACGTCACTACCGGCGTTATCGAGGACGACGCGTTTTGAGAGTGCGTTTCGTTTCACCAAAAACATGCTACATAAAACAATACATTGTAAAATAAGTGATGTTTTAGAAACTTAAACAAGTGTACCACAATGTTTTTATGCGCCAATACAAGGCATTTTTAATAAATTAAAAGAGTTTTGTATTTCTTGCATATTCCCTGTTGCTTTACAGCGTTGCGTATTTCGACAGTGTCTTCCAACAGGATTGTCAAGCTCATCATCATCGGTCCAGCCTTTTCCCAACTATGTTGGGGTCGGCTTCCAGTGTAACCAGATGCAGCTGTATACCAGTATTTTACATAGAGCGACTGCCTATCTGACCTCCACAACCCAGTCAGTTACTGGATAATACGATACCCCTTGGAAAGACTACCTGTAACGACTGTCATAGATCTACAAATGATAGCAGAGACCAGCGGCTTAACGTGGCAAGGAGCACGGCACCCATCTACGGACCAACCTAGGCAAGTATGGCTTATAAACCCAAAGATCAACACGAGCGGCTGTTATTATATAGCCACGAGCTCATAATTTCTTGATTTAGTCGTTATTATATCTATACTAATATTATAAAGAGGAAAGATTTGTATATTTTTGTACGTAACGAATAAACTTAAAAACTACTAGATCGATTTGAAAAATTCTTTCAGCAATGGATAGCTACATTATCAGCGAGTAACATAGGCTATATTTTATTCACGTACTCTCGCGGGAACGGGAACTACGCGGGTAAAACCGCGTGACGTCCGCTAGTAATAGATATAAAAACACAGACAGAGTGGAAGGAGAAAACATGTTGTACCGATCGCAAGTAGAATGGGGCAAGGACAGGGAGATGATGATGATTACAATGTCACTTTTTATCCGACCTTCTATAAGAATAATATTAATGCAATGGTATTTATCATGTCTCAACGTAAGGAAAACTTTTTTTCACCTAAAATTCTACTAATATTATAAATGCGAAAGTTTGTGAGTATGGATGTATACAGGGTGTAAACCACCTCATTACGAAGCCGTCAGTCAACTAAGCGTTCTGTACATCAAACTAAGTAACTTTACGCAAAAGTTATCGCTGGGAAACGACTTTTTGTTTTGGGGTGAAAAATCATGTTTATTGGTAGAACTCAATGTAACGGACTCAAAACATTATGCTGATGGATAGATTGAATAGTACGGGGGTCGTGGAGGTGTTTAAAGAATCTTACATTAAAAACTTATATTTAAAAAAAAAAAGTTGGAGCTTTGACCCCCAATATCTCCGCAACTAGAAAGTTCCAGGTATGGTGTAGAACAAAAAAATGATCGCAATGATGAGTGAGGAGAACAAGTGCCTTTCGGCTTCGTCAAGAGGTTTTTTTTACCCTTTAGATATATGGATGTTTGTAACTCTTTCACGCAAAAACTACAGAACAGATTTGGCACACAGATAGTTTATAACCTAGATTAAAACAAAGGATACTTTTTATCCCGGTAGTAAGATCCCATGGAACAATTATCAAACAACACGCGGGCGAAGCCGCTGGCAGAAGCTAGTCTATATTCATCTTAAGTTAGGTAAACCAACAGAAAAAACAAAACATAATAGTGGAAAAATAATTTATTAGTTATCAGTTAACATTTTTAAACCATTTGCATGTTGAAAGAAAATTGCCAGCAGATGAAAGTCGAAATCGTCACTCGTTGGTAAAAAAAATCCATTAGTCGTAAAAGTTGTCCATCCATCGTTTAAAACCTTAACGGCCGTAGATTCGGACCAAGTAGTAGTAACCGAATCCTCTAGCTGTAGTCAGCCTAATGGTTGCGTGGTTGAAGCCGACGCCTCCTGCCCTGAGGGAGGGGACGCCCCACTGGGTGGCACCGACCTCCACCGCCTCGAGGTAGGTGATACGCACGTTGTTGGCTCCTCGGTAAGTGATGTCTTGCCACTGCGTTGCGTTCTGACGGGGTTTTTGGTAGTAGGAACTGAAATGATGTCAGGATGTTTAGTCTTTGTGGGACTTACTTAGTTTTGTTGAATATTTTTGGTGGGAGACCTCCCCTTGTATGACCAAAAGCTTGACGCGAGTTCATAATATATCGGAAAAACTACGTGCATGAATATAACGTCCCCACTGTTTCCCTCTGGGAAATAACGATTTCTAAGGCCTTAAGTATCAGTTACCCTACATGCATCTTACTAACTTGTGACAAAATACAATATTTCGATTCATAGATGTATCATCTTTAAAAGTACTCGCATGAGTTATCGTTAATTTATATGTAAGTATGTTACCAAAATATAGTTACTCGGTGAAGTCCCTTCTAGTACAAGAGTCTCAACTATTATCATTGTTAAGGGGTGCAATAAGATTTCCATCGGCGTCGAGTCGACGCTGAAGTATCTGGGACTTGTCCTCGACAGCCGGTGGAACTTCGTGGAGCATTTCCGACATTTGGCCCCCAAACTGGAGCGGACAGGGGCTGCCTTCAGGCGGCTCCTGTCCAACCTGGGGGGGCCGAACGCCTCCTGCCGGAGGCTCTACGCGGGAGTCGTGCGGTCCATGGCCCTCTACGGGGCCCCGGTGTGGGCACGTTCATTGAGGCGGCGTGCCGCCCACCACTTGAACGTGCCCCAGAAGGTGGTAGCCGTAAGGCTGGTCCGGGGGTACCGCACGATCTCCCGCGAGGCAGCAAACCTCCTTGCCGGATTGCCGCCATGGGATCTGGAGGCAATAGTCCTCGCGCGCCTACACGAGTGGCGCACGGAGGCGCTACGCCGGGGGGAAACTCCGCTGCCGCGGCAAATTGTCGCTCAGCGGACGGACTTCCGGCGGGATCTCATGGCGACATGGAGAGAGCGACTATCGCAACCCCGTGCAGGGCACGCCACAATAGTGGCGATAAGTCCCCTCTTTGAGGAGTGGCTGGAGAGACGCCACGGCGTCCTCACCTTCCGCCTGACGCAGGTTCTTCCCGGACACGGATGCTTCGGTAAGTTCCTGCACCGAATCGGGCGGGAGGAAACGCCCGGGTGTCACCATTGTGTGGATCGACCAGAGGACACGGTGGAGCACACGGTGGAGGTGTGCCCCGCTTGGGTGGAGCACCGCCGTGTCCTCGAGGTGGCGATCGGCGGCGGCGACCTCTCGCTTCCGGCCCTGGTTCGTGCCATGGTCTGGAGCGAGACGGAATGGGACGCCGTCACCTCCTTCTGCGAAGCAGTCATGCTAGCGAAGGAGGTGGCGGAACAGGACAGGGAGAGATCCTCACGTCCCGGCCGCCGCGGGAGACGCCCCGGGCGTCGGGGGCCACGTGGTGGCTTCCGGCCACCGTAGGCGCGGGCCTGTGGACGGGGATCAGCAATAAGGAAGGGGTCCGCAAGGACCGAAGCTTGCCGGGGCTGCGGGACTATTCAAAAGAGATACCGTGGCCCCGGAACACAAAGGGCGAGGAAGGAACATGGATGGGTTTTAGTCAGTAAAAGTCTGACACTCCCTCCTGCTCAGCCCAGAGCGGGAGAAGTCATTTGATGATTTCCCATCCAAAAAAAAAAAAAAAAGGGGTGCAATAAGAGTCTCTTGTTATCGTGCTACGTGCCTGCTGATTGCTTAACCTATTGCAATATTCCACGCCATTGCAATATTCTCGTACAAATCGTGCCTAATAGAGCGAAGTAGAAAACCTAGTTTTAACATAGGTACACACCTGTGAAGCAGTCTGTCTCCTGGCCTGTAAGTGCCCTGGTGCATGTTGGCCCTGGCGGCGGCATTCTTTACTGCAGCCGCGTCATTGCAGGCAACGAGTGCTGCGAGCACAGCGAGGAGGAACAGGCTAGCTTTCATCTGTAATGTCGCATTATTAACAATATTTAAATATGGCTCGGATCACGCAAAGATTTATGAACGAATTAAATAACACATTTTCTAACACATTTGTTCGTAAAGGGTCTCTTATTTCACCAAATTCAATATCGTAATGTATCTCATTACGTACTTGTGCTGTAAAGTAAAATGCACGGTTTATAGTTTTTTAAATCTTAACAAAGAGTTTTTATGTCAGAAAAGTGGTCAACATTTTATGAATAAAATTAACTTTGGGAGATGAAATATAATAAATAAACATTTAATTCTATAATTTAATTAATTTTGACAATAAACACAAAAATATTAATTTACTTTATTAGTAATACTGGCAGTTTTTTGTGTCTTTGCTTTAAAAAAAGCGCTGTTGCGCGCGCCTCGCTAATTTGTGAACAAGTAAAAATTATTCCACGCGCTTTTTCTTTTCGCTGTATTGTTTTTATTTGTTTTATTTATTTCCTCGCAAATATGTTATAAAACGTCGTATGACATACGTGCGCTTTGATAATTACAGCCTCAGCTTTTTTATCGCCTTCGCCTGCGGCTCGGGCTAGGAATATCGCATCGGCTGTAATTTTCAACTTACCGCACTTATATCATAATGTACTATTACTCAGATGTTTACATTGATTGGAAAAATATTGGGAATAATATTAAGTACTTACATTTTCAGTTATTTTAATATTTAGTCCTTTAAAAGAGACAATAGTTATCTCCTAAAAATGTAGTTGAAGTGTGGGTTAGCAACTGCAGAATGTATTATATATATAGTAAACAGATACAAGACAAGAAAATGATAAAATAGATATAATGATTATATTATCAAATTTATCAGTGGCTAATTCATTAACAAAAAGTTATCAGCCGCCGGTTCTAAAAAATAAGTCGTTATCTTATTATCTTTGCTTACTTGGAGAATCCCTTCGTAAAACCATAGAGGAAAATGCATTTTTTATACTAGCCTACATCTTGTCCCACTGCTGGGCAAATACCTCCCCTTTCTCTTCCCATACCTCTCTATGCTGTGCGATTACAGGCCATGTTAGCCCCGCAATAGAACAGATCGTTAAAAGAAAAAAAATCGGAGGAAAATGCTTGAAAAATTCTTAAACTCAAAATGAAAAATGCTTAAACATAAAAACTTAAAATGTTTGCTGGCAAATCTGTGTGGATGAAACGGAAAAGGACAAAGAGTTGTGTTAATCTCTCCGACTCTCTGACGATCTGCACGGTGTTCCTCCTGCTGCAATGACTAGAAAGCGATCAGCACAACCTCACAATTTTACAGTAACTAAGTTGTGTAATCAAAGATCACAATGACGGACAAACAAGCGCCTCCCGGCCGGATATTTACACCCTTTATAAGAGGCCGAAAAGAAAAGAGGCAAAGAAAAGAAGCAAAAAGAGGTCTAAACCCAGCAGTGGGTGAAGTTAGGCTGTGGATGATAATGATGATAGGAGGAACATCAGAGAGGACTTCAACAAAATCCTCTGTCCATCAGAGAGCATTCATTACGGTTTTCCCCACAAGACAAAAGCTTTTTTTCATGAATTTTCCTTCAGGTATCTCCTAAATAACAAGTCATATGATTGTATTAAGATATCGAGTTATTTTTATGATACGGCTGCACTTCTTAATTCGCGCTTGTTGACAATTAATATTAGTCATAGATACTATACACTTGATACTATCTTATCATATGTACCTGAGCACTATATATAATATTTACCGAGAAAGGTAAATCATATTTACAAGTAGATCGCTACTGTGATCTTTACCTGGACGACCTCCTCAAAAAAACAACAAAAAATGTATGTACTTATTAATTATACAATATTTTCTTAACTAACCTGCAGTCAATTAGTGAATATAATGTTCTGTTAACAACGAAGTACATATTTGCGACATATACTTAGCCTTTTCATAACTATGTTCGGGTCGGCTTCCAGATTAAAATATTTGTGTGAATCGAGCCCATTTTAAATTCTTAATAATGTGACATTACAGATGAAGGCTAGCCTGTTCCTCCTCGGTGTGCTCGCAGCACTCGTCGCCTGCAATGACGCAGCTGCAGTACAGAATGCCGCCGCCAGGGCCAACATGCACCAGGGCACTTACAGGCCAGGAGACAGATTACTTCACAGGTGTGTACCTATGTGTTAAAATGAAGGTCTTTTTCTTTACAAGACCTGACACAATGGTGTTGTAAAAAAAACCTAGTCAGTAAGTAGACAGCACGACTCGGGGTGCACAGGGTACATGTTTAGTACCGTCTTTCGTTAAAGATTTTTAAGTGCACCTTCCAGGGCAAACCAATAGCTATAAAACACAAAGTATAACATTTGAAGAAGCGCGATATAGCTTTATATTCGATTGTAAAATTGTTGGATTTTTTAATCATAGGACATGTTTATACTCGGATGAGTTGATAAAAGGTAATATTTTCCAACAATTGATACGATAAGATATGAACTCGAGTAGAACACTTATATATATTGAGATACGTTTGCACCTTACCTTCACGAGCTTATCGAGAATGATCGACAAAACGATTAAAAATATAAGTTGCTTTAAAACTAAACATTCTGATATCTTTCCAGTGCGTACTACTCCAAGAACCCAATCTTCAACGCCGTACAGTACCAGGACATCACGTACCGAGGAGCCAACAACGTGCGTATCACCTACCTCGAGGCGGTGGAGGTCGGTGCCACCCAGTGGGGCATGCCCTCCCTCAGGGCAGGAGGCGTTGGCTTCAACCAGGCCACCATCAGACTGACATCAGCCAGAGGCTACGGATACTACTACTTGGTCCGAATTTACGGCCGTTAAACTTACTACTTACTACTTTGAACGACCAATGGATAACTTTTACTATAAATGGATTTTTATTAAGACGAGGACAAAATTTGCTGATAAAAAAGGTTTCAATAAAACAATGTTAACTGAGTAAAAATCTGATTAAGTTAAACAATAAATAAATTACATTTATGATATTTATGTTATTTTTTATTTTGTTTCCTAACTGTGGTTAAAAAAAGTTATGAGAAAAAAGAGAATTCTCGGTACCCATGATTCGACAGACTGATCCTATTTTTTTGTTTGGATAATCATGAGAAAAGTATCAGTATAGTTCAAAAAGCAAAATAAAATTATTATATTAAGGGTAAAAAAATAAGATGTAAACTAGGCAGAATGCAGAAAGAGGAATGACGTCAACCACTTTGACAGGAATGACCGCGATAGTCACGGACGTTTGAACTGTCGTAGACAATTGTAGAAGTTTAATATTTTTTTGAGCGACAAGCTGTCGTTTACTTTTGATTATTTTCTTAGGTTAGTACTGTACTTTATTGATTTAAGTGAAGAAAAAAATACATGGATATTCCCTATTGCGCATATTGCGTCATCGCTTTTATTGGCAGGACACAAAGAGGAAATATATTTGACGGCTAAACTAAAGAAATCTCCATCTTCACAAACATTAAAAAGCATAAAACATTCTTTCGTTTACAAATCGTTACATACAATAACGAATGGTTTTAATTGCCTGCACTGAAATCAATCGACACGTTTCAAATGCCCACAGAAGAATCTTATTAGGATCTAAGTTCATAATACCAATTTAAAAATACCTTCGAGTATTAACTTGTATAATAATACAGTAAATTATTGAAAACTGGTAGTCAAACATAGCCAACACCTTACTATGCACTAAATATCGTAATAAATATCTTCAACCGATAAATCAGTGCAAGAGTGAGCAAAGCGACCTCGGGAGCTTGGAGCACCACTGAACTTTTGGAGCTCCTCCAGGAATGACGGGAGAAACTTCAGTACCCTGCCCTGTGGTATACAGTTAAGGCAGTCCGCCTCTGCTCAACGACTGGCTAAATTGCTGCTTCGGAAAATACTCGTGAGGCATTTGCGTGGAGCTAAAGACTTAGTACTATCACGCTGTGTCCATTCTCTGGAGGATACGGTGCAGCAAACATTGGCCAAACGTTTTATTTGGGAGCAGCACTGTATCCTTGTTTTGGATGGAGAGAGCGACTACATCGACTGTGTTTTTTTCAATGGTTGCAGAGTCGTGAGACACGGTGATCACCTTCTGTAAAACAACAGTGTCGTCGAAATAAGTTGTGGAAAGGGAGATAACGAGACACGTACCGACCTGCAGCAGATGCACTGGGCGTTGGTGGAGAGTGGACAACGCCCTCTTCTAGCCCTCCTAAACGGGGCCAGGGGCTACATCCAGTCAGCGATCTTCTTCTTCGTGTCGATGCTTCTCATTGTTATTTATTTCAATTAGTTTCGACCAGAACTCAGCCACGTCGACGGCGTTGGTGGTGGCTTCAGGCAGGTCCCTTAAAGTGCAGGTGGAGTTGCACAAAGAGCAGGTCAGGAGGTGGGTCATGGTTTGAGATGAGACTCCGCAGTCGGACCGGACCAAGTTGAACCTGCAGCGGCCAACCTGGCTTCTAAGTCGGTTTAGAGTCTTCCAGGTGGGCCATGGCAGTTCATGACCCGCTGGGAGCTTTTAATCAGCATAATCATATAATAAGAATAAATTATACAGCGATAAAAGCGATTGAAAGAAGCTGTTTTCATTGTAGTTGTAACGGGCACCCTGGGGAAGTTTACTGCTCGCAAGCTGGCCTTGCTTTATGAAGGTCAATAATGGCTGTTAGCAGATTTTCGTGCTCCTGGTAACAGGAAGGACGCCACTCGCCGTTCAGTTTTAGTCGGTAGGAACTCAACACAACCGTTCCTATCTTTCCCTTGGAGGGCATTTAAGAGAGTAATTTCCTTTCTTCATTATTTTCCTTAAAGATTCTCCTAACTAACAAAGCTTTCTATAGTATTAAGATAAGGAGCTATTTTTATAAAACAATGATTTTGTAACACTTACCTATTCCTGAGATCAATTATGAATTAGTCATTGATAACACTTGAAATGCTATCTTATCATATTTGTTTACCCGACTGCTAGGTATATAAACTGTGTCTTGAAGAAGGTAAATCATATTCACTTTTAACGGTAGTAAGCTACTGCGTGTGATCTTTTACGAGACTACCTAATTAAAAAACTGAAATGTAAGTATTTATTTACCATCTAATGTTCACTGAACTTTAACAGATAATTTAAAAAATGACAATCAGTGCCTTTTATAAATCTATTAACTAAATATTTTGGGCATTCGAGCGATCTTTAATTTGTATAATGTGACATTACAGATGAAGGCTAGCCTGTTCCTCCTCGCTGTGCTCGCAGCACTCGTCGCCTGCAATGACGCTGCTGCTGTACAGAATGCCGCTGCCAGGGCCAACATGCACCAGGGCACTTACAGGCCAGGAGACAGATTACTTCACAGGTGTGTCGCTATATCAAATCGAAAAACTGTATAATAATTTTACGACAGCATATTATTTGCTAATCTGCAGGTAGGTAGCGTAACTCAGTAATTGTATACGTAATTTGTACGATAAGATACAAACTCGAGTAGGGCACATAATGGTACGACATGTTTGTGTACAGTGAAAACGCAATTTAGTCAAGAGTTCCTTCACACCGCTTTCGATATAATTACCGATGACGTAGTTGAATAAAATGAGTAATTCTATTAAAACTAAACATCCTTTTATTTTTCCAGTGCGTACTACTCCAAGAACGCAACCTTCAACGCGGTTCAGTACCAGGACATCACGTACCGAGGAGCCAACAACGTGCGTATCACCTACCTCGAGGCGGTGGAGGTCGGTGCCACCCAGTGGGGCGTGCCCTCTCTCAGGGCAGGAGGCGTTGGCTTCAACCAGACGACCATCAGACTGACAACAGCCAGAGGCTACGGATACTACTACTTGGTCCGAATCTACGGCCGTTAAACTTTCATAAGAACAATGGACAACTTTTACGATTAATGGATTTCTTTTTACGACGCGGACCGATGCATCTGAGGTTTTCGATATAAGGAAGGTTATGTTAAAACAAATAAACTGAAAAAAACTGATTAGAATAAGCGATAAATAAATTACATTTATGATATTTATGTTATTTTTATTTCGGTTCCTTAGGTTTACAGTACCCCAGTTTCGACACAACCTAAATGTTTTGATAGATAAACTAAAGAAAAGTATCGTTATCAATCTTAAATACAAAGAGCAGAACATTTTTGTTTCTATTAGTAAAATACCTGCTAAAATATTATGGACAGAGAGCGATCGCATTTTAAAGCAGCAATTTTTCAAATTGGCCCTCCAAAATTACTTAGCAACCTTAATATAATTAAGTAAAAACATTTGGTAAATTTTATTTGTAAAAAAAGAATCCATTCCATTTCCATTTTCTATTCATTTTCCTATTACATTTTCATTTAATTATAATTTCACCTTTACTTTTCGCGACTGCGATGTTACAATTTTCTGAAGCCATTATGTTTTTTATCGTGTGGTTAGTGCCTAACCTGATGTCGGAGTTTTTCTGCCATCCATGGGTCTCTGACTTGGCTGTACATGCCGTTGAGAAATGGTATCCTCACGATGTTTTCCTTCACCGAAGCAAGTGATAATTATACAATACGCACATGAATCCGAAAAATTAATTGCTAATGTTTAAAAATTGTTACTTAAAATACCGAATGGTTCGAGGTTCGGTTTTAGTGCCTGCAATCAATCGACCTTAAAAATGCCTACAGAAGAATGTTATTAGGATCTAAATTTATAA
This sequence comes from Xestia rhomboidea, assembly GCA_963853795.1. Classification (NCBI taxonomy): domain Eukaryota; kingdom Metazoa; phylum Arthropoda; class Insecta; order Lepidoptera; family Noctuidae; genus Xestia; species Xestia rhomboidea. The sequence continues at coordinate 9,961,849 of OY970774.1, forward strand.
TACGTAAGTAGGTAATGATTGAAAACTGGTTGTCTAGCAAACATTACTAAAAATTTATACACTATTATTTATACGCTTATTCATAAAAAAATGCTTAATTGAGGTTTGATCGGTCTGTTAGTTAGCAGACTCATTAGGCTTGTTTGACGGTTGTCAAGAAGTATGATTCATAAACGCTTGCTAGCAGTCTGCTAGTTAATGAGCTGCTGATAGACGGATTAGATGCGTTATGTTGGCCATCTTGACAAATCAAAGACAAAAAATGGCCTTATCGAACAACAAATTCATCGGTCATCAAGCGGACAGACAGATAGACGGACAGACAGACAGACAGACATACAGACAGTCAGACAGACGGTCAGACAGACGGTCAGACACGGTCAGACAGACGGGCAGACGCTCATACGTACGGTCAGACAGACGTTCAGACTGACGGCCAGACAGACGGTCAGACAGACGGGCAGACGCTCATACGTACGGTCAGACAGACGTTCAGACTGACGGCCAGACAGACGGTCAGACAGACGTTCAGCCAGACGGTAAGACAGACGGTCAGACAGACGGTCAGACAGACGGTCAAACAGACGGTCAGACAGACAGACAGACAGAAAGACAGACGGTCAGGCGGTATGGTTTTTTGCTCTTGTCAAAGTCAGTTGTTCAACTTGCGGCAGCCATTATCTGACTTAGCAGGGAGATAAAGGAGGGTCAACAGTCCTCTAACTTTAGCAGAGCCTTGATGGACTGATTAGCGTTAACAGACGTTTATCAATCATGTTTTTTAGCATCGGGCCTTCAAGGAGACTTCAAGGAGGCTCTAACTTTTTATGAATAAGGCTGTAAATTTACATCTCCCCTAATATCTATATACATATAATAAAATCGTTGAGACCAAAAAATCTGTTCATTGAAGATTTAAAAAAAAAAACCAGCCAGGGTGACTTAAAATAAGTAACTGAACATATTAAAACCATTTAATTTTTTTTTGTTTGTCTGTTTGTTTGTTTGTTTGACCGCGCATCACGTAAAAACTGCTGAACCGATTTTGTTGAAATGTTCACAAATCTGTTTAAATACATTCAGAATAACATTTAGGCTATTTAAATTTTGGAAATTTTTGGAAAAGGGGGGTGAAAAGGGGGGGTAAAGTTTGTATGAAAAAAATTTTTAGATTGTTCTAGAATCATGAAACTCAGAATAAATACTTATTAATAAAAATAAAGAAATGCCTGTTTTAGCGTTTTTTTTAAATCTCATCCAGAGACGCAAAAAAGAGGGTTTTGTGTTTAAAATTAATAAACTTCATACACCTATATTATAAAAACCAATGAAGTGTAACCTTTTAAAGTTGCAACATGTACTTTATATCTTATACAGGTTAATACAATTTCTCAGTTTTCTTGAAATTTGATTTTTGAGGTGAATACGCATAAAATAGCAGAACTCAAGAAAATCAGCTTTCCTCGGTATAAGTAGTTGGTACGAAAAGTTGTTTTGTTTGTCAAAACTGCTGCATAGATTTCTTTAAAGGCTTCTTCAATATTTAGTCTATATATTATCACGCTACTTCCTTAAGGTGGTAGGCAATTTTGCATTATGTCCGTATAGTATACGGCGTATACTTCAATTGTTTGACGTTTCGGTCATGACGTAAGTAGTACATGAGAACGGCTATTTGTACCTTATGTCAACGAAGTAAATAGCCTAGCGGTTTCATCACCGCTCTGTAAACTACCGGGTTGCCGGTTCAAACTCCCCAACATTATTTTCACTTTTTGTAATTTGTTTTTTTTTTTTTGGTGCTGTGAGATTTCCTATATTTCTTTTTGTATTTAAATTGTTTGCATTTCTATATTTCCTATTTTTTCGTGAAATATTTTTCCAAAAAGTAATAGAGAAGTATGGAAGAAGAACACAATCGTGCTGCGCCGACCCCAAATAAATTGGGGTAAGGGCAGGAGTATAATGATGATTTCTCCAAAAAGTAGTATAGCGAACATCAGCAGCCTGATAAATTCACGTGTTCTTGCCGTGCACGAACTGTGCTGTGCTATTGGCAATAATCAATAATCCATACGCAGTTTACGTAAATTATATTTACAGCTAAATTGTTATTAGCCTCATGTCATACACCTTGGTGAGAATTTAAGACCTGCCTGGACTGTCATCGAAGGTCTGACGATGGAGACAAAAGTCAGTTGCAAGAGGTCCGCAACAGTTTGCAGCAGCTATAGTCGTTCGTTTTTGGGCTCATTTCATGGACCTTGATCAGAACTTTAAACTTAGCTAGAGTATGACTTACATCGAAGGTCTGACGATGGAGACGGAAGGTAGTTGCAAGAGGTCATCAAGAGTTTACAGCATCTGTATCGTGTTTGGGCTCATTTTATGCACCTTGATGAGAACTTTCGACCTAGCTGGAGTATGACTGTTATCAAGTGTCTAAGGGTGATAACGTAAGGCTGAGGAGGCTGGCGAGGGAAGCCCTTATTTAGAAAAAAGGAATATTTTAGCGATTAATGCAAATATTTCAGAGAAATTAAATGAAGTGTTTGTTTGGTTGGTTGAACACGCTAATTTCAGGAACTACTGGTTCGAGTTGAAAGTATCTGTGTATTAGTGTTGGATAGCCCATTTATCGGAGAAGGCAACAACGAACAACAAAGTTAAAACTTTTACATAACATCACGCTACAATCAATAGGAGCAGAGCATCAATGAAAAATGTTGCAAAAAAAGGAAAAAAATATTCTTTTTGAGATCTTTCGTTGCGTGCGCTGCGTAAACGGTTAAAGTTACGCAACAATCGTGTATGAATTATTCCTCTTATAAAGTTCTATAAAAAGTCCGCGATAGCATTATTATGTCTATCTTTTAAGGGTGTCTCACACTCTCTCTAACCATCTCTCTGTCTCTCTTATATGACGCAGACGAAGTTGCGCGGGTCAGCTAGTAATATTATAAAGACGAAAGATTTGCATTTTTGTATGTTTGTCACGCATAAACTCAAAAACTACTCGACCGATTTCAAACATTTTTTCACCATTACAATGTTACAATATTCCTGAGTAGCACAGGCTATATATTTATTACTAGAAAAGCTTAGGGGGGGGTTGATTAGGGGCACATAAATGTCAAACCGTGCGAAGCCGGGACATGCCGCCAGTGTCGAAATAACAACCGACTAATCAGTGCAAGAGTGAGCGAGAAAACCGAGCTCGCAGGTTAGAGCACCACTACACTTTTGTAGCTCTTCCAGGTCTTGGAACCGCTATAGCGGGAGAAGCTTCAGTATTCTACCAGCCGATGCCCAACGACTGGCTGACTTGCTGCTTCGGGAGAGACTCGTGTGGCTATGCAGGAAGGTAAACATTTAGTACTATCACTGTGTCCATTGTCTGGAGAACACGCCGCAGCATACGCAAGCCGAATGTATCGTTTGGGGAACAGCGCAGCGCTGAACCCTTGTTTTGGATGGAGAGAGCGACTAGTCGCTACCAACCGTAGTTTATTCAATGTACGGCAGCGCAGAGTCGAAGGGCGCGGTAATCACCTTCAGTGAAATAGTAGTGCCACTGAAAAAAGCTGCTGAAGAAGGGATAACGAACCCCGAACCGGCCCACAGCAGGTGCACAGGGCGTTGGTGGAGCACACACGCCATCTTCTAGCCCTCCTCAACGGGTCTAGGTACAACATCTAATGAGCTAGCATATTGAAAGAAGCCGTTGTCACAGCAATTTGCACAATAATATTGTAAGTGTACCGTGCACGCAAGTTGGTCTTGCTCTTTCTAGGTCTTTAACGACTTCTAGCAGATTTTTGCGCTCCTGCAGGCCTAGCCAAGTTACAAACGATTCGTATCGATTCTCTTTCTACCAACGTAAACGTTAAGTCACGTTGTCAAAACAAGCAAATGAAAACTTCGTAGACAAGTTTACATCGATCAAGATGATAGAATGAAATGTATTCGTTTCTACAATCGTGATTGCTACATCCCTTAGAAATCGTAGCCAACTTACAGTTTTGACTGAACTTAAAAGTTTCTATTCGTTTGTTTCGACCACGTGACTTAGCGTTGAAATGATGTCATTCCCATACATTTGGGTAGTTTTCTATTAGCGTTAACGATTGTAGATTGTCAACTTGGCTAAGCCTACTGGTAACAGGGAGAACGCCGTTCGTATTTAGTCGGTAGAAACTCAACACAATCCTCTGTACTTTTCAGTTGGAGGGCATCGAAGAGAGTAATTTCCTTTCTTCATCATTTTCCTTAAAGATTCTCTTTACAAACAATGCTTTCGATGGTCTTGAGATAACGAGCTATTTACAAAACGATGTTGTTGTAATTCTTACCTATTCTTGTAATCAATTATGAATTAGTCATTGAGAACATTTGAAATACTATCTTATCATATTTTTGTACCCGACTGATAGGTATATAAACTGTGTCATGAAGAAGGTAAATCATATTCACTTTGAACATTACGTAGTAAGCTACTGTGTGTGATCTTTTACGGGACTACCTAATTCAAAAACTGAAAATGTAAGTACTTATTTACTATCCTATATAATATATCCCCGTATAAAAAATGACAATAAAATGCGGCGATTATAAATCTTTTAACTAAATATTTCATTCATTCGAGCCATCATTAATATCTATAATGTGACATTACAGATGAAGGCTAGCCTGTTCCTCCTCGCTGTGCTCGCAGCACTCGTCGCCTGCAATGACGCGGCTGCAGTAAAGAATGCTGCCGCCAGGGCCAACATGCACCAGGGCACTTACAGGCCAGGAGACAGATTACTTCACAGGTGTGTACCTATATCAAATCGACGACCTTTATAAGACTTTGACCACAGCATATTATTTGATTATCTGCTGACTCAATAATTATACTCATAATTTGTACGATAAGATACAACTCGAGTAGGGCACATTATGGTTCCACGTGTGAAGGCAAGAATCAACCAATTACATTGGTTGATTTTCATATCTATACTATACTTTGTCTCTTTGTTGATTTCTGCACGTTTCTGCATGTCATGACTTCCTTCACGCGATTTTCGACAACTGACGACTAAGTAGTCAAAAAATTAGGCATTAGTATAAAAACTAAATATCCTCTTATCTTTTCAGTGCGTACTACTCCAAGAACCCAATCTTCAACGCCGTACAGTACCAGGACATCACGTACCGAGGAGCCAACAACGTGCGTATCACCTACCTCGAGGCGGTTGAGGTCGGTGCCACCCAGTGGGGCGTCCCCTCTCTCAGGGCAGGAGGCGTTGGCTTCAACCAGACGACCATCAGATTGACATCAGCCAGAGGCTACGGATACTACTACTTGGTGCGAATCTACGGCCGTTAAACTTTTAAAAGACAAATAGACATCTTTTACGACAAATAGATATTTTTTAGGATGGGTGCCGAAGCCTCTGAGGTATTCGATACAAAGAAGGTTTTATTAAAACAATATGAACTGATTAGGTTAAGCAATAATAAATGATATTTAAGATATTAATATTTATATTTTTTTATTTTCCTTAATAAGAGTAATAGAAGTAAGGGTAAAAACAAATTGCCCTGAATAACTATCTTTTTAAGGTTCAGTACTGTGGCTTTATCTTCTTTAAATGCAATGATAGATGGAATACATTTATATTTTAAAGCAGAAACATCACGAGCATTTCCCTTTCAAATTTCATTGAATGATTTCGTCTAAACTAAAATTGAAAACTTTATTGTGGCAGGCATAAGAATAAAAATACAATATACAGCATTCAGAATCTGGAAACGCAAACTCTTGGAGAACTAGCTTGTTGATTAAATTCCGTTCCTATCACTAATCTGTGTTTCCTTTGGTGTATGAATATGTAGCTTATTATTCTAAGGGCTTAGTTCACCAGAACACTGTTACCAACTCTGCTAACATAACATAACATCACGCCTGTAATCTCCGAAGGGTTAGGCAGAGCTGTGCCTAATATTAAGAGTAAATAACATTTATTAGATAAGAACAACTCAAGAGTTAATGTACAGCCGTGGTCTTTTCCGCCTGATCAGTTAAAAATTTTTTTGCTTATATCATGCGGAGGCGCCGAGCCACGCCCCCTTAAAGTTTAGGCCTATTAGGAAAGCGTCAACTTTGGCGCGCAAAATAACAATAACTCTCGTTTGGCGTGCGTCCTCAGTGCGCTCGGCCCATCGGTAACTTTTCATTCATTATTTCTATACAAAGTCACCGGGCCAGGGCTAGAGAGCGTTTCTATGTTGTAAGTGCAAGCAAAAATTTGCTTAGTGGTGATCAGGCGGAAGTGTCCTCGGTAGTACATTGCACACATAAATATAGAATTCTGATTCACGAGATCAAGCTGTAACTAAACTTCGTCTAAACTAGTCTATTTTCTTTAATTGTTTAAAAAGGTGTAAATAATGAGATGACGACTCGTTGAGATCTATGGAAGAAGAAGACATGCTTTTTCGAACTAAATAAAATGGGCAGGAGAAGTGCGGCTTGTGCATGCTCCAACGTCTGTATCAAAATTAGTATGAGAGGTAATAAAAGGTTCGAGGAGGCGCGGGCTCCCGTTACGGGTTTTCTAAAGAAAATCGCGAGGTTTTGTGTAGGGCGTCCACAACAAGCTTACAGTGGCCTCCAAAGTTAGTTGTTTTTATTCACTGTTACTGTTAGCCCATGTCATTCCACTGTTGGGCAAAGGAGTCTACCCGCGACTTCCATTATATTCTTCGATCCTTGGTCAATGTGGACCACTGATCGTTGGTTTTGTCCAGTTCGTCCCGCCATCTCCTGCGAGGTCTACCGCGTCGCCTTCTGGCTGTGTCAGGGCTCCACATCGTGGTTATTTTGGCCCACAGATGACGAGCTGTGGGCCAAAATAACCACATGCTCGACATATGCCATATGCCATATGCTCGACGGAGCATATGGCATAAATACGATATGGCCAGCCCAGTCCCACTTTAGCTTTACGGCTTTTTGGGCAACGTCAGTAATTTGTGTTTTGGAGTGCAGTGTTGTATTGCGTACATGGTCGATAAGTTTGACGCCTAGGCTGCTGCGCTCCATTGCACGTTGGCAAACCTTGAGCTTGGACTTTTGAATGTTTGTCAAAGACCAAGTCTGACATCAATATTTTATTCACTTAATTTTATAATTTAAATTTCTAGTTTCAAGTGTTTGAACATTAAAACAATTAAAAACGATTATTATTAACTAAAATAACTAAACGAAACTAACAACAAACCATAGAAGGGCAAAAAACTCCCCCTCAACGCTGTCAGCTGGTAATGTGCCCAAGAGACTGTCGGCGTTGCCACGTTGTAAGGCAATACTTTATTTTTGACCTGTATAAAAAAGTAAAATGGTAGTAATTAAGGATTTACTGATGTATTATTTTTAACCGCAGACACAGATACAGATAACATCGCAGTTACCAGCGAAGCGAGTGCCTGTCTTTTCTCAGATATGGGAAGTTCGGCTTCCAGACTGAACCATACTTGACTTTTACAAGTGGCATACTCCTTGGCAAGACTAGTTGCCAGCTTTTCAGACCTTCAACTAACTCTTGTGTTGACTGTCAAATGAGTCAAATAACAAGATGAGATCTCAAAGAAAAGTATATTGGGTTTATTCTTTATAAGTCAATGTGTTCGTCCGTCTTTGAGTTATTAGAAGTTAAAGCCACATTACAGAAACATAAAAAAGCGTGTCTAAGTATCATTACGTCACCAAGTCTTTTTATTTATTGACGGAAGAAAAGCAAAAGAAAAAAAACATATTTAACTTACAAAAATAAATAATTTATTTTTTGCTTAACCTAATCAGATTTTTATTCAGTTAATGTGTGATCTAATTAAATTCTTTCTCAGAAAAATTTAACCCCGTCTCAAAAAAAATCCATTCATCGTAAAAGTTGTCCATTTGTCTTTTAAAAGTTTAACGGCCGTAGATTCGGACCAAGTAGTAGTATCCGTAGCCCCTGGCTGATGTCAGTCTGATGGTGGCCTGGTTGAAGCCAACGCCTCCTGCCCTGAGGGAAGGCATGCCCCACTGGGTGGCACCGACCTCCACCGCCTCGAGGTAGGTGATACGCACGTTGTTGGCTCCTCGGTACGTGATGTCCTGGTACTGTACGGCGTTGAAGATTGGGTTCTTGGAGTAGTACGCACTAGAAGAATAGTAAGATGTTTAGTTTAAAAATTGTCTTAGTTTTGTCAGAAATTCTCGATAACCGCCTAAAGGAACTCATGACGAACAAATTGCGTTTCTACTGAAGCTGAAATGTGCAGATATCAGCCAATGTCACTTTTTTCTCTCTTTCGAGATATGATTTTAATCAATTGGTCGATTCCTGCCTTCACGCTTCGCTGTTTCAGTTGAGCTGGTTTCTTATCGTACAAATTAAGTGTAGTATTACTGCTGATAACTAGCTAATCACCAAGCTATATCAGGTCGCAACAACGAGATTCGAGCAAAAACAAAGAATTCGTTTCGATATAGGTACACACCTGTGAAGTAATCTGTCTCCTGGCCTGTAAGTGCCCTGGTGCATGTTGGCCCTGGCGGCGGCGTTCTGTACTGCAGCCGCGTCATTGCAGGCGACGAGTGCTGCGAGCACAGCGAGGAGGAACAGGCTAGCCTTCATCTGTAATGTCACGTTACAAACAATTAATGATGGCTTGAATCACACAAATTGTTAGTTCTGATCAGTATGCTACGCAACATTGTGGTTTACTTCTATAGATTGATTGAAAAGTTAATGAAAAACTGATTAGATACTTACATTTAAGTTTTTTTTTTAATTTGGAAGTTTCGGAAAAGATCACAGTAGCTATCTACTTGAAATTCAATGTAAATATGATTTGCTTTCTGCAGGAGATAGTATATATAGCATATCAGGTATATATGATAAGATGGTATTGATTGTATTATCTATGATGACTAATTTATTTAATTGACCAAAAGTGGTAAGTAGTGTCGCCATTTTTTTTTATAAATAGCTCGTTATCTTAGGATAATCTAAAACTTTGGTGATTAGGTAAAACCTTAAGGAAAAATTGGCTCTTTGTACTAAAACCTCTCAAAATCACAATTAAAAAAAAAAAAAAAAAATCTGATCTAGCGATCGACTGCGTCCTTCGTCCACGTGAAATTATTACAATAATATAATTTCCCTATTTAGATTTGGATTTTGGTAACAATTTCATGGGTTTCAATTTTTTCGCACGAACCCTTATACTATTTTCTAAAATCAAAGTAGCCTATGTTAATCCTTTTAACGTCAGCTATCTGCCAATAACAGTCCCGGCCAGATCGGTTCAGCCGTTTCGAAGATTAGCTGGAACAAACAGTGAGAGGAACACACGGTGTAAACTGACCTTTTACGAAGCTAGTTTTATGTAACTCTATGCAAAAAGTATTGCTGGGAAATGACTTTTTGTTTTGGGTGAAAAATCACGTGTTACGGTAAGACTCAAAGTAACGCACTCAAAACATTGTGCTGATGGATGCATTGAATAGAAAGAGGGGGGTCATGGAGGTGTTTCAAGTAAAACATAACACTTGTGAAAAAGTTGGAACTTTGAGCCCTCACATCTCCGTAACTATGTACAAAGTTCACAGGTGTATGATTCAGAACAAAAAAAAAATCGCAATTACGGGGAGCGCAAGTGCCCATGACTGCGTTACGGGTAGTTTTGCACTCATTATACGTCAGCCGCGTGAATGAACTTGGAATTTTAGAAGGCATATAAGGCTAAAATTGAAACATGATAGATTCATCATGATGAATGATTAATGATGATGGTGATTGATTTTTTCATGATTGTTTAAATATTTTTTTTGTCATAATTATATTTTTTTGTTTCTATTACGTACAGTGTGAGTTTAAATACTTTTTCTTCTTTTTCTTAAAACAATAGGTACTAGGTCAAAGTAGTCAAGGAAAACAACACCTTAGATATTGTAGAAAAATAAAACTATATTTTTTTATATTTTTTAAATAAAACTACATTTATTTAATTTTTGAAATATTTACTAAGTAAATATGGCCAGACAATCCATGCTCCAATAATTAAGTTTATGACTGAAGAGGAATCGAGGCACAGTCCCATCTCCCCCTCCCAGGCTTTAATTTTCTATGAAATTTGTACCACAACCTCTAATCTGTTGTTATGTCACTATTTTTCCTTAAGGTTTTTCCTAATCGCAAAAGATTTAGAAAATACTAAGATAATGAGCTATTATAAAAAATGACGACACTACTTACCACTTGTTTTGATCAATTAAATAAATTAGTCATTCACAGATATGATAGAATCTTATCATTTCAACTTGATTACTATATATACTATCTAGTACACAAAGCAAATCATATTTACATTGAACTTCAAGTAGATAGCTACTGTGATCTTTTACGAGACTTCCAAACAAAAAAATAATTAAGTGTAAGTAACTAATGAGTTTTTATTAGCTTTACAATCAATTAAGAGAAGTAAATCACAATGCGGCATAGCATACTGATCCGAACTAACAATTGTGTGCTTCGAACCATCATTAATTCTTTGTAATGTGACATTACAGATGAAGGCTAGTCTGTTCCTCCTCGTTGTGCTCGCAGCACTCGTCGCCTGCAATGACGCGGCTGCAGTAAAGAATGCCGCTGCCAGGGCCAACATGCACCAGGGCACTTACAGGCCAGGAGACAGATTACTTCACAGGTGTGTACCTATTTGTTAAAAAGAAGTCTTGTTTTCGCTCGAATCTCAAGTCATCGTGACCTATAAGCCTCCTCACACATCCACAAATAATCTGTCGTATTTTCTGTGATAGGTATATATGTCAAACTGTTTAAACGAAACATCTTGTTATCCTTCCAGTGCGTACTACTCCAGGAACCCAGTCTTTAACGCCGTACAGTACCAGGACATCACTTACCGAGGAGCCAACAATGTGCGTATCACCTACCTCGAGGCGGTGGAGGTCGGTGCCACCCAGTGGGGCGTTCCCTCTCTCAGGGCAGGAGGCGTTGGCTTCAACCAGGCCACCATCAGACTGACAACAGCCAGAGGCTACGGATACTACTACTTGGTCCGAATCTACGGCCGTTAAGCTTTTAAAAGACGAATGGACAACTTTTTCAATGACCGGTTTTTGTTTTGAGACGGGGATAAAAAAAATCTGAGAATGGATTTCAATAAAACAATGTTAACTGACTAAAAATCTGATTAAGTTAAGTAAAAAGTAAATTATTTGTAAGCTAAACATGTTTTTTTCTTTCGCTTTTCTCACCGATGATACTATAAAAAATACCATACGTATCCAAATGATACCCAGACACTCCTGTTTAATGTTCCATAGTGAAGTTTTTACTTTTTAGAACACAAAGACAGACGAATTTACTTTTAAAGAAGAATCATAAACCTATAAACGACTAATTAGTAGACACAATAGTTAAACAATTGACATAAATTTCCTGGAGATTTACTAACGGACGGGAGTATCTAATAGTTTTCTATAAGCTCTGATGTAGGAATCTTACATAAGACAATCAAAACGGGTAACGGGAAGCCAGAAAGTTGTAACGCTGTGCCGGCACTGCCAAGGAGTATCATATTACTATGTTACTGGTTTGCAGACGCCAGATAGTTAGTTGCCACTTGTAAAATACTAAAATCTTCAATCTGGACGCCGATCCCCAAATATCTAGGAGAAAAGTAGACACACGCTCCGCTGGTAACTGTAGTTGTCAGACGTTCGGGCCACTGACTACTTGTAACGACTGTCAAAGATCTTCAAAGTGGCAGCATGGACCACCGGCTTAACGTGCTTTCCAAAGTACGGAGGGAACTCGCAAGTAATGAATGGTCAATTGGTCACCTATCAACGGAACAACTTTAGCAAGCTCGGCTTAACCTGAAGATTCACCCGGGCGGCTGGTATTATTAAGCCACCAACACCTAAATTAATGTCTAAATATGATTATCCCATGATCTGTCCACGAAGTAGACACAATAGTTCAAACAATGGCGTCTCGACCAAATTGGTCATTTGACAGATCATGATTTATGTCTATTATCTTTTACAAATTGCCAAATTGTATTAAGGATCAGCCTTTAATAAAATTTAAGAAACTACTGTCGTCGTTGCTGACAGAAAAATGTTATTACTCAGTTACCGATTTTTTAAATGATGCATTGTAATATTGCTTCGCTTTATTTCATATATTATTATGTAAATACTTTTAAACTTAGCTGACATTTTGAATTTAAGTAAGTACTTACCTAGTTTCTAAATTATCTTTAAGTAAACCTCTATATTTTTGTATGCCAACAGGCAGAATGTACTGGGAATATATCTGAAACTAACACCATTATTGTAACACCTGAATTCTATACAAATAAAGATATTATTATTATTATTAAATATAATATAATATAATACCAGCTTATTACTGTCCCACTGTTGGTCAAAGGTCTCTTGTCGTACCGAGAAGGCACGAGCATTGATCACCACGCTTGCTCGAGACGATTTCAGACTTATATTATTTATAAGTCTAGGTTTCCCCACGATGGTTTCCTTCACTGATGTCTTTGATGTCCAAAATAAATTTAGAAAATAAATATGATTGCATTGTTGAAATTTTAACTTTAGGCGCTGAATCGAGCCTTAAAATTTTAAATTGTTTCTTATTTAGGTATTCGTCCAAGTGTGTACAGGAAAGTCGATTTTTCTAGATTTTGACATTAGATTCAAATCTACGGTCTTCCATTCTCATACTTGGATTTTGATGCATATCGAAATTAGCGAATGCATCCTAAAATTTATTTAATAAAAACTAGGATTTTCAAACTAGGCAACATAAATATAGAGTATTGATAAGTTGTGTAAATAGGTAGGACTTAATATGTATTCTATCACAAAGAAGTCACAAGACGAACAAAAAATGCCGGGAAGAGCACTGTTCCATGAAGGACTTTATGAAACTAAAGTTATGCTACTTAAGCGAAAAATCATGAACATATTATTACGCATTCTTTCCTTTTTGGTCAATGGATCCCAGATTCGGTATTTGACACACATTCAAATATTCAAACTCAAGGTTCGCCAACGTGCAATAGAGTGCAGCATTCTAGACGTCAAGTTAGTTCGCCATAAACCTACATAACACTCTGCGCTCCAAAACACAAATTACTGATGTTGCTCGAAAAGCTAAGCAGAAGTGGGACTGGGCTGACGACTTCTTCCGCATATCCAATGAGCTGTGAGCCAAAATATGTGGGTCAGAAGGCGTCGCGGCAGACCTCGTTGAAGATAGCGGGACGAGTTGGAAAAAAACAACGGCCATAGGTCTAGATTAGCTACGGATCCGAAAACTGGAACTCTGGAAGTCATGGGAACAGGCCTTTCAGCAGGCTAACAGCATCAGTACTATTCTGTCAAGAACATTCAGGGCGCAAGACCTGCTCACACAGGTCCAAGCTTTGTCAATACAGGCAGAATTAAGGTACCTAGGAGGTCGGTATCTGGATACAAAAGAACAGTACTTACTGCGACTCCTAATTCCTATTCCAGTCATATCAACTTCTTGCAAAATAGTTATCCAAAACGCCCGACTTTCAGCACGTCTTCCTATTATTTTAGCTAGGAAGAAGAGGATATTGTTAAAATAGCTCTCCAACGACATATCTGTCTGTTACTTCTGACGCCTGCAGCAGTTCCCTGCTTGCAAGTTACCTCTGCTCTTATAAGTTCCAAGATGGCTACGGCCTCTTGGAGCATAATTATGCGCATTGAAAATATGGTGACTCACGCTAGCAGAAAGAATTGCGTGTGGATTTATTCGACAGGCGTTTAACATAGCTGTGTACTTTTCATCTGAAGAAATAATATTTTGCATCAACGAGGATTTCCCTACTAACTAGAAGGTTTTTCCCTCATCATTTTCCTTAAAGATTCTCCTAATCAGCTAAGCTTTGGATTGTATTAAGATAACGAGCTATTTTTATAAAACTGGAACACCTGCCCGACTTGTTGTGATCAATTAAATAAATTAGTCAATTCTGATAATACATTTAATACTATCTTATCGTTTCTACATGATTATTATATATACTGTCTCCTTCCGAAAGTAAATCATATTCACAATAATTGTGCTTCAAGTAGATCTTTTACTGGACTAACCAATTAAAAAACTGAAAATGTAAGTACTTATTAATTTTTCAACGTTATTCCAATATATATATTAACATTGGAATCACGACATGCAATAGTTAATACATTCATAAATATTTGCGTTATTCGAGCCATATTTAATTTTATAAAATTGTGACATTACAGATGAAGGCTAGTCTGCTCCTCCTCGCTGTGCTCGCAGCACTCGTCGCCTGCAATGACGCGGCTGCAGTAAAGAATGCTGCCGCCAGGGCCAACATGCACCAAGGCACTTACAGGCCAGGAGACAGATTACTTCACAGGTGTGTACCTATATGTTAAAAAGAAGTCTTTGACCTTGTCTTTGAAGTCTTTAAGTTTTCACCCGAATCTTAAGTCGTCACGACCTATAAGTCTCGTACCTCGAGAATATTACGATAACCGGGTGATTTGCCAGTAATATGTAATACTCGCATTTATGAATTGTAATCCACAAAGAATCTGTCGTATTTTCTGTGATAGGTCTATATGTCACACTGTTTAAACTAAACATCTTGTTATCCTTCCAGTGCGTACTACTCCAGGAACCCAGTCTTCAACGCCGTACAGTACCAGGACATCACGTACCGAGGAGCCAACAACGTGCGTATCACCTACCTCGAGGCGGTGGAGGTCGGTGCCACCCAGTGGGGCGTCCCCTCTCTCAGGGCAGGAGGCGTTGGCTTCAACCAGGCCACCATCAGACTGACAACAGCCAGAGGCTACGGATACTACTACTTGGTCCGCATCTACGGCCGTTAAACTTTTAAAAGTTTTACAACTTTTACGATGAATGGTTTTTTTTGTCACGGGGGTTACATTTTTCTGAGCAGGGATTTCAATTAAACAATGTTAAATGTATAACAATCTGATTAGGTTAAGCAATAAATTATTTTAAAGACATATTTATGAATTTTATTTCTTTCTTTTGTGCAGCTCGATGTAGTTTACTTATTTATCTGCATCCGGTTAGACTGAAAGCTGACCCCAATACGATTGGGAAGAGGCTATGGTGATGGTGATCTCATTTATAATCTCAAACATATTTTCAACTTTGCTGGTGCCTGCAATTTTTTTAAAGCCACTGGCAACGACTTAAGTTGTCATATAGCTGCATGAACTCTATCAGCAACATCATATTCGCTAAATCTTGTGCAGTTAGCGCGTAAAAGCGCTGATACTCCACCTGGGAATCGAAATCAGCACAATGAGGCTACGCTGGACACCACAAAACCAACAGGCAGCCGTTGATCCTGTGCCTGATCTGACCAGTCGTTTAGGATTGCCACCGTTTCAAGGAAGAAAAAGTGCATCAATGTCTACGTACACATGATGGGCACTATATTAATTATTTCAGGCGTCAATGGTTACTCTACGCTGGAATTGGTAACCATGGCTGAAAATTAGTCAGGAGGCACACCTCTTGACTGGTTTTAGATAATAATTGCTATATAATTGGCAATCGCTGCGAAATCCAGAGTTTCACCTGTAAAACCGCAACTCGAGCTATACGTATTCCTAGTCAAATATTTTCAGGGACAGACTCAACAATCGTTTTAGCATGGTTGCATTTTTACTTGCTTACTATGCTGTGCGGCTTCAAATTGTTAAAGAAACTTGCTACTGTTGGATGCCCTCTATTGCCACACCTCCTGACTGATTTTGGCCAAGATTGTCGTTTACTAAAGTATTGACATATTCCTCTAAGTCAGTCATTACGGGAATTTCTTATTAACATTTTAAAAGCGAAATATCCATTTTCGTCACTGTTTTTCAAGTTCTACATATTTTTTTAAGTATCATATTAAAATTATTATCTTGATTTATTAATCAGTTATTTACTGTTAATTTTATTTAGCTATAACTCTTGTAGTTTGTGATCGTCAAGTGTTTTTATCTATGGTGTCCAAATTACACGTATACACAATATTTGCGAGCGTGCGCGGTTAACGCAGCTAGTCACGTGACCATGCTCATATGAGTGGCTAAGACTCTGCGTCTATAACCAGCTTCCTGCCTATTTCACAACCTTCGTAAACTTGCAATTTTTCGGATTTCTGATACCAGATGTAGGTCTAGAAATTGCATCCTCAGATTTCTAAGTATATTTCATGCATTCGCACCAGTAACTAGAAATTTCAGAATTGCGGCTGTTCAAGACAAATTGTGGTCAAATACTTTTAATAGTTAATTGAACTTACATGTACAAAACTGTCCCCACACGAAAAAAAATATGGTTTAATAAAATATTTTGACTTTGCTTTAAACTAATTCTAATTAAAGTTAGAAACCGTAACTTTTCGAGAACACTACGCTGTACTCTATTGGTAGTGACAGAATAAATCTATCAAACCAGTTCGAATATCGAGTTATTTACTGAACAGCATGTCTGTTCTAAATAAGTACAGTCGTGGTCTTTTCCGCCTCAGCAGTTTTATTTTTTTTTCGCTTAAATCATGCGGAGGTCCGAGTCACGCCCCCTTAAAGTATAGGCCTATTAGAAAAGCGTCAATTTGGCGTGCGTCGTCAGTGCGCTCGGCCGATCGGTATTGTCTTTCATTCATTATTTCTATACAAAGTCAACGGGGCGGGGCTAGAAAGCGTTTCTATGTTGCGAGGGCAAGCAAAAAATACCTTAGTGGTGATCAGGCGGGAGTGTCCTCGATAGTACCTCTGTATAACTCGTTCAATTACAACTTTTGGTCGGTTTGCGCCTCAAACTTTGGTCAGAGCAGTAAGATTTAAAATCGCTCAAACTGTTGGTCATATAATACGCAATCTTCAATTCGAATCCTAGACGGTAAAAACTACTGAGCAATTTGTGATATTGCGAAATAATCTTTTGGCTATAGGGGTAGGCTGCCCCTATAGCCAAAAGATTATTTAATCACAAGTCTTGAAGTAGTTTGTTCAAAATCATAACGTTACACCACGCCTGTAATCCCAATCCCTGATTTCCCATGTAACAGGGGCGAGCCTATTGCCATCAACCGGACTCGGATATTGGGCATCATGGAATCGGACGGAATCGAAAAGAACTGCGTTCGTGCGTGCGTGCAAATGTGGAGAAATTTATTAAAAAAGAACATCTATGTACCTATCACCCATGTTTGCAAAGAATAAATGATTTGATTTGATTTCAAATTCAGTCGAGACGTGTTTAACACAACAACAACAGACTCGTGGCTGAATAATAACAGCTACCCTGGTTGATCGTTAAGGTTAAGCAACTTGCCGAGGCGGTCCGTGGATGGGTGACCATCTTTTACATACCGTATCCTTCCGTTTCTCGGAAACCACGTTAAGCTGTTGGTCCCGGTTGCCATTAGTAGAACTTTGACAGTCGTTAGTAGTCAGAACCCCAGGCTTACCAATGGGTAACTGAGATGTGGAGGTCAGATAAGCAGCTGTTCCATGTGAAGTTCTGGTATTCGGTTGCATCCAGTTAGACTGGAAGCCGATCCCAACGTGGGTAGATGGAAAAGGCTAGGCATATGATAAGTTCAACATCATCTGTCAATCAATCAATCATCATCATAACATAATAATAATTTATTCTCAGGTAACTTTGGCCCATAGACCATTATAGACTAATACAAATATGATTAATAGTATATTTTATATCGAGGGACTAAACGAAGCCATAATACACCTGAGGTGGTTTGACTCCCGAGCGTGCGAGGGAGTCAATGAAACCGAGGGTATATTAAGTTGGCGTTTTGTCTCGAGGTGCAAACTGTACTTTTCACTTTGAGTGCATGAAAAATAGTCAATTTAGTACAAAAACATGTATTATTCCTCCAGACCATAGAACTTACGTAAGTTTTTAGGTAAATCCTCCGCGATTTTGGCGGCAAAAGATTATTTATTATGTCTTTTGCTCTTTGCTCGACGTCAAACTCTTCACTGTCACTGGACATTCTTAATAAATGTATTTAAAACCGAACAAATTTACACTCGACACAAATTCTGAAATTTTCGCGGTCAGTTTTTTTCTTCTAAACCAGTCACAGATTAACAATTTTGAAACGCATGGCGCCACCTTCTTTGCGGAAAAACCATGGAACTAAAACTCTCAACATTTTCGCAATGAAGATGGTCCATACTCCACAGATAATAGTAGTATATTTACTGGCTGTTTGAGTTTGTTTAAGTCATATGAAGGAAATTTTAAAAACTAATTACTTTTTACTCCCTAGGGACTAAAGTGGCCACTTTAGTCCCGATTCGTAGGGCTAAATTGGCGTACTTTTAGAGCATGAGAAGTGAAAATACAATTTGTGTTAGTAAATAGAACTTGAAAACTATGTTATTAACTTGTGCACTATGGCACTGTGCTTCTCCCAACTATGTTGGGGTTGGCATATGATAAGTTCTACATAACAACAAAATCTAAATTTTTTATAATAAGCCAGGTTTTCCCACAAAATATCTTTTTCCCTCATAATTTTCCTTAATGATTCTCCTAATCAACAAAGATTTTAATTTTAATAAGATAAGAAGCTGTTTTTATGAAACGACGACACTACTTAGCACTTGATGTGATCAGTTAATTGAATTAGTCATTGATGATAATACATTTAGCATTATCTTATCATCTTATTCTGAATACTATATATGCTACCACTCTCGCAGAAGTACATCACATTTACGTAGCCAGCTACTGTGATTTTTTACGGACAAGCTAATAACCTAACTGAAAATGTAAGTACTCATAAATTTTCCAAAGTTTTTAAACTTTTTCATTCAATTTTAAAACCTTTGTAACATGTAATAAAATCCACTTTTAATGTCTTCACTGTTGGCACATGGGGTTTCTGTTCTGTGAGAGAGTCATTGTCTACCACGTAGGCCCATCGCGGCTTAAGGCCGTTTTCTAAAACTTACTTAATACGTATGTCTATTAGTCTCATAGCTATCGGTCTTTCTATAAACAAAGTTACCTTGGAATATCATATCCGCGTCACCTGCCCGTCACTCAGAGGACTGTGATAGAAAAAAAAGAAAGCTTTTCTGTGACGTTTTGTTTCTAACGGTCCGTAAGCTAAATGTCAAACAGTTAGAGATAGCAACCTTCCGTTACCTGTTAGTAAGTTATTGAAATGGCCGTTAGTAGATGTCACATGTCTTCAAACTCCAGTTCCAGAACACGCCGTTCATCCCATAAAGAACGTAATATTTCAGTGATTCAAGCCATCACTAATTTGTTAATAATGTGACATTACAGATGAAGGCTAGCCTGTTCGTCTTCGCTGTGCTCGCAGCACTCGTCGCTTGCGAAGAACCCGCCGCAGTACAGAATGCCGCCGCCAGGGCCAACATGTACCAGGGCACTTACAGGCCAGGAGACAGACTGCTTCACAGGTATGTATTTTTAAACTAAGATTTCTCCCTCGTTCCAGCCCGACTTATAAGAGAATATTACAATAACAGATTGGTCAGTAGGTACTAAGGCAATAGTACCGCGGCTATGATCATACAGCATATTCTTAAAAGAACAATACGCTTACCGTTCAAAGAAGTCTCCTGTTTCAAATTTCTAACAAATCTGATCGAACTACAAAATCAAAATCAAATCAAAATCAAAGCATTTATTCCAAGTAAGCCAGTTACAGGCACTTTTGAATTGTCGAAACAAAGATGAAAATTAAATGTAGCTACAGTCCCAGACACAGGACATAAAAACTGTGAAAGTACTGTAGTTGCCCATTCCCTAGCGTAGATCTCTATGGAGAAGAACGGGCAAGAAACTCCATGGACACTCTTTTAAATCAGAATATTGTTACAAAATCTTGGTTACATCATTCATGTTGAGATGGTATATTATGTGAGAACAATGTAGCAAGATGTGCACGTTAAAAGTGTCCACAGTAAAACAAAACAAAAAAAAACTAATATAATTCATTAAAAATAAGCCATGGCAACTGAGAGATGACCAGTCACAACTGACAGCGCCCGTTCACGGACATGACGCATAGATCAGCACCATTCAACTCAACCATTTTGAAGGGAACTAAATGATCCGACACATGCGCCACCATCAGCGAGACATTTAAGTGAGCATGACATACTCTCAACCGCCAGGGCACATTCAAGTCAAGAAAAGACGTAGGTTTCTAGTGAATGATAGCTTTCAAAATTTTCCGACTGATATTTGGACTTAGTTTGGGCCAGATTGAGTCAACTTGCAATCTCTTGTTAATTCCGTTAAATACCTCAAAGTAATTCCACATACTAAATGTGGTTTGTAACGGATTAGTAAAACCAACTTCATAATGGATATACATCCAAAACCATTAACAGCGTTGTATATAAAATCATTACAATTATCTTCGGATAATGAGGGAAATTTAGATGGGGGAAACTCTGAAATTTTATTTGGTAGTTTGATATTAAGGTACCTATCAGAAATCATCTAACATTCAGTGAATAAATGGGTAGTGTGATCTTTGTTCTTTAGTACACACGGCGACAAATCAAGCTTTACATGTCCAGTATAACCTGACCTCGCTTTGTAAGAGATCACCGTATACTGGTTTTGCATAGCTTAATTAGTCGTCGAGCGTACAGGTAATTTGCACCAAAAGATAATAAATCTAGTGTAGCACTTATCAGGGGAGACCTATATACTAATCGACCACTCGCATTGGTTGAATACATATCATATCGGTCAACTCCTGTGATTGGTTGATTGCCACACGGTTCCACTTCAGATAAACGTGCCAATAGTCACGTGGTTATCTAAGAAACTAAACATCTTGTTTTTCTTCCAGTGCCTACTACTCCAGGAACCCAGTTAACAACGCCGTACAGTACCAGGACATCAATTACCGAGGAGCCAACAACGTGCGTATCACCTACCTCGAGGCGGTGGAGGTCGGTGCCACCCAGTGGGGCGTCCCCTCTCTCAGGGCAGGAGGCGTTAACTTCAACCATGCCACCATCAGACTGACAACAGCCAGGGGCTACGGATACTACTACTTGGTCCGCATCTACGGCCGTTAAACTTTCAAAAGATAAATGGACAACTTTTACAACAGGGGCTAAATTTTCACCTAGGGCCTAAATTTTTTAATAAAAGAAAGGGTTTTGATACAAAAAATTAAAATTAACTGATTTAAATTCTGATTGAGTACAATAAATATTTTGAAAGCATTTATATTTTTAATTTACTTTGCCTTTCTCTTTTTGTCTTTCTTCTTTCCCAAAATACAAAACCATACGTTGTATCAAAAATTTTAGCAAACAATCATCATCATCATCATTTCAGCCGAAAGACGTCCATTGCTGGACATAGGCCTTCCCCAAGTGTCGCCACATTGACCGGTCCCGTGCGACTCGCATCCAGCGGATTCCCGCAGCCTTCACCAGGTCATCGGTCCTTCCAACGCAACGTCTTCCGGTTCGCGGTCGCCACTACAGAACTTTTCGGCCCCATCAGCCATCCATTCTGCGAGCAATGTGCCCTGCCCACTGCCACTTAAGTTTGGCAATTCTTTGGGCTACGTCGGTAAACTTAGTTCTCTTGCGGATGTCTTCATTTCTTATTCGATTACGAAAGGAAACTCCGAGCATTGCCCTCTCCATTGCCCTTTGGGTGACTTTAAGCCTTCTGATGAGGCCCATTGTGAGCGACCACGTTTCGGTTCCGTTTGCGATCACTGGCAACACGCACTGGTCATAGACTTTCGTCTTGAGACAATGCGGTAAGTTGGACGAGAAGATACTGAACGCTGCCCAGCCGAGCAAACAATAAATAACACGAAATCTACAAGTTACCTAGTAGAACAGGATATCTAAGTTCCAAGCAAACAAACATTATAAAATTAACATACGTGAGACCTGACAACCAAGGTCTAACATAATCTTACATATAGTATAAAATGCTTTCTGCTGCATCCATTTAAACAGAAAGCTGACCCTAACATCGTAAAGGGCTAGATGATTATAATCCCGACTAAAGCAATAATAAACGATTACAGACCGATCATGATGACAGGCCGTGTCGACAGCGCGTTCTTTCTTTCGCGCCTCAAAGAGATGTGAAGGGCCGATGCCTGCCGAGGCTGCGGGACTGTTCGAAAGAGATACCGCGGCCCCGGAACACAAAGGGCAAGGAAGGAACATGGATGGGTTTTAGTCAGTAAAAGTCTGACACTCCATTCCGCTCCGCCCAGAGCGGGAGGAGTCATTTGATGATTTCCCACCCGGAAAAAAAAAGATCGATCATGATAAAAAAAACAATGTAAGAGATGCTTGTTCTACCACAACATTGCTAATTAAATGAGTCAGGGGCATAATGGGGATGCGTATGGGGTTGTTCGAAACCTCAAAAGCAATTCTATGGTCTACTCACTAGACTTAAAATGTGGATCACTTACAGTGACATCGTGACAGTAGCAGTTGGGGAGGTCAGATAGACAGTCGCATCATGTAAAATACTTGTACTCATACTCAGCTGCATCTAGTTGACTAAAAGTCGACCGGACTACTAGTTTGGGAAAAGGCTTGATTGATTGGTGATTAAATAAATTAGACATGGTAACGTCAGTATCACTACATATTATAAAACAAAGTCCTCCGCCGCGTTTCTCTGTCCGTCTTTTCGCGATAAACCTCAAAAACGACTGCACCGATTTTCATGCTGTTTTCACCAATAGACAGAATAGTTCTCGAGGAAGGTTTTAGTATATAATTTGTCAAGTTTTTGTATACATTGGCTAAAATATAATTGGAGGTGTCGGAAAAAAAAACCCTCTGGGAGCTTTACTTTTGCTCGCGATAACCGACATCCACGCGGGCGATGCCACGCGCATCAGCTAGTGCAATCTAAGACGTGTGAGTAGGCAGGCAACGGCTTTATCTTGAAAAGCTGTAGCTGGTAGTGGTGGTAATCAATCGAAACTGCCGGAAAAGGAGGAAAAATGATAATGTTATTGTAATAAAATGAAATACCCACCGATTAAGATAATCAGTAGATAAAGAATCATTTGCAAAACCTAATGCTTCGTTTAATTTTTACTTTCCGAAGATTATTTGTCCGTGTGATAATTACGATTAAGATACGTACTTATCCATCGTATTTGCATTAATTTACAAATTTCACGATTACTATCGTTTCATCGAAGATAGCTCACTTTTATCGTAATCGGAAATCAATTTTTAATAATGAACATGACGTGGTGACTTACATAGCCTGCTGTGCGTTTCCAAAGTTTTTTATAGAATGCGGACTTTGGTGTAGTAGGTACTCGTTAGCCGACTAAATTTGTAATCAGTCTACAACAGCCCACTGCTTTCAAGATAATAATGGCTACGTCCCATCTCGTAACTTTCCCATTTCGAGAACTAAACAAAAGACGTGCAAAACTAGTGAAAAAGTGTCCCAATCCGTAACTATTTTAATCTTCATCCATTGAATCCCATTTCGTCAAACATAAACAACAATTTTTTGTACAGTACACAGCTCTCAAAGTTACAAGGAAACCTCTTGTTGATGTTGCTATTTTTGTCTCTCTCTGGCACAATAAAGTTGGTTATGAGAGAACTCAATTTAGAATTTGAACTGAAAGTACTAGGAGATCAGAATCAAGAAGGAGATGTTGGTGCCGCGGAAATCGTATTTTTAGTGAATACCCAACAATAAGTACTAGTTGAACAGAATCGTGAAGAAGATGTTGGCCCCACCGTTTAGAATACTTATACATTTTGGAATTTATTAAAATCTTCACTTGGCCACTTTTTCAAAGAGAATCGACACCCAATTTAATCGACCCGTATCTTTCTGACTAAAACGTCCGAGCATTAGAAAATAAGAGCTAAAAACACCGTTTCTATTGAAAGCATTTTCAAATGTATAAGCACCCGCTACGTATATGTTAGAATTTATTTTTACTACTACTACTATTCATACAGATGATATTATTTTGTCAGTTTTTTAATAATGGGACAGGTTTTAAGAGCGTAGTGAGCTCGAAAATTTTAGCACCTAGCCTCTGATGTTTTAGATTTTATTTTGACCAATAATGCACCTCACCAGCCCCGCGCGCGAATTTTTTGCACCAAACCGCCACGCGTGCAAAAAATTGCGAAATATTCGCATGTAATTTGACACTTTAGATAAACAATCGCAAACTACAAGAGTTATAGCTAAATAAAATTTACAGTGAATAGCTGAATAGTTATGGAATCTATACATTAAAAACAAAAAAAAAAACTGATATAATTTGAAACTCAAAAAAAATGTAGAACATGAAAAACAGTGATGAAAACGGATATTTCGCTATTAAAATATTAATTTGAATTTTTCGAAATATTAAATTTCAATTAAAATAATTTTAAAATAAACTAGATTATATTTCCTTTCCAATAAGACCATAATCTTATTAGTTTATTTACGATAGTCTAGTTAGAATTAAATTAGAATTTGAATACTCACTGTTTATTTTGACGCGGCCTGCGCCAACGACTGTTTTTGAACACGGTTATTTACGTACCTATAACTTTACGAAGCCACTTGTTTTTGTATATACAATTTAATAATATGTTCACAATACTAATTATGCACTGTTTTTCCGTTAACACACACGTTTTAATCACAAAAACACTTATTTCTTGTATAAACACAATCACTATAGGTATTTAAACCTACCACCTTTCGGAGGTGAAATACTCAACTTTGAGATTCGAAAACTAGATTTCCTTTATGATAATATAGTAGCACAGATTTTCACGATTAATTTGATATATAACACTATCCGAAAACAACAATATACATAACAGAACAATTGAAATACGACGCCACACGTCAGAAATGGCGGAGTTTGTTTACACTAAAGTTTTTACTTTTATTTTGAAATTTTTCGATGGAATAGTGTTGCTATTGTTGGTCCGAACGTTGAGGAATATAGTATAGAGATTGCTACAAGAGAAATAAGCTCTAGAAATAGCAGTTTAGTAGATTTTTTATTGCATTTGTTGGACGAATGCGCTACTGGCTGCACATGCAGCCAGGGACATTTAGCAAAACAGCTACTGGTTCCACGAGATCGTAATATTAAGTTAAAAGTATCCTAGTGTTAATCCAGTTTATAAAGTATGTGTGTGCCAGATTTCATATAATTCCATTCAGTAGTTTTTAGGTGAAAGAGTAACACACATCCATCCATCCATTCGCACAAACTATCGCATTAATATTTGTAGGATAGTAAGATTTCGTTAAGTGTTGATTAATGTTCGCAACAACGGCAATTAAGGTGTTAAAACCATTACATACGACGTTGATTACCGAAACATCTAAGATTTAGACTGATGGAATCACTATGGTGAATAATTTATTTAAAAAGGTAAATGTACACTACTTTTATACAAACTATAACTCTAAATAATAATAAAAATATGTACAAGTAACAACCTGTAACCGTATCACTATGGTTAAATTAAATAAAAATACTTTGGCGTACGCGAACCATCGACCATTAAGTACATAATATAAACCGTTAAACTTATCATCACAATCAATTATATTTTATGCATAAAATAAGTGTGTAAATATATAAAATAAATGAGGCAGATAAGTTACTAGCGCGCATTGTGAGGACTCGAAAACGTCCCGACATTTTTTCTGTAGTCCGCGTCAAGAAAATCATAATCCATGCCTCGACCAAACATTTGAAGTGCAATCATTCAAATGATAGCTATCTCATTTCCTTACGTGCTTATCTTTTCGTTTGTACTATTCATTAATGGAACTTGTCAACATGGTGTTAACTTTACGAATTATTTACCAGCGCGACCAGATTTTAAACGTCGGTAACTATAATATGAACGATACATATCATGTGTACAAAATCATTGATCGAAACTACATAATATTTAATTAATTTAAACAAAACGTCATCTTTATGTTACTTAGCTTTTAATATTCATTTGGACAGCCCGACTGCAATAGATGAAGTAGTTGAGAGTGGACTTACCTGAAAAAAAAGAAAACAATATTTAGTATGACAATTAACAGTAGTGAGGCTGCCTTACGTTCGTTGGGTTCCGGGTTCGAATCCCGGTAGGAGCAAATGTTTGTGTGATGAGCATGGACATTTGTTTCCGAGTCATGGATGTTTTACATGTATAATAAGTATGTATTTACGAACAAAAAGTATCTATGTAGTATATCAACTATCTGGTGACCACGACACAAGCCTCAAACTCAAACTCAAATCATTTATTTCAATTAGACCATTACGGCACTTTTGAATGTCGAAAATACAAAAAAGCAAAGCTACAGTCACAGTCACAAGGCATAATAACTTGAGAAAGTACTGTAGTTGCCCATTCCCTAACGTAGATCTCTATAGAGAAGAACGGGCAAGAAACTCCATGGACACTCTTTTAAATCAAAATATTGTTACAAAATCTTGGTTACATCATTCATGTTGAGATTATACATATGTGAGAACGATGTAGAAAGACGTGCACATTAAGAGCGTCCAGAGTAAAATAATAAATCAAAAAATAAAAAATTAAGTAATTAAAATGAACGAACCGTGGCAGCTAAGAGATGACCAGGCCCAACTGACAGCGCCCGTTCACGAACATGACGCATGTATCGGCACCATTCAACTCGACCATATTTAAGGGAACCAAATGACCCGACACACCCGCCACCATCAGCGAGACATTTGAGTGAGCATGACATTCTCTCAGCCACCAAGGCATATTCAAGTCAATGAAAGATAACTAAATGTAAGTGGTGGCTGAACAGTACAAAGTACTCACACATGTGCTATGCAATTATATAATACTAAAAACCGGAATCTATACAATGCAAGTAGGTATATTTTTACAATCTTCTGCAGCTTCCACAAAACATTAACATGGGAATCAATTCTTCTTCTTTGCGTGTCGATAAGACTCAAATAATGCCCGACCAGTACAATCAATTAGTTTGCAACTATGGTTGTGGAGCAGGACCAGCATTTAGCCAAGCATTTTTATCATCAATGTAATCCCCCAACTTATAATATGCTTGCCTACATAGTGTGCGTTTTATACAAGATTTAAATTTCGTCTCATTCAGTTGAAGAATGTGGGGAGGTATTTTATTGTAACATTTCAAACAGTACTCCATGAAAGATGAATCTACTTCAGCAAGCCTGAAACCTGGCTGAACTAGTTGGTCCCTGTTTCTAGTGTTATAGTGGTGTCTGTCACCTCTTTTACTGAATAAATGCAGATTTTTCCGAACGTACATGATGTTTTCATAGATGTATTGACAAGGTACTATCATGATATTAATTTCCTTAAACAGTTCTCTTAGAGAATCGCGTCTACGTAATTCATATATGGCTCTGATGGCTCTTTTCTGCAGAATAAATATAGACTCGATGTCTGCAGCCCGTCCCCATAGTAAAATACCGTATGACATAATACTATGAAAATAACTAAAATAGACTAGCCTCGCGGTATCAATATCAGTAAATTGACGGATTTTTCTAACAGCATATGCAGCTGAA
Source organism: Xestia rhomboidea (assembly GCA_963853795.1). Classification (NCBI taxonomy): domain Eukaryota; kingdom Metazoa; phylum Arthropoda; class Insecta; order Lepidoptera; family Noctuidae; genus Xestia; species Xestia rhomboidea. The sequence continues at coordinate 9,989,575 of OY970774.1, forward strand.
CTCAGCCGTCCTGCAAGAGATGTTAAATGAGGACCCCATTGTAACCTTGAGTCGAGCGTGATTCCCAAGAAAACCGTTTTATCGACAAATTCTAGTTTCTCTTGATTCAATATTATGTCACAATCACTACTTTTGACATTTGGTAGAGAAAATCTAATGCACTTAGTTTTTTTCCCATTTAGTACTAAATTATTAGCGGTAAACCTATTATGGACCTGCAGTAGGGCGTTATTTACGTCGTCAAGATCAGTGGCACGTCTGTTTATCCTAAATATTAAAGAAGTATCGTCAGCAAACAAACCATATGCGGATGGTTGTTCAATAAACGGGGTAGGTCATTAATATATACTAAAAAGAGGAAGGGACCCAATATCGAACCTTGTGGTACACCCATTTTTACTTTTAAACCCATTGAATTGACACAATTTCTTTGTACCTGCTGCTGTCTATCATTCAAATACGATTTTACTAAACTGAGCGCAAGTTTACCTAAACCGTAATGCTCAAGTTTCAAGATCAGGGTTTCGTGATTTACGCAATCAAATGCCTTCGAAAGGTCACAGAAGATTCCTATGGCATCTTGTGCCTCTTCCCACGCAGTAAATATGTGTTTTAATAAAGTGACACCGGCGTCAGTTGTACAACGTCCTTTGGTGAAACCATACTGTTGCTCGTGCAATATTTTATTGGTGTTAAAATGGTTAAGCATTTGATTGAGCATTATCTTTTCACACATCTTGCTGAAAACCGGCAAAACGGATACGGGCCTATAGTTATTGGTGTCTTTACTATCCCCACATTTAAAAAGTGGTATTACCTTACTGAATTTCATTAGATCGGGGTAGACCCCTTGATCTACGCACAAATTAAATATTAAGGCTAAATACGGTGCTACAGTCTCAATAATTTAGGTACAATCTTTGATAGACATACCCCAAAGATCTTCGGTTAATTTGATCTTGATTTGCTTAAAGGCTTTTATGATTGTTATGGGGTTTATATGTTGAAATTTAAATTCATTTGAACAGACTGAAACGTTCGCCTTCAATAAATCAATGGAGAGCAAGGGAGAGGAATTTAAGGTTTCTGTAGTTTTAAGTGGGATGCTGGTAAAGAAATTTACAAATTCTTGAGCAACTTCATTATTAGAGCTCACGAGGCCACTTGAGGTCTCTAGTGTTATGTCATTACTTTGTTTTTTATTCCTATTTGTTTCACTGTTGATAATTTTCCATACCGTCTTTATTTTGTTTTCGGCTGATTTAATCTTGTTGCTAATGAAGAGAGATTTGGCTACCTTGCAAGAGTTTTTAAAAATTTTCGAGTAAGTAGCTACATATTTACTAAAAGTTTCTGTGTTTATGTAAGGCTTAAGGCCGTACAGCTCAAACAATCGTTCCCTACTTTTCCTATTATCCTGTGTTGCCCAGTCGCTGAAAATAAAGTTTGGGCCAATAGTTTTAGTTTTCTTTTTTAACGTACTATTGAACTCGGTGTGCACTACCGAAAAGAATTCATCATACAATTCATTTATATTGTTTTTAATATGGCCTGGTATATTTAACCTCGTTGCTTAGTGTGCCACTAGATGGCGCTGTGTGTAATGTCCAGCGATATTTATTTATTTATTATTATAAACAACCAATTTCTACATTTATACAGGTTTACTGGTAACTCGACATATTCCTTGCAGGACGTCATAGTAGGGTTAAAAGCCACTAAATTTTAAAAGATTTAAAGCGCGACTGTACTGAAATAGTACATTGTTACCCTAGGGGTGAAAGTAACTTATTTAGTCCCGAGACGGGGTTTGGTGCCCGAGCGCAGCGAGGGCGCTAATAGTTCGAGGGACTAAATAAGTCTTTAACCCGAGGTAAATGCTGTGCTTTTTATTACGAATACAAGGAAAGTAAAAATAAAAACATGAATCAACTCGAAAAACAAATGAAGATCGGATTGCCGCTTTCCCACCCATTTTGTTTCTGTGGCCGGCGAACCATTCAGCCATAACCTATTTTTCATTTTCATCATCGAAAAAATGGTAAATATTTTTCCCAAATCTATGTTATTTTAAAGAAATAGTTGAGACTTAATTATAATAAAGTTATTTAAAAATATATATATATTCTTTAATTAATAATTAACTTTATGTTATTTCAATTTTACATCGTGGCTGTATAGAAAGTTGGAACATGGTTCAATAGTTAGAAAACGGAACAATTTTTTATATAATTTGACAGTTGTCAGTTGAACAACCAACCCGCTCCTTGGGCAACTTCAGACCTACTTTAAGAGTATGAGTAATGAAAAGTTTTTTTCACAGTTGATACCGTAGCAGACTTTTGTTAATAATTCGGCAAAACATTTGATTTTGTGTAATTTTTGTCATTACTTCATTAAATGTTGTCTGTTAATACAAAGTCAGGGACTACATTATTCATCTCATAAAAGGTGATTATTCAGAAAATGAAATTAAACAATTTCGTTAACATTATTTTTTTTATCAAATAAATTGTTTAATTTAAACTCTAACCTATATTTTAACTTTTTTTATTTTTACCATTCATGAATGTGTAACTCAAAAACTATTAAGAATCGCGTAACTTTCACGGGGTATTTTAAGATATCCCTGGGCATGGGAAATCTATTAATTTTGATGACGACCTTATTGGGCCCACCCTGTATGTCTGATGAGACCTACCGGATAAGTACATCCGGGTATCGTTGCCTGAGTCACAGTTAATCAGTAGATTGTCTGATTCGGTGCTTTTGATTAAAATAATCTTATCACGTATAGATACAGATCCGTATTATTATAACACCCTCCACAATGGAAATGTTGATATTATATCGTCACTCTGTACTCTTAGTTACCGTGTTCGCTGTATTAGGTGAGATATTGATAATGTAAGTGCGTTTAAGTATCTAATGTTCAAAGTTATAAGTTTTACTCTGGAAACTTTTGGGTGATTTTCTGAATTTAATGACAATTTTGTCACAGTTTAAAATCTTGATTTTGTATTTTATGGTTATAAGAATGTTGGAAGAAAATTAACTAAGTTAATAAGGTATACGAACTGCTTGAAAATTAGATTTCATTAAATTAAATCTTAGAATGAGAACTGTCCAAATCAAAGTGATTAAAATCACTGTCTTTCAATAATTCAACCTAAAGTTATGTACCATACCATATGATACCTGTACCTATGTTGCTATCGTACTTTTTGAACTAACTGGTACAAGAAGTACAATAGCAACATAGGTAGTACAAAAATTACTGCAACAACACAGTACAAAACGTTTTACAGCGCCATCTATACGACAAAGGAAGAACTAAAATCACAATTCTGAATCGCGCTATTAAAGTTATCCGCAACTTAAAGATTAAACAAAAAAAACTGACAGCAGCTGCTGTCAGGTAATAGCACACTAGACGCAACTCCCATCTGGTCGGAGAATCCTCCCTTTTCTATGAAGGTCTTAACACTGTACTGCATACCCCTAAATGTACAACCCGTTCGCGGTTTGTTTTTTATATTAAATAGACCTCACTCACTTGACCTCACTCTAGTCCTGAGGATAGAGATGAATTCGACGATGGAACGAGCTAACCCAAATGAATCCTATTAACTCGCGACTTATATGTGTAGATTGGTGTCATGTGAACACCGACGCAGGCAGGGTGGATTAATCGAAGTCATGCAATAATATCGACATCGTTGGTCGAACCGTCACCAACTATCGATTGATTTGGTATTTCGGATACATTTTTCACTTCTCATGCCCTAAAAGTTCGTCTTTATGACGTGCGTAGGCGACATAAAGTCGCTTTTTATGCTCTAGAGCATAAAGTAAAATCTCCGTCGAAGACCAAGGCAATCGGTCCAACAGCCATACGAACAACTTCAACTTCATAGAATAACCTCTTTATTTTAATTCGTTTCGTTAGTATTCTAAGAACAAGGCAAGGATACCAACAGACAAAGTACACAATAAAACTTCATGAAATAAACCTCATTTTTTAATTTCGTTCCTTTATTATTTTACATGTTGCTGTTTCATTTCCTCGCAATCGAAGAGAAAAGTAGAGTGTACAACTCGTCCTTAAAACAAATTTTACACTCTACTTTATATCCATCTCAAGCGTCTCGCGTAAAATGGTGCGTTTTATTTACTTGATGTACAATCTACTACTACACAATGGTGTCCTTACAGATGAAGAGCTTCATCCTCATCGCGATTCTCGCAGCACTGACGGTCTACAATGACGCGGCTACCATTCCTGATGAAATCTCTCCGTACCAAGAAGATATCGTTGTGGCCGAAAAAACTGACGAATTCTTCCAAAAAGATTACGATCTAGAAGGCAGATCTGCTGGCAGACTCTTTGATGATGATGAGCTCATCCTGTTATACGAGTATGTACATTTTGAATTTTCGAAGTTGACAAATTTTCCCAATTCCCAACCTTGAACCTAAAGCTTTTGCGATAAAGTTGAAAATATATCAAAGAACAGCAGACGAAGAAACGAGACGAAGAGAAGAAGACAGCTTGATGTGCTGACTTACATTAAAGTTCTTTTCTAATAGTTTACCTTTAGAATGGTGTCGACTCTTTTGGGCACAAACTCAACTTAATTTAGGCTATTGCTATCTTTTACTAAAAAGGCAATGCGAGAAAAGGACGGCTATAGCTATGAACTAAGTTAGAGATGTCAAACTAGTTTATGCCTTGCGCTTCACCGTGTGTTTAGTCGACATGTTTTTACGTGCAAATACATTTACATTGTATGGAAATATTAATTCCAATTAAATTTGGCAGCTCTAAATTACCGATAAAATTACGACACCAATGTGATCTTTATTCACTTTAAAATAAGGTTGTCGCTATCATGGGCAAAATGAATATGAAAGGACTGTAGAATCTGTAGATTGCCATCAGTGAAAAATGCTTCAGGAAAACAAAGAAGCCTTTGAACTATAGGTATTTGTATTATCTACTGAAAAAATCTTGATGGAAAAACCCAATATAACTCTGACCAACCTGGGAATCGAACCCAGAGCCTCATGCTCAGTAGTCACGCTTGCAACAAGTAGATCAACGAGGCAGATGTAATAATTAATACCATTTTTTTTCAAGAGAAAACGTGAACGTGCTACCCATCCCAAACGCAGTACAGGTTCGGGAAGTAGTGTACCATGGAAATTCTACCACTCAGATCAACCGTATTAGGGTGTTGAATATCCCAGCACAAACTTTTATTGGAAATTATGGGACACATGGACTGGTCCGGCTTACGTCAGGATCTGGCCGGGGAATAAGCAGCATTGTCCAATTCTCCGGACGCTACACTAACCGGCTCTGAACTTATTGACACCATGTAAAAACTATAACGAATAAATAAGTTAACAACTTACGTTTACAACTGAAGTTTCTGTTTTGTTTATGAAATTTGAAGTTTTATTTTTAATAAAGTATTTTAATACATTTTTAAAAGTTGTATTTTTTTAAACCAGCTATTCAAAATGTTCCACGCCACCCCGGTGAAGACAAAAACTTCATCGGTGGCGTGGAAATGTGTACAAGTACATTTACTTGGCGTGTTTTTTTTAACGTTGCTTTTTCTCAGAAACGGTGATTCTGAGGAAACAGTGTAAAATCAATTATAAAAGATAATTTGCATGATCTACAATTTTAGTCTGCCTATTGTTATGAAAAAGTTTGGTTGATAAGCGCAAAAAAAAACAATATTTGCGAACTTTGGACCTTGAATTTATTTTTGCAAATGTCAGATCGATGGGTCCCCATCACATTTCATAATGGTGTTCCGAACATTATTTCGTACAAATATCAGCTCTATGCGAATTTTTGAAACTTTGCATCTCTGCTATGTTTCAATTATTGTTAATTCTTGATGAAGAATTTATTTCATGAACTGTCGACCCGACCGAAACTTTGCATCTCTGCTATGTTTCAATTATTGTTAATTCTTGATGAAGAATTTATTTCATGAACTGTCGACCCGACCGATACGGTCTTGACGCCATTGTTTAACTATTCTGTCTACTTCGTGGACAGATCATGGGGTACTTATATGGGGTACATAAAGTACTTAAACCATTCATACTAGCGACTCTGCCAGTAACTCCTTCTAGAATCTAGACTGTAATCTTATCTGAACGATTGATCACTTTCCTCGACGAGAATGATTTCCTCTTGGGGCGGAGGGAGGACTGAAGCTGCGTCATAGCAAGCTGTAAGTGCTGCTAGCACCGCGATGAGGATGACTGTCTTCATCTGAAAGGATACATAATTAAGGGGGTGGTATCTGCTAACGAGAGTTTTTCTCCATGTAAACCTCTTTGATGAGTGAATATAAATGTGCAAAAAAAATATATGTTGCTTACAAAAATATATGTTGGTACAATTGAAATAATTCTAACTTTATTATTACTATAAGAAAAAAATATTCAAAGTGAAGCATTTTTTCTTTGAAATTTCGTAACTACTCTTAAACGGCATTAAGTTTTAGTATTTTTTTTTTCACACCTATATTTGTCACTTTTTTTTCACAGTGTACAATCGGCATTTTGATCGAACAACGGCTCGCGGGTGGCGCAGTTGCTGGGATTGAATTATCATTTTTTGCAATAGCGATAATTCGGTATCAACATGATTGATCCGATATTCATCATTTATTTGGCAAACAATGGATAGTCGATCATAATTATCTACATAATTTATCGATACCGTGCTACAATTCGTTTCTCGTATAATTATGTGATATTATACATCTTATCTTCACAACACGTGCCTCAAATTATATGTATAATTATATTTTGTTATTCCTATCATTTTGATGAACGACCATGCCAAAGTGAGGGCGTAGACAAAGTAACATTCTGATAGCGATAACTCGGATGAAAAATAATAAATAAATAAATAAAAAGTTTATTTCGTAATCAACAGGTTTTACAGATACATTGTAGAGGCCTTCTTTTAAGTATGGAAATACCTGTAACAGAAGACCTCCCTCTTCCATGAATAAGGGCAAACACTTAACAAAGCCTGTTATTAATTAAAACAAAGTAGGTAAAAAAAATAAAAAAGACGAGTATTCAAAAAAATATAAAATTAAAATTAAAATGTGTGGTGTCTGTGTTGTGTATAGGTGTGTATATGTGTGTGTGGGTGTATGAATGTGTGTGTATGTGTGTGTGTGAACTAATAGGACTAGTGTGGGTGTGAGAAAGAGGAAACCAAAAGTATATTTTAACATTAACATTAACTAACATTAGCATTAACTGTTATGATTATGATTACAGTGTTATTGTTGTTGTGTTGTTTTTGGTTTATCTTGTTTTGATTTCTCTTCGCTGTTACTGTTCCAAACAAAACAAATATGTCTGCGCCCGCGTCTATCTATGTACTTGTAAGTCAGTACGTCAGTGTTGCCAGTGAAAGTTATGGCACAGACTGGCGATGGCGAACAGTTTGGTTACGTGGGGTGTAGTTGTAATTATTATTTTCTTCGTATTTATAATATTCCACATGTATGTATTGTTTATTCGTCTACAATTTATTTTTATTTATTAACCTTATCCGTAGCTGACCGTGGCATCACTCTCACTTTAGACCCTATCAGAATACCAGCGCTGTAACGTTTTTTAACGTGACAGCACCATGCTGAGATAGGGGCCTTTTGGCCTTGTACAGGGCCAATTTCGTTTTCTTTTTATTTTCAATTTCTTTTAGTTGTTTTATGTTTAATTTTTATTAGTTGATAATTTCACAATTTTTTTATGTGTTTTGTCCTGTGCGGGTTAATAAATGCTTTTTCTTTCTTTTTCTTTCTTTCTTTTATTATCAGCGTGAAGTATATACATGTAGACATTCGTTTATTAATAAAATAATAACAAATAATCATTAAAATAAATAATCCGAGAACATGAAGGAAGCCACAAAGTACATAGAACAGGGTCATGTTTGTGTGGGACCGGAAGTTGTGAAGGACCCAGCGTTCCTGGTTACTAGAGCCTTGGAGGACTTTGTCACATGGGTGGATGGGTCCGCTATCAGGAGACATGTTATGGAATATAATGACTTGAGGGATGATTTTGAGATGCTGTAACATACCATAGCTGTAATTAAGATAGTATAATGTAATTAATTACTGTAAGATTGTAATGCTTGTGTTGAGTTAAGTATTTTAATAAAGAACCTCCTTTTTAAGCTGGTTAAAAATAAAAAAAAAATAAAAATAATAAAGTTTATGAAAGGTGTTTTATTATATATCCGGATGATGAAGAGCCTCAGTTTCTTCATATGTTTCTATATGCAGTCAAGGTTTTCTTACATTCGTGATGTGATTTTGGTAGATAGCCAGTTTTTTGTTAATGGCATTGATAGCAAAAGTAGTTAGGGCAACATATTGGCGTCTTGCGAATGCAGTACGAATCCTTACCCCAGTTATATAACCGTGTCTTCTTCTTTTTCTCAAGATGCTAGAATCAAATACCGCTGTTTTGTGCATTTTTAGGGTAGAAATAAGAATATATAACTTTCTGGCAGTTATGAGGTCAGATAGTTTATAAAGCTCAAGGAAAAGACCTCTCGATACTCACCAGACACAGTCACATACGTAATTTCTTTTTTCAACCCTCAGTCACACCCATGGAGGGCCACCCCTAATTTTTATATAATTTCACACCATTTTGTTGTGGCGATTGATAGAAGACACCTACTCCCTAAATTTCAACTGCGTGATGCTAACCAGTTACGGAGTAAAACATCTGTGCTATACTGATAGACAGACGGAATCAATCTTTAAGGATTCCGTGTTTGCCATTTGGTTACGGAACCCTAAAAGTGGCGAAGTGAAGTTTTGACGTATATTACCGAAAAACTCTTCAAAGGAGTGTCAACCCCGGTCTAAACGTAAAAATTACCTCAAAGTTAACCCATGATCTGTCCACGAAGTAGACACAATAGTTCAACAATGGCGTCTCGACCAAATTGGTCATTCGACAGATCATGATTTAAGGTTTACAGGTAGGAAACGTACAGTCTTTTCCGCCTGATCAGTTTTTTTTTTTCGCTTAAATCATGCGGAGGCCCCGAGCCACGCCCCCTTAAAGTTTAGGCCTATTAGGATAGCGTCAACTTTGGTGCGCAAAATAACAATAACTCTCGTTTGGCGTGCGACGTCAGTGCGCTCGGACGATCGGTATCTTTTCATTCATTATTTTTATACAAAGTCAACGGGGCGGGGCTAGAGAGCGTTTCTATGTTGTAAGTGCAAGCAAAAATTAGCTTAGTGGGGATCAGGTGGGAGTGTCCTCGATAGTACGTAAAATAATAAAGAATTGTTTAAAATTAGAAAGAAAGAAAGAACATAATTATGTTTATTGATCGCGGGGATATGACGTGCATACAGAATTATTAGCTCTTTTGTTTGCCGTATGTCATAATTTCCCAGAATTTGATCAACCTATACCATAGGCTCAATATGTCCAGCAGTGGACGTCTTTCGCCTGAAATGATGATGTCATTTCAGCCGAAAGACGTCCACTGCTGGACATAGGCCTCCCCCAAGTGTCGCCACGTCGTCCGGTCCTATCTTTCTCTAGGCTTTCTAACAGACCGATACAATCCCGTGCGACTCGCATCCAGCGGATTCCCGCTACCTTCACCAGGTCACCGGAACCCAGAATTTGATCCTTAATAGCAATACTAACGAAGTTTGTAATTAACTGTGTTTTTACATACAAACGTTCGAATCCTGCTAGCAATATGATTATGGTATGATTTTTCAAAAATCCAATGATGCAGGTTGAGTTTTCATCAAAATAGTTTTGAAATCCAAGTCCACTTGAAAAATTCACCATATAAACTTTCAGTTATTGATCTTATAAGTAACTATCTGATGCACGCGTCTTCGCCCGCCCACAAATTAAATACTAAAATCTTCCTCTTGAATCACTCTGTCTATTATAAAAACCCGCATCAAACAAATTCCGTTGCGTAGTTTTAAAGATCTAAGCATACATAGGGACAGACGCGGCGGGCAACTATGTTTTATTATTGTGATGATAATTTAGCTAATTTTAAAATGCTTGGCTATTTACAATTTTATGCTACCAAAATTTGTATATTAAAGTGGTTATAAAAGTTGATTTCCAATTTCTTTTTCAGAAAGTTAATTCATTATTTTCTGTCAAAGAGGTTTTGTCAATTTTCAATAAAATGCAAATTAACTTATTAACAAATTGCGCAATATTAGTTTTCCGTGTACAAGCACTGAAAGAGTGATTCAACGCGCATTAATTTTTTCTTTGGTATTATCTTATCATAATTGTAGATCCGCGTGGTTGTAGTATAATATATCCCCGCACCGCTGATCTTGATCAATAGTCATTCAGCGTTCCAAGGAGTAAGAGTTACTGTGATCTTTTACTGGACAAACAGAAATTGATAATGTAAGTACTTTACAATTTATATTAAACTTAATAAGTAAATTATAAAGACACATTCAGTGTTTTTCTTGTGATATTTTCTTGTTTTTATCGTTTTTTCGATTCTATCAGGAACAGGTGGACCTAGCAAGTTGAAATTTATACCAGATACTGAAATCTATAGTCCCTATTAGTTGTATAAAAATAAAGGTCCTGAGTCAACAAGATAAAAAGATATGGGCAAATTTAGAATTTCGCGAAAACTTGTAAGGACCAAAATTTACCTTAATATTCAAAGTTTTTTATTTTTTGGAATTTTCCCTTTACTTGTGCTGTAAGACCTTGCTTTTAACCAAACTTGACAATTCTTGTTTTTTATCCCGAAACTGTACGGATATTATTCTTGTGTGTATCGAAATAAAACAAAAAGTCCTAAAATATTATGTGATTCAAAAATGCATTCTTTCGAAGGTATCATCAGTCATAATTTAATCTATGTTTCATTGATAATTTCATTCGAGTAATTCATTTTCATTCAACGTTCAAACCATTCATAATTTAAAACTAAGAAAATGCGACGATGTCATATTTCACCTAAAGGTGTTTTACATTAATAACAGTGACTTTGTGGAATATTTTGTATGAAAACTAAAAACAAAACAAAAAATATGTGAACGTCACGTCTATCTTCGCCCTTAGATTGGGGTTGATAGACGTAGTTCGATGACACTGGCATGCTGCTTCATTGTAATGACAGGAATAACAAATAATTGTAATTTGTGGCACGTCGTATAAGCTATTTTATAACTAGTAACAGCTCGCGGGTTTCGTGTTTTTGAGGAGTATTCCTTACCCTTATAAAATTTTGAGAATCTAAAAGATTCCTTAAATGAATTGGAAAATCCGTTAGATGACCCCTAAATAAGTATGAAAACCCCTAAGAACCCCTAAAACATTCTAAAAACTAATTCAATAAAAAGTAACCTTGACCAGACGTTCCCATTTAATAAAGAATTACCCTAAAGTTTGCTTGTCGTCGCCCCTGAGTTACGCTTCACCCACTCAACCTTCGTAACGCTACGATATAGATATAATATCACATCCAAGAAACACTCATTTTAGCACGTGATCGTGATTGACAAATTAAGTTAAAAAAACCACAATAATCTTAATAAATTTGATAACTTTATGAATATATAATAATAATTCGTCGTATTTGATAACTCCTAATACTATTTTATGAATCACGTAGATATTGGTATTTATTATTTATCACAATTTTATCCTAAAATGGTATTATTAGTGAGGTACTACTTCTAGTGAGAATCTACTTCTGCAACTTCACCCGTCAGAGCAATGAATAATTGTTAATTCTGTATCCTTTCAGATGAAGACCGTCATCCTCATCGCGGTGCTGGCAGCACTTACAGTCTGCTATGACGCAGCTACAGTCCTACCTCCGTCTCAAGAGGAAACCATTCTCGTCGAGGAAAGTGATCAGCCGTTCACAAAATATTACGATCTAGAAGGAGTTACTGGCAGAGCCGATGTTGAAAGGATCCTGTTTTACCAGTGAGTCCCCTTTTTATTTAATTGAATGGCATACGAGCCAACCGTCATTTTGATTTTAAATATACTGTACCTTACTTTGTTTTCATTGGCCTAAGGCATCGTCCTAATAGAAAGCGAATGCGCGATCATCGCAGGTTCGCGCGAATTTTACTCGTACGAACGATCGATTAAACATATTGAACTCGAATAGGTGTCCTAACTGAAATCGAATGACGCGGTCGCGCGACTTAAATGTTGATCTATTCACACGATGATCGCATCGCTTACTCGCGCGAAAAAAGTTAAAGCCTTAATGTAGAGTCGCCAGCATATCCGGTTACCACAAACTGATTTTAAAGGAGACCACACGTAAAGCCTATATTAATCGATAGCTGGTATCAATACAATACAGTTTTGCATAGGACAAAATGTTCCAAAGTGTCACGTTTCCGAGGTATGATCTAACAAATTTAAAGTCGATTCACAGATAGCATTTTTAACACAACTTTGATAGCTTATATCTCGGAAACGTGACACTTAAGAACATTTTGTCTCGTACAAAACTTGTTTGTATTGATGCCAGCTATCGATTGATATAGGTTTTATGTGTGGCTGATCAAATCAAAGTTGAACTGAGCCATCAGTGAATAGACTTTGACTTTGATAGCTCATTTCTCGGAAACGTGACACTTTAGAACATTTTGTCACATACAAAACTGTATTGTATTGATACCAGCTGTCGATTAATTAAAACTTTGAAAAAAAAATGTTGGAATTGAGTCCGGCCATTAAATTCAAACCCCTTTGATAGTTTGTAGTTACTTGATGCGCTGTCAAACAATTCATTAAAAATAACGGAGTGTGAGTTTTTAAACCAACAAGTATGACAAGCGAATAAACAAGGATTAAAAGGAGGATTTAAAGGATAAAATATTTTCATCTTTGCAGAGAGGTAGTGGATCTCCGACCCATCCCCAACACAGTACAGTTCCGGGATGTATTTTACCGTGGCAATTCTACCACCTACATCAACAAGATCTCATTTAGCCGCCTGCCGCCTGTTCCGGGCCACACGCACGTTGACTTTAAATGGACCCACGCCAATATCAGGTTTACAACAGGGCCAGGCGAGGGCCTTCAAACCTTAGTCGGATTCCACGGAGTGTACACTGACTGGGCTTGAACATAATAACACCAATGAAAACTGTTATGTAAATACGATGAATAAATATGTGTTTTAAATATTAAAGTTTTTAATTTTATTCTTGATCTTGACGCTCAGGCTTCACGCGTCTTGTGACAGCTTGTGGCAGTGACTATGGTTGAAACAAATGAATGAATTCGTTTTTTACACGACTTACAGAGTAACGTTTTACGTTATAAAAAAGAGTGTTATGTTTTCAGGGTTCATGTATGTATGTATGTTTGTGAGTTATTCCACCATAACTTATAAACACCTAAACCGATTTCGATGTACGTGGTATCGTTAGAATCCTTGTATTACCCCGGGTAACATAGGCTAGCTGAAAAAAATAAAAATAAATTTGGATTAGCAATATGGGTATTAAATTAATGGGCTAATCATGAGGATTTTAAAATAATGGATTTAACACATTTTTTTAATTAAAAAAATGTGTTATTTATTTATCTATACAAGATACGCGCGGATGACTAGGTAGGTTTGCGAACTTACAAGTGATAAATGTACACTAAAATAAATAAAATGCGAAATTCTCCATCTCATTAGGTATAATCGTAACTGAAACTGACTGTTGCAGTCAATATGTTCCGTATTAGAATTTGTTTTTTTCTCAGTTTTTATTTAAAGTAATTTTTTACGCAGCCGGGTTTTTTAATTTTTAATTTTTTTTTTCTATATTTGAATGCCCTTGGGTTTTTTTAATTCAAAGAATATCAAGTAGAATCCGCTGGTTCTCACATTTTGTATTCTCAAATAATAATAATAATAATACTTTATTGATACAAATCCTTACAATATGCTTAATATCTAGCTAAAGTTCACAATTGTTAAGGCGTACAAAAGCTGAAACCCTGACTCCTAAACTAGGGAAACCTGTGACTTAGGAGTCGGTGTTCTACTGCCACTTGGATACTATATTATACCTTACGGAAATTGAGAGCTGGTAAGCTGATATTATTCGAAAAAGTATATTATTATGTAGTGTTTTAGAAAAATAAATACTTACAATGCCTGCACTAAACGAAAAAGAAATTGTACAAAATTAGTCTTCTGTAAACAGTCTAGTCAGAGTGACTCAACTCGCATTAATTTTTGTTTTAGGTATTATCTTATCATTATGGATCCGCGTAGTTGATAATATATCTCCGCACTGCTAATTTTGATCAATAGTCACTCATCGTTCTAAGGAGAAAGAGTACTGTGATATTTTACTGGACTAACTGAGAAAGCGACGAGGTTATCAATTCGTCTGAATGTTTTTATCTTTGTGTGTATATTCAATGATGTCGGCGCCAATTGTGAACCCATTTCGATAATCTTTTTTGTTTTGAAAGAATATCTTTTCGCGGTGGTCTCATTAAGGTTTTGTGAAGATCTGATGCTGATCTTCAGAGATGTACAATGGAATTCTTCAATAATAGACAGCAAAACTGTCGTGATTACTGCAATCATTTGGATGTTTGCTGTTTACGTCGAGTTGACATTTGTAAGCCAAAAAACGTTTTTGAATAGGCGAGACGACAAAAAAAAACTAATTAGTCCGTCACTTAGATTATCAAAAAATATTTGACCCGTGTTTTTTCTTTTGTTACGTAAACCAAAATTGACGAAGATACGACGCTTTTAAAATTCTCAATACGTCACGCCATGGTATAATTTTTAGCTAGTTCTGACGTCACGAGCCCCCACTCCCGAGTTTTGATGCGTTTTATCTTTGTCAATATTCATTGAATAAGAAAAACAAAAAATACTTGTCCATTAATTTCCAATACTCTAACTGACGGACTAAATAGATTTGCAATTTTTTTATACTGTCGTCATGCCTATTGTTTTTAATAATAATATAAATTATTTCTGATCAAATACAATATGTTGTTAGTAAGTCTTAACCTCATCATCATTCATCACTTCAGCCAAAAGACGTCCACTGCTGGACATAGGCCTCCCCCAAGTGTCGCCACATTGACCGGTCCCATGCGACTCGCATTCAGCGGACTCCCGCAACTTTCACCAGGTCATCGGTCCACCTAGTGGGAGGTCTTCCAACGCAACGTCTTCCGGTTCGCGGTCGCCACTCCAGAACTTTTCGGCCCCATCGGCCATCCGTTCTGCGAGCAATCTTAAACTAATGTTAGTAAAAAATAAGAAACGCACACTATATACAAAATAGATACGACTTACACCGACGTGTGCAGCCGTATCCAGTGAGCCAGCATGGGGCTGTCCCACCTATCACAAAATACATTCAGAATGCTAGCACGTACTCCTCCGAGAATAGAATTTTTGAAGTCATTTTTATTTTTTAATTAAAACTTTTTCTTTTTAAACATGGAATCGATAAACTAAGTCGACAAATATGATTATCCGTCGTAGGTGATAACTCCATAACGTTTTATTACGGAGGGAATGGGCAACTACAGTACTTTCTCAAGTTATTATGCCTTGTGACTGGGACTGTAGCTTTGTTTCCTTTTTTGTATTTTTGACATTCAAAAGTGCTGTAATGGTCTAATTGAAATAAATGCTTTGAGTTTGAGTTTGAATAGTACATAAAAAAAATGTATAATATTAATAAAGCACACTACTAGGTACACCTCTGCTTTACCGTTTGAGAATTATAATTGGTATGATATGGGTTATGTTATGTTTCGAAAAGAGTGGTTTTTCACTTTTTATGAAACATAAAATACTCTCCAATCCACTACTCAAACCAACCAAACCACCCAACCCAATCCACTCGACCCGAATTCTGGGTTAAGCTCGCCGTTGTACATAAGATATATATTTGAAATTTGTGTTTTTTTTTTTTTTTGTGTGCAATAAAGAATATGAATATGAATAATTGTCACTTCTGTGTCCTTTCAGGTGAAGACCGTCATCCTCATCGCGGTTCTGGCAGCACTTACAGCTTGCTATGACGCAGCTACAGTCTTCCCTCCGTCTCAAGAACAAACCATTCTCGTCGAAGAAAGAGATCAATCATTCACAAAAGATTACGATTTAGAAGGAGTCCCTGGCAGAGTTGTTAGCGATTATGAAAGGATCTTGTTTTACGAGTGTGTACCTTTTTATTTAATTGAAAGGCATTACGAGCCGACCATCAATTAGATGTAAAATATACTGTACCTAACTTTTGTTTCATCGGCATCGACAGCCTCAATTACATCAAGAAAGATTTATAAATATTGAAAATAACAGAGTATGAGTTTTTAAACTAACAAGAACAACAGGAAACTAACCAAGAAATTTATAAAATTACTTCATCTTTTCAGAGAGTTAGTGGACCTCCGAGCTATCCCCAACACAGTACAGATTCGGAAGGTATCTTACCGACGCAATTCAACCATCTACATTAACTGTATCTCCATGAGCCGCCTCTCAGCCTTTTCCGGGGCACACGCACGTACAGGGTTTTTGGACCCACGCCAGTGTCACGTTTAGAACAGGGCCAGGCGAGGGTCTTCAGTCCGTAGTTCAATTCTACGGAGTGTACCCTGACTGGGCCTGGACATATTAACACCACGGAAAACTGTTACATTTATACGACGAATAAATATGTGTTTTAAAATTGAAGTTCTTTAATTTTTTACCTAGGTATTGGTAATTAACACGCAAGTAAGATTTGGAATGTTTATTATCGAAATAGCCTAACCTATATATACAATTTTACCGTTGGGGTAGTTGTCTTAGCAACTAGCTAAAATATAAACGGACCAATCACGAGCGAGCAGGTACGCGAGTCCCCTGTCCTATGTGTAGCTGCTGTCTACGTCACTCGCTCAGGCGAGAGTGGCGAACACGTATTAATTAATAGCTTATTGAAAATCTGTCAAATGTAGAATCTGTCGATTGTAGAATCGGTCAAACATAGAATTTTTTTGACAGATTCTACATTCGACAGATTCTATATTTGACAGATTCTACAATCGACAGATTCTACATTTGACAGATTTTCAATAAGTTATGAATTAACAGGCAACAATAATTTTTATCACATTTATTATAAGTATTAGTTTGTAACATAGTTACATAGGTATTCATACAATTACATTGAAAAAAAAACCGAAAAGTTATACTTACTTGTAAGAAAAAAAAAAAAAGTATGGATAAGAAATAAAAATTACCGGAACAGTTGGACATCAATTATTTACTTAAAAAAAAAACGAAAAATCATACTTATTTGTAATAAAAAAAAGAAACAAAAAAAAAGAAAAAAGTAAAGATATAAAATAAAAATTACAGGAGCAGTGTTAGATAAATTATTTTCTTAAAATAATCTTCTACTGATATTTCTTGGCTTTCTAGTTTTTTGACAATTTTGTTGTATTTTTTGTCAAAATTAATGTCGCGGTACCGGCGACGATTTTTTTGCCCAGATTGGAAGGGGCTTTTATTATTTTTTAAGAAAATAATTGATATCCAACTGTTCCGGTAATTTTTATCTTTTATCCATACTTTTTCTTTTTTTTTCTTACAAATAAGTATAACTTTTCGGTTTTTATTTTTAATGTAATTGTATCCTATTCCTATTCCTATTCCTATTCCTATTGTACCTATGTAACTATGTTACAAAATAATACTTATAGTAAATGTGATAAAAATGATTATTGCCTGTTAATTAATAGCTTATTGAAAATCTGTCAAATGTAGAATCTGTCGATTGTAGAATCGGTTAAACATAGAATCTGTCGAATGTAGAATCTGTCAAATATAGAATCTGTCGATTGTAGAATCTGTCAAATGTAGAATAGGATGTCAAAAGTAGAATCTGCCAAATGTAGACTAAACGGTAAAAAAGCGCGCGCCCGGCGTGGGCCTTCAGTGTTGGACGCGCGCGCTCCGCGTGAGGTCGTTGATGGTTTCTTGCAGGTTAGCTGGTACAATTTTACTAGTTTAAAATGTATTCGTGCTCTAAATATAAATGCAAAAACTTACTTAGAGATTATCTCCAAACATTAAGTTATGATGACACTGAGGATCTTCTGCTTGGTAATTAACAATGATAAGGTACTATACAAATAAATATAAGTCTAAATTTAACCTTAAACGGATGTGTACTGGTTACACACGATTCTTTCTCACTACACACACCTGACACACCCTACCTACTCCTACACACCACATAAGCACTCACACACATACTACACTTACTCACTACACACATACTAGGACCCATCATTTATTCCCCTCACCAGTTTAGTGTTTTCTTTAGATAGATTAAAATTATCCTGTTTTCTTTGACACCATTTGCTTATTGTTGTAACATCCTGATTTATTTATTATCTATGGCTTTGTCTTGTTTGTTATGGAGAATCACTGACTCCTAAGACACAGGCACTTACACCTTGTTTAGAAGTCAGGGAATTAAAATTATTGTGTCCTAGTTATAAGCCTTAAATGCTCTTAGTTCCTGATCCTTGTACTATGATGGCTTTCGGTGAAATAAAGAATTTATTTGTTCTTACTCGATCTCCACGCTCAAGCTACATGCGTCTTGTGACAGTGACTATAAACAAAACAAATTCAAAATTAGTTTTTTCTATATTTGAATGTTTTTCGGTTTTTAAATACAACATTTATTAAAGTATGAGAATCCAAACTTAGTTGCCAGTCCTAACATTTTGCTTACTCCAAAAGAGAGGTTGTATGGACGGAAACAGTCACTACGCCAGAGGCCGTGAACATTGATCGCAAAACGCAAATTGTTATGTGTTAATGTATGATGATGGTTGTCATGTTACTGCAAATATTAATAAAAGAAAATAAGCAGTTGACAATTAAGTTTAATAAAGTAAAAAATACAATAATAATTATTAAAAAGAATTCCTAACTAAAGAACACGCTCAGAGAATTTTGGATTTACTGTACTTGATTGAGGTATTCAGGGACAGGCTTCAAAGGTCTTGAAGTAGGTAGTGGAGAAACAACTCCCAGAACAGGTTGCGGCGTCCTCAGGAAGAATGGCGTGTCTCCAGGGCTTGTAGAGCTCCTGGAGTATAGGCGTCCTCTGGAAATATGACGTGTCTCCAGGGCTTGTAGAGCTCTTGGAGTGTAAGCGTCCTCTGTGGTTCACGAGCACAGAGGGTTCATGAGTGGAACGACTTCTGGAACTTTAGGGAGACCAGGTGTCCTATGCCAGGTGACTCTCGAGGCTCAGGTTCAGCAACCAATTTTATCACCACCGGAATGAAGCTGGCGTCCCTTTTATATCAGAATTTTCAGCGTTTTTTCCATATCAACTGTTTTATTTTCTTCATTTTAAATTTCTCGAATTTCAGTTTTTGAAAATAAAAACTGTGATTGGCCTGTATTTAAAACAGCCTGTATTATTTAATTCAAAACTTCCTAGAAGATTTCTGTGAGCGTGTTAAGTAATTATATAAACTTCAGATAAAATACTGTTAACTAGTAAACAATAGTAATTAATAAAAGATTAAATTATTTGAGCTAACATATTAATAAAAATAAAAATAAATTACAGAAATCAAAAGTGACCTTCTTAGTCCTAACCACTAAGAAAAACAATGACACAAAATTCGAGAAAAAAGTAATTAACAGCTTGACAACTGACGTAATGTCAACAGAAAAGTAAACATTGAAAATTATTAGATTATAAATTTAATTTCAGCAAAATCAAAGATAATAAATCGAATAAGATCGATAGTATGACTGCCAACAAAAATAGTTGTCGCCAAGGCGCGACATAAGATGTAAAAGTAAATAATATGAACAATGAGTATGATTGATAGTAAAAGTGTAAGTACTATCGAGGACACTCCCACCTGATCACCACTAAGCTTATTTTTGCTTGCACTTAAAACATAGAAACGCTCTCTATCCCCGCCCCGTTGACTTTATAATAAATAATTAATAAAAAAAATACCGATCGGCGACACATGCCAAACGAGAGTTATTGTTATTTTGCGCGCCAAAGTTGACGCTTTCCTAATAGGCCTAAAGTTTAAGGTGGAGTGGCTCGGCGCCTCCGCATGATTTAAGCGAAAAAAATGTTAACTGATCAGGCGCAAAAGACCACGACTGTACCTATAGCATTTAGATACTATATTACCTAATAAGTATACAGTGTCTGAAACACGAAGATACTATATGGTCCAAGATTTTAATTGTTCGACTACTAATATCCGAATATCACAGTCCCGTTACGGGGCAAAGGAATCTTCTGATTCAGAGAAAAGTATGAGCATTGATCACCACGCTTGCTCAAAACGGGTTGGCGATTTCATATTCATATTATTATAAGCCCGGGTTTCCTCACCATGTATTCCTTCACCGATGTCTGAGATGGCCAAGATAAACTTAGGAAGATCTACTTTAAAAAATCTTCGCATATTGCCATGAGAAGCATTGAGAGCAGCGGTGGCCCAGTGGTGGTGGCCCCGACTTACGAACAGTAAGTCGTGGGTTCAAACCCAGGCAGGGGCATTACTTTGTGTAATTTATTTCATCACCACTGCTCATAAAACGGTGAAGGAAAACTTCGTCAGAAAACCGGCATATCCTAGAACCAAAAAATTCGAAGACATGTGACATCTACCAATCCGCACTGGGCCCGCGTGGTGGATTATAGCCCATTCCCTCTCATATAGAGAGGAGGCCTGTGTCCCAGCAGTGGGAACATTAATAGACTGATGATGATAAAGAATGTATGCAGCCTTTTATGCTACCGTCTTTAGGCACCTTCAGGGACTGAAGCTGATTGGGCCGAAAGACTCGGGAGTGTCGACCATGTTCCGGATGGCTCATTGAGGGTATCACTCAAGGTGGACTGATGAGAAGAAACTTTTCAAACAATTAATTAATCATCTGACCTTTGAACACACTCAGTGAGTCAAGCGTTCCTGCATTGAAAATAAAGGCTGAAATGTGAACATTCAAATAAAATCTTATCAACTACGTCCCTAATCGTAAGAACAATAGGTAAAGACATGACTAATTTCTATATTATACAATAACCAGTCAATAATCTATTGAATACCATAGTTTTTACTGGATTTGGTGACATGCGGTGAATCATAATTATTGTAATCAACATACGATTGTACAAGCTGACACTAACCTGCAAATTTCAATCAGGTCTCTGGTTAGGGCGGTCTGGTTAATTCTAGTTAATGCCGAGTCACATAAGCCAAAAAAAGATCCTAATATGACTGGACTATATTATGTTATCATTATACATTAGGTACTTACATTAACAACAGGGTAACACAGAATTGTATTCTACAATACGGTGGGTGAAGCTCTGTCCTCCTAGCTAGACTACAAAATGGCCTGTGTTTAGGAGACACAGTTTCGATCCCTAGGTACTAATTGGCTCTGGTACGTGTTACATGTGTAGATTGGCAAAAGTGATAATTAACAGACTGCTAAGCAAGGACAAATCAACTATGAGTAAATAAATCATGATCTGTCAAAGGACCAATTTGTTCGAGACACCATTGTTTAACTATTGTGTCTACTTCGTGGACAGATCAAGGGAGAAAATAAAAAGTAAAATTAATAAAAACAAATGTACCTTGCAGATAAGTTGTATTATAGATCCATGTAGTTATAATTTCATTTTCTAATATATTCTCCGCACCGCCAATGTTAACAAACAAATTAATTTACAAAAAAAAAAAAATTGTCACATAGCGTTGGAGTAATGTGATCTTTTACTGGACTAACTGAGAAATTTATATTGTAAGTAATTCTCAACAATGTATATTACATTAAATAATTATAAAACATATTTATTAGTTAATTATACAATTTATGTATTATTTTTCTTGTGACATTTTATTGTTTTACAGATTTTTTAAATATGATTCTCCATTGTAAACAAATATGTGTCAACTTGATTAAATTTGGATTCACACCACAGAGGTGACATATTTTACACTTTCTAAATTATATTAAATAAATAAATAAGTAATTGAATAATAACTAATTTTGATTTTTATTGTAGTAACAATTTGATATTTTGTTGTAAAAAAATATGCATGAACTTGATTTATTTAGGGGCCAGTCCCACTGAGGAGACATTTTCAGTTATTGTTGATCATAAAACAGGTACCTAGTTAATCCTTAAATTATAAGTATAAAGATATCAGTAGTAATGTAAGATTCAGTATTTCTCTGGTAACATATTCTAGTTTTAGCGAGTAGGTCGGAAGCGATTATGATTTTGTATATATAATAGCAGTTTCGCCATACATTATGTGCTCGTAGACATAATTGCTTGTACGATTTTAGTATCATCATCATCATCATCATCATCAGCCTATTAATGTTCCCACTGCTGGGACACAGGCCTCCACTCTATGAAAGGGAATGGGCTATAATCCACCACGCGGGCCCAGTGCGGATTGGTAGATGTCACATGTCTTCGAATTTTTGGTTTTAGGACATGCCGGTTTCCTCACGATGTTTTCCTTCACCGTTTTGAGAGCAGCGGTGATGAAATAAATTACACAAAGTAATGCGCCTGCTTGGGTTTGAACCCACGACTTACTGTTCGTAAGTCGGAGCCGCCACTACTGGGCCACCGCTGCTCTGATTTTAGTATCAAAAACTATAAATTGCAATTTAACAGTTGCAGGTCGGCCGCGCCTGACCTGCAGCTGACACGGGCTCGCGTTGTGTTGTGTGTGAGTGAAGATAATGAACAGCGCGTCACCCGCGAAGGACACGACCCGACCGGCGCCCGATCCGCACGGGGGTCCACTTTCTGTGTGATTAGCTATATGAGCCCAGTTCAAGAAAATAATTTATTTTTTTGAAAAATAGTCTTTTTCTTGGATTTGATAGGAGATATATTACCACACCCACGAAAAACGAATTACGATTATCCGTCATAAACTGATAACTCCATGACGTTATAAGTAGTACTACACCAATCACGAAGATATCGCTATTTATAAGTTGTCACTAAGTAATCGTGGAAAGTTTTTATTAATACGGCACACCTCTGTCTAACTCTTCGGGGATTACAGACGTCATGTTTTGTTACGTTTTCATAAAAAGTGAGAATCCACTCCCTGCAACTTCACCACTCGACCCATGAGTAATAAATTGTTAATTCTGTATCCTTTCAGATGAAGAGCGTCATCGTCATCGCGGTGCTGGCAGCACTTACAGCTTGCTATGACGCAGTTTCAGTCCTCCCTCCGCCCCAAGAGGAAACCATTCTCGTCGAGGAAAGTGATCAGCCGTTCACAAAATATTACAATCTAGAAGGAGTTACTGGCAGAGCCGTTAAAGATGAAGAAAGGATTATGAGAGTGAATACCTTTTTACTCTATTGGAGAAGGGTTATGTCACTAAAGACGTGACAGTTGTTCTATCAAAATTACACTAAATACGACTAAACAAGAAATAACAAATATTTACCTCCGGGCTATCCCCCACACGGTACAGCGCTGGGATGCATTTTACCGTGGCAATTCTACCTCCTACATAAACCGTATACAGGATGGAATTTTTCGATGCCCCTTAATACTAGAGATAGCAAATTTGACTCAAAGGAAACATTCCTTTATTTTTAAAAGGAAACAAGTCTGCATTCACAGATTTTCGAAAATACGCATGCCACAACAAAAAAAATAACATTCTGTACCTTTTTGACATCAATCGATAGGGTCAATCATATGGATTGGTTGCGCCAACATTCAAAATTTGATTGACATTCGCTATTTCCCATTGCCTTCTCCCTTCCGCACATACCTTGCGAGTAAATAACAAGATTTACTCGTCAATTTTGTCGCAAAGACACTTCCGGATCGAAACGCATCGCGTGCGCAATGTCGTCGGCCCGCTCCGCTTGTAAAATATTGATAACTTGAGAAACACCACATGTAATAAGACTAAAAATCAACCGTTTGTGTTTGTGTTTAAGGTGTGAGGACAGTAACTTGAAGCCCAACTGCCCTTGGACCTGAAAAAGTGAACCGGTGTACCGGCGACGACGAGCACGTGGTTCCCGCAAAGGTTTGTGCTTCCTTCCCTAAATATTTCGGGTTGTTTTCCAATGTCTCACGCCCATCGCAACTCGAATTACCTACCACCAAGCGTTTGTCAGTCATTTTGTTCCGCATCGCAAAATACAGTCCACAAAGGTAGCCCTTCGCGCGACCATGGTTCAAATCTCTCTAACTGACATGATAAATTAAATGAAAGGAAAACCATGAATAAAAGTGCTGTAGCTTATTGAATTTATCTCATTGAAATTATAACTGTTATTTAGATTTCATGGTTTTCCCGTCATTTAATTTTATCATGTTTGTTAGAGATATTTGATTCATATGATTGCCGCTATCGATTGACACAAGCGTATGTCATGATGGGACGGATCACCATGGTTTAGAAGCGAACTTGCACCTGAGAGACAACTTGCTCTTTGCCGTTAGTAAGTAATGGGGTCTACTCATAGCGAAGTTAGATCGGTCATGAGCTGCACTGGTATGCGGCCTGAAGGACAGATGGTGGTCGAGTATGACTCCTAAATATTTGGTTTGCTTCTGCCAAGGGATATTCTTACCGTACATAGTGATCAGGCTGGAGAAGGTGGGATTGATACGTGGATTCGAAAAAAGAACCGCTTGACTCTTATTGGGGTTAACTTCGATTCTCTTCTACAGCTAAATATGAGTTTTGCCAATCACTACATAGTATAAAACAAAGTCGCTTTCTCTGTCCCTATATCCCTATGTATGCTTATATCTTTGAAACTACGCAACGGATTTTGATGCGGGTTTTTTTAATAGATAGAGTGATTCAACATGACATGAAGGTTTTTAGTATATAATTTGCGGGCGGGCAAAGCCGCGGGCATCAGCTAGTTTTTAATAAAATCAAAATTAAAAATAAATTGCACATTGTTTTTCTCATACGCACCGTCATTGTGAGAGTGAGTCAACGCGCATTGATTTCTTTGAGTTTCTTTGTCTAATCTTTGATATTACCTATCTTATCAATATTGTAGATCCGTGCAGTTGTAGTATTTAAAGTCTCCGCACCGCTAATGTTGATCAATAGTCACTCAGCGTTCTAGGAAGAAAGACTTACTGTGATATTTTACTGGACCAACTGATAAATTGATACTGTGAGTACTTTAAAATTTATTATATTCTGATAGGTACCTAATAAATAAATTCATTATTTTTCTTCTGAAAATTTTGTTTCACAAAAGCAATTATCAATTTGATACTTTGTTGCAAAACATATGCATTAACTTGATTTATTTAGGAATAAGTCCCACTGCAGTGACATTTAAAGTTATTGTTGATCTTGAAACAGGTACCGAGTTAATCAATCAATATGATTTTAATGATTTGTTCTTTGTTCGTCCTGAAGTTGTTTATTTAGATTATATCACACTGACTAAACACATATTTTAGCTTCACGACGTCAAACGTAGATCAATCACGAAGATTTTGATATATTTATCATTTATCTCTAATTTATTGTAACAGTACATTGTTACCCTAGGGGTGAAAGTAACTTATTTAGTCCCGAGACGGGGTTTGGTGCCCGAGCGAAGCGAGGGCGCTAATAGTTCGAGGGACTAAATAAGTCTTTAACCCGAGGTAAACACTGTGCTTTTCATTACGAATACAAGGAAAGTAAAAATAAAAACAAGACTCAACTCGAAAAAAAAATGAAGATCGGATTGCCGCTTTCCCGCCTATTTTGTTTTTTTTTTCCTATGGCCGACCAGCTATTCAGCCATTACCTATTTTTCATTTTCATCATCGAAAAAATGGTAAATATTTGCCCAAATCTATTTTATTTTAAAGAAATAGTTGAAACTTAATTATTATAAAGTTATTTAAAAAATATCTATTCTTTAATTAATACTTAACTTTGTTATTTCAATTTTACATCGTGGCTGTATAGAAAGTTGGAACATGATTCAATAGAAAAATGAACAATTTTTTTTTTATAATTTAACAGTTGTCAGTTGAAAACGATTCTCCCTAGGGCTGAAAAGTATTACTTTCAACCAGCTCCTCAGGCAACTTCAGACCTACTTTCAGAGTATGAGTAATGAAAAATATATTATTAATAAGGTACACTTTTAGGTTTACCTCTACCTAACACTTCGGGATGTTATGTTATGTTTTCGTAAAAAGTGAGAAGCCACTCTCTGCAACTCTCCACTGCTCTTCACCATTCGAGCCATGGATAATTGTTAATGCTGTGTCCTTTCAGATGAAGAGCATCATCCTCATCGCGGTGCTGGCAGCACTTACAGCTTGCTATGACGCAGCTTCAGTCCTCCCTCCGTCTCACGATGAAACCATTCTCGTCGATGAAAGCGATCAATCATTCTCAAAAGATTACGATCTAGAAGGAGTTACTGGCAGAGTCGCTAGGAATGCTGAAAGGATCTTGTTTTACCAGTGAGAACCTTTTTATTTCATTGAATGATATACAAGCAAACCGTCAAATTGATGTCAAACACACAGTACCTAACTTTGTGTTCATCGGCATACAGTTTCAAGTACATAAAGAAAGATTTTATTGAACTAGCTGATGCTCGCGGCTTCGCCCGACCTTAAATGATATATTGAATCACTCTATCTATTAAAAAAAACCCGCATCAAAATCCGTTGCGTAGTTTTAAAGATCTAAGCATACATATGGCTGTCCCTATGTATGCTTAGATCTTTAAAACTATGCAACGGATTTCGATGCGGTTTTTATGACGGGGCGGGTGACTTTGTTTTATAATATGTAGTGATAACGAAGTGTGAGTTTTTAAACCAACAAGAATGACAAGCGAGTAAACAAGAAATAATATATAATAATACTAGCCTATTACTGTCCCACTGCACAGCATAGCAAATATATTTTTTTTTTCAGAGAGTTAGTGGACCTCCTACCTATTCCCAACACAGTACAGACCCGTACTGTATCTTACCGTGGCAATTCTACCACAAGCATAAACCGTATCTCGATGAGCCGTCTGCCATCTGTTCCTGGCCACACGCACATACAGAATTTTTGGACCCACGCCAGTGTCACTTTTACAACAGGACCAGGCGAGGGTCTTCGGTCCCTTGTCGGATTTTACGGAGTGTACACTGACTGGGTCTAAACAAACCACTGAAAACCGTTATGTATATACGACGAATAAATGTTTTTAAACTGAAGTTCTTAATTTTATTCTTTCTTGATCTCCACACTCAAGCTACACGCGTCTTGCGACTATGTAAAAACAAATGAAAGATTTAGTTTTTTCTTTATTCGAATGTGTTTAGTTTATTCATAGACTGCCAGGTATAAAATCTGAGCGTAGTTGCTGGTGCTCACTTTTTGCATTCTCAAATACTTTAAATGCCTGCACTAGAGGTTGTATGGATGGAAACAGTCACTACGCCAGAGGCCGTGAACACCGATCGATGACAGAAAGCGGAAATTATTATGTGTTCATGTGTGATGATGGTTCAAGATATTTATTGTTCTGCCTATGTACCTACTTAAATATAATATCAGCCTATTACTGTTCTATTGTCCAGCAGGGCAAAGGCCTCATCTCATACAGAGAAAACACGAGCATTGATCACAACGCTTGCTCAAGACGGGTTTCATCCATTTCAGACTTATGATAATTATAAGTCCAAATTGCATCACGATATATTAATTCACCGATGTCAGAGATGTCTAAGATAAACATAAAAAAAACTCTACTTAATAAAAATCTTGGCGTATTGCCATCAACCGACCACGTATCCTGACTCCATGGTTGCTAATGAGTTTCTGATGGAAAAATCCAATCAAACTTTGCCCGTCCTGGAAATCGAATTCAGGACGTTTAGCTCCATCACAATACAGCTCAAGGTTATAGAGAGCGATACTCTTGTCGTCAGTGTCAAAACATTTGCTACTAAGGCACTTTCTATCAGAAATTTAACAAGAGATGCAATTAATCGAACTATTTATACTACGCAGTATACTTGCAACACCTGACACCACCCCTCGTATTTTTATTGGTCGAATTACAAAGCATGGCTTAACCAGATAAAAAGAGGCCAATCAGCTGGCTTCATTGATATCGCGTGGTGCGTCACGTTTTAAGATAATAAGCTATCAAAGTTAGAATTTATTCAGTGATCACGCCATAGGTACACTATCTATCTAATCACCATAAGTACTTATTGAGGAGTTGCACATATTAAGCAAATAAAACGGTTTTCACGGCTTAAAAATAAACGTATAATATCACTTACGGGAACAGTCAAACATCCACAAATGACAGCTTTGACCAACGGTTTGAAGTGCCTAGCGAGGCATGAGGGTAACTCGGTATGACATGGATGGTAACCCATCAGCGGGCCAACCTCGGTAAGCAGTGCTAAACTTCGAAGATTGACCCGTTGTTTCGTCATGTCCGTCTGTCACATCTAGACATCATCCGTGTGCCATGATCGCGGGATAACTGTCATGGCGCTTGCAACAACGTCGAAATTATGGGGAGCTTAAAATAATTTATAATCAAGGAAAATGTCCTTTATGTGACAGTATAAGTTTAAATAAAACTGAAAAAAAATATTAGTCGCAATTCATTTCGTGTTATCGAAAATACAGTTCCTTTTATTTTTAATCTTTTGTAATTCTAAAACACCTATTTAGAACACTTAACTTTACAAAACACTTTTATGTAGGATGATCTTAGTGTAACGGGTTCTCTGTTAACCGAATATCAGCGCTAATTCTTATATTATACAGCCTCTCTATTGCTCATGTAGCTACTGTACAGCTAAACTAACACATTACAACAGCATAATTTGGCTAATTAAGACCATTTATAAGCGCTTATAAAGCATATAATACGGCTTCTAGTACAAAACTTACTTTAATACAGAATATATACAGCTGATTATGCGCATCCTGTGGGACTGAGAACTTGATTACGCCGAAATACTCTAATAAGTACTTATTGAGCCGTTATACATTTCAATCAAATAAATCTGATTATCACGTTTTATTGATATTCAAATTGCGGTGGTTATGGTTTTATAATCGTGATTCAGATCAAAGTTGTTAGCCTAGTTGACGGTTTCATCGGCATCATTGCAGGAGATACGGTTGTCGGCGTGTCGGCGCCTTTGGTGTATAGAGCCCATTAGAGAACTCGCACACTACGCGGCCGAGGCCACGCCCACTTCTTGTCGAAAAACCGTAAAATGGTGTGGTTTAAGATAGCGTCCTATCTTAAACAAAACTGGTCGGAAGATCGGTTGTGCGACCAAATTATTTCCCTGCTCGAAATTTCTTCGGCCAGAAGTCATGGTCGAGGTGGCGTATTGCGCTAAGTGCCTTAGGACGGTTGTCGTAGAATTTCTCACAGAGAATAAAATATGGTTTGCAATTTTACCTCCGTCCTTTGATTCCACTGATTAACACCATCAGAAGTCCCCTGAGCCATGACCAGCGTGTCATTCGCATATCACGTCAGGTTCAACCACGGTAACCCGAGCAAAACCCGATCGTATCCGATGTTCCACCGGACATCCTTCTTCTTTGCAAATGTCGAGTAATATAATAATAATAATAAACCATTTATTTCAGGTAACAGAGACCCATAAATAAATATCTTATCCTAATATACATCATGACAATACAACTGACATCCTTGAAGGGTTAAGCGGGGTGTACCCAATAATACACCCACATTTCGCCAGTTATGTTGGAGTCGTATGTAATAAGGGGCGAGCTTATTGCCATCAGCTTTACTGAGCAATTCCTGATGGAGGATAGCACTTTGCTGGACCTGAGAATCGAACCTAGGGCATCATGCTCATTAGTAGCGCATGTGAACAGTAGGCCCACGAGGCAGATAAAAATCTTTAAAAACTCGGGAGCAAAACGAGTCATACTTCATTATCACTGATATTATGACGAAAATCCATTAAAAGATAAGATTATTGATAACAGTTTAGATTAATAACAATATACAACATATAGATGAATTACATTAAAGTATGATGCTGTGACGTATTACGACAATCGTATCGCGAAATCTATGCCGCCACATAAGAACTAAACTGACAAAAGACATGATATGACAAAACTTTGAAACACACTGGTCTTACTTATGTAATTTAAGGTTTGTTTCACATTAAGGTAAAAGCGTCAGGGTAGTCCGCGAAATTCAAATTTTCTTACGTTTTTTGCAATTTGCAGGCCAGTGCTAGGTTGTATGTTGATTAAAATATTCCTCGCGACTGTAAGATGTCTGTAGTTACAGAATTATAATTATCAAAATCATCAATACAACCCTCCAAGCTCATACAGGTGCAAGAATGACTTTTTCAAGGTCAAAGTCATTCCTGCACCTTTATGCGCTTGGAGGGTTGTACTGGTTGGATCATCCACCTTAAGTTAATGTGTTTTGAAATTAGCATCTAATTCTTTAATGTTTGCATGCCAATTTTATGGCGAAATGTGTCATAACACTACATATTTATTCATTATTTACCATCTTTTGTACCACATTTATTGCAAATAAATAATTTTGACTTTGACTTAATCGCAATATTTAAATTTATACGCGCAATCTTATATTCACATAGGCATTATATAGTCTTTATCAAAAGAGATTTACATTTTATTTTGATGTGGATATACGCGTGAAAAGGTGCAAGCAATAGTGGCTTCCTTACTGCAGAGCCTGCATGGTAGTGACAACGGCATTTTGAAGATGATTGCTGCTAGACCGGACTGTCCCTTCCAGAGACACTGGGTGGGGACAGTCATAGGCCTAAATAAATAATTAAGTTGTAAACACTAACATTACCAACCTAATTACTTAAACACTATTATTACTAATACTAAAATACTAACAAAGCTATGGACTGTAGTCTAAAAATAAAGATAAATTTAATTTTTATTTAATACTCTAAATAATCATAAGTCGCGGCCTATAGCCCACAAGATGCAAAGCCCCATCCTCACTTTGAAATTCATTATACTTCCAAATGTAGGTACCTATATGCTTTGGCTACAAATATCATGACCAACTTAAATACGCCTACTGGACCAAAACCTCCCCCAGGCATCGGCGGTCCATTGCTTCTCGCATCTGTTGCGACCTGCTGAATTCAGTATTTTTTTTATTAAAAATTAAAATAAAATGGACGCAGGTACAGACACATCAAGCTACTACAATCTGTCAAATTTCTTTAATAGATTTTGAACTTTATCGCTAAAGCATTACGTTCAAGATTGATTGTGAAAATTTGTCAGTTTCGGGTAGATTGTTCTGCTTGGCGTCTGTATCTATAAACTACCGTATCTGTTCCGTTCAGTGTTACATACCATTGTTAAACATAACACTTTGTTAAGTCTGCTATCGGAAAATAAATTTTCCGATAGCCAATCACCGGTAACCAATGAGGAGCGATGATGCGCAAGCGCTCATCTTCTGACGACAACACGCCCCGCCCCTACGTCCACGTCAGATTGCGCTTCCTTGCTTATTTAATTGAATAAGTATCAATGGTAAGAATTTAATCAGGGTATCACCGGAATGCCAGTGTGGAGCCAAAATAAAAAAATAAATCAAAAGAAAGGTTTAAATTAAAATATCGCTGGACATTACACACAGCGCCATCTAGTGCCACACTAAGCAACGAGGCTTGTGTCGTGGACACCAGGTAGTTGATATACTACTTTTTGTTTGTAAATACAAACTTATTATACATATAAACATCCATGACTCGGAAACAAATGTCCATGCTTACACACAAACATTTGCTCCAACCCTAAGTTTCACATCTGTGAAACTTACATGTAATAAAGAAGTCTTGTCAAGACTTAAAATCAGTGCGAAGCGTACCTAAATTATTTTTAATAACATAAAAATAAAGAAGTATGACAAAATTATGCACACTCATCGTTGCGTTGTAGATAGAAAAAAAAAAACAAATAAACATGTTAGAAACATTTATTGTAGAATCAGAATTTATGAAAAAAAAAATCTTGTCCCCTCACAACATTTTCTTTACAACCATTGTGTGTCGTATCCCCATACTTGCACCAGATAGTGGAATCCTCCACCAAGAGTCGAGTTCATTATGACATTAGCATTGTTGTTCCCAAGACCGCCTACAACTCCGGCGAATGCGAACTCGAAGGGTGGCTGAGGGGACAAAGCGATGGCGGTCACCCTGGTGGTGAAGTTACCGGTGTAGACCACATTCAGGTGCTGGATTACACCAGGGATTCCGACTCTGCGGTAGTTGGCTCTGAAAAGGGAAATAAATTTCACGACTTTGAAACCACTTAACTGTGAATCAGTCATCTGCAGTATTTGTTGCAAACGCTACTGTTAAGCACGAGGTCCAGGGTTCAGTCAATAAGTTGGACGAAGTGTTATTGGGATTTACATCTAGATTTTCTCCCACAGAATCTGTATTTGTGTCCTTAGTTGATATCAAAAATATAAAAAAGTACCGGTCCCCAGGAAAACAAAAGTTATCGTTCTTATGATAAAGATGATGCCACGTCTCTTTCAAATCACGATTGAATTATATTATTACAAGCAGAGTATAACCCGAATTGATTATCAAATTCTAAATTAAGTAGTTATTCTTTAAGCGAAGTCGTGATGGAGCCGCGAAACTACACTGGCCTGCAAAAATAAGTATCACACTTTTAAAATTGCAATAACTTTTTAAGCACTCAAGATATACTATCGAAACAAAAAGGTCTCGAAAAATTGTTTAATTTGATAATAGAGTTTCAAAGATAATATAGTTTCAAAGAAAGCTGATAAAAATTGCTATAAAACGTTTTTTTATTTTATTTTAAATCTCTAACGTCTATAGTTTAGAAAAACATTGCAATTTTAAAAGTGTAGTACTTATTTTTGCAGGCCAGTATTATAGTAGATCTATATTTACTGCCACTCGAACAAGTAATCAAAGATTTGTGATTATGATTACTTTGACGCCCCACTGTGGCTGCGTGTAGCACACCTAACTTAATTCATTTACACACCTGAAAAGCTCGGTATAATAGGTGTCAATATCAAATCTGGCATCTTTTCGGCTCACATAGGCGTCTTCTTGGTAAAGAGCGCCGTAACTCTGGGAGGACGCGTCATTGCAGACTGTAAGTGCTGCCAGCACCGCGATGATGATGAGGGTCTTCATCTGTAAGTATACACATTAACAGTAAATTGCCGCAGTTGCTGAGATATTTAACGTGTTGGGCTTGGCTGCCAGTCTGACGGATGCAGCTGAATACCAGGAAATACACATACATGGAGCGACTGATATGCAGCACTGTCTAGTGGGTATAAAAATACCCTTTACGAAGCCGAAATGTTCTTATTCCAATTGTCATAGCGATATTTTTTTTTGTTCTGGACCATACATCGGAACCATTTACGCAAGTTAAGAAAAAAACAATTTAATTGTTAAAACTTTACTTTAAATACCTCCAATTAACAGCATCCATCATCATAATGTTTTGATTGCGTTATATTGAGTCCTTCTACCGTGAACCGTGTTTTTTTACCCCAAAAAAAAAGTCCACAGTTTCCCGCACATAATTAAATTATTTTAGCATTTTACAGTTACTTTGATGTACAGCATGTTTGGTTGACTGCTTCATAAAGGGTTCATAAACAACGTGAATTGTCATTGTTAGGGCTCTATTGGTAAACATATGTGAAATGGACTGTCAAAATTATAACAAAACGACATGGCGGTGCTAGGTAAACAGTGAGAAATTGGATGTCAAAACAACAACATGGAGCACTGTAGTAAATAAAATACACTTACATTTGCTCAGTACTCCGGTAAAGCTCACAGTAGTAACTCCTTAGTGTGCACTGACTATTTATATGATTAAACACTGCAAAAAACCCATTAATAATTAGATTAGATAGTAATCACAAGAACACAAACGTTTGGTGAATGATAAACAAATCATCATGTCACAGTTCTAAATCGGTACACCCATTAATTCAGTAATCTTAATCGCGATTAGTTCTCATATTATAAAGGAAAAGGAATGCCCCCCGACATTGCCCGTTCTCTCCAAATTATAGTTAAAGCGACTTGACATCTTGAACGAAAACCGCCCAGACGTAAATAGTGAGCTAAATCATCCTTTTTTGACGATCAACTTTATAGTATTAGTTGCGATCCGGTATTTAAGACTAAATTCGTTCTGGCCAGTCGACACGCCAGGAAATAATGTCTAAGAGCGTAGAACGCTGGCTAGCGACGCAGATCTGCCAGCGCTTATCGCAACCGGTCCGCGCAGGTAGTCGACGCAGGCAGTCTCTATACTTTGTGCAGAACCAGCGCCGATAAGCAGGTCGGAACTTGTCGGCGACGTTTGGCGCTTATCCCAACAATCCAACAAATTTATTAAGACTGTTTTTGAGGGTTCCGTATACGAAGGGTAACTAGATTGTGGAAGTTTTAAAGAGGACAAACAAAAATATTTGTACAATAATACAATACTATTAATAATATTAATGTATACAATATACAAATGTATAATGTATACAATATACAAATGTATAATGTATACAATTTACAAATGTATAATGTATACAATAATATTAATGTATAACAGTGAATAGTTGATAATTTCTGAGATCCTGAGGGCAACGAACCCCTACATTTCTTAGTATTACAAAAAAATTAAAATTCTTTTTGTCCCGACCTAGGTCATACTGGTCTACCAAACATCCAAATTTCTTCAGCAATTAAGTTGTGACAAGGCAACAGACAGACAGATTTACTTTCACATTTATAATATTACTATGGATTCGTTGTCGCTTCCGGTTATAATCAAAACAAGTTGAAACAGGCGATTATTTTAGCCAATATTTTGATTTTGAGATAAAAGACTTAAAATTTGTTTTGTGATAATAATATAATCTTTATGTTTTATGCTTTATCATGCAATTATATCCTATATAAACTGTATCCTGTTGAATGAATAGTCACTCTGTTTTCTCAAGAGGTTTAAAGCTGTGATTTTAAAAATGTAAGTGCTCCAATCTCAAATCGTTTAGTGCTTCTAACATAACACGATTTTTACCCGACTACACGACGACAAAGACAGGGTTATGATTTTCACGCGTATCTATTTCTCTAGTTAACCTAAAGGGTATAACTCATCGACGGAAAGTTGACTTTACTTCGCCAAGTAGGCGTTTCATACGAATCATCGTAAATCCAAATTGACTTGGGGTCGGCGCAGCATGTCTTCTTCTTCCATACTTCTCTATTACTCTCCATCTCAGCAGTCTCCTCCTTTCTTGCCTTATCATCTTTGACACAGTCCATTCATCGTTTCTTTGGTTTTCTTCTATTCTTGTTCTCATTCCTCTGCATCACTCCACATTTCATGGGCAAGCCTTGTTCACTCACCACCGTGGGTTAACAAGGCTTGCCCATAAAATGCGGATGCCCATGATGAATGAGCTACCCCCACACCTGATATCGCATCTTAAATCTAAAAACCAGCTTAAAAATGTTCTTAAAAAACATTACCTCTCATTGTGTCCATAGCTAATTTTGTATCTATGGACAATAGCATTTTGTTTCATAAGTGTAAAATGTGTTTCTTTTTGTAAACTCACTTCCCCTTTTTTATTTATATTTATATTATGTTACTTTATAATAAAACTCGAAATTTGTTATAATGATATTGTGAAACGAGAACAACTGCCGACAAACTGTTTTGCAGTTTGGCAGACTTTTTATATGTTATTGTTATACAGATTTTGAAAAAGCAAGTCAAAATACTGCCACTGGATGTTATGATTTAGGAAAAACTTTAATCAATTTTTTGCACCGTTACAACACCTAATCTATATCTTATCATTTCCATACAATGCGCTATGCACAATTGATCAATACAAATCGAAAAAAAATTGCTTCTTGTTAAATAGCAGGCAAAGGGTGGTTGGAAATACGAAAAGACCGATCCAAGTTGAAAAAGTTAGAAGAGACCGTCACCCATGATGGGGTCCATATCTTAATTCAAAATTAATAATACTAACAGCTAGACAAGCAAGCAACCAAAGAAGACTTCTTTCTCCGAAAAAGTCCATGGAGAAAATTTATCAAGGCAATAAATCAAATTGTGTCCTTTTAGATGAAGAGCCTCATCCTCATCGCGGTGCTAGCAGCACTAACAGCCTCCAACGCAGCTTCCATCCCTGATGACGCCCCCGTGTTCGAAGCAGGGTCTATTGGCAGGCAGGGAGAAATCGTAATTCATGAGTAAGTAGTTTTTAATTTGAGATTTGTAAGTTATTGTTAAGAGCTCGTTTAAACTGCTTGCAATGCTTTAGAAATCGCTAACTGTCACCATGAATCCAGAACATGATTCCAGGCGCACCCGTGTTTCGTCAGTCTTAAAAAGATCCGCCGTTTCAGCACGGTCAAAATGCACCGCTGTTTTTTCACACAGTGTGTTTGGCTACCGGGTACCCATATTTATGTAATCATTTCTATCGACAAACACACGTTTATAAATTTAATACCCCACACCCCGCGAATGGCAGCCATTTTGTTTTTATAATCGACTGGTCTAGGGTATGTTCAATGAAATCAAAAACACCTAGACACGTGCAAATTATCGTATTATAAGCAAAAAGAGCCTAAAAAAAATATTACGATCTTTTTTATTTTATTTTTTTTAAAGCATGAAAATGACTTGTTTTTTTATTGTCTACTAAATTATCCCCTGAATGTTGCGGATGTTTTGTGAAAATCCAAAGTATTTGAGTCAACCTACAACATGATATCAACAATATCTCTTAGAGTATTTGGAGTTAACTCAACACCAAATACTCTAAGAGATATTGTCATTTGAATATAGACCTGCCCCAGCACATTGCCTCCATAATGTTGCAGATTCTCAGCTAAAATTTTCCTAACTATATTGGGGTTGGCTTCCAGTTAAACCAAATTAAGCTGGATCCCAGTATTTTTCTTGGTGCGTCTAATAAAAGGTGATTGAGAAGATAATTCAACCAATGTTTTTTTTAATTTTCAGTCAATGGTACTTCCGCGACACTAACGGCAACAATACCGTGCTTTTCGATATTGAATATCTTGGCAATGTTAACACCAGGGTGACCGGTGTACGGATTTACAACCCCCCCTTAGCCTCGGTCCCTGGATCTTTGGGAAGTAGTAACATCAGTATAAGACTGGTAACAGCGCCAGGAAGAGAACTCGCTTCAAGGGTCGTTATCTTCGGACGAGTGTTTTAATGTTGTGGTTTATAAACGATTGGAAGTCATGTTTTAACTGAACTATTGGTTTTGTTAAAATTATGTAAAATATGCAAGTGTATGTTAAAAATACTGTCCGAAATAAAAGGTACAATAACGAAGTATAGTATCGTTTTTTTTCTGTGTTGATATTGGACCAAATACTCCTCAATAAAGGGTGTAACAAGACCCTAGCCGAAGCTGAAAGGCACTTGTTCTCCCCGTTTTTTTTGTTCTAGACCATGCCTGGGAACCTTCTAGTTATGGAGAAACTGGGGATCAAAGTTCCAACTTTTTCACAAAATTTTTT
Source organism: Xestia rhomboidea (assembly GCA_963853795.1). Lineage (NCBI taxonomy): Eukaryota > Metazoa > Arthropoda > Insecta > Lepidoptera > Noctuidae > Xestia > Xestia rhomboidea. Next base: position 10,027,348 of record OY970774.1, read on the forward strand.
TTTTACTTTTTGAACGCTATTTTCACATATATATACGTGACCAGTAAGCACGGGCCCTGTACGCCAAATGACAAAAATATGTGAAAATATGGTGGGTAGAATTGTGGCTTGGCGTGGTTTCTAAGCTCTGGCTTTCAAAAGTTTAAATACATGTTTTTATTGTAAGATTCAATCCGCACAATGTTTTGAGTACGTTACATTGAGTCCTACCGTAAAACGTGATTTTTCACCCCAAACAAAAAAAGTCGTTCCCAGCAATATTTTTGCATAAAGTAAGGATTCTTACAGACGAGCGGCACGTTGCCAACTGCAGATGAACTGCAGCGGTCGCCACCTGTCGATGGCTGCCGTCGACGCTTGCAGTTGTGGTGTCGGCGGCTGCCACCGACGCGTCGACGGCAGCCGTCGACGCGTCGCAATGCTTGCAGTAAATGTGTGTCGACGGCTGCAGTTTATCTACAGTTGGCAACGTGCCGCTCATCTGTAAGAACCCTTACTTAGTTTGATGTTCATAATGCTTGGTTGATGGCTGGAAAACATCTTTTTCCTAGACTCAGCAAACTTCCCAAATCCAGGTAGCTTCTAAAAACAACGGGCAGTAACGCATGGACAGTTGGACACATACACAGTTCTCACCTTCAGCCAAGTTCGCCGTATCTTATGTGTGCGAGCGCCTGTTTGCACACGAGACGCATACACGGCGCAAGGAATAATGTGACACAATGTTCTTACAAGGATTTTCCTCATCTTAAACCAGCTGTCATAGTTAGAATGTGTGGAACATCACTTAAACCATGACGTCATGTATTTTGTGCCCTTTTCCGCCTTGTGCTGTCGTCATGTTGCCCTGTGCACACACATAACTGTCTATAGTAGGTACGAACATGTATTTAAACTAGCTTTTGAGCATGGCTTCGCTCACGTTAATTATTAAACTCCCGTCCGTTATTAAATCTCCAGGAGATTTATGTCAATGATTTAACTATTGTGTCTACTAATTAGTCGTTAAAGCGGATATTTGACAATCAATTCGGGTTGTACTTTGCTTGTAATAATATAATTCATTCATGATTCGAAAGACACGTGTACTTTTTTTCGGGATAAAAGGTATGTCCGCTTCTGTTCGGATGATCGGTTCAATGGATTACCCGTTAAAAAGTAAACAAACAAACTTACTTTCGTGTTTATAATATTAGTATATTCTTGCCCTTAGAACTTCGAATAAGCCGGTCCTTTAAAAATAAACAGGACCATCAAGTACAACGAACATCATTCGCTGCATCAACGCGCCTCGATCAACATGACAGTATATTTACTGTGTATTTTGTTCATAGTCTTATACAAGGTGTCCAAAAACAGTATCGGGTATTTGTTTGTTCATTAAAACAAAAACTAGTAGTAATCAAGTATTTTTTTGATTGTTCGTTATTAGAATACAAAATGGAAAATTATTTCGAAAAGATTATGTTATCCAAATGGTGACCGTTACGCTGCTGGCGCTCTTCTAATCTGGAACGAAGATTGGTGATAACACGCTGACACATAGCCCTCGATAGTTTTGAAATTTCTGACCTGATGTTTTCACCCACACAACGACCTTTGGGCTGTGCAGGGGTCGTTCATGCTTTCGTCTCGGATTCTCGTTTGCCCAGTATCGACAATTCTGCTTAATAACATGACCATTCAGGTGTAAGTTGGCTTCGTCACTGAACAGTATGTTTTCCAAGTTTTTGAATCGCCGCAGCATTTCGTTCGCAAAATTCAATCGATTTTCGTGGTCCGTATCCTTCAATTCTTAAACCAATTGAATTTTATACGCTTTTAACTGTAAGTCTTTCTTTAAAATTGAATGCAAAGACCATTTTTTGATGTTCAATGCTTGGCTTCGCTTTCGGACGGATTAAGACGGATTTTGACGAACTGACGCCTTCACTTCTTCGATTCTTTCTTGGTCGCGGTCTGATCGAGGGCGACGAGATTTTTTAATTTTTACCGTCGCATCTGTATTTACGAACATCCTGATCCATTTTCTAATGCTATCGTCACTCGGAGCATTGCGTGTACGATACTTCGCACGATACAAACGTTGAGCTGTCACCATTAAATTCCCGTTACGCTAATACGCTCGTACGCAAAATACGCGATGTGTCCCCGCGTACTGCTCCATTGCAACTAAAATTGCACAAAATGGCGGACCCCGTGAAAATCCCCCTCCTCGCGCCCCCCACCACTTCAGGTCAACTTCAGCGCTGAAACAAATACCCGATACTCTTTTTGGACACCTTGTATTTAAATATAGTGTCACCTGTTACAAAATACGAAAAATACTCAAGAAGATGAAATTGTGATAAGTGGTGTCAAAGCTGCTGTCGGAGAAACAACCTTAGAAGACGGTTATAACGTTGTATTTGAAAATAAAAGAATCAGTATTTTGGAAATAGTGGATTTCCCTCATAAAGTGCTTAAGTGTGAACCCACTGACTCTGTTATGAAGGGCATGTCCTAAAGGAACAGTGAGGGTCGGGCCATATTGTGTACGTAAAGACGATTTACTTACACTTATCACCATCTGCCTAGCCTTATCACAACTATCTTAGGTTTGGCTTCCAAAATAAATCAGATGCAGCTGAATACCAATAGTTTACATGAACTGACTGCCTATCTGACCTTTAAAACCGAGTTATTCGGCAATAGGATACTCCTTAGTAAGACTGGTTGTCACAGAGGCATCCTATCTTGCATCTACTACCCAAACTGGTTAGTACTATTTAGCCGAAAATGGTATCAACAGGAAAACACTATAAGAAATTAGCAAAAGACTTGAATACTCTAATAATATCAAGGAAACATAACGACTTAACATAACGCATGTAACCACTGAAGGTTAAGACAGAAATGACATCCACAATAAAGGGTGTAAAAACCTCTTAACGACGCTGAAAGACACTTGTTCTCCCCGTCTTTTCGATCATTTTCTTGTTCTAGTCTAGACTATACCTGGGAACCTTCTAGTTACGGAGATATAGAGGGTCAAAGTTCCAACTTTTTGACAAGTTTTTTTTATTCAAGTTTTGAATGTAATTTTTTTACTTTAAACACCTCCACGACCACCGTACTATTAAATCCATCCATTAGCACTGTGTTTTGAGTGCGTTTCATTGAGTTTTACCATGAAACGTAATTTTTCACCCCAAAGTCGTTTCCCAGCGACAATTTTTGCATAGTTACTTAGTTTGATGTAGAATGCTTGATTGACGCTTCGTGAAGAGTCTGTTTACACCCTGTATTTTATTAAAGTAGTTGCGTATGTACCTGCAAAACCAGTTAGTAAAGACAAATAAAAACCGGCCAAGTGCGTGTCGGGCCACGCGGAGTGTAGAGTTCCGTTGTAGCCCGTTACATTTTAGATTTAGTTTTTCAATGAAAGTCTTCACCCGTTTAAAAAAAAAACATTATCCAACACCCTAGTTCAACGACTATTACTGTTAAACTAATAAAGTTGTCTTAACCGCTATAGTTTTTCTTCAAAGTTCAAAAAATGCACTATTACCATAATTTTTTCCAGATTTTTCAAGTCAGCAGTTTAGCTTTTAGAGGGGGGACGCCCTACTGGAACAAAAATTTGCACTTTAAAGTTTAATATTTCGTAAATGGAGCATTAAATCGAAAATTAGTGATGTCAACCCCTAAGCCATTTTAAAAGACCTATTTAACGATACCCCACACGATGGGGTAGACGACGAAAAAGAAAATTATCCCCACTTCACCTGCAGGGGAGCTACCCTAAAAAATTTTTTTCCAAAATTTTATTTTACCACTTTGTCGGCGTTATTGATATACACACCTCTACAAAATTACAGCTTTCTAGTACTTACGGTATTTTAGCAAAACCTCGGACAGACAGACAGACGGACATGCGAAACTATAAGGGTTCCTTGTCGGGACTACGAAACCCTAAAAAGCAGTTTCAATTTGAGTTCTGAAGATAAAAACAGTAACAGAAGACCACGACGTTGATAAAACCAGTGATAGTGGTGACGCGTGACGTGGGGGAATTTAAAAGCTTTAGCAGTGTTATGTTAGCGTGCAAATTAGGTTTACTAACACAGTGGTTTAGAAATATTGTTACTACAACCCGGTTACATTATCACTGGACCTGGCGTCGATGACTTTTTCTTTTATATTTTTATTTTTTCGTCAGTAAGTTAGCACTGTCGTTGCCGATACATGTCGTGATATTTTCGTGCTATCGACTGCTATACTTTTGGTCAGTACGGTTAGCACTTTCGTTGTCGATACAAGTCGTGATATTTTCGTGCTATCGACTGCTATATTTTTTCGTCAGTACGGTTAGCACTTTCGTTGTCGATACATGTCGTGATATTTTCGTGCTATCGACTGCTATATTTTTTCGTCAGTACGGTTAGCACTTTCGTTGTCGATACATGTCGTGATATTTTCGTGCTATCGACTGCTTTATTTTTGAACATTTCATTGTTACGTTTGGACTTATATTGTTATAAAAGTCATCGACGCCAGGTCCAGAGATAATTGATTCTCTGTTACTAAACTTACTAAATTAAGTAAGAACCTAACCTAATTAATAGTTACTATCATTGACGTCAATTATTTAATAAAATGACGAAAAACTAGATAAGAAAATTTCAATTTACACAAACAAACACGTGCAAATTGCAATCTTCTTTCTTCAATTTGTTAATTAGGTACAAACACGAGTAACCAGACGGACCTTTGAATAAAAGTGCTTTGTCTTATCCCATGGATTTATAAGTTTAGATTTCATGGTTTTCCTTTCATTTTAAAATAACATGTTTGTTAGAGAGATTAAATCCATATGATTGACCCTATCGATTGATGTGTAGACGACTCTAAAGGCGCAGTGGTAGTGAGGCTGCCTTACGTTCTTAGGGCCCCGGGTTCGAATCCTGGTAGGAGCAAATGTGTGATGAGCATGGACATTTGTTTCCAAGTCTTGGATGTGAAATGTATAGTAAGTATATGTATTAACAAACAAAAAGTATCTATGTATATATCCGGTGTCCGCGACACAAGTCTCGTTGCTTAGTGTGGCACTAGATGGCGCTGTGTGTAATTGATATTTATTTATTTATGTCCTAAAAGTACATCATCATCATCATCATCCACAGCCTGACTTCACCCAATGCTGGGTATAGGCCTCTCTTTGTTTGTGCCAAGCTTCACGCTCCTGTGCCAACCTCATCCAGGATATTCCCGCAATGGCAACAATATCGTCTGCCCATCTCGCCGCCAGACGACCAACACTTCTCTTTCCATTCCTTGGACGCCACTCGGTCAGAACTTTACTCCACCTGCCATAACCGCGCCTTGCCGGGTGTCCTGACCAACTCCATTTGAGTTTCATAACTCGATTTCCAATATCGAAGACCTTCGTACGTCTTCGGATTTCGACGTTTGGAACTCGGTCTAATAATTTTATGCAGAGCATGGGACGCTCCATGGCTCTCTGTGCTACTCTGAGTCTGTCACAGCCCCTTGTGAGAGCGTCCACGTCTCAGCACGGTACGTCATGGTGGACAGAACAAACTGATTATAGAGACGGTCTTCAGGCACTGTGGAATTTTAGCAGATCTGCGAATGTCGTCCAATTTTCTGAATTGTTATGCTAACATTTGACGACCCGAATGGCCCAGCGTTAGTGAGGCTGCCTTATGTTCTTAGGGTCCCGGGTTCGAATCCCGGTTGGAGCAAATGTTTGTGTGATGAGCATGGACATTTGTTTCAGAGTCTTGGATGTTATATGTATGATAAGTATGTATTTACAAACAAAAAGTATCTATGTAGTATATCAACATCTGATCCACGACACAAGCCTCGCTGCTTAGTGTGGCACTAGATGGTGCTGTGTGTTAATGTCCAGCGATATTTATTTATTTATTATCTTCCAGTCTTACCGGGTGCAGCTGAATACGAGCATGTTACTTACGACTGCTTATCCGATTTCCACAGCCCAGTTACTGGGTTTTTCAATTTAGACGAAAACGAAAACATCAGGACAAAACTACAAGAAATTAGCATAAAACTTGAATACTTCAATAATATGCATGAAAACAACATCAATCAGGTAACCCCTGGAGGATATGGCAGAAGTGTACATATAGTACTGAACAACATGATGGTTGCTGAAGATATCATTCTTTGGGGAACAAACGTGACATGCATGACCTTCGTTTTGAAGTATTTTATTGAAGTGGTCAAACCAGTTATTAAATAAAGAAGAATCATCATCATTTCAGCCGAAAAACTTCCACTGCCGGACATACGCCTCCCCCAAGTGTTGCCACATTGACCGGTCTCGTGCGTCTCGCATCCAGCGGATCCCCGCAACCTTCATCAGGTCATCGGTCCACCTAGTGGGAGGCCTTCCAACGCAACGTCTTCTTGCGGTCGTCACACCAGAACTTTTTGGACCCATCGGCCATCCGTGAAGAATCATAAACCTCATCATCATTTCAGCCGAAAGACGTCCACTGCTGGACATAGGCCTCCCCCAAGTGTTGCCACATTGACCGGTCCCATGCGACTCGCATCCAGCGGACTCCCGCAACCTTCACCAGGTCATCGGTCTACCTAGTGGTGATTCAATCGCGCAAGGAAACTCCGAGCATAGCCCTCTCCATTGCCCTTTGGGTGACTTTAAGCCTTCTGATGAGGCCCATTGTGAGCGACCACGTTTCGGTCCCGTATGTAATCACTGGCAACACACACTGGTCGTAGACTTTCGTCTTGAGACACTGCGGTAAGTTGGACGAGAAGCCAACCGCGCAACTTCCCGAACGCTGCCCAGCCGAGTCGGATTCGACGATTGACCTCTTTCTCGAAGTTAGACCTACCTAACTGGACCGTTTGTCCCAGGTACACATAATCGTCTACAACTTCGAGTATAGAGTCATAAACCTCATAACGGAATCCTTTCATTTTGGGAGTCTTTGTGTTTATAATATTTTATTATGATAACAGTTGTTCATTTTCACGAGTATTATGAATCTTTTTTACTGTTATTCCATAAAGCCGAGTTAGATGTACTTTAATATTGCAAAAAACTTGTAAAAACATTTAATAATAAATGCTTGGTTTCCAATTGTGGGACGATTGTTTTTTTTTAACCAACAGAATCCAGAATACTTGACGGTGGAAAATCAGCGGTGTATTCTGAGGTAACAAACAGGTATATCCTTTCGAATAAAATTCGGTCGCGGCGGCAATTTTTTACGGAGATTTTCGAAGTATGCAGGATTTCATTGCACTTAAAAGTGTACGCGCTCAGCACAGATGAACACGACGACGATGACGCCAATTCAATGACCAGTATAATCAGGAAGAGATTAAGCGCTGACCAACTGCTTTCCGACGCACGAGCGAGTCACACCACCAACTTCGAAACTATAAATCTTAATGGAAAACATTCAATAACACTTAAGTAATTGAACCTAAGACCCCCTGTTGTGCTTGCAACCACGACAGCAACGGGGCCATGCTATCTATACTATTATTTATGCAAAAGTTTCTGGATGGATGCATGTTCGATACTCAATCACGCAAGAATGGCTGAACGGATCGGGATGAAAGACAGAGATAGATTACTGTGATGTGACTGTGATTACTCTGTAATAGCACATCGGCTACTTCTTATTCCGGAAAACACATACAAATTTTGCAAGTCGCGGGCAACTGCTAGTACATGGTATCCTTATTTATATGGCAAAACGACAGCTGTTATTTACTTCCGTGATTCTCGGTTCCTCTACGTCACTCACGTGGTCACGTGTACCGCTGTCTGCGTCACAGATTAACTAAATCTATTACAGGCCGTTGCTCTTTTTCTCGTTTGTTTATTGTATAATTTATTTAATTAAACCAGTTTTTTTTTGTATGATAAATCATACAAAAAAAACTGGTTTAAATTATGTTTTACTAAAGTAAAACATAATTTTAATCAGGTTTGCGATTAACATAATAGATTAATCATCCAAATATTGCTTTATTTTTATAAAGCTGTGGCTACATCAGCGGGATAATTTTTTCGTGACCATTTCTTCAAATTGAATCGATGATTGAATTGATTGGCGTACATGTCGGCAACTTTCCTACGTGTTTTATTGACAGGTCGATGGCATTGGTGTGGTTGCCATTATACTAACTTTACGCAATTATGCCGAAATGCCCAATCATTGACACAACAATTTTGGTTGATTTTGACAATTTTGTATTATTATGATTTTCCGATGGCGTGCCAATGAAATCATCGGAAAAATAAAACGTATGTTTATTAATTTACATAAAAACAAGTCTTAGTATACTATCATAGAATCCTAACTTATAATATAAGAAATGGGAAAGTAACGTTGTTTGTTTTTTTACTTTTTAATGCCTTAACCACTGAACCGATCATCGTGAAATTTTGCATGTACTATCGTGGTCACTCCCGCCTGATTGCAAGACGAGACGTGAGCAAAAAATAGCTTAGTGGTGAAGCCAATTTTTGCTTGCATTCGCAACATATTGTCACTTTCCTAATAGGCCTAAACTTTAATAGGGCGTGGCTCGGCGCTTCCGCATGATTTAAGCGAAAAAAAATGTAACTGATCAGTAGGCTTAGCCAAGTTGACAATCTACAATCGTTAACGCTAATAGAAAACTACCCAAATGTATGGGAATGACATCATTTCAACGTTAAGTCACGTGGTCAAAACAAACGAATAGAAACTTTTAAGTTCAGTCAAAACTGTAAGTTGGCTACGATTTATATGGGATGTAGTAATCACGATTGTAGAAACGAATACATTTCATTCTATCATCATAACCGATGTAAACTTGTCTACGAAGTTTTTATTTGCTTGTTTTGGCCACGTGACTTAACGTTTACGATTGTAGAAAGAGAATCGATACGAATCGTTTGTAACTTGGCTAGGCCTGCAGGCGGGAAAGACCACGACTGTACCTTTCAATCTCGAAAAGTACTTTTCCCGAGGTCTTATGATAGATAATAAATGGCGCTACGTGTCTTTCCAATCATGATTAAATTATATTATAACAAGCAGAGTGCAACCCGAATTTATTGCCAAATTCTAAATTAACGCGAGCCAAGTCGCAAACAAAAGCTAGTTTTAGTGACGGACTTTTACTGGCAGTTAGCTGAAAGAAAGAAAGGAAAAATATTTATTTGCCGCAGGGCCATGACGTGCATACATACTTATCTACAGGGTGTAAACCACCTCATCACGAAGCCGTCAACCAAGCATTCTGTTCATCAAACTAAGTAACTTTACGCAAAAATTATTTCTGGGAAAAATCCGATTCAAATAATAAAATTAGCGGACAACAGCAACAGCTATTTTAAAAAAAAACAGTACCCAGTTCAATCAATGGTTGGGATGATTAAATCTAATGACCTATAATTCTATTGTAATAAACTTGTTTTAAGGTGACAACCCGATACGACTAATAATTGTCCGCTCATGTGCACGCAGCATTATACTTGGAATAAATACGTAAATAATTTATACTGTTTATTTATGCAATGCGGTAAGGAAAAATAATTTAACTATAAAAAGTCTTGTTTCCAGTTTAGAAACCATACTACGTCGTGAACGAGCGCTAGAAACAGTCGCCATGAAGAACATTTACGTTGTGTTAATTTTTGTGTTCATACTCCACGTCTTTGAGACGTATTGGATCCCAGAAGCCGATGACGATGTGACTACGAAAGCCTCCTCCTCATTCAAATCAATCTGGAAATCTTTAAAAGACAAGAGTGGAACATAAACAGAAGAACAATGGAAGATGTGAATCACAGAGCACGGTAAGGAGCGCCAAACGCCGGAAACGCCTGGATGCTCATCATCTGGCAAACCTTTTCTCAATATATTGGTCGGAGTTCCAGTTAAACCGGATGCAGCAGAATACCAATTTTTACCTGGAGCGACTGCCTAACTGACCTGCACAATCCAGTTACTTGTTAAACTGGAACGTCTAAAAGAAGTATTAGGAAAATTCGTGGCGCCAAAGGTGTGATGAGAGGACACCTGCACTAAGGCCGTCTTCACATCCGTCAGTTTCAGTGCATCATTGGTGTCCTAGTGTGAGTTAACGATGAAGAGCTTGGCTCGGCAGCCGAGGCGACCCCGTGCTCTGTGTGATACTTGATTGTGATTGAGTGTGATAAGGTTTTAACTAATGTAAAAAGCACTGCTTTTGTTCTGATTAAAATAATTTAATATTGTTTGAGTGTATCATTGTTCTTTTTCATAACGGTTGGTATTATAATTCTATCTTATGGACATTAATACACAGCGCCATCTAGTGCCACAATAAACAAAGAGGCTTGTGTCGTGGACACCAGATAGTTGATATACTAAATAGATACTTTTTGTTTGTAAATACATACTTATTATACATATAAACATCCATGACTCGGAAACAAATGTCCATGCTCGTCACACAAACATTTGCTCCAACCGGGATTCGAACCCGGGACCCTAAGAACGTCAGGCAGCCTCACTACCGCTGCGCTATTCGGGTCGTCAAAATGTATTATGTATTATCCTCTAATGCCCGGTTCCTATATTTAACGAATCGTCGTGGTATACGAAATACTATCCGTTTTTCGAGTACCGAATACGAGTCGTAAATACGTCTGTTCCACAATTTTTTTTCTCTACCTGCTTTCAACGAACGTCTGTTGGTCATTGAAATACCAAGCCATCTTCACTCACAGATGTGCGTTTCGTTATAAGCAAAATTGAAATTTGAAATAACACAACATTCAAGATAAAATAAGTTAGATTTACATACAAATTAATCTTTTAGTTTTATAAGATGTGTAACTAACTATACCATCGCAGGCATCGGCTTGATATTTTTTTTCCTTACCAAACACAATTGAATGCAGCTTACACTAATAGGAACGGAACGTTATAACAGTAAGGCCCGTCCAACTTAAGGCCTCCCTCCGGACCACCTAGCGTCCCGCATTTCTTTCAACAGTTAACAACAGTTTAGTTCAGTTAGTTTCGACAGTTATTCCCTCGCCATATTTACTTACCCCGTACCCGCCTTAACTCACCTACCCACGACAGCCGCCCGCATAAAACGGGGCGGCGTAAAAACCGGGTTAGGTACTAGCCATACGATAAAGAAGTCCGGCAAAGCTTGTTTTATTTAAATTTAGAGGTCACTTGGTATTTTTTAGGCCCGCTACGATTACAAAAATACTGAATTTGGCCCTCAATAAAATTATGTTGGACACCCCTGCTCTAGGTGATGATGCTCTAGGTGCTCACTTTACGTCATCATTGTCCCAAGTAATTAGATTGTCATAGAAGCCTTTGACAGGTTATAGCTTAGGTATAGCAGGAGTCCATCCCGTTAATTTGAGAAAAGTTTAAAGGGGGTAGGGGGGAGGGTACTGTTATAACCCTTGTTACAAGGTAGTAAAGATGACAACTGCACTCTACAGCCCGCGTCTCATTTTTCATTGCAAAAGTAAACGCTGAATCGCAATTATCGCACAGTAGCGGAATTTTAATACTAAGTTAGTTAGTTAGATTCCGAACGCCGTCACGTAAACCTAGCTATTTTTGGGAAACTTATCTCGAGAGATAATAGAGATCATAGATAGTCATAATTTGTTGGTGTGTTTCTGTGCAATTTTTGGCAAGCACTAAAACTGAAAATGTAATTGTGGATTTATTGTAATAGGCATGACGACAGTATCAAAAAATTGCAAATCTATTTAGTCCGTCAGTTAGAGTATTGGAAATTAATAGACACGTATTTTTGTTTTTGTAAATCAATGAATATTGACAAAAGATAAAACGCATCAAAACTCGGGAGTGCGGGCTCGTGACGTCAGAACTAGGTAAAAATTATACCAAGTCGTGACGTATTGAGAATTTTAAAAACGTCATATCTTCCTCAATTTTAGTTTACGTAACAAAAGAAAAAACACGGGTCAAATATTTTTTGATAATCTAACTGACGGACTAATTAGTTTTTTTTGTCGTCTCGCCTATTAAATAAGTGGTTTGTGAAAACTGTTTTTTTTTTAATACCAACGGGACCGGCCCTATAACACATTATAGTACATATTCACGCACGATACAATATGGTATTTTCGCACAATCGAAATCAAAAGTATTCAAATTAAACTGATAATACCAACTGCTTCGTTGGTCTAGTGGTTGCAAATGCTTCTACTGAGCATGAAGTCTTAGGTTCGATTCCCAGTTCGGGCAAAGTATTACTGGGTTTTACATCAGCAATTTCTCAGTAGCAGCCACGGAGTCTGGGTGTTGATGGCAATAGGCTGGCCCTCTGTACACGGGACTTAAACTGGCGGAATGTCGGTGTTCTGTCTACCGAACCCCTTCGGGGATTACACGCCTCAAGTTATGTTATTAATGCCGTGATGTAGTGTTTAGGTAAACTGATAAATAATCAACACTTCTTGAAAGTCAAAAATTACATGAGGCAGTTTTTGAAACGCTCGCCCTTCGCCAGTTCCTAGTATTTTAGCTGGGAAGAAGTGGCGGAACTTTAGAAGAACCTGATTCTATGTCGAGACACTTGCGTTGCAAAGTCTTTGTACGAAACACGTCATAGATTTGGTCAAACCGACGCCGACGTGTCACGAGGCACGTTTACGTAAAGAGACCACCTATCCAAATACTTAGAAGTATTTTGATACCCGATTTATGTACCGGGTATAAGGCGATACATACCTTCAAGGCGGAGCTGCATATCTCAGTAGAGATAGAAATACTTCTAAGTATTTGGATAGGTGGTCTCTTTACGTAAACGTGGGTATGCGGTGTGCATATAAGTAAGGTATGCATACTCTTATTGGGAAAGCTTTTGATAAAAAAATAGGAATCTGTTGAGAAGAGGCCTTCGCCCAGCAGTGGGACAGTAGTAGGCTAGTATTATAAGTTTATTAAGGTAAACTGATAAAAGGACCCTTATGCAACCGTTCACCTCGAAGGTTGGGAATAAACAGGTTTCAATAAAAGCTAATTAAAATTGCTGTTTATGAGACGACTGTGAGCCTTATTATTATGACTCATTATATTAGGGTGTCTGCTTATTACAGAATGAACACATAAACAACTAAGCGGTGACGCGGTGCCGCATGTACCACTCCCCGCCTCGTGTCTCGCGGGTAGCATGTCCGATGTGCGTGAAAGCGTCGGGCGACGTCGTGTGTTATATCCATGGATTTTTATATGCAGGACGCCACTGCGATGCCATCGCCACTCCGGCGCCGCGCCGGTGACGCAATGCACCGTGTGCTCTCTCTAACTAATCATAGCAGCTAGTGGCTTGTATATATCCCGAGTTTCTGATTTATAAGTGTATTATAAATCATAATTTTATGCGACAGCTTTTTAATATTAATTACGCGGTTTTTTTTTCTAGTTTCATCTGTGTCTTTGTGCACAACTGGTTTTTAATATTATGTGAATAACAACGAATTATAAATCCCAAAATTTGGAAATTTTTGAATTTTTGAATTTAATTAGCATAAACAATACCAAAATAGGTATGACTGTATTACTTTTTGGTATAACATGTTATATTTCTCAACAGAAAACCGTCGAACGCTGGTCTCCGAAACCCACCTAACTGATTTCAATAAAATATTGTGATGAATAACTAACTAGCGGTTTGCCGCAACTTCATTCGCGTGTTTTTTTTTTAGTTTTCCGTAATAAAAAGTAGCATAGTATTCCAGACTATAACTGACAATATAATCAATCTCAGTGCGAAATTTCATCTAAATTCTTTCAGATGTTTCGGCGTGATTAAGTAACAAACATCCATCCATCCTGCAAAAAAGCGCGGCTACAATTTTTAATATAAAAAAATAAAATAAAAAAAATAATTATATTAATTGCCAAGACCCTCGATCAATACCTAAGGAGACTCTCGATAGGCAGCTGGATAAGGGCTTGATTCAGAAAGCGGTACTCCTGGACACGGCTCGTATTGTTGGAGGTTCCTCTCTCTGGGGCCCTGACCGCCGGTAGCTTGGACTCTGTTCCCGATACCGGTGGGCTACTTATATATATTTTTTTTAAAACAGAGAGTCCATCTGTGTTAGCGTACACTCTTCAGTGCTATAAAATCCTGCATACTTCGAAAGATTGCAGCCGTGACCGAATTTCATTAGAAAGGATATAAGACTTGTGGCACTCCGACTCGGACAGGAAGGCGCTGGACACACAGAAAAGACATACGTCTTTATACATACACAGAAAAGACATACGTCTTTATACATACGTATGTATGTCGTATGTATAATTGTCTCTTCCGCGTCTCTTTCAAACAAATCAAACGTCGTGACGCAAAACATATAGAAAAGGCAGGGCGCGGACACAACGCTTGCTTGTCTGCGCCCTATTGTAAAAACAGATAGAAAGGACGGGGCACGGACGCGAGCGGACGAGGGGCGGGCGAGAACGGGGGTGCGGGTGGGGTGGGGTGCGGTTGCCGGGAATCGTGCGGCGCACGCGTCCCTCGTCATCTCTCGTGGCGCTCGGCGTCACGTCCGTGACTCGTCTTTTCTATATCCTTTAAAAAATAGCAACGGCGCCCCGTCTGCGCCATGTCCGCGCCCCGTTCTCGTTTTACGTCGAAGCCTGTACCGGAAAGTAATATTCTGTTGGTTAAAAGAAAACAATCGACCCACATTTGAAAACCAGGCATTTTATTAATAAATCTTTTTACAAATCTTTTGCAAAATTAAAGTACATCTAACTCGGCTTATGGAATAACAGTAATAAAGATTCATTACACTGATAAAAATTAACAACTATCACCAATTTAAAATATTATAAACACAAAGATCACCATGTTGTGGCTGTACTATATGTACACTTCTGCCATATCCTTCAAGGGTTACCAGCTTGATGTTGTTTTCTTGCATATTATTGGAGTATTCAAGTTTTGTGGTAATTTCTTATAGTGTTGTCCTGATGTCTTCGGTTTCGTCTAAATTGAAAAACCCAGTAACTTGTCTGTGGAAGTCAGATAAGCAGTCGTAAGTAACATGCTCGTATTCAGCTGCATCCGGTAAGACTGGAAGATAGTTGAGATAAGGTTGGGCAGGTGGTGATGTGTTAAGTGTAGATCAATCGTCAATGGACACGAACACAACGCGTTCCGACCCTCACTGTTCCTGTGGGACATCCTCCTTTAATAATTTCAGTACCATGTACATTTTCTGATCGCTTGAACACGCTATGAGGCATATTCACTTTTTCCATAAGATTGTCACTTATATCCTCCAAAATAACATCGTATCCATCCTTCAATAATGTTTCTTTGACAGCAGCTTCGGTACTATTCATCACAATTGTATTTTCTTGTGTACCAGGATTAGTTTTGATTTTTGTATTTACTGGTAAAGGCGAAACTTGATTTAAATATAAGAATAAAAACAAAACACAGGGTAAATATGTACGCATGTTTACCAACGGGCGATGTTATCGCTTATGATGTTCGTAAGGTTTGAGAAGCCAGATTTTTTCCTCAACTGGCTCGCTGTGCGCAATGAAACTTGATTTAAATATAAGGACATTTAAATATAATTATGACAGAAGGCACAGAGCGAACAAACTCTTAAGATTCAACCGCTTGCAGTCGGTACAATCAATTTCGCCATAAAGTATCACTGAGTCAATGAGACATTTCTTTTGCGCATCTTTAGTATCTTCCCTGGTATCAATCTATATTCAAGTTAAAGTAATTACTTGAAATTTAAGTAATTACTTATTTATTTAAGGAAAAACAAACAGTAGCACAATAAGAATTCGTAACAATATTTTAAATATTACATTTTAAAACAATTATGCTACCCACAACGTTCTCCACAGATTACAATTTAAAGTATTTAAAACTGGCTAGTAACAACACAAATACAATACTTAAACAACGGTAATTGTCCTGGAACTAATATCTAGATTTTTAAATGTAAGTATGTGATTATACATATAAAAGAAAAAAAAATTGTGTGCGTATTTAACATTATGTTAATAAATATCTAATTATACAGTAATTTGCTGGTCCTTTAGGGTTCCTTGGATTTGCTTCCTAAATGCATTTTTACTTAGAAAAAGAATGTCGATTGAATGGAACTCATTATTGTGTGTTTAGTTAGTTGAGAAACTAAACGATGAAGAGGTGAACTTATGCAACCATTGCTAAGCAATAGACAAGAGTTTGAACGAAGTAAAAACCGTCAAACAAAGCAAAGCTAACAACCGTAACTAGTGTTTACTTGAGTAAAAGTTATTTAAAATATGATTTTATTCTGTAGTTTAGTAATTGCTTGAAGTTAGAAACGTCAAAAGTTAAAACTTCTAAGAATTCTTAGTTTGTTTTTTTTGACGGTTCTTACTTCGTTTAAATTCTTGTGATTAGTTCGCATGAAACTGATGTAAGGGCAATTTTGTTCAAAATTCGTGTGATGAGTAACGTATTTATTTGGTTAAGGACTAATACTACTGTTTATAAAAAACACCTTCGCAAATTATGCATTATTTTAGAACATATTTGATTTCAATGAAAAGGTTATAAAAAAAGTAAACGAGTCAACCATTTAAAATCAAAATAAAAACAGTAGGCTTAGCCAAGTTGACAATCTACAATCGCTAACGCTAATATAAAAGTAACCAAACGTATGGGAATGACATCATTTCAACGTTAAGTCACGTGGTCAAAACAAACGAATAGAAACTTTAAAGTTCAGTCAAAACTGTAAGTTGGCTACGATTTATAAGGGATGTAGCGGTCACGATTGTAGAAACGAATACATTTCATTCTATCATCTTAACCGATGTCAACTTGTCTACGAAGTTTCTGTTTGTTTGTTTTGACCACGTGACTTAACGTTTACGATTGTAGAAAGAATATCGATACGAATCGTTCGTAACTTGGCTAGGCCTGCAGATTTTATTAACATCTGGAACTTCTGGTCTTAAGCCCTCTTGGTAAGCAGCCGAGACGTTATGTTGCATTTATTAGCATATTCATTGTTGTCGTTCTAGAGGAAAATGAACAATTTATGCTTATGGACATAACATATCATCACACCTGTAGTCTTCGATGGGGTAGACAGAGGTGTAGATACCTAATACTTCACCCACATTCCTCCAATTATGATTAAGTTTCATGTAATAGAGAGCGAGCTTATGGCTGTCAACCGGGAACAATCTAGTAGTGCTGTTCCACAAACGATGGGGCACTTAGTATCGTGTCCTGCGTGTCCTGTTGTTTGTTCACTGCAGGAACTGATGGACGCTACCAAAAGCGCCAAACTAATCGCTCAGTTCTGGGCGACACAATGTAGTTTGCCATCGACACGCTAAGAAGAAGAATCTAGTCTCTATAGCCGCTACTGAAAAAATCCTATATCAGGTAACGCCAGCGCACACCTGGCATTTTATCTTCACCTAACGTAAATTGATACGTAGCTATTCGTGACAAGATACAAATTCAAATGTTTAGATATCGACCCCAAGGCATCAAACGGGATTTCATTCAAACATTGGAATTTGTACCTTGTTACGAATAGCTACGTATGAAATTACGTTGAGTATACAACCTTATTTCGTATTACCCAGGACTAACTGTTGTGGAGGTCGATAGGCAGTCGCTCCATGTACAACAATCCGTCAAACTTACTTATTTTTTAATTAAGTTCAAAGTTTATTGGGAAAATTTTAAAGTTTCGGGTAGCTTGATAGTTGGCGTTTGCACAACACTAGTACGGTTAGACTGTAAGCAGGCCCAAAATAAATAAAAATCGCTAGACATTACACACAGCGCCATCTAGTGCCACACTAAGCAACGAGGCTTGTGTCGTGGATACCAGATAGTTGATATACTACATACATACCTTTTGTTTGTAAATACATACTTATTATACATATAAACATCCATGGCTCGGAAACAAATGTCCATTGCTCATCACACAAACATTTGCTCCTACCGGGATTCGAACCCGGGACCTTAAGAACGTAAGGCAACCTTACTACCGCTGCGCCATTCGGGTCGTCAAAAAAAAGTTGGGAAAAGGCTAGGCAGATGACATTTAATTACAACAAAACAGAATAAGAAAGTTTATTATTTCTTATACTCAGTTTAATCATCAGGAACACAGATATAATTGAATCTAGTAAAGCCGTCCTTACACGTTTCGACTAGGTTATCGGATTCTCCAGTATGGTCAGGGCATCGTTTCTCATAAGTCACAGCTTCCACTATTTTTGGCAATAGAAAGGCTACTGCAAGACTGAACATCAAACACACAAGGAAAACCGCGTATAACTTCATTTCGACTGTTTTCTTCACTGATACACTATTTATTTGTTAAGCAATTCAAGCACACACAATTATTTTTTCCACTCAACGTGGCAACTCTGTCAGTCTTTTGTATTTTTCTTCTTCTTTTTTCTGGGCACGACAGTGATGTAAAGGATCTACTTAGACACCCAAGTATTCCTTTTATTTTGTTATTCTTTAATTTAGTTTAATACTTTTTGTAAGACACACACACAGACATTGCTCGAAGAACAGATGGCCGGTGGGGCTGAAAAGTTCTGGGTGGCGACCGCGAACCCCCCAAGATGGCCTCACACTAGGTTGACCGATGACTTGGTGAAGGTAGCGAGGATCCGCTGGATGCGAGAAGCACGGAACCGATCGATGTGGCGACACTTGGGGGAGGCCTATGTCCAGCAGTATTTCGGCTGATGTGATGAATTTTTGTAAATACTTGTATTAAAACACACACAAAATGTTGAATGCCGTCTGAGTAGGAATCAGGTTACTTTTATACGTCTTATCTTTTTGCTTTTGTCTTAGCTTTTAACGAAAAACTGGTTCAATCTAGACACATATTTTATTAGGAAGTTACAATCTAATTCTGTTTTTTTTTTTTTAAATCCAAGAACTTGTAAATTATAAAAAGAAAACTTGTTAGAAGAAAAAGACATGCTGCGCCGACACCAAATTAATTCGGCTGAGGGCAGGAGAATGACGATGTTGCTGACCTGCCGTGGTTCACCTCAAAGGACCCAAACCAGAATTATAGACGATTCTAGCTTGGAGTGTGCAAATGTGGTGCTGTTCCGCAAAAAATGGGACACATTAAAGTATCTAAAGTGCCCACATATTATAGGAATTGACGGACGCTAGCGATGGTGCCAAACGTCGTGTAGCTAAGCCGTGGGCTCTCTCATCTTAGCCATCGAATTCACGAAACTGATTCCATGGCAGTTTTATAAGTAGGTACAGATGCCAGCGCATCAAACTACAACAATCAGTGAAATTTATATTCATATTCTTTATTGCACACAAAATTATAAAATATACACACAAAATTCAAATATATAGCTTATGTACAAAGGCGAGCTTAACCCAGAATTGGGTTTTCTTACAGCAAACCTTATTTTTGTTGCGAAATTTGCAGAAGAGGATATACCTATGTGCACAAACAATACAGTTACAAACTTAAATTAACTTATTTTATACACTAAATATTGTATTAGACATACAATATAATATACGTAATAGATACAATATATTTATGTATAGATACACTTACTTAAAAAACACTATTTACAAACTATTATCATGTTGACAGGAAAAATGTTCTTTTATTCTTTTCTTGAACACATCTAACGAAGGGCTATCCCGCAAGGAGTGTGGAAGCGAATTCCAAAGGCGCACAGCACGAACAGCAAATGAACCATCATACCGACTTGAGTAGTGGGGAGGGAAACGAAGGAGAAGAGATGATGATGAGCGACAAGGTTTACCAAGGTTTAGGTTTATATGATAGATTTTTAACCTTACCGCTAAAGCATTAAGCTCAAGGTTGATTGTTAAAATTGTACAGTTTCGGGTTGCTTGTTATGCTGGCGTCTGCACACAGAGCTCAGAGAAGCCTCGGCATCTGTTACAAGAGGCGGCTTCGTTAACGTTTTTCATACAAACGTGACACTATTTAAGCGCTTGCGACGTAATCGACGTAGAAGCGGACGAGTTTGAAGGCAGTCCGTGACAGAATATGTTGACTAAACGCACTTCAAGGCATATTTTTGGGTGTTTCAATCAGGATTTTTTTAGTAGCAGGCACGGAGTCTGGATTTGTGCCCTGTTGATGGCAACGCGCTCGTCCCCTATAACTAGTCTTTTTTTATTTCATGTCGATGGTACAACTTGTTTAAATTTCCTGGGCCCAGAATGTGGCCACGTTAATTGCAGCGGCTGTATCGTCTTTTAGGTCATCTAAGTGTTGGGACCTATTAGACACTCCACCAAGTGGGACATCATCTGGCCCCTTATTCACAACGCTTCGATTCAATTTTCGATTCGGAAAGTCGTATATCTATCTCGCTCGATTTCGTAATGTCAAAAAAAGATAGACATACGACTTTCCGAATCGAAAATCGAATCGAAGCGTTGTGAATAGCTATGCTGGTCGGGAAAACCGCATTCACACTGTGTGCCGGAAGGATCTTTAATTCCCCGTTTTGCCAAATTGTGTTTACTGCGCAGCGGCCTCTTTCCAAACAGGCCACTGTAGATCATGTCCCGGAGGCAAATGCTCCTGGGGTTTTAAATGTGGGTTTTCTATTAGTTACTCGTCGGCCTTATTCTTCTGGGATTAGATGCGTGTCGTTATGTTATGTATTCTCGTCCTCTAGCTGATGCCAGAGTTGAGACTCCGTGCACTGTGATTTATTCATCAAAAATCTTCCTTGTCTGCATTTTTTCATCAATCAAATCAAGTTTTAGGATTTCAACAACAGAACCAGATTTTAATATATTCAATAATAAATTACGACCGGATTTAACTTGTTATTCGATAGGCAAAAAACAAAGACCTATAAAAGCAGTGATTCCTACTCAGAATGCATTCAATCTTTAAGTCTGTCTTTGTTCCTACATACTATAGTGTGTTCCAGACTATTAAATTTCGTATCACTGTCGAACCTAAAAGGCTGGCAGCATTGCCACGTTGATTGTGTATAAAATTGTGTGAGTTTAAACTGTTCAATTAACAAATAGTGCATCAGTGCACAAAACAGTCAAAATGAAGTACATATACGCAGTTCTCCTTTTGTGTTTGATGTTCAGTTTTGCAATCGGCTCTCCCTTACCAGTGCCAAGGAAAACGAAAGCTACAAGTGTTAAACCATCCCCTGATTGGAAAACTACTACGTCAAGATCGGTCATAGTCGGCAATGAGTGTGCTCAAGGCTTTACTAAACTGAATCTTATCTGTGTCTTTGAAGATAGGCTGCCATCGATAAGCTGCTGCCGTTGATAACCATAGAATTGGCAAAATTGTAACATAGCATACCATACCACAATCATCTTCCTCCTCTTGTCTCATTCTACTTGGGGTCGGCGCAACACGTTTTCTTCTTCCATTCTCCCCTGTTAGAAGTCACGGCATTTACTCCTTTCTCTTTCAGATCATTCCTCTCACAATCGATCCATCTTGTCTTTGGCCTCCCTCTCAATCCATCTACATTAAATATCCATTATTTTTTTTGTAACATGCATTTCATCTCTCCTCACTGCATGTCCATACCAAGATAGACGACCTCCTTTTGCTTTCAATTTTCCTTTTTATTTTTCCTTTGGTAACAATTTCAAATGATTTTATTTTTTTGGAACCTTCATTATTTTTATAAAAACATCAGATATCTACAAATAAAAGTCCCGTTAAAATAATTCCAGCCTTTTCGGTGATTAGCCGGAACAAATAGACAGATATACAACTTGAAAAAAAAGTGTTTTTGTTTTATGTACCGTACTCCTTTCTTAGGCATTCAGTAAAAATTATAAACGGACCCTTTAATTTTGTTTATTTGCATAGATTCATTTATATTCGCTAAGTGTAGGTAGGTCGAAACAGGTAATAGACTTAAGGCTAGTAGGTGGTAGCAATAATGCGTTTTAAAGTGGCAAAAATCACAAGGAAGCGTAAATAATATAATAGCCCGAAATGGCGAGAAAATTGCTCTGTAATATGTTTACATACAGTTTATTCAAACACTTGTATCCAATTTGATTGATGTTATTTCCACTTTAACGAATGTCAGAGTTATTCCAGTGTCTGTTACCTAAGTTAATTTTAAAATAACTTATAGTATTGAATAACGCATGAATTTTTTTTTTTATGAATTTGCAATGTGAGCGTTACGTATAATTTAATTTGTGTTTCCAAAAAGGTATATTTGTTTGCGTGTTTGGAAACTAAATTGCCAACGCAGTATAGTTATGGCTGTTGAAAACGAAGACACAAACTCGTAGGTATAAATCTTATATTTTAAGTACCTATCATCATCACATCATCGTCATTATCTAATATCTATCACCATTCAGACAAAATATGGCTTTCAAATATTTAAATAAAAATGTACACCCCATCAGTACACTTTGAATTTAGAAGGAACACAGTCGAAATGAAGAATCTCGCAGTGTTACTTTGTGTGGCACTATTCACTATAGCGTGTGGTCGCCCTAGTGAAGTGTCTACAGGAGGTATGGACGCACAAGGAGCGGCTAATCCAGGGAATAATCAAGAACCACCTTCCAATTCGATGTTCAACGTGGACCCATGTCCGGAAAACGGAGCTAGAGTAGGCTCAACTTGTGTTCGTAGAGATTAAAATGAATTTATTCTGAAAGTGTTTGTTTTTTTTTTTTTTTTTTTCATTTTTTTTTGTAAGTGAAACTTTTTGGAGGTCGTGGCTAAATAATATTAGCCAATCGGGTAAAACTTCAGGTTAAGACGCGCTTGCCTAGGTTAGTCCGTAGATGGGTGACCACCTATTTCATACTGATTTTCCTCTGTGCCTTGGAAAGCACGTTAAGCTGTTGGTCTCGACTGTCAATTGTAGATCTTTGACAGTCGATAAGTAGTCAGTGACTGACCGACTGTCGGTGGCCTGATAGTCTGACAGCCAGGCTTACCAAGGGGTATCTTACCTGGCCACTGGGCCCTTGCGCACACTGCACTAAAATCAAGTTATGAATTAGCATGGATAATTATCTGATAACTCTCCGATAATTATAAAAGGAACTAATTATCTTGATAATTATAACCTGGTTATGACCCCTAAGCCCCCGTTCACACGGAGTTCATTTGTGTACATTATTTTCGAGTAAAAATTTTGGATCACAAGGCAGTTCTATATTGCATTTCATTTTAAACTGTAAGAACATTAAGTTATTGGCGTGTAATCCCAACTTTTTACTGTAAAATGTCGTGCAGGAGAGCGCCATGTGAACGGCAGCTTAGACCTAAAACGCATAGGTCATGGCCGTTTACACTGGGCCACTGCTGTTTTCACTGAGAGCCGGTTTTGCTTCCTGGTGGTAACCGGTTTTGTCCACCTATAACCACAGAGTTGCTTCCTCCGAGAATAAGTAACGACTAGTAATTTAATTGGTAGTGACGTCACGTAGACTGATTCATCACAAAACAGTCACGAAAGGGTCGGTTCACACTATTTAGCGACGTCAAGCACACTTTTTAATATTAAATAAATAAATATCGCTAGACATTACACACAGCGCCATCTAGTGCCACACTAAGCAACGAGGCTTGTGTCGCGGACACCAGATAGTTGATAAACTACATAGATACTTTTTGTTTGTAAATACATACTCATAATCCATGATTCGAAAACAAATGTCCATGCTCACCACACAAACATTTGTTCCTACCGGGATTCGAACCCGGGACCCTAAAAACGTAAGGCAGCATCACTACCGCTGCGCTATTCGCTATATTGATATTTATTTTTAATTTGATATACTAGCAGAACCTCGCGACCATCATTCGCGTGAAATTATTATAAAAATGTTACTTCCTTATTTTAGTCGGATTTTGGTAACAATTTCAAGGGATTTATTTTTTTTGCACGAAACCGTAATATTTAAAAAAAAATAAAAGTAGCCTTAGTTACTCCTTATAACACCAGCTATCTTCCAGTAAAACTCCTATTAAAATCGGTACAGACGCTTCGGAGATCAAACAGACAAACAGACAGAGAGACAAAAGTATACTTTAATTAATAATAATACATTGGCCTGCAAAACTAAGTACTACACTTTTAAAATATCATTTTTTTCTAAACTATAGAAATTAGAGATTTAAAATAAAAAATCGGTAATAGCCATTTTTATCAGCTTCCTTTGGAACTGTAGACAAAATTAAATTCTGTTTCGAGTCCTTTTTGTTTCGAAAGTATATCTTGTGTACTTTAAAATATATTGCAATTTTAAAAGTGTGATACTTAGCTTTGCAGGTCTGTATATTATGCATTCAGTTAAAAGCTGTTTATATGAAATTAAAAACAGACACTTCAATTTAATTTATTTGTATTGATAATGTAGGTATGTTTATTTTGTAAATTAGTTTTACAAAACTTACAGGGTGGAATACATCGACGCACAAATGGTCACCAACTTATTCAGTACATCTTTCTGAACACAGAATTTTTTCGTAGGTACAGTCGTGGTCTTTTCCGCCTGATCACTTAAAAAAAAATTCGCTTGAATCATGCGGAGGCGCCGAGCCACGCCTTCTTCAAGTTTAGGCCTATTAGGAAAGCGTCAACTTTGGCGCGCAAACACACATTTTGACCGTGTAGGTATTACACTTTTGGAGGTAACAGCAGATGGTTTTTTTTTTAAGTTACTGATTAAAAATTTGTATGCGGAGGGGTTCGCAATGATATACAAAAGACATCAACGCGAGCCAGATTTAAAAAAAATAACACTTTAGCCCTTTTTTTTTCGGATGGGAAATCATCAAATGACTCCAAAGCATGCTGCAAGCAATGCTGTCTGGGCGGAGCAGGAGGGAGTGTCAGACTTTTACTGACTAAAACCCATCCATGTTCCTTCATCGCCCTTTGTGTTCCGGGGCCACGGTATCTCTTTCGAAAAGTCCCGCAGCCCCGGGGCCACCCCTTCTCTTTTGCTCATTCTCTTTGAGGCGCACGTGGAACACGAACGCGCCGTCGACACGGCCTGTCGTCATGAGACGGACGGACGGCGAGCTAGCCCATAGCTCCCCGTCAACAGGCCCGCGCCTACGGTGGCCGGAAGCCACCACGTGGCCCCTGACGCCCGGGCGTCTCCCGCGGCCGCCGGGACGTGTGGATCTCTCCTTGTCCCGTTCCGCCACCTCCTTCGCTAGCATGACTGCTTGGCAGAAGGAGGTGACGGCGTCCCATTCCGTCTCGCCCCGGACCATGGATTGAACCAGGGCCGGGAGCGCGAGGTTGCGCCGCCGATCGCTGCTTTGAGGTCACAACGGTGCTCCGCCTAAGCGGGGCACACCTCCACAGTGTGCTCCACCGTGTCCTCCGGTCGATCCTCACAATGGAAACACCCGGACGTCTCCTCCCGCCCGATTCGGTGCAGAAACTTACCGAAACATCCGTGTCCGGTAAGAACCTGCGTCAGGCGGAAGGTGAGGACGCCGTGGCATCTCTCCAGCCACTCCTCAAAGAGGGGACTTACCGCCACTATTGTGGCGTGCCCTAACACTTTAGCCTTGGATCGAAGAATTTGGAAATCATGGGGAGACGCTTTTGGCAAGCAGTGGGATGACACAGGTTAACAGTAACACTTTAAATACACGACACACAAATACACTTCACACATACCATTCACACATATTATTGCTTACCTAATTAAAAACACTAAGTATGGTTTTGTTGATTATGCTAGTACGCTCATAATTTGCTCGTCCACTATTTATGCGAAGACACTGCCACCTAACATACAGGATCTCCCCATAGTTTAGGAATCAGGGCTAAAATTTTGTATTGACTATACTGTACTCATCTCTGCACACTACTTCTGTTTGTTATTTTTGCTGTATCCTAGTGACTGTGCTGTATTTTAATATGTGTAAAAAATCTACGTCACGCCTTTATATAAAAGGTTGTTTAAAAAAAAATTTTTAGGGTTCCGCACCTGAAAGGAAAAAACGGAACCCTTATAAGATCTTGTCCGTCTGTCTATCCGTCAAAGGGTCGACCCAGCAAGTTGAAATATATACAATATACTGAGGTCTATAGTCTCTATTAGGTGCATAAAATCAACGTCCTGAGTCAACACGATAAAAAGATATGGGCAAATTTAGATTTTCGCGAAAACTTGTAAGTACCAAAATTTACCTTAATTTTCGTTGACCTAGAATCACGAAATTTGGCAAAAAGCAAGCTCTTACAGCACATGTGAAGGAAAAAGTCTGAAAACCGTAAATATGTAGTTTAATAACAAAAAAAGCGATGTTACTATTACAAACTTATAACTTGCGGTTGGAGCAATAGCCGTTACTTAATAATTTACGTTTACGTAATAGTTTACGTTAATACCGAAACTTAACTTTGTCCTTTAAAAAGTTTGTACGGAACCCTCGGTGCGCGAGTCCAACTCGCTCTCGGCCGATTTTTTTACTATAAGCTTGTTGAATTTTCCATAATCTTTATTGCTGATGATAAAACCATTTGTCTAAGTCCTGTGGTTTTTTTTATAAAACATCTGCAGATCTTATCGTTACTTCCTTGTTTATAGGCCCTAAAAGACGTAATAACCCACAAAAAACAGAAATCATTCTGTAATTTCGAGCATGATTACAATAGAAGACGAATAAACAAAATATAAGGAGGTGGTCATTCGATCGCCGGACACTTTGAAATAAGAAAAAAGACAGTGAAAATGAAGAAACTTTCAGTGTTATTATTCTACGTTGCATTATTCACAATTACTAATAGCTTTCCGAGTGAAGTGAATAAAGAAAGTTTCAAGAGCATGAAGTTACCGAATTGAGCAACTTGGATAATTCAGAGATCCCCGTTGGTTCTATACTCAGTGTAGACCCATGTCCTGTCAACAGCACAAGAGTGGGTTCAGCATGCGTTAAAAGAGATTAAATTGTTTTAAATGAGGTTTCAATTAAGTAATGTTTTTGTACTATTGTATTATGTGGAAAGAGAATCGACTGTCTTGGGTAAAACATGTGTTATGGAGGAACGAATCGCATGTGACTGAAATAGTGATGATTATAAATGTTTATGGATGGAGAGAGAGAGGAACACCAAGAAAACGATGGATGGATTGTGTGAGGAATGATCTGAAAGAAAAAGGAGGAAATGATAATTGACAGAGGAGAATGGAAGAAAAAAAACGTGTTGCGCCGACCCCAAATAACATGCTACAAGGGCAGGAAGATGATGATGATAGAATAGAATAGAATAGAATACTCTTTATTATGTACACCATAAAAATTACAGAAACAAATGTAAAACATTTTACAAAGGGTAACACAATGAGCGGTCTTATCGCTAAAAGCGATCTTTTAAAGACAACCTTTGGATGGATTTAAGGGGAAGGAGAGACAATACTGCAGGTAACCTGTGGTGTACCATTTACATATATACAATGAATATATACATATACATACATGAATATATACAAAACTTACATAAATATATACAATATTATCTTTTTATTATTATTATCAAGAAACAAGTGCGAAGAACTAAATTTAAAAATACTTAGTAAAAATTAAGCTTAAGAGGAGAGATACAGTACTATTGTAATGGAAATAGACTAGTGTCACGTCGCTGGAAACTGACCCTTACCTTTTGGCCATAAGGTACATGAGTATTGCGACAGCAACTCCCGAGAAAACAAAAAAAGCGATGTTACTATTCCAAACTTATAATTTGCGGTTGGAGCAATAGCCGTTTCTAGGGATCGAACAGCAAAGTTAAGTTTGTCCTTTAAAAAGTTTGTACGGAACCCACGGTGCGCGAGTCCGAGTTGCTCTCGGCCGGTTTAGGGGTTTAAGGTACATGAGTATTGCGACAGCAACTCCCGAGGAAACAAAAGAAACACGAAATAAACAAATGACGGACACAGCGTCGTATTACGCGTGGCTGTGAACTCACCCTAATATCCGTAATAACCCGTAAAAAGCAGAAAAAAACTCTTTAAGTTTTTGCTAATGTACTCGCTCGTATTATGGTAAGTATATAACTAACAGTAGATCGTCAGTACACCTCAACTAACCAGGAAAACAGACACAATGAAGAACCTCGAAGTTTTATTACTTTGTGTTGCATTATTTGCGATTGCTAAGAGTTATCCTAGTGAAGTGTTCACAGTGAATGAAGGAAACAATGATTCAGAATTGAATAGTCCCGTGTATGCTAATTCTGCCATCAATGGTGATCCTTGTCCTGACAATCGCGTAAGAGCAGGCTCAGTGTGTGTTGCGAAGGATTAAACCGTTTTCAATTTTGAATGTTGCTTATAAAATAAAGAAGAAGATTATTGTGTTCGGCAAGTGTTTTTATTAACTATACGTTTTTAAAATTATAACTTTACTTTAAGTATGACATCTACTACTACACATTTACTACGTTACTCTTGTACTATTAAATGC
This sequence comes from Xestia rhomboidea, assembly GCA_963853795.1. Lineage (NCBI taxonomy): Eukaryota > Metazoa > Arthropoda > Insecta > Lepidoptera > Noctuidae > Xestia > Xestia rhomboidea. The sequence continues at coordinate 10,055,903 of OY970774.1, forward strand.
ATTGTGCATTGAGTACTACTGTAAACAGTGATTTATCACTCCAAAAAATAGTCGTTTCCCAGCAATTACTTTTGCGAAGAGTTAAGTAACTCATGCAAGTAGTCGTGAAGGCTGGAGCATTCACGACTACTTGCGTGAGTTACTTAACACTTCAACACAGGGTAAATAAATAAAAAAAAACTATAAAATAAAATAATTGAATTAAATTAAAATTATAATTGAATTTTTTTTTTGATTGATTGTTGTTTGAATTTTAAAAATTAAAAAAGCTAGTTTTTTATTTTCAGTTTTATTTAAAGTTCTTAGTTATTTTTTACGCAGTCGGGTTTTTTAATTGTTCCAATATTTTTTTTTAGTTTACACTTTTTAATTACTTAAATATACCATTTTAAAATCCTCATGATGGGCCCTTTATCTAGACGTTCAGGCTGCAGAACATTTGAATTTGGCGCCAAAAGTCCGCCATTTTGTTTATTTTTTATTTTTATATACCCAGTGTCACTAAGTTGCCCAGTTGTCACAGCTAAAATCCATCCGGACGTTCAGGCCACAGAGCTTGCCAAACAATTATACATACATACATACTCTCGAAAAACATAACCCTCCTTCTGGCGCAGTCGAGTAAAAAATAAAATAAACACAGGGTGTTAGGTTATGTATACATGAATAAGTATAGCTTATTTTTTTGTAAATAGTTTTTGCAGTACCACATAGGAGCAGGAAGGAGATTTCCAAAAGGTTACTAACCTCAGAGGCTTTCAAACTCATGTCCTTGTTATTACAGTGCAACTGATGCTCTTCAAACTAGTACTCATCAATGATGTGATGTTGAGCAAAACATTCATTACAAAGTAATAAAAACCATGAAAGAACATAAGAAGCGTACCTACGTAGCCAAAAAAACCCGGCTAAGTGCGAGTTGGATTCGCGCGCCGATGTGTCCGTATGAAAATGTAGGTATTTTGTTATTTAACTACATATTTACGGTTTTCAGATTTTTTCCTGTAAGACATTGCTTCATGTCAAATTTCATGATTCTAGGTCAACGGGAAGTACCGTATAAATTTTGATTCCCTTGAGAGTCTCTAAATATACGTTTTTTGCGGCATGATCGGCGTATCTTTTTTTACGTAAACTTAGAAAATTCATTTTTTCACAGCTTCAAGGGACTATAGACTTTAGTATATGGTTTTAATTTCAACTCGATACCTTTACGCGTTCCCGAGATAAAAGGTCTTGATATACAGACAGACAGACAACAATGTGATCCGATAAGGGTTCCGTTGTTTCCTTTCGAGGCAAGGAACCCTAAAAATGGCCAGGAGCGAGTAGAATTCGCGCGCCGAGGGTTCCTTCTTAAAGGCCACAGCACGGAATCGTAACGTAATCGCCTCAACTAAGACCTCGACAAGCTCACGATACGGTGACGATCACTTTCCGAGTTGATGTGTGCTATTTCCTTGAAGCTGTTATAATGGTCGAGCGATATCTCTTAGAAAGGATTTGTTTTTCGTTACAAGATACGTACCTAATCCTAAATAACAGAAAAAACTCTCAGACAAGAGTAGTAGTTAGGTACCTACACTTGTTATTATCGTAGACGAACGAGCAAATATAATAACTATATAAGAAGTTGTAACCATCATACCACCAGTAGTAAACTTGGTACCAAGAAACGAAGCAGTCAAAATGAAGTGTCTTTCTTTATGTTACATTACAATATTTCTTTGTGTTGCATTATTTAAAATTACTAATAGTTTTCCATGTGAAGTGACGATAGAGAAATTGGAAGTGTATGAAGTGAACATTACCAGTAATTCAGTCATGGAGATTCCAGTGGAAGTCGTCGCACCGTCAGTGTTTACTGCGCCTTGCCCCAGCCATAGTACAAGAGTGGGATCCGCCTGTATAAATGCAGATTAAATAGCTTTTTTTTAATTGTGGTTTTATTTTCATCAAACCGAAAGATGAAGATGTTTCAAGTTCAAACTCAAAGCATTTCAATTAGATCATAACAGCTACTTTTGAATGTCTGAAAAACAAAGAAGGCGCAGTCACAGACACTGTCACACAGTCTTCGAGGTTGACCACTTCAAAACTATTTTGTATTGTGCCGTTATTTTATATGACCAAAGTTAAACTACCAGTAATTTGAATTTAGAACAAGGATTAAAGAAGAGGATGCGATGTTGTTGTACGATGAATCCGACTCGGCTGGGCAGCGTTCGGGAAGTTGCGCGGTATCTTCTCGTCCAACTTACCGCAGTGTCTCAAGACGAAAGGCTATGACCAGTGTGTGTTGCCAGTGATTACATACGGGACCGAAACGTGGTCGCTCACAATGGGCCTCATCAGAAGGCTTAAAGTCACCCAAAGGGCAATGGCGAGGGCTATGCTCGGAGTTTCGCGCGATCGAATCAGAAATGAAAGAAGAGAACCAAGGTTACCGACGTAGCCCAAAGAATTGCCAAACTTAAGTGGCAGTGGGCAGGTCACATTGCTCGCAGAACGGATGGCCGATGGGGCCAAAAAGTTCTGGAGTGGCGACCGCGAATCGGAAGACGTTGCGTTGGAAGGCCTCCCACTAGGTGGACCGATGACCTGGTGAAGGTTGCGGGAGTCCGCTGGATGCGAGTCGCATGGGACCGGTCAATGTGGCGACACTTGGGGGAGGCCTATGTCCAGCACTGGACGTCTTTCGGCTGAAATGATGATGAATGATGAATTATGAGATGCGATGTTCGTGTCAGTTTGTGTGTGATTCTATGAGAGTAAGATTAATTCAAAGAGCAAAACTTAAAAAAATAACTTTGGCTTCAGAAGTCGCTGACAAAAAAACTAAATCAATCAAACAAAGGTCACCGACTACTGAAGCTAAAGTTATTTTTCACTTTTTAGTGGTTCACATGTGCTTACCCCGTCACAGCGTACCGGCGTGATGTTATGTTATGAACTGGTGTAAACAATAGACAGACATAAGATTTCAGCAATCCCAGTCCATTTGCTCTCATTTATTGAGGAGATCCGTTGCCTATCTCCGAAGTTCTTCATCAGATCTTCACCAAATTGAAATGAAAGAAAGTATTCTTTCAAAAACTACTCAAATCGCTTCAAGTGTGCCTATAAAAATTGAAGAGTTCTCTCTATTTCTCCAGGATCCCATTATCAGATCCTGACTTGATATATGTATACCCTTTCAAACAAAACAAAAAAAATCCAAATCGGTCCAGCCATCTTCGAGTAATCGGGGAACATACATAAAAAAATAAAAATAAAAAGATTCCGACGAATTGAGAACCTCCTCTTGAAGTCTCCCCGTCATTGCAATGTTTTTTTTTGTTCTAGATCTAGACCATAGCTTCTTCATTCACAGTCAACTGTTTTATAATGATTGATGCTTTGATTAATTGGTTTTCTGCCTTTGAATGACTATCGATGTGAAATGTATACCAAAAGACGATTTTGACTGTGAACTTTCTGCGAAATGACGGTTCTACTTTTTATTCTTATGGATATGAAATTTATGCTTAAAGATGATTCTAGCTTACAAAATTATGAGTTTTGAATGTATTTAAATGAGTGTTTGCCCAAACGTTTTTCTGCGAAATGAAGTTTCTGCTATCCGCTGTTATGCAAAATAATATTGTGACATAAAAATTCCCTTTAATAGTTCTAAACTGTAGAAGCACTCACTTCATCCTCTACCTAGCCTTTACCCAACGATGCTTCCAGTCCAACCGGATGCTAACATGAAGCGACAGCTTATCTGACCTCTATAGCCCAGGTACTCGGCAATACTATACTCCGTCACTTAGATTATCATAAAGTATTTGACCAGTGTTTTTTCTTTTGTTACGTAAACCAAAATTGACGAAGATACGACGCTTTTAAAATTCTCAATACGTCACGCCATGGTGTAATTTTTAGGTAGTTCTGATGTCACGAGCCCCCACTCCCGAGTTTTGATGCGTTTTTTCTTTGTCAATATTCATTGATTCACAAAAACAAAAAATACGTGTCCATTAATTTCCAATACTCTAACTGACGGACTTGCAATTTTTTTATATTGTCGTCATGCCTATTATCGAGCTCGCCATGCTCAGGTCACAAGTGACACGTCTGTCAAATGTGGGCATTTATCGAAGTTTTGTCTAAAACTTGTGCGGCGCAGTTTTACCGGGCGTTCAGCTCATAAAGGTCATAGTGTGATGTTAAATAGTCTACAACCTTCCTCAAATGCAAAAATAAGTTTTCTGATCCGACTGGTATTTCCAGATATTATTTTACGATTTACGATTTTTTTGTAACGATGTACAGATTTATTATACAGGCTGTTTGGTGCATCGTTTGCCAAATTGAACGGGCCGAAAAGTCATTTGGTGTCCTCTTCGGTCCCAATAACTTATTCTTGGCCACTTTTTTTTATTATTTTTTGTAAAGGTTGTTAGTGTAAACATCGTTATTCTTGAAACCAATGTGGTATGGTTTCATTAAAACCTAAAATCAAAAAAGGCAAACTTTTTTTTTGCAGAAAATCCACTATTTTCCTCAAGTTCATTTCACCCTAATGCGCGCGGCAACAGCTGACTGCCGACTGGCGGTAGTAACATATACAATGTATAAACAATGAGGGTTATCGTTTTTGTGTTCACCAGATGGCACCACTGACGTGTGAGGTCCTGCAGTACATTAACTGATATTTCAAAGTAATTTTAATTCAGTGTTTATTCTAAGTATACAAAGTAAACAGAAAACAATTTAATATATACCTACTTTTAAAAGTTTAATAGATATAATGTAGTTGTTGGTTTTCAAGAGCTCGCTTTTGCTAATATTTTTATTGTCCACTAGATTTTCAACTCTCTGCATTCAGCTGAGAATTGAGATTCCAACAGAGCAGATCCCAGGCTCGACAAAAAAGTTGGAATTTTAACTGTCGGCGGAAAGCAATTATTTTTAAATCCAGTAAGCGATAATAAAGCACACGTGTTTGCAAGGTCTTAATCATTTGCAAAATTATGTGTTGACATACATGTCATTGACATCGGTCGTGGTCAAAGGTCTTTGGCTTCACGCACTGCCGTCGTCGAGCATAGGTACATTGTTTGACGACGCGATCTCCCGCCTCGCTGCTTCTTTATGCCTCGGTGCCGCCTGCTGTTCTTCTTATCGTTGTCACTGTGGTGAAGCTGTTAACAACCTCGGTCATCACGGCCTGTGTGCGGGCCGTTTTGCACGGCACGCGAACATAAACGATATCATCCGACGAGCTCTTCTAAAAACACAATTTTCTTGCAAAACATCTCCACAATTTTCTGAGTTGCAAATCGAAATAAGACGATTAATAAAAACTTTTATTAACAAACGGCGTTGTGGACTTTGAGAAGATTTTTCTGGACATGGATTTTTTTTTTAAGCATAGGCTCAGCCAAGCTGTGGTAGACCTTAAAACAGCCTTCGTGTCGCACCAATCAATAGTGATTTCATTTATCGTTTTGTTGATAACAATTTTATCTACATAATTTGCATACTGTTCGTATTTTATAAAAAATTAACCCTTTCCTTAAATTTGCCATGTTATTACTTCCCAGAATTTGATCCCTATTAGCGACACTATCGTAAGTACAGTGGTTTTCTTTTTCAAAATTATCGGGTTTGATTAATAGTTAAGTAAATTGATTTTCCTAAAATCCAATGATGCATTTTTAGTTTTTATCAAAATCGGGCTCAAGACTCTTTAGAGTATTTTTCGCTATTTCTCATAGTTTCGGATTTGGCCATCAACGCCAACTTGGAAAGTTCACCCTGTATAGTATCAACTCCTAAACTAAAATGTCACGTCGCTCATTTATAACTTCATTCGCGGAAGCAATGTTTAATCAAACAGTCATGAGGCTCAATTTATTTTGTTTAATAATATTTTCACTAAATATATTGACGATAATGTCAAACTTCGTTTATCCAAGTGCGCTAAGTTACGATGACTGGGTCTGTGAATACGTTGACGATAACAATATTAAAACAGTAGAAAACAACTCTGTAGTGCAAAAAAATATAACTGAATCCAAAGAGACAGATTTTGAAGAAGATGAAGACGACTATGATATTCGAGCGAAGTTTCCCAAAGATGAAGTGACTAGGTTAGCTGAAAATGAAGATACTAATGATTTGCTAAGAGTAGCAATAAAAGACATATATGTAGAAGGTCAAATTATTTTATCAGATTTCTTGGCCGGATGTTTAAAAGGTGAGGAACGATTGAATGGTCGTTGTACTAAAGAAGATAAAAATAAAAGAAAATGATTCAACAAAAATGAGACAGTGCTATAAAAAAGACTAGCGGCTCCCCAGTTTTGCTCAGATAATCAACAAGAAATTTACGGACACAGGAGAGGATACACAGGAGAGGATTCACAGGAGAGGATTCACAGACGAGGATTCACAGGACCTATACTAGTGGTAGCCGCTTTAAGACATTTCTCAGTGCCACAACGACTTTGATAAGGATTGGCTTTTCGGTCGGTCCATCGTTATTGTGGTACTAATTTTGGTGATTTTAATGAAAAGTGTCAGGATCAAGAGAAATGTTATTATTCAGATTGTTATCAGCTAGTGAAAATGGCTTTAAGGTGGAAGCGCCCGGATAATTATAATAATTAAAATCATCAATTCAGTCCCTTTATACGAGTACGAATCCGAATCATCGTCTGGATATCTGTGTGTTTGTGATGTGGTGTGGTGGTTTAATTTTTACTAAGTTTTTTTTTTACCTTTAGGTATATGTTCTCGCTGCTGAGGTGAAAAGTTGTATGTGTTACACGAGACCAAAGTTATTTGCATCTCGTGTCTTTGAATCCCTCGCTACGCTCAGGATTCTAACCTAGAATCACTCGCTACGCTCGTGATTCAACTATAGAATCCTTTGCTTACTCGGGATTCAAAATCAACACTCGCAGCAAAACTACCCACTTTGCTCTTTTGTTGCACAAATAACAATTTTTCACATTTTTAAATAAATGTTCTTAATTGATGACACTCGCAGTGCACTCAGCTTTAAAACTTTATTCTAATTTCAAATTTTTGATAAAAAAAAAAGTAAACAATTGACATCGACATTGTTTAACTATTGTGTCTACTTCATGAACAGATCATGGGGGAGGTATATAAAGTTAAGTTTTTTTTTTCATATACTAGTTTTTAAGGTTTATGACCTTAAAAACTAGTATTTGAAAAAAAAAACTTTACTTTATATACACAACTGAAAGAGTTGGAACCCCAATGTCTCCGTAACATCCCAGGTATGGTCCAGAACAAAAAAATATCGCAATGACGGGAAGAAAAAGGTGCCTTTCGGCTTCGTTAAAGGTCTATTTACACCCGTTATAAAAATTAACACTTGAAAATTTGCCATAATTATGACTGTCATCACTTCCGAGAATTGAATCCCTATTAGCGATACTATGGAATGGTATAAGTAATACAGTGTGTGGTTTTTTTTTTCAAAATCAACGGGATCCATTCCTTAATAGGGAATTTGACTATCCAAAAATCCAATGATGCATTTTTAGTTTTCATCAAAATCGGGTTCTAGACTCTTTTGAATATTTTTCGCTATTCCTCACAGTTTCGGATTTGGCCATCAACGCCAACTTGAAAAGTTCATCCTGTATATGTATTAACTCCTAAACTATAAATGTCACACCACCCATTTATCGGAGCGGAGGTAGGCGGGGTTGCTGAGCACGAGGACATTGCAAACTTATTTAAAGACCATTTCAAAGTAAGGTCTCCACTTGGCCCCTCAGTATAGGGAATCGGCTTTGCGTCTCATGTCCGGGGGCAGGAGCCGCTGTTACGCTTCACCACGAAGCAAGTAAGATCGGTGATAAATAATATGAGTAGGGGCAAATCCCCTGGGCATGATGGGCTTAGCATTGAGCATTTAAAATATGCAGGCATGCATATGCCGAGGGTCCTGTCCTTGTTCTGCACGATGTGTCTCAGCCATTCGTATCTACCGGCAGACTTAATAAAGACCATTGTGGTACCCATCGTGAAGAATAGGACAGGAGACATCTCGGACATAAGCAATTACCGCCCAATCTCTCTTGCAACTATTATGGCCAAAGTTTTGGACAGTATGCTTGATTCTTGTTTGGCGAAATATGTTAAGTTGCACGACGCACAGTTTGGGTTTTGCCCTGGACTATCAACCGAAAGTGCTATTTTAGGTGTTAAGCATACTGTCAAATACTACACTGACCGTAAGACGCCGGTGTACGCCTGCTTCCTTGACCTCTCCAAGGCTTTCGATCTCGTTTCTTACGACGTGCTGTGGAGCAAGTTAAGGAGTAGGGGTATACCGGAGGAATTGCTCAGTGTATTGCAGTATTGGTATCGTAGCCAGACAAACCGTGTTAAATGGTCTAATGCGCTCTCGGAGTCATATGGGTTGGAGTGCGGGGTGAGGCAGGGTGGTCTGTCGTCCCCTCGGCTCTTCAATCTATATGTTAATGACCTCATTGTCGAGCTCAGCAGCATGCGTGTCGGATGCAGGGTAAATGGTGTTAGTTGTAACAACATCAGTTATGCGGATGACATGGTGCTGCTGGGCCCTTCGCCAGGAGCGATCGTGGAGATGCTTCATGTATGTGAGACCTTCGCTGCTGCACATGGACTGGTGTATAATGCCAAAAAGTGTGAATACATGGTCTTTGGGGTCGCTGGTGGGTGCCAGGAAAGTACTTTCGAACTTGCCATAAACGGTACGTCAATACGTAGAGTGTCAAAGTTTAAGTATCTTGGGCATTTTCTTACCGACGACCTCAGTGACCATGTTGACATTGAACGGGAGCGCAGGGCTCTGGCGGTCAGGGGAAATATGTTGGCACGAAGATTTGCTCGGTGTACTGACCAAGTAAAGGTAACGCTTTTTAAAGCTTATTGTCAGAGTTTTTACACCGGTAATCTTTGGGTCAACTACTCGAAAAAATCGCTGGAAGTCCTGCGCGTCCAATACAATAATGTTTTTAGGATGCTGTTGCGATTGCCTCGTTTTTGCAGTGCCTCAGGAATGTTCGCGGTAACTCATACCGATGGGTTTGATGCCATCATCCGCAAAAAAACAGCCTCGCTCCTGAGCAGAATAAGGGGCAGTCACAATAGCATCCTGAAGGCTGTGGCGGCTGATACTTCCTCCACCATAATAAGGCGATTTGTGAGAAGACTTTTACCCTAGTATTTAGTTGTCTTAGTTATAAGGACTATGGGTGGTCCTCTCATGAACTCGTCTTTAGTTAAGTTACTAACAATAGTGTTTAAGGGCAAAACTGTTACTAACAATTTATGGATCTCTTAGTTGTCCGAAATAAAATGATTATTATTATTATAAATTCATTCGTGGAAGCAATCTTTAATCAAACAGTCATGAAGCTCAATTTATTTTGTTTAATAATATTTTCACTAAATGTATTGACGATATTGTCAAAATGCGTTATTCCTAAGAAACTAACCGACGATGGCTGGATCTGTAATTGCGGTAAATTAAAAGTGACAGATTCTGAAGAAGATAAAGAAGACGATATTCAAGCGAATATTCCCAAAGATATAGATGATTTGCCAGGAGAAGCAATGAAGGACAACCATTTTAGTTGTTACAAAGTTTTATCAAATTTCGTTGTCTTATGTAGAAAAGATCAGGTACGAATCAATAATGATTGTGTTGAAGAACATAATAAATTATTTAACAAAAATGTGACATTGCTTTTAAAAAGACTAGCGGCACACCCAAGCTTCGCTCGGATAATCAACAAGAAATTTACGGACACAGGACGAGTTTTCACAGGACCTATACTAGTGGTAGCCGCTTTGAAACATTCCATTCCATCTCTTTAGTATTATATAATCGCATAGCCCATATTGTGTGAGTACTATGTACTAGAAAGCTATCATTCACTGCAAACCTACGTCTTTTCTTGACTTGAATGTGCCCTGGCAGTTGAGAATATGTCATGCTCACTCAAAAGTCTCGCTGATGGTGGCGCATGTGTCGGATCATTTAGTTCCCTTCAAAATGGTTGAGTTGAATGGTGCTGATCTATGCGTCATGTCCGTGAACGGGCGCTGTCAGTTGTGACTGGTCATCTCTCAGTTGCCATGGCTTATTTTAATGGGTTAGTTTTTGAATTGTTTTTTTTCTGTTTTGTTTTACTGTGGACACTTTTAACGTACACATCTTGCTACATTGTTCTCACATAATATACCATCTCAACATGAATGATGTAACCAAGATTTTGTAACAATATTCTGATTTAAAAGAGTGTCCATGGAGTTTCTTGCCCGTTCTTCTCCATAGAGATCTACGCTAGGGAATGGGCAACTACAGTACTTTCACAGTTTTTATGTCTTGTGACTGGGACTGTAGCTACATTTAATTTTCATCTTTGTTTCGACAATTCAAAAGTGCCTGTAACTGGCTTACTTGAAAATAAATGATTTGATTTTGATTTTGATTTTGATTTTTGATTCCTCAGTGCTACAACGACTTTGGCTAGGATTGGCTTTTTGGCCGATCCATGGTTATCATGGTACTTATTTTGGTGGTGTTAATGAAAAGTGTAAGGTAAAAGTGAAAAGTGTAAACCGTTGGACTGTATTATAAAAAAAACCGGTAGTGCGGTATTTTATTGTGTCACATTAGCGTACTACTTTTATCTATACATCTTCTACACTAATATTATCAAGAGGCAGTGGTTGTTCATTTTTACTTTGCATGTATGTATTGTAATCTGTGAAACTAGTCATCCGGTATCAAAGATTCTTTCAGTGTTGTCAAGTGTCATAGAATTTATTGTTCATGCGAGCGAAGTCGCGGTTAGACTGCTTGTCAAATAATACATAAATGTAAGGTTTTATTCATAAATATAATATAATAGACGTAAAGATCAAAGCACAGAGGAAATTAGCATTGCCTCAACTTGAATCGTTCGGGATTATTTCTTTAAAACTCCATTCTGCAACACATACTGAGATGGACGAGTCAAACGACCAATTCTTTTTTTCATAAATAATAAATAAATAGCTTACTTTAATAGCCATCCATAAATTTCAACCCTTGTCAAAAAACTGCCTATTGAAATATCGATGAAGAGAAATTACTTAGAAACAAAGATAAGCAAACGAAACCCAAAACACTTAGAAAATAAAAATCTATTGAATTTAGTTTAAATAATATTACAAGACGACACTAGAAAAGCAATAAATTATACGTCGAAGTAACCTTTTTCGGAATATCTGGATATCTGGTAAACAGATGTGTAAAATAGATGCGGGCACAGCGACAACTTGGCGGGAAGCGGGACGCCATGCTTTTGGCCAATTAACAAACGTCTTACACAAGACAGCCAATGAAAACAGATTACTCGCGTTGGTTAATGTTCTAGGAGGAGCCTATCTGGATGTTTTTTGCGACGAGAGACGGGGTCAGCAGAGAGACAGACGAAGCTTGACGTCGAGTTGACGCGGTTGCATAGCAATAATTATAGAAAATTGGTTGAATATTGTTTGTATTTTAAATAAAGTAGAAGCAGTGTATCTAAGTAATATTAGTGAAATCGAGACAGAGTGAGAGCTGAAATTTGGTAACGTATTCCAAGTTCAAATTTTGTGTTAAAGCAAGATCCCAAGCTAATATACAATAACTTCAGTCACCCAATCTATTTAACGACCCAAGTAAATATGGACGCTGCCACAAACTTCGATATCTTATATTCACTAAGGCAAAAGTCGCTAGAGCACCTTTGGTATAACCTGGACAAGGTAGCCTTAATACTATTTTTGATAATGGTAATTTATCTCCTAGTGATAGCTTGTGTAGAAGTTTGTTGGAGATGGTAAGGTGGAAATTGTGGAGAAATCTCTTTGAATTGTATAAACAATATACATCACGCAGACCATGAATTACGCGAGATGGTTTAAGCCAGGAATTTGAATACACTACTGTAAATTATCATGGGATATTGTGGCTAAAGTACTTTGAATAAAACTGTGTATCCATTATGTGTGCATTACCTCTCCTCTCAGTTGTCTTGCGATTTATATAAGCTGGTTAATAATTGTCAATATTGTGTACATATGTGTGTTAATCTAATTTGTGTACGTCAGAAGGGTTTTTCGCTTGAGATGTTCCGTTTTCCCTTATCTGACTAGGTTAGGAATGGGACTCTCGACCTAGGTTCGTTACCATCTTAGCGAACCTTGGCCTAAATAAACAAACAGTTTCTTTCGTTCATTTTATTGAAATAAACGAATAATTTAAACCATAATCACCTCTTTCTTTTATATTCCAAGATTACCTGTGTAGAGAATTTAATAATGGAAGATTGATAAAATTAAGATCAAGTCGTAACAAGAGGCACTGTATTAAATCAGTGTAGTAAATCAGTTTGAATCTCCAATAATGAACTCTCTATATGTATACTGAACCTTGAATAACATGATTTTACGTTATTGGAATTAACCAAATATACTACTACTATAGACCAGGTCAGAGATAGAAATCCAGACCTAAGTCAGATACTTTCATTAGGGTTTAAGACTATAAGTTCCTTCTGAACTGAATTAAACCTAGTATACATCAGTAAAACCTAAACTGAGTGAGTAGAGACACTAACTTACAGTAACTCAATCAACACCTTGGTTCAAGTCAATAATCACTTAAGTATTCTGGAGGAGAAATACTGTTCTTGAGAGAGAGACATTTCGGCTGTGTTGTGATATAATGTACATTAATATTTCCTTAACTCCGATAGACTGATGGTATTGAGAGACACGACTGGGCGACGCCTCTGGCAGTGATAACTTAGCATACCATTACACGCCATGTCTTGCAATCCGACCCCGACCTAGATTTGGCCAAATCTAAATATAACTCAAATATAAACACATATCAAAACCATGGTTCAGGGGGAGTGCCTGCCCTAAATGGGAATGTGGCAATAAAAAAATGCAAGTACCAGCCCTTACGGGATGTGGGAATCACCAACGCTTCGTAGCGTCTATATAAGGGGTCGTGATGCACCCCCCTATAAAAATGGTCAAATACCGATTGATCGGTGTAGGGTTCCCCCATGCTAGAACGATATCAGTCAGACGTGGTGGCTGAAATAAGCCCTAACACACATGTATCAACTTACACAATCATTCTAACGTGTCAAATTGAATTTAACTTGTAAAATCCTTTATTAAATCCGAACAAGACTGATAAGTATTGTACTAAAATAATAGTATAGACGCGTTGAGACAAGCTCCGCGTTATCGAGTAGAATGATTGATAAGTCTACATTGTTCGCACAGTGGAGTGTACTCAAGATTGACCTGTGGTCAATCTAAATCTAATTGTTGACTGAAAACCCCGAAATGACTCTCTTGATACAGTATTGTTTCCTAAACACTGGTGTAAGGAAGTTCGATCCTTCCTAGATTAAACACAGTATTGATCACCAAAGGCTAATTAAGAAAGTTCGACTCTTTCTCAATATATTCATTCACGAAAACGAACAGACTAGACGATCAACGCGAGCCAACTCAGAACCTTGGTATGATGACAACACGGGCCGTCATCCGTACCGTTACAGGATCTGGTCTCAGGACCAGGCCTACCATCACAGAATTTGATGCCGCGTGACCAGGATCTAAGTACATATTCGAAATAACGATATGACTAGATCTATTTATATAAAATAAAAGTACACAACGTAGAAATTAATTATCGTGATTGCGATTGGGTATGTGAGAGTGAATTTAGAAATTGTGGAAATACTGAGAGGAGAGATAAAATACACACTGTACATGTTATTATGTATAATGTGTTGTACATTTAAATTTACCTTATGTATAGGGGGAGCAGAAATAAGCTGTATGCCTTACAAATAAATGTACAATTTACTGGATTCCAAGGAAGAGACTACAACGTCAGAAATATTTTCCTTAAGTCTATTTTCTAGATTAGGTTCTTCAGGAAAAGACTACAACGTCAAAAATATTTTCCTTAAGTCTATTTTATAGATTAGGTTCTTCAGGAAGAGACTAAAATGCCTAAAATATTTTCCTTAAGTCTATTTTATAGATTAGGTTCTTCAGGAAGAGACTACAAAGCCAAAAATATTTTCCTTAAGTCTATTTTCTAGATTAGGTTCTTCAGGAAGAGACTACAACGTCAAAAATATTTTCCTTAAGTCTATTTTATAGATTAGGTTCTTCAGGAAGAGACTACAAAGCCAGAAATATTTTCCTTAAGTCTATTTTCTAGATTAAGTTCTTCAGGAGGAGACTACAACGACAGAAATATTTTCCTTAAAATTATTTCCTAGATTAGCTTATTTCTTAGATTAAATTCTTCAGGAGGAGACTGCGTGACTAGAGATATTAATATGTTTCATCTTGTCTTTATCCCTAGCAGTTTACCAGATATCTGACGGGGAGGTTACTTAAACGGACGAATAAATTAACATAATACTGGTATAAACGGTTAGTAGAAATGGAAATATAGAGTGAATCGGGTTAAACAAACAACAGTAGAATCGGATCGGGTTAATAATGACGTAACAGAGGCGAACGAACGAAACGAAGTCGAAGTCGTAGGAAATCCGACATTAGAATTGATTCTAAATAAAATCAATGAGTCCGATAATATAATATTGTGTAGCACGGGAAATAAAGGGACCTCGGGATGCGACAGGATAGGAGTAGCTTACAACATTTTAACTAACAGAGGATGGAAGCCGGGACAGAGTTTAGTAATGGTTTTAATAGAATTCAAATTAGGTAGTACCTTAGTTGAAGCACCTGTTTTAGTTATGCGGCGGTTACCTAGATCGTTAATACTAGGATATGACTGGCTAGAAAGAGTAAAAGGAGTAGTGAACTGTGGAAGCGAACGGTCGTTAACGATAGAACATTTGGGGGTTAGGTCTTGCGTAAAACTGAATTCAGATTGCAAATTCGAAAGGTTAGGGGGAGAGACAAATGCAGCAACAATTAATTCGATACTAAACAAAGGCACTAGACCGGTAGAGCAAAGCAAGTCGAGTAAAGAGACGTATGGTGAAAAGAATAAGGAATATCACCTGGACGATTCACTTTAAGTAGTGAACAGAAGGAACTATTATTATCTGTACTAGACAAACATAGTAAAGTATTTACAGACAAGCTAGGATTGACTAATAGGTATGAGCACGTTATTGAGTTAGTAGATGAAATCCCTTTTGTGAAGCATAGTTATCCAGTACCTCTGGCCTATAGGGAACAAGTTAAAGCGGAATTAAGTGAATTAGAAGGATTAGGTGTGATCAGACAGGAGGCAACTCCGTACTGTAGTCCACTCACTTTCACTAAGAAACGAGATGGGACAATAAGAATCTTGCTAGACGCGCGCGAGCTAAATAAGAAAATGATTGGGGACGCCGGAACGCCACCACTCACGTCAGAGATTTTACAGTCTTTTCACGGAATAAATTATATCAGTTTAATAGATTTAAATAATGCTTATTTTCAAATACCTTTACATCCAAATTCAAGAAAGTATACAGGGTTCTCATTCATGGGACGAACCTATACTTATCGCGTGTTGCCTCAAGGATTAAAGACATCTGTGGCAGGATTCTCGAGAGCAATGGATTCTATATTAGAAGGAGTACGTGAATTTTGCGTAAATTATCTAGATGACATTGTCATATATACGACAGGGGACATAGGGTTACATTTAGAACATCTAGATCGAGTACTAGACAAATTAGGAGCCGCGGCATTAACTGGTAGACTAGGAAAATGTCGATTCCTATGTGTAGAAGTGAAGTTGTTGGGACACATAGTAAATACGAAGGGGGTGTGTATGGATCCCGAACGAGTGGAGGCCATACTAGATTTTCCCGTACCTCGAACACAAAAGCAATTACGAAGATTTTTGGGATTAATCAACTATTTTAGAAGGTTTATTACGAAGTATAGCGAAGAAGTTAGACCGCTCTGTGACCTATTAAAACAAAATACAAAATGGTCATGGACGCAAGAAGCAAATGATTGTTTGAGAGGGTTAAGAGATTATTTGTGGACACGATACTCCTCACACATCCAAATCCTAAGGAGACTTATTATTTGCAAACCGATAGCAGTAACCTAGGAGTTTCAGGTTATGTTTATCAGCTAAATGATGTAGGAGAGGAACAGATAATAGGATTCTGTAGTAAGTCATCGTCAGAGACGGAACGCAAATGGACAGTTACAGAACAAGAATTATGGGCTATCATTTTTAGTTTATCAAAGTTTGAAACTTATTTAAGAGGGGCACGGTTAGTAATTAGGACTGATCATAAGAGTCTGATATTTCTACAGACATGTAAACTATTGAGCGCACGTATGATACGCTGGGTACATTACATAGGGCGGTTCGATTACACAATTGAGCATGTAAAGGGGAAGTCAAACACAGTAGCTGACGTGTTATCTAGACATATAAAAGGGACCACCGATGTATTAACTAATAAAACGGTGTGGCCTGAAATGAATTTGTTCAAAGTGTCGTTGGGACAGGTAGTACGGGATCGATGGAAAGAAATAGGTAGTCTTCAAGAGAGCGACAAGATAGCTAGTGAAATAATTAGACGTATGAAGATAGCGGACACACCTGAATCAAAATATTATGAACTTAAAGATGGAGTTCTATATAGGACAGACATAAAAGGAGACACTTTGAGATTATATGTTCCCGAGAAATTACAAAGGGATTTGATTGTTAGCATACATGAAGAAATAGGTCATTTCGGACGTTACAAGATCTATGCGTTGATGAAACGTCGATACTATTTCTCAAACATGTCTCGTTTAATAGGTCGGGTCGTAAGAGCTTGTGAGGTATGTCAGAAGTCGAAACACCGATTAAAACCGTGATAGCAAAGGAGATAGGGGAACGTGTTTTTTGCGATATATATGGACCTTTACCGACTGGACGGTTCGGATTCAAATACATATTTGTAATACAAGATGCCTATAGTAAATTAATCAAATTATACCCACTACGCCAAGCGAGTGGAAAGGCAACATTAACATGCATTAAGAAATTTCACGGACAGGTCAAGATAAAAACACTATGTTCAGATAGAGGTTCGAATTTTACTTCAACGGTTTTCGAGTCGGGTATTCGTCAGCTAGGCATCGAATTAACGCACACATCTATTAGAAATCCGCGACCGAATTCGACGGAGAGAGTAAATAAAGAATTAGGAAGATTGTTCAGGACGTATTGCGACAGATCACACCAATCTTGGGTAGATTTAGTACCGAACATAGAGGATTGTTACAATCAAGTAGTACATACCACAACGGGGTATTCACCGAATGAGATAGTATGGGGTAAGAGGACCCTACTGTCAACTGATTTCGATAAAGACATAACAAGGGGAACCGATATACAATTAGAAATACTAGAGCAGATTCGTAATCAAGCACGACAAAATATAATCAAAGCAGCGGAGAATAGAGAGCTTCATTATAACAAAAATCATAAATTAATACAGTTCGAAATAGGAGACCTAGTGAAACTTAAAACTTTTGCAAAGTCAGATGCCGACAAAAGGTTAACAAAGAAATTTATGCGGCTATACGAAGGATCTTATGTAATTGGAGCAGTTCCATATAGTAACGTATATACTTTAATTGATGTCCATACTGACAAAGTCAAAGGGAATTACACTGCAATACACCTGTTTCGCTACTACCGAAACAATAAATAAATTAGAATTTGCTATGGGATGGGACGAACAAAGGAGACAAATAAATGCGTAGCCACCATCATAAAAACAGTAAACCCAAACTAAACAAACAAAGGGAGACTGAGTTGAAAAGGTTTATTGTCGTACTTGAAAACAAAATAAATAGACGTGGGAAATTTAAGGCTAGCGTGAGAATGTAAGGAAGGAAATAGATTTTTCAACGACCTAGTGTAACGATGGAGAGATATATAAGTACTAGGTGATTAAACAAATCTATTTGGGGGAGTGTGAGATGGACGAGACAAACGACCAATTCTTTTTTTCATAAATAATAAATAAATAGCTTACTTTAATAGCCATCCATAAATTTCAACCCTTGTCAAAAAACTGCCTATTGAAATATCGATGAAGAGAAATTACTTAGAAACAAAGATAAGCAAACGAAACCCAAAACACTTAGAAAATAAAAATCTATTGAATTTAGTTTAAATAATATTACAAGACGACACTAGAAAAGCAATAAATTATACGTCGAAGTAACCTTTTTCGGAATATCTGGATATCTGGTAAACAGATGTGTAAAATAGATGCGGGCACAGCGACAACTTGGCGGGAAGCGGGACGCCATGCTTTTGGCCAATTAACAAACGTCTTACACAAGACAGCCAATGAAAACAGATTACTCGCGTTGGTTAATGTTCTAGGAGGAGCCTATCTGGATGTTTTTTGCGACGAGAGACGGGGTCAGCAGAGAGACAGACGAAGCTTGACGTCGAGTTGACGCGGTTGCATAGCAATAATTATAGAAAATTGGTTGAATATTGTTTGTATTTTAAATAAAGTAGAAGCAGTGTATCTAAGTAATATTAGTGAAATCGAGACAGAGTGAGAGCTGAAATTTGGTAACGTATTCCAAGTTCAAATTTTGTGTTAAAGCAAGATCCCAAGCTAATATACAATAACTTCAGTCACCCAATCTATTTAACGACCCAAGTAAATATGGACGCTGCCACAAACTTCGATATCTTATATTCACTAAGGCAAAAGTCGCTAGAGCACCTTTGGTATAACCTGGACAAGGTAGCCTTAATACTATTTTTGATAATGGTAATTTATCTCCTAGTGATAGCTTGTGTAGAAGTTTGTTGGAGATGGTAAGGTGGAAATTGTGGAGAAATCTCTTTGAATTGTATAAACAATATACATCACGCAGACCATGAATTACGCGAGATGGTTTAAGCCAGGAATTTGAATACACTACTGTAAATTATCATGGGATATTGTGGCTAAAGTACTTTGAATAAAACTGTGTATCCATTATGTGTGCATTACCTCTCCTCTCAGTTGTCTTGCGATTTATATAAGCTGGTTAATAATTGTCAATATTGTGTACATATGTGTGTTAATCTAATTTGTGTACGTCAGAAGGGTTTTTCGCTTGAGATGTTCCGTTTTCCCTTATCTGACTAGGTTAGGAATGGGACTCTCGACCTAGGTTCGTTACCATCTTAGCGAACCTTGGCCTAAATAAACAAACAGTTTCTTTCGTTCATTTTATTGAAATAAACGAATAATTTAAACCATAATCACCTCTTTCTTTTATATTCCAAGATTACCTGTGTAGAGAATTTAATAATGGAAGATTGATAAAATTAAGATCAAGTCGTAACAAGAGGCACTGTATTAAATCAGTGTAGTAAATCAGTTTGAATCTCCAATAATGAACTCTCTATATGTATACTGAACCTTGAATAACATGATTTTACGTTATTGGAATTAACCAAATATACTACTACTATAGACCAGGTCAGAGATAGAAATCCAGACCTAAGTCAGATACTTTCATTAGGGTTTAAGACTATAAGTTCCTTCTGAACTGAATTAAACCTAGTATACATCAGTAAAACCTAAACTGAGTGAGTAGAGACACTAACTTACAGTAACTCAATCAACACCTTGGTTCAAGTCAATAATCACTTAAGTATTCTGGAGGAGAAATACTGTTCTTGAGAGAGAGACATTTCGGCTGTGTTGTGATATAATGTACATTAATATTTCCTTAACTCCGATAGACTGATGGTATTGAGAGACACGACTGGGCGACGCCTCTGGCAGTGATAACTTAGCATACCATTACACGCCATGTCTTGCAATCCGACCCCGACCTAGATTTGGCCAAATCTAAAAATAACTCAAATATAAACACATATCAAAACCATGGTTCAGGGGGAGTGCCTGCCCTAAATGGGAATGTGGCAATAAAAAAATGCAAGTACCAGCCCTTACGGGATGTGGGAATCACCAACGCTTCGTAGCGTCTATATAAGGGGTCGTGATGCACCCCCCTATAAAAATGGTCAAATACCGATTGATCGGTGTAGGGTTCCCCCATGCTAGAACGATATCAGTCAGACGTGGTGGCTGAAATAAGCCCTAACACACATGTATCAACTTACACAATCATTCTAACGTGTCAAATTGAATTTAACTTGTAAAATCCTTTATTAAATCCGAACAAGACTGATAAGTATTGTACTAAAATAATAGTATAGACGCGTTGAGACAAGCTCCGCGTTATCGAGTAGAATGATTGATAAGTCTACATTGTTCGCACAGTGGAGTGTACTCAAGATTGACCTGTGGTCAATCTAAATCTAATTGTTGACTGAAAACCCCGAAATGACTCTCTTGATACAGTATTGTTTCCTAAACACTGGTGTAAGGAAGTTCGATCCTTCCTAGATTAAACACAGTATTGATCACCAAAGGCTAATTAAGAAAGTTCGACTCTTTCTCAATATATTCATTCACGAAAACGAACAGACTAGACGATCAACGCGAGCCAACTCAGAACCTTGGTATGATGACAACACGGGCCGTCATCCGTACCGTTACAGGATCTGGTCTCAGGACCAGGCCTACCATCACAATACTTATATGCACCGTAATACATACTTCCCTTCTACCGGGTAAAACGGGTGTATAGAAACGCAGGGGTGAATCGAGACAAAACTTTGAAATCGATTTTAACGTTGAAATGATATGACATATGTTACCAAAAAGTGCTCTATTTTATTGATTAATTTTACTTTATTATTTTGAAATATACCGATCGTTGGCAGCATACCATATTATTTCAACGTTATAATCCTTCTCAAAGTTTTGTCTCGTTTCACCCCTGCGTTTCTATACACCCTGTCTTACGGTACTCGGATTGTTATCAGCTAGTGAAAGTGGTGTTTTGCAATTATCTAGTTAGTGTCAAGTTGTACGTTGCTTAAAATGTGATTCTCGACCGTAACAAATATGGCTTTAAAGAGTTATAATAATTAAAATCATCAATACAACCCCTTTACTATTTTGACTTAAACTATTAGATTACTTCCCTAGACTATTTCATGTCAAAGTCATTCAATAAACTAATTCATTGAATGACTTTGACATGAAATAGTCATCCACTACCATATTATATGTATACAATGTAAACAGACAGCAATATAATGTATTCTTTAAATGAATATTAACGATATTGTTTGTTACAAATAAAGTATTAATTGCATTGCATAATTATATGTCTGAAATAACAGTTTAGTGTTCAATCCAATGCAGTAACATGATGTACAGAACTACAGATGCCAGACCATTAAGCTACCCGAAACTGTCAAATTTTCCCAATCAACCATGAACCGAATGCTCGATGAAGTTGAAAATCTAATTGACAGATTGCAGTAGCTTGATGTCTGTACAAGATTAGCTCACGGAATAGTTATTTCTCTATTATGAATACTCATTATATATTTTATGTATACTAAAAGTGTATAAACTTGTCTTCGTTTCTGGTTATATAAATGTTATATTATAATGTAGTTGTTGTTTTTCAAGAGCTTGCTAATGCTAAGATTTTTATCATGCACTAGATTTTCAACTCTCTGCATTCAGCTGAAAATTGAGATTCCAACAGAGCGGATCCCGGCTCGTCAAAAAAGTTTGAGTTTTAACTGTGTCGGCGGAAATCAGCGGAATCTAGGAAGCGTCAATAAATCACCCGTGTTTGCAAGGTCTTCAACATTTTCAGAATTATGTCAATGTTTTATGCACATGTCATGGACATTTTGGTGATGACAAACGTCATTGTACAACTTGGTCGCAGTATTCCTCCCCCCTCTCCCTTAAATCCCTTTCACTTCTATAAAACATAAATAATGAGGAAACAGGTTTAAGTCTAAAACTAGTAAAAAATCATTTTATTGCAAAATATCTCCTCAATTTTCTATGTTAGAAATCGAAATATTATTCTTATCCTAAGTATACATTATATTATAATTGCGAAAGTAAGTTTGTTTGTTTGTTTCATACCTTTTCACGCCTAAACCACCAAACTTATCATCCTGAAATTGCATATATTTCATTGTCAGGTGTACAGAATCGGACACAGGGGTACACTTCAATCCGAAAAAAAGTACAGTTCCCGGGAAAAGCAACAATAACGTTCCTATGATAATAGATGGCACCACGGTCTTTCGAATCATGATTGAATTACAAGCAGAGTATAACCTGAATTAATTGTCAAATTATAAATTACCGCGAGCAAAGCCGGAGCGGGTATTGTCTGGACCTGGAATACCTTGAGCATGGGCCCAGCTAAACTATGGTAGTATTTAGAACGAGGTATCATTATTTGAACACGTACCTACACACAATTTCGGGTATTGGCCGTTGATGAGTTGGGGCAATCTGGAGACAATTCTGGGTGTAGAAGCGCATCATACTTATAATTAAAAATAAATTTTCATCGAAACTGAACTACTTGTACAATTTCAATTCCGCAGGATGACGTGTTGACAAGGAAAAAGTTTTTGAAAACGAAATTTTATGTTTTTTAAACATTTAAAATAAATGTCCTGAATGCCACCCGCAGTTCAGTCATCTTCACAACATGGTTGTAATTTAAAAATTTGAATAACTCATCACGATTGAAGGCGAACGTAAAAAAAGGAAACAATTTACATTAGATCCTTTTAGTAAGTTGGCGCCATTAGTAATTTTGTTCGTCGTTTTGTTTATTACACTATTTATATACTATTCAGATTTTTATCAAAAATTAACCCTTTCCTTAAATTTTCCACATGTCATTAGTTCTCAGAACTTGATCCCTGTTAGCGATACTATCGAATGGTGTAATAATACAGCGTGTTTTTTTTTTCAAAAACGACAGGTTTGTTTCTGGGTTGGAATTTGATTTTACAAAAATCCAATGATGCTTTTTTTGTTTTCATCAAAATGGTATCGAGATTTTTTTGAGTATTTTGTGCTATTTCTAATAGTTTTTATATTTGGCCATCAACGCCCACTTGAAGAGTTCACCCTGTATAGTATAGACAACACCCTAACTATAAATGCCACGTCACCCATTTATAACTTCATTCGTGAAAGCAATCTTTAATAAAGCAGTCACGAAGCTCAATTTATTTTGTTTAATAATATTTTCACTAAATATATTGACGATTATGTCAAACTTCGTTTATCCAAGTGTGCTAAGTTACGATGACTGGGTCTGTGAATACGTTGATGATAATAGTATTAAAATAGAAGAAAACAACAAGGCGGTGAAAAAAATAATAACTGAATTGAACGCGACAGATTTTGAAGAAGATCAAGAAGGCTATGATATTCAAGCAAAGATTCTCAAAGATGAAGTGACTAGGTTTGCTGATGAAAAAGATACCAATGATATGCCAGGAGCAGGTATCGTTGGCGGATGTTTTCAAGATGAGGTTCGATGGCCTGATGATACTTGTCATAAAACAGATGAGAACAAGTAAAAGAGAAAACAAAAATGTGACAATGCTTTATAAAAGACTAGAGGCACCCCAGTTTTGCTCGGATAATCAACAAGAAATTTACGGACACAGGACGAGGATTCACAGGACTTATACTAGTGGTAGCCGCTTTAAAACATTTCTCAGTGCTACAACGATAAATATAAACTGAAACTAAAACATATATATTTATATATAAACTATACTATGGGTTGGCTTTTCAGTTGGCCCATCGTTATCGTGGTATTAATTTTGGAATTGTTAAAGAAAAGTGTAAATTATAAGTGAAAAGTGTAAACCGTTCGACTTCATTATAAAAAAACCAGTAGTGCGGTATTTTATTGTGTCATGTTAGCGCACTACTATTATGTATGCGTCTTCTACACTAATAATTATCAAGGGGTTTCTTTATTTATTTAAACTTCATGTACATGTACAGTCGTGGTCTTTTCCGCCTGATCAGTTAAAAATTTTTTCGCTTAAATCATGCGGAGGCGCCGAGCCACGCCCCCTTAAGTTTAGGCCTATTAGCAAAGCGTCAATTTGCCGCGTAAAATAACAAAAACTCTCGTTTGGCGTGCGTCGTCAGTGCGCTCGGCCGATCGGTATTGACTCATTCATTATTTCTATACAAAGTCAACGGGATAGAGCTAGAGAGCGTTTCTATGTTGCGAGTGCAAGCAAAAATTAGCTTAGTGGTGATCAGGCGGGAGTGTCCTCGATAGTACATAGGCGGACTTAATGCCACAAGGCATTCGCTACCAGTCAACCTTTGGGTTAAATAGGAAAACATAGTGATAGGGTACAAAAAATGTCAAAAAAACTAAGTTCTTGTAAACGAGAATTTATATACTTATATTGATACTAATACACATATACATATAAAATAAACTAAAAGATATTTTATAAAATGCCAAAAATTAAAAAGAAAATAACGAGAAACTTAATAATAATTATTATGACTAGACTTCAAATTAAGAGCGATTTAAATAGTAGTTACGAACTTTTCTTTTAAAAGTGAATTTGCTTTCAGCTTTCTTAATGCCAATCCAAGGGATCCAAGGGGTTGTTTATTTTTAGTTTATACGTATTGCAATTTCTGAAACTATGTAGTCATCCGATGTCAAAAATCCTTTCAGTGTTGTCAAGTGTAATAATTTGTTTTTCATGTAAGCGAGGCCGTAGTTACTAGCGAGTATATATGGAAGGTGTTATTCATAAACGCTGCGAGACGCATTGCCGAAACTACACTGGCCTGCAAAAATAAGTATCACACTTTTAAAATTGCAATAACTTTTTAAGTACACAAGATATACTTTCGAAACAAAAAGGACTCGAAAAATAGTTTAGTTTTGTCTATAGTTTCAAAGAAAGCTGATAAAAATTGGTATGAAACGTTTAATTATTTTAAATCTCTAACTTCTATAGTTTAGAAAATAATGAAATTTTAAAAGTGTAGTACTTATTTTTGCAGGCCAGTATATTTAGGACCGTTCGGGATTATGTCTATGAAACGATTCTGCAACGCATACTTATATGCACCGTAATACATACTTCCCCTCTACCGGGTAAAATGGGATAGAAACGCAGGGGTGAATCGAGACAAAACTTTGAAAGGGATTTTAGAAATAAAAAACGGTATCATTTTAAAAGCTCACGTCAATTCAATCCAAAAAGGTAAATATCGTAAATAATAAAAATATTTATGAGGCAAAGATGATATGATCACGTTTCTAATTTTCGCAAAATGCTCAAGTGGCTCCCAATCCGACTTCGCAGGAACTCTCGGATATTGTGTCAGGTATTTAACATCCTTCACAACCCTAAAACGCCATCCTATCTGCGAGAACGGTTTTCCTACTCTCGTCCCTCTGATGCACCTTGCAGGACGCATCTTAGGAACCTCCTCAAATCCCCTCCCCACTCTACCGACTTCTACTCCTACTCCTTCACTGTTCACGCCGTACGGTTGTGGAATTCACTTCCGCCTGACATTAGGGACTGCCAAACTGTTGCAGTTTTCAAGAGAAGAGTGAAAGACATTTAATTTGATTTATGAAATTGTATAACTATAATTATGAATTTTGCATGCCTAAATTGGTACAATACAGTGGACTGCGCATTCACTTGACATCTGGAAATGTATAAAATGTTCTGTGTTGAGCAATAAATATTTGAATTTGAAAAAGAACATTACCTATCCATTTCGTCATAATTGCATAAGTATATATTAGTAGTTACTGTATTGTATTTATAGTATTGTTATATGTTGTTATTTGTATTTATAAGTAGGTATGTATGTATGTATGTATGTATTGTATATTATATATAAAATAGTTATCTGTTTTATGTATTCCATTTTCTTCTTCGTTTTTACACACTGTCTACATCTCTTTTTAGTATCTCCTTTCGCAGGTATGCTGGAAGAGATTTCTTTAGAAATAAGCATCACCTTTGAATTATTTTCTGTTCCTCTCTACTTTTTTATATTCAGTGTGTACATAAATTGTTAAATAAATAAATGAATCACATAGGAAAATGTAACATTAAAAAACGCAATAATTTTAAAAGGTTACGTCAAATCATTCTAAAAAAGGTAAACAACGGTAATAATAACACATCTTTGGCACATCATAATCATTTTAATTTATGAGGCAAAGATAAGTCACTTATAATAATGTAATATTAGTAGACCCTGTAAAATTTCATCATACGTTCAAATTGTCATCTATAGAAGATATTATTAGTGCTTTTTAATTCCACAAACGATACTTAACCTGATGATGCTGATGTTACTAGTTATTATTAATGTTAATCTTGTTTAGTGCTGTGCCCTAACAGGGTCCATAATTGTTCTTAGCTGTAAGCCCATTGTAACATCTTTTTAAACTTATGATATGCAAAATAAAATGAATATGAATAAGAACCTTTTGAACGCCATTGTTACAATACGTGACAAGCAAGTGCATGTCCTGTACGCCCAACGACACAATTAATATGTGACAAAGTGGTAGGTGAAATTGTGGCTTTGCCTGGAGAGCACGTGCGTGCTTTTAAATGGTTAAACTATCGTATCCACTGCGACCTGTTTGCACGTTACAGGAAAGAAGGACGCAGTCGTTAAATTGCTAAATTCGTAGCCGAAATCTAGGCCATTAAGATTGGAGTTGCAGATTAAGGCGACTATGCAAAAAAGCATATGATTCACTGCAATAAACAAAACCAGAAAAATATATAATATTCTTCAGGATATACGCAAACTAGTATGATAGTGTTTTGAAAACATAATACAACTAATTTGACTCGATAGAAAAAAATCACGAACTTATCTCTAAAAAATTTTTTTAACGAGTAAAAACCATACTAAATTACATGCGATCATTCTGATTTTTTGGCAAATAATTCTACAAGCAACATATTATTATTAGCATGATAGTGTTTTATTTTTTTAGTCCAATCAATGGATATTATGTAAATCGCAAAAAACCCTCATTTCGCACTATTCGGCCCCCAGTGACTGACGTAACAACCACTGTGTAGTGCAAGCTGATTAAAACTCTATTCTAACAGTTTTTCAAACGAAGTTTGAACCACCACAAATAGAGTTGCTAATTAAGCTCCTGTAGTCGTCTTAAGAATAACCTTAGATCTAGGTACTCACATCAGGACTGATGTCGGTGAAATTCGCGCTGGACACGAACTCCTTAAGAAAGCCATCCAGCTCTGTTCCCTCGATGTAGCCATTACCTAAAACAAAGAAAATAAAGACATGACTTCTATGTTCATCATCATCTGCCTAGCCTTTTCCCAACTATGTTGGGGCCGGCTTCCAGTCTAACCGGATGCAGCCGTAAAGGCTGGCTCCCCATTTCTCATTACTTGGTCGTAACTTGCGAAATGTAGGTGTACTAAGTATGGTACTGAGGACGGCTATAGCTATGGACTAAGTTAGAGATGTCAAACTAGTTTATGCCTTGCGCGTTAACCGTGTTTTTAGTCGACATGTTTTTACGTGCACCCTTCATTTGTTTGGAAATATTAGTTCCAATTAAATTTGACAGCTCTAAATTACGTCCGTCTCTTTTTCGTTTTATTAGAGAGAAAAAGATAGCAATAGCCTAAATTAAGTTTAGTTTGTGCACAACAGAATCGACACCACTGTCTAGTTGTTGAAGGTTGCGGATCCGCTAGATAAGAGTCTCTTTTTATAGGTTAAGAATGTCCACGTTTATTTCCCCGAAACCCGTAATGACAACCTTCTGTTCCCTATCCTAAGTATACATCTAAATATATAAAAGAAAAAACTGACTGACTGACTAACTGACTGACTGACTCACCTATCAACGCACAGCCCAAACCACTGGGTATCAGATTCCAAATTTGGCAAGTAGGTTCCTTATGTGGTCTAGGGGTGCACTAAGAAAGGATTTATCAAAATTCAACCCCTAACGGGGTTAAACGGGGCTCCAAATTTTGTATGGGAAAACCAGAATAGTTAGACTATTTTATTCGAAACTTCACAGGAGTGCTCCTATTGATAAATGAGTAGAAACGGGTTTCAGGTTTTTTCAGAATTCAACCCCTAAGAGGGGGAAATGGGGTGACAAAGTCTAAAAATCAATGCACAGCCTAAACCGCTGGGTCTACAGATTCCAAATTTGGCACATAGGTTCCTTATGAGGTTTAGGGGTGCACTGAGAAAGGATTTTTCAAAACCCCCTAAGGGGTTGAAACGGGGATTCAAAGTTTACATGGGGAAATAAGATTAGTTAGACTATTTTATTCGAAACTTAACAGGAGTACTCCTATCGATAAATGAGTAAACATTTGTGCTTTAGGTTTTTTCAGAATTCAACCCCTAATATGGAGAAATTGGGTGACAAAGTCTGAAAATCAACATGGGCATAGTTTGTATAGTGTATCGGGTCAGGAATGTTATAAAAACAACAATTTTAATATTGAATGTGGCGGACCTGAAATACCATCATCCCCCTGTTGGTGTACGATGGGGTTGAAATGTCTAAAAATCAATATGGGTATCGATACCCAGATTATCAGGGGTGCTGATTACGAATATGGCATTCATTTTGAGATCCAGAAGACTCAATCGTCATCGGATAGTCGTGATTCGACTTTTATACAGGGTCGTTGTGGATTTATTGTGATAACGATGATGACGATTGTGAACATGATGATGATGATTTTGATGATGATGATAGCGATTGTGATGGTGATTGTGATGGTGATTGTGATGGTGATTGTGATGGTGATTGTGATGGTGATTGTGATGGTGATTGTGATGGTGATTGTGATGGTGATTGTGATGGTGATTGTGATGGTGATTGTGATGGTGATTGTGATGGTGATTGTGATGGTAATTGTGATGGTGATAGTGATGGTGATTGTGATGATGATTGTGATGATGATGATTGTGATTACGATGATCATGATTGTGATTACGATGATCATGATTGTGATTACGATGATCATGATTGTGATTACGATGATCATGATTGTGATTACGATGATCATGATTGTGATTACGATGATCATGATTGTGATTACGATGATCATGATTGTGATTACGATGAGGAGTGGGTGAAGCTCCCCTCCCCAACCTCCCCTAAAATTGAAAGGGCTGTAACTTCATAACGGTTAGAGATAGTCATCAGGTGTTTGAACAAATATTATAGTAGGCGTCGAAACCTGTCCGGTGGAAGGTAGCTCCTGAGCGGAGCGAGCCTGCGAGACCGAGTGGAGCGAAGGGGGGAAGTGGCGAGCGAAGCGAGCCGCCGACCTCCGTAGCGTAACGAAGGTTGAGTGGGTGAAGCGTAACTCAGGGACGACGACAAGCAAACCTTAGGGTAATGTTTTTTATACTTCTCAAATGTTTTAGGGGTTCTTAAGGGTTTTCATACTGATTTTGGGGTAATTCTAACGGATTTTCCAATTCATTTAAGGATTCCTAAGGATTCTCAAAATTTTATAAGGATAGGGAATACTTCTCAAAAACACGAAACCCGCGAGCTGCTTGCAGCTCGCGCACCCAAGCAAACTAGTACGAATATAAATGTATAAGACAAAATAATACTATTAAACAAATATAAATATTTAATGTGTACTAAATACAGGTTGAAAAATAATTATATCATAATTTTATCTGCACCCAACGTCCGTCGCCACAGTTGTCTATGCATGGCAACACTGACAGAGACGCGGGCGCAGACATTCATTTGTGTTAGTGAAGAAAAACCAAAACAATGTTTCATGTTATAATTGCGAAAGTAAGTTTGTTTGTTTGTTTCATACCTATCCTGAAATTGCATATACGTTGTCAGGTGTACAGAATTGGACGTAGAGGTACCTTTCATTGCGAAAAAAAATTTTTTCGAAATGAAAAAAACTGTTCCCGAGGAAAACAACAATAACTTTCTTATGATAATATAGTCCCGAATATTGATTGTCAATTCTAAATTAACGCGAGCAAAGCCGCGAGCAAAAGTTAGTTTGTAATAAATATCTTTGCTTATTACTTCGAACATTAAAGTCATGATGTTATATTTAAGTTAACAGACTTAAAATTAACTATTATAACACGAAATAGTAGATAAATGTAGTACTAAGTAGGGAGGTGTCAGATTGTATCGCGGGCCGAGATTCTTTTGAGATTACAGAGAAAGTGGATGATGAAAAACGTTTAATACGTGGCCACGAAAACTGCAGGGTGTAATGTTTAAGTAATTATGTTTTGTTGACGAAAAAGAAACAACTTTTTTTTGAGGTGAAATATCATATTTTACGGTATGACTTCATAGAACGCACTCAAAACATGGACACTTTGTGGAGCGGTTTCGAATAAAAATTCTTCATTAAAAACATGTATATGAAAAACTTGTAAAAAAGTTGGAACTTTGACTCCCAATGTCTCCGTAACTTAAAGGCCAGGGCATACCAGCACAAAAAAAAAATCGCCAATGACGGGGAGAACAAGTGTCGTTCGGCTTCGTTAAGTTTATTTATAAGTACCTATACACAATACTCAAGAAATGCCTTAATGAATCTAGTTATGAAAAACAAGTTTTGATACGGTCAGTAAACAAACTGTAAAGCATTTTAGTGCCTAATAATCTCAACTCTTGACCACGACCTAATTTATAGTTTTAAAATACTAAAAAAACACGCTTTATAGTGACGTCGTTTTATTTTTTGTATTCTTCTCAGCAAACCATGCAAATGCATAAAAATATTGATAGATTTATATATTTTTTTATATTTAATTTAGAATACTCACTTAGCTAACCATGCATTGTCATCCAAACTAAACATGTATGCAAAACTCAATTTACCTACAGTTACAAGTTCTATTTTTCAACACAGAAAAGGTACAATATTCTTAAAAGCTTTTGTAACCTCGTGTTTCGTGGCTCGCCACATCAAGGTTCAAGGAAATTGACTCGGCCAAAATTCCCGCCTTTACTCTGAATTTGCATCCTGTCTATATCCTCGCGGCCATTTAAAAACCATTTGAGATCTTGCCCCTTTTTTCTTATAAGAAAGTGGAGCTTTCTCCAAATAAAAAGCTAAGAAAATAAAGTTTACAATATTATAAATGCGCAAGGAGCTCTGTTTATTTGTTACAGTTTCATGCTTTATCGGCTGAAAGTATTTTAATGAAAATTAGCAAACTGGCAGACCTGGTTTAGGACATAGTCTTTTTGTCCTGATAGTACGTTTTGGTCCCGGCTGTAATTTGTAGATCTTTGGCAGTCATTACAGGAAATCAGTGGCCTGAAAGTCCAACAACCAGTTTTACCAAGTGTTTCGTATTACCCAGTACTGACTGGGTTGTGGAGGTCAGATAGGCAGTCGCCTTATGTAAAATACTGGTATTCAGCTGCATCCGGTTACACTGGAAGCCGACCCTAAAATAGTTGGGAAAAGGCTAGGCAGATGATGATCATCATAAATGCGAAAGGAGCTATGTCTGTTTGTTACCGTTTCACGCTCTAACGGCTGAAATGATTTTAATGAAGCTTAGCAAACTAGTAGAGCAGGGGGTCTTAAATAGCCGCTTTACCAGAATCATAATAGCATACAAAATATAAATCACGTCAAAATTCTTAAAAATGGTCACAGGCGCAGTTAATGAATATTACGAATTATTACTTTGTGGCCATTTTACGAATTGTAAAATGACGATACGATCCATGAATGATGATTCGGTCCTATTACGATTCTGCTTAAGTGGCCAATTTAGATACCCTGGTTTGGACAAAGAGTTTTTTCCTAATTGTACGTTCTCGTTCTGCTAGCAATGTGCCCTGCCCACTGCCACTTAAGTTTGGCATTTCTTCGGGCTATGTCGGTAACCTTGGTTCTCTTGCGGATGGGCACATTGCTCGCAGAACGGATGGCCGATGGGGCCGAAAAGTTCTGGAGTAGCGACCGCGAACCAGAAGACGTTGCCTTGGAAGGCCTCCCATTAGGTGAAGAGATGACCTGGTGAAGGCAGCGGGAATCCGCTGGATGCCAGTCGCACGGAACCGGTCAATGTGGCAACACTTGGGGGAGGCCTATGTCCAGCAGTGGACGTGTTGCGGCTGAAATGGTGATGATGATGAGTAGGTACGTTCTCGTATCGTGGGATAATTGAGAGATATATAAGATGAGATAAAAAAATACAGGGTGTAAACAACCTCATCACGAAGCCGTCAACTAAGCATTCTGTACATCAAACTAAGTAACTTTACGCAAAAAATATTGCTGGGAAATGACTTTTTTTTTGGGGTGAAAAATCATGTTTTGTGGTAAAACTCAATGTAACGCACTCAAAACATTCATCAGAATGGATTGAATAGTACGGGGGTCGTGGAGGTGTTTAAAGTAAAAATCTTACATTAAAAACTTGTATATAAAAAAAAACTTGTCGAAAAGTTAGAACTTTGACCCCCAATATCTCCGTAACTAGAAGGTTCCCAGGTATGGTGTAGAACAAAAAAAAATCGGCATCGTTAAGAGGTGTTTTACACCCGTTATAAATTTCAACATTTTTTTTCATTGTTTCGCAAGAGTGTACGCCCATGTACGATGCTGGTCATATGACTCCACACGTTGACCACAAGCCCTTGAAGTAATTCGCAACTACCTACGATTGGACATAATTATTACTTTCACCCAATAACGCCAGTAACACAGCAACCAGTTGAAAAGCATAAAATATTAAAATCCTTTCGGAATATAACTCATTTCGTATTTATCCGGCGCATTAAACAGTCAATAATAGTGCAAGTTTTACATACAAATAAAACTTGTATTATTTAGCAGAGACGATGCACAGCATCGGTGAGAGGGCGCTGTATACTTCCCGTTGGTTGTCAGCCAATCACAGCTCTCGTAGTCACGTGGTTCCGGCGGTCACGTGGTCCCAGGTGGCGTGTTCGCTAGTAGCGGACTTTTACCTCATAGAAGTCTCTCACCAGGAGACCTTGAATAGATGCTGTGCATCGTCTCTGCTAAATAATACAAGTTTTATTTGTATGTAAAACTTGCACTATTATTCGGCATGTGACGATGCACAGCATCGGTGAGAGACGTGTTTATAACTCCTGGTGACCACAACGACGCTATGTGATAATATGATAATATATACTGAAAAATAAAACCATAATTACATATGCAACATCTTTTTATTACAGATCAGAATATGGTACCTCTAGCTTTACAATTCAGTTTAGGTACCTAGAAATCAATTTTATTTCTAATACATCTTACACAGTTTAAGATATTGAATAATCTAGAAAACGAGAATCAATCAGCTAAACAACGTTATATAGACCATCGATTTTATGTTAAATTGGATCAAAATTATTCGAGAGATTACTCTGACTTGGTGAAGTGATAGCTTTACCTATAATTTGTTTACAATAATATTTGGCAAAAGTATTTGATCTGCGCCAATTAGCACGAGAGAGGATATCTTCAATTGGAACATTTTCATACCAATTCAAAGAAGCTACGGCTGAACGCATACTTCCAGGTGATGCAGATATACCTGCATCTTTTAGTAAGCTTTTAATCCAATTACCTATCACAGTTCGAGATGCACTTTGTGTGGGACCCCGAATTGACACAAACAATGAATGATTACATTCGGCCGTACGTCTCGCTCTTCCCAATTCCAAGACTTTCCTCAACCAATTAACTGGACATATATTTTCGTTAGCATGACAAGATAGTTTCCAGCCTGATTGTCTGTATGCAGCAGTGTCAGTCTTTGACCCAAACACGGGATACAGAATGATATGATCCCCCTTATCAATATAGTGATTTGACGAGACCCTTAGAAGAGTAAGGTCATGAACTCGTCTTCCTGACGCTAACAACAACAGACAAGCCAATCGTCGCGACGCTTTGAATAAAGTGATGTTATTAGGAAGATTCGTCTGTATCCAGGCAATCAGTTCACTTGGATCCCAAATAGGAGGCTTCTCTGCTCTAGGAGACTGGAGGGAGATAGCTTTAAGAATATGTTTAACTAAGAAGTCAGAATTTAAATTTTCGTTACAGGCCGGTCGTCCAAAGGTCAGAACTACAGATTTATGCAACAATATGGTGGGATAAGCTAATCTCTCCTCAATGAATAGGAATGCTAAAAATCTGGTCAAACTAATATTACTGGGACATTTGAAGTCAAAATTGTTATCTTTACACCATTTGACCCACCGGGACCAGGCCGGTCTATAAGTTCTAAGAGTGGACTTCCTCCAGCTAGACCGGAGCAGGGACCTTTCAGCTTCTGACCAATTACTAGTTATTTCACCCCACCCGCTATCTTCCAAACATAGAGCTCCATGTCTTGAATGCGAGGAGGTGGCAGGCCCGTGCTCCGATCCACTAGAACTCGAGCTAGGTTGGGGATTCTCAAGGGTCTGCAGAGTGCTCGACGTCGAAGATCCGGCAACCAATAAGCTCTCTTCCACATTGGAGCCACTATCAAGAAAATGCCTTGAGCAGAGTTCAGATGGTGAAGAACTCGAGGGATCAGGCTCGGAGGCGGGAACACCCACGCCAGCTGAAACAACCACTGACGACTGAAGGCGTTGCAAAATTGAGCTAACGAGTCTGAATAATCTTTGGTAACATACTCCCTCACCACCCTGGTTTCCCTGGTGGCAAAGAGGTCTATCTGGGGAACTCCAAATTTGCGAAATACATTTCTTAGAGCTGGCCTTAGTAAATGCCATTCCGCCGGCTGTTTCCCGCGAGATAACCTGTCTGCCATATCGTTGAATCTCCCTGGAATATATTCCGCAGTCATGCAAATACTTTCTCTGTCTAGAAGACTCAAGAGTTCGTAAGTCATGTGAAGTAAGGCCGTTGATCGTGTTCCGCCTTCTTTTCGGACATAGGATACAACTGTGCGATTGTCCGATTGCAGGCTCACATGGCGACCGCGAAGGTGAGATCGGAAATGTTTGACTGCTGCTAATATGGCAAACATTTCTTTTCGATTGCAGTGCCAGCACCGCTGGTCTGGTTTCCACTTTCCTGAAACCGAAAGATCGTCTAACTGTGCTCCCCACCCGAAATCTGCAGCATCCGTGGTCATGAAATGGTGAATCAACTCCGGGTGCAAGCTGCTCCGAACTAAAGGCTTTTCTAAAGTTGTGACCCACCATTTCAGATCTTTTGTGACCAAGTGTGAAGTTTCTACAGGTTTGCGAGGAGGGAGACGCTTCAAAGTCCGAGCAAGAATTTGAAGTTGGCGGCAGTGAAGACGACCTCTTGGAATGACAAAGTTGGCGAAGTTGAGAGTGCCTAAAATAATCTGAGCTTCCTTTAACGAAATGTTTCCCCTGCGAATAACTCTCTTCGAGAGCGATAGAATTGTCTGGGTCTTTTTTGGAGGTAAACACTTGAAATTTTCTTTGGTGTTCCAAATGAACCCGAGGTATTCCATCTCTTGGGAGGGTTCGGTGACAGACTTTTTGTAATTTACTGTCCACCCTAACGTCTCTAAAATGTTTAAAGCCAAAACTACATGAGACCGCAGAAGACTTTTCGATTGGCATGCTATCAGATAATCGTCTAAGTAAACTACGACTCGCATGCCTTTGGATCGTAAAAGTTGGGCCACCCAGTTGGTCAACGCTGAGAAATTTTTTAGTGCGCAAGATAGGCCGAACGGCAGGCAGGTCATCTGCAGAATTTTTTGACCGTAAATTAGCCTGAGGAACCGACGCTGGTTTCTCAAGATGCTTACGTGAAAATATGCCGAGGACAGGTCCAGCTTCACCATCCAGTCTTCCTTTTGTAAAAAATGAGGTATCTGAAAGTGAGAGACCAGTTTGAATGGTTTCGGAACTATGTGCTGATTCAGGCGCTTCAGGTTGAATATGGGCCGCTTGGACCCGTCGCTCTTGTTTGTTAGAAACATTGTCGAGAAAAAACTCGGACCGGCATCGCGATGATCCACAACTTCTAGAACGCCTTGGTCTAACAATTGTTCTACCTGGATAGACATCTCTAGCGATTGTGCGGTCTTGAATCGGCGCATGGTTCGTGTTGATGGATGAATCAGTGGTGGTTTGGAGGTAAATGGCAGACGCATTCCCGTGATCATTCCGAGAAGGGCCTCCGGAGCCCGCAGCGTCTGCCACTGCCTCCGATACGCTCGGAGACAGCCTCCGTAAAAGTGGTGTGGCTGCGAGTCATTTGTCATACTTTTTCTTGCTTGGCTGAGGGTCTTTGTTGTGGAACTTTTTGTTCTTGTTATATTGCTTGGCAGGGTTCTTGCCTTTTCTGGAATTCCAGTCGTTTTGACGAAAGGGCGCATTATTTTGTGGGAGCTCGCGAAAGTTTGGTCTATTTGGTCTGCTCGCCACCTTAGAGGTGGGCTTATTTTGACCTTTTTCGGTGGCGAACCAAGGACGTACCCATTTGTCCATGCCACCTGTATTCTGAATGTAGGCGCGCAGTTGAATTTCGTCAAATAGGCAATTAGAACTCGGAGGGATCTTACGCAGACCTTCACGAAGGTTCTTATTTGCAATTTCGCTAAGGATACGCTCCCGGCGATTTTCTATATATTCGGCTCGTTTTCCGCAAACTAGCTGCATGATTTCCTCACTAATTTTGTGGAATTTTGATGAGGGTAGAAATGATTCCGAAATTTTATCAAAAATGCTACTTGCTGAAAGTGAAGCATCCGAGGAAGCTGTCCAATCAATGAAATTCTGTAAGCTTTGGTTGAGTAACTCGCGTTGTGAAATTAAAGCATTACAAAGGGCTGCTATCAATCTTTCGGAATTCGCGGCGTAATCTTTACCCTTAACAAACTGTCGAAGTTCATCGTTAACATCAAGCTCGACAAAGCCAGGTGCAGCGTTATGAATCTTCAAGGCGTCCGCGTAGCGCACATCCTTCCACGAAGAATCACCAAACTTTTGTAACGCTTCCAGGCGCTTCACGTGGTCCGGATTAGAGCGAGGCACCTTAGGGTCCTTGAGAGACGTATTAACAATGCTTAAATTTAAACGCGGAATTTCACTGAATATATTATTGGTAGGCGCCGGCGGACGATTCAAATTAAAGTCTAACGGTAATGCGGAGCTAGGTCCAGGAACTGGTTCGGGCACCTGAGCCGCTGCATGATTATTCGGAGTCGAGTCGGATGCGGCTGTACCCACGTTTTGCATTAAAAGGTTCGTTAGTACGGCCACTTGGTTCACAAGGTTTGAAATGTCTGAAGACTCACCGCGTTTCCGTCGCTTTACCTCGGAACCTGAAGAATCAGATTGCGAAGAGCTCGAATCGCTTCTTGGTAACCGGCGTTTACGACTCGATGAAGACATCAAGTCGTCGCCCACCTGCGCTTCTTGATCCGAATCACAGTTGTTCACAATTGCTCTATTTACTTGATTTTCACTCATTTTATAATTATTTTATAACACTTAGCACTCCTTATGCAAAATGCGCGGGCGTAGAGTTGCGGACACCAGCCCGTTTTAAAATACAATACTAACACTTAGCACTTTAGAATAAAATAAGATTCAAAATATTAAAAGGTAGCTGCAATCTTTAATTTAGATGTTGCTTGCTCGAGAAGTAACGACGCTATGAGGTAAAAGTCCGCTACTAGCGAACACGCCACCTGGGACCACGTGACCGCCGGAACCACGTGACTACGAGAGCTGTGATTGGCTGACAACCAACGGGAAGTATACAGCGCCCTCTCACCGATGCTGTGCATCGTCACATGCCGAATAATGAATTATTTTGTCTTGGTTTTGTGTGTTCTCTTGTTGGGTCCAACGTTTGGCTACCTCCGAAACCCAGAGTTGGGTGTTGACTACACAAGTGGAGTGCAGGCAGGTGGGTGGGACATGGAAGAGAACACAAAGAAATCTGGAGACAGAGTGCCCTCTACTTTGTCGTCAGAAATGCCTCCTGTTGTCCAAATGTATTCTGCGTTCGTTGGATCTGGCTGTGCGTCGGGTTTCGCCAAATTCAACGGGATATGTGTTGTTATGGATGAGTGAAATGTTTTAATCGTTGATTCTGTTCCTGATAAAAGCGCTGTGCTGTGGATCCTCCTTAGAACAGCATCTATCTCATCATGTCTCCAGCGTGACGTGATTTTAATGTCTCTATCTCTTCTCTTTTTTCCCCATTAACGTGTATTTTCATGACAATAAATTAAAATAACCTTACCTGACTTTTTTGCTTATAATCCTACTTCTTCACTCTCACTACATAGTATATAACAAAGTCGCTTTCTCTGTCCCTATATCCCTATGTATGCTTAAATTTATAAAACTACGCAACGGATTTTGATGCGGGTTTTTTAATAGATAGATTGATTGAAGAGGAAGGTTTTAGCATGTAATTTGCGGGCGGGCGAGGCCGCGGGCATCAGCTAGTAATTATTATAAAACAAAGTCGCCCGCCGCGTCTGTCCCTATGTATGCTTAGATCTTTAAAATTCGGCAACGGATTTTGATGCGGGTTTTTTTAATAGATAGAGTGATTCAAGAGGAAGGTTTCAGTGTATAATTTGCGGGCGGGCGAAGCCGTGGGCATCACTCGCTAGTAATATTATAAATGCGAAAGCTTGTGAGGCTGGATGGATGTTTGGTTTCACGCAAAAACTACTGACTGGATTAGGATGAAATTTAGCACACAGATAGTTTAATAACTAACATTTTTTACACTTAAAGGGAGCTCATAGCAACAAAGAAAAATCACGGATATCCCGTAAGTACTCTAAGTGTAGTGAAAAACCGTGAAAGACTAAAACAGTAACATTTTTTAGACCGGTTGTATGATCCCGTGGGACAATTATCGAACTCCACGCGGAAGCCGCGGTCGTAAGAAGCTAGGCCACTTAATTAACTTTAATATCAATTTTGTTGACCAGTTATCAAAAATGGTGATTAAGTTCCGACTTGATTATTTAAAACCAGAACTAGTCGTACTAATTATAGCGACCATCAAACAATAATTATAAAATATTGATAAAAATGACAACGTCATTCATTTTAAACTAAACCAGCGAGAGCAAAGGTAAAAAAAAATACTCAACAAATGCATAATTTATTCTTTTTTTGAAGTTGGATAAACATGAATTATATTTGGACATTAGTGTGTGTTTTGGTGCTGGGTAAAACGTTTGGCTATTACCCAGATATGCCACCAGTGTTGGACATGGATTCACGACAAGAAAGCACTGGAAGGAGAGTACCAACTACTTCGGCGCCCACAATGCCTCTTATGGAATCATTGGCAGCCTTCTCAGGTTCTGATTGTGCATCGCGTTTAATAAGGTTCAACGGAATTTGTGTTGATATTGATTATTAAATTATGTGATTGATACTTTTGTGTTTTATTTCTAACACTGTTTTAAGCCTTCACGGTTTAAAACTATACTTATATTGTCACTTACGGGATATCTTCCGTGATTGTTTATTGTTTTGAGCTCCCGTTATTTCGACGCTGTTGTAAGCGCCATGATCGCGGGTTGACTGGAAAATGCGGGTGGATG
This sequence comes from Xestia rhomboidea, assembly GCA_963853795.1. Classification (NCBI taxonomy): domain Eukaryota; kingdom Metazoa; phylum Arthropoda; class Insecta; order Lepidoptera; family Noctuidae; genus Xestia; species Xestia rhomboidea. Next base: position 10,095,529 of record OY970774.1, read on the forward strand.
GGAAATAATTTGTTAAGAGCAGACAAATCTGTCTATCCTCTTTCTTAGTAGTAGCATAACCGTAGACATTTAATTTTTTGTTGGTAATTGTTTTTCCCATAAGAATTTCGCGTATTTTTTTGTTCAGGCAGTTTCGTGTACTCTTTATCATATTATCTTTAAGAATGAGTCTTTCGTATCTTCTGAGTTTCGATCGGTTTGCCTTTGTGAGTGCCGCTGCCTTAAGACCGTAAGTCATTGCAGGTTCTATGACCATTTTATAGATAAGACGCGCGATTTTCCACTCCATTTTCGATTATTTTATGAAGGATATTAAGGCCTTAGAGTTACGCATCGCTTGTTTACATCTGGCGTTAACTGTGTTGTTTCTATTAAGTGTCGATGTTATATACGTGCCTAGGTACTTAATTTCGTCTACCGGTGGAATACTGGTTTCTCCAATTCTAATAAGACTTCGGGTTTTGATGCAGCGTGGGTCTCTGATTACTAGTTTTGTTTTCGTTTCATTTATGTGAAGTCCGACTGATTGCAGTAACGGTTTGATTTAGGTGACTATTTCGTACAGTTCACAGAGATTATATGTTGCTATAATCACGTCATCTGCAAAGGACAGTAGAATAGGGAGTTGAATCTCATGGTCCTGCTCTAGATGAAGGCATTCTATTTCTTCATCTAATGTTCTGAGAACGTCGTCCATTACTATGGTGAATAGTCGTGAGGATAGCGGACATCCCTGTTTGACTCCCTTGCCTTTGTGCGTCGATTCCGTTTGCTGTCCAAACCATTTTATGCAGGTGAATTCATTCATGCATACCTTCATAATTATATTTGTTAGATATGTGTCTAGTAACTAAAATGTCTATATGAGAGTTCAAGTCCGGCTTATCGAAAGCTTTTCCGATGTCTAACGCCAGCACATAGGTTTATGAGCCTGCTCTCCATTCCTCGTCAATAATTCTCCTAGGTGTGTACATATGGTCGTCGGTCGATCTATTGCGAAGAAAAGTTGCTTGGTAGTTTCCTAGTTCTTTTATTGAAGCATCCAGTTTTCTTAGAAGAAAGCTTGCATATATCCTAATTTAAAAATGTAATATAAATACGATGGTAAAATAAATAAAGACGATAATAATAATACCAGCCTATTACTGTCCCACTGCTGGGCAAAGGCCTCTTCTCATACAGAGAAGGCACGAACATTGATCACCACGCTTGCTCAAGACGGACAGTATAAGTTTTGTTTTATTTCTATCTCTATCTATGTAATAGATCTTCGTATTCTTTTGCAAGTAATAAAGATAATGTTGAATTCAAATGTTTGTTAGCGACCTGCGCAATCGAGGTTTATTTAAACCTATTTTTCAGCAAATGACGTTGTTATAGTCATAATGAATATTAGTCTAGTATTAGGGTCTAGTGTCAGGGGTTCTCTGGAGGAGGTCTTTACCCTCACTACCTGAGGGCTTCATGCATGCATGTCATTTTAATTTATTATTTTCGTAATTATATCAAATTTAATCAATTCACTTATTTCAGATAATTATAAATTACATAATATACATTGAATACATTTCTAAAATCAATGTACATCTACACTAGCATTATTAAGCGGGTAATTTGAATGTTTTAATTTTATCTTATTGTAATTTGAATGTTTTATTTACAATATTATTTTAATTTTGAATGCAATTTAATTTTGAAAACCTATGTATATTTATTTTAAACTATTAATGCATGAAATAAAAGGCTTTTTTATTATTATTTATTAGGGTCTGTCTATTTTCCCCATTGAAATTATGAGAACCAACCCAGGCAGGGTTGGTTCTTGGATGGGTGACCACCCATTACATACCGAGTTTCCAGAAAGCACGTTAAGCCGTTGGTCCCGGCTGTCATTTGTAGATCTTTGACAGTTGTTACAGGCAATCAATGGCCCGGAGGTCTGACAACCAGTCTTACCAAAAGATATCGTATTACCCAGTACTAGCTTAGTTGTGGAGGTCAGACAAAAATAAAGAAATAGCATTTATAAACCCGCACAGGACAAAACACATAAAATAAAATGGTAAAATTATCAGTACAACTAGGTAATAAAAATTAAAAATAGAGAGAAAAAAAAAGAAAAGAAATTGGTCCTGTACGAGGCAGGGCGAGGCAGAGGAAAGATAAGCAGTCGCTTCATGTAAAATACTGGTATTCAGCTGCATCCGGTTAGACTGGAAGCCGACCCCAACATAGTTGGGAAAAGGCTAGGCTGTTGATAAAATTATGGTTAGGGTTAAACTAAAAAAAAACACTGCAAGAATAAATAATTTAATAATCAATACCAATACACATTCCGTTGAATCTAGTTAAACCAGAAGCGCATTCAGATCCCACGAATGCCGACCTCAAAACTCCTAGAAACACTGTAGAAGACGACGTAGTTGTCACACTTCCTCCAGAGTCCACTGGTCCTGATTCCATACCCAACACTGGCCCTATTTTTGGGTGGCCAAAGGTTTCACCCAAGACCAGAACACAGAAAAATGAAACTAAATATCTCATAGTAGCTGTTGCACTCGCTGTTTACTTTCAAATGAATTGATAATGTCGTAATGCATCATTGTTTTATTGCATTCTAATTTAAAAATAATTAGTAACTGCGGTTCGTAGTAATTACTAATACTTAAGGGTAATTATCTGCATGGCCAATGCGCAGTTATCAAGTATGTTGATAAAAATGGTCGTGCTGTCTTTTGAACAGATAGATTACCAGTTAAGACATTTGCAAAATAAGTTTTATTATCGCGCTAGGTGTTTCTTTTCTTTAAACGCCAACCAAGCATTCTGTACACCAAACTAAGTAACTCTACGCAAAATATATTGCTGGGAAACGACTTTTTTTTTGGCGTTTTACGGTAGTACTCAATGTAACGCACTCAAAACATTATGCTGATGGATAATAGCGAAGGTGGTTGTGGAGGTATTTTAAGTAAAGTTGTAACATTAGTAACATGTATATCTAAACAAACTTGTGAAAAAGTTGGAACTTTGACCGCCAATATCACCAAACTACAAGGTTTCCAGGTATGGTCTACAACAGTAGCAGTATTGTAGCCCACCAGACAACACCCGTCGGGTCGGAGGATCCTCCCTTTTCTACGGGGGATGAAGAGCTTTACACCCTGTTCTTCAAACCCCAAAATTAATTTTCAGGCTAGATGGTCCCTTTGTTAAACACTGGATGGAATTCCACGTGTCAGCCTGATTGCGTTTGTTCGTACATATATTTTTTTTTGTGGTTTTACTAACATAGTTCCTAAAAGTACCTACTTACTAACACAAATATGAACCTGTGTCTTTTATATTATGATGAGGGTCTGAAATAAAGTTCTATAAAGGGAGTAAATAGACCCCTAACGAAGCCGAGAGACACGAGTTCTGTCCGTCATTGCGATCGTTTTTTTTGTTCTAGACCATACCTGGGAACTTTCTGGTTACGGAGATATTGGGGGTCAAAGTTCTAACTTTTTCACATTTATTAAATACAAATTTTTAATTTTACTTCTCCACGGCTCCCGTACTGTTCAATGCATCCACCAGCACAATGTTTTGAGAGCGTTACATTGAGTTTTACCGTAAAACATGTTTTGTCACCCCAAAAAAAAGTCGTTTCCCAGCAATAATTTTTGCGTCAAGTTTCTTAGTTTGATGTACAGAATGCTTGGTTGCCGGCTTCGTGAAGGGATCGCTTACACCGTTTATTTTGCTTTTCTTTAAAGGGCTTCAGAATAACTTTACTGCTTTATTCAATTCTGTGAGACGCAGAGCAAGTCTATTTAATTTTACATGAAAGCAATGTCAACAGCCTCTGTGATTCAATTGTGTCAGCGAAGGCAGGTGCCCGCCGCCGCCTACTCTTGTCAACGTTCTTGTCTCTTCGTCGTTGTTCAGACGATAGGGCTGTGCTGTAGATTATACAATGTAGAAAAAATATGGAATAGCAGCCAGTCTGTCAGTCTGGATTTGTGCCCGGTTGATGGCAATATGCTCACCCCCTTACGCCCCTCGCCCCCTTACAGGACTTAAATACAACTGGCAAATGTGGCTGCCGAATCTTTCGAGGATTTCAAGCGTGATGTTACGGTATGTTATAAAAAATGGAATAGATAATAGTACGTTATGATATAAGTGCGGTAAGTTGAAAATTACAGCCGAGGCGATATTGTTTGCCCGAGCCGTAGGCGAGGGCGATAAAAAAGCAGAGGCTGTAATTATCAAAGCGCACGTATGTCATACGACGTTTTATAACATATTTGCGAGGAAATAAATAAAACAAATAAAAACAATACAGCGAAAAGAAAAAGCGCACGGAATAATTTTTACTTGTTCACAAATTAGCGAGGCGCGCGCATCAGCGCTTTTTTTTAAGGCAAAGACACAAAAAACAGCCAGTATTACTAATAAAGTAAATTAATATTTTTGTGTTTTTTTTACAGATAAATGGTTCTAATTTATTGTAAAAATTAATTAAACTAAAGAATTAAATGTTTATTTATTAACTTTGGGCGATGAAATATATTTCATCTCCCAAAGTTAATTTTATTCATAAAATGTTGACCACTTTTCTGACATAAAAACTCTTTGCTAAGATTTAAAAAAGTATAAACCATGCATTTTACTTTACAGCACAAGTGCGTAATGAGATACATTACGATATTGAAATTGGTGAAATAAGAGACCCTTTACGAGCAAATGTGTTATAAAGTATCATACTTTATTGTACAGTATAATTGCTATACAGCAGTTTCCTAACATTCTTAAATTATGACGCGTATTATACAATGGCGGTCTTATCCTTGATGACGAAATCTTCCAGACAATCTTTGAATAACGAAACAAAATTTCGTACAGTACGATAACAAAAACGATTAAATTACGATTATCGCTATTGTTATTTCCTTCTCCTGGCGACCTGGAGTAAAAGATCTTTATTCTACAGTACGCTGCTAAGTGCTGGTATTATTTTGACGAGACTGAAGTGCGCCAACCCTGCCCTACACGTGTGCTCTCTAAACAATAGCACCCGAATGTGAGTGACAACTCGCTTCACATGCCGACGACAAGACGAAAGCTAATATTCTAATGACAATGTGCGGTTCTGAACTCAAAGGGTTGGAGAGGAGAAATATAGGGGACATGTAGGAGGAGAAATAGAGGGTTAACTTTGTTACCCGATCATCAGTCTGTCTACCTATACTTATGTAATACTTTCTTTGGTGAACTGTTTGTTTGATCGCATTCATCTTTGAAATTATCAAAACTACCGAAACAATATTTTTGCACTTGATAACGCCCAATTGCTGTTGAAAATATGCTATGACAGAAAGCGACAGCTGAGTGACAGCGAGTGACAGAAAGTGACAGCTGAGTGACAGCTGAGTGACAGCTGAGTGACAGCTGAGTGACAGCTGAGTGACAGCTGAGTGACAGCGAGTGACAGAAAGGAACAGCGAGTGACAGCTGAGTGAGAGCGAGTGACAGAAAGGAACAGCGAGTGACAGAAAGGAACAGCGACTTACAGAAAGTGACAGCTGAGTGTCAGAAAGTGACATCTGAGTGACAGCGAGTGACAGAAAGTGACAGCTGAGTGTCAGCGAGTGACAGAAAGTGACAGCGAATGACAACAAGTAAATATGCTACTGCCTCGTAGTCAAATGGTCGCAAGCGTTACTGTTGAGCATGAGGTCCTGGGTTCGATTGCCGGGTCGGGCTAAGTGTTATTTCCATCAGAAATTTCTCAGTAGCAGCCGCGGAGTCTGGATTTGTGCCCGGTTGATGGCAATAGGCTCGCCCCCTATTACATGGGATTTAAAACATAACTGGCGAAATGAGAGTGCACTATTAGGTACACCTCTACCAAATCCTTCGGGGATTACAGGCGTGATGGTATGCTATGTCGAGCTACACGATAACTGACTAATGCTTGCACTGACTGGACAGGTCCACTCAAATCTGTGTGGTTCTTTCTTCAAAAGACCATCTCAGACACTAACAGTAAATACCTACACCTACTCAGATACCCGGAATATACAAATACACAACTCCTTGAACTTATGCTAGCCTAGTACTTTTTGGTGGGTTATCAATGTATTATTTAAAATACGGATCACTGGATGAGAAAACTATCTTTATTAATTAAAAAGCCGTATTTCGTTTTTCATGATACGCCCCTTGACAGCCGAACAAAAAGAGAAACGACGAGTGAAACCGCGGCGCACGGCTAGTCTACACTTAAAGCACTTACGGGATGATATCTGTGATTTTCTTTTGTTACTATGAGCTCCTGATATTTCGACGCTGTTGCAAGCATCATGAACGCGGGAATACTGAAGAGGTTTGCGGGTGGAACGAAAATTTACGAACGGATATCATGCCGTAAGTGCTTTAAGTGTAGTGTAAAAACCGTGAAAGTCTAAAACAGTGCACAGCTAGTCTAGTTAATTAAAATCTTTAATCCACTAACAAACAACCTAAACCGTTGTTTGTCGAAGCATGAAAGCTAAAAGACCCATTTTTTTTTTTTTTTTTTTTTTTTTTTTTTTTTCGGATGGGAAATCATCAAATGACTTCTCCCGCTCTGGGCTGAGCAGGAGGGAGTGTCAGACTTTTACTGACTAAAACCCATCCATGTTCCTTCATCGCCCTTTGTGTTCCGGGGCCACGGTATCTCTTTCGAATAGTCCCGCAGCCCCGGCAGGCTTCGGTCCTTGCGGACCCCTTCTCTATTGCTGACTCTCTTTGAGGCGCGCGTGGAACACGAACGCGCCGTCGACACGGCCTGTCGTCGTGAGACGTACGGACGGCGAGCTAGCCCATAGCTCCCCGTCCACAGGCCCGCGCCTACGGTGGCCGGAAGCCACCACGTGGCCCCCGACGCCCGGGGCGTCTCCCGCGGCGGCCGGGACGTGAGGATCTCTCCCTGTCCTGTTCCGCCACCTCCTTCGCTAGCATGACTGCTTCGCAGAAGGAGGTGACGGCGTCCCATTCCGTCTCGCTCCGGACCATGGATTGAACCAAGGCCGGGAGCGAGAGGTCGCCGCCGCCAATCGCCGTTACGAGGACACGGCGGTGCTCCGCCCAAGCGGGGCACACCTCCACCGTGTGCTCCACCGTGTCCTCCGGTCGATCCTCACAATGGTGACACCCGGGCGTCTCCTCCCGCCCGATTCGGTGCAGGAACTTACCGAAGCATCCGTGTCCGGTAAGAACCTGCGTCAGGCGGAAGGTGAGGACGCCGTGGCGTCTCTCCAGCCACTCCTCAAAGAGGGGACTTATCGCCACTATTGTGGCGTGCCCTGCACGGGGTTGCGATAGTCGCTCTCTCCATGTCGCCATGAGATCCCGCCGGAAGTCCGTCCGCTGAGCGACAATTTGCCGCGGCAGCGGAGTTTCCCCCCGGCGTAGCGCCTCCGCGCGCCACTCATGTAGGCGCGCGAGGACTATTGCCTCCAGATCCCATGGCGGCAATCCGGCAAGGAGGTTCGCCGCCTCGCGGGAGATCGTGCGGTACCCCCGGACCAGCCTTACGGCTACCACCTTCTGGGGCACGTTCAAGTGGTGGGCGGCACGCCGCCTCAATGAACGTGCCCACACCGGGGCCCCGTAAAGGGCCATGGACCGCACGACTCCCGCGTAGAGCCTCCGGCAGGAGGCGTTCGGCCCCCCCAGGTTGGGCAGGAGCCGCCTGAAGGCAGCCCCTGTCCGCTCCAGTCTGGGGGCCAAACGTCGGAAATGCTCCACGAAGTTCCACCGGCTGTCGAGGACAAGTCCCAGGTACTTCAGCGTCGACTCGACGCCGATGGAAACCCCTCCTGCCATCACTGAGGATCCCGGAGGTGGCGCATTCCGAGGCCCATGAAAGCACATGGCCTCGGACTTGTGCAATGCCACCTCGAGACCCAGTTGCCGGATCCTCTCAACGACTATCGCAACCCCGCGTGTCATAACTTCGGCCGCCGCCTCGTGCGACCCCCCCTGTGCGAGCACCAGCGTGTCGTCCGCATAGCAGACCACGCTGACGCCGCTAGGGAGGTCGGCGCGCAGCACCCAGTCGTAACCGATGTTCCACAAGGATGGGCCTAGAACCGATCCCTGCGGAACACCGCACGACATCTCTCGCCGGTTCCAGTCTCCACTGCGACCGGGGTAGATGACGTACCTGTCTGCCAGGTAGTCCCCGACCACACGACGGAGGTAGGTCGGCACCCGGTGATACCGGAGTGCCTCCCTTATGCAGCTCCAGGGCATGGAGTTGAAGGCATTGGCGATGTCGAGAGACACCGCCAAGACAACCCCACCCCGGGACACCGCATCCCCCGTCGTGAGGGCCCTCACGCGCATGATGGCGTCCACCGTAGAGCGCCCCTTGCGGAAACCATACTGGTGTTCCGCAAGGTCCGGCCCCATCCCCGCAAGGTGCTCGGCGAGGCGGTTTGCAATCACCCTTTCAAAGAGCTTGCCCACCTCGTCGAGCAACACCACGGGCCGGTAGGCGGACGGAGAGTCCGCCGGGCGCCCCGGCTTCCGGATGAGGACCAGCTTCCCCGTCTTCCAACGAAGCGGGAACTGGCCTCTCTCCAAACATGCGCTAAAGAGCCCTTCCAGTCGGGGCCCGAGAGCCTCCGAGGCCAGGACCCAGGCTTTGCCAGGCAAGCCGTCGGGTCCCGGGGCGGTATTTTTGGCACCTAGCCTTCGTACCGCCACTCTCAGGTCTACCCCGGTCACTTCAGGAGCGTCGTCGTCGTCACTTTGGTGGTCCGCTTCCGGCACCGCAGCCGGCGGAGCCATAGGCGGGGGCGGGTGTTCCCCTCGCGAGGGGAACAGAGCGCTCACCACGTCCTCCACGAGCTGAGGCCGGAGACTCTGCGTCAGCGGGGGGGCCCAGGTGCGGAGTTTATCCCGCACCATCTTGTAAGGGCGCCCCCACGGATCTCTGTCGAGAGCCCCCAGCATCTCCTCGCGGGCCAGATCTCTGGCCCGCAGGACAGCCTCGCGGAGGGCGGTCTTCGCCGCTCTGTAGCCCTCATAGAGCTCCGCCTCAATGGCTGCCGCATTCGGTGGGCGAATGCGGAGCCTGCGGTGCCTGGCGTACCGGTGTCGCGCAGCCACACACGCCTCCCGTAGGGACGTCAGCTCTCGCGACCACCAGTACACCTGACGCCGGGCGCTTCCTGGCCGGACTCGGGGCATTGCCACGTCACATATGTCGGACATGGCCTCCTGGAACCACCCTGCCTCATCATTGACGTCGGCAGGCCTGTCCGGTGATGTCACCCAGGCCTGCACGATCGAGGCTTCCAGGAGGAGCTCCCGGTCCAGCTGCTTCAGCGCCCAACGCGGACCACTCGGGGCCTGTTGGACCGGCGCGCTTGAGGTCTGGGTGGAGACGTCGAACCGGATGTACCGGTGGTCGGAATAGGTCTCCACCCCCTCCATGACGCGCCAGTCAACGACACGCGGTGACAGGGCGGGGCTAGCGAACGAAATGTCCACCACCGACTCGCCCCGCATCCTCACGCACGTGGCGACAGAACCCCGATTTAGGACGACCAGGCCCTTCTCCAGGGCCCAGTCCTCCACCATCCTTCCCCGCACGTCTGTGCAACGGGAACCCCAAGCCAAGTTCTTGGCATTGAAGTCCCCGAGGACAAGCACGGGGAGGGAATGGTTTCCGACGACGACACTCAACTCTGCGAGAGAGTTGTGGAACTCGGCGAGAGTTCGGCTCGGGGAGAAGTAGACACCCACTACGACGATCTCCCCGAACCGGGCTGCTACGCACCCCCGACCCCTCCTGACACTTTCAAGGGTCGGGGTGCCGGCGGCGGCCGACGACACTATGGTCACTGAGCCGCTTAGGTCCGCCACCCAGTCTTCCCTGGGCCAGACGAAATACGGCTCAGCGACCACAGCGATGTTAATCAACCACTGCGCCATGCTCTGGAGCAATAGATCCTGAGCGCAGGCGCAGTGGTTGATGTTCGCTTGGAGGAAGCGTAATGGGGCCGTTATTGGCACTCCATTACCGCTTCCTCCAACCTGGCCCCCTGTGAGGGCCCCTCTGTGGCGGCGACAGAGGGAGCGGCAGCGGCGGCAGTTGCGGCTGCGGCGGTGGCGACGGTGGCGGTGGCGGCGGAGGGCCTACCCTTTCCTCGGGTGGCCTTGGTGGGTGGAGCGCAGGCCTTGCTCCCAGCCCGGTGTTCGGCCGGCTTGCCAGCCGCCGCACATGCATCGCAGTGCGGCGTGGCACAGCAAGCCGCGGACACATGACCGGGCTGACTGCAGCGGAAGCATAGCCCGCTGCGGTCCACCTCCGAGGCGCACCGGACTGACACGTGGTGTCCCACGTGGCAGCGGTAGCACCTCAGAGGTCTGGGCTCCAGCAGCTTAACCTGCGCTGAAACCCAGCCCACCAATAGCCTTCGGCCCTCCACAATTGTTTTCGCCGCCGTCACAGGGCAGCATACCGTAACGGTATGCATACCCGTGGGGTCCGGACGTAGGGTGCCTGCCCTGACCTGCTCAGCAGGGCACCCTCCGGACCTGGCGACGGCGGCCACCACCTCCTCCTTGGTCACCGAGTCGTCCAGACCCAAGATGCGCAGGTCTGCGCATCTGACGGGCCTGGACACTCGGGCCTCGTCCGCGTTTAGGGACGCTCTGAGCTTCTCAGCTAGAGCGTCAGCGGACGGGCCACTGGCCTCCCCGGGGACCTCGAGCATACGAGCCCCCGTCGCTGTGACCTTCAGCCGGAGGCCCCCGGTGATCCCGAGCTCCCCGAGGTCCACCGCCTCCTTTGCCTTTGCCAGCAGGTCGCGGTAGGACACGCCCCTCTGTTCCGCTTCCGGCTGTAGTGTGATCACTACAGCCGCGGTCTTAGGGGCGCGGAGCCTAGCCGCGATCTTGCGCTCCCTAAACTGGCGCTGCCGCTCCTTGTTTCGGGCCTTTTTGGCCGCCTTCCGCCCCTTCCTCTTCTCCCCGACCACCTGCCATCCGGCTTCAGCCGCGGCAGGTGTAGGGGGCTGCTGGGAGGGCGTTGGCGGCGGCGGCGGCTGACGTGCCACCGGCGCCGGCCCACTCGCTGCTGGGACCGGCGCCGGCACAGTCTTCTGTGCAGCCGCCTTGCCCTTCTTCGCTTTGGCCCCCTTTGCCGGCGCCGGTTTCGCCGGAGCCGGCTTTCCAGGGGGCGCCGCCGCAGCCCTACCAGAGGGCTGGCTGGACGGCCCCGGTCCGGGTGCGGCAGCCGTGGCAGCCGCATACGAGGCCGCCTTCGGACCCGTGGACGCCTTGCTTGCCGCCAGGGGGGGGCGCAGAACGATTCCCTCCAGGACGGAGAACCGCGCCTGGAAGGAAGCCAGCTCCTTCCGAACCAGGTTCAGTACCTGGTTCTCCACCGGCTCGGGCTGGCTGGGTCGCTGCGTCTGGCCCCCCTTTGGAAGCGCCACGCGGGAGCCAGACTCCCGTAGACTGGCCAGGTCTGCTAGGAGCCTGGCGTTTTCTTTTTGGAGAGCCTCCGTGGCGGCCGACAGGCGGGCCACCTCCGCCCGCAGTTTAGCCAGCTCCTCTCCATCCATCGTAGGAGGGGGAGGAGGACGAGGAGGTCCGCCGAAGTTGGCCTCCGCTGCCGCCATGATGGAGGCAGAAGCCGCCGGTATGGCCCTGAGCTTCGATGAAGTCTTCATCTTCAGGGCCACGCCTCTAATCGCGGCCTCCACCTCCTTTGTGAACCTGGCCTTACGCTCCTCCTCGGAGCCGCCAGGTGCACCTGCCTCGTCGCCAGATCCGGGAGCAGTATTGCTGCCCGGGTGGCGCCCTTCCTCGGCAAGCCTAGCCGATTTCTCGGCCCTCACGGAAGCTAAAAGACCCATGCGATATTTAATGAGCTCTAACTCGTTCATGACCTCAGGTCATATGACTTTTGTTGCGATTTGCGTCACGTGAAACTCGCGTGTGTCAGTTGTTTTCATCCCGTGAGTATTAGGGGTATGAAGGGTACCAGGCTACCCAATAGAAAAGAGAGGATTCTCCGACCAGACGTGTGTTGTCTAGCCGGCAGTTGCCCGGCTGTCGTTGTCGGGTTTTTTATATCTTTTTAACTCGCGAAGAACACTAATGTCGCCATTTAGGAATTTGATGATAGTGCTTCCTTTGAGTCAAAGATGGCACTGTTGTTCATTTTTAACCGACTTCAAAAAAGGAGGAGGTTCTTTACTCTTTTTTTTAATGTATGTTCACCTATTACTCAAAGACGCCTGGACCGATTTGGAAAATTCTTTTTTTGTTTCAAAGGGTATACTTTCCAGGAGGTCCCATTTAATTTTTTACAAAACGGTCGAGTTGTTTTTGAAAAATCTATAAATAGTATACATCGACAATATTTTCGATTTGATATTATCACGTACAACGACCATCGTTCCATAAGTGGCGTTGTGGTGTCTCGTTGCATATTTTGTTTTGACTGTATCACGTGACCAATAGGTGAAATTGCACCACAACAGTAGAACCTCTCTAAAGACATTACAATACTTGGCCCAGCTATTAGTGCACTAACTCAATTACGACAACACAGAGGGTTGAGTGGTTCCGTAGGTTGAGTGGTTCCGTAGGCGAGTTAAATTGGAGTGTCCCCACTTGGTTCCCAGCGGTAAGGTAAGTGGTGAGACTTTGGGACGCGGGTCGTGTCACAACACTGGTTTATTTTTGACAAGAGTGGGCTATGTTATTCATTTACATAAAGGGATACCTGAAAAACCAACCTTAATTAAGCCAAGAGGCACTTGCTCTTTCCCTCATTGCTATTTTGGTTTTGGATCATACCTTAACCTTCTAGTGACGGAAATATTAAAGGTCAAAGTTTCAACATTTTACACCTTTTTAGAAATGCTCGTTTCAAATGTTAAGACCTAAATACCTCCAAAACCCTTTTTTCAATGCATCTATCAGCACAATGTTTTGAGTGCGTTACGTTGAGCGCGTCCATAAACCGTGATTTTCCACCCCAAAAAAAAAGCCGTTACCCAGCAATAATTTTTGCGTGAAGTTACTTAGTTTGATGTACGGAATGTTTGGTTGACCGCTTCGTGATGAGGTTGTTTACATCCTGTATAATAAGATTCCATCATATCTGTGATTTCAACAATCAAATAGGTATGATTTGAATGGATGGATTTGAGGTATGGTTTGATTTGATTTTTTTTTTTATTTGGTTTGGTTTGATTTTTTTTTTCTTTTTTTTTGTTTTATTTAGGTTTGTTTTGATTTTTGGTTTGGTTTGCTTTTTATTGGTTTGGTTTTTTTTTTCAGGACCAATTTCGTTTTCTTTTTAGTTTTTTTTTTTTTTTTTTTTTCAATGCATAATTTTTATTAGTTGATAATTTCACCATTTTATTTTATGTGTTTTGTCCTGTGCGGGTTAATAAATGCTTTTTCTTTCTATATTTATTTCTGTTTAAAATTCTGATCGTGATTCGCTATGCAATCAAGACGCATATTATAAAATAAACAATACAAAGTAATTAAAGTCTCGTAAACATTTTCTGAGACACATTCCTGTTTCCTATGTTTATATCAACATAATATGTAAACAAGGAAATAAATTGCTTATCAAATTAAAGAACTAAGTAAATAGAGACTGCCTCTTTGGACTAGTGGTCGCCAGCACGACTGCTGAGCTGACTGATGAGGTCCCTGGGTTCGATTCCAAGGTCGGGCAAAGTGTTATTGGGTTTTTCCACCAGAAATTTCTCAGTAGCAGCCACGGAGTCTGGATTTGCGCCAGGTTGATGGCAATGGGCTCGCCCCCTCCTATTACACGGGACTTAACATTAACTGGCGAAATGTGTGTATACTATTAGGAACACCTCTGCCTAACCCTTCTTGGATTATAGGCGTGATGTTATGTAAGTAATGTAAATTGACGAACTAAGTCATTTTCCGTGCTACAGCCATTTCTTAAAACTTTAATATAATTACGGTTGTGAATCGAATATTCCAGTCAATTTAAGTTCCTAGTTATTAATTGAAACGACCGTATTTACAACAGACTAACATATCAATTTCAAGGGAACATAGATGATCATTCAGATGTACCTAACCCGTAAGGCCGGTAAACAATGGGAAGTAGTACGTCTAATTATATATAACTCTAGTAAAACCAGCAGGCCTAGCCAAGTTACAAACGATTCGTATCGATTCTCTTTCTACAATCGTAAACGTTAAGTCACGTGGTCAAAACAAACTAATAGAAACTTCGTAGACAAGTTTACATCGATCAAGATGATAGAATGAAATGTATTCGTTTCTACAATCGTGATCGCTACATCCCATATAAATCGTAGCCAACTTACAGTTTTTATTGAACTTAAATGTTTCTATTCGTTTGTTTTGACCACGTGACTTAGCGTTGAAATGATGTCATTCCCATACATTTGGTTAGTTTTCTATGCGTTAACGATTGTAGCTTGTCAACTTGGCTAAGCCTACAGACCTTGAATAACATATCGAAGTGTGGGGTTCAGCCGCTAAATCTCATCTAAATCCGCTACAAAGAATACAAAACAACATTATTAAAGTACTATTTCACTACCACTATCTATATCCAACAAAAATATTATACAAACAAACTAAATTACTAAATCTCACACAACTTTACACTTATTACACCTGCATACTCGTAAAAAAATCACCACGAATTTCGTACAATCAAACGTAGAAATATCTAAAAAAACAGTAACATACAACACAAGAAGTAAAAACTAATTCCAACTTAAGACTGCGCGTGCACGGACTAATTACGGCAAAAAAACAGTATTAGTGGAGGGAGCATAACTGTTTAATGATTTAACCAACGCCCCAGAGGCAAAAAGTATATTATTATTATGAAGTAACTCTGTATCTCATTATAAGTGAACTGTTATTTATAAGTTCTTATGAGAAATAAATATCTTTAAACTGAACTACCTAATATTGGTAATGAATCAATAGAAACAGCATGCACAGGGAGAGTAATAGACTACATACAGTTTACTATGGTTAACAATAGATGTCGCTACACGTCTTACGCTAAACAATGAACGTATTTTGATACAACAATAGCAAACGATTTGTTAAATAACTTAATTACTTGACTTTCTGTTTATAACTATAATAAACGTGTAATGTACGTACTACTTAGGTAGGTACTTAATATGTATTGCAAGGTGCACCACATTCCACGACGGTGTATGTGTACAATTAAAAACGATTAAAAATAGTGAAG
The DNA here is from genome assembly GCA_963853795.1 of Xestia rhomboidea. Taxonomy (NCBI): domain Eukaryota; kingdom Metazoa; phylum Arthropoda; class Insecta; order Lepidoptera; family Noctuidae; genus Xestia; species Xestia rhomboidea. The sequence continues at coordinate 10,110,827 of OY970774.1, forward strand.
GGACATTGATCGTTTAGTAATTTATCGACAAACCCGTTTACGGCTTATTCACATTGTGTTGTGGAACTCTTCAGATGGTGTTATCTTCAGAATTAAGGGACATTGGACCATTTTTAAAGAAATTTCGTCGTAAGACTAACAGATTTAAAATATTTTTCAATACACTTCGTCGAAAACGGGTTCTTATCGCACTACGATTAGGTTCAACATGACATGTATTTCACACACGTGGATTGTTGTCATTTTCCATCACCGCGTGCTGTGCTGCGTGCAGAAAGGAGCCTATTTCGCACGCGGCACAGCACGCGGGTGTTGGAAAATTGCCTCAAATAAAACTATACCTATACTTAGTACAAATTGGTGCAATGCCTATAGTCAGCGGTGATTGTTTTTTTTTTTCATTATTTTATTTTATTTCTTCAAAAGTGTATTGAAAAACGTCGTTTGATACACGTGGACATTTGTTATTGCAGTTCTCGGCTCAAAAACAACCTCGCCTACGGCTCGGGAGTTAATTCCGCCTCGAATGCAATAACAAACTTTCTCCACTTGTATCAAAATGTACTATGTATATCTCAAATAATTATAGTATAACTAGTAGTGTCTTCGAGTTCGAGTCAGAGTCTTCGAATGAAGTGAATTTTAAGTAGCTTATAATTAGAAATAGAAAGATAATAGATACACTTGAAATATGATGTTTTTTTTTGTGTATTTTGACAAAGATTACACCTAATATTCTAACTAAGGCTAAATTAAGCTTCTGCAGCGAGGTGTGAGACAGGGAGACGTCATATCTCCGAAACTGTTCACCGCTGCACTGGAGGATGTCTTTAAGGTTCTGGACTGGATAGGGCTAAGCTTCAACGTCAATTACGAGTACATCACTCACCTTTGGTTTGCCGACGATATAGTGGTCATGGCTGAGACCATGGAGGACCTCAGTACAATGCTCGATGACCTCAGTTATAGAGCCTCCGAAAGAGTAGGTCTTAAAATGAACAGGGACAAAACCAAGGTAACACCCACTTCTATCAAGATCGGAGCCACTACACTCGAAGTTGTAGACGATTATGTGTACTTGGGGCAAAAGGTCCAGTTAGGTAGGTTTACCTTCGAGAAAGATGTCAATCGTCGAATCCGACTCGGCTGGGCAGCGCGCGTTCGTGAAGTTGCGCGGTATCTTTTCGTCCAACTTGCGTTGCTTACTTGTCCAACGCAGTGTCTTGAGACGAAAGTCAACGACCAGTGTGTGTTGCCAGTGGTTACATTCGGGAAACGTGGTTGCTTACAATGGGCCTCATCAGAAGGCTTAAAGTCACCGGAAGGGTAATGTCATCGAATCAGAAATAAAGACATCCGCAAAAGAACCAAGGTTTAGGAGGTAGCCCGAAGAATTACCAAACTTAAGTGGCAGTGGGCAGGACACATTGCTCGCAGAACGGATGGTCGATGGGGCCGAAAAGTTCTGGAATGGTGACCGCGAACTGAAAGACGTTGTGTTGGAAGACCTCCCACTAGGTGGATCGATGACCTGGTGAAGGTTGCGGGAATCCGCTGGTTGCGAGTCGCACGGGACCGGTCAATGTGGCGACACTTGGGGGAGGCCTATGTCCAGCAGTGGACGTCTTTCGGCTGAAATGATGATGATGACGATTCTAACTAAATAATAAAACTAGTTAAACCAGGGGATTCAGTTGCACAGTCTTAACAGCTATAGCTTCATAAAATAGGTCATAAATGAATTAATATTTCAAAAGGATTATTTTTCAATTCGCCTGTCTTGATGGTGAATGATGAGTCCCAGTTGACATTCCCTTCGTTCACGTCGGGGAATTTTAATTTGTAAATATTCAACGGATCTTGCCAGCTCATAAATATTGGCCTTCCTTGTTGAGAGCAGCAAGGTCATGTGCTGAGCTGAGGCCCTTTTGGCATTATTAGTTTAGTGTGTTTATTTATTTTGTATATTTTTTTTAGGTTTTAATGCCAAATAAACACAATTTTCTTTCTTTCTTCTTTCATAAAACTAAATATAATTTAGGAAATCTGTCACGGCTTTATGGCATTTTTATGTGACTTAACGTTTATCTAGTAATAGTTTAGTATTAAGAATAAGAAGCCATGGAAATCTGGTATTAACGTAGTACCTATCGTTTCGTGTACAAAAAATGCTTGCATACCGTTTTGCCATAAAACTTCTAATTTATCAAAACATAGGCATGTTGCAATAGTTTGCAGCTAATGTTACTTCTATACACTTAAATAACAAAATCATCATTATCATCAGCCTATTATGTTCCCACTGCTGGGACACGGCCTCCTCTCTATGAGAGGGAATGGGCTATAATCCACCACGCGGGCCCAGTGCGGATTGGTAGGTGTTACTTGTCTTCGAATTTATGGTTCTAGGACATGTCGGTTTCCTCACGATGTTTTCCTTCACCGTTTTGAGAGCAGCGGTGATGAAATAAATTACACACAGTAATACGCCTGCCTGGGTTCGAACATACAATATACCCCAAAAGAATTGGGGGAGGCCTTTGCCCAGCAGTGGGACAGACAGGCAAAAAAAATTGTTTAGCCTAGGTTATTATTAGGTCACCTAAGTCACTAACACTTCACACACTTAGTATACGATAGCAAAATTAGATTCTGTCTTATTGTCCCAAAGACTGGCGACGAGTATGTACTATCGTGGACACTCCCGCCTGATCACCACTAAGCTTACCTATATTCTTGCTTGCACTCGCAACCTAGAAAAGCTTTCTAGCCCCACCCCGTTGACTTTGTATAGAAATAATGAATGAAAGACAATACCGATCGGCCGAGCGCTCTGACTACGCACGCCAAACGACAGTTGTTGTTATTTTGCGCGCCAAATTGACGCTTTCCTAATAGGCCTAAACTTTAAGGGGGCGTGGTTCGGCGCCTCCGCATGATTTAAGCGAAAAAAAAATAACTGATCAGGCGGAAAAGACCACGACTGTACCAATACCCTGTAGTCCTGGCTCAAAGTTATCCTCAACACAATTTAACAACTCCAGAATTTGAATAAGCACCTACCTTGTTAAAATTGTCTACAATAACAGCCTACATTTAAAGCAATAAGAAACTTTGAGGGCTCTAACTTGAAAGTTTTCAATGAAAACGTTTTGTTATTTACAGAGAAATGGAAACAATTATGTACAGAAACTGGCTTGTTTGTCGGACTATTATTAACTTGGGAATGAATAAGACTTATTGATTTTCTGCCGAAACTTAAGTAGGTTCAATGGCAGACACGAGAACTTGTGAATGGTCATATCTTCAGCAAAATAAATGCTGTTTTTATTTCCGCAGTGCATACTATGTACCTACTTTTAAAGTACTTGGAAAGAAAAAGGAGAAAGAGAATTAGTCCACCTTATTGGTTAAAATGACAAAAGAATATTTTCTTGAAACATTTTTGCGCAGGTTCCAGTTGTCCGTCTGTCTGTCTCTCAAGACCCTTTTTATCAGAAACGCGTCGAGATACCAAGTTGTTTATAATATCAAATACGCGGGTCTGCCGAGTACACGGCGAGGTGGCGGGTGTTGAGTTGAAACCAAAGTTTATGTTAACTACTATTTATTATCTCACACTCAAAATGTTCTTAATGTTAAAACTTGAATGAAATGTTTGAATACACCCGGCTAACGCGGTATACACAAGTGCACTGAATATAACATAAAATACTAAGTAATAAATGAAGTGAGTAATGAATGAATTAGGTTAACGCGTCACGCCGATACTACAAACACTTTCAGTTTTGAAAAAAAACAAACTTTAAAGTCAACGGGATCAAAAGAAATGAACGTTTATGTCGCACATTTTGCCTAAATCTATAGGGTATTTCCCGACCTAGAATTTGACCTAGAAGCTTAAAATTAAGCAAGAACCAATTTCTTACAGCAGATGGAAAGGGAAAAAAAACTAAAAACCGTTAACATGTTGTTTAATAACAAAAAGAAGAACCGTCAAAAGAAACTTTTGACATTTCTAACTTCAAGCAATTACTAAACTACAGAATAAAAATCTGTATGAGTTTTCAAGTAACACTTTGTCTTTTAAACATACGTACTTACTTTGTCTACGTATAGGTCAAAGACCTCGTCATGCTATTGCATGGCCTCAATGGGCAGGTTCACATAAAACATTTTGAAATCTCATAAATTCGTAGTTTTTTTTTTTTGACATGTTTTTATTTTACCTCATTGGTTTAGTGATCGCAAACGCAACTGCTGAGGATGAGATTCTGGGTTCGATTCCTGGGTCAGAAAAAGTGTCATTTGTTTTTTTTTTGGAAAGTCCATCAGGAATGTTTCAGTGGCAGCCACGGGATTGTGCCCAGTTGATGGCAATGGGCTCGCCCCCTATTACATGGCACTTTAACATAACTGGCGGAAATTAGGCGTACTATAACTAATAGTACGCCTAATTTCCGCCAGTTATGTATACATCTGCCTGCTCCTTCTCGGATTACAAGCGTGATGATGTAATGTTATGATGTTTTATTTGTGCATTAGCAGAATAAAGATCCATCTCTAGTGTAGCAGTACCCTAACTCCAACAATTGTATTATTCACCAAAAAATATAATTTATTTCCTCTCAGATACCTGCATAGAGTGTCCCAAGGGCAACATATATCCCAATGAAAGAATTCCTAGCGAGGGTAGTTAGAGAAGTGTGTCGTGAATAATATAGACATTCATACCGAACTTTGGTGGAAAGTTTGTTTATGTGTCTTATGTTATTCTCTGCGCTGGAAAGAGGCCATGTTCTAAGGTGACTTACACATGTAGTTGGGCGTTAATTTAAATATATGAAACCGTTTTTGGGGTTTCGTAGTCTACCAGGAACCTTGCGCGGAATAAGCGCATGTTGGAACACGCACAGTGAACGTGTTCCAAAAAAAATAACAAAAAAAGTGAAGATAATAATCATCACACAGACATATACAGTGCGACATTACTTTTTTTGCGCTCAAATGGCAGTAGGACGCTGTTGGTAAACATACGTGTTTATTGTTTTCTAGAAATCAGTTGGCGGCGGCGCTTTTCTTGATTACGACCAGGGGCCAATAGATCTTTGTACAGCTAGTTTAGTCTTGCCTTTTCATTTGTCTGGACTTTTATTTTCACGGGTTTTTTTTAATAAACAGTTACTGAGTACTAAAAAAAGAAAGATGAAAAATAAAATGGCCAGGTTTTTTTGCAAATATCATTTCCTAATTTCGAAATGGTAACTTTATCCCAACTATCAACTAGGCCTATCAGCGCCTATCTATCATATCGACGCGAAAATCTTCCGAAGTGTGAATTGGACATCAATTTGAGGCGTTTGCCGGGACAGTGGAGTCTGACGCTGATTTTGATTAATAACGGGGCGGCGACGACGACGCCTTGAAGATGTCGTGGAAAAATAAGTGAGGTTCCAAGTTCTAAGGTTGAACAGTAAAGATGACATAATTTTTATGAATGGTTTACAAGTTTTATACTTGTTCTACTAACTTTTATACTAATATTATGTGACTGAATGATTGCGCACAGTTAGATGGGTTGGAATATTTTTGTGTAAAGCCTTTAGATTTAATTTCATTTTCAAAATAGCCACCACGTAATAAACTTGTCAATAGAATATTAAAATTGACAAAATCAATAGCTGACATCGGTATAAACGGGGTGATTAGGCACGTAAAACAATTTAAACCTCTTTAATTTTGTAATGTTTGTAATGTTTGTCATTTTCGTTACATTTAATGTGTTTGTGCTAGAACCACAAACAGTAGTGAGACTTCACACATGTGGCGGATATCGTAACCAAAATACCTCGTAGGGTGTAAACCACCCCGTCACGAAGCCGTCAAACAAGCATTCTGTACATCAAACTAAGTAATTTTACGCAAAAATTATTGCTGGGAAACGAATTTTCTTTTTGGGGTGAAAAATCATGTTTTGGGGTAGAACTCAATGTAACGCACTCAAAACATTGTGCTGATGGATAGATTGAAAAATACGGGGGTCATGGAGGTGTTTAAAGTAAAAATCTTACATTAAAAACTTGTATTCAAAAAAAAAAACTTGTCAAAAAGTTGGAATTTTACATAAGCTATATTACTGCAATTATATGTATATTTGTTTTTTGTTTGTGTGCAATAAAGAATAAGAATAAGAATTTTGACCCCCAATATCTCCGTAACTAGAAGGTTCCCAGGTATGGTTTAGAACAAAAAAAATTGTCAATTCTATTTAGTCTAGTGTCTTTAGTTCTATTTAGTTATATTAGCGCGTTATTCGTAGCCCATGTTGTGGACCACTGCTGGGCAAAGGCGTACTCTTTCTCCCTTCAAATATCTCTGTTTCGTGCCATTTCTGGCCACGCTTGTCCAGCGAACATGATCAGATCACCACACCACCTTCGCCGGTCTTTGCCCATCTCTCTGGTGCTTCCGAGGGACGAGGCCAGCCTACTCCCACTTTATAAACCATAATACAACAAAAAATCTTATAAGAGAATAGGGATGATGACTGACTAAAAAAAATATGATTCTGATAAGTCCGTCAGTTAGATTATCTAAAAATATTGGATACGTGTTTTTTGTTTTATCAAATTAATAAAAATTGACGAAGATGAAACGTGTCAAAGATCATGAGTGGGGGCTTGTGACGTCACATTTGAGTAAAAAAAGTACTCAAATGTTACGTCACACAAGTTTTCGACGCACTGTATCGTCTTCATTTTTTGTTTACGTGAAAAAATAAAAAATATGAGTCCAATTTTTTTTATAATCTCTCTAACGGACTAACTAGTTTTTTTTTCATCTACCCTATTCTACGATATAAAATTTCTTTAAAATCGACAGTTTCCGGTTGTGCCCACATCCTTGTCCTAATCTATTCCACGACGATAACATAACCTCGTCCTTTTTCCTCGAAATAAGCCGAATACAACAGAAGACTTCCCACAATGGCCTGTTAAGTACTTAAAAATGTTTGCTGGCTGGAAATATCAACGTTAGATGTATTGGAGTGAATTTATTCGCTTCACGTAACCAACTTCTGGCCCTCTGAGTATTAATAGAAGTAACTAGGGGATTACATCTTCCGAAATGGTAAGGTATTATTTTGTATGTAATTTAGCATGTCTTGGCTTCTCGTAAATCTGAAAACGTTGTGTAACCACGCAATTTTGTCAAAATCATCAATTTAGACTCGCGTTGCAAATATTCGTTGCTTATCTACATTCGAGTACATTTTATAGGCATTTGTTAGCATTACTCCTTTTTTAAACATGATTTTAAATAAAACATTGTAAAACATTTTGTTTGTTATTAATTAAATTAAAAGTGTTTATATTTTGCTAATTTATATTTTGTTTAAAAAGATAATTAATTTTGATCAGTATGGCAACCTAGGGTTTTTAAAAATGTAACGGGGGTAGTCAATGCACCATTGAATGACATGGGAGCGTAGACTGAGGAACGGCGAAGTTGTGACTAGATTATTATTGTAAGATACGGAAATACAGGGCAGTTATTTCAATTAATACAAGTCGTTATTATTTACGACCCCTTCTGGCTACTTCTAATACATTCCAAATCACTATCACTACATATTATAAAACAAAGTCCTCCACCGCGTCTGTCTGTCTGTCTGTTCGCTATAAACTCAAAAACTACTGAACAGATTTTCATGCGGTTTCGCCAATAGATAGAGTGATTTAAGAGGAAGATTTAAGTATATTATTTGTCAAGGTTTTGTGTAAATTGGAACAAAATAACGCTAAGCGTATTGTAAACTGTTAATTATTTCAACATTAAAATACCAAAAGATGAAGATCACGAATAAATAAAAATTCAGTTTACTCTCGATGAAATGAAAAAACTTTGATTGTCGATACTGGCGCATCGAACTTTTGTCTTTTAAATAAATGTCATCTGCGCTAAGTGCATTATTCTGTCGCCGAGAACTTAATATATCAAGGATTCAATAATAGATACAATAATATTTATCTCAAGGCTTGTTTGTTCGTGGATGTTCAAAACAACTTTATGTAAGTAAGTATTTACATTTAGAAGGTTTTGGAATTTAATAGTCTGTACGTTGACAATTACTTAAGGATTTATTACTGGGAACTTCTGCTAGTGTTTCGACGAAAACGTGGGTTTTGGTGCATTTTCGGAAAGACAGACAACCAGCCACCTAAAAGAGACTATGACCTTTGAGTTTGTTTCGGCTGGTTTTTCAGAGAATTATAGTCAGGTACGAAATACCAGCCCCATCTAGTTAAAAATAAATACGTGTAAAAGTGTTTATAAAAACCTATTTGCAAAATAAACATCATTTATCATATAAAATCTCTAACAAAGGCGAAGTAGCGTTACGACGTTATCTGATACTAAAAGGGTGCTCGGATGCTGTATCTCCTAGGGATATAAATCTCTTGACTGACACTTTTAAAACTCTCCAGACATGTGGTAAGTCCGTTTATTTTTAGACAGAACTTATTTACGGATGATCAGTTTATTAGTTACTAAACAGTTTTGTTTAGTGGTTACTGGTCCAGTAGTAGAAAGCGCGTCTGCTGAGGTTCAGTCACAGGGTTCGATCCCCAGGTCGGGCAAAGTGTTATTGAGTTTTTCTGTGAAGGATTTCTCAGTGGCGGCTACGGAGTTTGGTGTTTTGTCCGGTTGATGGCAATAGGCTCGCCTGTTACATGGGATTTAAACGTAACTGAGGAAATGTTGGTGTACTATTAGGCACAACTCTGTCTAAAGAAGCCGGGATTAATAATGCTGAACTTTTAGCCATCGATACGCTAAGGCGAATATTTTATAAGGATTTCTATACACATACGATATTGTTTTTTAACCGACTGCAAAAAAAGATGAAGGTTCTCAATTCGGTTTTACCTATATTTTTTTTATATTTACCTCATAACTCCGTCATTTAGGCACTGATATGAAAAAATCTTTTTTTTTTTAAAGAATTGGTCCCCGATTGGTCCCATAGAAATTTTATCTAAATCGGTTCAGTAATTTCTTTTTTTCTTCTTGGACCATGTTGATGACATTATGATCCCTTAATAACTTCTAGTTACAATATAGGTTTGATTCCCGCACGAAATACAAAATTAGCATCACCTACAGGTAGTTGTTCCGGGTATGTCTGTTTGTGAATGTTAGTTTAAATGTTTGTAAACGCACCCACGATACAGGAGAAATTTCTACTGACGAGCAAGGTTTCCTCGAAAATAAAAAAAAACCGTCCAAGTGCGAGTCGGACTCGCGCACGCAGGGTTCCGTACCATTATCTATACAACACAAGACATAACGGCAAAAAAATCACGTTTGTCGTATGGGAGCCCCCTTTTTTTTGTCGGATGGGAAATCATCAGATGTGACCCGCTCTGGGCGGAGCGGAAAAACCCCCCTTAAATATTTATTTTATTGTTTTTAGTATTCGTTGTTATAGCGGCAACGGAAATACATCATCTGTGAAAATATCAACTGTCTAGCTCTCTCGGTTCATGAGATACAGCCTGGTGACAGACAGACAGCGGAGTCTTAGTAATATGGCTCCGTTTTTACCCTTTGGGTACGGAACCCCAAAAATACCTTTACGACACGTAACTCGTCTTTTTCCCGACACCTCTTTTTGTTTATGAAGACTACTTCCATCATAAAATTACTTTCATCCACCCTGATCGTAATAATACAAAATGTAATGAGTGTTATTTATTTTAACGTCCTCTTGGAAATGGGCACAGGGTACTTTTCATCCGGGAAAATTGGAAACTTTTGACACTGGTAGGGCAATAGGCACCAGGGGGAATAGGGTACATGACAAAAAATATTATTAGTCCGTCAGATAGATTTCCAAAAAATATTGGACACATATTTATTTCTTTTTTCACGTAAACAAAAAATGAAGACGATACAGTGTGTCGAAAACTCGTGTGACGTCACATGTGAGTACGTTTTTTTACTCAAATGTGACGTCACAAGCCCCCACTCATGATTTTGACACGTTTTATCTTCGTCAAGTTTTATTAATTTGATAAAACAAAAAACACGTATCCAATATCTTTCGATAATTCAACTGTATGTGACGGACTAAACAGAATCATGTTGTTTTTAGTCAGTCATCATCCCTATTGCTAGCATTTTAATACAAGGTGTTTTTTTTTCATATCCCTTATCTCTAGGTAGGGTATGAAGGCGACCTTATCAAAGAATCAAATGATACCATTTGAATCTTTGATTTTTTCACCTAATTCTAAACCAATATGGTAAATGTAAATTTGTTTGTTCGTTACCTTTACATGCCTTTTTTTTTCTTCGGATGGGAAATCATCAAATGACTCCTCCCGCTCTGGGCGGAGCAGGAGGGAGTGTCAGACTTTCACTGACTAAAACCCATCCATGTTCCTTCATCGTCCTTTGTGTTCCGGGGCCACGGTATCTCTTTCGAATAGTCCCGCAGCCCCGGCAAGTCCCGCAGCCCCGGCAACCTTTAGATGCCTAAACCACTTAACCGATTATCCTGAAATTTTGCATATACGTTGTCAGGTGTACAGAAACGGATATAGGGTACCTTACATACTGACTTATGGACATAGGGTCCATCCGTCTGTCTGTCAGCGGGCAGTATCTCACGATCCGAAATAGGTACACAGTAGAAAATTTCACAGAATGTGTAATTCTGTTGCTGCTATACCATACAGTAGAATGACACAGTCCACTTGAGGTATAAGTTTTTGTTGATTAATGACCGTAAACTACCTCTTATAATACAGGTATACCCTAGTTTAAGAGGTAGATATTATTCTTGTACAGAATTTGCAGCATAAACTATAAATGTTTTTCTAAACCAAATATTAAGCTGTATTTCAAACTCTGTATGTTTTTTGGATAAATAAAGATTATTATTCTTATTATTATTACTATGCTATAACAACAAATAATAAAAATAAATTAAAGGGGGCTCCCCTACTACGATTGTACGGAACCCTTCACGCGCGGGTCCGACTCGCAATTGGCGGGTTTTTCTATAAGTTTCCACAGGCTATTTCAAGCAACAGCGTCATTGAGGCTCCAGTAGACATAAGACTTCATACGAGAACCCGACAACAACTGTTGGGCAGTGGCCCACCAGACACAACACCCATCTGGTCGGAGGATCCTCCCTTTTCTACGGGGGATGAAGATCTTTACACCCTGTTCTTCATACCCCCAAAGAACCATGTCGTACTCTAACTAAATTAAGTTAATTGTAAAAGGAGCAAGTTGATCTAAGTTCTTAGTTCGAAAGGTAGACTTACCGTCTCTATCGTAATGGCTCCAGACCTCCATGAACTGGTTCGCTGATAGCTTCTTCAACTCACGGGAGTCAGGATCACGGAACTGCCTCATAAAATTAGTGGCCCTTTCTAAGTTAAGCCTTTTGGCAGACGAATTCGAATCAATACTCATTTTAGCAAAATTATTCGACTATAATATCACTTCAAATCCAAAATCGGTATTATCGATAAAAAAATATAACTTGGTGTCAATCACTGGATCGAATTTAAAAATATTTTTATCGTTCTATATTTAAAAGCAAATATGAAAATTACTTTTTATTTTATTTAAATAGAATCTACTTGATCTATGATTTGGCCTGGATTATTGTCAATGTGATTATTAAAAATATTGTTTTAATTTATTTTTACGTATATTTTTTTAAATTTAGCAACACTATTTTGTTTAAACGGGCTTTTCATCTCATCTGAAACAAAAAAAAGAAAATTGGTTAGTTTTGATTAAATAATAATCTTGTAGAAAATATAGTTTTAATATTATGTCTGTTGTATCTGAAAAACACTCTCACTACGTATTTTTTTTTATTTTCAGAAAATACAAGTCCAAAACATGAATAATGGATGTAAAAAGGCCCTCAACGAAGCTGAAAGGGACTTGCTCTCCCCGTACTTGCATGGGAACCTTCTATTACGGAGATATTGGGGGTCAAAGTTCCAACTTTTCCACAATTTTTTAACATTGAAAAAAAGTCGATTCCCAGCAATACATTTTTGCATAGAGTTACTTAGTTTGATGTACAGAATGCTCCGTTTACACCTTAAAGGCAGTACAAGGCCATGCAATACCCTACCGACTTTCACATAAAATATATAACGATTGTATTCCCTGTAGGTTGACACAGAGAACTCATTTTTTCCCATTTCTATTTAAGTCCCTCGTAAAAAAGCTTAGCTTACTGCCGTGAGCACAAATTCAGTCTCGGAACTGCTATTGAGAAATTCAAAACTCCCACTTGCAAAATAAAATGCAGCTTTCACAAAATTGTCCCGAAGTTTGAAACCCCTGCAATGCTAACTGCGTTGCAGATGTAGTTCGGAACAAGGTCTTTTGAGCGGATACCGCGATGCATGCAGATATTTCGAGTGGGTTGCGTCACTATTAGGAAGATTGAAAGTTTTGGTACCTACACGGATAACGTTCAAGTTCGCGAGTTGATACTGAAGCCCTTCTTACGTACAGACGGAAAAAAAATTCACAGTTTCAGGGAGCTTATTGTGCTGGCACAATAAGCTCCCTGAAACTGTCAAATTTTTCCAATTAACCTTGAACCTAATCCGTTAGCGATAAAGTTCAAAATCTATTAAAGAAATTTGACAGATTACAGTAGCTTGATGTCCTGGCGTCTTTACATACCAAAAACCAACGTCCTTCTGTGTGTGTTTAAAACTCGAAAACATGAGGTCATTGTAACGAACATAAATTTATATCATTATACTATAAAGCTAAATCTGACTATAATCTTACTAGCTTTTTCTTGTATACGTGTACTTAACCCATATACCCTGGAGAATAAGCCGATAAGTGAAAGGATTATCGACGTCTTTATTATTATCTATGTTCAGCTCACTTCTCCAATAAAGAAACTAAAATAGAAAGAAAAACAGGCCACAAAAGATGCAAAACATTTTAGTTTTTTAGAATCAAGGGTTTGTATAAATTAAGTCTAAAAATACTTAGATGTCAGTGTACGTAATTATTTTGGAGACTCCACTCCCAATAGATACTATAAAAAACACTAGATACTATATAAAAAAAAAACCTTGGCAGGCGGGACCCATTTAAATATATACTTATTCAATGATACCACACTTAACATAGTTCATAGAATGTCATTTTTTTACAATATGGCGTCTAGTTGTCGCCATATTGAATATTGATTACTATCTTTAGTGACACTCGCAAGATGTTCTTTTATGCAATGAATCTTGTTCGTCTACTGGGTATTTTACTTTTTTTACATAAACTATTCTGCTACCACTCATAACCAACACGAAAGCAGCAATAGTTCTAGACTTGCTCCAATAAAACCTCCGTAACCTCGAATACAATTGCCAAAAATTTGCCAGCCAGCATTACTGGCAGCAGGTGGCCAACGTTTATGGCAACTTGCGAATTTTGCCAATAATATTTTATTGGCTTTGTTTGCTCTCATAAATGTTTTCCCTTACGTTACATTATTTTATGCTTTGATCGAAATCTCATTTTGTTTTATTGTTTACTAGATTAATAAACGTGGTACTCAAAAACGGTCGTTAAGTTATATGAGTTAGAACTTTTATTTGTTGTATGTGGTAATTGGAATTGTAGGAAAAGAACGATTTACCAAAGAGTTACTTGTCCATTCCTCGAAAGGTTCTATTTTTAATCGTCTTCAAAAAAAGGAGGACGTTCTCAATTCGTTTTTTTTTTTTTAATGTTTGTTACCTCATAACTCCGTCATTTATAAACCAATTTGAAAAAATCATTTTTATGTGAAAGGATATAATTACCGATAAATATAAATAAATCCCGTCCCATATAAATTTCATCAAAATCGGTTCAGTAGTTTTTTTTTTCCTTTAATACGTATTTTTTCTTCTGGGGCTATGTTGGTGACATGATGAACCCTTAATAACTTCTAGTTACAATTTAAAAAATAATTCATGTCTTGTGTGGGACATTACAACTAAATAGAGTAAAATATAAAACTTTCTGCAAAAAAAAACGACTTTTCTAACAACCAACTTAGCAATTCAAGACCGTTAATGGTCAAATTGAAACTCTTCGATGATATGGCGGCATCTACAACCCCACATTTTTACTCGGGACGTCACGGTAAATCGTACATCTTGCCAACAGCGATAAAACCGATATAAAAAGAAGTTAACAAGAAGTTCTAAATCTAAATTAAGTGTCAAATAACAACACGCACACATTGATACTCAAAAAAAAATGTACGCACACCAAACCACCACCAACTGTCAAGCGTGATCGATCCAGTGATAAGGGTTCCGTTGCTCCTAATACTGCCATTATTTACAACAACTTTCCAAGTGTTACGTACCTACGAACATTTACGTAGGAGTGATATATGTCTGTTTGTCAAAGGTTTATATAAGACAGTTTCGGCATTGGTTTTGTTCAAGTATTGGCTGAATTCCAAATGTCGTAATTTTGGAGATAGAAAGTTTTAAGCCAAAATGAGATTTCTAGACTCTTATCCAACACAATACTGAACATAACAGCTTTATTGTGTAACGTATCCGCTAACTAGGTATGATTTTGGCAATACTTTTGCTTCTTTCGTATCGGCGAAGAGAAATAGATCTTAATATTTATTAGTATCCAGGATCATTTTACGAAATAACTGCCATCATACCATGACTTATACTCAAAATTTTGTATCTGCCTAGCTTTTACTTGAGGTCGGCTTTCAGTATAACCAAGTGTAGCTAAATGCGAGTATTTATATGGAGCGACCACTTGGTAACACTGGTAGATTTAGACTTTTTTTTATTTAGACTTTGCAAACTTTACTTTATTAAGTATTTATGTATTAAGTATTTTATGTAGGATTAATTTTGTAATCAATCTTAAAAGCTCGGCTATCATTGTACCGATTGCCGTTACCCCAAGACCGCCGTTGGCCATGTTGCCGTTGACCTAAGAGCCTCGTCGATCATCTTTCGAGGCTCTCTCTTGGAAGTTGGATCAAGGGCCTCATTCAGAAAGCATTACTCTTCGATACGGCTTACTCGGTTCCTGTCTCTGGAGCCTTAACCATTGGTAGCTTGGACCCTGCTCCCGTTTTGTGTTAAAGCCATTCAAGCGCGTGGCCCGCGTGACCTTGACCTTGAACATTCGCAAAATGTTCGCGAATGTTCGCATGTAATGTGACACCTTAGATAAAGCACTGTTTGGGCAAATATACTTAACTGTGCAACCTTTTTTATGGAAAAGATACACCATTTTAAATTTCGATCTTTTACAAAGTTACACGATAATATTCTCACATATTATTAGCCGTAGAATCAATGGCCATTGAGGTAGTGGTGTTCTTAAGTGGATACTGCTCTCAGGCTAGGAGGAGCGATGATATTCCCAGTGGCGGTTAAGCCAGGTTGAGTGTTGCCGAGAATCGAGTTGAATGATAATGATGATACTCCAATATTATCTTACCTCCCGAGTTTAAGTGCCTTAAGGCTGGGGTATCTGCTAAATTAGCAACTCTATTTGTGGGAAATACTGTTAGAATAAAGTTCTAATCAGCTTGCACTACAACGTGGTTGTTACGTCAGTCATTGCGGGCCGAATAGTGCGAAAGGAGTGGTTTTTATTTAATTGTAGCCTAATAAATCATTAAATCAAAATGCCAATTGTACACTTTGTGTAGAAAAAAATGAAAAAAAAATACTAAAACTTAATGCCGTTTAGGAGTAGTTACGAAATTTCAACGAAAAAAGGTTTCACTTTGAATATTTTTTTCGTAAAGTTATAATAAAGTTAGAATCATTTCAATTGTACCAATTAAAGTTTAGAGTCTATTAGGCAACGTATGTTTTTTTTGCTCATTTATGTTCACTTATCAAAGAGGAGTTACATGGAGAAAACCTCTCGTTAGCAGGTACCACCCCCTTAAGAGCTTGGATTATGTCTGGAGAATGAACAGCAATATCCACTTACGAAGGTAAATACGTATAATTAACATGATATTCGAGCAATCGCTACATAATCCTATCAAACATCGCAATTACGGTGTTAGACCTCTGGAGCGATGAAGCGTTTCAATGTAAGTAGATTATGTGACGAAATACCGAATGGAGGATTACGGATTAAAGGAAAACTTCCGTATAATATTATTAGTTCTATTTGGGAAAATTCGACTCACAAATTATGCGGTTGACAAAGAGACACGACAAGAATAAGCCCCTGGCGGTAAAAATAAAAAAAACTACACTTTGCGTTCTTAATATAAATACGAACACCGCGACATAATATAATAAATTTGTTACATAATATACAGGATGAATTTTTCAAGTAGTCGTGAGTGGCTAAATCCAAAACTGAGCAATAATGAAAACTATTCAAAGGAGTCTTGAGCCCAATTTTGATGAAAACTGAGACTGCATCATCATTTTACTGTAGCGGTCAGGAATGTTTGCGGAAGCACGTACTGACGGTTTCAGTACCATTTTACGTAAGAAGACTGCTTCTATGATGCGCACATTTTTTTTTACTATGAAAACCTATGCAGTAAAAGTAGGTCATAGCAGGCAATTTGCTGCGGGAGGGCCCTGGTGACTTGTAATACAGGTTTTCATAGAAACCTACCTCAAGCACCAGTCTCTCACAAAGTAATTCCATGTTCGTGCTCCACTGTATCCTAGCATTAAGAGCTTGTGTAGAGAACATAAATTTATATTTTATTATTATTATTAAATATGATGCGCACAGTGCGTGGGAGCGGCAATGACATTCTGAAGGTCATTAGTGATAAGCCGTGCTGCACCATTACGGCGCATTGGGTACGTGTACATGTACATAAAGGGTGTAAAACACCTCTTAACGAAGCCGAAAGGTACTTATTCTCCTCGTCATTGCGATTATTTTTTGTTATACTCCTTTCCTGGGAACTTTCTAGTTACGGAGATATTGGGGGTCAAAGTTCCAAAGTTTTTGGCAACTTTTTTTTTAATTACAAGTTTTTAATGTAAGATTTTTACTTTAAACACCTCCACGACCCCCGTACTATTCAATCCATCCATCAGCACAATGTTTTGAGTGCGTTACATTGAGTTCTACCACAAAACACGATTTTTCACCCCAAAAAAAAAAGTCGTTTCCCAGCAATAATTTTTGCGTAAAGTTACTTAGTTTGATGTACAGAATGCTTGGTCGACGGCTTCGTGGTGAGGTGGTTTACACCCTGTTGATCCGATGCGTCAGGTGTGCAGCAGATATATGAATTAAATATTTGTTTTTCGTTTGTTACTAACATAGCTTATAAGTAGTGTGTATTACTAACATCATATGGATCAAGGTCTGAAATAAAGTATTTTTTTTTATTTGAGTTTTGAATAATCAATATTCCTAGCCAGGAATCAAACAAATAATTTTGGATAAATGGGGTCCACACAATCTTTACCTGCCTAGCCGTTTCCCAAGTAAGTTGGGATCAGCTTGAAGAAGATTCAGCTGAATTCCAGTATTTAAAGGGTCCATACAATATTGCTGTTCAACTAAAAAAATACCTACTAAAACTGTTACACTCAATGCCAGTGAAAGCAGCAGAAAATACCCCAAAATAACCATAAACTATCCAGTTATCGCACATAAAACGTAAAGGCTCTCATAATATTAGCTAACCCTTAATCGCGGAACCCCAAAAAGGTAGAGATTTACGAATCTTAGCATAAAAAGAAACTTTAGCGTCCATATCCCTTTAAGTGGGCAATAAATTGTAATTTATAAGAGCTTTGTTTCAGCCGTACGATCCCCTCGAAGACAGATTCTTGTTACGAAGAACTTATATATTTTATTTGTTTGCGCCGTATGTTCAGGCCAATGTATGCGTAATTTAATGACATACGGTAGGCATTTTTTTTTTCAGTATGAGTGACAATGCTGGTTTAAATGGCCCAGCAGTATTAGCCGTAGAACCGATGACCGTTGAGGTTGACGTGTTCTTGAGTGATGTTTCAACAACCAATCATCAATCTTACCCTGTTTACACCCTGTATATTTACAGGGTGTAAACGGACCCGTCACTAAGCCATCTGTACATAAAACTAAGTAACTCTACGCAAAGATTATTGCAGAGAAACGACTTTTTTTTGCAGTTTAAAATCACGTTTGACGGTAGAAATCAATGTATCGCATTTAAAACATGCTGATGGGTCCATTGAATAGTACGTGGAGGTATTTAAAGTAAATGTGTGAATATAATATATAAAAAAAAATATGTGAATAATTTTAACTTTATCTCCGTAATTAGAAGGTTCCCAGGTATATCTAGAAAAAAAAAACTAACTTTATGCATGACTATACATACACAGTAAATCAACTCATAGATACTATTTTAACGCTAATAGAACTGGAACATTTCGTCTTATTTACACTGTAACAACAAAGATTTGTGACCTCAAAATCACGATAAAAATAAAAATAAGGCATCAAGCCTGAAGCTGTCCCAGCTAATAATTTATTCACGAGTTCCGGGCTTGACATTATTATTTCCGAGGTAGTTGTTTGAAATTCGGGGAATCGATTGGCTTTTAGTATATTAACGTGGTATCTTTTATTTGTAACAAGAATTTTTGTGGTAGTTATACTACCACTAAAAAACCCGACTGCTGAAAAATCACGCTTTAATTAAGTTCGGGGTTTACTAGGTAAAATGTGAATCCTATTATTGAAATCGGTTAAAATATAGTCTATGTTACCTGGGCCATAATAAGAAATGGATTGACACCTTATTCATCAAAAGTGGATGAATAGGAACATGAGTAAATACAAACATACATACAGATAGACTGCTAAAATCATATCCCTTCCTTTTTGCTTCGCCGAAGTCGGATAAAACCGATTAGTATTCAAATATGAATTAAAAATAAGTTTGTTGGTTACCTGGCAAGAAATAACTAAAACACCGACAACCTCTCAGGACTGTGTTACTAACATCATAATCAACAACTTTTGTTCTATGACTTTTAAAAATTCATCATATTTTAGTTCATCAAATTTTCATAAAAAAAAATAATAATATTTAAATTGAACGCTTTTACGGGCCCTCGCCGCCCTGACCCCGCTCCCCTCACTATTGTACTATCGCTTTCTTTTGCTTCGCATAGATTTCTTAACATTTAGAGCGTTCAATTTAGATATTTTTATTTTTGTACGAAAATTTGATGAATAAAACATGATGAATTTTTAAAAGTCATAGAACAAAAGTTGTTGATTATGATGTTAGTAACACAGTCCTGAGAGGTTGTCGGTGTTTTACAAATAACCCTGTATATACCGTTCTGTATGGTGTCGGACATAAAGAATAGCACCATCCCATATCTTCCCGTGGGTGTCGTAAGCGGCGACTAAGGGACTTATCAGAGAATGGGCAGCAGCGTTCTCTGTGATTTTGTAACAACCGCACTGCGATCGCCAACCCGCCTGCCAAGCGTGGCAATTATGGCAAAAAAAACCCTTTGGGGGAGGCCCGTGTCAAGCAGTGGACGTCTTTCGGCTGAAATGATGATGATGATGATGATATATACCGATATCTTTGCCTCACCAATTGGTATACCTCTGCTGTACCTTACAGGGACTACAGGACTAAACTTCTAGCTCCAATATTACTCCATTTATGCGTAACTGACAACACATTGTTATTTTAATTACCCAAAGGTATAAAATAAAGTGATCAAAAACTTTTGACCCATTTATTGCACCTTTGTTTTTAATAACGAAACAGGATGATTCTTGACTTATACAGACCCACCAGCCTGTTCCCACAAGTGGGACTCTGACTCCTAATAGGGGGCGATCCTATTTCCATCAACCGGACACAAATCCGGGCTCTATGGCTGCTACTGAGAAATTCCAGGTAGAAAAACTCAATAACACTTTGTCCGACCTAAGAATCGAACCCAAGACCTCTTTTACACAGCAGTGGCGCTTGCAAAGCCTAAACCCACGAGGCATAATTTACAAGTTATTGCATTTTTCAGCCTTTTCAGTGCAAAATACATTAAATCATTGGTAACCACAAATTATTTGCGTGATATGAATTAATTACTTTTCACTCTTCTCTGCGGAATGACCTAGAATGATAGGTCGACGGAAATTATTTTCTTTTTTTCTCATTCAAGCGATTTTCCGCTCGACGGCGCTCGCTTTGTTTATAGCAGCTTCGAGGACAAAACTGGTGTAATTTAAGGGAATTGTAGATACTGAGTTGTATTTCTGTATTTTTACATTGAAAATTACAGTTTCTCTACCTTATGGTTTAATTTGGATGAAATGAAAACAAAAAAAACGTTAAGACGAATTGATAACCTCCTCTTTTTATTAGAAGTCGGTTAAAAATATTTGAAACAATTGTGACTCGTGATCTTCTAATAATAACGTCCGTCCGTCTTATACCTGGATGCGTCATATTTATTATCATGTTATTAAACTCCAACTCATTTTAATCGGATTTTTAATTTTGACGTCTTAAAAAAAGTAAACGTCCCAACACTAGTACCTGCTGATCTGTAGGTGCCGTTTGTAGAATACAATTTTAAATAAAAACTATTCCACTAATGGCACCTGCGAAAAATATTGATAGGTGCCGTATATGGAGTACCTCAGGTGCCGTTACCTCAGGTGCCGTTGAAGCGGGTGCTCAATGTGGCAAACGTCAATTATTTATTCATCTTTGATCTACTTAAATTCTCCATTTCATACATCGCGTCGTGTATAGATGAAACACTTTATTTCTGTTACCAGAATCTTAGTTTGAGCGGATGCAGCTGAATACCAGTAATTTTTATAGTGTCGCTGGTTTTGTTTCGTATTAAGAGTACAGGTTTGAAGGACCAAAATGTAGACGCGTCGGTACTGAGCGTCATGTGGACAATAACGGGGCAGAATAATTATGCAACTTTGTGGTTTCAACTGGTTTAATTCCAAGATTTTTTTTACAAAATCAATCAGTAGATATTCGCTGACAGATCATATTATATACGTATCTAAATATCATCATCATCATCATCAGCCTATTAATGTTCCCACTGCTGGGACACAGGCCTCCTCTCTAAGAGAGGGAATGGGCTATAATCTACCACGCGGGCCCAGTGCGGATTGTTAGATGTCACATGTCTTCGAATTTTTTGGTTCTAGGACATGCCGGTTTCCTCACGATGTTTTCCTTCACCGATATATCTAATTTCTCTAAATATATATCAACTAATTGATTTTGTAAATTTTTTCTTGGTTTTAAACCAGTTGAAACAATCAAGTTATGCAACTTGATTGTTTCAACTGGTTTTATTTCAACTGGTTTGGTCATTTGAATTGTTAATTAAGGTGATTTAAAGGCGGCTTTTGTCCGGATCTCGGCAAGGGATTATACATGGTTGTGATCCATTGAGATATCAACAGATTATACATGGTTGTGATCATGATTGAAATGGGATCGGTGGTGGCAAATCGGAAACTCATCTTTTGCCGTGCTTTTCCCCAACTATATTGGTTTCGACATCCAGTCTATTCGGATGTAGCTGAAGCAGCGACTGCCCATCTGGCCTCCACAACCCAGTTAGTACTGGGTAATACGATACCCATTGGTAAGACTGGTTGTCAGACTTTCAGGCCACTGACTACCTGTAACGACTGTCGAAGATCTACAATTGCAAAATAAATCAACTCATACAAATATTAGAATTTCGCTTTTATAATATTAGTCTGAATTTATTTCGTTCAACGTTTTATAATGCATGCCACAATGAACACACTGACATATCTAGCCAACATTCCACGTAATTGATTACTCGCTGTATCCGTAGATGAGCGCAAAAGAATTCCCTGAAACAAAAGACGGGCGAAATATAAAGGAAAATTGGACCGAAATTCGTAGCTGAATCCGCAAAAGCTTTTTTTGTTCCGAAATAAATGTGTCGTCGCCTACATTAGTTATAATTTGTGCCTGCGTTGTCTTTGCTAGTCTTATTGTATGACATATGGGTTAGGATATAAGGACAAATATATTAACACGAATATAATACATTATAATAAAGCTGAAGAGATAGTTTGCTTTTCTTTTATTTATGTTTTTAACGCGCGAATCTTCGAAACTATCAGTTCGATTAATAAAAAACTTTATACATTTGTTAGATCAATTTTTAAGGAACGTTTTAAGTAAAAGCTATGAAAATCTCCCATAAGAACCGAGCAAAAATCCTAAAAAGTCAGACAAAACGAAAACGACGCAAAAATCGAGTCCCGAGGGCGGCCAAACCACGGGGCACAGCTAGTATGACATATGAGTGTTGAAATAAGGACAAATATCTACGAGAATATTGTTTGAAAACGGACATAAACAAAGACATTTGTCAGGGAAATTTGGTTAGTGTATAGATTCTTATCTTGTTGTTTTTACTTGGAGTTGGAAAGTTTTTTTTTAATAATAATAAACTATGGCTTTGTTTACGTAGCGGGTAAATATTCTGTTGGAGACATTTCGATAAACTCGATAGATTCGAGCCCCACTTGACAGTGTTTGAGAATTTTGTGCAATTAATCCTAATAATCGCAATAATATTATAAATGACAGATGAATTAATGATTGTTACTCTTTCACGCAAAAACTACGAGTACTAACCGGATTTAGACGAAATTGAGCGTACGTAGCGTTTATTTATTTCTATTTATTTATTTAAACTTCATGTACAATAGGGGTACCTGCATAGGCGGACTTAATGCCACAAGGCATTCTCTACCTCAACCTTTGGGTTAACCCAAAGGTAAACTGGAAAAAAAAAAAATGGTACAAAAAAATGTCTAAAAAACTAAGTTTTTGTAAACGAGAATTTTTATACTTATATTGATACTAATATACATATACAGATAAAATAAACTAATATATGTTAAGGACATCGTATAATTTTACTCCGATAGTACGTTCCAAGAGGCAGGTTCCAGACATATTGAACATAAATAGAACGTTTCGTAAAAGTTTCTTTTAAACTTTGAAGAACATCTTCATTTTCCGAATCCCTGTTTCAATATCTAAGTCAAAACTCAGTTTTCACAATGAAAAAAGCAAGCAGCTAGATAATGGGTGTAACAGAATAGCTCAACAGCTTACAGCAACATATTGAAAGCCAAGATTAAAGACAAGCTGTACGTCGCCTTCAGAGCTATTTAACCAATTTAGCGTGAACATCGACTTGTGCTTCGTTTACACTCGGATAGTAGCTTACCGTCGCTCAGAGACGAAGTTTTTATAGCACAATTCGTTTCACCACAGAAAATATGTCATTAAAAATGACATTATTATTAATGATTTTTAACAGGCTTTTTTTTAAACATAAACATTATCATCACGCCTGTAAGCCTGTACACCCACATTTTGCCAGATATGTTTTTAACTCCTACGTAATAGGGGGTGAGCCTATTGCCATCAACCGGGCACAAATCTACACTCCGTGGTTGCTACTGAAAAATTCCGGATGGAATAGCCTAATAACACTTTGCCCAACTTGAGAATCGAACCCAGGACTGAGGTCCTGGGTTCTTGAGACCAATAAACAAATTAGGCTTTTAAAATAACTTCACGTTTCATTTAACTTTAATGCCAATAAAAACTACAGTCATATCTGTTAAGCCCGGACACAGCAAGTGTGCTCTTATAATTCTCTACTGGCTGGCTTATACTTCTAATGATGTAATTTATAATCATTGGTTATGGGGTTTTGTTTTTGTAGGAGTATTTGTGAAGCTGGCGTGGCGACTTAGATTCGTTTGTGCGAGATTGGCCGGAGAAAACCGCACAGAGATAAGAGTGGATGACAATGGGGGAGGTCTTTGCCCAGCAGTGGGACAATACATTCCAAAAAAAAATGTGAAGATGTAGGTATTACAATATTGGTTCACAGATATTCTCAATAAATGATAAAATAAAAACAACTTACACGTAATTTCCTCGATAGCTAATCAATCTGCATAAAACAATCCCTTATATAAAAACTGTATTCGCCGGGAGACAATACAATAAGCGATCGGCTTTTTTATAACAAAATTAACAGAAAAATATACATATACCCAAAAAAATACTACGATTGAAAAAAAAAACTTTAATAGATTGGATAAAATCACTAACCTATGATGACACGGAGGCCCTCTTGGAACACATTAATTAAATACTAATTATGTAGTAACGCACGCCCACAACTATATCTATAAACACCAAATGCACGAACACATATCTCACACATATAAGTAAGTAAAATAATACTAAACAAAAATACTAATAACACACAGAACACATGCCATGGATGTCGTAAACATTCATCACTAATTCAATATCATTTCACACAACATAATACTACTATCCTTCATACACAACACACTACCTTAAATAATACTAAACACACACCTGCAAGCAAGGTTTTCCTTAGTTACAAATTAGATCAGTAACTTCTTTTAATGTATAATAATATCATACTTCTGTACCTATTGTTTTTTGTAAATACCCAGATTGCTAAATTTGTATTGCTTTGCTATGAAAGAGCGGGGTTTCCCAACACAGGCATTACTTGCTTAAAGGGAAGCTCCAAACACTAAACTTTTTGTAAACTTAAGAAGAAATAAACTATTTTGTATTTTTGTAAAACATCAACTACTAAGTGTTACGTTTGTTGGAATGAAAGATGTCGTAGATTAGACTTGGTTTATTGTGATTAGGTACACATTATATTAGACAGACATTTTAGGTAGTATTACAGACGGAATCCAGTCTAGCAGTGACTTGCTGGAGTGACAGGTATAAACCGGAACCATAGATAATATCTAGTGGTGTACACGCTAATAACTTACTAATTAGTGATCTTACAACACTAACTACTGGAAAACTACTAAATCGTACCAGAAACAACTCTCCATACTTTCCAATACAGTTTAAAGCCAGCGATTCAAACGAGGCACGAACTGAAAGGCGGATGCCTCAATAGCCAACAGACAACACTAGATGTATCTGAGTTGCTTGCTTAGCTTTTTATAGACGCCAGCGTGTAACTTCGCAAAGTTATTTGACTTTACTGGGTATTTCTCAACTTCGCAGCTATTTAAGTAGGATACATAACATAACATAAACGCCTGTTATCCCGAATGGTTAGGCAGAAGTGTACCTAATAGTACACCCACATTTCGCCAGTTATGTTTAAGTACCATGTAATAGGGGGCGAGCCCATTGCTTTCAACCGGGCATAAATCCAGACACCGTGGCTGCTATTGAAAAAAATCTGATCGAAACACCCATTGCCTGACTTGGGAATCAAACCCAGGACCTCATGTTCAGCAATCGAACTTGCGAGCACTAGGCCAACGAGGCAGTCTACATAATCATAAGTTAGTAGGTAAAGTAAAACCCAGGACGTTAAAACAACAGCTACGCTTGCGAACAGAAAAACGAGGCAGTCGATTGCAGTTAGCGTTTATGAATAATCGGATTTTTGTTACAAGCAACATAATCGCAATACGGTAGGCTTGGAAAAATATCATTCAGACCTGCAAATAACCCCGGGCAACCATTTTCATAAGAGATACACATAAACGCGTTAGAAATCCTTAGTGAGATTAAAGTAATCGTATTGGTGCTACGGCGTAGCTGTCGCGCTACGCCGGCTCGTAGCGACTCGTAGCATGCATAAATAATCTGCTACGCGTCGACTCGTCATGTCACCAAATTGCTTTGTCATTGACATGGTATTGTTTTTTCCTTATAAATGAAATTAGGATGGGATAATGATAAGCTTATTTGTTGGAGTTTAGCAGCTCAGTTGTCCCACTGTCGGGTTAAGGTTGCTTGCTAGCTGTTGTAGGCTAATTCAACAAATTGTACAAAAAATATTCCATGTTAGTGTGAAAGCATGAATATAAATGAATTGTAAAACGGGACAGAAAAAAATAAGTCACTAGCAAAGTAATTTAAATACATAATAGCTTTTTTCTAGAAAAGGGCTTAGTATAAATAAAGCATTTACATCAGTGTCATTCCGCCGCGACGGCCGCTGGCATTCGATTATGTTCTTTCTGAGAAAAGCGCTACGATGGAAATAAACACTTTTAGACCGGTCCTATTTGAGGAGCTCAAGGCTTAATAATCATAGCGGCACGGGTCGACCTTTAAACCGCGCTTGTCTAAGTCGGTCTGTGGATGGGAGACCATCCAATGACATGGAATGATACATCCTCCATGACACGGAAAGTACGTCAAACTGTTGGATCTTTGAAAGTCGTTTCAGGGAGTCACTGGCCCGAGTCAGACAAGCAGTCGTACAAAGGGGTATCGTATTACCCAGTTGTAACTGGGCTGTGGAGGTCAGATAGGCAGTCGCTCCATGTAAAATACTAGTGGTATTTAGCTGCATCCATTTAGACTGGGATCCGTCCACAACAAAATCACAATCAAAATCATTTATTTCAAGTAGGCCAGTTACAAGCACTTTTGAATTGTCGAAATAAAAATGAAAATTAAATGTAGCTACAATCCCAGTCACAAGACATAAAAACTGTGAAAGTACTGTGGTTGCCCATTCCCTAGCGTAGATCTCGATGGAGAAGAACGGGCAAGAAACTCCATGGACACTCTTTTTAATCGAAATATTGTTACAAAATCTTGGTTACATCATTCATGTTGAGATGGTATATTAGGTGAGGACAATGTAGCAAGATGTGCACGGTAGTGACCACAGAAAAGCAAAAAAAAAAAAAAATCAATTAAAAAACAAGATAATTCATTCAAATAAGCCATGGCAACTGAGAGATGACCAGTCACAACTGATAGCGCCCGTTCACGAACATGACGCATGGATCAGCACCATTCAACATAGTTGGGAAAAGGCTAGGCAGATGATGAGATGGAAATGAGCCATTTGTGTCTCACTGCAGGGCAAAGGCCTTTCTTCCCTTTTTCCACGTATCGCTATCCAGTGCTGTAGTTCACCTATCCTTGTGGAAAGAGTCAAGTTCGTCCCGCCATCTCCTTCTGGGCCTGCCGCGTCGCCGTTTGCTGCGGTTTGGGACCCATTGTGTGGTTACTTTAGCCCATGGCTCCTCCGGCATGCGACAGATGTGGCCAGCCCAGTTCCATTTGATCTTGGCAGCCGTGTGACCTACAGCGGCAATTTGAGATTTGGAACGGAGTATCGAGTTCCTAATACGATCAATAAGTTTAACTCCAAGGATACAGCGCTCCATTAATAATTCTATCGGATTTTCGTTTATATATTCACCATCAATTAATTTCAAAAAATAAAAATAAAATAAAAAAGCCATTTATTTCCTGTAAATTTAAAATTCTTATAATCTATACATGTTTTAATGTGGTTTATTCTGTGTTATTTATGTACTACTTGCTTTATATACCTTTATCTGTTTCTAATGTATAAGTACCTATAATTAAAAAAAAAAGAAAAACTAATTATCTATAACTATTTTTTATTTTATTTAATCTACCGGAACCCAAGATTCGGTAAAGGCTTCCTCCAGTGATGCCCATTTGACTCTGTCTTGAGCCACTTGTCTCCAGTTTGGACCAGCTATTGTTTTAATCTGACCAGTGTTTTCCTGCGATTGCCTCTACTTCGTCTTTCCATATCGCTTTCGGTCCACCTCTACGTCTGTATCCGTGAGGGCCTCTCCATAATGTCGCTGTGTTCGTCCATGACTCCGTCTGCTGACTGGTCAGATGTCGCAAAGATCGAGAAAATTGGCATTCTCTGGAGGAGGCCTTTACCCGAAAAGGGGTCCAGTTAGCGTAATATCACTATTCCATTCCATGTCATGATTTGTATAATTTTGCATGTTTTAATGAATTCAAAATGGATTATTCAATTTTAATTATTTTGTTATAAACTTTCTATTATGATATTTCACGTTATGAATTTTGTAAATTCTATTTTTTGAAAACAACATAAAATCAATTATTCTAATTTCGCATGATTATGATTAAATCTATTATTGTTATGTAAATTTTAACAGCTAATGGAATTAAAAGGCTTTTTTATTTTTATTTTATTTTATTTATTTTTATTATTGTTTTAATATCGTCTTCCCATCTTGTAATAAGTCTCCCTCTAGTTCTTTTGCCTATTAGGCCATTCCAGAATGTTACTTTTTTGCTCCATCTAAGATCAGTTAGCCACGCAAAATGTCCTGCCCACTTCCATTTCAACTTTTGTGCGTGACTCAGTTCATTAACTTCAATACAAGAACATAAAGCTAAACACTAAATGTTTGTTACGATCAATTTACGGAAGTCATGGAATACATTCAACTCATGGGTCAACATTACTAAACGATGGCTGTTCAAGCGATCGGTTTCTTGGAGTTACTGCTGTGTAAAGGTTAAGCAAATGTGTAATTTATCGACATTTTATATACCCACGTAATTGATGATTTATTTGATTGAAATGTGGGTCTTGTTTGCGATACGTACATATGTTTTTGCGCTACGATAAAAATTAAGATGTTGTGGCACGTATTTCGTGTTTTTTTCAAGACACGTATGTTAAGGTTTTTCATATTTATTCGGATTATGTTAAGAGCTATAGAGATAGAGACTATGTTTGATCAGAAATATGTTTGTTATCAGCAGATAAAAATATACTTCTTCACCTCTTCTCTAGCCATATCATTTTTCACACAGTCCATCCATCATTACTTTGATCTTCTTCAAAGACTTTGAGGATTAGTGTATCTGTAGATCTTATTGTTTTTTTTTGCTTTTTTTTTCTCCCCTTTTAATTTATATAGTATTAGTAATAAAGCTAAGGCTTATTGTACTCGTGTATGTATCTTCCAATTTTAATTATATAAGATGTGGATTGTCCATGTTCATTTTAAGTCACCCAAAGGGCAATGGAGAGGGCTATGCTCGGAGTTTCCTTGCGCGATCGAATCAGAAATGAAGACATCCGCAAGAGAACCAAGGTTACCGACGTAGCCCGAAGAATTGCCAAACTAAAGTGGCAGTGGGCAGGTCACATTGCTCGCAGAACTGATGGCCGATGGGGCCGAAAAGTTCTGGAGTGGCGACCGCGAACCGGAAGACGTTGCGTTGGAAGACCTCCCACTAGGTGGACCGATGACCTGGTGAAGGTTGTGGGAGTCCGCTGGATGCGAGTCGCATGGGACCGGTCAATGTGGCGACACTTGGGGGAGGCCTATGTCCAGCAGTGGACGTCTTTCGGCTGAAATGATGAAGATGTGGATATCGTAGTTAGTTGCACACTGATGCAGTCTCGTACCAATTATTTGTTAACCATCTTATGGTGTAATTGTTTGTTTTCCCTAATAAATACAATAAAATAAAATTCTTCTACTCTTAAAGCCGGGTTTAAGAGTAAACATTTGTACTCAAAACTTTCCTCACGACATTCTTCATTCCTCCACATCACATGTCCGTACCACGATAACCACATCGTGAAATTAACCATTTTCACGCATTTACTCAAATAATAATCACCCCTAGAAACACTTCGTAAAATACAATACAATAGCTAACAAAATATTATTTAAAGCCTACAATAACCTCGTGAAAACCGTCTACGATCGCCTATATCTAAATAAATATTCCCGAATATCAAATACAATCACAATATCTTCGAAATTGCGAGACATTACCCAATACAATCGAGAAAGCCATACCATTTGTTGTAACTCTAGGTCCAAACATAGGCCAACATTGGTCCCCAACACCGCTTATCCAACGTGTGTATTGAAAAAACTAGATGTGCCCCGTGGTTTCAGCCACCGTTTTTCTTTTTACTCGGCTCCTGAGGGTCGTAGCGTGATGTTAGATAACCTAAAACTTTCTTTAAGAAATGAGCTATTAAATGCAAAACGAAAATATCAAATCCGACTGATATTTCTTGAGATTAGCGCGTCCTTATAAGCATACTCTTCAGCTTTGTTATATTAGTGTACAGATAGCATTGGCCCCAATATTCACAATATTTTATTTCCAATGTTGGAACCAAAGTTTGAAGGCGGTATAATAAAGATAATATTTCTTGACTAAACGGATTCTGTTGGCTTTCGCGGGTAGATAAATATTGATGTCTGGAATATTTACGGTAGAACTATTGCTGGGTATGGTTGACTTACAGGGGAATTATATTACAATCAGAAGCTTCAATTCAAGCTGTGTTTTGAATCTACTTATATAATTTAACATTAATTATGGAATCAGACGCGATTTGCGAAAATATTTAGTAACTGGCTTTTGCTCGCGGTTTCGCTCCAGTTATTTATAGAAATTATTATCCCACGGGAACGTTTTAAATGTAGAATATAACACTAGGGGATAATGAAGCTTCCTGTTAGTGAAAGAATTTTTCGAATCGATCAGAAATTCCGAATATTAGCCCCTACATAAAAACTTACAAACAAATTTTACCTCTTTATTATATTGGCATAGAAAAGGTTGTAGGTTAGTATACCCACATTTCGTTAGTTATGTTTAAGTCCTATATAATATGAGGCGATTCTATTGTCATCAACTGGACACAAATCCAGACTCAGTGGCTGCTACTGAGAAATTGCTTATGGAAAACCCCAATAACCCTTTGCCCGACCAGGGAATCGAACCCAGGACCTCATGCTCAGCAGTCGCGCTTGCAACCACTAGACCCACAAGGCAGATCGCACGTACGATTTCTTAATCGACAGTATAACTATCTATTAAGACTTTAGTTAATTTTAGAATTAACCAAAATGTTTCCACGAACAAATTGCATTGTGGATGAAAATAAACTGTCGCGTGCTGAGCGATCTTAAAAGTCGTGTTTACGGTGTCCGCTACTCCGAGTGAACCGGTAAAACGGCAGGATAAGGAAGGAGAAATCAGTTGTTTCTTTGTTTTTGTTTGTAAGTACATAAAGGAATATGAAGTACATAAATATATACATAAGCTCATGCTTTCTTTCCACTTCCCTGCTACATAACATACAGGGTGTAAACCACCTCATCACGAAGCCAACCATGCATTCTGTACATCAAACTAAGTAACTTTACGCAAAAATTATTGCTGGGAAGCGATTTATTTTGGGGTTAAGAATCATGTTTTTTTGGTAGAACTCAATTGTTGTGGAGGTGTTTAAAGTAAAAATCTTCCATTAAAAAGTTTAATTTAAAAAAAAAGTTGTCAAAAAGTTGGAACTTTGACCCTCAATATCTCCGTAACTAAAAGGTTCCTAGGTATGGTGTAGAACAAAAAAATGATAGGAGAACAAGTGCCTTTCGGTTTCGTTAAGAGGTTTTTTCTACCCTTTATTGCTTTAGCTTCAACAACGTTTAAGTAAAACTAAATAACTATCTATTTTTCGTATTATAAATCCTGTTTCTGGGCCAGAAATAAGTTTGATAGGAATAAAGGAAGAATATTTCTGGACAGAGGTATGATGTTGTTTTCTTTTAAAACTTTTGTTTTGAATGCTATTTCAGGATAAAATGTTGAAACTTTTATAAATGTGAATGTTTGGATGTATGGACAGTAAGTTGTTTGTTATTCAATCACGCCTGAACAGCTAAACGGATGTGGATGAAATTTGGCACAGAGCTAGATTATATTCTGGAATAGCACATAAGCTCCTTTTTTCTCATACATACACATCAATATTTCCACGTCGAAGTCACGAGCAACAGCTAGTAAAAGCTTAAGGTTTGCCGTTTTTCTTTCAAAAACAGATTTCTTAAACTTTCTGGTACCCTAAAATACTCGTGAACAGCACGATACGACGTTTGAAAAAACATTTGTAAGTCCTCCGTGTAATAAGATAAATAAACATTACCCTTCTTTCATCGCCCGTCACAGTAGGATAAAAGTACTTTTATACTAACATCCAACAAATTCGCTACTACATAAACAACTAACTTCGCGAACAAGCAATAATAACCTTTATTGTAGAGCAACACTGTTATTATTATTTACATTTTCCCCTGACGCCTGTGGCGAAACGAGTGCTGAAAATCAAATGTAAATAGGACTTTTGAGCGCTGTAATTTGAACTTTGTCTTGGAAGGAGGAAAGTTGATTTTCGCTCTGTTGTTTCCAATGTCGTTTTAGATGAAATTCAGTGAAGAGATATCGTTTTGCACTAAGGTGTCTATTTTGTTACGTGTTCAGAATATTACGTGCTCCATTTTGTTAGGGAATTGTTAATAAAGCCTCGTAAACAACGTTCGTACTGAGTTTTCTATGGAAATTACAGAAGAAAGGTCGTCAGCTGTCGTTATTCAGTCAAAAGAGGGTCTTTACTTACTAATTAGAATTTCAGGGGCTTTACTGAAGAACGGTCTACGACAAAATGATGTTGACACCAAATAAATTACTTCTAAAATTGTTTAACAAGCCGGCCATAGACGGAAAGTTATGCATGTGCCGTTTTGCCTGTAGAACGTGTGTAGGAGGAAATTTTATTACAAGTGCGGAAAGGCTGTCATTGCAAAGAGTTCCGACAAATGTCTACCCGAGCCGAGGCGCAGCCGAAGGCGAGGGTTGATAGTCGGAACAAGTTGCAATGACGGTTCCGCAGGTGTACTGAACGACTATTTTTAATACAGTTGCGAAAAAATAAAGCAATTTAATAAAATAATAAAAACACAATAAACTCAACTAACTAATCATTTATTTCTTATAAAAGTTATAGTACACACGTACATTGAAAATTTTCTGGGAAATGGCGCCAACCGTAGAATACAAGCAGAGTTTTTTTTTTCACCCGTTTTGGTAGGCAAAGGGAACTATCCATACAGCTTAGTCTTCAGTAGATTTATTTTATTGATATGAAAATGAAATTTAATGAGATGAAATGAAATGAAACCTAACCTAACTCATTCAATTAAATCATTAAATCTGATATTGAAATAAATTAGTAGCTTCTTTTTAGAAATATACGTATTTGTATGAATCACAAAAACTCTTTAGTAAAAACTTCATGGTTGGTTTTTCTTTTTAATAGACATTATTTTGACATTTGGGAAAGAGAACGCACGAGTTCGGGAAAGGTAAAAAAAAGCACTAGTATGTAATAGCCCACATCCCGAACGCTATACGTCCCTGCAATACACCACTTTTTGAGCAACTGTTTTAAAAAAACATATTTTATTTGTTTTTTTCCGCAGTCACTCACGCAATAGTGCACGCGTATCCTCACGAAAATAGTGCAATAATTTTTAGGCATTCATTTTAATGCTTCACTCACATTTAATCATCTTCCTGCCTTTGTTACTTGGAGTCGACGCAACACATTTTTATTTTCCATTCTCCTCTGTCAACCGGCACGCTATCATTTACTCCTTTTTCTTTCAGATCATTCCTCACACAATCCATCAATTTGTTCTTTGGACTTCCTCTCCCTCTAGATCTATTAACATTTATATTCGTTACTCTTTTAGTCACATGCGATTCATCCCTCCTCATCACAAGCCCATACCAAGACCATCGATTCCTTTTCAACTTTTCTGTAACTCTGTTTTAAGCTTTCACGGTTCATAACTATACTTAAAATGTCACTTACGGGATATCTTCAGTGATTATTTATTGTTTTGAGCTCCCGATATTTCGACGCTGTTGCAAGCGCCATGATCGCGGGTTGACTGGAGAATGCGGGTGGATGGAGAAAATTGTTAGGAGCAGACAAATCTGTCTACCCTCTCTCTTTTTTTCTGTAACTAGCGCACCTTTCAATCTTCCTATACTCATTCCTTACTTTATCCATGTTTGTATAATGGTACTTAATGTTAGCAAAAAGGGGAATAACAGATAAAGAAATCCCTTCCTGTTTTCAATAATAATACCCAATTCCTAATACCTATTTTGAACAAAACGTGAACACATCTTGGCTTACGCACCGCAAATCCTTCTATCGTGTAGGAACATTTACTGTTAGCAAACATTTACGTAATTTACCATTGTAACACAAAATGGTCTTTATTTGTATAAGGCTAATCGAGTGTATTGTATTGTAGTCAAAGGAAGCCGTGTTATATCAATAACTAGATGTTGGCCGCGACCTTCATCGTGAAATGATTATAAAAAATGTTACTTCCGTATTTGAAGCGGATTTTGTGAACAATTTCAGGGGTTATATTTATGGAACCCTAATCCTTTTTCTTAAATAAAAGCCTAAGTAACTCCATAAAACATGAGCTATCTGCTTGTAAAAGTCCCGTCAAAATCCGTCCAGCCGTTTCGCAGGTTAGCAGGAACAAACAGACAGACAAACAAAAAAAAATAATTTTGAAATTACAAATCCGGGCAGGTACCAATGTGATTTTTTCAATTCATATGTACTTTCTATGTTTATCTTGGACATCACAGACATCGGTGAAGGAAAACATCGTGAGGAAACCTGGACTTATAATGAATATAAGTCTGAAATCACCAACCCGTCTTGAGCAAGCGTGGTGATCAATGCTCGTGCCTTCTCTGTAAGAGAAGAGGCCTTTGCCCAGCAGTTGGACAGTAATAATAATAATAATAATAATAAAGCCTTTTTATTTCCTAAAAACCTTTACACAATACTTATTCTAATGTTAGTAAGACACTCTAATGTTAGTTATACAACTTATACCAATTTTTTTTTTATTTTTTTTTTTTTTTTATATATATATTGTTTCAGGAATCCCTTGATAGGGTATAGGCCTCCTCCAATTTCTTCCATTTCTCCCTGTCCTGCGCAGTTCTGGTCCAGTTTTGGTCCAGTTGGACAGTAATAGGCTGGTATTATTATTATTGAAATTACAAACAGACTTCAATTTTATTTATTGGTACCTATAGAAGATTTAACACGATATCACGCCATCGTTCCATGTTGCCGTTTGTGCCATAAACGAGACAAATGATCGACTGAAAGCGATTCCACGTCGATAAGTGTCATCACTCTTGTTTAGTTACTGTATATACTATCGCTAATGTGAATCTTATCAGTTATCACACCCGGCCAACAAACAATCGATCCGGGTTATCTGTGACCCGGATGTACCGGACGTAGATACGGAGCCGGATAGCCTCGTTGTCGACCAGTACACCCACATAATTATGTAATTGATTGGTCCATGTTTTGTGCGAACCTTTTGTTTTTGTTGTCTCCGGAATCGGCAGATAAATTACTTTGTTTACGCTTGGAATTCAGAGAACTACCCACATACATTTCTTAGTCATATACTATCTGTGGGCTTGTTCATCTTAAATGTTGCATGACTAGCTATTCTTATACGTGTCTCTGGCGTATCCTGGGTAATTAGCTCCGGTACCGATTAGGGTTATTTTTACAACCACCAATTTGAGCTTTACATCCGACTCCAAAGATAAAGTTTCTTCCTGTAATTAATTCATGCCGATCCAAGAGAAAATCATTATTTGAAACAGATTTTAGCAAACAATAAAATCGTGTTGTTAAATGGTGCCTATTTATTTTTGTAAATTGGTTAAAGATAGATTTTACCCCTGGCTAGAGGCCTTTTTTTTCGGATGAAAATCATCAAATGTCAGACTTTTACTGACTAAAACCCATCCATGTTCCTTCATCGCCTTTGTGTTCCGGGGCCACGGTATCTCTTTCGAACAGACCCGCAGCCCCGGCAGGCATCAGCCATTGCGGACCCCTTCCTTTTGCTGACTCTCTTTAAGGCGCGCGTGGAACACGAACGCGACGTCGACACGGGCTGTCGTCATAAGACGGACGGACGGCGAGCTAGCCCATAGCTCACCGTCCACAGGCCTGCGCCTACGGTGGTCCCCGACGCCCCGTGCATCTCCCGCGGCGGCTGGGACATAGGGTTTTTTCCCTCTCACGTTGCGCCACCTCCTTCGCCAGCATGACTGCTTCGCAGAAGGAGGTGACGGCATCCCATTCCGTCTCGCTCCGGACCATGTATTGAACCAGGGCCGGACGCGAGAGGTCGCCGCCGCCGATCGCCTGGCTAGAGGCCTTACTCTCAAGGCATCAACAGGATGGTCTGGTTTAGTAGAAGCCAGACTCATAGGTTGACCTGCGAGATACCAAACAAACAAACATTTCCTGTGTCAACTGTTTACAATCGCTCTTCATTACAAACGTGCCTATTTTACAACATCAACCAAAAGTCTAAACCTGAAGCATCAGGATTATCGGTCAGTCGTTCGTTGACCGCTGTCTGAGCTACAGAGCACGGAGTCACCGGCAGCGTCTAGAGACGGCAGTACAAACTTGACAGACTGATCTATCAAGTTTCTTTAATAGATTTTCAACTTTATCGGTAAATCACTAGGTTCAAGTTGACAGTTTCGGGGAGCTTGATGATCTGTACCTACTCACAAAATTCGAGAAGTCGTAAGTTGAACACACAGTTCCTGACCACCATTCAATACCGCCAATTTCTAAACGTCGCTTGCGTTGCGTCGTAGGAAGTCTGAAAGTGGCGCCGGTAACAGAAAAGTTGTGTGGGAACCGGCTGTCGTGGTATGGGGATATGATGCGGAGGTATGAGGAAAATGTCGTGAAGAAAGTTTTGAGTATGAATGTGGATGAATAGACTGTGTGAAGGATGATGTGGCACAAAAGGAGGTGTCTGATGAGATAACGAGTATTAGAGAAGTATGGAAGAAGAACACATGCTGCCAACCTCAAATAAATTGGGATATGGGCAAGAGAATGACTTGCATTACGTATCGTATCGTATTAAGGGAAAACGGTGACTAATGCTACACGTGTCTATCACCGTTTACTGGGGAACATATTCGGGTTGGCAGATTAGATTCGGCAATATTTGCCGAACTTTATTGGGATCTCATTTCACTCGTGCCACACTTAGTTTGGAATCTACACTCGCTGATTCATGTTCGGATTGCTTCGGCACAATTCGAGCTAAGCGAAGCGGCTTTTTTGCAAGTATTTGACGAAAGACGAAAGGCACTAAACTTGTTTTTTCCGTCATTGTGATCATTTTTTGGTTTTGGACTGTACCTGGGAACCTTCTAGTTACGGAGATGTTAAGGGTCAAAGTTACAACTTTCAGCTCAGTTTTTATTTTGTAACTTTAAATACCTTCACGACCAATGCATCCATCAGCACAATGTTTTGAGCGCTTTTCATTGAGTTATACCGTAAAAAGTGATTTTCCACCCCAACAAAAAAAGGTTTTCCAGCAATAATTTGTGCTTAGAGTTACTTAGTTTGATGTTCAAAATGTTTGGTTGACGGCCTCGTGAAGGGTCTGTTTATACCCATTATCTTCAATCCAGCGTTACCTGATCATGCCGACTCCTGACTCCCCTTGGTTAGTATAAAAATCGTCAACATCACCTCTAGCAGGAGTCACAGAAGCGTGTCTCCATGTTCTGTGGTCTACGTTCTACGTAATATTCATTTGTTTTCGTCGCGTCAAATGTAGGCGGGATTTTTATAGGCCAAGTCTGAAGTTCCACGATAATGGCGCTTATAAAACTGTGTAGGTTTGGGATTTTAGTTTGAGTAATATTAATGGTTGGATTTTCGCTGGAACTATTGATTGCCCTGCTTTGCAAAGTCTTTGTTATTTACCTTGAATTTAGACTGATTTTCAGCAACTGTACCCAAAGATTTTAAGCTAACATTATCACACTTGTAATTCCCGAAGGGTTAGACAAAGATGTTCCTGACAGTACACCCACATTTTGCTAGTAATGTTTAAGTACCATATAATGGGTGAACTTGACATGGATTTAAGAAAAACTGTAAACATTTACCTTATATTTCTTGAATAAAAATTTATTAATATTTATTTATTACTATTAATAGGGGGTAATTAAAAAATAAATTATTTTATTTTATTTATGTACGAAACTGATAATTTATGTTTTTATAATCTTAAATGCAACTGTATAATATATAATAATAATTAAATAAATTGTGATTATTTGGAAAACTACGTTCAAATATGCAATTGACAAATTGTGGTAGAATAAAGGCTAGTTTTATTCTATTTTATTTATTAATGGGGGGCAAGACTATTGCGATCAACCCGGTACATATCTAGACTCAGTGGCTACTATTGAAATTGTTAACAAAACCCGATTCAAATAGCTAAGTATAACAATAGTATCTTTATAACAATTTGCACTGACGAAGATTGCAGGCAACAGCTAGTTTGAAATAATATTACCTTAATTTACAACAATTTCCTTCAAACGTGTTGTTTCACCGCAATATTCCCATTAATCTAGAGCCATAACCCTCTCATGTAACATAATCAGTGTAACCGAACTAATCTTTTATAAATTAAGGCTTAAGCGCCATTAACCGTAACAGACGAGCCGGGTAATCCGGATAGTTGCCTAGACCCGTGTATAACCGGGCTTTTCACTCGGTATAACAAGTGAAATATGACGCTTCTGAATTAATTTGGGCTCAAATCGTGTAGCGTAAATGAAAACTAGACTGGGACCTGTTTTGGAAGAGGGTTTATTACGAACAGGCTGTGCCTTAGGTTACATAATTATTATTACATCCTAAAATCTAGCTAGAGCGAAAACAAAAAAAAAAACATCTCTGAATAGGCGAGACGACAAAAAAATATAATTTGTCCTTCAGTTAGATTATCAAAAAATTTTGACCCGTGTTTTTTCTTTTGTTACGTAAACCATAATTGACGAAGATATGACGCTTTTAAAATTCTCATTACGTCACGCCTAGGTATAATTTTTAGCTAGTTCTGACGTCACAAGCCCCCACTCCCGAGTTTTGATGCGTTTTATCTTTTGTCAATATTCATTGATTTACAAAAACAAAAAATAAGTGTCCATTAATTTCCAATACTCAAACTGACGGACTAAATAGATTTGCAATTTTTTGATACTGTCGTCATGCCTATTCAGACAAAAATGTTTCTCGGTAATTTTACCAAATTGTTTTTGATGCTGCCTCAACTTGATTTCATTTCATTGTGTGGGAAGAACATCATTTGAACAACAGAAGTGCTGGGCTTAGGCTACAATTAATTTAATGTTTGGTTATATACATTGTAAGTAATACATCTTTCTGTCTATATTATTAAAAATCAATTGCCACGTATATGTCGGAGCATCACTTGAGGACGGTTCAACTGATCGGGCCGATTATTGTCTTATTGTGTTTTTAGGTAGGTTTGTATGTGAGAAAATGTTGATATTACATTTGGAAATGGACGGTCATCTGACGTTAAAAAATCAGCTTTCAGTAAAAAAAAAAATATCGCTGGACTAACACATCTAGTGCCACAGTAAGCAAGACACAAACAAAACACATTACCAAATCCTAATCCCCAATTTATCCAGTCATCCCCGAATTCCCCTGGGTTACTTTGTGAAGTGGGCAAAAGTGCCGGATAGCCGGGATTACTCACACCACCCGGGTTATCCGTTCATTCCACTCATCCTCAATCGCAGGCCGAAATCTTGACAGTTAAACAATTGAATTTAATGAGATTTGAGAAATAACCCGCACTGATCCCTCGAGGATTCCATGTTGATATTTTACTTTGAACTTGTAGCAGAAAACTCTCGAATCTTTTCTCTTTAAAGGTTTACGATTGAAGCTTTTTGTTGAGTAAAGATCGATCTTTGATTCCCATCAAAGTCTTTGGTCGTTGTTTCTCTTTGAAAGTCTTTCGGGCTTTCACTTTGTAAGCATCAAGGTTTTGACGGACTTGAAAGGCAGCTTTTCTGTTTTAATAATTATATATAGGTTCCTAAGTATGTAGTTTCTTGTATTATGTTATCTGTTTTCTTAACGTAGATTAGTAGTTAAAACAAAACATACGAAAAATGCTCAAAAAGCATTACGAAATAACTTATAATGACGACTATTAATGTCAAGTAATTATCATTAGTTTGATATGACTGTCAAAATAATTATATAAATCGACCGTCATTGTGCCGATTGT
The DNA here is from genome assembly GCA_963853795.1 of Xestia rhomboidea. NCBI lineage: Eukaryota > Metazoa > Arthropoda > Insecta > Lepidoptera > Noctuidae > Xestia > Xestia rhomboidea. The sequence continues at coordinate 10,150,832 of OY970774.1, forward strand.
CGTAACGGTTAATGGCCTAATGGCCAAAACACCTCGACGAACATCTGTCGACGCTCTCACCAGGATGTTGGACCAAGGGCCTGATTCAGTAGGCAGTACTCCTCGTTACGGCCCGAATTGTGAGGAGGTTCCTGTCTCTGAAGCCCTAACCACCATACCGGTAGCTTGGACCCTGTTCCCGATATCGACGGACCACTATTTTCTTAATGTTTGTTATGTTGCTTTTAAAAAGAAATATATAAAAAAAAAGTTTATAAACAGAGGGGGTGGGTGGGTTTCGTAAGAGGCGACTAAGGGACTTACCAGAGAATGGGCAGCAGCATTCTCTGTGATTGTGTAACAACCGCACTGCGATCAACAATCCGCCTCCCAAGCGTGGCGATTATGGAAAATAACCCCCTTTGGGGGAGGCCCATGTCAAGCAGTGGACGTCTTTCGGCTGAAATGATGATGATGACGATGATATATACCGATATCTTTGTCTCACCAATTGGTATACCTCTGCTGTACCTTACAGGGACTACAGGCGTGATGTTACGTTAAGTTTTGTGAAAACTTATAGCTCCAATATTATTCCATTTATGCGTAACTATTGTACAATGAAAACACATTGTTATTTTAATTTCCCAAAGGTATAAAATAAAGTGATCAAAAACTTTTGACCCATTTATTGCCATTGGGCCTCCTCCAAAGGGTAGTTTTTGCCATAAAGCAGTGGACGTCTTTCGGGTGAAATGATGATGATGATGATGATAACAGATATGTAAAATAATGAATAAACGAAATTATATATTTTTCCAACCTCGCTACAGTTGTTTTACAGTTATTTTATATCCGACCACATCCCAAATAGCAGCCTTATTCCAATAAGAATAAAAGTAACGTCGATTTTGACAGTGGTGCCAAATCAAACTTAAAACTCCAGTGAAACGAGTGTAGCTTACCAAACGCCAGCTAAAGCACACAGCATAGCTTTCCGGCCAATAACTGTGTATCTACGTCACTATTTATTTAATACTTGACTCATGTTTGCAGTCCCTGCCGTCAAAACCACTGCAAATATAAATCACACGCACAAACATTTAGTTGGAAGCGGAACTAATTTTTGTAAGCTGGGTCAGTCGGCTAACTGAGTCTTCAAGTGAATTTTGGTACAAAGAGAAACTCTTGTTCTCTGGTGGTTGTCAGTAAATAACCATAACTACGAGGGGTGGGGTCAGGTCTGTATTTTTCCGAGCTATTGCATTGTATTGTACAGCGGGCTGATCTCCGCAATTCCACGTCAAAGCGCGTATTTTGCGTACGAGTGCGAAATTAACTCGATCCACCCTAAGTCCCCGAGAAAGGCCAGCAGCTCCTTGATGTTGCTGACAATCTCGCAGAGAGTACTTGGGTTACCGAAGTATTTTGCCATGTATGTTGCAACCACTGGGCAGTGCAGAAGCACGTGGGCTGCTGTCTCGTCTTTGTCTGAGCTAATAAATCACCCGCAATAACTTTAGTTTATCAGTGATCATGGTGCTTGCAACAGCGCCGAAATATCGCGAACTCGAAACTAATAGTATACATGGTAAATGTCCGGTTTTCAGTGTCAATGAAAATATTATTGATCATGTCAGTCTGTTTAAAAACTTATATAACTATAAGGTCGAAGCCACGAAGCTAACTGCTTAATAGCGTCTATTATTAGCTTCTTAAAATTGAATGTTAATCTTGTTTATTGCTGTGCCCTAACAGGGTCCATAATTGTTCTTAGCTGTAAGCCCATTGTAACATATTTTTAAAGTTATGGTATGCAAAATAAAATGAATATGAATATGCTTTGCTTAAATCGATATCAGAAGATTAACTTTTCGATATTTTTTGCCTTTCATTCTGCCTCTAACACTGGAAACGGTGAGCAGTGAAACGTCTGGACGCAAAATAATTCAAACATGAAAAATAAATTCATAAATACACAAAAAATACATTTTCTCAAATGAAAGTGAAACTGTGACCTTGTTCACGATCATTTTACCAATACCGCTTTAAAAAGTAACAAAGAAAATACATTCTATTCAAAGGAACACAAGCCACTTCATCGAATACAACGCACCATTTGATTTAATCGCAGAACATTAACGAGACGTGCTATCCTTATGAATTGCAGTCTTTCCAGGATTACGTATCGGTACTCAGCAATTTTCCCGCGTCCACAACCTCGGGCGATAGAACTTGCGACGCGACTCATGTCAAATAAATAAATAAATATCGCTGGAGATTACACACAGCGCTATCTAGTGCCACACTAAGCAACGAGGCTTGTGTCGTGGACACTAAATAGTTGATATACTACAATTATATACTTTTTTTTGTTTGTAAATACATACTTATTATACATATAAACATCCATGACTCGGAAACAAATGTCCATGCTCATCACGCAAACATTTGCTATTCGATTCGCTTATGGTTTCGAACCCGGGACCCTAAGAACGTTAGGCAGCTTCGCTACCGCTGCGCCATTCGGGTCGTTGAATGACACGCGTGTGCGTTTGAGTGAAGCCGTTGTGTCGTCGCAACGGTTTAATTTCAACGCACCTAAGTGCCAGACGGGGCGATGCTACTAAGCCGTTGCGATAAAAAAAAAACACTTTTAGCGCGTCGCCGGCTTCGCACTGCAGTACCCCTCCCCACTTCGTCTCCCTGGCCCCTTTATCCAACAAGCACGCGTTGCATCACCGGACTTCATTTCAACGCACCGTGTAGCCAGTCGTTCTGACTTATTAAGCATTTATTTCAGACAAAAATCCATACAAAATCCTCTTACCTTCCCCATTTTCGTATTACCTTTCACCCTTTAATGCAAAGTAACTCTTAGTGCTAAACAAAACCTAAACCAATTATTTTAATTGTTTCAGTCGCTGTCGATTCGTGTGAACGTGTAATACGTGGCCAAGCACTAACGATACTCAGCAATCTTGCCAAGAACTTAACGGCTCTCGGCAATCTCCCAGAATTATCTTAAGCGAAAGGAGTTAATTAAATGAAAAATACTGTTGCCTACGTTAATTTTGTTATGTAATTCTTCTTGACTTAGCAGAATTTCGCTTCGGGCCCAATTATGACGATCAAAGTGTATTAATTTTATCGTTTCTCTGTTCGTCGATGTTTTCGTTTCGTAATAAGACTATTTGTTTGATTAAGAGGCGGCTTTTGTGCGGGTCTCGCCAAGGGCTATCAAAAGATTGCACCAACTTAATATAATATAAATATATACTTATATATATAAATCAATAAATATCATCATCATCATCATCATCAGCCTATTAATGTTCCAAAAATTAAGGACTTTCCATACACGACTTCATCCCCTTTTTTAACCCTTTGGGGTTGGAATTATTAAAAACACTGAGACACGTATAAATTTTCAATCATCAGCCTAAACACAAAATTTTAAGATCCCAACTTTAAAATTGATGGACTTTCAGACAAACTTTCATCCCCTATTTAACTCCTTTAGGGGTTGAATTTCGAAAAATCCTTCCTTATTCCTTGTCTACATTATAAAGGAAACCACTGTGCTAAATTTCAGTTTTCTAGGTCCAAGGGTTTGGGCTGGCCGTTGATCGACTGGCGCGCGGAACGGTGTGACACTTTTTCGTGCGTGCAGCCGGATGATCATCGATTTACTAGACATCACGTCAAAAACAAGTTCAAAACCTAAAATTCGACTACTGCAAAATCACGCTCTAAAAAGTATGAAAAAAGAAAATATTCTCGTCTGAAATTGTTATAGATGATAACCGTGGAGCCCTTCGCTTAGTACCCTGAATCAACCACTAATTTACTGTATGTCAAAACAAGGTATTTTACAATATAATATGCTTACCGACAGCTGGGATTTGGATTGAAACATCATGAATACTTGAATCCTGCGGCCTAATAATACGCATACGTTATTACTGGTTACCAAAATTAGGCTCGAATTTATCTTGTAATGTTGTCTAAAATGCCTGCTTAATTGTTGGTAATTTGTAGGTAAATTCATGCTTTATTGTAACTGGAATCTAGTTTATTACTAGTAATGGAGTTATCGAGTATTTAAGAGTAAAGGAAGACCAAAGAAACGCAAGAAAGGAGATGTTTGATGAGACGACGAGTAATAGAGAAGTATGGAAGAAGAAGACATGCTGCGCCGACCCCAAATGAATTGGGAGAAGGGCAAGAGAATGTTTATGATGATGGAGTTATTGAGAGAGAGGGCTAAGAATTATACTGAAGTTTAGAGATTGGGATAAAAAAAAAAGGTTTATTGCTTCAACAAATAACTTATTCTAGTTACAATGGGGAGAATCCTTTTAAGCAAATAGTTTGCTTGTATGCTCCGCCCTTCCCCAGGTTATGTAATCATATTTCAGTTATTGAGCCTGATCAAGATATTATATAAGAACTTGTACAAATAAAATGCAAGAACTTATAAGAATAGAATAAAATGGGTACACAGTATTTCTACGAGTGACAAATAACGCTCGCTGGGATAAAAGCCGAAGAAGAAAGTGTCGATGTATGTTGTACCAACTTTAAAATCACTATCTCCAGAACATACCATCACGCCTGTAATCCCTGAAGGGTTAGGCAGAGGTGTAGCTAATAGTACACCCACATTTCGACAGTTATGTTTAAGTACCGTGTAAGAGGGGGCGAGTATAGCCATAAGCCGGCCACAAATCCAAACTCCGTGGCTGCTACTGAGAAATTCCTGATGAAAAACCCAATAACACTTTGCCCGACCGCGGAATCTAACCCAAGACCCCATACTCCGTAGTCGCGGTTGCCACCACTAAACCAACGGAAGCAGTTGATTATTTAAACTTCAACTCACTTTTCATTTTAGAAAATGCGCATAAGTTACAAAGCTTGTACTATCAAGCCCTTTACTGATTGGTCGGTGAGGTGTCAGTGCGAATCAATCAATCATATTGGTTGATATCATTATACAAATCTGTATAAATAAATTTTTTGGACATTAACACACAGTGCCATCTGGTGCCACACTAAGCAACGAGGCTTGTGTCGTGGACACCAGATAGTTGATATACTACGTAGATACTTTTTTGTTTGTAAATACATACTTATTATACATTTAAACATCCATGACTCGGAAACAAATGTCCATGCTCAACACACAAACATTTGCTCCAACCCGGATTCGAACCCGGGATACCCGAAACCCTAAGAACGTAAGGCAGCCTCACTACCGCTGCGCCATTCGGGTCGTCAACGCAGCTTTAGCACATCTCTGTTGGCAAGGCAGGCTATTGTTCCATAATGAACTATTCACGGACGATTCCAGTTCGCAAATGTATAATTTCAGCCGCTCCGCGTAATCATCTCTTCATTAGACAACAATGGCTCTTCATATTACATCATTACCTCCGTCTGGTGGAATTCGACCGACGCAAAATTTTACTAAAATTATGATTCAATATGACATGTGATTAGGGTTACTATTATAGCATTCACTGAAATATCCTGCTTTTAACGGTCTATCACACTTCTTTTATCTATTTAATACCAAATGATTTGAAAAGAGTCACCATGGAGTTTCTTAGTTTCTTGCCGGTTCTTCTCCATGGAATCGACCAACGCGAACCGTGCACCTTTTTTGACGTTTTATAAGTGCCCATCTAGGCTTATGTGAAATTAAAATATTTTGATTTTGATTTTAAATAAATAAATAATATTAAATTTCAAAATGACAGCTTTTTTTTAGCTTTTTACTGAATGCATGTGAAAGTATACAGGGTGTAAACAGACCCTTCAAGAAGCCGTCAACCGAACATTCTGTACAAAAATTATTGCTGGGAAACAAGTTTTTTCGGTGAAAAATCACGCTTTACGGTAAACGCACTCAAAACATTGTGCTTATGAACGCATTTAATAGTAAACGGGTTATGCAGGTATTTAAGTTCTAGGTCAAAGGGAAGTACTTTATGAATTTTGATTCCTTGAGAGTATCGAAATACACGTTTTTTGCAGAATAAAAGGCAGTATCTTTTTTTTACGTTAACTTGGAAGTTTGATTTTTCACAGCTCCAAGGGACTGTAAACCTGAGTATAATTATGTAATTTCAACTCGATACCTCTACGCGTTCCCGAGATAAAGGGTCTTGACAGACAGACGGACGGCCGGACAACAAAGTGATCCTATAAGGGTTCCGTTTTTTCGTTTTTAGGTATGGAACCCTAAAAATGATCGTAATGACGGGGAGAATAAGTGCCTTTCAGCTTTCGGTAAGGGTCTATTTACACCCTTTATACGGTACTTACACCGAAAAAATTTTTTTTTTTATTTTTTGTCGTCTCTCTGTCTGTTTGTTCCGGCTAATCTCCGAAACGAACGAACGATATTTCCTTGAATTTGTAAATATTTTCTAGCAAATAAACATTTTTGATTTGATTGGCTTAACCGATTTTACGGGAATTTTAATGAACTTTTATTGTACTTGTCTGGATAGACAATTGGTCCATCACGACGTGACATTAGCAAAATTGTGGAGTCTCCTCCACAGACGCCATGAATGAAAAGAGCTGAAGTTACAGTTAGTATTCCTTGACAAGACAAAAAGTAAGAATAATAAACGTACTCTGCATTGACATAGATCAAAGAGAAAAAAAAGGCGCATCTCACATGACAAAAGTACGACGTAACTTCCGTTTCCTGCCAAAGGATGTTACCTAAAGTTACCTTTGACGTAATATGGAACGTCACATGAAACGCTCTACATGAAAGGAGTTGCAATCCAATTATGTTTGGAAAACTTTTAATGGGCAAAATGGGAACAGCAGTATATTAAATTAAAGTAATACTACGAGTATAAGTTAAATTAGTTTTACCACCTTAGAGATAGGCTCAGGGTCCCTACTCTCTAACGGTTCATCCGTATATTCGAATCTATCCGTCTCTCTCGCGCACGTCTGCAGATGAGTGCGAGTGAGAGAGACCGATAGATAGTCCCTGTTCCGCCCATTACGTACCGAGTTTTCTCTCGGAAAGTACGTTAAGACGTTGGTCCACGCTGTCATTTGTTTTCTTTTACAAGTGTTACAGGTAGTCAGTGGGGCGAAAGTTTGACAACCAGTCTTACCAAAGGGTGCCATATTACCCAGTACTAACTGGGTTGTGGAGGTCAGATAGGCAGTCGTTCCATGTAAAATACTAGTATTCAGCTGCATCCGGTTAAACTGGAAGCCGACCCCAACATAGTTGGGAAAAGGCTAGGCAGATGACAATCTTCAACATAGTAGAGAAGAGTTAACTGATCTGGCAATACTTTCTTAATGCTTTTGAATGAGAGGTTTTGTATTTAAAAAATAAAATAGTTTTCAAGAACTCGGTAGATGGCGTTTAACTGACTACGTTACTAGGTGCCAACGCCAAAACGCTTGAAAAAAAAAGCATTGCGTCACGTCACATACGCTCGTTGACTGACACATTCGTTTGCTTTTGCTTCCGAATATAACCATTACATCCAAGTGAAATAATGTGACGTTCCGTTCCTTGCAGTAACTTACCAAGTTCAGCGCCATCTATCCAGCGACTAGGGAAGAGTTGAAAAAGAAAATTCCTCATTCATCTAGTCGCAAGTGTCTATTTAAAGATTTTAGAACACCTGACAAACAGGTAAAGCTTGTAATCAATCGGTGTGGTGTATGAATTTGCAAGCGGCGGCGGCGGCGTGCCCAAATTAACATAATTGTGAACCTGAACGAAACAAAAGGAGTAGTTCTGTAGTTTCTACCTACCTGCATGGAAATAAACCGTAAAATTGTGTGTACATGTATGTCCGCTTTGCCTTCGCTTACAGACAAAAGATTTTGATATAAGAAAGACTCTTCCGCGTTTTTGTAAACCCTATTACTAACCTTTTATTTTTATCCTAGCCTACTTGATAGTTAAAATTTTCAATTACCCAGCCAACACTTAACCACATCTCCGTTGCTAGACATCGACTGCAAATCAATACGCTTGAACGCATAAAGCCATCACCCACAAGACGTAAGCTAGCGTGATCATGCTTATTCCCAGTTGTATGAGACTCCAGTCTAACAAGGGCACCTCAGACTTAAGTGGGCTCAAACACAAAAGATCTGCCATTCACCGTGAGGCAGCGATCTTTCTTCAAGATTAAGGCACGCGACAGTAAATAATGTAAGCTTTAAATGTATGTACTTACATACGCATTGCTAACGTGTTTCTTTTTTAAACGTAGGTATAATGCGTTTCAAATGAGAATAGGACTGACCTCGCGTCATGTCCCATGTTTATGGTTACTAAAATAACCATCACGTTGGCCATGGGAAATTAATTCGTGTCAACTGGCGGTTCGACTTATTGTGCAAAGACTAGGATATGACTACTAACGTTGTGCCTTACTGTTATGACTGCTGACATACTATTTAGGAGCACACCCATTCGTTACACCTTCTAAAAATCTCCCACCTGGACTTGAGTTACCATGGCTGACATGAAAGTCTTTCAAAAGACTCCGGAAAACCTGCTCAGGTTCCTGTTCATTGCCAACGCTGCCCTGGAGTGTAAATGTGGTGCCGTTCCACAAACAATGAGGCACTTAATATCGTATCCTGTGAATCCCGTTGTTTGTTCCTTACAGGAACTGATGGACGCTACTGAAGGCACCAAACTCGTGGCTCAGTTCTGAGCCGACACAATCAAGATTACTTTCGACACACTAAGAAGAAGGACCACAGACGGCACAGGGCCTGACTCGCAGCAGGCCACGAAGGAGATGGCGGGACCAATTGGACAGGTTCCGTCAATACAGGAAGGATAGGTGCTAGCAACCGCTCCATTCTTCTTCATCTTCTGCGGCACCATGTTATCAAAACATCTAGGTTTCAGTATTAATTAAAGTTTAGTATGATATGTTTTAAACACATATCCATATAACTTCTTGAATAAACGCTCTTAATGATGATGAAAACCGTATCAAAGTCCGTTGCGAAGTTTAAAAGGTCTAAGCGACAACACAAAATGCACGGAAAGACACCGAAAGCGACTTTGTTTTAACCTACGCATACTTATTATGAATATTGTCGGTACGTGCATGGGATAGCGAAGAGAATGTTAGAGCTACCTAGAATTTTAATAAAATTTTGTTACTCTCGCAAGTTCACATTTTTGTGGAGGACGGCAATAAAATATAACCCAAAAACGTCTGGTAGTAAACCCACTCTTAAACAAAAGAATTTATATGAGCTGGGAGGGTTGGCAATAAACACAAGGAGTATGTACCTAACTCAACATGTTGCTGCAATTTTTTAAATTAAAACCTAAATTTACTTGCTATACTAGAAAAAAAGTGAGCCATAGTGGAACGCCTGGCAGATGTGAAACATCGAAATTATTTTGTAAATACAAATAATATGCTTAAATAAGTCAATATAAAAAAAACAAAAATAAAATAAAAACAAAATGACTCGATTCACAAAAAGAAAGTCCTTACGGTGGAATCGAACTCGAAGTCACGAGATTGTAACCCAGCGCTCTGTGCCCCGAGACCAGCTGACTTGTTTTTTTTTATTCTTATGCTGCTTCAAAACCTCGTTTTTCATTTGTTTTTTTTTTTGTTTACCCGCGCCTATAGATATTTCACATCAAAACAGTAACTACGACTAGCTGAAACCAAAATCCGAGATGCTAGACAATGTAACATTCTATCAACGATGCCGTTAGGACGGAAAAGTCAAACAATGTTTTGTAATTAGGCCCGGACTCCACCAAAACGAAGACGAGACGACAGGAGAGGAGAGGACATGTACTGCAAACCACCAATAGAATTTCATTATTCACATTTCTCGTCTCCGCTTAGCTCCAGAGGAAACGTTAGAGCAGATAGAAAACGAGAGGTCTCATTTTGTTTAGGCCAGTGTCCACACTCGAGACGAGAAGCGACGTGAGCGGCGTGCGGTGACCGTGAGTAGCCTGTTCACACATCTCTGCTTCGGTCTAGCCAGTACGCATCTCCATACAGCTTCGGTGGATCCTCCCAGCTTCTAAGGATCTCTCCTCTTTGCTTCGCACATCTCCGCACGTCTCCACTTTGGTGGGGTCCAGGCCTTATATGCTACCGACAAGCCTATACTAAACCTACTGAAACTCGTTATATGACCACGAAATGCTCTAAAACTAATTGCTTAAGTCTACTACATCCTACTGCGACAACATGATCATATGCCTAGCCTTTTCCCAACTATGTCGAGGTCGGCTTTCAGTTTCAGCGGATGCTGCTGAATACCAGTATTTTACATGGAGCGACTGCCTCAGAAAGGCAGTCGCTCCATGTAAAATACTGGCCCTCCACAACGAAGTTACGAACGTCTGACAACCAGTTGTCAGACTTTCGGATCACAGTTACCTATAATGACTGTCAAAGATCAACTAATGACAGCCGGGACCAACGGCTTAACGTGCTTTCTGAGGCATGGAGGAAACTCGGTATGTAATGAACTACAATACCAATCAAAATCAAAACACCGTTAAGTAAATTCGCATCAAAAATCATAACCGAATCAAAATCAGCTCGTTTATTTACGAGTTATAAATTTGCAGACAAACAAACACATAAACTTAGCCTTTCTAGACACAAACATGGAAATAAATCGCGTATTTCTTGACTTCGTGTTAGTTCTTAATTTCTACTAGTAAGTAGGAAAACAGAATAGTAAATCAGCTGTAGTATGCGTCATGGAAGGTTATCCCGACTTATGTGTTTTTTTGGAGGTGACTGGTGATATCTAACACTAGCGGACGTCACGTGGTTTCACCCGCGTAACTACGCGGGTGAAACCGCGGGAACGGGAACGGGAACTCCCGTTCCCGTGGGAGTACGGGGTTAAAATATAGCCTATGTTACTCAGTAAAGACGTGGCTTTCTATAGGTGAAAGAATTTTTGAAATCGGCGTAGAAGTTTTTGAGTTTATTCATTACAAACACACACACAAAAATACAAATCTTTCCTCTTTATAATATTAGTGTAGATTAGTGTAGAAGTGTAGATAATAAAATAAATAATAAATAATATAGTGTAGATGACATGTGAAAATCGGAAAAATGTTTATTTCACTTTCCATTAAATGAACTGACGAAACTTATAGACTTCACAGATGTGACGGATATTGATAGCACAAATACAGGGTGTTAACAGACAACCAAGCATTCTGTACATCAAACTAAGTAGATAACTCTACGCAAAATAATTTCTGTGAATCGACTTTATAATAATATATCACGTTTTACGGTAGGACTCATTGTAACGTACTAAAAATTGTGCTGGTGAATTATTGAATAGAACGAGGGTCATGAAGGTATTTAAACTAAAGTTTTAACAATTACAAAAATAGTTGTTTTTTTTTAACTAGTGAAAAAGTAGAAAATTTCACCCCCAAAATATCGGAATGTAGGAATTGTCGCTATGTGATAAGGTGAAAAGCCTAATACACTCAACCGAATCGTTACGCAGACTACAAACGTAGGCTTAGTCTGATCAAAAAATATACTTGTCGAATTGAGGACCTCCTCCGTTTTTTTCGTTGGTTAAAAAAGTGTTTGGTCGACCTAGAAATCTGTGTATTTGTAGCGTGGTTACGTAACTCAATCGACATACGTGGTATGCAGTGTGTGTCTGTGTTGTTCAAGCACCCTCGAATCTTTCAATACGTATTTCTATCTCGATCGTAACCTACAGCTACCAAAGAAAATCCTGTTAAAAGTGTCAGCAAGAAAAGGCACAAGATTCCTCGAGACAAATAAGTTGTACGCTTAAAGTGCCTGAAATAAAAAAGTTTCATGTTTCATTGTTTCAGTGATCGGCAAAGTTTTACAGTTCGAAGAAATAGTTATAGTCAGCCTTGAGAGACAATGGACTGGGGACTGGATTTTTACGTAGTGGTCAAATTAAATCTTACTATTAATATTATAAGTGCGACAATTTGTGAGGATGGATGGATGGATGAATGGATTTGTTACACAGGTAGTTTATAACCTGGATTAACAAATAGGGCACTTTTTATTCCTGTAGCCCCGTGGGACAATTATCAAACTCCAAACGTAAAGAGCAAATGACCTAGTTTCACTTACGAACTGTGGGCCTACCATGACGTCGTAAAGCAGGATCGTTTTAATTTCGTGCCATTGTGGGAAAGAGATGGCGCTAGACGTCCTCTATAGCTCCGTCTCTTACCCACACTGGAACGCGATTAAAACCATCCTGCTTTAAGACGTCATGGTAGGCCACCTGGTCAGTTAATTTGTTTCGGGTTCTAGAATACGATGATAATGGATTTATATTAAAATATACGACATGTCGCTGTTACTGTCTTTCTTTTATTGACCAAAAGACATATTAATTTAAAAACCACAGACTAAAAATAACATAAATATTAACCAAGTATGACACAAACAAATGTGACTGTCTAGAAACCTATAATTTGTTAATTATAGGTTTCTAGACAGTCACATTTGTTAACATTTCCCTTAGAATAAATTTATTGTATTGCTGATACCTTCACTTAGTACAATGATGTTCATTCCACTTAAAATACAATCAATATGATACAATCAAAATAAGCTAGTACTTCAAAACACTACTGGGTTTCACCATCAGAAGCTTCTACGTAGCAGCCACTGAGTCTGCATTTGTGACGGCAATGAATCGCCCCCTATTACGTGGAACTTAAACATAAGGACTACAGGCGCGATGTTATGTAAAGTTATTTTTAGATATTTTACAGTATATCTGCTGAGATGACGAGTAATAGAGAAGTATGGAAGAAGAAGACATGCTGCGTCGACCCCAAATAAATCGGGATAACGGCAGAAGAATGATGAGTTTACAGTATATCCAGCATGAGCTGTAGGAATCAACCACTTTCAAATGGAGTCACTAAACTTCTTTAATACTAGCGGACGTCACGTGGTTTCAACCGCGTATTTTCCGTTCCCGTAGGAGTACGGGGATAAAATATAGTCTATGTTACTCAATAAACACGTGGCTTTCTAATGGCGAAAGAATATTTAAAATCGGTCAAGAAGTTTTTGAGTTTATTCATTACAAACATTCCCAAAAATACAAATCTTTCCTCTTTATAATAATAATATTATATTAAAATTACAGGCGTAGTGTAGATTACAATTACAGGCGACTGGGACCACCGGATGTCTGGTCATAACGACAATACCTACTGGTCTCTGTGCAACTTTATGAAAACGGTTCAATCGATTTAATGTATGTATATGTGATGTATTGACGCCTGTCGCTGAAGATTAATTCATTTGTATAATTATGTTACCGGAAATGTATGAAATCTAGGTATTGTACACAATTCCTAGGAAATGTATACAATTCCGAGCCTACTTACGAAATGTGTATAATAATGTTTCAAAGTTTCATATCCTGGGAAATGTATGCATTTTCTAGGAATTGTATGTAATTCCGAAATGATACTAGGAAATATATAAAAACAAATGCTCTCTGTGAATAAAATAAATTAAACACGTTTGAGAACTGAAATCAAAATTTTTATTAAGATGGTTTGTACTAACCTATAAGCTGTCGTGGTGTCCCAAGTTGGTATAAAAAAAAACTAAACATTTTAAAGTAAGAACCATTATTTTTAAAGTGCGTTTATATATTCCCCCTTAGGAACATCAAGAATGTAACACATTTCCGATCACTCTTTAGGAAATGTATAGAGAACTAGGAAAAATGCTTAATATAAAATATATCATACATTTACTATCTATTTTAGGAATTGTATAGAATGACGGATTTCATACATTTCCGGTCACATAGGCGAGATGACAAAAAAAATCTAATTAGTCCGTCACTTAGATTATCAAAAAATATTTGACCCGTGTTTTTTCTTTTGTTACGTAAACAAAAATTGACGAAGATACGACGCTTTTAAAATTCTCAATACGTCACGCCATGGTATAATTTTTAGCTAGTTCTGACGTCACGAGCCCCCACTCCCGAGTTTTGATGCGTTTTATCTTTGTCAATATTCAATGATTTACAAAAACAAAAAATACGTGTCCATTAATTTCCAATACTCTAACTGACGGACTAAATAGATTTGCCATTTTTTTATACTGTCGTCATGCCTATAATACTACAAGCTACGTAGACACTTAAAGAACATATCCGTATATTATTATAATGTAGTTTCTAGTATTCAGGTAACAATAATAATAAAAGAAGTAAATAACTGGAAATACATTTTTTTTTCACGTTCATACTTCAGCACAAATCACGTTATGTTATTCCAAGTTTATTTCCGGATCGTGATTGAAATCATAACTTTATTCATTTCACTTGAAGGACGCAAATAAAAACGAACGTAACAACACGCCTGTAATCCCAAAGGGGTTAAGCAGAAAGTCCTTTCACAATACCCACATTTCGTTACTTAGATTTAAGTCCTATTTATAATAGGAGGCGAGCGTATTGTCATCAACATTACATGAATCCTGACTCCATCCATGGCTGTTACTGAGAAAATCCTCATAGAAAACCCATTAACACTGTCCGACCTTGGAATTGAACTTAAGACCTCATACTCCCGGGGCTGCGGGACTACCGGGGCTGCGGGACTATTCGAAAGAGATACCGTGGCCCCGGAACACAAAGGGCGATGAAGGAACATGGATGGGTTTTACTCAGTAAAAGTCTGACACTCCCTCCCCCTCCTTTGATGATTTCCCATCCGAAAAAAAAAAAAAAAAAAAGACCTCATACTCAGGACCAGTGCCGATAAAAACTAGAACAACACAAATAAAAACTATAAGGTAGAAGCACATGTTATGCGCGACGTCAATAAAGTTTATTGACAAAATAATTGCCGTACATTGATACCATTATCGCTGGAACTCGGAGCGTATTAATAGCCAGGTTGATGTTTAATAATCATCAATTTATGTGTTGAGATGAATAAAGGAATATAATGGGAGACAGAATACAGATTTATGGCGCCATACCTTGTATAGTCATTGTAATCAACACTGAACTACACTACAGCTGGTCACTTTTTTTTTCTGATGGGAAATCATCAAATTACTCCTCCCGCTCTGGGCGGAGCGTGAGGGAATGTCAGACTTTTACTGACTAAAACCCATCCATGTTCCTTCATGCTCCCTTTGTGTTCCGGGGCCACGGTAGCTGGTCACTCCGGTTTGGAATTAATTGTCTGTTGTATGTTGATGTCGGTCTGCCGTTGTTGAGAAACAAATTCACGAGACACAATATGTAGCAGTAAGTTTTAAATATTCGATTTTAAGTTTAGTTTATAATGACATTTAGACCTTCTGATCAGCATAGCTATTCACAACGCTTCGATACGATTTTCGATTCGGAAAGTCGTATGTCTATCTCGCTCGATTTTAATTATCGATACTTAATTAAAAAAAAGAAAAGAATATATATAAAGATTTAAAGAGAAAAGTAATGAAAATTCAATATCAAATACAGGCGACCTTCAACTATGTCTGGCAGTGAGATGGAACCAACAAAACTGACTGAAATTTCAGATTTAATAAAATGACGTATGTTAATTCACAATATAATCTACACTAATATTATAAAGAGGAAAGATTTGTATTTTTGTGTTGTGTATGTTTGTAATGAATAAACTTAAAAACTACTGGACCGATTTCAAAAATTCTTTCACCGTTAGAAAGCTATATTATCACCGAGTAACATAGGCTATAAATTATATTGATATCATGCAAATTAGCCGAGCTATCACTATTTTTGCGGACAAAGTCGCGGGCGAAGTGCTAGTACGTAATAATCCGAAATAAAGCTCTTAACAGGACGTTCAAAACTTTTTCATACTTTAAAAGTTTAAATGAAAATTCGTCTATAAATCACTTTCCTTGGGGCACCGGCTTACACAGAGTTTTGATTTATATTGTGGTAAGAAATATTACTTAGAAGTTCTATTACTTTAGCGTTTTACCTCACGTTTTATTAGGGAACCATCTGTAGAGATTAATTGCTTTTTAATTGAAGCTACACTTTGTTACAGATTGGGTTTATGTTAGCCCCTCTTTTGAGAGTTCTTTTGTTTTTTTTTTTTTTAGGATCACGGAATGTTTGTTTTTGATGTGAAAATACTGATACTTGATGACTTTGGTCCTTTGCCAGCGAATGGAGACTATTTTACCCATGAGTTTGCCTAGTGTCTGTCCTCACGGGTAAAATCAGCTTTTTTTCTTCTTTTTTTAACGTGTGGTTAGTGCCTAACCTGGTGTTTTTGTGCCGCATGGACCATGGGACCTCTGATTCACTTTACATGCCGTCGAGCAATATCTATCAGGCATGCTGGTGTGGTTTCCTCACGATGTTTTCCTTCACCGAAGTGAGTGGTATTCATGTGGTAGGTATTCATTCAATAAGTAATTTATTGTTTTTTTTTTTTTGTTATTTTTTTTTTTATATACAGATCTATTTCACATATTTATGCTATTAACCACCACCATTGACACAAAACCAAGTCCATCCAGGTTCAGTTGAAAACCAGCGTCGGGCACTAGTTGTCCGGCATTTTGCTGAACTGGGCCTATTTGGCGCAGCCGTGAGGCGCACAGTGTCACATTATTATTATTTTTGTTTAGTTTTAAGTTTTTTTTTTTTCATTTTTGTTTTCCTTTTTTGTTATTTTTTTATACTGTGTGCACTTGTGGCGTGTGCCAAATAAATGTATTTTCTTTCTTTCTTTCTTTCTTATGTGCGTATTTGTATACTTAATTATAATTATACAAATACGCACATCATCCTCATCTGCCTAGCCTTTTAGCTATTGTGAACGTGGTCTTATTATTTCATAAATGTATACCAGTTTTGAGTTTTATGTAATAGGGGGCGAGCCTATTGTCATCGACTGGCTGTAAATCTACTCCGGATCGCGAACGTAATAAGATTAAAATAATAAAGTCGTAGAAAAAACTAAATGAATGAAAATGACAGCTACTGCTAAAACGTTAAGGTGGATGCTCCAAGGTAGCCCGCGAAATTAACATTTTCTTAGTTTTTTGCAATTTGCAGGCCTAGAAGTAATTCCTGCACCTTTATGAGCTTGGAGGGTTGTATTGATGACTTTGGTGACTATAATTCTATAACTACTTACGTGTTACAGCCGCGAATCATATTTTAATCAACATACAACCTGACACTGACTTGCAAGTTGCAAAAAACGTAAGAAAATTTGAATTTCGCGGGCTACCCTGGAGCATCTTCCTTAAGAGAAAATTGGATTTCAATTTTGCTAAGTGTTTAAATTTCATTGATCGTGATTGTACACATTTCAAACGAAGATAATAAATAATTATTATGCACGAAAATAAATTTGATACGATGACAATCTCGTCCTCCCACGCTCAAACGTAGAGTTGGCGATAATTACTGCCTGTCTATAAATATCTGTTCACCACCTGTAAGATCTGACATTACTAAAAATAGAATTTATCACAAGAATTGTTCTATTCGTGGGCGTTAAGTACTAAATTATTTATTTATAGCCGATATCGATTGGACAACGATGGCCGGCTACCCCGCGTGCCTTTTAATACATCGAAAAGTTTCTTCAATTATTTTAATATAGGGGTTAATAGATGTATACTCTCTTAATATAGAATACTTCCTATTATGTAACTTCTTATATTGTCTTCTGCTACTTTTAGAGCCATCCAAATTCATTTCTACACTAAACATTCCTTACGACATTTTCCGCAGTCCTCTTGAAATGTAGAAAATTATTCTGAGAAAATAAACCTAACACCACCTTCAGCTTTAAGATAATCTCTAGTAAAATAAAACACGAGCTTCAATGCAGCTGAACCTCTGAATGGCTGAATATATTAGCCGACTTTATGCGACAGCAAAAAACGCAAAGAATTTAATTCAAAACCATATTTTATGTACATTGCGGCGCACAAAGAGGAAAAATCCGCGATTTACGTTATTAATCTTCAATGTACAGTAGAACTAGCGAATTGGTCTAAAATAAAAATTTCGTCTTTCTACTACACTATCGATAGTTATTTTTTGTTCTAAGAGTTCGTAATAAACGTTAGAGAACAACAAAATATTATACTGTCACAGAAACACGTGCATACAAAAAAAGTAGTTAGGCCTTTTTTTTTTTTTTTGGATGGGAAATCATCAAATGACTTGAGGGAGTGTCAGACTTTTACTGACTAAAACCCATCCATGTTCCTTCCTTGCCCTTTGTGTTCCGGGGCCACGGTATCTCTTTCGAATAGTCCCGCAGCCCCGGCAGGCTTCGGTCCTTGCGGACCCCTTCCCTATTGCTGACTCTCTTTGAGGCGCGCGTGGAACACGAACGCGCCGTCGACACGGCCTGTCGTCATGAGACGTACGGACGGCGAGCTAGCCCATAGCTCCCCGTCCACAGGCCCGCGCCTACGGTGGCCGGAAGCCACCACGTGGCCCCCGACGCCCGGGGCGTCTCCCGCGGCGGCCGGGACGTGAGGATCTCTCCCTGTCCTGTTCCGCCACCTCCTTCGCTAGCATGACTGCTTCGCAGAAGGAGGTGACGGCGTCCCATTCCGTCTCGCTCCGGACCATGGCACGAACCAGGGCCGGGAGCGAGAGGTCGCCGCCGCCGATCGCCACCTCGAGGACACGGCGGTGCTCCACCCAAGCGGGGCACACCTCCACAGTGTGCTCCACCGTGTCCTCCGGCCTATCCTCACAGTGATAGCACCCGGGCGTTTCCTCCCGCCCGATTCGGTGCAGGAACTTACCAAAACATCCGTGTCCGGTAAGAACCTGCGTCAGGCGGAAGGTGAGGACGCCGTGGCGTCTCTCCAGCCACTCCTCAAAGAGGGGACTTATCGCCACTATTGTGGCGTGCCCTGCACGGGGTTGCGATAGTCGCTCTCTCCATGTCGCCATGAGATCCCGCCGGAAGTCCGTCCGCTGAGCGACAATTTGCCGCGGCAGCGGAGTTTCCCCCCGGCGTAGCGCCTCCGCGCGCCACTCATGTAGGCGCGCGAGGACTATTGCCTCCAGATCCCATGGCGGCAATCCGGCAAGGAGGTTCGCCGCCTCGCGGGAGATCGTGCGGTAGCCCCGGACCAGCCTTACGGCTACCACCTTCTGGGGCACGTTCAAGTGGTGGGCGGCACGCCGCTTCAATGAACGTGCCCACACCGGGGCCCCGTAAAGGGCCATGGACCGCACGACTCCCGCGTAGAGCCTCCGGCAGGAGGCGTTCGGCCCCCACAGGTTGGGCAGGAGCCGCCTGAAGGCAAGTAGTTAGGCCTAATTAGCATATCTACTTGGTAAAATAAATTACAAGAACAGAGTAGAAAAAGCAGGCAACTGGCACGGTTGGCGCAATGACTGGGCGATTGACTGCTGCGTTGCGGGTCGCGGTTCGATCCTCGCATGGAACAAATATTTGTATGGCCTAAAGATAGTTTTTGCAGATCTGGCTCTTTGCGCGCAAGTGAGTTTAAATGTTTGTAAACGGAGATTTTCCTAATGCTTCCCACACTAGGAAAATCGTGAATGTGGCAAAAGTTTTCTACTTAGTACGATGATGTAGGTATTATAGGGAACCCACAACACTCCGCTGATTTTCAGTGGTCATCCAAAAACGACGTACCTACGAAGAACGAAAGCGAGAGCTTATGACATGCCTACTTAAAAAAAATGTTAAATAGAATTGAAAGAATTGACTATTAGTAAACTGCCTGTATACCAAAGCGCTTGTTCGAGTGTACGTGGAATCCGCAATGAGCGCAGTTTGCACGTGAGGGTATTAAAACTGCAGTCAGGCGTGTCTTTTGTTTTTCATCGAGTGTATCTACCTACATGCGGGTTTCAGCTTTTTATTGCAAACAGTCGTTGCCTACTGTGGAATTATTTTTGTAAGTCTTGTAAACTGCGGTTAGTAAATAGTCTTTCAAAACTAATGTTGTCACTTCATAAATAATCAAAATAGCCAACCATAATAGTAGATTATTCACCTAGGGAGAAAACCAGTGTTTTATGTCACGGGCGCTATTTTCAATCCCTTTTTTGACCACATTTAGACTAAGCCGAATAAATTGGATTATCGACGAATTTTCCACAACCGACAGAGTTTACCACACGTCATTAATTTACGCAACACAGTTTGAGTGCCAAACCTAAACAAATATCACGTACTCCGACATTATTCCTAGGATTTTGGAATTGTGTATAATTTTGGAAATAATATCTAATTATTTTGCATGAGATGATGCGCTTAAGCGCTAAACCTCTCCTATAACACCCAAAATTATCGTTAGACTTTGTTACGTCTAACGATAATTTTGGGTACCATCACACCTGTGATCTCCCAAGAGTTAGGCAGGGAATAGGCATAGTTCACCCGTATTTCGACAATGACCTATAACGGGTGTTAAAAGAATCATAGCGAAGCCGAAAGGCCTCCTCGTCATTGCGATATTTGTTTTTGTTCTACACCATACCTGGGAACCTTCTAGTTACGGAGATATTGGGGGTCAAAGTTCCAACATTTTCACAAGTTTTTTTTAATAAATAATTTTAATGTAAGCACCTTTAAACACCTTCACGACCTCCTTACTATTCAATCCATCCATTAGCACAATGTTTTAAGTGCGTAACATTTAGTCCTACCGGAAAGTCTGATTTTTCACCCCAATAAAAAAAGTCATAACCTAGCAAAAATTTTTGTGTAGGGTTACTTAGTTTGATGAATGCTTGGTTAGCGGCTTCGCGAGGAGTCTGTTTACACCCTGTATTAATTAAGTCCCATGTATGACAGATGACAGCCGACTTTTATACAGGGTGTATGGGATATCGGCCTAATGACCCGTAAACCCTATAATTTTCGAGCCGGGTTCATTCATGAAGGACACTGACGGATGAGTAACCCCCTATTATTACCGCGCCTTACTGCGAGTCACGTGGTGTGACGTTTCACTCATAGTATAACATAATCAACCATTTGTGGAGTCCAATGACTGGAAAGAGAAGTCCTGTTTTAAGCTTTCACGGTTCATAACTATACTTAAAATGTCACTTACGGGATATCTTCCGTGATTATTGTTTATTTTTGAGCTCCCGATATTTTGGCGCTGTTGCAAGCGCCATGATCGCGGGTTAACTGGAGAAAGCAAAAGACAAAGAAAGAGGGTAGACAGATTTGTTGCTCCTAACAATTTTTTCCCGGGTGGATGGAAAAAATTGTTAGGAGCAACAAATCTGTCTACTGTCTACTGGAACTGGACACTAAGTCCCGACAAAACACACTCACAGTATTACCAGGTTTTGTGGAGAAGAAACGGAAGATATTCCGTAAGTGACATTTTAACTATGGAAAGAGAAGTGTTGATCGTCCTGCGGCGACATGGGCAGACGCAGATGTGTAGTCAGGCTGTGGATAGTGACGATGAACCTATTATTTTCCCACTGCTGGGAGAAAGTCTTCCTCTGTGTGCGAGAAAGTGGGCATTTATCCACCACGCAGGCCCAGTGAGGGTTGGTGAAAGTAACATCTACTTGAATTCGTGTTTCTAGGACAAACTCAAACTCAAATTCAAATCATTTATTTCAATTAGACCATTACGGCACTTTTGAATGTCGAAAATACAAAAAAAAACAAAGCTACAGTCCCAGTCACAAGGCATAATAACTTGAGAAAGTACTGTAGTTGCCCATTCCCTAACGTAGATCTCTATGGAGAAGAACGGGCAAGAAACTCCATGGACACTCTTTTAAATCAAAATATTGTTACAAAATCTTGGTAACATCATTCATGTTGAGATTATACATATATGTGAGAACGATGTAGAAAGACGTGCACATTAAGAGCGTCCAGAGTAAAATAATAAATCAAAAATTAAAGTAATTAAAATGAACGAACCGTGGCAGCTAAGAGATGACCAGTCCCAACTGACAGCGCCCGTTCACGAACATGACGCATATATCGGCGCCATTTCGGTTTAGCTCATCATCACCACCTTCATTGGCAGCCTTGTACCATTTGAGTAACGGCCTCGTCCATTTCGTGTCATTCTTCCCTAGTTAATGTCATCATCATATCATCCCGGAAGCACTCACTGCTGCGTATAGTCCTCTTTCTTTTGCCACACTTCCCGGTTCTGTGCGCCCCTTATCCAGGTGTTTCCCGCGAGGACGGCCCTGGTTCCTTTCGCCTAACCTTGGCCACCACTCAGCCAAAGCCTTGCTCCATCGTCGGCCATCTCCGCGTCTAGCCAGATGTCCTGCCCAACGCCCGGTCGATACGTCATAGTAAGTAAATAAATTAAAAGCTACATAGCTAAACTTTTTAAGTAACTCCTCGAACGAAAACTTTATAATTTTATTTCAAAGATTTTGCGCAAAGTTTCGCTCAGTATATATCGCAAGTTGTCGCTAATTCATTTGCCTGTTTGACCTCCTTAGAGTTTAAGTTGAGAAAAATCCTTTCTTAGCACCTAGAAAATGAGAAGATTTCCTTTTTTTACGTTTGCCGACTTCATTAAGTTTGTAGATTTTATGGTAATTAAAACAGATTTTCTTTTTTGAAGAGTCTTAAGTCGTGAGTGCGAGCCCAGGGAGACACTTTTTCTTGTGTAATTTATTTCATCACCGAAAAATGTTCTTTATTTTTTCTAAAATATTAGAAATTCTTAGTACTTAGCAGTACAGTATCTGGATTTGTGCCCTGTTGATGGCAATAGGCTCGTCCACTATTACCTGGGACTTAACATAACTGATGTGGGTGTATTTATAAGTAAACATCTGCCCAAGCCTTCAGGGCAAACACAGGTCTATATCACAATTTCTAAGTCCTTGAACCGCACAATCCTTTCGTCCTTAAACTAAGATTAAAAGCAACGTAACACAATTAACTAAATCGTAAATCAGGTTTCCGGGAGGTCAAACGTCATGAAAAACGCAAATATAACAAGTGCTGACGGCCAAGGTTTGAGAGACACGCACTCTTGACATGCGAACATTCTAACTTAGCATGCTTGAACCAAGTTTACTGTTGAGGCTTGTAAAATTAAAACCTTGGTTTGAATCTCTGTGTACCACGCACTGTGCAATGTCAGGGTTACTATTAAGCCGAGTCCTGCGGTATGGTAGATATAAGAGCTACTAAGTATTAGTTTCTGAGACAGCTAAACGGTGTCGCGGCATACCGAGGAGAAGATAGCGGGACGCCTTGGATGGCTTCCTCGCGAATTGACGAGATGAAGGAAAGAAATGAGGCCTTTGCCGAGGAGTGGGACAATACGAGCTAACAAGCTCACATACAACATCATAGGGAGAAAAAGAGGAAACATTTAAAAGCAGTCAAAGCTAGGATAGGAAAATGCAGAAGGATGTAGGAGAAGTTGTGTCGTATGGAGCGGGTGGTGGAGAGGAAAGATTCCCGAAGCACCATTACCTTTTGTATCGTAAGATGCCTGTACAGTACACTGTTGACCGATCGATAGCTCTGTCTCTCTCTCTCTCTCTCTGTAAGTCGATGTCTTACAGTAGACATCTCGAAAAAATGACGCGTGACAGAGAGTACGTGAGGAGCATTGAGGGTAGACGAGAAGTACTACGTACATTCTCGCAGTCTCTCCGAACAAGATAAACCGAACGGTATATGGGACAGAATTGATGCGGAAAGCAGAGGCCAAGGTATTTTGGCAGGGGGCTGCGGGACAGTTCGAAATACCGCGGCCCTGGAACACAAAGGGCTAAGAAGGAACATGGATGGGTTTTAGTCAGTAAAAGTCTGACACTCACTTCCGCTCCGCCTAGAACAGGAGGGGTCATTTGATGATTTCCCATCCGAAAAAGAAAAAAAAAGGGTATTATATCTTAGACGTTAATCGTGTTTAGTTTTATTGATCAAATTGGTCCGAAAAAGAAAAAAAAAGGGTATTATATCTTAGACGTTAATCGTGTTTAGTTTTATTGATCAAATTGGTCCCAAGCACAACGTAAAGTGGATTGGTACATCTTCACACTCAGCAAAATTAGCCTGCAAAGTACCCAAGCCGCATTTAAATCATAACACATTATGTATAAAGTACACGTACACGTAATCTACCTAAAAGCACTTTCTCGTACAGCTCATTTTCATAAAACAGTAAATAACCATACTTTTTCCTACATTCTCAGTATATTATGATAATAATGATAATAATTTACAGCGAAAGCTGAAATTGAAAGTGTTGTGTGAGCGAGGTACTGCAGTTAGCTGAGCGAGAAATGAGCGAGGATATGCAAAGATGAGAGGTTTTTCTGAAAAAATGTGATCGCATTAAATACATCCAATAGTGGATGCGAGCGCGACGCTGAGCATGAGGTCTTGGGTTCGATTCCCAGGTCGGGCAAATGGTTTGCTCCCGGTTGATGGCAATAGGCTCGCCATCTATTACATGTGTTAAAACCCAGGGGAATTAAGACAATTTGTCAGGATATCACTCATAATATTTATTAAGTGGCACGGTTCGGGTTGGTCGCTTCCATGGAGAAGAACCGGCAAGAAACTCCATGGTTACTCTTTTCAAATTATTTGGTATTACACAATTCTATATTATTTCACGTTTTATACAAAAATGCAATAATTACAACACTTATCAGTTATCGGACATAGATTCGACTATTAGTCTTTACACTACAATTTCTTCCAACGAATGGCGCCCTCTCGGCCGAGCGCCATGCTTTTTTTTTCAACTACCCCTTCCCGCTACAACATTGACGGTTAGGCAGTGTTGTCATTTCTCAAAAATAAAACGAATTATTAAAATCTTAAAAACCCTACATAATATTAGTTTAGATAGATCACAGCAGATCTTATTAATTAATAGATATTTGAAAATCATGACAGAAGAAAGAGTTTCTAACATTATTAAATTTAAATACAGATATAAATCACGAAAAATGAATAATCGATTCCGGAAATCAGACTATGAGTTTCTAAACACATGTGACTTACAAACATAACTGGTGAAATGTGGGTGTACTATTAGAGACACCTCTGCCTAACCCTTCCGGTATTACAGGCGTGATGTTATGACTGTTCGAAACCTTCTACTTAGAACTGATTACAATCATCGAATTATTTACAACTCGTGTTTAGTAGTTAAGTGCTAAGTGTACCTAATGTAATTACAATAAAACTAGAACATAAAAAACACGCAGTTTTCTAACAAGCCCTTCTGGTTTAACTTGAATTTTCGTATCAACATAAAAACTGTGTTGACTCGTTAACCTGAATTGAATATGAACTTTCTCGTAACGTAATAAGGAATTTTTCGCAATGACAAAGTTTATTCAACTGATTGAATGCAGGGAACATCTAGACAAACTTGTTTTTTTTTTTTTTTTAGCACAGACCCAACAGTTCAGGCAGTGCATTTCTACTATCATCATATAGACGTTTTCCAACGATGTTAGGGTCAGCTTCCAGTCTAACCGGATGCAGCTGAATACCTGTAATTTACATGAAGAAACTGACTATCAGACCTCCACAACCAAATTGATACGACACCCCTTATTAAGACTGCTTGTCAATGTCAAACTTTCAGGCCACTGACTGCTGACAGTGAATTAATGAATTCAATACTAAGTAGATTCGTAATTAGAATACAGGTACTTCATTTTTTTACCCGACTGCGCCAGAAGGAGGGTTATAGTCTCAGAAGTTATGCTTGTTGTTACGCTTCAACGTCGTCATCGCACTGGGGGCCTCAGGCACCCCGCCGAAGGAATGAATACGTTCGAAGCCTCCACAAAAGAAGTCATTAGCTGAGCAAACTGAGGCTCTTTGCACCCCAGGGATGTGGCGGTGCTGACGAATTATATACTTTATTTGTTATGTTAATATAAGGTAGGTTTTCATTTGATGTGCTAATTTGAACGACGTTTTTAGAGTTCCGTAACTCAAAAGGAAAAAACGGAACCCTTATAAGATCACTGTAAGCGCGGGTTCTTTACGACTTACACCTAATTATAGCAGTTCTATTAAAAGTCAGTTTGAAGTTAAATTATTACTTATAATCATAAATTGGTTGATTTTACAATTAGTTATTATCTAGATGAACGCGGATCGTTTAAGGCGCGCGAACTAGCAAGTTGAAATTTAAACTATATAATGAAGTCTATAGTCCCTATTAGGTGTATAAAATTCAAGGTCCTGAGTTAACACGATAAAAAGATATGGACAAATTTAGATTTTCGCGAAAACTTGTAAGTACCAAAATTAAAAAAAAAAAAAGTACCAAAAAAATTTCAAC
Source organism: Xestia rhomboidea (assembly GCA_963853795.1). Taxonomy (NCBI): domain Eukaryota; kingdom Metazoa; phylum Arthropoda; class Insecta; order Lepidoptera; family Noctuidae; genus Xestia; species Xestia rhomboidea. The sequence continues at coordinate 10,177,177 of OY970774.1, forward strand.
ATTTTTATTGTTCTGACATTCCCGGCAACCGGAATTACGGTTTTGGGTCGAAAACTTTTAGGGTAGTTACCGTTGACCTAGAATCACGAAACATGTCAAAAAGCAAGGTCTTACAGCACATGTAAAGGGAAAAGTCTGAAAACCGTAAATATGAAGTTTAATAACAAAAAAAAAACGATTTTATTATTACAAACATTTCTTGCGGTTGGAGCAATAGCCGTTTCTAGGGATCGAACAGCAAAGTTAAGTTTGTCCTTTAAAAAGTTTGTACGGAAACCTCGGTGCACGAGTCCGACTCGCTCTTGACCGGTTTTTAAGAAAGTGAAAAGGGAGATGGTGTTGAGTGTTAATTTTAGCTGTTTTAATTAGTGGTTGGAGCTACTTTGTGCTACTTGAGAGAGATGAAACACGAGAGTAAATAGTACGGAATAATGCTGTACCCATGGTGGAAATTTCACTCAGACGGTACCTTTTGTTTTGTACCAATTTAGGAATTCAACTGTTAGGCTTGAATTCCTCCTGCGCTGACGTCGGTCGCGTGCGTCGGTTGCGTGTACGAGTATACATTGTGTTCTTTATAGCACCATACTGCGACGCTGACGTCAGTGGCGCGTATTTGCTACCGTTTTTCTCGCTGACGTACGCGACCGACGTCAGCATGACAGGAATTCAGGCCTTACTACTAACATACTATGATCCATTTTCGAATACCCTCCTGCCTGCCTCTATGCATTTTTATTCATTGTAACCAGAAACTGTTAAAGAACCATCATGTCGTCAACATAGGCCAAGAAGAGAAAAACCAAGCTTTCATATAAAAAATAATTTTTCAAATCGGTTAATCAATGACGGAGTTATGAGATAACAAACACAAAGTAAAACAAACTTTTTATAGGACAAACTTAACTTTGCTGTTCGATCCCTAGAAACGGCTATTGCACCAACCGCAAATAATAAGTTTGTAATAGTAAAAACCCTTTTTTTGTTATTAAACTACATATTTACGGTTTTCAGATTTTTCCCTTTACATGTGCTGTAAGACCTTGCTTTTTGCCAAATTTCGTGATTCTAGGTCAACGGGAACTACCATATAGGTTTTATCGTGTTGACTTAGGACCTTGATTTGTATACACTTAATAGGGACTATAGACCTCAGTATCTGGTATAAATTTCAACTGGCTAGGTCTACCCGTTCCTGAGAAAATCGATGCTGACAGACGGACAGACGGACAGACAGACAAGAAAGTGATCTTATAGGGGTTCCTTTTTTTACCTTTAGAGGTACGGAACCCCAAAAATACAATAAAATTGAGCACCTCCTCCTTTTTTTGAAGCCGGTTTCAAAGAAAGAATAATGCCGGGGGCAAACTATCGTTACCTGTTATTGAAAATCAGTAGAGTTAATCAACGAAGTAGCCTTCGATTAATAAACACTAAGAAGTCCGTGGAAGGACGCGTTGGAAGGACAGAGGCCGACCTTTTGCAGGTACCTACCTAGTAGTCCTTCAATATTGTCGGGTGCGCCACGCGCCTATTACTCGCCCGCCACAGAGCACGGAGATATTCACTACTAGATATGCCTCTTATATTGCTACAAACCGAGCCAGTTGGGTTTTCCCAGCGAAAAAAAAATACAGGTGAAAGTTCGTTATTTTCATATAGGGATTAAAGTTTGCATGAAAATACAAACGTTATTCTCTATTTGGAAATTCATTTCCTACCACTGTGGATAAATAAATAATAATAATAAATAATTATTCCTATTGGCCGAAAAAGGGTGCTCAAACATTTATGATCATTGAAAGAACCTGAGATTTTTTGTAGAACAAAATATTAATGTAATAAAAAAGCTCGCATTATTTTCTCTCATATTCTTCCCCTCTTCGACGTTTTTTCTGTTTTAATTTTATTTTTCCACAACTAAAAATGGAAAAATAAAAAAACTCAAAAAATAATACCGACTTCATAACCACAAAAAAGTGAAAAATAGTCGGTGACAAAAAGACTTCTGAAGCTAAAGTTAATTTTCACTTTTTTGTGTTTTTTAAAGTCGGTTTTATTATACTTTTTTTTTTTTGTTTTACTTGGTCACAACATCAACCTCATAGTTACAGCAATAAAGTTCACTGTGATGCAAAAGTTACAGTGAAAGGTCTATAATGTTACTGTCTTCCGTCGGTGCCGGTTTAGCAATTCCAAACTCTATGGTATTCGCTATCGACACGCATTGGATTCAAATATGCATGGATGCGGAAAACGAAACGGTAAAGGTGTACAGTTAGCGTTACGACTATGGCCTGGCAATCGTACCTACTAAATATTTTATTTCTTTGTTTACAGGGACGTAAGTACACAGGGAAAACAGAATTCTTCGGAGTCGAAAATCATTAGCTGTGTAATACACCGAAAACCAGAGATGAAATAGATAAAAATCCTTAATAAAAATCCCATAATGATTTTTGATGGTGATGATTAATCACGATGATGACTATGCTTATTTTTTTTGTGAGTAGAAAAAAATAATATTTCTGTGACTTGTATTTTTTTTAACAATTATGAATTTAAAAAAAACTCCCAAGCAGGCTAGTTTGTGTCTAAAAACTATTTTTTTAGCAAATTCTAAAACTATCTCAAATAAAAATACACGTGCAGCAACACATATATTTTTTTCATTTGTTACAAGGAGAAAAGGGGTAGTCTAAAACCTCACGACGAATCACCAAGAGGGAAGGCATGCTTTAAAACTGGTCTTAATCCTCCGTCTGTTGAGCCCCGCCGAATTGGCGTGACGCCATTGTTTAATTATTGTATGTTGTCTACTTCGCTAACGGATGAACTATTAAAAACTTCACGTGATTAAAAGATGGCCCCTTAGATGTCTTGAATTACGCTGTCAATGTCAACTTACTGCCATGGACGTTCGGTCAACGGTACCTACTCAATAATGAAAACTATTCCATTCTTAACTATTTGATACTTTTTCTTTCTTTCCTTTTTTCTTTCTTAGATAAACTGTAGGCGTAACTTAACTGAAAATTATCTATCAACATGTAATTTCATCAAGTCGTAACCTTTGAGTAAGCGTTCGTTAACATTTAACCCTATTTTTATTATTACGGATCATAAGTTCCATGTAAGGCGTAATAGATTCGAAAGGTTACAAAACATGGAGTAGGCTCCTATAGAATAAGATTTTTATTGTTTATAAGTCGACTGAAAGTACCGACTTCAATGGTAATTTAATGTTATTTATTACTTATTTAGCTTTTTTATTTTATTTCATATCTTGAGTTAGTTTTAGGGTTTGCAGTTACGTTTCCATTTTCATTTAATGTAACGGTTAGAACTTAGAACTGGATTCATTATGCACTAAATGGCGGAATCCAAAGAAAATGATGATGTCTGCTGGATCTAAACGAACCCTTCACGAAGCCGTCACCCAAGCATTCTGTACATCTAAAACTAACTCTACGCAAAAATTATTGGTGGGGAACGTTTTTTTTTTTGGGTGAAAAATACGGTAGGACTCGATGTTACGCATTCAAAACATTGTGCTGATGGATGCATTGTACCGGGTCACGGAGGTATTTAAAGTAAAGTGATCACATTCAAAAGATGTACCTATTAAAAAAAAACTTGTGAACAACTTGGAACTTTGATCTACACAATATGGCGGATTTTTCTTCACGAAAATAGAGCTGTGGCGAGTTTACACATACTTCTTTTCGTGGCGAATTTACTTAGTGGCGAATGTACAATAACACATACCATATAATTATGTAATTAGTCGGTTCCCAGGTATGATCTAGAATAAAACAACAATCACAATTAGGGGGAGAACAAGTGCCTTTATGCTTCGTCAGGGTATTTTTACAGCCATTATAAGTGTTACGTGATATAATCATGATTATATTTGTACCCTTGTCTCATGTTACTTGGTGCGACAACACGTTTGTTTTTTCATTCTCTGCATTACATACTCCTTTTTCTTTCAAATCATTCCTCACACAAACCATCCATCTTTTCTTCGGACTTCATCTCCCTCTCCATGCATCAAAATTTTAATTTTAATTAATCACGTAATAAAAAAAAATTCAAAATAAAAATAGTCAGCGATACCGCCAATACGCACCGAGCAACCATGTTTCAAATCAATGCGTATTTTCCCTCTGTGTGATTATGTCATTGCTTTGCTGTGACAATTTCACACAGACACGTAGTTATAATAATTGTCAAGGGTGTACGCAGTCAAAAGCGTCAGGGTTTTGTCACGTACCCATAAGTCATAAATTATAAGCCCATTAACACCATCGTAGCAAACTCATAGCCAAATTCTGGGCCAACTCAATTTAAATTGCCGTCGACAGGTTTTGACGATTTCTAAAAAAACTGATTTCAGTCAATAACAGTGTACATTTACTAGAATTCTTGTTAATCATTTATGTATGGTCCAAAAATAGTGTGATAAAAGTAATGAGTACATTATTACATTAATAGAAAAACATTTCAAACTTAAGCCTTAGTGCCCGGCTGCGGGACTATTCGAAAGAGATACCGTGGCCCCGGAACACAAAGGGCGATGAAGGAACATGGATGGGTTTTAGTCAGTAAAAGTCTGACACTCCCTCCTGCTCAGCCCAGAGCGGGAGAAGTCATTTGAAGATTTCCCATCCGAAAATAAAATAAAATAAAAAAAAAGCCTTAGTGCCCCATCACTTAAACAAGACTTCTACATGCACTATATTCGGCGCCTAAGCAGCTATTAAAACAACGAAAACAAAGAATATAGTATGATCAATGCTATGTAAAACTTGCTAATAGCTACTTTAAACCTGATCATCCAAATGCTCATATTGTGTATGTAATGTGACTGTATGAATTTGTGTGATTTCTATTAAGAGTCTGTGATTATTATTTCCTTTATTTATTTCTTAACAAATTAATTACATTTTTAAATATTCCTTACAAAAAAAAAAAAAACATTTAGAAATATAAAAAATTGTAGCCCACCGATATCGGAAACAGGGACCAAGCTACAGGGTAAGGGCTCCAGAGAGAGGAACCTCCTAACAATACGAGCCGTGTCCAGAAGTACTGCTTTCTTTCTGATTATTATTATTATTATAAGCCTATATTGTCCCACTGCAGGGCAAAGGCCTCCTTTCCCTCCTTCCACATTTCGCGATCTAATGCGATTGTAGTATGTGATACTCGAATTAAAGGTTTTTTTGAAAGGTCTCGTAGAAGATAGAAGGCACTGCACATTACAGGTGATCAACATTTTTTCGCCTTTTTTTGGTATCTAGGAATGCTCATCGATTTCCGTCTTGGGAGAACAAAGAGTTATGTTGGACGCTTACCCACTAAAACCCCACTGTACCTACTAGTACCATGAGTCGGAGGCCCGAGAGACAAAAATAATTGCACACACACCTGGCTAGTTCCACATTAGCCCTTGGAAAGATCTCTATGTCATGTAAAAGCCTTTGCTCACATTTCTTCTTCTTTATCGTGGGGTTAGTAACCTGGTGTCAGAGTTTTTATGCCACCCACAAGCCTTTGACTTGGCTTTATAGCCGTCGATAAATATCTCTCAGGCATCCACACGATATTTTCCTTCATAGAAACAAGTCATAATTATACAATACGCACATGAATCTGAAAACACAGCGGCGCGTGTCTTAGGTTCGAACTTGAGACCCATGACTTAGCAACAACTTGACTTGGATTATTTAACGACCCTATTGGCGCAGCGGTTGTGAGGCTGCCTTACGTTCTTAGGGTCTCGGGTTCGAATCACGGTAAGAGCAAATGTTTGTGTGATGAACATGGACATTTGCTTCCGAGTCATGGATGTTTATTTAGATAATAAGTATGTATTTACAAACAAAAAGTATCTACGTAGTATATCAACTATCTGGTGTCCACGACACAAGCCTCGATGCTTAGTGTGGCACTAGATGGCGTGTTGTGTAATGTCCAGCGATATTTATTATTTATTTATTATTATTATTCCCGCTAGTTCTACTACATAGTCCTATGGTAGAACTAATAGGAACAAAAGTTACACTCACTACACTTAAAGCACTTACGGGATGATATCCGTGACTCTCCTTTGTTGCTATGAGCTCCCGACATTTCGACGCTGTTGCAAGCATCATCAGCAGCAACAAAGGCGACTCACGGATATCATCCCGTAAGTGCTTTAAGTGCAGTGAAAAACCGTGAAAGTCATAAACGTTACACTCGCTAGTTCTACTATTCTGGAAAATTTATCTAAAAGTAGGAGTAGCGAACACAAAATTCCCTTTAGTTCTACCGTAAACTGTGTTAAAAAACACGTAGAACGAATGGGAAAGGTTGACCCCACTAGTTCTTCGTTTTTGTAACACGTTATATCGTAGGATTAGTGTGAACAACAGTTCCCAGTAATTCTACAGTAGAACTGTGTAGTAGAATTAGTGGGATTGATCCCTTGACTTAAGGCGACTACAGGAGCTAAATTAGCAACTCTAATTGTGGTGGTTCCAACTTCGTTTAAAATACTGTTAGAATAAATTTCTAATCAGCTTGCACTACGAAGTGAATAGTGCAAAATGAGTGGTTTTTTGCGATTTACAAAAAAATCTATTGATTGGACTAAACAAATAAAACACTACCATGCTAATATGTTGCTTGTAGAATTATTTGCCAAAAAATCAGAATGACCGCATGTATTTGAGCATGGTTATTACTCGTTAAAATATTTTTTTAGAGATAAGTTCGTGATTTTTTTTATCGAGTAAAATTTGTTGTACTTTGTTTTCAAAACACTATCATACTAGCATATATCCTGAAGAATATCATATATTTTTCTGGTTTAGTTTATTGCAGTGAATCATACGCTTTCTTGCATTATAAAACTCGCGTTTAGCTCCTGTAGTCCCCTTAAGTAGTGATAGCCTAGTGGTGTCACCGTCGGACTGCCCACTTGTAATATTAATGTTTTAAAAATGTAGTATCGACCTTTATGTCAAGAGCGATCGTGTACGGCCGTCGGCACACGTTACGCCGTGACTTTGACGAGTTCTATTCCTCATTAATCTTTAAAGGCAACGTGACAGTCAGACCGCTTTCGACACAAATAAACTATTTGTCTTTATTACAGGGACTCGCGACATTTTGTTGCTAAGTGTTTACTTATTTATTACATTATTGTAAGAAATGGTCGTTGATTGAAAGTGTTTTTCGGAAAGTCGAAAAATAAATTGCTTTGATTTAATATAAAAATATTAATATAATAAAAATAATGTGTTGTTGGATGTAAAAACCTGTGCAGGTCTGTTATCATCAAAATTCTCCAGCCTTTGTCCTAATTTATTTGTGGTCGGCGCAGCATGTCTTCTTCTTCCATACTTCTCTATTACTAGTCATCTCAGCAGTCACCTCCATATCATCCTTTACTCAGTCCATCCGTCGTTCCTCTGGTCTTTCTCTACTTTTTTCTGTCCAAATTCATACTTAAAACTTTATGTAAGTACTTATAAATAAAACATCGTAAGTTCCTCAACATAGTTGCGTACATTATAAAGATAAAAACATTTACGACGCCATAAATAATCACCTTTAGATGAAAAATTAAAGAGTTAATAATACATAATACCGGGTAGGTATGTTGGTTATAGTATTCGACTGAAACGCCAAGAACCAAAAGTTAAACAATGCGGTACGTACCTAATATTATGAAAACATCGCACCCATATTTTGGTCCGTAATAAATCACAGGAACGTCTAGGTATAAACCTTACGAGTACATTCGCACTTAACAATATTGTCACAGCCTAAAACATGATGGAAAATTTCGAAATAGAAGCAAAAAGATACAGTTTCATCAACCTGTTTTTCAGAGACACGCGCACACGACAATAAACCCGCATTTTCATCCGTTTCTAGAATCAAAATAATAACTTGACGTGACCCAAAAACCATAAAGCACTTACCTATAATTAGGATGAACCTCGAAATGGCGATCAACAATTGTTTATATTTTTCCACGTAAACTCGCGCGCACTTTTCGACACGACACCCGACGCGGGCAAGCCCCGATTGAGGAATGAATGAATTCAGGGGTTGCGACGGTGGGCGGGGCTGCTCTGTAACACCAGCACCCAGCTGAATTGAAAAGTCGCACCCTCCCTCCACATCAATACGAGAAACGACCTTCTTAATTTCCCAAGTTCGTGGAAAGCTCGACGTGATTCTGCGACTTATACTACTCATTTCAGAAGTTATTTGTCTTTTGAATGTTCGTTTTATTATCATGTGCTTCTGAATTTGGTTGGTTGTTTTATATTTATTGTGAGGGAGTCGGCTATTGAAATAATTCACAGAATCATGTCGACTAAGGCGCAATGTCTGTCATCTAGCGCTGTTTGGATTCTTGAGCTCTGTATGGGATATAATAATCGTATATTCACTGTTTTAGTACTAAATAAATGCTGGAGAGAAGATTGCTGTACTTTGATAACTGTGAACGAGAAACACGTGTATAATACATTGTCTCTACTATCAACGTAAGAACAACATTAATCCCTATTTATGCATAGGTGATGGTATTAAAAAAATCGTGCCTTCGTTTCTTTTATCAAAAACTATCACTTCACCCGTGACTTCGTCCGCAAAAATTGTGATAGCTCGGCTAATATGCATGATATAATTATATTTTCATCCCACCATCTCGGAAAGAGTATTTTTAATCTTCAATATCTGAGTGGAAAAGCCGTTTTTATTCTCTAGAGAATAAAGTAAATTGAATTTAGAACATCGTGTGCACTAAGTTTGTGAATTAAAAAAAACATGAAACCTATTTACTGCTACCTCTATGGTGCCGAATATATCATACAACTTTTTTTTAATTTGTTAAAAAGTCAGACTCGGAACCTTCTTGGTGTTCTTTTTTCAATTTGCTTTGTACGCGGTTCTCTATTAAAAACAAGAAACTTGAAAACAAGTGAAAAAACTAAAATGAGTGATTCTAGCGACGAGCAAGTTTGCTTGACGCCAACAGAATTGACTGAAACTGTTAATAATGCGCAAATGAGCTTTCTCCCTCAACAATCACGCGAGAAGTATTTAAAACAGTACGATATGTTCAACACGTGGCGACTAGCAAAAGGAGCCAAAACTTTCTCAGAAAACGTTTTGCTGGCATATTTTATAGAATTATCCGAGAACAAGAAAGCAAGCACTCTATGGAGTACGTATTCGATGCTAAAAGCAACAATAAAGATGAAAAAAGACAAACATATCGATACCTATCCTAAATTAGTGGCATTTTTAAAAAGAGCCTCATCTGGTCATCAACCAAAAAAATCGAAGGTTTTCACAATATCTGATATTGAAAAGTTTCTTAACGAAGCACCCGATTCGATTCAAACGTATACCTACTTAGTAGATATTGATAGGCATAATTATGCGTTCATATCAATTTTATTCATTTATCTACTACAATACTCTTTACGTTACAGGTTGTTCTTATTATTGGAATAAACGGAGCATGTCGAACTAATGAACTAACACAACTTAATGTCAAAAACATTGAGAAACATTCAGATGACTTACTATTAATTAATTTACCTAATACAAAGACAAAAAGAGACCGCAACTTCGTCATTCGCAAGGAATACGTAACGATTGTTGAGAAATATCAAGCCTTACGCCCGCCTAACACTCCAATCAATCGATTTTTTCTACAGTATCGCAATGGAAAGTGTGTTAGACAGCCTATGGGTACTAATAAAATTGGCAGTATCCCACGAGAAATAGCAAGATTTCTTGAACTTCCAGAACCCCTGTTGTACACGGGTCATTGTTTCCGACGAACTTCAGCCACACTTTTGGCTGATTCCGGAGCTGATCTCCTGTCCCTTAAGCGCCACGGAGGCTGGAAGTCCAATGCAGTTGTAGAGGGATACATAGAGGATTCCATCCAAAATAAGTCTAAAATATGTGAAGGCATCGTAGGAGCCATTACACTGAAAGAGCCTCAATCGGATCCTTGGACTGGCCCTTCTACATCAAAAATAAGCCGTTATGAAACACCTAACCATCTCCCTCTCTCTCCAACATTCACGCCAAGGGAATCCGATGAATCGGTACAACTATTAAGTATGACAGATAGTTTACCGAAAAACAGTACACAAGTGACCAACACCAATATTACAGTACCAAACAAAAATATTACACTCAATTTAAATAACTGTAGCAACGTTACTTTAAAATTTTCTTAATTATACCTTGGAATTATTTTGTTATAATTTAAAGATTATTCTGTAATACTTACCTGTCATAATGTAGTAATTAATACCTAAACTGAAATAAAAGTGTACCTATCTTGTGATTGTAAACGTTTTTTTTTTGCATTTAGTCATTTCCTCGCTGAGGTGGAATGAAAAGTTACGTGTTGCACTCGAGTGCAAAGATTTTTCACCTCGTGCTCTTTTGATTCCCTCGCTAACGCTCAGGATTCTAATTTTGAATCACTCGCTGCGAAGCTTAAGCGCGCTCTTAAGACCCTCACCTAACGGCTCGGGTCTCAATGACGCCTCAGCGGTAATCACCAACATTACACACTTGTACCATAATGTACTATTATAGCCTATAGCACCCACGAATAATGTAGCTTTCTGCCTATAATGATTTTTAGAATTGAAATATTAGTTCCGGAGATTACCCCTGAAGGATCAAACAAACATACACTCTTACTAAAAAAATACCTCTTTACAATATTAGTATAGATTAAATACAGCATTTATGCTGTTTGGACCACATTTAAGAGTCAAAGTCTTCTTCGAGCAAGCTATGTAATTAATTTAGCTAGGCTATGATGCTAGATTAATCTAAGAGTTTTGCATAGAAATAGCGTCACGGGAGACATAGGTAATTACGTACGTACGGCGCTCCCTTCGCAATCAGTTCTACGACAAGCCGTACTGATTGTACCAAGCTGATCTTATATCAAGAGTTTTTTTCTTTTCGTAGGCTTGTTGATAGATGGAGAGGGAGAGGAACGCCAAAGAAAAGATGAATGAATTGGCAGAGGAGTGATATGAAACTGGGAGTGAAAGGGAGCGTGTCAGTTGACAGAGAAGAATGAGAGAAGAATGGAAGAAGAAGACGTGTTGCGCCGACATCAAGGAACATTAAATAATATTAATAATAACTATTTTATAATCAGGCAACTAAGGCCCATAGATTAAATACACAAAATAATATTTAACAACAATAATAAACCAATACGTATTTTAAACCTTATGAAACTAAAACTATACACGCAACGTTGTCGGTGTCGTGTTTTGCTGCGTGGTGTCGCGTAACCGCCCTCGGAAACGTCGATATACGACTCACTTCGGCTAAAAGTCCTCCTTCATGCAGGTCTGTAGATGGTGGGTTAAAACTCGTACCACGAAATACTTAAAGTTGATGTTGTGGCGCGATTCCAACCTTTCTACCCTCAGAGTCCAGTTGGTCTTTACTTTCAAATACTGCACCACTACTCAGTTGTAGTGGAGTGATGCAGACGTGAAAGGTACAGCTGCGTCGTAGGCACAGAAGGATGCAGCAGCGTGTTGGGTCCACTTAGTGCGGTACCGCACAGGTTACGAGAACAGGGCTTCTTCTTCTTCCACCTTTCCAATTTAGTGAATAAGGGCATGGAGATGAGGAGGAGGTATGTATGAGTAGATAACATTCAGAAGATAAGCACGTATAAGACTTGAGGCCCTACTCCCCTAACGCTTCGTCCGTATATTCCGATCTAACCGTCTCTCTCACGCGCACTCATCTGCAGACGTGCGCGAGAGAGACGGATAGATCCGAATATACGGACGAAGCGTTAGGGAGTAGGGCCCCTCACGCCACGATAGTGGCGGTAAGTCCCCTCTTTGAGGAGTGGCTGGAGAGACGCCACGGCGTCCTCACCTTCCGCCTGACGCAGGTTCTTACCGGACACGGATGTTTCGGTAAGTTCCTGCACCGAATCGGGCGGGAGGAGACGCCCGGGTGTTTCCATTGTGAGGATCGACCGGAGGACACGGTGGAGCACACGGTGTAGGTGTGCCCTGCTTGGGTGGAGCACCGCCGTGTCCTCGAGGTGGCGATTGGCGGCGGCGACCTCTCGCTTCCGGCCCTGGTTCGTGCCATGGTCCGGAGCGAGACGGAATGGGACGCCGTCACCTCCTTCTGCGAAGCAGTCATGCTAGCGAAGGAGGTGGCGGAACGTGAGAGGGAGATATCCTCACGTCCCGGCCGCCGCGGGAGACGCCCCGGGCGTCGGGGGCCACGTGGTGGCTTCCGGCCACCGTAGGCGCGGGCCTGTGGACGGGGAGCTATGGGCTAGCTCGCCGTCCGTTCGTCTCATGACGACAGGCCGTGTCGACGGCGCGTTCGTGTTCCACGCGCGCCTCAAAGAGAGTCAGCAATAGTGAAGGGGTCCGCAAGGACCGAAGCCTGCCGGGGCTGCGGGACTATTCGAAAGAGATACCGTGGCCCCGGAACACAAAGGGCGATGAAGGAACATGGATGGGTTTTAGTCAGTAAAAGTCTGACACTCCCTCCTGCTCAGCCCAGAGCGGGAGAAGTCATTTGATGATTTCCCATCCTAAAAAAAAAAAAAAAAGGGAGTAGGGCCCCTGGCTCAGACTCGCACAGACCAAGCATGACACAGAAGGGTCCGAGGTCTCTACGCAGCAGTGGGTGATATGACAAATGAAGAAATAAATGACAAATAATAAATACCTCGAGTGTTGATTGGCTCGTTGGTCCTTTTCCTTTTCCCGTTTTTTCATCAGGAAATTCTTAGTAGTAGCCACGACGTCTGGATTCGTGCCCGTTTGATGGCAATAGGGTCTCTCCAATTATACAATAAGCCTAAAAATAACTAAACGCACTATATGAACACCTTATGCCACACCATTTGGGGAATCCAAGATTAATGTTATTTAATCTAAATGATGAGCCATATTGTCTAACACAAATGGAAAATATCTTGTTTATTTTTCTCATCCAGACTACAGCCTTTTGGCACAGCCATAACTCCATTTAGTACAGCGACACTTCCAAGATTCATAAAATTTACTATAAGCGTTAAACACGCAGTAAACTTTCAACTTATCGGGGTCCTTAACATTTATACCGCCCCCTGTGTAGTTAATGTCTTGGCTGCTGTTCGTAACGCGTTGGGCCGAACTTTGGCTTGACGTAAATCAATGGAATGAGGTTTATATCCACTGACTTCCTGTGATATTTTTGTAGGTAGTCACATATTTTCACATGCAAAACTATAGACTATTGACTGCCTCGTTGCTGAGCATGAAATCCTGGGTTCGATTCCTAGGTTGGGCAAAGTGTTATTGGGTTTTTCCATCAGGAATTTCTCAGTAGCAGCCACGGAGTCTGGATTTATGCCCAGTTGATGGCAAAAGGCTCGCCCCCTATTACATGGGACTTAAACATAACCGGCGAAATGTGGGTGTGATATTAGGTACACCTCTGTCTAACCCTTCGGGAATTACAGGTGAGATGTTATGTTATGTTATAAAGGCAAAGTGTTAAATGGAGTTGTTAATACTTACACCGTAAATACATCATCATTATCTGCCTTGCCTGTTCACTACTATCTTGAAGTTGGCTTTTAGTCTTACCAGTTGTAATGAATATTTACATGTAACGATTGCTTATCTGACCTCCACGTAACATACTCGTACATATCCCTATTTCTCCAAGAGTAAAAAGCAAATTAAACAATTTAAAGTTGGGTTGGGCTTTTCGGAGTTTAGTCATTTGCCTAGATTTTTGACAAAACGTAGTGGTTTCACCTCTGTTCGATGATAAGACGTGCGTACCTTTAAAACCATAATCATGAAACGGAATCAATTTACCTTATTTTACCTTACTGGCATCAATTGAAGGAAAAAGTTTTCCTCAAAATTCTTTAAAAACGATACTCAGGTCTACACGTTGCCGATAACATCGAGCTTGTGTTGCGCATTGCAGGGCAACGTGACGAGATAGACAAGTAAACACCAGACTTAACGGTTTTCATTGCCGCCTGCATGCGAGCGAGCGCCACAACGGGTGTACCCGATTATCATTAAATATGGCCAAAACAAAGTTTGGAAAACTTTAACGTACGGATTATATGGGAAAACTGAATTTTAAATGTTAATTTTAATAATTCATTTACGGTGATGCTTTTAACGGATTATGGCGTAGGTTAACTTATTAAATGCAGCCTGAATTAGGTGTCTAACTCCCGAATACGGAAACGTAACTCAAAATTTAGGGGCTGCTTCACATTTGAGCAGCTCCTAAACTTTAAATTTTGTATGGCCAAACGTCACTTTTGAGTATCTGTTAAAAATAAGTGCTATTTAAATTTTGAGTGACGTTTCAGTATTCGGGGGTAAAAGTCTTTTAAGGGAAACCGTGTCTACTTTCGTGTGGAAAACCCCTATAACACTTTGCCCGACCTGGGAATCGAACACAGGAATTCATGCTCAACAGTCGCGCTTGCAACCACTACACCAACGAGACAGTTCGGTGAAGTACACTATTAATATTTTCACCTACTTTTACATACTTCGTTACTTTTTTGCTAGGCTTTTCATTTTCAAAACTGATAAAAAATGCCATTTTCAGCAGACTTCAAGCAATCAGATTGAAGATCGCAAATCCACTCAGCTTCAGGCAGATTAAATTCCTTTGATTAGGAAATGAAAGGCAATTTAGAAGGGACAATCTGTTTCTTATACGAATTAAATTGCTCCTATTATCCAATTACCCTCATTACGCTGGGTTTGTACGATGCCGGTCAGTTTTGGTACAATTGGAGTGAGAGTCTTTTGTCCCCGTGACCTCAAAAATGTGCTGGGACTTTTCGGAGAATTCGGGATTCGATTTTTGCTTCACAGTACTGTAGCAGCGATTTCATACCTATTCTAATAGTACACTTATTTTATATTTTGGTTTTGGAATTCTTTTGGTATCGTTGTGGCTTTGTGGGCTCTCTGCTCCCATGATTTCCTCTTTTTGTCCTGTACGGTATTTAGCGATTGCTTGTTTCGAAGTCAATACATCGAGATTTCAGTGTTATCTCTAAGGTTGAAGGCTCTACCTCAACTTTGACCTCCATATCTCTGTAATTTGAAGACCCGAATGGTGCAGCGGTAGTAAGGCTGCCTTACGTTCTTAGGGTCTCGGGTTCGAATCCCGGTAGGAGCAAATGTTTGTGTGATGAGGTAGGTCCATAACAAAAAAATTAAGGTACTTATGAAGCCATAAGTTAAGGGACTTTTAGATAGACGTAGGTACTTATATTATGGTACAGTTCAAAACAAACTCAGTTTGGTTGTTGTCAGGCTAGCCTTGAACGGCGGCGGCGACCTCTCGCTCAAGGCCCTGGTTCGTGCCATGGCCCGGAGCGAGACGGAATGGGACGCCGTCACCTCCTTCTGCGAAGCAGTCATGCTAGCGAAGGAGGTGGCGGAACAGGACAGGGAGAGATCCTCACGTCCCGGCCGCCGCGGGAGACGCCCCGGGCGTCGGGGGCCACGTGGTGGCTTCCGGCCACCGTAGGCGCGGGCCTGTGGACGGGGAGCTATGGGCTAGCTCGCCGTCCGTACGTCTCATGACGACAGGCCGTGTCGACGGCGCGTTCGTGTTCCACGCGCGCCTCAAAGAGAGTCAGCAATAGTGAAGGGGTCCGCAAGGACCGAAGCCTGCCGGGGCTGCGGGACTATTCGAAAGAGATACCGTGGCCCCGGAACACAAAGGGCGATGAAGGAACATGGATGGGTTTTAGTCAGTAAAAGTCTGACACTACCTCCTGCTCAGCCCAGAGCGGGAGAAGTCATTTGATGATTTCCCATCCGAAAAAAAAAAAAAAAAAAAAGGCTAGCCTTGAAGCCTACTGAATCTATTCTTGTCCGACGGCCACATTCCAAGAAAGCTTCTACAATATTAAACCATGAAAATTGGTTAAATTACAGCCGTTTAACCAAATATCGATCATATACCGTGAACCTAAGACCTATAATGAAAAGGCAATATAACATTATTACATAAAATAACATCACAGCTGTATTTCCCTTCGCAATCACAACTGCTAAGCATGAAGTTCTAGGTTTGATTCCCGGGTTGCACAAATTGTTATTGGGTTTTCTATCAAGAATTTCTCAGTAGCAGCAACGAAATCTGGGTTTGTGGCTGGTTGGATGGCAATAGGCTCGTCCCCTATTACAATGGAACTTAAACTCGGGTATTACAGGTATGATGTGACATATACAGAAGTCTCATTATGAGGTGAGGCTAATTGGCTAGTTTCCACCATCAATAAATTACAAATCTATTAAGTCCGCCAGTTAGAGTATTGGAAAATAATGGACACGTATTTTTTGTTTTTGTAAATCAATGAATATTGACAAAGATAACACGCATCAAAACTCGGGAGTGGGGGCTCGTGACGTCAGAACGCACTAAAAATTATACCACGGCGTGTCGTATTGAGAATTTTAAAGGCGTCGTATCTTCGTCAATTTTGGTTTACGTAACAAAAGAAAAAATACGGGTCCATTGTTTTTTGATAATCTAACTGACGGACTAATTAGATTTATTCAGTACACAAGCCTATTCTATGGCAGAAATTTTAACTCCGAGCTGCTGGTCAAACATTCGTAAGCCCAATTATGCTGCCAAACCCAGAGAAAGAACCTACTCGGCAGTCAGCGACCACCTGGCTACAGTGACGCTCACGGCATGGCATAATCAGCCTTATATTCTCACCGCTAAGTCACAGAAGAGAGGGATATAATCATCATCTGCCTAGCCTTTTCCCAACTATGTTAGGTCGGCTTCCAGTCTAACCGGGCGCAGCTGAATACCAGTATTTTACATGGAGCGACTGCCTATCTTACCTCAACAATCCAGTTAGTACTGGGTAATACAATACCCCTTGGTAAGACTGGTTGTCACACTTTTTGGGCCACTGACTACCTGTAACGACTGTCAAAGATCTACAAATGACAGCCGGAACCAACTGTTTAACGTGCTTTCCGACACTTTGCAGGAAACTTTTGAGGAAACTCGGTATGTAAGTTTGGTCACCCAGCCTGCCGGGGCTGCGGGACTATTCGAAAGAGATACCGTGGCTCCGGAACACAAAGGGCGATGAAGGAACATGGATCGGTTTGAGCCAGTAAAAGTCACTCCCACCTGCTCCGCCCAGAGCGGGAGGAGTCATTTGAAAAAAAAAAATGGGTGGCCACCCATCCACAGACCAACCTAGGCAAGCACGGCTTAACCTAAAGATTGACCCGAGCGGCTGTTATTATTTAGCCACGAGCTCGAGCTCCTTAAGAGAGGGATATAAGAGGAGCCGTTATCCACTACACGAACCGCGATGAGAACCCACAAAATATTTTCTTTGATAAATAAATGGTTCCAATCCCAAACCACTGAATCATTTTATTAGATTGGCGTATTATCTGAAATTGATTCGGTTTGTAAGTGAATTAGGAGTGCTTCATAAAATCGTGATTAGATTTTTTTTCTCTTCTCAATAAATCTCGATTTGGTTTGTATTTTATACGATTCTACTTATCATTGGCAACTTTTTTTTTAATTATACCCGTACAGTAAATTTCTGCTGTATTATGAGTGCGTTTACAATATTTAAACTCACATATGTGATGACCTGTGGGTCATACAAATATTTGTTCCGTGCTGGGATCGAACGGGGAAGCAGCCTATCTCTCAGCCATTGCGCCAAACGTGCCTTCAAACGTACTGTATGATGGTCCTTCAGTCTTTTCAATTCATAGAAATTGACCATATGAAGGGTTTTTGTGGAATTTTGACAAAGGTTAAGTTGGTTATACGAAAACAACTATAGTAAGAGGCTAATGGGATGTAGACAGATAAGATGACTACAAAACCAAAACTTTGCAAAACCTCGTTTACCATGACGTACCGGGTAGGTACTGTACTATCGAGAACACTTCCGTCTGATCACCACTAAGCTAATTTTTGCTTGCACTTACAACATAGAAACGCTCTCTAGCCCCGCCCCGTTGACTTTGTAAAGAAATAATGAATGTAAAGATACCGATCAGCCGAGTGCACTGACGACGCACGCCAAACGAGAGTTATTGTTATTTTGCGCGCCAAAGTTGACGCTTTCCTAATAGGCCTAAACTTTAAGGGGGCGTGACTCGGCGCCTCCGCATGATTTAGGCGAAAAAAAATTAACTGATCAAGCGGGAAAGAACACGACTGTACAACCCGGTTACATTATCTCTGGACCTGGCGTCGATGACTTTAATTACAATAAAAGTCCAAACGTAATACAAAATAAAGCAGTGATAGCACAAATAAAGGGTGTAAAAAACCTCTTAACGAAGCCGAAAGGCACTTGTTCTCCCCGTCATTGCGATAATTTTTTTGTTCTACACCATACCTGGGAACCTTTGGGGGTCAAAGTTCTAACATTTTGACAAGTTTTTTTTAATACAAGTTTTTAATGTACGATTTTTACTTTAAACACCTCCACGACCCCCGTAGTATTCAATCCATCCATCAGCACAATGTTTTGAGTGCGTTACATTGAGTTCTACAACAAAACATGATTTTACACCCCAAAAAAAAAAAGTCGTTACCCAGCAATAATTTTTGCGTGAAGTTACTTAGATTGATGTACATAATGCTTGGTTGACGGCTTCGTGATGAGGTGGTTTACACCCTGTATATCACGACATGTATCGGCAACGAACGTGCTTGTTTTTAAACATTTAATTGGACTTTTATTGTTATAAAAGCCATCGACGCCAGATCCATAGATAATGTAACCGGGTTGTAATAGTGCTATTCTTATTCTTTATTGCACACAAACAAAAAACAAATATACCTATAATTGCAATTATATTCCTTATGTACAAAGGCGAGCTTAACCCAGAATTGGGTTTTCTTACAGCAAACCTAATTTTGATAGCGAGATTTGCAGAAAAGGGATTCACTTATGAATGTGCATTAACATTACAAGCGGTTACTTAATTTTATAAACTAAACTACAAACATACAATATAATATACGTAATACTTACAGTATATACAAACATATCTATAAAATCCTATATATGATATGTTGTTTAAGAAATATTCAAGAACGATGTGGCCAGACAGCATGGCGCACATTCTGACCCATGTGCACCATGCTGGTTGTAGGGTCTCTTGTTCAAAGATCGTCAATTTGGGAAGCAGCCTCTTAGTAACCTCACGGCCGCGGTTAATAATTCATGGCAGTAAATTGCACGGTACTTGTTAAACATAGCCAATTAGCCCTCTCGCAAGTTGCGCTACAGCATAAGGTTCTCAACTGTTCTCATCAGGATCTAAGTCAAATATACCTTTTGACTGAAAGTAGTAACCTACACCGGAGCTCATGATTTATCATCTATCTGCCCTTGTCTCATTCTACTTGGGGTCGGTACAACATGTTTCTTCTTCCATTATTCCCTGTTAGACTCATCATTAAAAAAAAAACAATTATTTCAGGTAAGACCGCATACGGAATACACATTTTTAAAATTTCAAAAGTACAAACTCCAGAAAAACAAATTAAAGAAGTAGAATTACATTATTATTATCCATTAATTTTATAAAAATAAGTTAAACATTAATAATTACAATTCATTTAAAATGATAAAAAATAAAATAGATAAAAATATTCATTAAAAATTGTTAGCTGGAATATTGACAAAACCATTCAATTTAAGGGTAGAAACAGTTCAAATCATATGGCTAAAAGTCACTACGAGACAACCTTTGAATGGCCAAACAGACACCAACTAAAGAAAATTGGACTATTCTCCAGCTCCATTTTTTTTGCCAAGACTTCTACAAACGTTATTCTATTTATTTTTACCAACATTCCTCTGCTCGCGTCTCGTAGGGCGTCGATCGATGCAATCAATCTAATAGGACTACACATACGACTCACAGATGTCGGGGCTATAAATAGCGCTCTTTGATCCAATCGCCTTTGATGTCTGTCGCTAGAAAAACACATCGAAGGACCGTTTACATACAACGTTATGTGTTTTCACGTAAAAATATGTAAACAGTGATTTGCGAATAATGTGTCTTTAAAAATTTCATAACACACTGTATTTTTTATGATTTATGGATTTATTTATGTTGTAAACTTTCGTTAGAGCCTCTTTCGTCAGAGCTTCCTTCGTCAGAGCCTCTTTCGTCAGAACCTCCTTCGTCAGAACCTCTTTTATCAGTATCAGGATTCACAGAGGCTTTCTTCAATCATATTCTTAATAACTGTAGCCCGCGACCTTCGTTCGCGTAAATCATCATCGGTCCTTTTCCCAACTATGTTGGGGTCGGCTTCTAGTCTAACCGGATGTAGCTGAATACCAGTATTTTACATGGAGCGACTGCCTATCTGACCTCCACAACGGAATTAGTAGTGTTTAATACTGTACACCTTTTTTTTCGGATGGGAAATCATCAAATGACTCCTCCCGCTCTGGGCGGAGCAGGGGGGAGTGTCAGACTTTTACTGAATAAAACCAATCCATGTTCATTCTTTGCCCTTTGTGTTCCGGAGCCACGGTATCGCCCCTTCGTTCGCGTTAAATGATTGTAAAAAATATTACTTCCCTTTTTGAATCGTATTTTGTTATTCCAATTTCAAGAGTTTTATTTTTTGCATGGTACCCTAACTCTTATTCTAAATTAAAATTAGTTACTCCTTAAAACATCATCAGCTATCTGCCAGTAAAAGTCCCGTCAAAGTCGGTCCATCCGTTTCGGAGATTAAAATCTAACAGTCACTGACAAACAAGCACAACACAATCTATAATAATCGGTAAAAGTATTCTAGTCTTTGGTCTATAAACTGGAAGTTATGCACAAGAGATCACTAAGTGTAGAAGAGTTTTAATAAAATCATTTTCTGAAGAAGTAATATAGGAGATGAAACTGTGAAAAATCATCATTTGAAGTTACTTCTGTGTATAAAGTTAAAATGATAAGATCTATCGTTTTCCGGAAACACATCTTCTTGTATTCCTTTGAAATGGCGGATGAGAAATGCCATTAGGCACACGACTAGTTTCCTCATAAGTTTAGCAGTCACTCAGTTCTATCAAGATATACTAAATGGCCGTAAATCAACAAATTATTCACTAAAACCAAAACAGCGAAGTAATTAAAATAAATTGTGTATTTGAGTAGAAGGCGAGAGATTTTAATCTGAACTACAAGTTAATTTGCCCGCTCGGCAGGGACTACCAATCACAGACCGCATGACCACAGGAACGTTTTATAGTGATTGCGTTTCACTCGGCAGCTTGCCATTAGGAGCAGCGGTTTTGGGTTGAATTGGAAAATGGCGGCTGATCAGTCTTTCAGCTACACCTTGACTCACGTGCTGAGAAAATCTACAAGTGATATTGAATCATGAAAGCTGTAATCAAGATCATCAACATCCTTCAAACTCATCATCCTGATAGGGCCTCCGGGCGGAAAAATGGCCCTATGGCTAGGGATACGTTTTCATCTAATTCAATAGAAAATTGTCGTAACAGTGCAGTAGGTGATTGCGATTGGGCGGCTCTGCCCCTGCTGTTTGCGGGTTTGGACGCATTCGAATATATTCCTGAAATAAAAACAACCTAGTTAAAGACAGAAAGAAAAAATGTTTATTCATCGCAGGGACATGACGTGTGTTACATATTGGTGCAACAGGGTGATCGAATTATTACGCATCGGTGTGATAGAAGGAAATAGCAAAAACGCTGACTGCAACTGACCCCCATTCCTCGCACCGCAACCTTCGCCGACATGAGGCGCGACTCAGCAAATGCGTCACTAAATCAAGCCACCCTAATTTCGCAAGAGTTTTCATGCATCCGCGTAGTTAATCATCTCATAGAAATATTCATTCTTGGTACATACATCGACCAATTATCACCTCTTTAGAATGTAGTCCATAATGTAATTATTTTATAATTAAACTAGAAGAACTTATGAAGAAGAATATTAACATTGATGTAATTTGCATAACCGAGCATTTCATGATGGCTGGTTATGAACAGTATCTGTCAATCTCTAACTACGATCTGGCTTCATGTTTCAGTAGAAGAGACATTAAAAGAGGTGGAGCATGTATCTTGATAAAAAAGGACACCTTTGGAAAGAAATTCCTGAGGTTAGAAGCTTAACAATAAGTAGCACTTTTGAATGTTGTGCTATTGAATTAATCCATACTGACACTGTTGTAATCTGCATAATTATATAGAGTTCCAAATGCAAATAATTTAACTACTTTTTTTGAGCGACTGTTTAAATTGTGCCAGTTTATAACAAAGAAATATAAACGAAATATTGTAATATGCGGTGACTTGAACATTGATACTTTGAAGCGTAATAATACAACACTAGATCTAGAATGTATTTTGCTTAACTTCAATTTTAAATTAGTAATTAATCAGCCAACCAGACTATCCAGTAAAACATGCATAGACCACTTTGCGCATAATATAGATAAAAAATGCAAATATGACGTATTCGATTTTGCGTTATCTGACCACACCTGTCAAATTCTCAAGTGCCCGGTGAAAAGGATATGTGTTTTAAAACATTGGTATGTTAAACGTCGCGACTACAATCAAGAAAACATGAATAAGTTTAAGGAATGTTTACAAAATGTTTCTTTATCGGAAATATATGAACTTGACGATCCGAATACAACCTATAATCGATTTCTGGAGACATTTACCCTAATGTATAATTTATGTTTTAGGGGAATTAAAACGTGCAGTAGAAATAAAAGAACACTTCTGTGGCGTTACCGACTGGAACGCAATGAGCAAAACAAACAAGAATTCAAAAAATATACAGCAATATATAAAAAAATAATTGAGTTAACACAACGTGCTCAGAACAGCTATAAAATCAAATCATCATCTAACAAGTCGAAAGCGACATGGGAAATCATTAATAGAACAAAGATGAATATGCCTAATAAAAACTCAATTGGAAACATTAAAATTGGAAATAAAAAAGTAACACAACCGCACGAGATAGCGGAAGCGTTTAACAACTTTTTTGTCGACAAGATAAAACCAATCAGTAACAGAGGCAAACAAGTGACATCAAATATCTCAACATCAAGTAATTCAATGATGGCACCTAGTAATGAAAATGACATCAAAATCATTATTAAATCTTAAAAAAATACAAGTAGTGTAGGTAATGATGGAATTTCCACCAAAGTAATTAAGTACGGTCTCGGACTCCATAAGTGAACATTTGAGCTATATTCTCAATCTGTGCATAACACACGGTACTTATCCAACTAGCCTCAAAACAACTGTAGTTAAACCATTATTAAAAAAAAATGACAAAGAATGCATGGACTTTTATTATAGGCCTGTTGCGCTTGTTCCAATAATATCCAAGATATTTGAAAAATACATTTACGCTCAGATTTGTAAATACCTAGATAAACAAAACATTTTGACAGAGGAACAAAAAGGTTTTCGGAAAGGTAAAAGTATCAATTTAGCCATCTATGACTTTTTAAACAATGTGTATACGAATGTTGACAATAGAATACCTGTGTGCTCGATATATTGTGACATGACTCAAGCCTTCGACTATGTGGACTATGATATTTTGATAAGTAAACTAGACGCCTACGGCATTCGAGGTAATGTTTTGAATTTAATAGAATCTTATTTAAAGCACAGGAAACAGTACGTTGAAGTATCTGAAATAGATTTTAAATGTAAATGTCAACGTATCTACAAATCCAATCTTCGAACACTTACATATGGCGTACCCCAGGGTAGTGTTTTGGGGCCTCCTCTATTTATAATCTATATATATATCAATGATATGCCGAAAGTTACAAGTCACCCCATGTCACTATTTGCTGATGACAGCACTGTGACCATTAAAAGCACAAACACTGAAGCCTACAATGACGAAATTAGTAAGACCATCACCTCCATAGTGCAATGGTTAGATAACAATTACTTAAAGATAAATATAGAAAAGACGAAATTAACGATGTTTAGCCAACGAACAGAGACAAATATGAGTATATACTATGATAGCCAACGCATAACACAAGTAAACACATCTAAATTCCTAGGATTAACAATTGATAATAAATTAGATTGGAAAACACACACGGAGGAACTAATCAAACGAATTAGTAAGTCTGCCTATGCCCTATACAAACTTACCTCAGTTATGAGTGTGGACGCTTTAGTCACAGCATATCATGGCTTGGTGGGTTCAGTTCTTAGATATGGTGTTATATTTTGGGGGAATGCAACCAATAGGGAAATAATTTTTAAAGCACTGAAAAAGTGTATCAGGACAATGTTTGGATTACAGGTTATAGATTCGTGCAAACCATTATTTATTAAATTTAAAATATTGACTTTTCCATGCATATATATTTTTGAAGTTGCAGTATTTGTTAAGGCCAACCCTGAGTTGTTTAAAAAAATGTCGGACATTAATAACCGTAGTCGAAGGGATAACAGTAGCTTACGCGTAAGAAGGTCCCACACAGCATTAATGTATAAGAGTGTTTTTTGCATGGCACCAGTCATATTTAACCACTTACCACGATCAATCAAAGAATTGAATGTAAGCTTATTTAAGAAACGGCTAAAAGCCTTACTGGTGAACAAAGCATATTACAGTATTTCGGAGTTCATATCAGACAAAAATGTAATGATTGAAACATGACATGATATTCTATGTATTGTTGTCCTTGTTAATAAATTTGTATATTGACATTAGTATTGTATGTATATTGATATCGGTATTGTAGATTGACATTGTGTAATTATTTGTAATCAGTCTGACATGACGTAATGTATTGACATTTTATTGACATTTTAATTTTTGTATTATTTAGATTTTTTTATTTTATTTTCTATTGACATTGATTTCTATTGTTATTTATTATTAATTAATTTTTAGTATGAGATTCTTTATAATTGATTGATTTTTTCTTTTTTATTGGCCAGGTTTATTTTATTTTATTATTGCCTTGATTTCCAAATTGAATTAAATTGTTTTTTGTTTTTTTTTTATCAAACATTTGTACGCTCTCTGGCATAACATAGCGCACTCTTTATTGCCTTTGATACCATTATTATTGTACCTATGTTAAACAAATGAACAAATGACTTATGACTTAAATTATTTTTTGAAAAATTGGCTTTCTCTGCATCCTCCGGCTCCAGTTTACATAATTCGTGCATACAAAATTTGAAAACAGAAACAATAAACTGAGTCGTACTCACGCATGCAGGGTTCCATAGTAGGGGAGCCCCCTTTATTTTTAAATTTAATTATTTTTTAAATTATTTGTTGTTAAAGCGGCAACAGAAATACACATTCGACAGTGTACCTTTTATGCATCATAAGAAACAGCCCACTAGCAGACAGACGGACGGACAGAAGAGGCTTAGTAATAGGGCCCTTTGTTATGTTTGTTGGAATGAAAGATATCGTTGAATAAACTTGGTTTATTAACACGAGGTACACATTATAATACAAAGACAGTTGACGAGTAGTATTACAGACGGAACAGACCATAGACTTAGTAAATATAGACCAACAAAGCGTGCGAGGGAGATGAAAATCCCTTACGGAAATATAGCAAGATAGAAAAGGATAGTGATTCTAATTTCACTGTGACCGGTTTGGAATGACAGGTCGGCACAAGTCAGCACGCGAGGAATCAAATCCTCAGTATTTTGGATTTTTAGCGTACATCGTGGTTTATTTTTAGTAAATACAATTGTATTCAACAATGTTTACTTGTTCTGTGAGTGAATGTGGTGTTAATCATAGAAATAATCTTGAAAATTGCACATTTCACAGGCAAATATTCAGGAAGTCATCACTGCTAAGACGCGTTTATTTTTGGTTAAAATTTGACTTTTATCCTGAACAAAATGTAAAATAATACCAATGCTTTTGTTTACTTTCATATTTTGTATAGCTAAAAGTCCATTTGTTAATAATTTACATGATTTTGGTGGATAGATTTTTCATCAATCTATTTTTACATGTACGCTAGGGATTGACTCAAATTTATCGATATTTTATCTTGAATATTAACTATGAAAATAAATGTTAGGTTACTTTTACCGTCTAATATCTAAACCATTTTGTCAGGAAAAGGTTAATTAACTTTTAACAAATACATAAACTAATTGTTTTGTATAATTTGTCTCAACTTTGTCCTAAAGATTGAAAAGTTTATTCGTGAAAATAATAAAATCAGTCAAGGTATTGGGAAATCTACAATTTGCAAAGCTGTACTTCTTATATTATATGTATATTAGAAGATAATTCCATTTAAAGTTCTGTCTAAAGGTCAATTAAAAAATTAGCGATTTTAATAAAATGTAAAGAAAAAATTTGGTTGTTTTATTTTTTAACGTATTTACAGTTTTTTAACTGTCAAAATTATAATCTGGACAAAAACAGTCTTTGGAACATCTTTCTCTCAGGGTCGAACTTAATCACTTATCGATAGTCATCCAAAGTAAAAGGTACATCACTAACTAACCCACACACTGACAAATCAAAATTGGTCACGCTTTTTATCGAGCTGTCAGTTCATCTATTCGGATAGTATATACTAAGTCTATGGATCAGACATAGCAGTGTGTCTAGCCTGGAGTGACAGGTAAAAACCGGAACCATAGATAATATCTAGTGGTGTACACACAAATTACATACTAAATAATGATGTTACATCACCCACCCTAAAAAGTAGTTGCTCAAAGTCAGTAACGGACTTACTTAAAATGTTTCTAAATATAACGTCATTTGTTTCAGATCACATAGGCCTCAATCCATCAAATTCCACTTGAGCCCCTCACATAGCAACACAAGTGCCTCCACAGTTCCGAAGCTAACGGCTGACTACACTAACAACGTTAGTCTGAACTGCCGCCAACTTGCGACTGGAACGTAATTGAAATCTTTGTTGGTTAACTAGTTCCAGCGTGCTACGGAAAACAGTTGACGATGAGTTTTTTTAATGATAAAGACAAAGGAAAGTTGTGAAAAAAGATAAATTAGGATAGAAAGAAAAGAAAAAGTTTGTGTTAGAATTATGCAGTAATTAATGTTTTGTAAATTATTGGTAAATTGAGAGCTGAGGCTCTAACACGACAAAGAGAGTCAGCAAAAAGGAAGGGGTCCGTAAGGGCCGATGCCTGCCGGGGCTGCGGGACTGTTCGCAAGAGATACCGTGGCCCCGGAACACAAAGGGCGATGAAGGAACATGGATGGGTTTTAGTCAGTAAAAGTCTGACACTCCCTCCTGCTCCGCCCAGAGCATGAGCATGTTGATTTCAATCAACAAAAATACAAGTATCCTTTAGCATATTAATTAAACTGTTTGCAACAAGCAAAGTCAGTGTAATCCATGTGAAATATACAGGGTGTAAACAACCTCATCAGGAAACTGTCAACCAAGCATTCTGTACATCAAACTAAGTAACTTTACGCAAAATTATTGCTGGGAAACGACTTTTTTTTGGTGTTTTAAATCATGTTTTGAGGTAGAACTCAATGTAACGCCCTTAAAACATTGTGCTGATGGATGGATTGAGTTAGTACGGGGGTCATAGAGGTGTTCAAAGTAAAAATCTAACATTAAAAAATTGTATTTAAAAAAAACTCATAAAAAAGTTGGCACCTTGACCCCCAATATCTCCGTAACTAGAAGGTTCCCGGGTATGGTGTAGAACAAAAATATGATCGCAATAACGGGAAGAACAAGTGCCTTTCGGCTTCGTTAAGAAGTTTTTTACACCCTTTATATGAAATTTAAATATTACTTATTATACGTGAAACCGGTATTTTTAATATTTGTATGTAATTAAATTTAAATAATCGTATTTAAGTTACGTTTACACCGTAAAATCTTGTTAGGGCCTTTGATAAAAATATTATTAAAGTCATAACATGTAAGTTTACCGAATTTGAGAAGTTTCTAGAGTTAAGTGTGCTCAAGGATAAAGAAGAATGCGGGTGTCGCAGATTTTGATTTTTCCGTGATCAGCAGCCATTTCATACATCCAGCGCAAATGTTTCATCTTCATCCATCGTATGGAGCAAAAAGAACATGTACATACGACGACCAATCTATCTTTTATGCGGATCTCTCATTGTACGAGAAAACTATAACAAAGCAAGGCCACGATAAACTGGAAATGTATAGCTTGGTGTATGTGACTTTTGTGCAATTTCCATTACACCTATCACAGATAATCAAATAAGCAAGTGATTCCGAAGCGTTCCCGCGTGCCGACGTTAGGGCTTCCCATCCCTAACAACGTTCCCAACTTACGTCTAGTAGTTAATTGAAATCTTTGTTTTGTTAACTAGTTCCAACTTGCAGCACTGATGCTCCAACTTTGTGGAACTAGTGTTTGTACGAGAATTTCTAATGTTGAAGTTAACATTTTGCAGTTTGGGAAAACAGTGAAGTGTCTGAACTATGTGCTGAAAAATTTTACATATATAAAACATCTATTTATCTCTATACTATAATGTTTTAAACTGATGTGAATTTAAAATTCATACTATATGGAAGGAAAAGGAACTTACAGGAGGATGTAAATGATGCGTCCCTTCGATAGCAGCCTCCAGCGCGCCGGTTCACGCGATATTTCCACCAAGTTTCACGAGAGGAAAGAGTTTGAGGATTCACCACACAGCACCAATAGTTTTTCACTTTTAGAATTTTTGGCAGGAGCGCGGGCGCACAGAAATATGTGTCGCCGGTAAGCGAGCGGATTTACGAATGTGAGAGGGCGGGGGGTTGTTCTATTGAACGGAACAGGAAATAGTGGGAGTAGTAAAGGAATCGATTTGGAATGGATGATCCTTCTCGAATGAGTTAATGAGTGATGTGTAGTGTTGCAAGTAAAATATATTAATTATAATAAGTATAGATAAAACAATACGAATGGCGCAGACAACTCTCCCGGCCTAGAGGTTTTCCTCTAAACTAAAACTTTATGAGAACTTAAATTAAATAAATGAATTTAATTAAAAATAGAGTTAAGAAAAATTTTAAGTAATTATTGTGTAGGTAGAGGACAAAGCCGCACTACCGGGCGTATGTAGGAGCCGGAAGCAGTTCTAACCTTCACAGTCCTAACTATATTATCCTTGCCAGGATAAGTCGCATCTATGACACCTAAAGGCCAACAAAGCGGGTGAGCGTTGTTGTCCTTGATAACAACAATCGTACCTACTTCAATAGGCTTTGATGGTGTGTTCCACTTCTCCCGCTGTTGCAAGGAAGTGAGGTACTCCTGACTCCAACGATGCCAGAAGGAATGAGTTATTTTATTAAGAAGTTGATAACGCGATAAGCGATTGTCTGAAATGTCCGTGACATCTTCAGCAGGTAAAAATTTAAGCGGAGTTACGTTTAAAAAATGATTAGGCGTCAAAGCACTAATATCAGACGGGTCAGAGCTTAAAATACTTAGAGGTCGGTTATTTAAAAGACATTCAATTTGAACAAGTACGGTACCAAACTCCTCGTATGTTAATATTTGAGAACCAATGACTTTAAAAAGATGAGTTTTGACACAACGAACATTAACTTCGCTGAGTCCATTAAAATGAGGACCGTAAGGCGGACTATGTTTAAATCGTACACGATGTTCAGCTAGTTGTTCACCTATGTAATTTATATGAGATTTGGATTGAATTAAGGCGTAAATTTCGTTCAATTTGCGCTTTGCGCCAATAAAGTTTGTGCCTCCATCACTATAAATCATAGCAACAGGACCTCTACGAGAAATAAAACGCTTATAAGCGGCGAGAAATAAATCTGAACTAAGGTCAGAGACCAACTCTAAGTGTACTGCCTTAGTTGTTAGACAGACGAACACACAAATGTAAGCTTTGTGGCTCTTAATTCCGCGTTTTCGGATATGAGTAATGTAGAAAGGACCACAGTAGTCCACAGCGGTATTAACAAACGCTTTTACTTGTGAAACGCGAAAGTCGGGTAGATCACCCATTGGAGGGTAAGTATTTTGAGGTTTAAGTTTAAAACATTTGTTACAACTATGCACTCGTTGTCTTACAATGTTACGAGCAGATAAAATCCAGAATTTTTGTCTAATTATAGCTAATAAAAGAGCGGGACCCGTATGTAAATTAGATACATGATAAAAGTCAATTAAGAGTTGAGTAAAACGTGATTTGGTTGGAATTAAAATGGGGTGCTTTTGACCATAATCAAGTTGAGAATGAGTTAACCTTCCACCTACTCTGAGAATATTATTCGAATCCAGAAAGGGGTTGAGTTTAGCGAGTCTTTTATTTAAATTTTTATTAGATTTTAATGCGTTAATTTCTTCAGAGAAATATCGACTTTGTATGTAACGTATAAGGAATATTTCCGCGGCATCTAAATCCGAAACGATGATACAACCACGCGAGTTTAGTAACTTGCAGAAACGTAGTATCAAAACCAAGCTACGTAGTAAAATAGAATATTTAGAAATGCGGTCAATTAAAGATTGAATAGGTTGAGGAACTTCTTGCGTTACTTTAACTGAGAGAGCGATATTTTTAGTTTCAATTACTTCCGAATTATTATTATTTAAATTGACCTTAAATGGCTTGATTGGCCACTGATTTAAGGGGAATGAAAACCAATGCGGAGCGTTAAACCAAAGAGTTAAACCCAATAATTGTTTAGGCGTTACGGGACGAGAAACTACATCAGCGGGATTTTCAGTTCCATCGATGTGAAACCAATGTTTAGCAGGTAATTTTGAGTTAATTTCAACAATGCGATTTGCGACAAATGTATGAAATCTATGTGAGGGCGAGTGGATCCAGGTGAGCGTGACTGTTGAATCAGAAAAGGCAAAAATATTATTAATTTTACAGCGTTTACTTAAAACTTCTACAATTGAGTTGATTAAGTTTGCTAAGAGAAGAGCAGCACATAGCTCGAGACGAGCTAAGGGCGTATTTTTAAGCGGAGCGACGCGAGATTTAGAAGTTAGTAAGAGGGTTGATCCGTTATCTTCATCGTTAGAACTAACCCTTATGTAAACAGCGGCACCATAACAGCGCTCACTGGCGTCTGCGAACCCGAGGAGAGTGACATGAGAACTAGAGGTGATACCTACATGTCGCGGGAATTTTATTTGTTCGAGATAGGAAAGTTCTTTGTGAAATCGATTAAATTTATTTTCAATGTGAGCGGGTACAGGATCATCCCAATCAAGGTCATGCTTCCAGCATTCCTGAACTAAAACTTTCATGAATGCGGTAACTGGACTTATAAGACCTAAGGGGTCAAACAGCCGTGCGGTTGCGGACAAAACGGTACGTTTCGTACATATAAGAGAATTACCATTTATTTTAAATTGAAAAGAGTCTTCTACAGGATTCCACTGCATACCTACAATTTTAGTATTATTATTAGCGTCAACGTCAAATTCAATATTTTGCGGATTTAAATGAGTTGAAGGAATTTTATTTAAAAGTTCGGAACTATTAGAGATCCACTTTACAAGGTTGAAACCGCCTGACCTGAACATGGCGACCATTTCTTGATATGTCTGCTCAGCTATTTCAACGCCATCTAGCGAACATACGTAGTCATCCATATACATATGGTTTTCAGCCTCGTAAGCCGCGAGCGGGTATTTATCCCGACTATCAGATGCGAGTTGGCGAACTACTCTCATAGCTAAATAAGGCGAGCTTGAGACACCGAAAGAAACGCGGTTAAATTCAAAAGTTGAAATCACAGAATCTTTATTGAATCTGTATAAAATTCGTTGAAATGCGTGATGATCAGCGGAAAGATTAAGTTGAAAATACATCTTTTCGATGTCTGCAACTACAGCAACGGAAAACATGCGAAGATTAATTAATAAATCGAAAATGTTACTTTGTAGATTCGGACCTACATAAAGGAGATCATTTAGCGATTTACCTGAGCTAGTTTTACAGCTAGCGTCAAGCACGATGCGAGTTTTACTGGACTGTTTATCCGGGCGGTAAACAGCACGATGCGGAATATAATAATGCGGGATATTGAAAGAGGGATCTTTGACCTTGGCCAAATAACCTTTGTCAAGATAATCTTGAAGCGTAGCGTTGTAATTAGTTCTGATCTCGGGATCAGAATCTAACTTTTTTTCTAAATTAACGAGGCGGCGCATCGCCGTTGAGTGCGAATTTCCTAAGTCTGTACACGGAGCCTTGAATGGTAGCTGCACTGTGTATCTACCTGTTTCGTCGCGAGAGTAAGTTGAATTAAATATTTGTTCACACGCGTGATCATCAGGACCCATGTGAATCTTATTAGGGACGCTTTCCAGCTCCCAAAAGCGTTGCGTGAGCGTATCTAAGCTAAGCGTGCTAGTAGCGCACAGAAAAGTTTGCTCGCTTTTATTTTTGTTTATTTGAGCGGGGCGAGCGCGCGAAGTTATGCGAGGTTGACAATCAGCTCGACCCATGGCTATGTAGCCAAGGGTGGTTTCTACAGCCACGACCGAGGAGCCAGGTAAAGTTACCTTTCCACTTCCCAACAAAAGCGGGAAAAGTTCATTGCCGAGGAGGCAATCTATTTCACCGGGAACGTGGAACGCGTCATCAGCCATAGGTAAATTACGTAATGGAGTGAGATTCGTGATATCTATGGATATGTTGGGTAAGTCGTCAGTAATACGATCTAAAACCCGAGCGTGAATTGTATAACAACAGCGTTGATCAAAGCGGGAAAATATTTTAAATGTTGTAGTACCAAACGAAGGTATTTTAGCGTGACCTATACCGAAAATAGAAGATTTGTCAGGAGTAATTTCTAAGTTTAAGCGTTTACAGCAAGCCTTTGTAATAAAATGACTCATTGAGCCTGTATCAAGAAAAACGCGGAGAGTATAAGGTTTATTATTATTATAAGCGTATACGGAAGCGGTAGGCAACAAAACAGTTGTATTATTTTCAACGCACGAGGTAGCCGAAGTCATTGATAAATAAGGAGCGTTTGAATTTTCGCGCGCAACGTTATCACCTGCCGGTACGGGCGACGAGTCGAGTGTCGCGGGAGCGGCAGACAGCGGGGGCGCGGGAGCGGGCGCGCGGGGCGCGCTGTTCGCAGCCGGCAGCGGTGCGCGTGCGGACTGCGCGGAGCCATGTTCAACTACCCGATTGTTTGAATTGTTAAAGTTATCTAGATGTATTAGCGAATGATGTTTACGGTGGCAAACCGAACATGTATTTGTTGACTTGCACATTTTAATATCATGAAATCCTAAACAATTACGACAAAACTTATGTTTGTTTACAAGATCTAATCTATCTTTAGCGTTTTGATTCATAAAATGAGAACATCTATAAAGTGGATGTGAATCAGGGGATCCACATACCTTGCAGGAACGCACTGGGGTGTCCTGGATAGTACTCGCGAAGGCTTGGCTATTTTTAGATTTAGATGAGAATTTATTATTTTCATTATTATTATTACGAACTTTAGAGGGATTAAAGTGATTACGAAGCGTTATTATTTTACTTTGTTCTTTTAAAAATTGCGAAAGATGATCGAAAGTAGGTATTGCAATATGACTATGCGATTGTTCGAAAAGGTTAACGACCTCTTTATCGAGCTTACTGAGTGCAATATCAGTTATTATAAAATCTGACAAATCTTTTAAGTTTAAGCGACGTAACGCGGCTTGAGCCGAATGAAACTGCTCAAGAAATGTATCAATAGATTGATAAGGTTTAAATTGAACCATTTGATGTAAGTACATGGAAGCTTGTACGCGCGTATCTTGATATTTTTCTATTAAAGCATTCCAAATGAGTAGGTAATTATTAGCGGTAGGTATGATACCTGAGCAAACAGTTAATGCTTTGCCCGAGAGACAACCTATTAAATACTGAACCTTTTCGGCGTCAGTTAGTTGCGAATTATCATGAATAAGACTTTTGAAGTTTTCATGAAAAGTTGTCCATTTGCTGGGCATGCCATCAAATGAAACAAGTTTTAAAGGCGGCAGTTTACGATTTAAAAACTCGAATTTATTATTTGTGTTATCATTACTCGTATTTTGAGACC
This sequence comes from Xestia rhomboidea, assembly GCA_963853795.1. Lineage (NCBI taxonomy): Eukaryota > Metazoa > Arthropoda > Insecta > Lepidoptera > Noctuidae > Xestia > Xestia rhomboidea. The sequence goes on from OY970774.1 coordinate 10,211,386, forward strand.
TAAGAATGTTAGATTCTATTGCTTTAATTTGACAATAGATTTCATCAAATGCGGTAAGTGGGCCGTAGTTCGGCTTTGCCGTCGAACCACTTTCTAATAAAGCTAAATTATAAGCATCAAGAGTTTCCATAAAGTTTGTTCTAATTTGCTCAAGGGAGCTAATTCGAGCTAGAAATTGAGATTTTAATGAATTATTTACGGAAACTTGTAGGCCGAGATCGTAAATGGATTGCAAAATTTGGAATAAATTTTCTTTTTTCGACTCTAATAAAATAACTTTAGGATCTTCCTCGGTAGAACCATAGGATTCTTTATCAGATTCCTTATCCTTACTACGCGTGGAAGGCATTTTTATGCGTTGAGAAATACCTATTCGAGTTTTAAATCGTGTAATAGATTAGTTAGATGAGTGAATGTATGCGAGCTTGCGTGAACAAAATGGACTTGTCTGTGTGCGTTATGTTTTGAGAAATATGCGAAAATATGCGTGCGATGAATAAAATATTGTTATAATATTTTAGCTATAGGGTGTATTAATAGAAATAAGATGCGTTTTTATAAAAACAACTTAGCGTTGATGAGATTGAGCGGGAAATGTGCCCTCGTGGGCGCGTCTCGTGTATCACGTGGACGCGTAATGGCGGGTGCGTATTTGAGCGTTTTTTGCGTTTTTATGCGAAAAATAGATAAATATGATGTGTGTGATGAGTGTAGCGTAGATGCGTAGTAGAAATGCGTTTTTTATTGGGTGAGAAGGACCAGAAGACTTGGAAGGAAAAGGAACTTACAGGAGGATGTAAATGATGCGTCCCTTCGATAGCAGCCTCCAGCGCGCCGGTTCACGCGATATTTCCACCAAGTTTCACGAGAGGAAAGAGTTTGAGGATTCACCACACAGCACCAATAGTTTTTCACTTTTAGAATTTTTGGCAGGAGCGCGGGCGCACAGAAATATGTGTCGCCGGTAAGCGAGCGGATTTACGAATGTGAGAGGGCGGGGGGTTGTTCTATTGAACGGAACAGGAAATAGTGGGAGTAGTAAAGGAATCGATTTGGAATGGATGATCCTTCTCGAATGAGTTAATGAGTGATGTGTAGTGTTGCAAGTAAAATATATTAATTATAATAAGTATAGATAAAACAATACGAATGGCGCAGACACTATAGAAATACGAAGATAACACACAAAAACATGAAATCTCAATCTCATCTTCAATTCGAAGACATGTGACATCTACCAATCTGCACTGCGCCCGCGTGGCGGATTATAGCCGATTCCCTCTCTTAGAGAGGAGGTCTGTGTCCCAGCAGTGGGAACATTAATAGGCTGGTGATGATAATTAGAGAAATGCTATTCAGGGTTGCGCCACATCTATCAGCCCGGAATTGCGTTTTTCCATGCTCCTATAATTCGACGGAAAAATCAACAAAATTACAGATTGTAGAAAGATTTCTATCGTCGTAAAAATGGCGGTGTTAAAAATGTAGAAAAGAAATGTTTCTATTCTTCAGTAAACAAGTCTGCAACGTCAAGCATGACGACAATTTCTTCTCAACAAATTCACCGAAGCAAGTGATAATTATACAATACGAAAATCAATCAGAGGTGCATGTCTTAGGTTTGAACTTAAGGTGGATGCTCCAGGGTAGCCCGCGAAATTCAATTTTTCTTACGTTTTTTTTTGTAATTTGCGGGCCAGTGTCAGGTTTTATGTTGGTTAAAATATGATTCGCGGCTGTAAGATGTATGTAGTTACAGAATTATAATCATTAAAGTCATCAATACAACCCTCTAAGTTCATGTAACTGTCAAAAATTACGATTTCATGAAAAAGTCATTCTTGACAGTTGCATGAACTGAATATGAATGTTTGATGATTTCAATAATTAAATTCTGTTACTACATACGTCTTACAGCCGCGAATCATATTTTAATCAACATACAACCTGACACTGACCTGCAAATTGCAAAAAACGTAAGAAAAATTAAATTTCGCGGGCTACCCTGGAGCTTCCACCTTAAGACTTAAGATTGGCAGTCCGAAGGTCACACCACTTGCCTACACTTCTTACCACGCTTGCTGCTTGCTTGCTTGCTTATTTAACTAATGAAGCCAATCGATTCAATACAATCGTCTCCATCAGTCATCCATAACCTTAACCGTCAGACGAAACCCAATCGTCATAAAAGCTACGAAAAGAAGTCGTCAATTTGAAAACAAACATCTTTAATTACTAAGAAAACAACATTAAGGCGTTTCAAGTAAACAAATTAGTTATTTATCGATTTTATACTAACCTAGTTCTTTGGACGCTCATGAAAATGTATGAAAAATTTCGTATGAAGTCCATATTTTGTCACAATACTTATTACGATATATTTTTTATTTATTTATATTTATTTATTTATGCCTTATTTGTCATGAGACCCCGTGTCCGGCTGAATAAATAGATGAGATAGTGACGTACCGTAACCTTGTGTGTAGTAACTATCGAAAATTACTCGTAGCAGGATTTGATATTTAAATAGTTAACTATTAAAAATCTTAAAGAACAGCTAAGTTATCATCATCTGCCTTGCCTTTTCCCAACTATATTGGGGTCAGCTTCCAGTCTTACCTGATGCAGCTGAATACCAGTATTTGACATGGAGCGACCTCCACAACCCAGCTAGTACTGGGTAATACAAAACCCCTTGGTAAGACTGGTTCTCAGACATTTGAGTCACTGACTACCTGTAATGACTGTCAAAGATCTACAAATGACAGCCGGGACCTACAGCTTAACGTGTTTTCCGAGGCACGGAGGACACTCAATGTGTAAAGGGTGGTCACCCATCTTCAGACGGACATAGGCAAAGGCGGCTTAACCTGAAGATAGCCACGAGCAGCTAAGATAGATAAGAAAAATGTTAAATTAATTAAATTGCTTTTCAGAACTGTACAAGTTGCCGCAATTACGAATTTCTGGTAAATACGTACCACTTTTGATTTTCCGAGAATCCATTTCACCTCGGCAAATTCAAGGAAGCTTGTATACTCTCTTGTATACTGAGCTACTCACAGCGAAAACTTAATTACGCATTTCTAAATAAAGATAAATTCTCTAAAAACAAATGTCAAAACTAACACTGTCAGTTACGGGATATCTTCTATCATCTATTAGAGTAGTCAGGTATGGAACACCCGCTTCATATAGTTTAAAAAAAGACGACGTGTGAAAGTGATTGTAAAAACCTGTTTGCAAAATAAACCTCATTTAATAAAAAATCATTCTTTAATTATTTTTTTAATCTAAAGGGTACTCCCCTTTTCCCAGTGATCTAGAGAGCTCATATCAATCGGAAACATCCCTGTCAAAAACCGGTACCCGATACCGGTATTTGTTTCCCAAACAAAGCCACATCACTAGAGAGGACGTCCTACAATTCGGGTGGCAATAATTTCTAGTCTAGCAGACAGGGCGACAATAAACGTGTTTACAGGAAAGAAACGGTTTTATTGGTACAATTTATTATTACTATAAACTATTGGTGATTCGTCTGGCCCACGAGTTATTTTTTTAGGACGAAATGATTATTCTGGCCACAGAGTTTTATATGTATAATTCATTGTTGTATTAAAAGAGGTCTTATATATCAAGATATTGTAAAAAATACTTCCTCGTTGGTCCAGTAGTTGCAAGCACGACGGCTGAGCATGTGGTTCTCGGTTCGATTCCCAAGTCGGGCAAAGTTTTATTGGGTTTTTCCTTCAGGAATTTCTCAGTAGCAGTCACGGAGTCTGGACTTGTGCCCGGTTGATGGCAATAGGCTCGCCCCCTATTACATGGTACTGAAACATAACTTTTTTTTTTTTTCGGATGGGAAATCATCAAATGACTCCTCCCGCTCTGGAAAAAAAACACCATCCATGTTCCTTCGTCGCCCTTTGTGTTCCGGGGCCACGGTATCTCTTTCGAATAGTCCCGCAGCCCCGGCAGGCTTCGGCCCTTGCAGTCAGCAATAGGGAAGGGGTCCCCCTTCCCTATTGCTGACTCTCTTTGAGGCGCGCGTGGAACACGAACGCGCCGTCGACACGGCCTATCGTCATGAGACGGACGGACGGTAAGCTAGCCCATAGCTCACCGTCCACAGGCCAGCGCCTACGGTGGCCAACTGAAACATAACTGGCGAAATGTGGGTGTACTATTTGGTACTCTGCCTAACCCTTCAGGGATAACAAGTGCGATGTTATGTTTATAAGTTTAGATTTTCAAGTTATTCGTTCAGAAAGCACAAACTCTGCCTTATTTAAACCAAGAATTTACGGGAAAATTGAGGCTTTCCCAGCCGGCTAAAGCTAATCCATTACGCCATTCCGATAATCATGTATTAAGACGCTCAGGTAACAAGATTACCTCGACTTATCCACAGATGAACGTCACTGTAATAAGATTAATTTCTCAGCAATACTGTTTACATTTATATTTATAGCTTTCAATGTTCCACGGTGATACGCGGTCCTACTAATATTATAATTGTTTGTGAGGATGGATGGATGTGTGTAACTCTTTCACGCAAAAACTACTGACTGGATTTGGATGAAATTTGGCACACAGATAAGTTCTAACCTGAATTAACACATATAATACTTTTTATCCCGGTAGTACGATCCCGAGGGACATTACCGAACTCCACGCGGAAAAAAAAAATCAAATCAAATCATTTAATTCTTTGCAAACATGGGTAGTACTTTGTACATAGGTGCGGGCATAAGCTAGTACTACATAGTTAAGGGAGAAAGATGAATTTTGAACAGTGCAACATTTGTTTGATTGTCTTTTGCATGTCGTATGATGATTGTGGTCAACGGCGTCTGAAGAGTCTCGACTGAGATGATGATTCGGCAGTCACTTTTTGATTCGAGCTCATATACAAGGAATTATTATAGACTGGCTGATGCCCGCGGCTTCACCCACGTGGATGTCGGTTGAAGCGACCAAAAGCAAAGCTCCCAGACGGCTTATTTTTTTCCGACACCTCCGAAAAATATCATTATATTTTAGCCAATGTATACAAAAACTTGACAAATTATATATTAAAACCTTCCTCAAGAACCACTCTATCCATTGGTGACAAACAGCATGAAAATCGGGGCAGTAGCTTTTGAGTTTATCGCGAACAGACAGACAGACAGACAGACGCGGCGGAGGACTTTGTTTTAAAATATGCAATTTGCAAAAAGACTAGCTTTAAAAAGTGTCACAGACACTGCACGCGTGGAATGCTGGCTCACCGCCTATACACGCGGCGCACCGCTAGAAGTCCATCCGCACGGACAGGCTCACTCACCGCCACAAAATCCGCTTCGCCGCCTCCGCACTCCGCAGCGGTGACCGGTGCCATATGAAAAACGCCATAGCACGGAAACCTTGACGTTTTGGCAACAGGTCGCTACATCAATCGATTCTTGTGAAGTAGGAGCGAGTCGGCTTAACATAAATACTGACCTGCACCCTGTAGGTCAAGACCTTAACCTTCTGCGTTCCTACATTATAATGTTAGCAGTTACACTGGTCTGCAAAAATAAGTATCACACTTTTAAAATTGCAATAACTTTTTAAGTACATAAGATATACTTTCGAAACAAAACGGACTCGAAAAATAGTTTAATTTTGTCTATAGTTTCAAAGAAAGTTGATAAAAATTGCTTTATAACGTTTTTTATTTTAAATCTCTAACTTCTATAGTTTAGCAAAAATTGAAATTTTCAAAGTGGAGTACTTATTTTTGCAGGTCAGTGTATAACAGTAAGGCACAACGATATTGTCATATCCTGGTATTTGCACAATAAAGCGAACCGCCACGCCAGTTGACTCGAATTAATTCCCTTTTGACAACGTAATGGTTATTTTAGTAACCGTAAACATGGGACAGTGTAATGTGGGCAAGTCTATTATGAGTGCTCGGTTGGTCGTTACTGTGGGATCTATGATAGATATCGCAATATGATGTGTGTGTGTATAGATGAGACTAAAGAAAATAAAAACTATAACATTAGAGATTTTGATTGGCGCCGTTTCGTTGGTGTATGAGCGTGCGATGCGAACGGATGAAATCCATGTAACTGAAATAGATAGGACGACCACAAATAAGATAAATCATGAAAAACCGGCCAAGTGCGTGTCGGACCACGCGCAGTGTAGAGTTCCGTAGTAGTCCGTTATATTTTAGATTTAGTTTTTCAATGCAAGTCTTCACCCGTTATAAACAAGCAACCACTTCATCTTAGTCACTTTATAGGTTTTGTTCTAAGGATTTTGTATTTGGTACAAAATTATCCAACACCCTAGGTCAACGACTATTACTGCTAAACTTATAAAGTTATCTTAACCGCTATAGTTTTCCTTTAAAGTTCATGAAATGCACTATCATTATGAATTTTTCCAGATTTTTCAAGCCAGCTGTTTAGATTTTAGAGGGGGGGGACGCCCTACTGGAACAAAAATGTGCACTTTAAAGTTTAATATTTCGTAAATGGAGCATTAAATCGAAAAGTAGTGTAGCAACCCCTAAGTCATTTTAAAAGACCTATTCAACGATACTCCACACGATGGGGTAGACGACGAAAAAAAATTATTCCCACTTCACATGTAGGGGACCCTAGAAAAATTATTTTCCAAAATTTTATTTCATCACTTTGTCGGCGTTATTGATATACATACCTCTACAAAATTACAGCTTTCTAGTACTAACGGTCTCTTAGCAAAACCTCGGACAGACAGACAGACGGACATGGCGAAACTATAAGGGTTCCTTGTCAGTACTACGGAACCCTAAAAATATAAAAGGAAACAGTGTAAATGATACGGACCGACAGGCAGGAGAGAATGACAGAAAAATACTTGTTACGCCGACCCCATATCCCATGGGCCAAGGGCAGAAAGTTTATTTAAAAAAATAAAATAAACAATAGCAGAACTTTCAGAGACCAAAAGTTCTCTTAAATTGTTAAAGTAGGTATGCGACAAAGGGGTTTTACTGAAAAACCCTTTTTTTTTGGATGGGAAATCATCAAATGACTCCTCCCGCTCTGGGCGGAGCAGGAGGGAGTGTCAGACTTTTACTGAGTAAAACCCATCCATGTTCCTTCATCGCCCTTTGTGTTCCGGGGCTATGGTATCTCTTTCGAATAGTCCCGCAGCCCCGGCAGGCATCGGCCCTTCCCTTTTGCTGACTCTCTTTGAGGCGCGCGTGGAACACGAACGCGCCGTCGACACAGTCTGTCGTCATGAGACGGACGGACGGCGAGCTAGCCCAAAGCTACCCGTCCACAGGCCCGCGCCTATGGTGGCCTCCGACGCCCGGGGCGTCTCCCGCGGCGGCCGGGACGTAGGGATCTCTCCCTCTCACGTTCCGCCACCTCCTTCGCTAGCATGACTGCTTCGCAGAAGGAGGTGACGGCGTCCCATTCCATCTCGCTCCGGACCATGGATTGAACCAGGGCCGGGATGGATTGAACGAGAGGTCGCCGCCGCCGAACCAGCATGTCCTAGAACCAAAAAATTCGAAGACATGTGACATCTACCAATCCGCACTGGGCCCGCGTGGTGGATTATAGCCCATTCCTTCTCATAGAGAGGAGGCCGTGTCCCAGAGCAGTGGGAACATTAATAGGGTGATGATGAAGCAACCAAAGGATTTTACTGAAAAACTCTGACTTTTGATTTTCCTCTTATTTGCCAAAAAACCTAGGTTTAATATGCTTCTTGGAATACCAGATATAAGTATGTTAAGATAGATTCGCAGTATGAACTTGTTTACCCACATGTACGACCAATACTAGCCAAACATTACCCAAAACACAATGTAAATAAAACCTCCTCACGAATGAAACTGCACGAAGCGCAAACTAAACTTCCAACAATCGTCGTAGTTACACAAACGCTCTCCAAGAGAAATAAACACGAGTTTACCGAGTAAACATCGATTAAAGCGAGTCCGATGCATGCATCGATTTGTCCGAATCGATAACTTATATTTAGATTGTAGTGCTTTGGCGACCGGCTATTGAAGTTAAGAAACGACTTGTTTTTGGAATCGAGAAATTGGATTGCGAGTGATGCGACAGGTAAACAAACAATATGCAGTTATTTCGACACTTTTTCGATGACAGTTTGATTGAGTAGCTAGTTCGTGTTTCTACCATCACACTGGAAAACATCATTCACGATATCCTTATACGGGTAGAAGGGTAACTGACGCTGAAACGGTTAGGCATCGTGCTACCGATTACTTGAAAGTACAAAAACGTAGTCATAGTGCGAAAGTAGGCATCGTGCTACGAAATCGTATTCAGTACATTATTCTGAATCCGCCCAAATATAAATATTTCATCGGTATTTTTTTATTTTTATATAAGCCTATGCTGTCCCACTGCTGGGCAAAGGCCTCCCCATTTTCTTCCATCTCTCTCAGTGTTCTCGGTTTTTTCGTCGGTTAATTAAAAAAAAAAACCGATAAACAATTTATACGTGGGTTCAGAATAATGTACTGAATACGTAGTAACATTCCGCATACACGTTTTAGTAACGTACGTCAAAGTAACATTTTCTGCCTTGTAAAAGCAGCATTATTTGCGCTTGAAGCGCGTCGACGATCACGAGGATGCGGTAAACAAATGCGATGTAATAAGATTTCTTTCTACTCTAAGATTTTGTCGGTTTGATCTTGTCAAACCGACAAAATCTTAGAGTAGAAAGAGTAGAAATAATGTAACCTAGAATCAATATGCGTAAGTTTCCAATAAGTAAATTAAGTACTACTGTAGTCAGTATTTAAGCCCGACCTCCACCAGGAGACGAGCGGACATGTGCGAAACGGATAGGAGATGCGTCAGAGCTAGGATCACTCCATCGAAGCTGTGCGGAGACGGCAAAGCGGAGAGCGCTCACAGCACGCCGTCCACGTTTCTTCTAGTCTCAGCTGTGCGCTTGGCTAGTGCTAAACAATTACTAGACATCTCCTCTAGGCTCTGCTCAACCGTGTCCACTAAAGCTAAGTGAAGACGAGAACTGTAAATAACAAAATTTATATTGGTGGTTTACAACACATCTCCTCTCCTCTCCTCTCGACTCGTCTCCGGTTCGTTGGAGTCCCGTCCTTACGACACCCACACCAAGGTAAAGGTTACGTTGAGATAACATAATTTATAACACATTTGCTCGTAAAGGGTCTCTTATTTCACCAATTTCAATATCGTAATGTATCTCATTACGTACTTGTGCGTTATTGTAAAGTAAAATGCACGGTTTATCAAGATGCTCCGTCTAAACCGAACGGTACTTTTTGAAATCCTAGCAAAGAGTTTTATGTCAGAAAAGTGGCCAACATTTTATGAATAAAATTTACTTTGGGAGATGAAATATAATAAATAAACATTTAATTCTTTAATTTAATTAATTTTGACAATAAATTACAACCATTTATCTGTAACAAAAATATTTATTTACTTTATTAGTAATACTGGCTGTTTTTTGTGTCTTTGCCTTAAAAAAAATCGCTGATGCGAGCGCATCGCTAATTTGTGAACAAGTAAAAATTATTCCGCGCGCTTTTTTTTTTCGCTGTATTGTTTTTATTTGTTTTATTTATTTCCTCGCAAACAAATATGTTATAAAACGTCGTATGACATTCGTGCGCTTTGAAAATTACAGCCTAGCAATATCGCCTCGGCTGTAATTTTTAACTTACCGCTCTTATATCATAATGTACTATTAACTACTAGTTAACAGGTAGCTCCACACATTATTACAACCAAGAACAGTAACAAAACATTTCTATTTCGATGTTTCCTGATAATTTCGCAGAGACAGGTAGTTTACGTAATAACTCCTGAATACACTAATACAGCAGGTATTAATGACTTCAGGAACTATCGCAGTCCGTCTGGGTTGTGTCCGACTATTATGAAGAGTAAACAAGAACTATTGATGTGCATTCCTATTTAAATGGGAGGGCTATTCTTGAAAGACCGTGTCGACGGCGCGTTCGTGTTCCACGCGCGCCTCAAAGAGAGTCAGCAATAGGGAAGGGGTAAGGGCCGATGCCTGCCAGGGCTGCGGGACTGTTCGCAAGAGATACCGTGGCCTCGGATCACAAAGGGTGATGAAGGAACATGGATGGGTTTTAGTCAGTAAAAGTCTGAAACTCCCTCCTGCTCCGCCCAGAGCGGGATGATGCATTTGATGATTTCCCATCTGAAAAAAAAGGGCTATTCTTGAAAACATTACACCTGCACTCTGATGGGATAGTGAGAGCCGTTAAGTACGTTCCACGTTTCTCTAGTTATACAAGATATATAAGCAAAGCAGTAAATCAAACTAAGAGTAAGTCTACGCAAAAAATATTGCAGGAAAAATTAAAATTTTTCGCGGTGAAGAATCACGGTTTAGGGGAGGACTCAATGAAAGGCACTCAAAACATTGTGCGCGGAGCGTTCCCAGAATTTAATCCCATTAACGATAATATCGAATAGTGTAATAATACAGTGTGTGGTTTTTTTTTCTAAATCAACGGTGTTAATTCCTGGCTAGGAATACTGATTTCCAAAACTCGAATGATGACGTTTTAGTTTTCATCAAAATCGGGGTCGAGACTCCTTGAGTACACCCCCACTTGTAAAATTCAGCCTGTATAGAAAGAAAATGCGTCGAGAAATACTTTAAAGTTCTAGTAGGTACTGTACCTATTTTGGCAAATAGCCAGCAATATAAAATAGGTAAACAATGAAATTCCACGATGCCATTACAGTCCAAACACGTAGATATTTTAGAAGCGTTTCACAAACAGGTATTATTATTTAGCGCAGAAAGATAAGTACTATACCGGGCAAAATGGCATCACGATTCATAAGCGTTGCCAACTTCGTGATGCAGACTATTTTATTCACTTGCACTGGTGGAAGCAATTTGTAGGCGCTCAGTTTGTGGTTGGAGCTTTTATTCATTCCGTAAATCACAGAAGTTTCCATGAGAGGTGGCTCTGAGAATTTGCCAGGCATATTATGTTGCCACCTTGGGATATTAACCGTGCTGAAAACCTACCGTACAGGTCTTTTCACTACAGGACACTCTTGTTTACATAAGGCAAAAGAAAACTAACTAGCAGTCAGTTTAGAATTATTTGAGTCATCGTGAACGTGCAGTTACGTATTTAGCACCTAAAGAATTCGTCTCTTGAATTACACGTTCGTTCCTGTTAGAATTAAAAGGTGTACCTTTTAGTGCATCCCATGAAATAAATAAAAGAGGAACAATACAACCAAGCTCCGGATTGCTCCTAAAAAAATCCAAATGATGTTTTTTTTGCATCATCAAGAGATACCAACAGGTACAAATAACTGAATTTTGGGCACACCTCGCCATTTCAAACTTTCAATTATTTTTCGTCAAATGAATCATAACCTTTTGACTCCACAAATCCTATTTAATTGCCCAAGGTGGTTGCTATAATAACGTTCCTGTAGTTGCCAGTGGAAGCCAATTAAGCCAGTCTGAACTAAGTGAACAATGCTACCGAATTGCTCTGTAGTTCAGAAACAATAGCTTGGCTTGATTGTTCGATTCGGAGGTAATTTACTGAGAATTTGCTGGGTCTAGAATTCGAATAGACTTTCCTGACAGTGGAAAGGGTGATCATGATTTTGTATTTATTTAATTTCTTTTCCATTTTTTTTTCACGTGCCTACCTATTATGCTACATGGCAGGGCATGGAGTAAGTAGGAACTTCGTTAAGTATGACAGTTTACTAATGTATGTTTTTAAAAACTTAGAGATGTGGCCAGATGCGTTGGGGGACAACCCGTCTGGCCACATATGATACTAGCTTACGCCCACGGCTTCATCCACTAATTGTCCTACGGGATCATACTACTACGATTAAAAGTATCCTGTGTATATATACAGGTTATAAACTATCTTTGTTTTAAATTTTATCCAAATCCGTTCAATAGTTTTTGCGTGAAAGAGTAACAAACATACAGACATACAAACATGCAAACTTTCGCATTTATATTATTAGTGTGATACCCACGGCTTCGCCCGCGTGGAGTTCAATAACTGTCCCACTGAATATTACTAGCGGGATAAAAATTCTCTGAGTGCTTTTATTTTATTTTTTGGCTGTCTACTATCTCTTATTCTGTTATATTACTGTCAGTGAAAACTTGTAATTGGCCATCTTTTACTAACGTTCAACTATATGTATCCCAGCAGTAAGATTTAAAAAAAAAGAAAAAAACACGATAAAAAAAAAATAACACAAAAAACTTCAACCCTTAACTCAATAAACATGAAACTTACTAAGACATCTCCATCTAGAGATATAAACAAATACTTTGAGCACGACCCACAGTCAACTCCTGTGTATACACAGTCAGAAATACCTACCAGAGAATTACAAAGTTTTGTCATTCCCAACTTAGTACAGATTTCGTTATAAAGTTCACAGTGTTAGGAACAAACAAAGCTTTCCTACAAATTAGGTTTCTCCTGAAAATGCGAGATCTACATGTACCTACTTAGCTTGGCAAAGACATATTTACCTGCACAAGTTTTCTTTGTTATATAAGTTATCGTTCTTAGTGATTAAGATCACTTTGGGAACGAAACCCGTTCAGTAGGTTTTTCAAATTACTATTTATGTGGTAGTCGCATGATAATTGTGAAAATATTATCTTTGTGAAAATCGTGGGTTGTTCCAAAAAATACTTGCGCAATGCGCAAGCAGGTTATAATGAAACCCAGGAATACCTCCACGAACCACTTCTGATGCAGGAAACTACAATTTCAAACAAAGCTATTCTTGAGATAGCAAATAGACAATTCGTGAAAACAAATTTGAACAAATTGAATAAATGATTTGAAAACGGTGATGAACACCGTTAAGAAACCGGCATGTTCCAGCACTAACAAAGAAAAAAAAAACATGAAAAAAAAAACAAGATTTTATTTAAATGAAAAGAACAAAATAAGCTTTTTCCATCAACATTGAACTCATATACACAGTTTCGTGACCAGGATCAAGCCATGCTTATCATAAAAACCGGCCAAGTGCGAGTCGGACTCGCGCACTAAGGGTTCCGTACCTTTATCTATACAACACAAGACAAAACGGTAAAAAAATCACGTTTGTTTTATAGGAGCCCCCCTTAAATTTTTATTTCATTATATTTTTAGTATTTGTTGTTATAGCGGCAACAAAAATACATCATCAGCTGTGAAATTTTCAACTGTCTAGCTCTCACGGTTCACGAGATACAGCCTGGTGACAGACAGACGGACGGACAGCGGAGTCTTAGTAATAGGGTTCCGTTTTTACCCTTTGGGTAAGGAACCCTAAAAATTTATTGTCACCAGAACAAGAGTGCGTTTCAGCTCAAACAGGTACCAAAAAATTGGTCGAAAACAAACAGTGCAAGTTTAATAAAAGCTTGTAAAAATGAGACATCCACCAGACCGCACTGGGCCTGTGTGATGGATTACAGCCCACTAGCTCCTGTAGAGAGGAGACCTGTGTCCCAGCAGTGGGAAAATTATAGGCTGAACACCTGAAATACCAATGGTAAATACCTGACCTTTGCGTAACATACTAATAATATTACCTACATCGAGACAGAAACAATGCCAATGACCTTGACCTCAGTATTCACACACTGAACAGACTCTGGGCAATATTGCCCGCTGCCGGTACAGTACGCTTTATTGCTCACCTAACATGTTCATTGCGTGCTGACGTCATGTCCTAGCTTGTTCGGCGCAATGTGTGGTAAATATTAGTGTGTGTTGTAACATACTACCGAAGAGCTAGAAGATCTTATACGTATAAGTATTTTGATTCATATGTTCCGCCTCAGAAGGTATGGTTTCCGACGAAATTGCAAGCATTATGAGTTTTAAATGAAATAAAACCGGATAGGTGCGAGTCGAACTCGCGTATGAAGGGTTCCGTAGCATCGTAGTAAGGGAGCCCTGTTTAATTTTTATTATTTGTTGTTTTAGCAACACCAGAAATACACATTCTGTGGAAATTTCAATAGTCTACCTATTGCGGATAATGAAATACAGCCTGCTGACAAATAGATGGACGGACGGACAGTGGAGGCTTATTAATATAGTGTCCCGTTGGTTACCCTTCGGGTTCAGAACCCGTAAAAACCATGGAAGGATATACATTGACCATGTTGATGATGTTCTACAGAGAGGTCACCTTAGATGCCTTCGGCCGGTACTATTTTAAATTACTGCAACTCCTTCAATCTATAATATGAAGTGGCCATTATTCCAGAAAAGTAACGAGGACCTTCTTTTTCTTAGCGTGTCGATGGCTCACTGAGTCACAAGTTTGGCGTCTCCGGTTGCGTCCAACAGTTCCTGTAGTGAACAAACAACAGGACACGCAGGACACGATATTAAGTGCCCCTTCGTTTGTGGAACAGCACCGCATTTACACTCCAGGGCTGAGTCGTTAATGAATCTCCACCTGAGCAGGTTTTCCTTTAACAGGACCTAAGAACCCCCTATTAGTGATTAAACTATCCTAGAACCCGCAACGAGATTATTCAGAAAAGTAGTCGAATGTGAAGGACACATCCAAGTTTCTATTTCGCTACATCTCAAGCGAGCAACAAATAAAACCCAATCTTATAAAATAAAACAATATATCACCAAAAGGGTACCACCGTTAAACCATCACGACAAATAACTGGATCCCTAAATAAAGGGAAATAGCCCGAAATAATACCGTGAGTTGTGACTGTGATTCCGTTCCAGTCCATAGCTCGGCGAGGCCTGCCACGCGGCACTTTCACAGGCCATTAAAATTTACAGGCCAGGCCATTAGCACGTGGAGAAATGTTTATTGTTTATTAAAAATGTTTTTTTGCAAGTTAATTTATGTTTTTTAATCTAGTTGTTCCCTATGTGGCGTAATAATTGTTTTTGCACAAGACTGTGCTAGGTTACTCATTTACATAACCTAACATCACGCATGTAAACCCAGAAGGGTTAGGCAGAGTTGTAAAATCACATCACACCCACATTTAACGAGTTATGTTGAAGTCCTATGTAATAGGGGGCGAGCCCATGCCATCAACCCCGGCTAATCCAGACTACGTGGCTGCTACTGAGAAAAAGGCGAGACGACAAAAAAATCTAATTAGTCCGTCAGTTAGATTATCAAAAAATATTTGACCAGTGTTTTTTCTTTTGTTACGTAAACCAAAATTGACGAAGACATGACGCTTTTAATATTCTCAATACGTCACGCCTTGGTATAATTTTAGGTAGTTCTGACGTCACGAGCCCCTACTCCAGAGTTTTGATGCGTTTTATCTTTTGTCAATATTCATTGATTAACAAAAACAAAAAATTCGTGTCCATTAATTTCCAATGCTCTAACTGACGGACTAAATAGATTTGCAATTTTTTGATACTGTCGTCATGCCTATTTGTCATGAAAAAACCCAATAACACTTTGCCCGACCTGGGAATCGAACCCAGGACCTCGTGCTCAGCAGTAGTGCTTGCGACCACTACACGAACGAGGCAGTCACTCATATATGAAAATTGAAAAAAAAAAATGTTGACACCTAATGAATGTCTAAATGCAGGGTGGAAAGGGAACGCGGGCCTGTGGACGTTGAGCTATGGGCTAGCTCGCCGTCCGTCCGTCTCATGACGACAAGCCGTGTTGACGGCGCGTTCGTGTTCCACGTGCGCCTCAAAGAGAGTCAGGTCAAAAAGGAAGGGGTCCGCAAGGGCCGGTGCCTTCCGGGGCAGCGGGACTATTCGAAAGAGATACCGTGGCCCCGGAACACAAAGGGCGATGAAGGAACATGGATGGGTTTTAGTCAGTAAAAGTCTGACACTCCCTCCTGTTCCGCCCAGAGCGGGAGGAGTCATTTGATGATTTCCCATCGGAAAAAAAAGAGGGTGGTTACCACATACTCAGTAAATAATTAGGAACCCCCCCTCGCCCCACATATAACTTTTTCATCGGTAATTAAACGTCGTCACTTCTACCCGGTATTTTTGCACTGTTACGACGACTTTTCCCGGCGCTGCTGGCCTAGCGATGAAAACGCAGAAGTGCGCTTTTACTTATTCAGGCAATAATTTGAGAGTCGCTTAGTGTTCATGGATACGGACGTAGATTATTAATTTACTGAACTTAGTTTACCACGAAGTAAAACTAAGTGGTTAGACCCTGATTCCACCGCGGAGATGAGCAGAGCGGACCAGGGTCGTGCAAAAGTAGACCTATCACAGGAGACACGAGACACGTGATTTGAATTTCAACCAGTGTGATTGGTTGATTCCCGTTTGTCTAATCTCCACTCCACTTGTCCACGCTTTGGTAGCCAAGCCTTACGTTCAACAATAAAAAATAAAGGAAATAAATAATAATATAAAACACCAATAATAAATAAAACACCTCATAACGAAGCCGAAAGGCACTTGTTCTCCCCGTCATTGCGATCATTTTTTTGTTCTACACCATACCTGGGAACCTGCTAGTTACGGAGATATTGATGGGGGTCAAAGTTTTAACTTTTTGACAACTTTTTTTTAAATGTAAGATTTTAAATTTAAACACCTCCACGACCCCCGTACTATTCAATCCATCCATCAGCACAATGTTGTGAGTGCGTTACTTTGAGTTCTACCACAAAACATGATTTTTAACCCCAAAAAAAGGCGTTTCCCAGCAATAATTTTTGCGTAAAGATACTTAGTTTGATGTACAGAATGCTTGGTTGACGGCTTCGTGATGAGGTGGTTTACACCCCGTATAAGCTCTTCGAACTGCTAAGAGCCATACCTTAACTTAGACTATTCCCAACTTATTTGGGGTCGGCTTCCAGTCTAACCGGATGCAGCTAAATACCAGTACTTTACAAGGAGCGACTCCCTATATGACCTCCACAACCCAGTTAGTACTAGGAGTTAGTGTTAAGAGAGAGATCCTTAACACAAAACAGAAATCGAAAATAGAAGAAAACAAACAATACCAACTTATTTATAAAACCCCCAATAAGCTATGAAGAAAACTATCACAACAACAGCAACAGACAACAACAAGACTAACAACAGTTTATATGCGCATATAGATAGAATCCTGGGAAACAATAAATAACACGACGACTTCGGACCAAAATAATGAAGGGACCGATCTAAGGCCTTAACACAAAATAGGTACCTACCTTACCTAAGTACAGAAAATCAGCTCCAAACAGTGATCGAAAACGCGGGCAGGTCATGGGTTCAATTCTTTGGTCGGTAAAAGTGCAATTGGCTATTACATCACGAATTTGTTATTTGCCCTTGTTTAACGCTCTGACATTCCATGAATTTCCTCTTTTTTCCTTCAACACATACTGAATATCTGTCAACCAGCACCATGTTTTCTTATCAATCGTAATCCTTTCGTCTCTCCTAAAATACGCTCTTAAAATTTCCCAGGTGGCAACAATTTTGTCAACTTAAACTTAACTAAACTCATACGGTACTCCCGATATTTCGACGCTGTCGATAATAACGGAAGATATCGCTTAAGTGACTGTACCTATAGGTTCACATATAAACCTTGAAAACTTAAAACAGTGTTTAAACTTAGTACACTTCTGTCTAATCCTTCAGAAAAAAACATCCGTGATTTTTCACGCGACCGGCATTCGTTTGAGATCAGTCTACACACATGTATGATGATGTGTGTGTGCACATGTTTTGCCGTTTCACCCGCATACAGAGGAGACCTTCTGTCCCTTTCTATTTTGTGGCCTCGATCCAAGCCCGGATGGTTCACAGACCATTAAAATTTATAGCCCATCCGGCAAGAGCAATGTTTATTTGTAACTGCTATTCAATTGTCGGAATGGGCGATTATCGAAGGGATTAAAAACGAATTAAGTTTTATGTATGTGTGATATACAGGCATTAATCGAGTACCCCTTTTTTTTTTTTTAGGATGGGAAATCATCAAATGACTTCTCCCGCTCTGGGCGGAGTTTGATAATAATATCAAAGGGGCTTAAAGCGTTTTACTTTTTCACTACCGATCAAAGAGATTTCAAAGAAATGGGTATAAGTATGGTCATTAGCAATAATGTCATACAAAAATTTTGATCCCGAACATTTTCGATTGTGACACACGAATGCTACCTGACAAGCGGGCGTATGACACTAGACAGAACGATTTGTTATTAAGTAGTAACAATTATTTGGATTACGATTTTCTTCGTCTTGTCCCGTCTATCGCTCGTATATATTTGAATGTCTTTGCTACCGATATATTTATATTACCGATATTTAGAAAAACTGACACGAAAAGGGATTTTCCGGATGGTAGTTTGTCCTCCTCGCATATTGTGGCAATACTCATTAATCTAGTAACGTTATAACAATTACGTATAATGATACCTACTCGGAAATGAAAATTAAAAATCATTTTTTACTTTATTTTTGACTAGCTGACCCGCGCAACTTCGTCTGCGTAAGAGAGAGAGAGGCTTAGAGAGAGTGTGAGTCAACCTAAATAAAAATGCAGATATGCTATAGCGGACTTTTTAAGAGGAACAATCCCGTCATACATGCATAATTGTTGAGTAACTTTAACCATTTACGCTAACCGTTTACGCAGCGCACGCAACGGAAGCTCTCAAAAGCAATAATTTTTCGCTGTATTTGCAACAATTTTCATTGATGCTCCGCTCCTATTGATTGTAGCGTGATGTTATATAACGTATAGCCTTCCTCGATAAATGGGCTATCTAACACTAAAATATGTTTTTAACTGGAATCAGTAGTTCCTAAAATTAGCACGTTCAACCAATCAAACAAACAAACTCTTATCCTTTATAATAAGTATAGATTCAAGTAGGTATCAATTTAATTTCTCGGAAATATTTACATTCATCGTTAAAATATTCTACTATGCTTTTTCAATTAGGGGCTTCCCTCGACAGCCTTAGGTTTTCATCCTTAGACACTCGATGACAGTCATACTCCAGCTAGGTCGGAAGTTCTCATCAAGGTGCATGAAATGAGCCCAAACACGATATAGCTGCTGTAAACAGTTGACTATTTATTAGGTTTTGGCCTCTTGTTTTAACAGCTCCGTATCAAAATTATATAACTCCTGAAACCCTCGAAGGGTTAAGCAGAGGTCAGTAGCTGCTTTCTATGTAATAGGGGGTGAGCCTATTGCCAGCAACCAGGTACAAGTCCACACTCCCGGGCCGCTACTAAGAAAAACAATGTGATGGAAGACCCTAATAACGGTTTGACTAAAATGAGGAAACAACCCATAGGATCTCATGCTTAGCAGTGCTCTGCGGTTGCAACCTAGACCATCGTGGCATCGTGGTAATTTCAACCACATGGACATCTATCTTAATTATTGCAGGCGTACTGGATACCATAGGCATTCACGAAACATCGAAAACCTTCATGCAGAACTTTGAGAAGGTAGTCCGCCTACGTCAACTACTAGAAAAGAACAAAGTCAAGACGACCCGCAAGGGTGTCGATGAGTTCTCCTATTTCAATATCCTGCCGGGGCCGGGGGCTCGTGGTGCCCTCTACATCGCTGAACCGTCTGGCCAGAAGCTTAGTGGTAAGTAATCACGCCTTCTAACCATAAAACAGGCCGTAACACAGTTTTCTACTCGCCCACTGGCATAGCCCCATTGGTGGGTCCAACGAGAAAAAACAAAACCGTCGTTTCGTTGGCCCCACTACCTTGAAATCAGAAAAATGAAGGCATAAAACAAACCATAATGATGTCAGTGGGAGTTCGACTCCTGCCGTCGCTGCTGGCACCAGCAAACCGAACAAGGGGAAGCGGGTGGCAAGGCCCGCCCCACCCGCTGACACGGCCCCGATCGTCGCACAACCGTCGTCAACGACAACGCCGCAGCCAAAACGGCAACAACAACACCAAGCTGGCGCCGGCGCCCAGCAAAAGGAGTTTACCTCCTGCGCCATTAAACTGCTCATGGACCTGATAAGGGACAGGACGCGGGTCTAGTAATCCTTGACGTACTGACAGAGTTACTCGCGTTGTACAATGTCTAGTTCGTTGTGGATTCTACACTGGAACGCCCGCGGCCTTAGAAACAAGGTTGCCCCACTCCGCCTCCTCCTCAGGGATCAACGGATCGACGTGGTGCTCATGGGTGAAACACTCCTGGGGCCTGCGGGCAAGATCAGGTTCCCGGGATATTTCATCTATAGGAGGGATGAGAAGTCGGCGCTCGGCATCAACTACCGCGGGCTGGCGGTGCTCGCGAACCGAAGGGTCGTCCACCAGCCGCTCCTACACGTCATCCCCACGACCTTCCAGGCTTTGGGAGTTCAACTCCACGTCGCTGGCAAGGACATGAACATCTACGCGACCTACCATCCACCTGGTACCGTCTTCAGTCTCTTAGAACTGAGACGCATCCTACAGTCGCCGAACCCGACACTCCTTGCCGGCGACTTCAACATCAAGCATCCGCCCTGAAACAGCCGGACGCAGAAAATCTGGGGCGGACGGCTCTTCACGGACGCGGAGGCCCACGGATACACGGTGTCCGGCCCTGACACACCAACCCACTACCCAGACAACCAGGAGCACTCACCGGACGTGCTGGACATTGTGATCCACCAGGGCCTCGGTTGCCAGCTCACCCAACAGGTGATAGACGAGCTACAATCGATCCACCAACCTGTACTCGTCGTCCTATCGGAGATGCCGACCAGACTCTCGCCTACTGCGTCACGTCAGACCACGGACTGGGACTCTTTCAAGGAAAAGTTGGAGACCACCACACCCACTTGGCCCATTGAGACCGCCGCAGACGTCCACAGACTTGCGGAGGAAGTCACCGCCTGCATCCAACGCACTTTGGATGAGGCGACCACAACACGACCACAGCCGCCGGGGTGATTATCTACAAAACCCTCCCCACCCACTTCAAGCACCTGGTCGCCCAGAAAAGGCGCCTACACAGGCGGTGGCAGGACACTGGCTGCCCAGCAGTCAAGCGTGACCTCAACCGTCTGGCGGAGAAGGTCAGGGCCAAGCTACAGGAGCACAACGCCGCGGGCTGAAAGGAACTTATCGACGCCGCAGAGGGAGAGTGGGCGTCGCTGCACAAGCTCTGCAGTACGCTCTCGAACACCCCAGCCCCGGTGCGCCCCCTACGCAACAACGACGGGGCGCTCGGACGAGGTACGAGCACGCGGCAGTCTAGCTGCAGCGCGTGTCCGACCTGCTGCCAGAATGGCTCTCCAAATGGAGGTTGTCGGTGAATGTGGGAAAAAACCGGCGCTGACTGTCAGCGGCTACAAGCAGAAACCACCCTTGAAACAGCAGGGAGTCGACGTCGTGTGGTCGCGCCAGGCCAAGTACCTGGGAGTCCCCATCGACAGTCGGCTCTCCATGCGCATTAGCTCGCTTCGATAACGCTGCGGGCGGGGGCTCCCTGCCCGGTAGGGGCAGCCCCAACCGCCTCTGGCTGGTCATCATCCGCTGGGCTTCACCCGGGGCACCGGGAATTCCACCTGGTGGTGACAGACCGCCGAGGCGGCGTGAAGATACGGTAACAACGTGGCGCCCCTACCGACACAAATTGACACTACACACAGGCGAGCGGTGAAAGCGCGCTCGCCATTGGCCGAGGCCTATACGGCGACTCCAATGTCTGCCTGTACGTTTACAGGCACAAGTGACCCCGCGGGACCAAGAGCAAGGCCCAAAACCCGCCTGCCGCACCCCCATGCGAGGGTGCAGCGAGTTCTCACGGACAGTGGGATTTAACAGACATTCCGAATTTCCGATACAGTACGACAGCTGCTCTGATCTCGGTCTTGTATATTTTCCCTGGCGACAAACAGTAAAAAAGTTCCCGTTTGTTTCCAGTGAGGCGTGTTATATGACACATATGTCTCCCAAAAAGTACCAGGTTGTCATGAGCTCAAGGTGGTATGCATTTTAATAATTTTGGGTATAGGTACCGTCTTCCAGTAACAAATACCTTCTTGTATTTATGCCAGCCTAGTACTGTTCGTTCGCCCATAAATTGCACAACTGTATTAACACCACTCGATCCCACGCAATGTTTTTGAGTAATATTTTAGTACTCAAAAATACGGTGGGGCCGACGGGAACAATATTTTTTATTTTTTTTTAATCAATAAATAATTCCCGCTGGCCCCACCAGTTTCACCGATTCCAAGGTTTGACACAGCATGCATGCCTTGTAATCCGATCTTTCTTTTTGGTAGGATGTCATTGACACCTTAGTAAAAGCTACGGTGTTCGACAAAAGATTAGTATGCCTTTGCATGTATTGTTAACAGGTTGCATGTGGTATTACGAGAACCTTCCTATTGTTACAATGATTAATTACTATATTTTTGTTGCAGTCGCTGTCGATACTTTCTATACGTTTATGCCAAGTGCTTTCTGGCGAAACCGGCAAAAAACAGCACCCCTTTCCCGTAGGGGCATAACGTCCCCCTTGAAGCCCCCGCCGCCACCGAAACAACCCCTTGAAGGCGCTCCCATCAAAGGAATATTAAAGAAACTCATGTCTACGAAATAAAATGATTATAATGTAATTTTATCTAGTATTTATTTCACAAAATCACGTGGTATGTGTGCTTGATTCAAAATAACACCAACTTCAAAAAACAAAAAGTGAAAAATAACTTTAGCTTCAGAAGTCGGTGACTTGTTTGTTTGGTTCAGTTTTTTTTTGCCACCGACTTCTGAAGCTAAAGTTATTTTCCACTTTTTTTTTTTAATTCCGTTTTATTTTTTGCAAAAAAAAGTTTTTTATTTTTCCATTTTCAGTTGTAATGTCCTATACAAATATTTGCTATGCAAACTTCAATCTTAATTAGGTATTATTTTTGTACGAACTGAACATTTTGGCATATGAAGTAAATCCAACAAAAGGTAACTGCTGTAAATCGTTGAGGAATTCCCTCGACTGTCTATGGTCTCCATCATCAGACCTATAATGGCACTTATAACCCATATAGGTGCGAAGTTAAAAGATCTATAGAAATGAATTAAGTCCAAACACAAGGTAGCTACTGTCAAACGTTGAGGAGTTCCCTTGACTGTCCTTCGTCTTCATCATCAAACCCCTAATGACAGACACAACCCATCTAGGTGTAAAGTTCCCATCAATACAAATTAATGAAGCCCAAACACCAGGTAATTGCTGTAAATCGTTGAGGAGTTCCCTCGGCTGTCTTTCGGCTCCATCAACAGATCGACTCGATTTATCGACGAATGGACTTATCTTTGATAGCTCATATCTCGGAAACGTGACACTTTAGAACACTTTATCCCATACAAAACTTCTTTGCATACCAGCTATCGATTAATATAGGTCTTATGCGTGGCCGCTACTTTGAAAAAAGAAACTAAATGGCGGAAGTTAATCCTGCCAAAAATTCAACCCCCTTTCATAACCTTTCCGCTTTGACTCGTTGCTTTGTGATGGGTACTTTTTACAATGAGGGATTTTATTTTTCAACTCTTCCCTAGTCGCTGGATAGATGGCGCTGAACTTGGTAAGTTACCGCAAGGAATGGAACGTCATATTATTTCATTTGGACGTTATGGTTATATTCGGAATCATAAGCAAACGAAAGTGTCAGTCAACGAGCGTATGTGACGTGACGCAATGTTTTTTTTTCCAAGCGTTTTGGTTTTGGCACCTAGTAACGTAGTCAGTTCAACGCCATCTGCCGAGTTCTTGGAAACTATTGTTTTTTTTTAAATACTCAAAAAGAAAACCTCTCATTATGGGGTTGTTGGTGAACATTTCTGTAAAATGTATTGAAGTTCCGAATAAGGCCTTGCGCTGAAAGATTCTTTACAAAAACTAAAAAGTGAAATTTTACCAAAAAGAATATTTTCTCTTTTTTAAAAACCATTTTGTTTAACATGCCTTCAATTCCATCAAACTGAAGTGACGTTTTTGACAGTTACCTACCATGTGATTTTGATTTTGTTAAAATAATTTTGTACTGAAACTATATGCGATGTTAGCTTAAATTACATTTAAAATTTGTTCGAATCCTTCTTTTTTGTAGCCATTTAAGTTTTTTTGAAACTTTATTTTTGTGTTGTGTTTATCGTTACAGTCTGGATTTATCTTGAAGAAAACATCTTTAAATTTGGTTTTATACGCAGACAGTGCATTTATTGAGAGAGGAGTTATTTTATAGAAAATATTCGTTGGCTGAGCCAACTAGAAAAACCCTTCCTCAACCGTCTAGAGATTGCTGCTGCTGCTGCGACAAAATCTACGTACAGCATTACGATCTGGGCTGAAGGCTGCACTATCTAGGTGCAGTCGCAAGCAGCAAAAATTGCTGACCAACAAGCGGGTGCTAAAAAGCACCGACCATTACCGATGATGAACGTGCTAAGAACTATGTTCGGGGTCTGCAGTGGGTCCACGCAGAAAGAGGAGGTCCATGACACGATCCGAAGGGTGTTCGGGAATGATATGGTGATTAAAGACAATACGGATAGACATAATCAGTTAGTATTCATATTGTTTATTTAAACTATATTAAAGTAAGAAACAACAGCATTAGATCCTGGGATTTCTTCTTAGTGTTTAGGTTCTTACAGGATTTTGAAGAAGATTAGTAATGAAATCCTACTTGCGAAAGTTTGGATAGACCGATGGATGTTTGTTACTCAATCACGCCAGAACGGCTGAACGAATCTGGATGACAAATGCTACTTTTTTTCTCACACATACACATCAAAATTTCCACGCGAACGAAGTCGCGGACGACAGCTAATATTTCATATATTTGAAAAATTCATCTGTTAGACAAAGAAAGAACGCAATTAAAGTTGTTTAATTGCCCCAATGAAAAGTTTTACTTAACTCAGAAAAAACAAAAAGCGTTACCGTGTGGACAATAAAATAATCAATAAGAAAATATTTTTATTGATCGAATATAAAATACGAGGCAATGTGAACTACGTGCTCCTAATGATTTATTTCCTGGTCTTTAGTGCCTGAGAACGATATAACTGTTGCCAGCTGACAGCTGTCACTTTGGCATAAATACATAGAAATATCATACAGTAAACATAATGCAAGAAGTTCATAATTAAAGCTCTGTGTTGCATGTAAGCGGAAGTGGGGCGATCGTGGCAAAGCGGTTGGCAAAAGGGGTGGGGAGATATGTCTTTAGAAACGTTTTTATAAAATTAGTATTTTTATAACAAGTAAAACTTTGATGAGGTTAACACATGAGCAAAGAGAGTGGTACAATCTTAAAGGTTCAATGCAATGAATGAGGAAAATCTATGTGGGAGTGTAATCTAAAACATACTACGCTACTTTTGGTCTTTGCTGTCGGGTAGAACTGAACATTGCGCCTCTTTTCTTGTTTGTGATTGGTGGGCTTCACACGCCTCCGCTCGTTTCTGTCACTTTAGAAAGGAACCCTATGACACAAAAAAATACACTGCTTAAAAAATAATATGACAATTAAAGTCCAACCTTTTCAGAAGGAGTAAATACGTAACGCATGTTCGTGAGAACCTGCCCAAGATGTTGGAAGCCAAGATGGTGAACCCGAAGCTGAAGTCCAAGAAACACCAAGCTGCACCTGTTACAGAAGTAAGATTAACTGATAGACCATCTGAAAGTCCATCCGAAAGTTCATTCGAAAGACAATATGAAAAACCATCTGGAAGACTTTTTAAAAGACCGTCTGGAAGTCCATTTAAAAGGCTATCTGAAAGACCATCTGTAAGATCATCTGAAAAACCATCTGAAAGACCATTTAAAAGACCGTTTGAAAGTTCATTTAAAAGGCTATGTGAAAGACCATCTGTTAGTCCACCTGTTAGACCAACTGTAAGACCATCTGAAAAGTCTGTAAGAAAATGTGAAAGTCCATCTGTAAGACCATTTAAAATTATATCTGAAATACCATCAGTAAGACCATCTGAAAAACCATTTAAAAGACCATCTGAAAGTCCACCTGTAAGACCATTTAAAAAGGTTTTTGAAAGACCATTTAAAAAGCTATTTGAAAGACCATCTGATAGTCCACCTGTAAGACCATCTCAAAGTCCATCTGTAAGCCCATTTAAAAGACCATCTGAAAGTCCATCAGTAAGACCATCTGTAAGACCATCTGTAAGACCATCTGTAAGTCCATCTGTAAGGCCATCTATAAGACCATCTCAAAGACAATCCAAAAGCCCTTCTGTAAGACCATTTGAAAGGTTATCTGAAAGGCCATCCGTAAGTCGACCATCTAAAAGACCATCTGAAAGGCTTTCTGCAAGACCATCGGTAAGACCATCTGAAAAATCATCTGGAAGACCATTTAAAAGACCATCTATAAGACCATCTGAAGGACCATCTGAAAGTCCATCTGTAAGACCATCTGTAAGACAATCTGAAAGACCATCTGAAAGACCATCTGAAGGACCATCTAAAAAACGTTCTGTAGTTTTCTTTTACCGTCTCTTTGAATAGGTACGCAGTGGTTTCGCAAAATCAGCTTATAATGTTCCCACTGCTGGGATATGCCGGCCGGTTTCCTCACGATGTTCTCATTCACCGTTTTGAGAGTAGCAATGATGAAATAAATTACACAAGTAATTCGCCTGCCTGGGTTCAGAACCACAATCTACCAAATAACAAATTTATTTAAATAAATTTTACACAGTGTTACAAATTTATTTTACTGCTTTTCTTTCTAACCGCGCAGTGCTTACCAAGACGGCACGCGGCAACTTTTATTCGGGGTGTAAATGGACTCTTTACGAAGCCGTGAACCAAGGATGTGTATACATCAAACTAAGTAACTCAACGACAAAAATAATTGCTGAGTAACGACTTTTTTTTTTAAATCACGTTTTACGGTAAAACTCAATGTAACGCACTCAAAACATTGTGCTGATGGACGCATTTAATATTAAACGAGTTATGGAGGTATTTAAAATAACGTAATGACCTTAAAAACTAGGATTTCAAAAAAAACTTGTCAAAAAGTTGGTACTTTGACCTCCAATATCTCCGAAACTAGTAGGTTCCCAGGTATGGTCCGAAACAAAATAAAAAACCGGACAAATGCTTATCGGGCCCCTAAGTCATTTTAAAAGACCTATTCAACGATACCACACACGATAGGATAGACAACGAAAAAAAAATCATCCTTCACATGTAGAGGAGCTACCCTAAAAAAACATCTTTTCCAAAATTTTATTTTACCGTTTTGTCAGCGTCATTACAGCTTTCTAGTACTATCAGTCTCTGAGCAAAACCTCAGACGGACGGACAGAACGACATGACGAAACTATAAGGGTTCTTTGTCAGGATTACGGAACCCTAAAAATTATCGCAATGACGGGTACCTTTATCCGCCATACACAGCCATATCGATACACTACATCCCTTCCTTGTCTTAATATTTCTAATAGCATGATTCATGCTCAACAAACGATACTTTCAGTCTGAATTCATGATCAATAGTTCAATACTTAAATATCATATTCTGCGCAGCCTTTCCCCAATCATACCAGTTTCGACCTCCAGTCCAACGGAAATACCAGAATCATCAGTGCTATGATCTTCTCCTGGTTTCGCCATTATCAACGTCGTTCTTTTCTTGTCAGCGTGGGTACCTACTGCTCTATCCGTTTCTTCTTTTATTTTTAATCTTTATTCTTCTTTATCTCCCATTCCTCTTTTTATTCTCTTGCAGTTCGTGCCTTCCGAAGAGCAAAATACAAACCGTTATCTTTGCTTCTACAACGCCCGATGTTAACAAATAAATATTGAGACTTCTTGTCCTTTTTCCCATGTAATGGCAACTAATTTATGCTACTCAACTAAACTGTCTTCTTTAGCATTAGGTCGTCTAACTTCATTTGTATCCGAAATAAAGAGAATGTCCGTTCTTGGTATTACTATATTTTATCAATTTCGTTGTGATTACTATTCTTTCCTTTCGTTGTGATTAAAGTTTATGACGCCGAAAAATTTGGGTCTTTGGGTCCCTAAATTTATTGCAAGTGTTCGCAATTGATTTCTCGTCACTAGATAACTAAAACCTAGGATACCACAATGAACAAATGCCGTGCTAGACATTACTGATACAGAAACAAGGGCAGCTGCTGCCTTTGTTTCTGTATCAGTAATGTCTAGCTGCTGCAGAAGTGCACCTCTTTGCATCCTGCAGCAGGATGCAAAGAGGTAAGCACCCCCCAATTGGAAAACAAAATACATGGAAAAGATTAAGTTTTTGATTTCATTGCGTTATTGTTGAATGTGCTGAACTGTGAATAAAACGTAAGGCGTCTGGGTTGCTGTCCTGTTCATCACCTTGTCAATGAAGTTAGTGTCTTCCTCTACTCTTTTCCTGTTAACACCGAGATGTACGGGCCGCTTAGCTTCGCGTCTCCCATTCTCAGTGCCATAGGCAGGGAGAGGGTAACTCTAGAGAAACCAATGCATCCAAGGCGAAAAACAAAAATTTTCGAGCTCGCTTCGCTCACTCGTACTTCTATTGACGTTTCTGCATGGATAAATAAAAATAATTCAATAGGCTGACGACTGTATCATAAAATTGCAAATCTATTTAGTCCGTCAGTTAGTGTATTGGAAATTAATGGACACGTATTTTTTGTTTTTGTTATTCAATGAATATTGACAAAGATAAAACGCATCAAAACTCGGGAGTGGGGGCTCGTGACGTCAGAACTAGCTAAAAATTATACCACGGCGTGACGTATTGAGAATTTTAAAAGCGTCGTATCTTCGTCAATTTTGGTTTACGTAAGCAAAGGAAAAACACGGGTCAAATATTTTTTGATAATCTAAGTGACGGACAATTTTTTTTTTTTTTTTGTCGTCTCACCTATTATCCGAGAATATCCTAATATATTCGATCACGCTCAGACATCTTATGTCCTTTGCGTTCGTAAGCTTTTGTTTATAAATAGGCAGAATTAGCCGTTAAGGAAAAAGAAAATTAACCCATCAAAGTCGAGATGTAAAAATTTTCAAGCTCGCTACGCTCGTTCTTGAATCCAATTTTTTCTATTAATGGGCTTTTCAGTTTTCTGTATAGATTAAACAACAAAGTAACTACTTGAATCTAACATAATCTGTTGTTGTCTGCAGTGCAAGGCGGCGCCACACGGCTTCTGCAAGATGGCATGGACGCTACATGCCATCGACGAGACGAGATAAACGAGTTATTGTATTGAACGTATAAAGTATTGAACGATCTTTGCGTATAGTTACTCCAGAGATTAAGATAAAACGGCTTCAAAATCAATAACCAAATTCAAAATGTTTAATACAAAAGTTGGATAGTCGATTATTGATAATTTTAAAGATCTATTTACTGTGCTTAAATGTGTTACTTTCAGACACAATTATTCTTTGTTGCGATTTCAGCCAGCAACAGAAACAGCTGATGAGAGATCCGGTAGAATAGGACCGAAAATTGTTGTGTTCGACGCATCTACAGGTTAGTTTACACCGAAGGTTATAACTGTTCATGTAGTAGGTATAAGATAAGTGCCGGAGGACACGGTGGAGCACACTGTGGAGGTGTGCCCCGCTTGGGTGGAGCACCGCCGTGTCCTCGAGGTGGCGATCGGCGGCGGCGACCTCTCGCTCCCGGCCCTGGTTCGTGCCATGGTCCGGAGCGAGACGGAATGGGACGCCGTCACCTCCTTCTGCGAAGCAGTCATGCTAGCGAAGGAGGTGGCGGAACAGGACAGGGAGAGATCCTCACGTCCCGGCCGCCGCGGGAGACGCCCCGGGCGTCGGGGGCCACGTGGTGGCTTCCGGCCAAAGTAGGCGCGGGCCTGTGGACGGGGAGCTATGGGCTAGCTCGCCGTCCGTACGTCTCATGACGACAGGACGTGTCGACGGCGCGTTCGTGTTCCACGCGCGCCTCAAAGAGAGTCAGCAATAGGGAAGGGGTCCGCAAGGACCGAAGCCTGCCGGGGCTGCGGGACTATTCGAAAGAGATACCGTGGCCCCGGAACACAAAGGGCGAGGAAGGAACATGGATGTGTTTTAGTCAGTAAAAGTCTGACACTCCCTCAAGTCATTTGATGATTTCCCAACCAAAAAAAAAAAAAAAAAAAGGTATAAGATAAGTACCTACCCTTAGTTATAAAACTTTTTGGTACTTAGGCAACGTCGCAAATACCTGTCTAGTATATTCTTGTATAATAAATTTATTTAGTACTAGCGGACGTCACGCGGTTTCACCCGCGTAGTTCCCATTCCCGTGGGACTACGGGGATAAGATATAGCCTATGTTACTCGCTGATAATGTAGCTATACATTGCTTAAAGAATTTTTCAAATCGGTCTAGTAGTTTTTAAGTTTATTCTTTACATACAGTAATACAAATCTTTCCTCTTTATAATTTAGTATATTAGTATAGACTAGCTGTGCGCGGCATGCGTTGCAATGCAAGATGCATTTGTCCTACCTACTACCTACCTACCACCTACCTACCAACTTCCTACAACCCACTACTACCTGCCTATTTTTAAATTACAAACAATCACTTCAATTTTGTTTATTTGTACAGATACCATACCGTAGCCACTTTTCTACAAAGCATTCCTCGTTTAGACTCGACGTTGCCTAGAAGCGACATCAAAAGTACGTTAACATCTATTACGTCACAAGCCGCGGCTGTCACTGGACAGGCCTGGAGTAATTACCGCAATTAGTACGGGCACCACGCTAGCCAGACATTTTGGTAATTGCAGTAAAATGGCGCACTGTTTGGCGACTTATTGTGGGTAGTTAGATGTGGTTTTAGTCTTAAAATATAGTTCTTTCATTTGAAAATAAAAGCTTGAAACGCAACTTGAATTACGCAACGCGTTGGCAATTATTTTTTTAGTATTCCTCCTAAGTTTGGCCACAAAAATATAATTATGCATAGAATTTCAAATTCCGCCATGAAACAGGACACAAATTGACACCCTAGGGTGTCGATTTGTGAAAATTCTATTTTAAAAAATCCGCCGAGTGCAAGTCGGACTCGCGCATGGAGGGTTCCGTACCATCGTAGTAGGGAAACCCCTTTTAATTTTTAATTTATTTTTATTATTAATTTGTTGTAGTAGGGGCAACAGAAATACATATTTTATGAAAGTTTCAACTGTCTTCCTATTACGGATCATGAGATACAGCCCGCTGACAGACAGACGGACAGACTGACAGTGGAGGCTTAGTAACAGGGTTCCGTTGGTTACCCTTCGAGTACGGAACCCTAAAAACGAAAACCCACGTGACCACCGTTTTTCTCAAAAAAAATCTAAAAGATTCAGTCACAACTTTTCACGGTATCTCCAGGTACAGGCCGCTTAGTCCTGGTCGGTGACGAGAGAGTGAGTGTGCAGGGTCTCTCCAGCTTCGCCACCATCCGGGCTACGGCCTGCGTGTTTGGGAACAAGTGGATGTATGAGGTGCAGCTCGGGACTAAGGGGATTATGCAGGTAAGGTTCGATTTCAGTTTGATATATTCTTTCGGTGGGAGGAGCTCGTGGCTAAATAATAACAGCCGCTCGGATCAATCTTCTGGCTAAGCCACACTTGCCTAGGTTTGTCTGTGGATGGGTGACCACCCATTACATGCTTAGTTTCCCCCGTGCCTCGTATAACACGTTAAGCCGCGGGTCTTGGTTTTCATTTGTCGATGTTTGAGTCGTTACTGGTAGTCAGTGGCCAATTTGGTGCCAACTGGGGTGTGGAGGTCAGATAGGCAGTCGCTCCATGTAAAATACGGGTATTCAGCTGCAGCCGGTTGGACTGGAAGCCGACCCCAATATAGTTGGGAAAAGGCTAGGCCGATGATGATGCAGTCTCGGACAGAGTCGAGGCCCTACTCTCTAACGTTTCGTCCGTATATTCGGATCTATCCGTCTCTCTCACTCGCACTCATCTGCAGACGTGCGCGAGAGAGACGGAGAGATCCGAATATACGGACGAAAAGATAGATAGTAGGGCCTCAGGTCAGTACCAAAATAGAATATGTCCCGTAAGACCTTTCAATACGATCCATCCTGTATTCCTACACAACAAAATGCTTCCTGCAGATTGGCTGGTGCACGGCGTCCTGCACATTCTCCATGGACACTGGCGTGGGGGACACAGCGCATTCCTACGCCTACGATGGAGGGAGAGTGAGGAAGTGGAATGTAGCCACCTCGCCATACGGCCAGGGCTGGCTCCCTGGTGACGTCATCGGCACGTGTATCGATCTGGATAAAGGAACTTTAGAGTATTATAGGTAAGATCTCTGGAAGTAAGGCAAATGGGTATCAGCACACCGTATAGGCGAGACGACAAAAAAAATCTAATTAGTCCGTCACTTAGATTATCAAATAATATTTGACCCGTGTTTTTTCTTTTGTTACGTAAACTAAAATTGACGAAGATACGACGCTTTTAAAATTCTCAATACGCCACGCCATGGTAAAATTTTTAGCTAGTTCTGACGTCACGAGCCCCCACTCCCGAGATTTGATGCGTTTTATCTTTGTCAATATTCATTGATTTACAAAAACAAAAAATACGTGTCCATTAATTTCCAATACTCTAACTGACGGACTAAATAGATTTGCATTTTTTTGATACTGTCGTCATTCCTATTGCCTCAAAGTCAAAATTTGAGGGATCGGCAAGCAAATATTTTGAAGTTAAATACATTTGGCACAAGTTTTGGCACTTCTGTTTCGATTTGTGCAGTAGTGAACATCAAAATCAAAAGACATATCACACAAGGTGTAAACGGACCAAGCACCGTCAACCAAGCATTTTGTACATTAAACTAAGCAACTCTACGCAAAAAAAATCTTTTGGGGTGAAAAATATCGTTTTACGGCAAGACCCAACTTAGCACATTTAAAATATTATGCTGATGGATGCATTGAATAGAGTCGTGGAGGTATTTAAAGTCAAGTAATAAGATTAAAAAGGGGTTTGAATTTTTTGGCCACATTTTCTCCCGCCATTTTGTTTTTTTTTTTTTTTTAAGTAGCGGCCACGCATAAGAATTATATTAATCTATAGCTGGTATACAAACAAGTATTGTATGTGACAAAATGTTCTAAAGTGTCACGTTTCCGAGATATATGAGCTATCAAAGTTTAAGTCCGCTCACTAATGGCATCTTCATAACCACTTTGATTTCATTAGCCAGGCCAGCCATAAAACCTACATTAACCGATAGCTAGCGTCAATACCGAATATTGTTTGTATTGATACCAGCTATTATGCGAGGCCGCTACTTTGAAAAAAAAAACAAAATGGCGGAAGTTAATCCGGCCACGCTTCATACAAAAATCTTCTAAGCTCTTTGTATTACAAATAAACAGTCTTTTAGAAACCATAACGACGGCAAAACACCCCAAACGATGGCAAATGTAATTTAATGAAACCTAAAAACCATCGTAATGGCAATCTGCGATGCTTCGTTTCGCCTGTTAAGGCAATTTCCTACAGTAAATCATTCACTCACTCAATAAGAGGATAAATCAATCAGGAAATTCATGTTCGCTCCAAACGGTGCAATCTCGAATATGGGAATCGATTTTGTCTATTTTTACCAACTCGATACAAGGGCATAGACGAACTGTGTGCTCGATTTTGTTTCCAAACATGTAAACAAAGTATCGGTATTCACATGCCTCGGGTTAGTCTGGAAACTGACCCCAATATAGTTTTGAAAAAGATAGGCATGATGAAGAGGATGATTTAGTTATTTCCTACTAATATTATAAATGCGAAAGTTTGTTAGGATGTATGGATGTCTGGATGTTTGTAACTCATTCACGCAAAAACTACTGACCGCATTTGAATGAAATTTGGCACACAGATAGTGTACAATCTGGAATAACATATAGAATACTTTTTATCCCGGTAGAACGATCCCGTTGGACAATTACCAACCTCCACGCGGGCGAGGCCGCAGGCATTAGCTAGTTATACTTAATAATTTATCTCGCTCACCATTCCATTATGCCATTCATAGCAGTGGAAATGATAAGCAACAAGGAATTGATTATACTTCAGATATAAATAACGTCGATACTGACTTATTAATGGCTTACAAATGTCAGGGCGTAGCCTTGTTGCTCGGAATAGATTTTCAGATCACGATTTTGCATTGATAATATAGTTGGAAGTTTGTAGTTGAAGGGCATTATTTGTTCCGATTGGTTTTTATTTATTTATTGGATCTCCAACAGAAACTACACAATTACATGCAAGTATACATAGATCAGGGACAAATACAAGTGTGCGTTTCCAATTATAGGAGACCACATCATTCACTTATAATCTAGGTAGGTACATACAGTAAGTTTGATAGGGTTAAAAATCTAAAGCAAATAAAAATACATTACACAAAAGTTATACAAAAGAAACAAGATGAATTACATAAAAGATGAACTATAATAACTACGGAAATGAACAATTAGAAAAATAAATATGTCGGGTTGTCAGGATTTTATTTCGTTAGGCTCAAGCATAATGTGGGCAGAAGATGGGTTTCGTGCAATGAAAACACACATGATGCGATACGCTAACTATCAAAGTACTTTATTTCACATAGGCCTAATGGTGCACGGTTCGGGGTGGTCGTTTCCATGGAGAAGAACCGGCAAGAAACTCCATGGTTACTCTTTTCAAACTGATACACTGAGTAAACTAACAAATTACTTGACATTACACTTTCACACAATAACACTAGGCACAATGAATCGGCTACAGTTTCAAGACGTCTTCACTCCGCTGCGATCAGACTCAGAATGTCCTCCTCGCCACGAGCTGCATCAGGACTCTGTACAAGCACGCCATGGTGGGGTAGACTGGTAAGTACGTCGCGTGATGTCACCACTGGCGCGCTTTCGATCCATTCGCCCATCCGTACTCATGACCGGATCCGACAAATATTATAATAGTAACACAAGAACAACCAAATATTACGACTTGGGTACAGTTACATATAAGTCTTTTTTAAACCTAGCGATTTTGCAAGTAATATCTACTGCATTACGCTTCGATACTTCGTTATTATTCGTTGTTTATTTTTAGTTCATCTTCTAAGGGCTTCACTATCCCTATCCTTGAAAAAGCAAAAGACCTACTCCATCGTTTTCCATCAGGCTAGATCAAGGTCATGTGACCCGATAAAAATCCAAAGAGGCGTAAGACAAGGAGGGTCTCCTTGTCTTACGCCTCTTTCAATATTGATCGGGTCACCTCTTGTTAGAAACAATCTTAGTTTTATTTTGATAGTACTGTGAACACTGGATATAGATATTTTACAGTACATATATTAATGTATTCATAGTTGACCTTGAAGAGTTTCAGTACTTCCCAGATTGAGATGTGACTGATAGTATCAAAAGCCTTGTTGTAGTCAATAAATGCTAAATAAAAAATGCTTTTGTTAAATTCAGTGTACTTCTGCATTATTTGCTTTAAAGACTTAAAGTGGTCTATTGTACGGAAACCAGCTTGCTCTATGAGTTGTAAATTATTCCAGGTTAAATTCTACTTAGTATAACAGATGTGAGCGGGAATTTCCTCATGTAAGAAAACCAAAAATATTTGATGCATACATTTTTATTATCTATACATTAGTCATACATTAGGAAAGTCAAAGTCGGAAGCTTCGGTCTACGTTGTCCAGCAGGTCTGCGTCGGTTTTGGCAATAGCACCACGATTTTTGTTCTTCAGCTCATCCAGGGTTTTTGGACGATCTGTGTACACTTAGAATTTTAGATATCCCCATAAAAAATAATCACAGACAGCTAAATGTATTTTTTTCCTCAAAATTGCAGTCAAGGTTTCTTTCGTCACTTTGTCGTAATACCTATCAATGTTTTGTTTTCTCCACAGGAACGGCACATCAATGGGTGTGGCCTTTGACAAGGTGACCCATGGGGCTGGTCTGGCATACTTCCCCGCAGTGTCGCTGGCGATGCAGGAGCACCTGTATGCTAACTTTGGACATGTGCCGTTTGTGTCAGTAAATCTTGGCTTGCCATTTTTTTCCATTTTTTTTCACTTTTTCACCTGGTTTTTTTTCACCTGGTGCCCCTCATAATTGCCATGTTTGGTACGATAGCATAGCAGCTTGATTTAATATTTAGAACTATT
The DNA here is from genome assembly GCA_963853795.1 of Xestia rhomboidea. NCBI lineage: Eukaryota > Metazoa > Arthropoda > Insecta > Lepidoptera > Noctuidae > Xestia > Xestia rhomboidea. The sequence goes on from OY970774.1 coordinate 10,247,630, forward strand.
TGAATTTTAACAACACCATGAATCGAGTTTTGCCAGTATCAAGCTTACCCGTTTGAAATCAAGCATAGACGAAACCTTCTTCTTAGTATCAGGTTAAGGGTTAGAACCTGGCTTTTATGAAATAAGCATTTTCAGTCATCTAAATCTTAATTTTCGTCGAAAAATACTGTCAACAGTCAATCAAAAAATTACAATAAGGCAGCACTTTACAAAATGCTTGTTCGTTCTTTTAAATCTGTTACCACAGTTTCCCAGTGGAAGGCTTCGCAGCTCTCCAAGCGCCTCCCAACAAGCAGTGCGCGCGCGCTGCACTTCTGTTCAAGTCTCTGGATGCGCTGCTGGATGAACTGGCGCAACCTACAGACATAAAGTCACTCACTTCTAAGAGTAGTAAGGTATTATGCTTTGGACTATCAAGAACTGTTAACTGGGAATTCATCACCTTCCTGCCGTTGTCCCATTCTACTTGGGGTCAGCGCAACACGTTTTCTTCTCCCATTCTCCCCTGTCAGACGTCACGGCATCATTTACTCCTTTCTCACACAATCCATCCATCTTTTCTTTTCTCTCCCTCTCCATCCATCAACATTCATATCCATCACTCTTTTAGTCACAATTTGTAAACAATTGACTAAGCTTAATGACACGACAGATATCATCTTATTTAAGCGGTAGATCTGTAGTAGACGAGTGTAACGCATAAGTTTCTTAACCAGGCAAAGTCAGAGTCTTCGAAAGTAGCTGAGGAGGAGTTGGCGATTCGGATCCATAGCTCAGGATCTGTGTACAGTCCGCGGGCATCACCGCATGCCATGGGCAATGTGCAGAGTACGGAGCTGAAGAAGATGTCCAAAAAGGTACTCTGCCTAAAAATGTTTAGGAGTACGAAGAACAGGGTGTTTAGTTCTTCATCCTCTATAGAAAGGTAGGATCTTCCGACCAGACGGGTGTTATGTGTGGTGGGCGACTGGCCAACAGATGCTGTCGGGCTTTTCTATTTAGACTTAAGTAGCGGACAAATTTAACTGCGCGATGTAGGAAGTTCTTCATTTTTGTCATAGATGGCGCTGTATTACTTTTTATTCTATGTAGTACTTTTTGTAGTAGCGCTAAATTACTCCCCGCCGGAATAAATTAAATGTTAAATTATTTGCTTTCTTTTCATCTCTTCCAGGCGTTCCTTATGTCCCTCTCCCGGCTGGTGGTGATTGAACTGGGGGGTACTCTCCGGCTCTCATACGTGGTGGTGTCAGAACTGCTGCCTCGTCTGCGGGGACTCCTCGGGCTGAAATCCAGGAGTATTCAAACAGACCAACTAGCTGCAGACTTCTTTTTGAAGGCCAGAGATGAGAATTTTGTTAGTAGACCTTTTAACCTATTTAGCCATTTGTATTGAAATTGGCGGGGTTTGAGCTTCTTAAGTTCTACAAGGCATCTTTGGCGCGCATTGATATATTAAAAAACCCAAGATACACATTCAGTGTCTCAAAGTCGTCCGCATAAAATACAGGCACAATTACTAACTGTGCGTCTATTTCAATTGGTCTCAAGTCGCTCGCGTAACTACCCTCTAGTTAAAATGCCGATAAGAAATTGTAAAATTATTACGTCAAGAACGTTAAAAAAGGATGGGATATCGTATTTTCAGTAAGTGAAAGAGTTTATTGATATGTTTTTGTTGTTTTTATCACTATAGAAAGCAATAATATGTGTATATTGATTTACTTTGTCTGAAAACTACACTCAACGGTCCAGGTGTAAGTCGGCAGATTTCAATGGCCGCTTTGTCAGTGTAAGAACGATGCATTAGAGGTTTATTTTATTTTAGTCGCGTAATTTATAGTTCTTAATTTAATGCAGTCGATTTTTTTTTCTATGTGTTTAATCTTTTTATTAATAAGTTTAAGTATTCATTTGAACTTGATGAACTTTTATGTTTTAAGTTTTGAACAAATATATAGGGTTATTTGTAAAACACCGACAACCTCTCAGGACTTCAATTTAAATATTTTTTAACACCCTTGCTCGTAAAGCTGATGTAATTCCACCGGTTTTAAATATGTAAAGCGGGTCATAAAATACGCGTGTGTTATCAAATCAAATAGTTAAGTTATAGTCCATACAAATTCCATAACAGTATTATTTGCCATTTCAAATATGGAACTGATCGCCGCCACACGACTCCAGCTAGTGAGCAGCGCGCTGTTGCTATTCAAATTTCGAACTAATCGCCGCGCGGCGCCAGTCAGTAGGCAGCGCTAGCGCGCTGTTAAAATGGCGGGAAGGCAACAGTGTGCATTCACAGATTGAGTTTTTTTTTAATAAAAAATAAACAGTTTATTCGGTAATTCAAAAACTTGGCTGCATGCTCTAGCGTCTTTGCCAACATTTTCACGCAGCCACGGCAGAAAATAATCCTCGCGCCATTTTTCTCAAATTTTCTTTTCTTTGAATATCTAAAAATGACAACTTTCAATAATGAAGATGAGCAATATATTACTTCAACTCCACCGGATATACTAACAGAACCGCGAACCGCATGCGACAGCTTGCTGCCGTCAATATCCAAGGACAGATACATAACCACGTATGAAAAATGTTTTTTTTCTGTTTCCTCGCAAATGTGTTAAAAAACGTAATGTACTATTTATTTTTGTACGAAAATTTGTGAACTAAAATATGATGATTTTTTAAAAGTCATAGAACAAAAGTTGTTGATTATGATGTTACTAACACAGTCCTGAGAGGTTGTCGGTGTTTTACAAATAACCCTGTATAGAGGTAGGTTATATTACAATACCTATAGTTTTTAATTGAATTCCTAAAGGAGAAGAGGTCGTCAATTCATCGTTTTTTTTATGTTCGTAATTATATTATAAGTAAGTATATTAAACGCTTGACGGTTTCGAGAAGAGTCTGTCTACATCCTATATTTATATCTCTTGTTCTCCTTGCGTGAACTTTCTTGAGGTCAACCTCCTACATACATATCTAATAACGCCATGAACCAGTAACAAGGGGCTGTCCCAACGTCCTGGGGTAATCTGACCGCATCATACATAAAATATATATTATTTCGTCCATGTAATTAACGGGTCGGCCTTGAACTTTACACATGAAACTATCCATCCTAACTTCCTAAATATCCTAACTTCCTAAATATCCTAACTTCCTAACTATCCTATCTTCATAACTAATAATAAAAATACGAAAGTAAGTGTGTTTGTTACCATTTCACGCCTATACTACGGAACCGATCATCCTGAAATTTTGCATATACGTTGTCAGGTGTACAGTAACGGACACACCGAAAAAACACTGTTCCCGAGGAAAACAACAATATTATTCTTATGATAATAGATGGCGCCACGTGTCTTTAGAAACATGATAGAATTATCCCTTGATCTGTCCACAAAGTAGACACAATAGTTAAACAATGGTGTCTCGAACAAATTGGTCATTTGACAGATCATGATTTATATTATTACGAGCAGAGTACAACCCGAACTGATTGTCTAATTCTAAATTAACGCGAGCCAAGCCGCGTACAATATTTTATTGTAAAATAAAATATTATTAGAATACCTACCGGTACCGATATAATAATCCACTAAAGGTAAACAATCGATTCTAAATCTGTCTGTGCCCTTTGTGTAGCGCTGACCTTTTGGCATGGGTTGAAAATATTTTAGGATTTAGGACAGTTTCGGAGAGGTGGCACTTTTCAACTGAAAATTATAAACAGTGTCCTTCCTAAGTGGTTCGTGGTAAACTCTGAGTGCCTCTGAGAGCATGGTTAATTCAATTTTGCAAGCGGTAGTAGCCCAATGCCCAACGGTTAATGTATAAATTAATACTTGAAGTATGAGTGTCACTGACTGCATTAACGTACTAACGATTGATTTGCTAACCGGTCCCACAATACGTATAATATGTAAAGTGAAGCTCCTTCTGTTCCCAGGTGGGTCTCGGCTCCAAATTTCTAGCCCTGCCGTCACCTCGTCTGTGTACCATGCTGGACTTACTATGGACCTTCCTCGACGAATCCGCCTTGTGCGATGTCTTAGAACATAGTGTGGTCCGGGAATGTCTACTATTTGACTTGGTGTCACAGGTATTTATCATTTATATATGATACATGTTAGCTAAACAAGCTAAACCCGCCGTGCGGCTAGTAGCAGTTGGTTAAACTTAGGTGTATGCTTTTTTTTGTTGTGACGTGCGAGCCGGGCGAGCGCAGCAAGCGGTAGCGGCTGGGGAGCGCTAAATTATCCAAGTTGGTCCATAAAATCGCCAGTTAAAAAATGGCAAGACCGAATTTTCTTTAGCCGAATGATACCGGTTACACCTATTATAACCAAAAGATACTTTATTTTATAAATTACAGATTTAGATGACTGATGATGATCTTTCAAAAGAGCCATATGCTGGTCAGAATTCGTGTATAAATGAAAACCTTTTAAAACATATTTATAAAATTCCAAAGTCCCTGTTAATTGATGTCCCTTAGCTCGATAAAAGAGGATTATTCATTTATTCGTGCTAAAGTGCTTATTTTTAATAATGAACACTAATTACAATGCAAGAGACAAGACTAATGAAATGTACCATGAACCTGTTTGATACTCGCCAACAACTTTGTTGCCTCACATTTTTTTTCGCAGGACATGTACTTCAACCAGCAAATAGAAGGTGTGTACGTGCTATGTGGACTGATGCAGCACCGGGAGACGAGGCATCATCTCGTCAAATACGTGTTCTTCAATAAAATAACGTTAGTAGTGCAGTACTGCACCAATACAGTTTAAATACTTAAAAATTAAAGGGGTGGACACAATTTTTCCGGCTTTAGAAATGAATATCTCATTTACCATCGAGGTTCTAATACCTCGATATCTTTTTTCTCAAGCTGCCGACACCCCACACAGTTATATAGTACGTGGACCTTTTTTCGTCCCTTATAGTTACTTATATGGAGAGCCAGCTCTATTGTTTCCATAATTTCGCTTCACCTTTACACGGTATAACGGTAGACACCTACTCTCCACAACAGTGTGGTGCCAACAGTCTTGGAATAAAATGGCTGAGACATGCGGACGTACGGACAGACGGACAGGAAGAATCTATAAGGTTTCTAGTTTTTGCCATTTGGTTACAGAACCTAAAAAATTAGCTCCTCTCCTTTCTGTTCAATCATTTCCACGAAAGTTAAGCGGAGACGAGAAGTGTTAATGACAAAATTCTATTGTTGGTTTACAACACATCTATCCTCTCCTCTCCTGTCCTGTCCTCTCCTGTCCTCGCCCCTCCTCTCCTCTCCTGTCCTCTGCCCTCCTCTCCTCTCCTGTCCTCTCCTGTCCTCTGCCGTCCTCTCCTCTCCTGTCCTCTCCCCTCCTCTTCTCTCGCCTCCTCTCCTCTCCTGTCCTCTCCTGTCCTCTGCCCTCCCCTCCTCTCCTCTCCTGTTCTCTCTTGTCCTCTGCCCTCCTCTCCTCTCCTGTCCTCTGCCCTCCTCTCCTCTCTTGTCCTCTACCCTCCTCTCCTCTCCTCTCCTGTCCCTTCCTGTTGTCTCCCCTTCTCTCCTCTCCTCTTCTCTCATCGCCTGTCTTCTCCTCTCCGCTCCTTTCGTCTCGTCTCAGCGTTGGTGGAATCCAGGCCTTAATCTGCAATAATACTTTCAGGTTCGACAACTTCTTGAACATTAAGTGTCCTGATGAGAAAGTACTACGGACAGTGGTCAGGAAACCGTGGTGGCAGCGACCTACCTCGGTTCTGGGAGAAACAGACCCCAGGGTAGCTGGTAGGTATACCAAGCCATAAGACCAAAGAAACCAAGGCCGTCCAAAAGCGCGTTGGGCTGAACATAATTTTCAGTAAAGACGTAGTAACTGGGTTGTGGGTGGTCAGATAGGCAGTCGCTCCATGTAAAATACTGGTATTTCAGCATCCGGTAAGACTGGAAGCCGACCCCAACATAGTTGGGAAAAGGCTAGGCAGATGATGATGACAATGAACGTAAACTACATATTATGGTTTCTGATACATACATTTGTTTTTCGTCCAGGGTATTTCGTCCACGGTGTGGAATAGACATTTTGATACCCACGCCAAACATATAGTGTAACACAAGAATATGTTTAAAAAGTGATTGTAAAATATCAGATAAAAACAGTTGCTTCGCATTTCCCAAGTGAACGCAATAAACTAGTTTTTTTTACCGAAACTCACATATCTCATACTCGTAGATAGTTAACGCCATTCGCAGAATAGCTAAGGTAAAAACGAAAATTATTTATTTACAGAAATGGCAGAGAAGGGGACCATTAACCGTTCACCCTTCGCGCCTTCAGGGACAGGTATTATTATAATAGGTATTCATTATTTAACGTCTATACTACGTCGTACAATAGGCGAGACGACAAAAAAAATCTAATTAGTCCGTCACTTAGATTATCAAAACATATTTGACCCGTGTTTTTTCTTTTGTAACGTAAACCAAAATTGACGAAGATACGACGCTTTTAAAATTCTCAATACGTGACGCCAAGGTATAATTTTTAGCTAGTTCTGACGTCACGAGCCCCCACTCCCGAGTTTTGATGCGTTTTATCTTTGTCAATATTCATTGATTTACAAAAACAAAAAATACGTGTCCATTAATTTCCAATACTCTAACTGACGGACTAAATAGTTTTGCAATTTTTTGATACTGTCGTCAAGCCTATTAATGACCAGTACATTTTACATAGCAGTGATAGCTTAGTGGTGTGACCGTCGGACTGCCAAGTCGTAAATCTTGAGTTCGAACCCAAGACACGCACCTCTGATTTTTCGGATTCATGTGCGATTGTATAATTATCGCTTCCTTCAATGAAAGAAAACATCGTGAGGACGTCAGAAGTCAGAAGCCCATGGACGGCATAAAACTCTGACAGCAGGTTAGGCACTAACCAAACGATAAAAAAAAATGTGTTTATTATCTTAAATCTATACAGTTAAGTTGCCGGGGCTTCCCAGAAAGTAATCCGAAGATACTTGTGATGGGATAAACCTCGCTCTTCCTCGAATTAATTAACAATAAAGAAAGAGTACATTGTATACCTTTTTCATTTCGAAATTAAAAATGTAATAATTTGGCTCCCTGTTAAATATAATTGCAGGAGAAACTCAACCAAGCACACAGTCACACTTAGGGCTACTGCTGAGAAATTAATTTAATTTTGCCCGACTTGGGGAATCAAGCCATAGCTTGGAGCTCAGCAGAAATGCTTGCATGTGCAGTAGACAATGACTTGTTACATTCAGGCGCTTGTGTATCCCTACTGTACCTGCAGTTTAAATAAAATTTTGATAATTTCAGATAAGATAATGAAATTAATGCTGACAGCTGAAACGGACGCGGCACTCGAGGCTCAGTACAGGGAGGATTGTGCTAAGATTACGAAAGCAATTGCGCCCTTGGAGCAAGTTCAGGTGAGTTTGTAGTTTTAATAGTTCTCTCGATTCTATCTTTCTTCTTAATATATATAAATCTCGTGTCACAATGTTTGTCCTCGATGGACTCCTAAACCACTTAACCGATTATAATAAAATTCGCACACCATGTGCAGTTCGATCCAACTTGAGAGATAGGATAGTTTAAATCTCAAATTATAGTCGCAATTTTAATTTATTGCTAATTATTTGTCTGTTATTATTTGACAGTCACAATTATCTGTTAACTCCAAATGATTCTAACAGATGTCGATACCTTTCGACTGGGTTGAGTAAGTAATCAATAGATGGCGCTGCTATGGTAAATCTACGAACGTGTCATATAAGCTACATTTTAACAGCATAATTACCACGTGTTGTTGACGCTATAAAATTAATTAAATTTATTTTGTAGTGAACGAAATACCGTATAATTCAGCTAATTATTTGTCTGTTATTATTAGTAAAAAAATATGAATAGGTACATATGTCGGCAGATTATATTCATCTATTTGGTGGACTAAAGGATTTACAATAAAACAAAAACAAAAAAAAACCAAACCCGTGCGAAGCCGTGACGGGCCGCTAGTAGTTTATAAAAATAAGTTTGAATTTCATAGTCATCATCATCTGCCGAGCCTTTTCCCAACTATGTTGGGGTCGGCTTCCAGTCTTACCGGATGCAGCTGAATGTCAGTATTTTACATGGAGCGACTACCTATCTGACTTCCACAACCCAGTTAGTACTGGGTAATTTGAAACCCTTGGTAAGACAGGTGGTCAGACTTGCCGGCCACTGACCACCTGTTACGACTGTCAAAGCTCTTCAAATGACAGCTGGGACAAATGGCTTAACGTGCTTTCAGAGGCTCGGAGGAAACTCTGTATCTAATACATGGTCACCCATCCACAGACCGGACTAGGCAAGCGCGGCTTAACTTCGAAGATCGCCCAGTGCGGCTGTTATTATTTAGCCACGTGTTCCTCATTTGTATTTCATAATACTATTCGAAAATAAATATTTAGAGACATCATAATAGGACAGGGCATCATGATAGAGAGGGAACGCAGGGCGCTGACGATTCGTTGTAATATGCTTGCACGCAGATTTTTCTAATGTTATTATGCGGTAAAGAAGACACTATTTAGGGCATACTGCCAGTCTTTTTATACGTGTATTTTGTGAACTAATTACACGCAGCGAACCGCCAGTGCCCTTTTTTTCTCTGATGGGAAATCATGAAATGACTCCTCCCGCTCTGGGCGGAGCAGGAGGGAGTGTCAGACTTTTACTGACTAAAACCCATCCATGTTCCTTCATCGCCCTTTGTGTTCCGGGGCCACGGTATCTCTTGCGAATAGTCCCGCAGCCCCGGCAGGCTTCGGTCCTTGCGGACCCCTTCCCTATTGCTGACTCTCTTTGAGGCGCGCGTGGAACACGAACGCGCCCTCGACACGGCCTGTCGTCATGAGACGGACGGACGGCGAGCTAGTCTATAGCTCCCCGTCCACAAGCCCGCGCCTACGGTGGCCGGAAGCCACCACGTGGCCCGGGGCTTCTCCCGCGGCGGCCTGGACGTAGGGATCTCTCACCGCCAGTGCCCTGCGGGTCCAATATAATAATGCTTTCAGGTTGCTAATGGGATTGTCTCGCTACTACAGTAGGTCAGCGATGTTTGCTGAAGCTCAAGTGGACGGCTTTCGCGCCATTATTTGTAAGAGAGCAGCATCGCAGATGCGAAGGGGGAGGGGCAGTCCCAACAGCTACCTGAGTGTAATTGCAGACTACATCCATATTCCTATCCGGAGGCATTGGATTGGGTTGCACATATTGTAGGCTGACTGGCGTTTATTCTCTTATTTGTTGTATGTGTGAATTACTAACATAGTTTTAAGTCATCTTGATGTACTACTAACACTTTATGGACCGAAAAGTCTGAAATACATGTTTTGAATTTGAATTAAGTGTTGAATCGCTATGGAAGATACTGAAAACGAAAACTCGAAGTTGTTCACAAGTTGCCAAAAGTTCTTGTAATATGTTTCCTATCCACATCCATAGTTACGTAAGAAGAGCAACGCATAACAACAGAAATGTAATAAAATAAGTGCAGCTCACGTACTTGGAACAGGTCCAGTTGATGACGTAGTTTAATGAAGTCCCAAGCTTCGGATACTACATTGTCTGAGATAAATGTTTTGCGAAACTGTTTCATGTTTTTGTTTTGGTTGACTCAATTGTTACCCGCTTACGGCGAAGCCAGAAGGAATACCACGGCTCCGGAACACAAAGGGCAAAGAAGGAACATGGATGGGTTTTAGTCAGTAAAAGTCTGACGCTACCTTCCGCTCCACCCAGTCATTTGATGATTTCCTATCGGAAAAAAAAAGAAGGGTCATGATTTTAGCAGTCTATGTATGTATGTACGTTTGTACCTCAGTAGCGCCTAAACTATTCATCCGATTTTATTGAACAAGGTGTCAATCGATTCGTCATTATGGCCCAAGTAACATAGGTTACATTTTAACCGACTTCAACAATAAGAGGAGTCAATTTTACCTTGTAAAACCCGAATTTAATTAGAGCGTGTTTTTTCAGTAGTCGAGTTTTCTTGTTAGAGACCACAGATTGAAAGATAATCGCCATTATCTGATCAAAAGGGGTAAAAGCTTAACCATAAAGTTCGTAAGAAAGTTTGATAAAAAGTTCATATATGTCAACGCCATTAAAACTACTGTATTTAGCGCGCTTTAAGTTTCTTAACTTACCCTTATAAATATCAAAGTGTTCATCGCCATTTTGACGGCAGTGCTGGCCGAGACCAAACAACCATAAAAAAATGGTTTTCGGACATCCCAGCTCCACTATATTAAGTCCTACTCACCCGTCCACGGACCAACCTCGGCTAGCGCGGCTTAATCTGAAGATCGACTCGAGCCACAAGCTCCTCTAACTTTGCTTACGGAAACAAGTTTATTTATCAAAAAAAATATTTACTAGCTTCCAGTAAATTACCCGCCTGAAGAGTGTAGTCACATGCCAAACCTTCGACCCTGAGCAAGGCCTGAAGCACAAAGTTCATGGCCCAATACCTCGGCCACGAGGAGCGCTAGTTTTTTGGCAACAATCCCACTGTAACCGCGTTGTTATGCAAAATAACAGGCAGAAGTAGCTATTGCACCGATAACTTCTTTTGCCTTGGGGTGTGTTTGGGATGAACGCGCGGTGAATAACGTGGTGGCGATGACGGCAGCGGGCGCGATTTTTTGGCCACAGTGCTTCGGAAGTTGTGGTAGCGGGCATTAGAAGCTAGTCGAGTTCGATAGATGTGTACCTATGTATAGACTCCGTCCCCTGTCGTCCATCAGTCATAGGATACATGGCAATATGCTCAAAAGAATCCAGAAAAAAACGAACTGTCTTTCTCAATTGCAAAATCAAGGGGACTTTTTTGTAATAATTTATTTATAATAATGAGTAGACTGTTACATTATAATTTGTGCATTGCAAACTTAAATCTAAGCGCCTCATTACTTACAGAAAAGCTCAGCATGCACAACATTGTGCGCAGACAATTATACAATTAAATCATTAATTAAAACAAAAAATACACAGTTTGGAAAAAAAAAACTATTAATAATTAAATTGATTACACTTAATTAAATTAAAATAAACAACATAGATTAAATTAAAATAAATAACATAGATTAAATTAAATTAGAATTGATTAAATTATTTTATTATAGATTCTATTTTTTCTAATAAAAAAATGAACTTCAAATGTCACTTACGGGATATCTTCCGTTTTATTATTGATTTTGAGCTCCCGATAAACCCCGCCCAAACGCATTTTAAGCTTAGTTATAAACCGCGAAAGCTTAGAACAGGGTTTAATAAAAAAAAATAGCTTAAGTTAGGTTCGTTTGAAATATTCAGGAATTCTAGGTAAACCCCACACATAATTATCAAGAATGTCGCCATAGTAAAAAATGTATGTTACTTAAAAGACACTTGTTTCAAATCTGTTGGAGTATAGGAACGTTCCTTCCCAACGTCCTTTTAAAACTCAATTTGACCTAAATTATACTTTAGAAGATAATTTATTAAATAGCATAATGTAAGAATTGAAAGATAGGCACTCTGACTCGCGCTAGGTGCCTTCTAAAGTCGCTACACCATGGACTGAAACGCAGACTTCATCATTGCTTAATAGTTCGCGTCTTCCTCAGCACTCGCGCCAGCTCCTTACCCTAGGTGAGGCCTTACAGTGGACTGTTGCTCACGGAACTGGCGACGGCATTATGTCGACATTTTCAAACTAATTTGGCAACAAAAATATGGACCTAGTCTAGAATAATATGTTGAAGAGATTTATGAGGAAGTTCTTTCAAGGGTAGAAAATTGTAGAAAGTTATATGGCTTCCGTAGTTAGAGGACGACCAAAGAAATTATGGACGGACTGTGTGAAGGATAATATTGCAATTTCTTGCCATTTCATCCTCATCATGGAAGTTCTCTGATGAGATGATTAGTAAAGGAGAAGTATGGAAGAAGACGTGCTGCGCCGACCCCATAAATAAATAATGCAGGGCACTATTTTTACATGCGTTCTATAGAAATATAGTCAAAAATAATAATATTCTAGTAAAAAAAAAGTACAAAAAATAAAACCGACTTCAAAAGCACAAAAACGTGAAAAATAACTTGAGCTTCAGATGTCGATGACTTTTGTTTGTTTGATTCAGTTTTTTGTCTTTTTTTTTGTTTTGTTCCTTTATTCAGTTGTAATATCCTATACAAATATTTGCTATGCATTTATACATGTCATGGTAATAGGCTTATCCGCAAAAAAATGGAACTTAACATTGGTACCGGACTGTCAAAAATGTGGGTGTACTGTACTCATCTGCGTACCCCCTCAGACCATACAGGCGTAATTTTATGTTATGGTGTAGTGTAAACAAATAAAGATCCAAGCGATTGCAGCAATCACGACAGATTTGCTGTTTATTATTGACGAGTTCCGTTCCATATCTCCGAAGTCCATGATCAGATCATGACAATATTTATATGGAACCAATATCGAGCTATACCTTTTCCAATAAAAGAAGAATAATCAAAATCGGACCACTCTGTAAAAAGTTATGCGTGGTCATACATACAAAATAATTTAAAAAAATATACGAGTCGATTCGATAACCTCTTCCGTTTTTTTTTTCGTCGGTTAAAAATACAAAGCATGGGGACCTTATTATATCAAATGAATACTTTCCCCAACAGCTCGAGTTCCTCCTACTACTTCTGGACAACACAGATGGCACAAATATGGTGCCCTCAACACGGAAGATCTTCCTCGAAAAGTTTAGAAGATACATCATGGACAACTGCATACTCGACATGGTAAATATCAACACTTTCTTAAGATAATGGACGAAAGAATTACATAGTTTTAACACCATCATCATGTTATCTCCCGAAAGAAGTCCACAGCTAGACATACAAGGTGTAAACGGACCTTACACGAAGCCGTGATCCAAGCATTCTGTGTATCAGACACAATAACTCGGCGTGAAAAATCACGTTTTACAATAAAACTTAATGACGTAAGCCCCCTTATTAAAATCATCCTTTAAGAATTTAGCATGAAAAAAAAAAAGAAAAAGTAGAGTTGTAGAATAAACAATTTGCTTTCAAAATATTTGCGACGGCAAAAATGTTTACCGTTTCGGAGAAATAATTTTTTTTTCAAAAATTTTGGAAATTTCAACCCGCTCCCCAAGTTAGGGGTTGCATTATAAAAGTTTAAACTTAAAAGTTGTCCGTATTCTTACTTGGAATGATAAAAATGTTAAACGGTCCAAAAATTTTCCTATCCAGTTTCTTAAATCTAGAATAAATCCATTCAAACCAACTTGTTATTCAGAATGATTGGTAGTCCGAATTGCACGATAAAAAGTGTCAGGAGGCCATATTTCAGAGGCTGTTCAACATCTCGCGAACCTCCCCGGCCATCTCGTGGTGCTGCCACGCCAGGTTGCTCACCGCTGTACTCAGACTCTGGAACGAGAACCCTATCGGACCCTCGTGAGTATTGCATTCAGTACAGAAAGGACTACTAGAGTAAGAGTAGAGAGAGACACTATTACTAAGCCTCCGCTGTCCGTCCGTCTGTCACCGGCCTGTATCGCATGATCCGTAATAAACAGTTGAAATTTTCACAGAATGTGTATTTCTGTTGCCGCTTTATCAACAAATAATAAATTAAAGGTGTTCCCTCCTACTACGGTGGTATGGAACCCTTTATGCGCGAGTCCGACTCACACCTGCCGGTTTTATTTTTATTTTTGTCTGTCGGTCTGTTCCGGCTGATCTCCGAAAGGCAGTTGCTTTGACGGGACTTTTACAGGCAGATAGCTGATGTTATAAGGTAGTAAGGTAATTTAAACCATGAAATTGATACCAAAATCCAATTAAAATAAGGAAATAATATTTTTAAACGAACTTCGCGGCGCGGGCAACAGCTTGTTCAAGATAAAAGTATTTCAACGACAGAAAATAGAAAACATTTTCCCAAAATTCAATTTCATAAACACTAAAAAGACAGAAGCATGCAATTTAAATAATCTAGCAGTATATTTGAATAAAACTGCGCCCTCGTATATCAAGTCGTGTCTGATAAGGGTAGCGCTTTTATCTTTCAAAAGGAATTCACACGTCGACTCCGTAGCGAGCCAACAATGAGATCGCATTCGTGGAGCGTTTTCTTTTACATGTTTTGTACGATTGGTCGATAATATTCGCAATTGCGACTGCTGAGCATGCGGTCCTGGGTTCGATTCCCAGGTCGGACAAAGTGTTATTGGGTTTTTCATCTGGATTTGTGCCCTATTGATGGCAATAGGCTCGCCGTCTACTACATAAAACTTAAACATAACTGACATAGAAAAAAAAACAGACGAATTGATAACCTCCTCTTTTTGGGAGTCGGTTAAAAATGAGGGTGTGTGTTATTTCGATTGTGTAATAAAAGATATCGCAATTTTGAAGATATATAAAAATACACCGAACTGGCTTAAATACTCAAAGACAACTTACTTCCGTTAGGCATTCAGTTAATTAGTTAGTAAGCATTGTTGTTACTTTCTGAAGCCCTGACACAGCCAGAAAGCATCGCGGCGCAAATTTCGTAGAAGATGGGACGGGACGAGCTGGACAAAACCAACGACCAGTGGTCCATATTAGCCCAGCAGGCCTAACCAAGTTACAAACGATTCGTATCGATTCTCTTTCTACAATCGTAAACGTTAAGTCACGTGGTCAAAACAAGCGAATAAAAAATTCGTATACAAGTTTACATCGGTTAAGATGATAAAATGAAATGTATTCGTTTCTACAATCGTGATTGCTTCATCCCATATAAATCGTAGCCAACTTACAGTTTTGACTGAAATTAAAAGTTTCTATTCGTTTGTTTCGACCACGTGACTTAACGTTGAAATGATGTCATTCCCATACATTTGGGTAGTTTTCTATTAGCGTTAACGATTGTAGATTGTCAACTTGGCTAAGCCTACTGGATAGAAACAACTGGAAGTCATGGGGAGAGGCCTTTGCCCAACAGTGGGATAACGCAGGCTAACAGTATCAGTATTAGTTATTGTAAACTCAGATGGACGTAGTAAAACCATACTTATAAATATGGCACATCAATCTCTTGTGCTTTTTCTGTGAGAGAATGCACGCAAGACGGCTTTTCTTGTTATTTTAAGTATTTTATTTAATATCTTTATCATTCGTTATTGTAAATATGTTTCTTTTAAATGCAATAGTTTGGATTTGTCTGTTATATTGTAAATGTTTTCTTAAATAAATCTTACTGACTTTGTACAGTTCCAAATAATTGATAGATTTACCCTAAAGTTCTATAAGATGAGATTTTGATTGCAGTCACGCAACTCCCCACCTACCAGCGAAGACGTTTATCGACGGAGAGCTGGACTTTTACAACGTTGACCGTCTCGGTGGAGTACTGCCATTTTTAGTAAGGACATTGAGGTGAGACATTCCTAAAATACTAATGCATAATAATTTCATCTCTTTATAGGAAGAGGCCCTTGCCCTGCTGGTAGTAATAGGCTAATCTATTATAAGTCTGACGTGATAATTCTTACTTCATATATATACATATATATGTAATATTATAAATACGAAAGAAAGTTTGTTTGTTACCTTTACACGCCTAAACCACTGAAGCGATTATCCTGAAATTTTGCATATACGTTGTCAGGTGTACAGAAACGGACATAGGGTATCTTTCATCCCGAAAAAAAGTGCTGTTCCTGAGGAAAACAACAATAACGTTCTTTATGATGATATATGGCACTACGTGTCTTTCGAATCATGATTGAATTATATTATTACAAGCAGAGTTACACCCGAATTATTTGTCAAATTCTAAATTACCGTGAGCCAAGCCGCGGGAAATACTTTAACACATATTACACAAGTCCTCTAGCATCCCCATGCTAGCTCAAGCATGCACTGTTATATGGTTAAAGTTCCACGGACTCGAACAAAGAGCTATGCTTCCACATATACCGTGCGAACCGCCAGTCTGTGGAATTCACATTGAGTGCGTTACATTGAGACCTACCGTAAAACGGGAATTTTCGCCCCAAAAATGAAGTCGTTTATCAGCAATATTTTTTGCATAGAGTTACTTAGTTTGATGTAGAGAATGCTTGGTTGACGGCTTCGTAAAAGATCCCTTTAGACCTCTATCCGACGAATAGTCTATTAACAGATGCTGAGTCCTTGAATATACCTCATTTGTTCATATTTTTTTGTAAATATTGCTTACAGACAAGACCTTGTCGGCGTATTGGGAGAAGACAACCCTTTCATACAAAGTTTTGAACCCAACTATAATCGCGCTGGAGGAATTGACACAGGTACTTGTAATCTATAGAGTTTTTCTGTATAATCTTTATACTAAGCACCATGCATTCACAGATAAAAGTCAAATGACTAGGAAAATCTGGGCTTTGTTTATGAAAACCTGGTCTTTTGGGGATATTCATGTCTAATATTATTCTTAACTGATGGACCAAATAAACGTTAACCCATAGTATTATAGGTGGATCGCTTGGTCGCTACTCCATATTCGATAGTGAAGGGGGATGGAGGGAGTGCTGGAGGTTTTGCTTGATAGAGCGCTAAGTGTTTGTAAGTGATCAAAGTCATTTTGCATGAAAAGTGACCAATCGGCAACGAGAGAGAACACTTAACCTTTAGTATGCAGGATCCGCGCAATCCCGGAACGCGGATCCATGACTCAGTCGGCAAAAACGGAACCCTTATAGGATCACTTTGTTGTCCGTCTTTCCGTCTGTCAAGACCCTTTTTGTCAGGAACACGTGGAGGTATCAAGCCGAAATTAATATAAAAACGTAAATATGTAGTTTAATAACAAAATTCCCCCAAGTTTATATGGAACCCTCGCCTTGGTGCGAAAGTACAACTTTCACTTGGCCGGTTTTTTTTTTTGAAAACTTTAAATTAGATCGTGGATACCATGATCCGATACCTTAGGGGCTATCGCCGCAAAGTACCTACCGACTCAGTAGCTGTTGAATAAAAGCAACAAACACTTATCGCCATCTATGCGGAGCTACGCCAGTATTCTTCCTCTTTGGGAAACTGAGTATATTCTAAATATTGATTGTACTATTAAATTTGGCATAAGCCGAAAATGAAAAGTTGCTTGCAAAAACAATACTTGTATTTCTTAATGCGTAAAAACATAAATTAATACTCGTATTACCTACCTTAAATATTTCTGAGCAATTTGTTTTTTAATTTGCTATAAAGGCGTGCCCAGACTGGCCGAACAGGCTCGCTCGGTTCGCGAGCGCCGGTCGCGGTCAGTCCATCACAACTCGCCACACGGTTGGTCATCCCACGCATGAACAGTTTCATGCGTGGGATGACCAACCGTGTGGCGAGTCTCAGTCAGGTCACTCTCAATCAGGATCTTTGTTTAGATGAAGTGTAGCGACACACTGGCCAAAATTATGCAACAAAAGTGCGTTTTTTTAAAACAACCAGCAGAATAAATCTGCATCATATATTTGAATTTTGACGTGTAATAGTGTTAAAGCAACTGAACACGTCGTATTGTGACGTATTGTAACTGCGTTAACTTAACTTTCACATAGTAATTTTCGCATGTGTGTCGCTTTCTGCTAGATCTAGATTCTACGTGATACCATGTAAACGTTTCTTACCTGGCGACATTGCCGCCTGCCACCTCATTCGTATTTAGATCGCAAACCGCAGCGGCAACTGCAGTAAGGGGATATCCCCTTACTGCAGTTGCCGCTGCGGTTTGCGATCTTTGAAACTGTATCTTAATGCACTGATATGAGAGTACACTTTCCTCTTAAACGTCGTCGGTAACGCTGCACTATTTAAGCGGTTAGACTGTTCTCATCCTGTTCCTGCTCCATTTTCTACAATTCTTCTTGAAATTAAAAGAGCTAAGAGGGGGAAAAAGTCAAAAACTAATATTATTCATTCGGTGGAATGCTATATCTGGGGCTCCCAAGCAGTGTTTATTCTTGAGCTGAAATGTTAACATCCTGTAATAATCTTCCAAGCCACGGTGAGTGACTACACTTGGAACTTGCCAGGTGTAAGCGACATGGCGGCCGGGTCGCCGGGGCTGGCCACCTTGCCGCAAGTCATATCCTCGATGGCCAGGTTCATGCATCCGCCCATGCCGCCCGTGCCCAACAGGTATTTTTATTTTTAAATTAGGGTTTTTAATTAAAACCTGTCTTTACAAAATCGTCTGAATAAAAGCACAGTGTTTGATTTTCAAAAGAGTTAAAATATCAACAGTGCTTATAACATATAGTTGTCACTTAGTGTTACTGAATACGGGAATTGGTTTTAGTTATTTGGAATACTATCACTAACAAAATGACAGGAAAAAGTGCCTTGAAGGCTGCATGAAAGGTAACACACACAGCGGCTACGGCGTAGCCACCGCTACGCTTGCTACGGCATAGCACCGCCGATAATAATGATCGGACGGATTGAAGATTCATGTAACTACTGCTTGGCAAGTTCGTTCTGAAGGCTTATTAAGAGTTTTTATTATACTATGTTTTATCGCCTTGACTTAAACTTCAGTTTGTACTGAAACTGAACTAGCGCCGTCTAGTGACAAAAATCTCATTGGAAGAAAGAAACAATATATTTATTAGTCGCAGGGTCATGACATTAATATAGCACAGCATCAAACTGAATGGTAAGCCAGTTTGATGCTGTGCTGTATTAATTTGTTCCATACATGAAGTTTAACGCTTTATAGGGTGTGAAAAGACTCTTAACGAAGCCGAAAGGCACTTGCTCTCCTCGTCATTGCGTTTATTTTTTTGTTCTAGAACATACTTGGGAACCTTCTAGTTACGGAGATATTGGGGGTCAAAGTTCCAACTTTTGCACAATTTTTTTTTTTTTTAAATACATGTTTTTAATGTAAGATTTTTACTTTAAACACCTTTACGACCCCCGTACTATTCAATCCATCCAACGAAAAGTCTGATTTTTCACCCTAAAAAAGTCATTTCCTATCAAATTTATTTGCGTAGGGTAACTTATTTTGATGTACAGAATGCTTGGTTGACGGCTTCGTGAAGAGTCTGTTTACAGGATTGTAGAGTCCTTTTTGTCAGTGATAAAAACCGATGAAGTTGGCCCTTCTCATGTCTCATCTTGTCCACATTTAGGAGTACAGGAGAAACAGCTTTGGCGCTCAAAGGCACCAGGTCAATGATGCCGGGGGCGGGGTCCATCGACATCAGGTCGTCGTACCTTCGGCTGGTAGACGGCCTCCTTGCGTTGTACCACGGCGCTGCCATCAAGTATGCTGAAAAGGTAAGTTGAGCCCTTGTCCTATACATAGACTAAGAGCTAGACTTTACCAAAGCGGAGACAAACGGAGCGTAGTGGAGATGTGCAAAAATCAACCAATCACAGAAGAGGAGAGAGAAGTGATGAAGATTTCAACCAATGTGAGATGTCAATTTCCACTCGTCTCCTCACCGCTCTGCTTTGGTGGAGTACGGGCCTTAGGGACCCACCCTTGCATCACACGGTTTTTATGACTTTGCAAAACATTGAGATTAATTTTAATGTGCAAGTTTTACATGAATGGATCTTAAGCACGCCTTTTTTTTTCGGATGGGAAATCATCAAATGACTCCTCCCGCTCTGGGCGGAGTAGGAGGGAGTACTTTCCAGAATATTATTTTCTAAATAATTGTGATTAGTCCTTAACCTGGTGTCAGACTTGGCTTTACATGCCGTCGAGAAATATCTCTCAGGCTTCCCTCACGATGTTTTCCTTCACCGAAGCAAGTGATTATTATACAATACGCACATGAATCCGCAAAATCAGAGGTGAGAGGTGGTAAATAATGGTGAAAAACCGCATTTAAATCCGGAAAAGTGTCTTAAATCTAAATAAATAAAAATGAATGTTTGTATGTTAGTCCTCTTTAGATTACTAAATCATTCATTCAAATGTGATTAAACTTTGGTGGGTTCTTCCGTGTGCCTGTGAAGTTTCATAAAATCTTTATATATTTACGTAGCATTAGCTTTAGTCCATAAAATAGCAGAATATGTATGTTTGCAATGTAGCGTGACTTGCTCAAATAAACTTGGTTTTCATGTCTCAACTGCACGAAATGCAATATAAATCATACGGACTCATAACTTCTGCATCGTTACAGTTCTTACAAAGTTACATTCGATTATATTATTTGTAGACTGCCTCGTTGGTTTGGTGTTTGCAAGCGTTACTATTAACCGTTACCGTCCTGGGTTCGATTACCGGGTCAGGCAAAGGGTTATTGGGTTTTTCCATCAGGTGTTTCATCATTATATCCAGGTTGGAGTCTGAATTTGTGCCCAGTTGATGGTAATAGGCTCGCCCCCTATTACATGGAACTTGAACATAATTGGTAAAATGTGGATGTATCTACACTACACTACATGAATACAGACGTGATGTGTTATTATTTTTTTTCTGTAGTTATGCGAGCTGTCGGACAATCAGGTGGACATGGCCGACTGTCTGCACGACATTGAGTATCGCATATACACCGTCACCACGGAGTTGCAGGCTGTCAGAGGTCGGTTATTAACTATATAGCTATTTAACAGGTCTTCAGTTTAGTTCCAAAAAAACGTATCTATGTACACTGGCCTGCAAAAATAAGTATCACACTTTTAAAATTGCAATAACTTTTTAAGTACACAAGATATACTTTCGAAACAAAAAGGACTCGAAAAATAGTTTAATTTTGTCTATAGTTTCAAAGAAAGCTGATAAAAATTGCTATAAAACGTTTTCTTTTTTATTTTAAATCTTTATCTTCTATAGTTTAGAAAAAATGAAATTTTAAAAGTGTAGTACTTATTTTTGCAGACCAGTGTAGTATATCAACTATCTGGTGTCCACGACACAAGCCTCGATGCTTATTGTGGCACTAGATGGCGATGTGTGTAATGTCCAGCGATATTTATTTATTACATTTTGCACAGTACTTGGAGAGGTCTATCTCCTACAGTAGTTATTCATCATCATCAGCTTCCTCCCCTTGTCTAATTCTACTTGAAGTCGGCACAGCACGTTTTCTTCTTCCATTCTCCCCTATCAAACGTCACGGTAACATTTACTTGCTCCTTTCTCTTTCATATCATTCTTCTCTCAATTCATCCATCTTTCCAACAATTTTTCTAAAAGTAAATAAAATAATAATACCATCCTGTTACTGTCCCACTGCTGGGCAAAGGCCTCTTCCCATACAGAGAAGGCACGAGCATTGATCACCGTTGTTGATCACGGGTTGGCGATTTCAGACTTATATTAATTATAAGTCCAGGTTTCCTCCCGATGTTTTCCTTCACCGATGTCTGTGATGTCCAAGATAAACTTGTAAAGTACATATGAATTGATAAAGCCACATTGGTACTTGCCCGGATTTGAACCCACAACCTCATAGATGGGAGGTGTGGCCTTAAACAAAAAAATAGAAGTGACAAAAAAAAAATAAGCAATCGTCGATTTTTTTTCTTCACCTCTTAGGAACTCAATAAAAAAAACGTCCGATGAAAATTCGGCCACTATAAACTTCGTTCCACCTTTCGAGTATTTTTGTCTAACTGCACTCAGCTATATATATGTTTATGTGTAAACTTCGAACAGATGCCGACATCATAAAAACGGAACAAGATAAGACTAAGAAACAACTTATGCAGACAATACTTAAAGAACTAGAGAGGTCAAAATTAGTATATGAGGTTAGTATGTTCATGATATTGTTAGACACGCACGAGCAGTAACAAGGATCTTTTGGCACTTAAATGACATTAATAGGTAGACGCTGCTGTTGGTATGCAGTCGCGAAATTCTTTTGAGAATTTGTATAGAAAACTACTTCGTTGTAAAAACAATTTTTTTTTTATTTTTTTTTTTAATATTTAAAAAACTTAATCTATTACAGTTTGGTTTTAGCCACACATCGAAAACCTCTCAGGGCTTATCTGTGTGCTGGCGAGCCGTTCGTTTAACTTTTACAAAAAGTTACAACTACGATGATACATTAACAAACTTACTTTTTAACGATAGTGATAGTAATTCATAGTTAAATAATACTTCATGAGTTTTGTGTAAGGAAACGTTTTGATTTATATTTATAACTTTTCGATGTCCTCAACATTTTTGCGGATTTTTTTTATATTACCCTTTTTTAGTTGTGGTTCTCATACAAATCCTTGTCAAATAAAACTTTACAATGTAACTAGAAATTATTAACACATTATCCACATATATAGACAAAGAAAGAAAAATGCATATTATAGAGGATAACTCGTAAAGAATCGAGGCAAAGTTAATAAAATTTATATGGAACCATCGCATAACCTTCTTCTACCAAATGAAAAAGAAATCATTTAAATCGGAACAGTAATCACGGAGGAATTGGTGAACATACTTCAAAAAAAAAAGTAGCTCCTTTAACCTTTAACAAGATGTTATTTCGCCAAAAGATCCCTAGTACAACAATAAGGTCTTTTCTTAATTAATTAATTTACAGGAGAAATTAGAAACAGGTTCATTGCAAATGGCCTGGGTTATCGGTGCCATCTGGACCAAACAGAGGCAGACGGAACTGGCGAAGCATTTCTCAGGAACATTGCACTCTTTGAGGCTGGCCTCCGACCCTGACTATGCGACACATGTCCAAGTAAGTTCATTATTTCATCTGTCATCATCATCATATCAGCCCGGAGTCACTCACTGCTGGGTATAGGCCTCCCCTTTTTTCTGCCACACTTCCCGGTTCTGTGCGTCCCTTATAGGTGTTTCCCGCGACTTTGACCTTATCGTATTTTCTGTTATACATGGATACACATTCATTTTTGCGTTTGGCGTTAACGTCATAGAATGATGTGTGCACTTTTTACCGTACAGTCCGTACATAAGAATATCCCCATTAAAAGAGATACCTTTCATTAAACTCAAACTCAAACTCAAATCATTTATTTCAATTAGACCATTACGGCACTTTTGAATGTCGAAAATACAAAAAAAAGCAAAGCTACAGTCACAGTCACAAGGCATAATAACTTGAGAAAGTACTGTAGTTGCCCATTCCCTAACGTAGATCTCTATGGAGAAGAACGGGCAAGAAACTCCATGGACACTCTTTTAAATCAAAATATTGTCATTAAATTAGGTACTGTCAAGTCGAGGGTACTTTTTGTGTGACCAGTTATTGGCCACGTTAATAGTGCCAGTGGTTTTGATAGGTCCTCAAAAGTCACTTAGGGGAATCCCACTCTTGTCCTGAACAGCATCGTAATCTCATTGTCTGTCGAACAAATCTGTAATCCCCCATTTTGCCAAAGTGAATTTGCCGCAGCCTACATGGGTACGCAAAAATACTGTATAAAGCTTTTTATATTCGCACAGGAATATAAATGAGTTATGTAAATGTTAACGTGTATTAATAGAACCGTGTTCAGTACGCGCAGGTGGCAAGCAAGGAGATCCTACCCGGGAAGAGCTCCATACTGGGTGCAACGAGCTATGCCTCGCTACAGTTAGAATATACGTCTAGTTCGGATCAGAGGTTTGTAGTCTTAATGCACACATTGGTTTGTCAGCCTTAATTGAATAAATACAAATATAAATATCGTCTCATTTTGATATTCAAAACTTGACAGACAATTCATTTACAGTTAAGTTTCTTCCCTTTTCGTATTTCATTCATTTCATTTAATTCCATTAGTCAATAACAATAACAATTGTGTCTGAATGCGATACATAAAAAATGTTTAAATTAGTTAAATAAACAGAAAAAAAAAACACAACTCGACTAATAACAAATAGAAAAAATATACCATTTACATTAATTAATAAAAATCACAATAAATAAACAATGTCAACATAATAAAAATTAAAAAACCTTGAAAATATTTAAAAATGTCACCAGAAACTAAATCAAATGTCAAAAATTAAAATCATAACTAATACATAAAATCCAAGAAAACATGTCATATAAAATAATAAATAACCACAATGTTTAATAATAATTAATTTAAAATAAAAAATCATAACCACAATTTAAATTCATTCTTCTAGGTACATAAAAAATCATTGAAATATTCATAACCATAAAAATAAGTAAATTTTTATTTCCATAAAATTAAAAACAAAAGATAACCAATGTCAAAAATTAAAATCGTAAATAAAATCCATTAAAAATCATGTCATAACATCAATTATTTTTACAATTTAGGACAACAAATTAAAACTACTGTCTGTGAGTCATGAATTCATCCACGGAATAGAATCATTTTTGTCATGTTTGTATAATAATATCTTAATATATATAAATCTCGTGTCACAATGTTTGTCCTCAATAAACTCCTAAACCACTTAACCGATTATAATAAAATTCGCACACCATGTGCAGTTCGATCCAACTTGAGAGATAGGATAGTTTAAATCTCAAATTATAGTCGCCATTTTAATTTATTGCTAATTATTTGTCTGTTATTATTTGACAGTCACAATTATCTGTTAACTCCAAATGATTCTAACAGATGTCGATACCTTTCGACTGGGTTGAGTAAGTAATCAATAGATGGCGCTGCTATGGTAAATCTACGAACGTGTCATATAAGCTACATTTTAACAGCATAATTACCACGTGTTGTTGACGCTATAAAATTAATTAAATTTATTTTGTAGTGAACGAAATACCGTATAATTCAGCTAATTATTTGTCTGTTATTATTAGTAAAAAAATATGAATAGGTACATATGTCGGCAGATTATATTCATCTATTTGGTGGACTAAAGGATTTACAATAAAACAAAAAAAAAAAAAAAACCTAACCCGTGCGAAGCCGGGACGGGCCGCTAGTATATATAATAAAAATATTTATAATATAATAAACCATGACTTGGTTTACCGACCTTTTACTTTTTTAGTCCTATGAGTCCAACGTCCAGAGCAACAACTCCTCGGACGGGATCCAACTCACAAATGGGAGCATCTAATCGTAAGTGACATTATGGGCCATATTCACCAACAGTAAAATAACCGACTGTTTCGTAATCGGCCCGCTAAACGTAAACAGTTGTTTAAAACTGAGGCGAGCATTTTGGTGTTCACCACAACTTATTCTAGCTCGGTTAGGTAAACGAGCGTTATAGGAATGAAAGACCGAATGATTATAATGCACTCAAATAGGGTGGGTAACTTAACACATAAAAAACCGTACAAATGCGAAACATCTTAAAATGGTTACATTATACCTGAGATGACAGTTCTATAAAACCATCAAATTATCTGTGGTGTTTGAACTTTTGAAGTTTGTTTGTTTGAAATAGTTTTTAAATTAAATATAATGGATAATAAAAAGAAGCGCATTAATAATTAAACGCATGACGAAAAATAAATTGTCACTAATTCAGTGATAAAGCACCAAGGCGTAATTGAGAACAAACGTCAATCAAACAAACGTCATTTTGTCCAAAATATAATTCAAAGCATGTTAAATTCTCAGAATAATATCTGGTTGTAACCTTAAAATTTGTTATATTTGCAATTATCAAACGTCAAAAACACCGATTAAAGACTAACCGGGACTTTAAACAACCTCTCCCACGTCGGTTAGAGAAAACAGTTGATTAGCGTGTTTAATCGGTTTATTTGCTTTGGTGAACATGAAAATGGATTTTAAACAGCTGTTTTTAGATAATCAGACCGTTATCTTTTCGGTGAACATGGCCCTAATCATATCAACGATATATTGAATTAGGTACTAAATATATCCAAGAACAAAATTTCAATGCAATAGTAAAATATTTGACACAATAGGCGAGACAACAAAAAAAATCGAATCTGTCGTCATGCCTATTATAATATCAATGCGTATACTGACTGACTTTAAATTCGTAGATGTAACTATACCTCCTGATCTATATGCCCTGTTATCCCCCGATTTGTAAAATCATTTCTCTTGTGCCTGTCAGTTTAATAGAAGTCACTCTAAGTGACTTAAAAATTAATTTATCTTCGAAATTTGGTTCATACTGGATCATCGTGTAGCCATCCAAACCTTTCTGAAAATCGAATGAGAAAATCGCAGGGCCAAAAACATATTTTCAAGAAGGTCCGCATTCTAATAGACAAAGACATCCGTCGGTCCACATGGTCATGTCAGAAAAAATATTCGAACTTTCCTACTGCATATCCAACCGTACACGTTAAAGCTAGAATTAATGATGGGACTAGACATTTAAAAACAATATCCTGTAAGATTTTTGATGAGGCAAAAGAGTCCCTCTTTTGCGAACGTTGTACAACAGGGCTAGTTCAATACACCGCCCTTACGGCTTAGATCGTACAGGTGGCACAGAATTTGCAGAGTCCCTATTTGCGTTCGTTCCGGAATACCACGTGGACGCAATGTTGGAGCTGTGCAACACGCTGAGGCTGTACATGCATCCCACCATACCCGTGCACCAAATACCAGGTGACAACTTTAAATATTTATACTCTCTAATTCAACATAATTCAACCTACATACATCTATACAAATAAATAATATAGAAGTGTCTGCTTGTAATTTCAAAATGAAACTGAATGCATTCATATGCATTCAGTTTAGTTTAGTTAAGTTTAGTTAAAAGTAAAAAAAAAATACGGTACTTGGAACAAAAACACAGTTTTTAATTTTTTGTCTGTCTGTATGTCTGTTCCGGCTAATCTCCGAATATAGGGAGTAACTGAAGCTACTTTTATTAAAAAAATAATTAGAATTCCTTGCAAAAAAATGAATACCCTTGAAATTGTTAACAAAATCCGATTCAAATAAATATAAACTTGGACCGGTCATTGTACTCATCATTGTGAACAACTTTTACTATGGGACCAAACCATGAATCGCAAAAAAAAATGAGCTTTCCCTACAATTATGTTCGCACAACTCGTCAAAATGTAGGGAACAGCTGATTTTTTTTCGCGATTCAGGTTTTGGTCCCATAGTAAAAGTTGTTCATAATGATGAGTACAATGACCGGTTCAAGTTTATCGATATTGTCCGGAAACACGTCGCAAATGTAATATATTATAATTATTTGAAGTTCGTGGGGCACAGCTAGTATATAATAAATAAACTCACCGTTCTTTCCCAGAAACAATAGAATGCCACCACATCCATCATAATTTAACAAAATCGAGGAAAGCGTTATCTCCTACACCCAAAAATCGTAGACAATATTGTGACATCTACCAATCTGCACTGGGTCCGCGTGCTGGACTATGGGCTCATAGAGAGTAACCTACCCTGAACAGTTAAACGTCATATTGTGCACGAATTTAAGAGATATTATTTCTGTTATCCTAATAAAATATCTTCCAACGTCAGAATGGGAAGATCTAGTGGTGTCTTGCGCCGCGTTCCTGTGCTCGGAGTTCGCAGACCAGCGGATAGTACTTGCCAGCACGAGGGAGTCCCTGGTCCAGACGTTGGCGTCGTTCGCCACGCAGCCAGCCACCATGAGGGCTATCGAGAGAGTGCCCATCAAGCAGTGAGTACGAAATAAGATTATTTCCAACATTACAGTCCTCCAATTTTATAAATCCCGAAGTGCATGCAAAGATGTACCTTTAAGCGTACAAATTTCATCAATTAAGTTCAAGTATTTAGCTATCAACCAGGCTCAAGTTTAGACTCCTGGCTACTATAAGGAAAATTGAGATGAAAAAACTCAGTAGCACTTGGACTGACTTGGCAATGGAACTCAGGACCTATCAGCAGAGCTCCTGTCTCCACAAGATCGCCTTTTGATGAGAAATAATTAATACTCAATTGTATCTATCTTCCATTTTTTCCCGAGATTATAATATAAAACAATATCCAGCACCATAATGTTGTTCCAGACAGATGAGTATGATAGAGGAGTTGGTGCGTCCATACCAGAACCGCGCGTGGGCGCAGTCCAACTGGGTGCTCGTGCGCTTCTGGCACGGCTCGGGCTTTGGATTCCGGCACCGACAGTGGCCGCATTTGGCTGCTAGGTGAGGATAGGCAGAGTTTAAACGGACACTTTAAGAAGCCGCAACACTGCGCAAAAATATTGCTTTTACACGACTTTTTTTGGTGTGAAAAATCACGGTTTACGATAGCACTCAATGTTACGCACTTATATCGTTGTGCTGATACCTTGATGTGGGCTTTTCAGAACAAATTTCATAAAACTTTCGAATTTCGATATTCTATATAAGGTTTTCATACACGAAATCTCTTAAGGGGTCATTATACTTATCATTATGAACAACTTTTACTACGGGACCAAACCCTGAATCGCGAAAAATAAATCAGCTGTCCCATACATTTTGACGAGTTATACGAACATAATTGTATGGAACCGCTGTTTTTTTTTCGCGATTCAGGGTTTGGTTTCATAGTAAAACTTGTTCATAATGATGAGTACAATGACCCCTTAAGAGATTTCGTGTATGAATTGATAGATCTTTTATAAAAAGATTAAATATCTGCGAACTGAGTTCTACTTTACGTGAAACAGCTACGAGTGATTTTGTCATGAACAATATACTCCGGTGCATTAAACCACAAAAAAACACCTCGGTATTTCTAGAAAAGTTTTCAAACCGGCAAGTGGTCCCGAAACAATAGCACTTTAACTAGAACTCTTGATAAAACACTTTCAACTACCCTCCTTAAACAGGGCGACGTGTTTCTCTGTAGAAACACAATGGACGCTCACAACTTTACGGTGCTTAAGTTGCTTGAATCAAGATTTATGTGAGAAAAAGGTTTTGGGTAGAAAAAGGATTGTTTTAATTCGATGTAATGGGTTAGTTCCACAATTTCCCACCATAAAACAAATAAATAAATTATTATTATTATTATTACACACAGCGCCATCTAGTGCCACACTAAGCAACGAGGCTTGTGTCGTGGACACCAGATAGTTGATATACTACATATATACTTTTGTTTGTAAATTTGTACTTATTATACATATAAACAACCATGACTCGGAAACAAATGTCCATGCTCATCACTCAAACATTTACTCCTACCGGGATTCGAACCCGGGACCCTAAGAACGTAAGGCAGCCTAACTACCGCTGCGCCATTCGGGTCGTCAAAATGTGTGAAATGTTTCACGGTTCCCTATAATATCATCACTATTAATACGACCCCGTATTACTAGTGATGATAAGGGACAGCCCTCCGCAGACTGATGGGGTGAATTCAGTATATCATACTAAGATGACCCGTACAAGGAAATATTACAGGAATGTTACGGGAATTCAATAAATTTGATTTGTTTTGTTTCCTCACAAGCAGTATATCGTTACCATGGCAAAAAGCCCGTAGCGAACAGCAAGCGCGACGACGAATTCGTCTCTGAAAAAAATATTATAAAAAACCTCGGAAAAATTCCGGTGGAATATGATTCAGAATAAGGAGCTGAATGCACCCTGTCAGTTTACGGAGGGCTAACCCTTACACCCTTTATAGTAGTAGTCCAGAGTGAATTTGGGCCATGGCGGCATCTCTTAGCGGAGACTAGCGGATGACACAAGAGATATTATGCCACACAAGTGTGTTGCGCACAAGAGCTTTATCACTAAGGGTGGTTTCAGATTAGAGCTAGGGTAGCTCGTGTTTGGAAGCGCGTGGAGGTGTGTATACGCGCGCCTACATTTTGAAATGTTATATGGGGCGAGCCTATTGCCATCAACCGGGCACAAATCCAGACTCTGTGGCTACTTTAGCGAAATCCCTGATGGAAAAACCCAATAACAATTTACCCGACCCCGGAATCGAACCCAGGTCCATGCTCAGCAGTTGCAAACGCGAATAATTTGAAATCGTATCTGTAATTAAATATGAATTCCCATTTAAAAAGAAATCATCACAAGGATAATATCAGGCAGCATAACTCAAGAGCCATTCGTAGTCAAATAGATAGCCTATACATCATTAAGATTTATTGACGCAATATCCAAATGGAACCTATTGAACTGAGCACGACATAGATACATTGCCGAAAGCTAGACTAAATCTAGTTGTTCCTTACAATAGTCATAAAGGGTGTAAAACACCTTTTAACGAAGCCGAAAAGCACTTGTTCTCCTCGTCATTGCGATCATTTTTTTGTTCTACACCATACCTGGAAACCTTCTAGTTACGGAGATATTGGGGGTCAAAGTTCCAAATTTTTGACAACTTTTTTTTTAAATACATGTTTTTAATGTAAGATTTTTACTTTAAACACCTCCACGACCCTCGTACTATTCAATCCATCCATCAGCACAATGTTTTGAGTGCGTTACATTGAGTTCTATCACAAAACATGATTTTTCACCCCAAAAAAAAAAGTCGTTACTCAGCAATAATTTTTGCGTAAAGTTACTTAGTTTGATGCTTGACAAAATGCTTGGTTGACGGCTTCGTGATGAGGTGATTTACACCCTGTATATTCAGATGTGCAAATGGTTGATAAACCATACCTGAAGTTAGAAAACTGTTAATTTGATAGAAATTGGAGAACTGAGTCATGTACCTCCTGAGTGCAATATTGGCTATTTATTTATTAGTATTTCTAGCCGTATTGTCCCACTGTTGGGCAAAGGCATCCCTCAATTTATTTATTTATTTATTTATTCATATAACAATTTGCATTGTGTTTGAATTAGTTTGTACATTAATTGATATTTTATAGCTAAAAACAATAAATGATGAATATAAAAACAGTAAAATTCACTCAATTCTTTTCATCGGACAAGATGCTGCTCTACTTCTTTCGAACTCTCGTCGACCCGCCGTCTCTTTCGTGAACTGCCGCGTGTTTTACGGGCCGAAAAGCTCATTCATGCGGCAGATGTAAAATAAAAATAGCCTTTATTCTACTGCGGCATATATATCCTAGGCTTAATAATAATATTATAATAATAACGTTTATTGTGTCCAAAAGTTATACACAAACAATTTGGGTTTGGAGTCTTCAATTAAGCAGAAAATGCCTGTATTAGAGGACTCCGCTCCTTCACAACAGTCGGTACTTACTCAAAACACAATAAAAACAGTACATGGGTGTAGTAAAACAAAATAACAAAATATAATTATGTAAATATAAGTGAGTGTGTGAGTGTTGTTGAGTGTTAAGGATGTGTGGATGTATGAGTATATGTGTGTGAGTGTGAGTGTACGTGTAGGTATGGGAGAGTCTCTGTGAGTGTGAGCGTGAGCGGGTCGTGTACATGTATTAAGTTACGTTTTGTAGGAGAGCTTCAGTGTTTTCATATTTTTGTGGTTTTATCCAGTCAATTATCATTTCTTTACATACATGATAAGATTTTGCATATACGAAAATTTCCTTATTTATTTTGTTGTACAATTGAGCTGATCGTTTACTGAATTGCATAGATCTTCCGCAATGATGTTAAATATAATACTGAGATCTTCCGTCAATCTTCCGTAAGAAAGGGTATTGTAGGATCAGGAAAGGCCAGATGTAATTTGGTCATTCATTGAAACTTTAGTTATGCATCTAGATATCTAAGTGGATCTTCTAGCCTTCTGCCCAACTTATCATATCGGAGTAATCCCACCAAACAAATCACTAGCTGATGATATTGATTATGACGTGTACCATGAGCTCGGAAGAAATCTGCACATTTTTAAAACAAAATCCCGTGCACACGATCTCCACACCTGTTTACCACCCTCAACGATTCATCGACACGAAGAAGAAGAAGAACTATTTTTGGTCTAATTTTTTTTTTTTTTTATTGTTTTTTTTTTCTTTCGACCCTTTTTTAACAAACAAAAACAAGGGATCAGATGCTGCGATGCTATTGGTTGATGAGCTTAAATAAGCGCTTCAATAGCGGTCGAATGCTGCAAGCAAAAAGAGTCGTATTGGTGGTGAGATTTCGTCCGAGCTCATTGTACATTATCACCACGCAGGTACGGTGACAGGGAGCCGACAGTCAACAACCTCGGAGCCAAAGTTGATGCAGGACTTATGAGCCAGTGTTTCGGTAAGTGAGGTTTTCCCTTTATCCCAAAAGAGACTTGACTTAAACAGTCACTTCTGTTACTGAAGTAGAAAAAGTACTGTATGTTACATTTGTATGCTATTCTACATTAAATAACATAACATCACGCCAGTAATCTCCAAGGGGGTTAGGCAGAGGCGTACAGTGAGTTATAGCAATAAGCCACCTTTGCATAAATGGTTGAGATTTTATAGAATACGAATCGATAGAATTTTATAATTCTTGTAGATTATATTTATTTGAGCAAACTAACATTTAATTAAGCAAAGGTGGGTCAGCTAACTGCTATAACTCACTGTACTTAACCTAATATCCCTTGATCTGTCCACGAAGTAGACACAATAGTTAAACATTGGTGTCTCGAACATATTGGTCATTTGACAGACCATGATTTATTACACCCACATTATGCCCGTTATGTTTAAGTCCCATGTAATGGGTGAACCTATTGCCATCAACCGGACACAAATCCAAATTTCGTGGCTGCTCCTGGGAAATTCCAGATGAAAAAACCCAGTAACACCTGGCCCAACCTTGTAATCGAACCTAGGACCTCTTACTCAGCTGTCGCGCAGAAACAAGTATAGTTGAGTCTTGAATTGACTATTGACTGCCTTGTTAGTAGGCAGTCAATAGTCAATTGCAGTAATTGGTTTATAACTATAAATCATTTGTGGTCACTCAACTATACTTGTTTCTCAAATCAAAGTTTTGATGATGAAGAATTTATATTAAGTGATCTTCTATTTCAAACCCCACTTTTAATATCTACATTTAACGTGTCATTTGAAAACCATTCTGTGTTGTGAAATGTTTCCATCAATTTTGATTGGCCGTGGTCAGCTGGACTAGTTACTGGCCTCTTATTCACAACGCTTCGATTCGATTTTCGATTCGGAAAGTCGTATGTCTATCTTTTTTTGACATTACGAAATCGAGCGAGATAGACATACGACTTTCCGAATCGAAAATCGAATCGAAGCATTGTGAATAGCTATGCAGGTCTAGTTACTGGCATAGCTTTACCGAACAATGTTAAGATGCGTCTACGTAAACAACCTTTATGTGATGTAGGTCCATGCCCCTCGGAGGTGATCCAGGGTCGCATTCGGGACTACTTGTTGGCGCACCCCACCAACGCGGCTTCCTACCTGAACTCCTTACTCAGTCAGCTCAACTGGGCATTCTCAGAGTTTATCACAATGATGCAGGAGGTAATCCTATTATATTATTAATGCGAAAGTTTGTTAGGATGGATGGATGGATGAATGTTTGTTACTCTTTCACGCAAAAACTACTGACTGGATTTGGATGAAATTTGGCACACAGATAGTTTATAACCTGGATTACTTTTTACCTGATCTCGTGGGACAATTACGGAACTCGACGAGGACGCGAGAAATAATAATTTAGTACTATCCTTTACTAACAGGCTTAGTTAGACAGTGACAGTAAAGTTCCAGAGCTGGACGTACATACTTGTATATTTGTTCGCTTCATCTTATCACAAATGACTGTATGTACATACTTATATATTTGTTCGCTTCATCTTATCACAAATGATCTATATTATAAATAACTCAATCACTCTCTTACACGTCAATACTGTACAAAAATAAGGTACTTTGCTTAAGCTGGTCCTCGAAGTGTCCTTGAAAATGCCAATTTTCGAATTCGTTGTCGCCGCGCATCCGCGGCGAATTCGTTACGCATCCGCGGCGAATTCGGTACGCGCTCGCAACGAATTAGCTGCGCGCCCGCTCCGCTTTGAATCCGCTAGTGTGGTAAGGCTCTAAGTGTTGTAAATCAGGTGGAGCTGTAACTCGGCTTGATTCCCAGCTTCTTATTTTAAGTTATCAAAGTTGTGTTTTCATAGATACCAGAAATATTCTACGTGTTTAGATGGACCGTGTCAGCGTAGACTCCCACCTAGAGTTGCGTCAGATCAAGTTGTGTGCGACGTGCTTCGACCTGTACCACGGGCTAGCCCGGGCGCTGGAGATGACCCTACACCTGGTGCCGCAACTGCTCACCAAACCAGAGGCATGCGACAACCAGAATGAACTGCTACTCGGCAGGACGTGTCAGGTAATGTGCGTGAGATTTTTAAGAAAACTCACGTCTTCATGAGATTCTTTGGACGGAACAATAACACCAACACCTAAAAAACGTGATATTCACAACATCAACATACAAAACACAAACTATATGCTCCCAACCTACCCTGAATCACTCACCGATCAAGTAACGTATACTTTTCTTTAAGGTGAAAGCGTCAGGGTAGCCCGCGAAATTCAAATTTTCTTACGTTTGTTGCAATTTCCAAGTCAGTGTCAGGTTGTATGTTGATTAAAATTTGAATCGCGGCTGTAACACGTATGTAGTTTTAGAATTATAATCATCAAAATCATCAATACAACAATCCAAGCGCATAAAGGTGCAGGAATGACTTTGACCTTGAAAAAGTAAATTCCTACACCTTTATGAGCTTGGAGCCCTGGAGAGCCCTGGAGCATCCACCTTAAGGCACTTTCTCATAAACGAGCCGTGGCCCATAGGAAATCATCATAATGTCCAAGCTCATTTACATGGTAAAATTACAGACTGGTTTCCCTTTTCTGGGTTCCGTACCCGAAGGGTGACGCAAACGGGGCCCTATTACTAAGCCTCCGCTGTCCGTCCGTCCATCTGTCTATCAGCGGGCTGAATCGCATAATCCGTAATAGGTAGACAATTGAAATTTTCACATAATGTGTATTTTTGTTGCCGCCATAACAACAAATAATAAATTAAAAGGGGCTCCCAACTACGATGGTACGGAACCCGTCATACTCGAGTCCGACTCGCACTTGGCCGGTTTTTTAGTTTAAATGCCAACCTTCCAACTCAAAAAAAACTACTATTGATTACTCTACTATTGACTACGTATACTTATTTTTTTATGGGAAATGTAACTGAAACGAATGGCGCTAGCATAGCTACACACATCGTTATTGGTTGAAAATCTGTTTGTCATTTTATATTTCTAAAGATCTGGACCTCATTGGTCTGATTGGGACTTTAAACCCCATCTACAATGGTCTTTGACCGACCTTCCCCATTGATTTGAAAATGCTCTTTAAATTCATCAGATCTTCAATTCTAGATCCTAATGGCAGTAGTATCCCGGGTGTGCATCCGCGGCGGTGGCGGCGCTAGTTTCGCTCGACTCGTGGCCCGGGGCCTACCGGATACTGACCGGGTACACTACTACGTGGCACTGGCCCCCGTGGCTGGCTGTCTTCTCGGCATGCTGGACCCTAAACTGCCTCCAGAAGTAAGTATGACTTAAACGTGTCCAGCCGTGTGATTCTGTAAGATCTAATTCTAAACTTCGAATCTGAATTCGCTGTGACTTTCTTGATTGGCATTCTAAAACCTCGGTTGACAATTTGAATTTACACTAGCGCCACCCTTGCGAGCGTGTCAGCGAGTTGAACTAAATTAACAGGGAGATTTTGACAGATAAAGTATGAGATGACGTTAGAAGTAGCATTGGTCGCTTCGGAGCTCACTTCACTTCGCAAGTGACTAGGTGATGCTTACAGAATGCAAAATCAAGGTCATTTTGAACCTTATGCGAGGTGAGAGTGAATAGCGATGTGAGATGCGAGTTGTTGTTTGAATTTTACAGAATCGACCGACAGGCGTATCATAAACTACTTGTTTATAGATAACAGGCAAGCAGAACACAAAACTCGACACAAATGCCATTCTTTTGTTTTAGCATCTAGACAGAGTGACGAAAGCGTTGGTGACAGAACCACTGTTCAGGATGGATGGACTGGAGCTTATGCTGGGCAAGTCAAAGAACAACAAAGTATTCTCATTTTATAAGTGTAAGTTGCTACGTTAATTTTAATTATCAAATTTGATGTAGGTAGAAAGTGCAATAGTACTGTTTTAGACTTTCACGGTTTTTCACTACACTTAAAGTAGGTACTTACGGGATGATATCCGTGATTTTCCTTAGTTACTATGAGCAGGAATACTGTACGATCATGATGCTTGCAACAGCGTCGAAATATCGGCAGCTCATAGTAACTAAGGAAAATCGCGGATATCATCCCGTAAGTACTTTAAGTGTAGTGCAATAGTATTCGTATATAGTCAAGATCACTAATAATATGTAGGTGTAAAAACTTTTAATCGGTCAAAATCTCTTTAGACTGCTGTCAGTCAAAACCTTGCTTGCAGTTAAAATGTAGGAAACACATGATAGCTGGATTGCTTTGCATGATTGTACTTATTATCGGTGAACAAACACAAGTCACAAATACAAGTCACTTTGGATGACAATCCTGCTTGTAGCACAACTTACTAAATGCATTAATAATAATAATAGTTTATTTCAAAATGGGATTGCAAAGTTTACAAATGTTGCATTTATACAATTTTTTGGTTCAACTATACAATAAAGACGGGTGAAGTACTGTTTTCCTAGTACTATTAAACCTAAACGAATTGTATACATCATTCTGTCTCTGTTATCTTCCAAAGATTAATGGAGGCAGAACTATGTTTGAAATAGGTACATCATTTGCGGTGTTAGCCATATTTAATGTATTTTTAGTACATTACGATATTAGTGCGTAATGATGGTAATAACATGCGAGGCGGAATTTCAGCCCGAGCCGAAGGCGAGGGCGTAATAGAGCCGAACATGTTATAACCAATACGCACGTATATCGTACGACGTTTTTTAACACATTTGCGAGGAAACAGAAAAAAAAAAATTATACGTGGTTATGTATCTGTCCTTGGATATTGACGGCAGCAAGCTGTCGCATGCGGTTCGCGCTTCTGTTAGTATATCCGGTGGAGTTGAAGTAATATATTGCTCATCTTCATTATTGAAAGTTGTCATTTTTAGATATTCACAATACAAGTACAAAGAAAAGAAAATTTGAGAAAAATGGCGAGAGGATTATTTTCTGCCGTGGCTGCGTGAAAATGTTGGCAAAGACGCTAGAGCATGCAGCCAAGTTTTTAAATTACCGAATAAACTGTTTTTTATTTTATTTTAAATAAACTCAATCTGTGAATGCACACTGTTGCTTTCCCGCCATTTTAACAGCGCGCTAGCGCTGCCTACTGACTGGCGCCGCGCGGCGATTAGTTCGAAATTTGAATAGCAACAGCGCGCTGCTCACTAGCTGGAGTCGTGCGGCGGCGATCAGTTCCATATTTGAAATGGCAAATAATACTGTTATGGAATTTGTATGGACTATAACTTAACTATTTGCTTTGATAACACACGCGTTTTTTATGACCCGCTTTACATATTTAAAACCGGTGGAATTACATCAGCTTTACGAGCAAGGGTGTTAAAAAATAATTTATTTGGGCTTTTCCATCAGAAATTCCTCAGTGCAGTAGGCTCGCTTTATTACATGGGACCGAAAACATAACCGGTGAAATGTGGGTGTGGGTAGGTACTATTAGGTACACCTCTGTCTAACCTTTCTGAGATTACAGGCGTGATGTTATGATGATGAAAATAAGCAATCTATTTATTCCACCGGTGTGAAACTGAGTATCTAAATTTCCAGTACGGCTAAGACACAAATTCTTGTCTATTCTAGATCCAGATGACGTAAAATTAGAAGAATTAAAAGCTCTAGAGTTAGTAGCAGAGCGTCTGCGCGTAGCCCGAGACACTACCGTGTTGGTAAAGTCCCCGGGCTCGAGCGGGGCGCAATCCGACCTGTTGTGCACCATCTGCTACGCTAGGCCTGCGGACACTGCCTTTACGCCCTGTGGACATCATTCTTGCAGGTTTGTTAAAAATAAAAATGCAATCAATTTCTTGAAAATCGGCCATGTGCGACTTTGACTCGCGCATGAAGGGTTCCGCACCATCGTAGTAGCCTCATTATCTTTTTATTATTTGATGATAGAGCGGCAACAGAAATACACATTCTGTAGGCTAATTCACGTAACAAAAGAAGTGCTGTTGCAGTTAAGTTTTGATCAAAACAACGCTTTTCGTATTCTCTACCGCTGTCAGACATGCTCGCGTCAAGTTCGCGTCACGCGAGCGCAATAACGGCATTCTACTGTTGCGCGTCTTTGGTGCGTGCTTCGGAACGCAACATGATCGGTATTCTACTAAGTAAGAAAAAGCACTAAAATCTGTACTAGGGTATTATTTAAATATTTTAATAACGTCATATTCATTTAAATGTAATCGATTCTATTCGATTATTCAATGAGTAATATTTTTTCTCTCATATGGCCACACCATAAGTAAGTTTGGTTGTCGTACAGTTGACGTGCAGTTCACGCGCAGCTTACGCGTAGTTCAAAGATTACAAGAATACCGTTTATCACTCGAACTTGAACTTAGCTGCAACTGCACTACAACTTCATCGGCGCGGCATAAAGTTACGTGAATAAGCCCTCTGAGTGACTGCCTATCTGACCACAACCCGTATATGGATAATAAAATACCGTTCAAAAGTCTTGATTAAAACTTACATCAATATTCTTTGTCCTAGGGCTTGCGTAATGCAGCATCTACTAAACAGCAAGCAATGTTTCTTCTGCAAAGCAGACATCGACGCAGTACACGAAATAGAACCCACTAACGTCTGACGCCATCTTGTTACGTCATCAACAGTAATGGCGGTTGTACTTCAAGTTACATTTTGTAAATCTATGGAAATCATAGCAATCCTACATTGTTTTTATAAAATAAAGTATGGAGACAATTTCTTGTATTTAGAGACAGTATATTTTTCGTTTTGGTGTATTTTTTATTAAATTATTTTTATTAAATTGTCGATCTTTTTTTTCCTGCTACGAACATTAGACAATACAAATTTAAAGTAAAGAAAAACACAAAAAGTATCGTGCCCCATCTGAAATAGTTAAAAAAAAAAACAAATTCAGTTTTTATAGTTTTATTAAGTACACAAGTTTTTCTAGTGGTTGTCAAGGCCCCTTGCTAAGTCCTTGCGGGGAGTACGCGTAGTATGTTAAAGGACACTCGCAGGTCCCTCGCAATCCTGGGTGGCCGCGGGGGCCCATCGGTCCTGAAAATGAAAATGCATCAAGACATGCTTAAATAAGAATTATTTTTGTAATAATAGGATTGATTGATTTTATCGTCCATTGGTGTTCTTTTTTATATATACTAGCTGATGCCCGCGGCTTCGCCCGCCCGCTTGACAAATAATATACTAAAACCTTCCTCGAGCACCATTCTATCCATTGGTGAAAACAGCATGAAAATTGGTGCAGTAGTTTTTGAGATTATCGCGAACAGACAGACAGACGCGGCGGAGGACTTTGTTTTATAATATAAATAAATATAATGTAGTGATTAACCTTCTCGTCCTGGGTCTCCTCTGTCCCCAGTTCTGCCTGGATGACCCGATGGACCCATGGGACCTGTGAACAGGGTAAAAGGGATGACTTCGTAATAATATTACATTTTGACGCGATTTCATTTGTTGAGTCAGATAATTTTAGGATACGTTGAAGTTTCAACGAAACTACGAGGATTTTTGCTCAGGAGTTACAATTTCTCATCTGAATTTAACTTTAAAATGAATGAAATATCTCTGATTCCTGAAACCTTAACCTGAAGATCCACCCAAGCAGCTGTTATTCATTAGCCACGAGCTCCTTGAATCAACCCACTTCATTCTTAGAAAAACCGGTGACATTGCTACATTACCTATTTGTCCCCTGGGACCCTCGGGCCCCTGGACGCCGACGCCCTGCGGTCCCCTGTCGCCCTTGTCCCCCTTCTCCCCTGCAGGACCGGGGCTACCGCTCTTGCCTGTGTCCCCTGTCTCCCCAGGGTATCCTCGCGGCCCTTGCTCTCCGGAGTCGCCTTGTATCCCTGTAGATGTAGATTGAATTAAAAATAACTGGCAACAGAATTTGAAGTGAACCCTTCGTCTGTGAACCCTGACCGAATCGGTCTGACGCCATTGTTTAACTATTGTGTCTACTTCGCTACCAGTAGAAAATCTTTGTTCTCAGTTAATCTGCCCTATCTAAACTTGCCGCAAAACATGCCTTTTGTTGGAATATTAAAGATATTATTTGATTTAGAGGTACTATCGAGGACACTCCCGCCTGATCACCAATAAGCTAATTTTTGCTTGCACTTACAACATAGAAATGCTCTCTAGCCCCGCCCCGTTGACTTTGTATAGAAATAATGAATGAAAACATACCGATCGGCCGAGCGCACTGACCACGCACGCCAAACGAGAGTTATTGTTATTTTGCGCACCAAAGTTGACGCTTTCTTAATAGGCCTAAACTTAAAGGGGGCATGAGTCGGCGTCTCCGCATGATTTAGGCGATTTTTTTTAACTGGTCAGGCGGAAAAGACTACGACTGTACGATACTTTTCATGATAGTATATATCTTCCTCTGAAGGAGCTCTTCCAGAAAATTAGTACCTACGGGACTTGAATTAGAAACGTGACATCACGTGCGTTGCTCACGTTTACAAAACAAAGTGTGATCGGTGTAAGTTCGAATTTGTGTTTAATCAATCAGAACTTATGATTTTTTGGTTCTTTTTTAAATGTGAATCTAGGTTTTTAGTTAGAATACTCTTTATTATGATCACCATATAAATTAAAGGAACAAACAAGTCAATATAATATGTCTATAAGTAGTATAATAATATATAATAAAGGATGATTGTTACCTGGCGGCCCAGGCGGACCCGCTCTGCCCGGATGTCCTCGCTTCCCAGCTATAGTGTTCGTCTGCATTGTGAGACTTAACGCCAGCTCTCCTAGACGAACTGTGGATGAATATTTTGTCTATTTATTTAACTATGTATGTACATATATATAACTTCTTACGCCGTGTTTAATCTTAGAATCTGTAGCTCATCATGAGCTTACCATTGTTATGTTATACATAGAGCATACTTAGGTTGGCTGGTTAGGAATACCTTTTGGCATTCAGTACAATTTGAGCGCATATCTTATTGGGTAAAAAAATAAATTACTTTATGTACACAGGCAACAATAATGGGTGTAAAAAACCTCTTAACGAAGCCGAAAGGCACTTGTTTTCCTCGTCAGTGCGATCATTTTTTTGTTCTACACCATACCTAGGAACCTTCTAGTTACGGAGAATTGGGGGTGAAAGTTCCAACTTTTTGACAAGTTTTTTTTTTTAAATACAAGTTTTTCATGTAAGATTTTTACTTACACAATATTTTGAGTGCGTTACATTGAATTTTACCACAAAACATGGTTTTTCACCCCAACGGGAAAAGTCGTTTCCCAGCAATAATTTTTGCGTAAAGTTACTGAGTTTGATGTACGGAATGCTTGGTTGACGGCTTCGTGATGAGGTTGTTTACACCGTGTATTTAAAAATAATACTGACCTTTTATAATATCTTCGCAAATGTTCCTTATTTCAGCTTCAGAGATTGAAGGTGCCTAAAAAAGGTATCAAGTTTAGATTTAAACAATTAAGATTACTTTCTTTCTTTCAAAAAGGTAAGAAGTAGAACATAAACTTTTGTCATATTTGTTGGATGACGGCCTTCATGTCTCACTTACAGCCCGTTCCCCTGTTTTTTATCTATGTATCTTTAATTCAGGTAGAACCCATATATTTGTTAGTATTCCTTAACCTATAATGTTAGTATAATAGACTATACCACACGATAACTAATTATACTTAATTACGCCACCTCACGGAGACACCTGGCATCAGTACTTTCACTGCGC
This sequence comes from Xestia rhomboidea, assembly GCA_963853795.1. Lineage (NCBI taxonomy): Eukaryota > Metazoa > Arthropoda > Insecta > Lepidoptera > Noctuidae > Xestia > Xestia rhomboidea. The sequence continues at coordinate 10,289,553 of OY970774.1, forward strand.
ACAGGTTCCCCATAAGGTGGACTTCAGTCTTACTAGCAACAACGCTCAGAAGACCGTTGTCGCCGCCCCGCATCCGACGCAGTAGTGAAGAGGATCTTTTACGAATGATCGCAAAGAAGTCGTCTGTACGCGCTGCTGCGAACATCCCTGACGCGCTACAGAAACGAGGCAGCGACAGCAGTATTCGGAAAGCATTGTTGTATTGCACACGCAGGGTATTAAACGTTTTCTGCGTGTATCTGGTCCACAGACTGCAAGTATAAAAGGTCTGGCAATAAGCCCTAAACAGAGTAATCTTGACATTACTGTCGCACTTTGCAAATCTGCGGGTAGCATGCTTCATTTGTTTCCATCGCGTGAGTAGAAGTCGCGTCGCGTAGCTCGTGGCGTGCTCTAAGCTTGTTTCCTCTATAGTCAATGTCGCAAGACGCTTGTTGGTGGAGCGTGTAACGTAGCTAAGCGGTTACGCCCATTATCATCAGCATTGTACTCCATTGCATTGCATTGTTCTTGTTGTTTGTTGTTGTATTGTGTTGACTACTTACAATCCGTGCCACGAAAGATGAGACCTTTCACACCACTTGTATGCGAGTTAATTGTGTAACGAAATACTTCTTTTGACATTATAGGTCGTAAACCATCTTCCTACTCTGTCTGTTCTTAATGTTTTACCTCGAGGCATAATCAAGATTTCACAAAGTTTCACTTGTTTCAAGTGATGTGACAGGTCTCATCTTTCGTGGCACGTTGTGTACGCTCCGATAAATGCCTTGCTTAGTGCCTAGAGAGCCGACTTGCGAGTTACGAAGTGAAAGGAGCATTCTAGAATCTTTGCAACCGCCGCACTGTGCGCTAGGCATTTTCGCTAGTCGCCTCCGAGGGACCACCACGTGTATCCTATAGCAAGTCACCAGGGCCCTTATTCACAACGCTTTGATTCGATTTTCGATTCGGAAAGTCGTATGTATATCTTTTTTTGACATTAACAATCGAGCGAGATAGACATATGACTTTCCGAATCGAAAATCGAATCGGAGCGTTGTGAATAGCTATGCTGATGTCACTAGGCTGTACGCGCTAAACAAGTCACCAATCAGTACGTACGTATCATAATCAGCCAATAGCGTTCCCACTTCTGGGACACAGACCTTAACTTTTTGAGGAGTAAACCGTAACGCACCACGCAGGTATAGTGTGGGTTGGCGAATGAAGAAATGTCACAATATGTGTTTGAATTTTTGGTTCTAAAACTTGCTACTTTCCTCGCGATATTTTCCTTCACCATTTTGAGAGGTTACTTTGTAATTATTCATCACCACTGGGTGATGAATAATTACAAAGTAACCTACAATTTCTTAGTCGGAGCCGTAACCACTGCAGAGTCACCAGCGTCTATTCGCTGTTCTATTCCCATTCTTCGGTAGGATGAACTACACTTACCTCTTGTACATAGCTAGTTCGTGCCGGTATCCCGGGCAGCCCAGGGGATCCCCTCTCCCCAGGAGTTCCAGGCAGTCCGTCCAGGCCGGGCCTGCCAGGCAGGCCGGGGAAGCCTGCCTCTCCTTTCTGGAAACACATTGACATCATTTGAGATTTATTTATTTATTTATTTATCATCAAACATCTACCCTTACAGCTAACCAATGCGGTAAATGTGCTGTAATTAATACTTAACAGAATTGTTCCTTATAACTAATTACAAACAAAGCATTCCTTGTAAATTCACTCAGAGAACAACAGAATATGTCTGTCTTACTCGCTAATAGGTTGAGCGTGCGGAGTGCACGCGTCAGCGGCGCCTCCTTCAAAAGGTTGGTCCGAGCACGCGGTTCATTGGCAGTCGTGGCTGTCGTCGCCGCGACACGTACCTGTCCGGAACACACAGACTCACCTAGCCGAAAACAACTGCATTATGCACCTTCCCTCTCAGTAATTTTAATATATATGAGGTGAGATGATACTACCATCACCCTGTAACCAGCGGAGTTCCAGACGTACTGACGATTATGCCGAACTTAAAATAAAATTACAAAAAAATTAAGCGTCTGATTTAATTTGACCATACCTACCTGTGATGATATCCCAACAAGTCGCACGCAGAGTCTCTAGTTTTTTTTTTGTTTAAACAAATATTAAAAAAATATGTATGCAAGATGAATGAGATTATAATACTAAAAATAATGGAATATGTTGAAACAGAGGCACAGTAGGGATGTATTTGTTTATAGATTAAAGAGTAAAATAATATTTGGTTTAGATTTATTTTCTCGTGAGAAAACAGCGGAATACGTTTGTATGGTCTAAGCGCTGCTAGACTTCTCTCTTAGGGCTATTATTTCTGAACAGTTTTCGTAATACTAGTAACGTGCTGTTATCCGTACCTTCAAAAAGATCTTAGCATGGTGATTACCTGACCGAATGGTCCTTGAGGCCCCGGCGGTCCCGGGACGGAGATCTGTTGTGAGGATAAAGCTGCAGACCCAGGACGACCAGGGGGCCCTGGCACACCTGGGGGGCCTTCTGGACCCTGAAGGCATTAAGGAGATTAAGTTTATCAATAGTTTTTTTTTAATGACTGGAGGCCGTTTTACATGCTACTTAAATTCGCCAAAACATGCATTATAAATGCTCGAAGCTTGCAACAAAAGTGCCAAAATATGCAACATAAAATTTAAATAAGTACTACTAAATTATGTTTTTTTATTTACTAAATTTTCGACGAGATAATATCTTTTTTAATACACTTCCTCGGAAACTGGTTCATATCGCACTACGATTAGGTTCAACATGCAATGTATTACACACGCGTTTTTTTTTTTCATTTTTAAAATAATTTTGAAAATGCATAATTATGCAAATATGTGCCTACCGGTAGTCCGTCGGAGCCCCTTTTCCCCTCTGGGCCCGGTAAGCCCGGCGGGCCCATGTTACCCGGCAAGCCTTGCAGTCCTGTGAAGCCTTGCGGTCCTGGTTGACCCTGCAAAATACACATGTGAATAGGAACTCCTTTTCGAATGATGACAAGTTTTCGTATTGACATAACATAACAAAACGCCTGTATACCCTCACCCTGGGGGGTTGGAAATAGGTGTACCTCAATGAGATTTTACCAATAGAGACGTCACACTCATTATAAAGAAATAAAAACCCTGCCGATATTCGAACGCGTCGTTCGAACTGACAACACCGCACGCCATTATCTCGTGCTCTCTGTCACTCATATGCAACGCACTACTTGCCTCGTTCGTGTAGGTGACAAAGCGGCAACAGCGCGGTAGTGATTTTTGAGTAAAATAAATAGCTTGATTTTCCATTTTAAATAGACTAAACAGTACTAACAAATGAAAAGATACGTCCTTCTTGATTGTTACAGCCGGCCCAGTATAAGTATTGGACTTTTTGAACATACAACTTGCCATATTTGTTTATTTTCATACACCAAACTCCCGCTTAAACGTCAGTTCACGTGGTGGCCAGATGCATAGGACGGATTGAGGTCACACAAGCTGATCAGCTTGTGTTTGCATTGCCGCGCTGACGTCGGTAAAACTTATCTACCTCAGTATTATATATAACATCATTGGTGTACCTATAGTATCTACACATCCGTTTTACCAGCTATATAACACAGGATGAGCATTAAGCACGAGACTAAATGCGTGCGCGTGTAGTGCACACCACACGCACACTCACAATAATTCAACTTCCCGCATTTGGTCTGCAAATCCAGGCTGTTTCACCTTGATGGAAAAACTCAATAACACTTGGTCCGGTGTTGGAATCAATCGGACACATAATACTTGCATGCATTTATTGAAAAGAGCGTTTATAAGAAGGGGTAACTTACCACAGCACCGTCTCGTCCCGGCTCACCTCGCAGGCCGACGTCTCCGGGCCTGCCGTCCCGCCCCGGTGCACCCGGAGCGCCTTTAGCACCTTACAACATGTAACATAGGGTGAAAACCAAGCACATGTTTTCAATACAAGTTCTTCAAAATATATAAAAATACAAAGGGTGTAAATGGACCCTTAACGAAGCCGAAAACCACTTAATTGTTCTCCCCTTCATCACGATCAATTTTTTTGTTCTGTACCATACCTGGGAACCTAATAGTTACGGAGATATTAGAGGTCAAAGTTCCAACTTTTTCACAAGTTTTTTTCTTTCAAAAACTAGTTTTTAAGGTCATAAATTTACTTTAATACCTCCATAATCCGATTACTATTAAATGCGTCCATCAGCACAATGTTTTGGGTGCGTTACATTAAGTTTTAACGTAAAACGTGATTTTTCACCCCAAAAAAATGTCGTTTCCCAGCAATAATTTTGCGTAGAGTTACTTAGTTTGATGTATAGAATGCTTGGTTGACGGCTTCGTGAAGGGTCCGTTTACACCCAGACATTATTACAGACATTATTTAGATATTTTTCAGAAAACTAAATTAAGTCAATCACCCCTTTTGGGGTTTTCAATGACAACCTGTTACAATAATTATACCGTGTACAGGAAATCACGTTTTTCCCTGAATAAGTGGGCAGAAGTAAATAAATACAATTCACAATTTAGTAAATAAGGCGATACTCACACGACACCGCTGGTCCGCGCGGTCGGGCGGTGTACGTGTGTTAGGAATCAACGGATTCCATGCAAGCCAATGCAACGTGAGATCCGCCACTAAACCCCGCGGACGAGCGGTGTCGTGTGAGAATCGTCTAAAGGCCATTTTATATAACTTACTTACGTATAACTGTCAGTTAACATGCCTACGTCTCGTAGCTATCGGTGTTTCTAAAAACAAAGTTAGCTTGAAATATCCTATCCACGTCACCTACCTGTCACATGATCCATAGAAACATCAAAAAAGCTTTTCTGTGACGTTTTGTTTCTAACTGTCCGTAAGCTAAATGTCAAACAGACAGAGATAGCAACCTACCGATACCTGTTAGTAAGTTATTGAAAATGGCCGTAAGTGAGTCAAAATAAACTTACTAACTTACCATGAATGAGCGAGGCATTAATGCTACTCGCAGGTCCCGGAGGCCCAGGGAAGCCGCGTTCGCCGGGAGGTCCCACAAGCCCTGGTGGGCCAGGCAAACCCTGAACATAACATTAAACATAACTATGTATAACCACTGTAACCAGCGCCATCATTGCCTCTCACTCGCCCGTTATACTGTGCGAGTGAAATAGCATGATAATCTGCCTTTTTTGGTCGCTATTTAAGATAAGGTATAATTTTTAACGCTGCAAAATCAAAATCAAAATCAATCAAAATCAAAATCAAAGCATTTATTTCAAGTAAGCCAGTTACAGGCACTTTTGAATTGTCGAAACAAAGATGAAAATTAAATGTAGCTACAGTCCCAGTCACAAGACATAAAAACTGTGAAAGTACTGTAGTTGCCCATTCCCTAGCGTAGATCTCTATGGAGAAGAACGGGCAAGAAACTCCATGGACACTCTTTTAAATCAGAATATTGTTACAAAATCTTGGTTACATCATTCATGTTGAGATGGTATATTATGTGAGAACAATGTAGCAAGATGTGCACGTTAAAAGTGTCCACAGTAAAACAAAACAGAAAAAAAAAACAATTCAAAAACTAAAGTAATTCATTAAAATAAGCCATGGCAACTGAGAGATGACCAGTCACAACCGACAGCGCCCGTTCACGGACATGACGCATAGATCAGCACCATTCAACTCAACCATTTTGAAGGGAACTAAATGATCCGACACATGCGCCACCATCAGCGAGACTTTTGAGTGAGCATGACATATTCTCAACCGCCAGGGCACATTCAAGTCAAGAAAAGACGTAGGTTTCCAGTGAATGATAGCTTTCTAGTACATAGTACTCACACAATATGGGCTATGCGATTATATAATACTAAAGAGATTGAATCTATACAATGCAAAGATAGTTGTACAATCTTCAGCAGCTCCAACAATACCATTTAATGCTATCAATTTAAGCGCCCCTGTCCTTGTGGAGCAGGACCAACATTGAGCCAAGCATTTTTATCAGCGATATAATCGCTCAACTTGTAATATGCTTGCTTACATAGTGTGCGTTTAATACATGTTTTAAATTTCGTCTCATTCAGTTCAAGAATACTTTGTGGAATTTTATTATAGCATCTCAAACAGTACCCCATGAAAGATGAGTCTACTTTAGCGAGTCTGAAGCCTGGCTGAACTAGTTGGTCCCTATTTCTAGTACTGTAATTATGTCTGTCACCCCTTTTACCAAAAAGGTGCAGATTTTTTCTGACGTACATTATGTTTTCGTAGATGTATTGACAATGTACTGTCATGATGCCAATATCCTTAAACAGTTCCCTTAGAGAATCGCGCCTACGAAGATTATATATGGCTCTGATGGCTCTTTTCTGCAGAATAAATATAGACTCAATATCTGCAGCCCGTCCCCATAGCAAAATGCCATAAGACATTATACTATGAAAGTAACTAAAATAAACCAGTCTAGCGGTATCTACATCAGTATACTGACGGATTTTTCTAATGGCATATGCTGCTGAACTTAGCCGCCCCGCAAGAGATGCTAAATGAGAACCCCATTGTAGCCTTGAATCAAGCGTAATCCCCAGGAAAACCGTTTTATCTACGAATTCAAGTTTCTCTTTATTCAGTACTATATCACAATCACTACTTTTAACATTCGGTAAAGCAAATCTTATGCATTTGGTTTTTTTTTCATTTAATACCAAATTGTTTGCTGTGAACCAATTTTGGACCGCTGCGATTATTAAAGTAATAGTAATAGTAAAAATCATAAAACTTAGGAACCTTTTGTTCTGGGATATAGTTGAAAATGTTAACCTTATAGTTTTTATAGGAAAAATTCTGATGTATGAATCATCCATATCATATTATTTAAACTAGATAGCAACATCTATATACATATTTAGATATCAACTCACATCTGTTCCATTCGTTCCGGGAACTCCTGCGAATCCAGGCAAGCCAGCATCTCCTGAATCACCTGAATACAAAAAAACCGTTTATATGTATAATCGTATTTCTTGGGTTTACAAACTTTAAACTTATCACGAATACGGAGAAACATGAAACTCGGCTTACATATGTTAGTCTATAAAGTATTTATATATGGGTCGAAGCAGCCTGAAAATGAAGGTTTTTTTTTTTAATTGTTTTTTAGAAAAATAATAAAGACTTATAAAATACACTTTTTGTTCGACCTTCGTCAGCGTGAAATTATATTATAAATAAAAAACAATATTTTGCCCGTTTTAAAATGTTGTAAACATTTTTCATTGATGCTCCGCTCCTATTAGTCATAGTTATAGGTAAATGAGCTATCGAACACTAAAAGATTTTTCAATTCGAACCAGTGGTTCTTGAAATTAGAGGGTTCAACCAAACAAACTCTTCAGCTTTATAATTAGTATAGATTTTCTACTACCCCTTATACCTTTGTGATTTGTAATCCAAGTGACCCACAAGTGAGTAAATAGACTAAACCTACCAAGCTCTAAGCTAAAAATGCATTCAACAAGTACTCTAGTCATGTCAATGAAAGTTTATAATAAATTGCCGGAAATAATTAAAAAGGAACAAATCTAATTCATTCATTAATAAATTATTACAACAATTTTTATTATATAAATGCTATTATACTATTAATGAATATCTAAATGACAAATTTTAAATGAATACACATATATTTAAGAAAGAATAAAAATAAAGGAAGAATAAAAATTAAAGCCCTCTTTCTCTCTCCTACTTTGCGGTGCCCTTACAGGGTCCATATTTATGTACCTAGCTTTAAGCCCTCTGTAACATTTTTTATACAATATGGAATGCAAAATAAATAAATATGAATATGACCCTAAATAATTTCGACTTTCAACTATTAAATCAATTCATTTACCTTTTTGCCCTAAATCCCCTTTCTGTCCCTTCGGTCCGCGGCGCCCTGTCTCTCCTGGGGGTCCAACATTCCCTGGACCAGATGCCTTTAAATATAATAAAAATACAATAAATTCGTGATATCGGTTTGCCAAAGTTAATCTTTTTTATTTTGTTACTTTAAAATAACAGCTGCAAGACGGTTTCATATTGGCGTATTTTCGGCGCATATAAATTATTTTTTTGAAGCGCGTGTACGCGCGTAACCCGTTACGAACTTATACGCGACGAAAAGTATGCTTGTCTTAAACCTCTGTCTGTCTGTCTATTCATCACATAACTATAACAGTGACCCGAACGTAGGTTAGGTACTAACAAAGTTATTAACAAACACTATTATAGTTGGTGCCAGGTAAGATCGCAATAGCGGTCATTGCCCTTTCCCTAATATCTCTTCCTACGAAACAAAACAAATGAACAATGTATCGTTTTTCATTAGAAAAAATGTTGAAGATCACGATAGATGACGATTCAAGACTTGAACAGGCTTATTTTTGGATTTCAAAGTTGTGAACTTTAATAAATGTAGGTGGGTCAATGACCGCTTTTGCGATCTTAACTGGCACCAACTATAGTAACATATTAAGTCTAAGTTACATACATACAAACATAAACTCACGCTTTTTCCCTATCTCTTTTGCCTGGTCCACGTTCATACATCTGTCATACACGCATGCACGCCAGTTGCGAGTACTACGCACGCACCCGAACTTTCCGAAGAACCTCACCAATAAGGTGAGTTTATTTGAAAAGTCAAATAAATACGTAACATACATTGACGATGGTCCCCGGAACACCCGGCTCGCCCTTGGCTCCATTGAAGCCGGGGGCACCTGGTATTCCCATGCTCCCCTTCGTACCTCGTATTCCCTGGAACAAACCAGTTTCTATGATCAGTCACAAATAGTCATACGATACACTTAATAAAGGGGATATGCTTGGAGTCTCTTCTAGAGATCTCATCCCGAACGAGGCGATCTGACAGCGAACCAGTGTTGTCGACATAGCTCACAGATTAAATAAGCTGAAGTGGCAATGGGCTGGTCATATTAGCCGTAGAACCGATGACCGCTGGGGTAGACGTGTTCTTGAGTGGAGACCACGAATCGACAAGCGTAAGATAGGACACCATCAGGCGAGCGAGGAGCGACGATCTTCGCAGGATGGCTGGTAGAAACTCGATGAGAGTTGCTGAGATTCGAGTTAAATGGCGGGCGATTGGAGGCCTGTGTCCAGCAGTAGACTGATGTAGGCTGATGATGACTGCCTGCCGGGGCTGCGGGACTATTCAAAAGAGATACCGTGGCCCCGGAACACAAAGGGCGATGAAGGAACGTGGATGGGTTTTAGTCAGTAAAAGTCTGACACTCCCTCCTGCTCCGCCCAGAGCGGGAGGAGTCATTTGATGATTTACCATCCGAAAAAAAAAAAAGGCTGATGATGACACTTGATAAATGAGATAAGCCATAATAACTTATCTTTCTTTCTGCTTTTACAAACGCGAAAGTTGTTGAGAATGGATGGGTGGATGTTTGTGACTCTTTCACACAAAAACCACTGAACGGATTAGGATGAAATTTGGCACATAGACAGTTTATAACGTGGATTGATACATAAGATACTTTGGGTTTACAGTACGATCCTGTGGGACAATAGGCTAGTTTCCACCATCAATAAATTGCAAATCTATTTAGTCCGTCAGTTAGAGTATTGGAAAATAATGGACACGTATTTTTTGTTTTTGTAAATCAATGAATATTGATTTACAAAGTTAGAACGCATCCAAACTCTGGAGTGGGGGCTCGTGACGTCACGACGCACTAAAAATTATAGCACGGCGTGACGTGTTGAAAATTTTAAAAGCTTCGTCAAGTTTGGTCTACGTAAGAAAAGAAAAAATACGTTGAAATCTAACAGACGGACTAATTAGATTTTTTCAGAAGCCTATTACCAAACTCTACGCGGGTGACACCGCGGGCGTTTTTCTTACTGTTATAAATGCAAAAGTTTGTGAGGATAGAAGGATGTTTGCTACACTTTTACGCAAAAACTACTGGACGAATTTGAATTTAATTTGGCACGCAGATAGTTAAAATCTGGATTAACACATAGGATACTTTTTATACCGGTAGTATGATGGGGCAATTACTGAACTCTACGCCATGCGGATGAAGCCATATTACTCAACTCTCGTTTTCTGCGAGAAAATGTAAAGATAAAGATAATTTTATTTGTTAAAACATGTGTATACATGCAACTTAAACACACAGGATGACACAAAAAAAAAAGTGTAAAGGTGTTTTTTATCTCTCTTACCGGTATACCAGTAAATCCTCTCTCTCCTTGTTCTCCTTTAAAACCACGAGGTCCTATGGGACCCTGAAACAAAAAATTATTTTTACATGCAGTTTTGTTGTTAACATACACTGTATGTATGTAAACATCAAAACTGTTTGTAGCGAAATTATGCGCATAAAAACTGAGATAGTCATTGATATTTCTAAATAAATTATTTCTAAAATCCCAGAAGGTTTATGCAGAGGTGTAGTAGATACCTAATAAAAAACCTACTTTTCACTAGTTATATTTAAGTTCCATGTAAAGCGTAGGCCACACCGCCAGCTGGCGGGCGGGCGAGTGAGGTCAACGCGGCATCGTTTCACCTCTTTTCATACTTTGGTTCACACCGCGAACTATATAAAAGCCGAACGAAGTATGAAAAGGGCCTCGTTCGCCCGCCCGCCAGCTGGCGGTGTGACCTGCGCTTAATAGAGGGCGAGCCTATTGCCATCAACCGGGCTCAAATCCAAAATCCGTGGCTTTTACTGAGAAATTCCTGATGAAAAAACCCGCGCCCTAGTATCGGATATGCCCAGAACTTCACTGATGCACTTACCATATTCTGCGAATAAATATCATTGTTTTTGTCCCGAGCTGGGAATCGAACCCAGGACCGCATGTTCAGCAGTCGCGCTTGCGACCACAAACTTATGACCAGTCCAGCGGAAACCCCAGCCCTCTACGACTCTCCGTTAGGAAGTTATGGTCAAATAGAAAAGTCCAAAATGGCCGCGGTCCTGTCAAAGGTGTAGTTTGACAGCGGATGAAAAATAAATATTAACATCGAATAGCTTACTTCTGGGCATGTAGTGTTACAAACGGAAGCCACCAGTGGATCGGCTAAGAGCGACGGGTCCAACTCATACTGCAAACAAAATATACATAAAACCACACAGTTCATCCACGCTATACATAATTATGTACAGTCGAGGACTTTAATTGATGAGCCACTTGCCACTATTCGTATTTAGCCGTGTAATGCAAATCGGGTTTAGTCGGTAATATTCGTACTCGTGAATGTATAAAAGTGCAAAATTGGAGGGTAGTGAAAGTGGCTTATCAATTAAAGTCCTCGACTCTACTTATAGGGTGAAAGGGACACGACGCACAAACAGAGTCATCACGTATGTTCAGTACGTCATACCGAACCCCCTGCAGAAGAAGTTCTCCTCCCCCCCCCCCCAAAGAGCAACCACCTGAAGTTTCTCATCGGCAGTTTAAAAAAAATCTGCTGTTCCATTTTGACTGTGTATGTATTGCACTTTGGTAGGAAACAGCTGGTTTTAGGGTTAAAAAAAAGAACCCTTATATGATCACTTTCTTGTCCGTCTGTCCAAAGATACTCAAAATTATCCGATTATTGGATTTTTTTTTTCAGGAATCTTTGCTTCTTGGTATAGTTATCTAAGGTGAAAGCGCCTAGCGAAATTCAGTTTTTCTACCCTTTTATGAACTTGATACATTTTCAAAGTCAATTGTTTGACTATTTCAAGAAAAAGTCATTTAATGGGATTAAATGGAGTTAGAGGATTGTATTGATGATTTTAATGATTGTAAGTAATTTTTTACGGTCGCGTTTCATATTTTGTTCAACATACGGCCTGACACTGACCGCTAAATTGCAAAACACGTTTGAAAACTTAATTTTGCGGGGTTCCCTAGTGGCCTGGTCAAGGATGCCGGTGAATACATCGTCAGCCTGTAGTATGTTGATTCAGGCAACTCAAAAATTTTCGTATCTTTCAATTGAAGATGATTAATTTAAAGTAAATAAAGCAATTCGTTGATTAATTAAAGATTATCAAATAATAATTAATATAAATATAATAGCTAATAAAGAAATATAACATCCTAAAGATGAGAATAATATTTCATGAAATAAAAGAATCAGGATAATCTGAATAACTTGTTTTGAAAACTTAAGAAAGAAATTTGTTTCTATTAATTTATACTAAAAAATTAAATTATAATAAAAAAAATTAAACCCTAAAAAAATAATAAAAAATTTAAAGAAACTGGTAAATATCTTTTTCATGTTAAATATATTAACTTATCATATAGATAACGAGAAAGCAAAAACAGACAGACGGATAAAAACACCCATACCTTTTACTCAAAATAAAGATATTTTAAATAATACTAATAACAAAGTCGGACAACACAGTTGAACTAGATTTCTGTAGACTCTGATGTCTAGGGTTTTTCAACGTGGTATTTAATGATAATTGTTTTCAGGTACACTTACTGTTGGAGACGACGTAGCTACTAAATATTGAGGTTTATCCTGAAAATTAACAAAATCCCAATTTTAGGTCGATTTGCCAACATCAAATATGTCAGCAAGAATATCCAGTGCAATTTAAACTTACGATTTCTTCACAGTTATCCCGGCTCAAGTTATACCGGTCGCAGCTTAACGACAGCCATTGGAGATCTATCTGAAAATAATAAGCAATATAAAGGAAAACGTTACTGAAATAAAGTCACTACGGATCGCTGCATGATAAGCTTCACTTCCCAAGGTCGGGCTGTGGATGGGTGACCATCTTTACATAGCAGACCAACGACTGCCAAGCAGTCTTACCAAAGGTGTTAGCCAGGAACTGTGTTGTCAAGATAGGCAGTCGCTCCATGTAAAATAATGGTATTCAGCTGCAGTCGAACCCAAGATAGGATTATGGATCGTGATCTGCTTTTCACCCAGAAATGATACCGTAAGAGTATAGTTTAGGAGAGGAAGACCAAAGACAAGATGGATAGATTGTGTGAGGAATGATATGAAAGAAAATCTTTTTTGTAGTCGGTGATAAAATAAACTAAATCAAACTAACAAAGGTCACCGACTTCTGAAGCTAAACTTATTTTTCACTTTTTTTGTGTTTTTTGAAGTCGGTTTATTTTTTTTTTTGCAAAAAACTTTTTATTTTTCACTTTTTAGTGGTTCACATGTGCTTACCCCTTCACAGCGTACCGGCGTGGTTTTATGTTATGAACTGGTGTAAATAATGGACAGACATGAGATTTCAGCAATCCCAGTCTATTTGCTATCATTTATTGAGGAGTTCCGTTGCCTATCTCCGAAGTTCTTCATCAGATCTTCACCAAATTCAAATGGGACCACTCTGAGAAAAGACTCTTTCAAAAACTAGCCAAATCGCTTCAAGTGTGCCCATAAAATTTGAAGAGTTCTCTTATTTCTCCAGGACCCCATCATCAGATACTGACTTGATGATCATGGGACCACTTGGGTAGTATACCCTTTCAAACAAAACAAAAAAAATCCAAATCGGTCCAGCCATCTTCGAGTAATCGGGGAACATACATAAAAAAATAAAACAAGGTTCCGACAAATTGAGAACCTCCTCCTTTTTGAAGACAGTTAAAAAGGAGTAGATGATAGCATGACGATTGACAGGAAAGAATGGATGAAAAAACGTATTGCGCCAACCTCAAGTAACATGGGACAAGGGCGGGAAGATGATGAATAAGAGTAAGAATAAGAATAATTTAGTTGCTTAAAATACAGGTGTTACCAGATGTTAAAGTTGGTGGTTTAGGCACAAACCATATTTTGCCTTTTTAGGGCATGCAAATATAATTTTTCACTTCTCATGCTCTAAAAGTACGCCAATATAGCCCTACGAAGCCGGAGTAAAGTGACCACTTTAGTCCCTAGGGAGTAAAAAGTAATTCGTTTTTTAATTTCCTTCATGTGACATAGACAAACTCAAACAGCCAGTTAATATACTACTATTATCTGTGGAGTGTGGACCATCTCCATTGCGAAAATGTTGAGAGTTTTAGTTCCATGGTTTTTCCGCAAGGAAAGTGGCACCATGCGTTTTAAATTTTTAATCTGTGACTGGTTTAGAAGAAAAAACTGACCGCGAAAATTTCTGAATTTTTGTCGAGTGTAAATTTGTTCGGTTTTAGGTATATAAATTTATTAGGAATGTCCAGTGACAGTGAAGAGTTTGACGTCGAGCAAAGAGCAAAAGACATAATAGATAATCTTTTGCCGCCAAAAACGCGGAAGTTTTACCTAAAAACTTACGAAAGTTCTATGGACTGGAGGAATAATTAATGTTTTTGTACTAAATGGACTATTTTTCTCGCACTCAAAGTGAAAAGTACAGTTTGCACCTCGAGACTAAACGCCAACTTAATATACCCTCGGTTTCATTGACTCCCTCGCAAGCTCGGGAGTCAAACCACCTCTGGTATATTATGGCTTCGTTTAGTCCCTCGTTATAAAATATACTATTACATTATTGTAATGCGTATCTATATGAAATTCATCAAGATGTATTAAGTAAAGTAAAATAATTATTAAATAAATTGTGTTGCAGAAATTCTTGCAAACTGTAAAAACAATTTTCTGTCAACCGTTTGCGCAATTCCCTCTCATAGAGCGGAGGCCTGTGTCCCAGCAGTGGGAACATTAATAGACTGATCATGATGATTTGCGCAATTTATTTTTAAAATATTTAAAAGGGAGTTCTCTAATATTTCTTGGTAATTTATTAAAGATGGAAATACACATATGAAACACATTGTTTTTAATCAATGTTGTATTGCAAAATTGGATCATAATTTTTGTTGGATCTCTTGGCCTCTGCTTTGTGTAACTGTCACCTTTGATTTAAAAAAATCACTATGTTGCCTTACAAATACCGATACCTCAAACTGTCCCCAATGTGAAGTAAATACAAATTTTCATTCATATAATGTAATATCGGTTTCAAATTGTCAGACGTCAACCAAAGCAAGTAATACCCGGGTAGCCACATCCGGCCGATGCCCCGGATATGACAAATTTGCCGGATTTCCGCAAATCCGTGCAAATGAACCGGAGCGATTCACATGATTGTTATGTGTGGCTCAAACGTGCATAGCGGTAAGTAGGTACTAATTGTTCATGTTATTTATTAGTGAGTCATTATATCAATCATTTATTCATAGCATATCGGTCTGTCGCAAGGATGTGTCTGTTTTTGAAAGTTGCATATGACCTTAAACATACTAAAGTAGCTTTTCTTGTCTGTGACTGCATAATTCTCATAAACTGTGCAATGGATTTTACTTAAAGTAAACAAATCTCCCATGTTCTGTGAAGTCACGAAACCGTGCAAAGCAGCAGCGCAGCGCAGCGTGCGAGCGTGTAGCAGCAGTTAGTATGTTTTTATGTTGTAATGTAATTTTGTGTATTTTATCTATGGGCCTTATGATGCATGATAATAAAATTATTGATTGATTGAAAGCAAAGACGGGTCACTAAAGTTAAAATTTAAATGACAGCCATCTTACAGGTGCAGAGGTTCCGTCATCATTAGACACGATGGTGACCGTGGTAGCGTTGCTGAAGTCTCTGAAACTTAACTTCTCTGGCATTAACTGAAACATAATAATATAAAACACACATATTTATTTATTTATTTAAACTTCATGCACAAGAGTGGTACATAGGCGGACTTAAACACACACACATATCACATATCTATGTAATAATACAAGTGTCGGCAAAAGGACCTATAATTTCAACAGGATAATCGTATAACACACGCACGATCTCACTGTATTGCGTCAGTTCGTTGTCTTGCAGACGAATTTTCCAACACATGGAACAGAAGATTGTAAATTTCTTTGAAAATCTTTCGGATTATGACTGAAAGTGTATTACACAATTCGGGTCTCTAAAATTTGGATTACATGGCAATAACTTTTGTTTTTTCGTTGTCTTTGGCCGCAATGAAATCTAAAAGCCGTAAACGATTAATGAAATGACATGTTCTAAGCAAGAGTATATTTACCTCAACGCAGTCGACAGCAACGTGCACCGTATGGTTAGAAATCGAAGCGTGTATCTTGTGCCAACCTGGAGTGAATATCTAGAAACGAAATCAAAGTTGCAGTTATTTGAAAAAGTAATATCAACTTCTACTAAGAATTTATGTCAACCGCGACAAACTTTTTCTGTTCTACAAAAGATTGTGTCTTACTTTTAGCGATGCTGATGCATCTACGAGAAAAATAGAAGCTAATAATAGTAATAGCACCTGAAGCACTTCACAAAAACAAAAATCCTATAAAGACCTCATTAAAAACGAGTAACCCACCTCCCAACTATTAAACATAACCCTGGAGCCTCCGATGAAGACAACAATCTTCTTGGTGACTGGCAGAAAAGTGAGCGAGAACTGCAGGCTGGAGGCCGACCGCGCCCGGACGAGGCTCCACGGGCGCCGCTGTCCGCGCGCGTTGAACGTGCCCACTACCGTGAAGTGGGGTGGCAGGCCCGTCGGGAAGACGTCACTAAGATAGAAGAGGTTAAACACTTTAAACACATAACCTTTTTAAGGTGGAAGCGTCACGGTAGCCCGCCAAATTTTCTTACGTTTTTTTGCAATTTGAAAGTCAGTGTCAGGTTGGATGTTGATTAAAATATGATTTGCGGCCGTAAAAGTATGGTACTGCAGCGTCGAAATTGAAAGTAGGAATAATACATGAAGCTACAAATTATTGATTTATATTTTGATTTCTGCCAAAGGTTATAAAAGTTATGTTTGGAAAGATTTAATTAAACAGCCCTTTGTGAATTAAATACTCTGGCATTTCTTTTTTCAATTCGAATAATTGAAATCAAGCTGACGGTTCTCACTTCTTCATTGCTTCACCATATCAATACTTACTGCAAAGGCAGTGTCAAGTTCACATTGAGCCCGATCCTATAAGCTCTTTGCAGGTCCTGTGACCCCTGTACCAGGGTGATACCCTTGGTGTCGCGCAGGTGGTCCATCTTGTACACGCCTATCAGGTCCACGGTCTGGAAGTCCACGTTCCCTGACATGTTGGAGGAACAGGAGGTTGCAATGTCTGCAAGGGGACGCGCTGTAGACGCTATAGTGGTGTTTTCTGAAAAGGAAACCGATCACCTGCTGATAAGGCGACTTTTGGGCGTGATTTGCAAGGCGTCTTGCGTCTAGTGACGCGTGTCAAGGTACGTTTAAACCGGCAATATTTTTACTGCAATATAAAGGGTGTAAAAACCTCGTAACGAAGCCGAAAGGCACTTGTTATCCTCATCATTGCGATTTTTTTTTTGTTCTACACCATACTTGGGGGTCAAAGTTCCAACTTTTTGACAAGTTTTTTTTAAATACAAGTTTTTAATGTAAGATTTTTACTTTAAAAACCTCCACGCCCCCGTACTATTCAATCCATCCCTCAGCACAATGTTTTGAGTGCGTTACATTGAGTTCTACCATAAAACATGATTAATCACCCCAAAAAAAAAATGCTTGGTTGACGGCTTCGTGATGAGGTTGTTTACATCCTGTTTAGGTAGCTACAATATTGTCAACTGCAGTCCGGCCATCACAAAAATATTTTAATCCTGATATACCTGAAAAATATTATATTGGCAATATGTAGAAGGTATAGCATTATGTTTGACTTATAAACGCATAAATAAATTATAGCGGCGATACTAAAAATATATCGGACGGCTGAACCACACTAAAATGTTGTCGTATGTCGTCAGTTTGGCTGATATTGCTCTCGATGTTGTCGATAACTGAGTTGCAGCAAAAATATTGGCCGTTTAGACACACCTTTACTTGTTTCCTTAGCGTTTCTGTTTTCTCAAGCTATGCTGCGGTTTGAGCGTTTAATTTGTGGAAATGATCAGATGATCACGGCAGCGTAAGGACATGACAGCAGAAATATTGCAGGTTATAGGTACCTTTTTTTTTCTGATAGGAAATCATCAAATGACTCCTCCCGCTCTGGGCGGAGCAGGAGGGAGTGTCAGACTTTTACTGACTAAAACCCATCCATGTTCCTTCATCGCCCTTTGTGTTCCGGGGCCACGGTATCTCTTTCGAATAGTCCCGCAGCCCCGGAGGTTATAGATACCTAAATTATAAAGCCAAAGCTGAATTGTATTTTGTTTCTGAAATAACACCGGTATTCGGTATAATACCAAAGTATTACCTATGTAGTACAAAAGTGAGTCAAAGTACTCTTCAAATATAAAAAAAAACAGAGGGACAAGAAAGTGATCTTATAAGGGTTCCTTTTTTTACCTTTTGTAGTACGGAACCCTAAAAACCTAAACTTGCTTATCCGTTGAAATAAGTAAGTTAGTAACCAAAAGCAGCTTATTTGTGGAGTCCCCATAAGTAGTATTAAGTAATCTGACCCGTTCAAACTAGGACAAAGAAATACTTTTTACCAGTTGCAAAATGATATGCTACAAAACGGCCTCAAATCAATGCATGGAAAGATGAATTGGAAACCAGTTGATATTGACAGAATTGGTCCAGACCAATTTGTTCAATTCTGACAAGTAAATTGTTTTTTAATGGTGATTTAGATGTTATGAAGACCACAAACTAAAGTAGACTGCCAAATTGCCTAAAATAAAATATTTCAATATTATAATCTGACCTGTTTGTCCATTGCTGGTTGGATATGATGATATCACAATTATGAAAATGGTTAACCTGAAAAAACAGAAAAAATTACTAATAATTATGTTAACCTGGTTTTAAGTTTAACAAACGGTGGCAACAGGCTCGACCCTTATGTCATGAGACTTGAAAATAACTGGCAAAAAGTGGTCTCAATCCAGCTGGGTTAGGAATAATCACAGATATTATAGATATTCCTAGATAACGAGAGTATCACGATCCGTATGAAAATCAAGAAAGAAAATCACCTACTGTGACGTTTATTCAAAAATTCAAATTCAAAATTGGTTATTTGTGAGACATAGGTAAAAATAAATAGGTACATGGTGTTATAAAAAAAAATGTCTCACTATGTGTTGCCTTGCAAGGCGTACAAATAATGTTAACACTTATGTAGTGCAGGTAGTTTTTATGTGTATAAAAACTGAAAGTTAAAAAAAAAAAAAACTAACGTTATTACAGCTAGTTACCAACCTAGTGTTAAATCTTTAATAAAATATACATACAATAAACAAAAAACAAATAAGCACTATTTAGTTACTAAACATACAAGTTACCATACAAAATAGACTACGTTTTATGTCCAGAATTAAGTTTTGAGTCATAACGTTGCCATTGTTGTTTTAAACAAATTAGTACAGTTACAGTTACAGTAAGCATAAAATGCTTAAGCCGGGCACTCGAAGTAGGTGCTCTTGGGTAATCTAGGGATATCGATATCTTTGGGAATAATCTAGATACTTCGCCGACCTTAACCTACCACACTGGCGCCAAAGCGTCGATGCATCAAATAAATAAGACCATCAGCCGTGTCCTACTTTGGACATCGAATCTCGATATGCTCAGGTCAACAAATAATTGAACTGCGTCCCGACCACTCGAATTGACCTTCAACAGTCAATGAGTGGCTAGTAGCCAATTTGATGGGTTTTTCAACGGTATTGTGACGTCTCTTGAGTAGGTCAATGTAACGAAACAAATTGATTCCTCGTAGATGAATTATGTGCAAATATTTTTGGCATCTTCGGCAGTAAGATTGGTTTCGTAACTACTCGTCTGATAGACAACGTATTATAATAAGTAGACAAGTCTATTACGCCATTGAAGATCGAAATCTAAACACACACCTTAGTGTGTGTGTAGATATTCTTGAATATGAAGTTTCCTGGAGGTTTTGTGGCCAACAAAACCAGCAACATAAAAGAATCGCGTCCGCAACTTGACACTACAAGTTTATATAACTTTTTAGCAGGAAATTGATACGGTTTTGCACTAAGAACTACGTGGGATGAATATAAGTAGATGGATTATGCCTAAGCGCTGAGGTCAACTGCCTGTACAGTAACATTTAATCTTGTTTCGCAGCAGAGATAATGATGGCGACGCAACTGATGCAGTAGATGAGTAAACATTCTAACTAGTGTAGGTAGTAGCGGAACTTTCATACAAGCCCGCAAGCTTGGCTTCTCCTTATAACCTACTACTCTTCATGATGTTAGGGTTTCTGAACAGTCTTCTTACCTTATAGACTTGCCGTATTTTTGGCCCCTAGGCACGGCACTAGCTAGTGTATAGCCATACACTAGCAGTAGATATTATTTAATATGATTGACTTGATATAAAACCCTTTATATCAAGTCAATCATATTAAATAATATGATGTTAACTGCTGTAGATGCTCAGATTGAAAGCTGAACGCTGGAATATTTTAACATAAGAGTTTTCATGCAATTTCAGTACACAATCCCCACATAAGTCGACTCAAATTTAAGTCTCATTTTAAGCAGACGCTCGTCTGGGCAATACCTGTTCCTAACTAACTCTGCACTGAATTTCGTGGTTGTATCAAAACTTTTTGCTACTTCCCTACATAATAAAAAGGTACAGTCATTGACCTAAGCTAAGGCCCTAATGAAAACAAATGCTTGTGTTTCTCCATTTCTCGTTCATTTAATCTTGGTAAAAAAATAAATAATAGAATTACTAGTTCAAAACCATTCGTCTGGATTTGTCTGTACGTACATGTCTGGCTTTTCGGCCCTCCGCCCTTGTCAAATGTCCAACTTTACAATTTAATGGGATTTTAAGATAATGGGTCGGGGGTTAAAAAAAGTTAATTGAGACTGCCGAAAAAGAATGATTAAAAGGAAAAATGAAAACCATCGGGGAAAAACCTGGATGAGGCAGGCACAAGACCTTGGAGATTGGCACAAGAAAATAGAGGCTTATACCCAGCAGTGGGTTAATTCAGGCTGTGATGGTTATGATGAAATGGAAAAAACTCAGTTTTTTTTTTTTTTAATGGCTTTGTATCAGGAGTTTTCTTTGAAATGGTAACTCTATAGGCGAGACGACAAAAAAAACTAATTAGTCCGTCACTTAGATTATCAAAACAGATTTGGCCCGTGTTTTTTCTTTTGTTACGTAAACCAAAATTGACGAAGATACGACGCTTTTAAAATTCGCAACACGTCACGCATTGGTATAATTTTTAGCTAGTACTGACG
This sequence comes from Xestia rhomboidea, assembly GCA_963853795.1. Classification (NCBI taxonomy): domain Eukaryota; kingdom Metazoa; phylum Arthropoda; class Insecta; order Lepidoptera; family Noctuidae; genus Xestia; species Xestia rhomboidea. The sequence continues at coordinate 10,310,827 of OY970774.1, forward strand.
TCACGAGCCTCCACTCGCAAATTTTGATGCGTTTTATCTTTTGTCAATATTCATTGATTAACAAAAACAAAAAATACGTGTCCATTAATTACCAATACTCTAACTGACGGACTAAATAGATTTGCAATTTTTTGATACTGTAATCATGCCTATTCACGGGAAGTTATTTTATTCACAAATGAAAAGACGATTGTTTGTAACTGTCGGCAGTACCTACAATGAATTCAGAAAATAAACTTGACTCATAGAGAACACTTGTTTCTCGTTTCATTTTTGCAATAACAGGGCATTCAACAATTTTGGCCAAAAACTCGTTGGTCGACTGAACATGAGGTCCTGGGTACGATTCTCGGTTCGGGCAAAGTGTTTTTGGGTTTTTCCAGCAAGAATTTCTCAGTAGCAGCCACGGAGTCTAGATCAGTGCTCAGTTGATGGCAATAGGCTCACCCTCTATTACATGGGACTTAAACATAACTGGCGAAATGTGGCTGTACTGTTAGGTACAACTCTGCCTAATCCTTCGGGGATTACAACAGGGCTATTACGTATCTTTCTGATATCCTGCAGTAACTATCAAGCTTCGGTTGTACACCGAACTTTGATGACAACCGTGAATGTCATAATATTGGTATTACGTATCACACTGAGTGGATATCACTTTACGGTGACTAACAGGGTCATACATAATACGAAACTAACCTTTTGACCGTTAATTGATGGACACTGAGCCCAGTTACTATCATTTCGAGCTGTCAACAGAGATACGTTATAGCCCTACAGCATAGCTATCCACAACGCTTCGATTCGATTTTCGATTCGGAAAGTCGTATGTCTCGCTCGATTTCGTAATGTCAAAAAAAAATAGACATACGACTTTCCGAATCGAAAATCGAATCGAAGCGTTGTGAATAGCTATGCTGGTCTGATGTTGTTACGTTAATAGTTTAAGTAACGTGCGGTTGGTACGTAACACCGCGCGCTAGTGCCAGCCCCTCTGATCTGTAAATGATAGCAAAAACCTTAAACAATAAAAAAAAAAAAATTGCTAAAATCGTTTCGTGCCAGTCCGGCCGATCTGCAACAGTTCCTCTGTTTGGTTTGCTCTCTCCATCCTTAGGTAGCTACCTACTCAAGCATCAAGATCTAGATTCGGTATCATAGTTGTGGGAACCGACACTAAAAACACGAATCATGATGACATGCTGATCACACATCTGTCAAAGACGAATTACTCACAAACATAAACGCAAATGATGAAATGCAAACGTAACGATAATTGTATGTATGTATTTTTACAAGTTTACGAGCGCATGATTCGGCGATGTGATGTGATACGATCATTTAATTCATTTGTTTCGTTTAGCGAGTGTGCCGCTATACGACATTCATCATCGAGTTAGGTTCCTTGAATGTTTGTCTAAAGAAGAAGATACATTATATGTGCTTACGAAATGCAGTTTTTATAAACATCTATACAAAGAAATAAAATTGAAGTATCTGTTTGTAATTAAAAGAAACAGCTTTTTACTGAATGCATATGAAACTATATACGATAGTTAAAACAAAACAGCAGCTTTTGACTGTCTGGTTGCTTGGCCATGGCTAATCTCCGAAACGGGTGAGACGATTTCGTCGGGAGTTATACTGGCAGATAGCTGCTTATAAGGACTAACTTAAGCTACTCTATTTTAGAAAAGGGTTTGGGTTCCGTTCATAATTTTTAAGGGACAAACTTAACTTTGCTGTTCAATCCCTAGAAACGGCTATTGCTCCAACCGCAAATAATAAGTTTGTAATAGTAAATACGCTTTTTTTTTGTTATTAAACAACATATTTACGGATTTCAGACTTTTCCCCTGTACATGTGCTATAAGACCTTGCTTTTTGACAAATTTCGTGATTCTAACTCAACGGGAACTACCATAGGTTTGCGACCCAAAACCTATAGGGTACTTCCGGTTGACCTAGAATTGTCAATTTTATTTAAAAACAAGGGATAAGAAGGGAAAAGTACGAAAAATAAAAAAAAATGAAAATTAAGGTAAATTTTGGTACTGACAAGTTTTCGCGAAAACCTAAATTTGCCCATAACTTTTTATCGTGTTGACTCAGGACCTTGATTTTTATACACCTAATAGGGACTAAAGACCTCAGTATATGGTATAAATTTCTTGCTAGGTCCAGTTCCTGAGAAAATCGGTGGTGACAGACGGACAGACAGACGGACAAGAAAGTGATCTTATCAGGGTTCCGTTTTTTCCTTTTGAGGTACGGAACCCTAAAAAGAACAAGAAATTGTTTACATAATCCAATTCAAATACGGGAAGTAATAGTTGTATAATAATTTCACGTGAACGAAGGACACGGACAACAGCTTGTTTAAAAATATTTCTGCACATGAAACTAGACTTGGTGGTGGATGGTTTTCATACACGCAATAGCACTGTGGAATACAAAACATAATATGCAGGAAATTGAAAATTATTAGTCAAACACGTAAAATAAAATTCTATGAAAAAAGCTTGAGGAGTTTAGATTTGTGAAAACTTAATATTCGATCCAAGAATTCAGCAATTTTAGCTGCTATCGGACAATTTAAACACAAAATATGTTTGATTAATTTATTAAAAAGATAAAAACTATTCAAAAGCTTACCTATAAACCGCCATATTACTCATAACTACGAACTCTCGCGCATAACGAGCGCGCGCGCAGCCACGCGCGACCCAACCGCTGCGTCTTATCGCAATCCTACTGACTACCGACGACGCTCACCACCACTGAGATTTGACAGCCAACGCCGATATATATCAATTAATAAGCTCCTGAGAGCAAGCAACCGCAATTTATTGACCATAAAGTGAAGTGCATAACTACACGTGTCTTCCCAGTCCAATAATTGGTTCAAATTCCTCATAGCAACTCCCCCTGTAACCCGAAAAGCAGTACATAACAAATAGAAGTAAGTACCTATATTTCGAGAAAACAGGGAATATATATGTGAAAACATATGATATTTCTCTTGTTTACTACCGAAATGAGATTTACATATTTTTCTTAAAATATATTTTAATGTTCTGATAACAATCTGAAGAGAATGATGACAGAAGACATGGGATGGGACATACATAATAGACTTACTGCATCGCATCTAAGTACTTATCTACCTAGGTCGCAGCCTAGGTACCAAATCGGCTACATAGCTCAACTAAGTACATAGTAAAAAAATATAAATAACAGGACATCTGTAGCAACATTAGATACTTACATGTATTTCCAAACATTTACATAAATACAATAAAATTATAATAAAATATCTTTTGGAAATAACGTTCCCGCCAATTTTATTCAGCTGTCAAAATATTGTGTTGAAATGTTATGTACCTTCTTATTTATTTTTTCGTGACTGCCAGAGCTAAGACTTTCAATATTTATTTATAATATGGCTTTATTTGCAAAAGTTACCGGAAAAACTTCGATCAAAAGCATAATCTTTGATTGATGCGGAAAAAGATTAAAGTGTTAATGAACCGTGGTGTGATAGCCATACCTACATACATTTTTACTTTTTAGGGTTTCGTAGTCCTGACAAGGAATCCTTATAGTTTCGCCATGTCCGTCTGTCTGTCTGTCTGTCCGAGGTTTTACTAAGGCGCAACGCAAACAGAAGGCGGCGCGGCGAAGATACTGAGAATAAATCATTTTAAATGAAACCTTAACTACTATGACATGCGGTTGAAAAAGCGATGCCAAAGAAAGGCGCGCGGCGCCGCGTGCCTATCTTTCTTTGGCCATGCCATTTTCAACAGCATGTCATAGTAATTAAGGTTTAATTTAAAGTGATTTATTCTCAGTATCTTCGCCGCGCCGCCTTCTGTTTGCGTTGCGCCTAAGAGACCGTTTGTACTAGAAAGCTGTAATTTTGTAGAGTTGTGTATATCAATAACGCCGACAAAGTGGTAAAATAAAATTTTGGAAAATATTTTTTTTAGGGTAGGTCCACTACATTTGAAGTGGGGATGAACTTTTTTTTTGTCGTCTACCCCATCGTGTGGGGTATCGTTGAATAGGTCTTTTAAAATGACGTAGGTGTTGCTATACTACTTTTCGATTTAATGTTCCAATTACGAAATATTAATCTTAAAAGTGCAATTTTTTGTTCTAGTAGGCCCCCCCCCCCCCCCTCTAAAAGCTAAACTGCTGGCTTGAAAAATCTGGAAAAATTTATGATGATAAATAAATAAATATCGCTGGACATTACACACAGCGCCATCAGGATAGTGCATTTCATGAACTTTAAAGGAAAACTATAGCGGTTAAGAAAACTTTATTACTTTAGCAGTAATAGTCGTTGAACTAGGGTGTTGCATAATTTTGTACCAAATACAAAATACTTAGAATAAATCCTATAAAGTGACTAAGATGAAGTAGTTGCTTGTTTATAACGGGTGAAGACTTTCGTTGAAAAATAAAATATAACGGGCTACTACGGAACCCTACACTGCGCATATCTTCCATGATCTTCTAAACTCCAGGGCCGAAATATGAATATTCTGAAAGAACCTACAAATAAAAATGTGGAATCCTTCAACATATTCTTATTTTTGATTTGATTACGGGGACGTTGCAAGTAGTAGCAAGTCAATTGTCTTAGCTCCATCAATTTGCATTAATTAAAATTTCGTAAATAAAAATGTATCAGCTGGTCAAACAGGACGTCCCTGCCGACCTCAATGGCAAGCTTAAATGAAGACTAGGTACACATGGCGCCTGATACTCGATCCTTTCTTTGTTTACGTGCAATTTTAAGAGCTCATAACTTTATTAAAGTAATGAGTTGCTGTAAATTCAAATCAGTGCAGTCAGGGCAACGAATTCTAAATATGAACTAACAACGACTCAATCTAGACTTTCGAGATAACCACAAATGTTCTACAAGAATTCCTGAAGCTGACACCAGGCATTTTTGTAGAACGGAATGAACAGTGTGATTCTTCCGCGCCCGCATGGAGTTGCACAGAATTGCAACTAGTAGTTAGGAACATTTTTTTCTATTGAAGCTATGTCAGTCGTGAATTTGATTGATGAAAGAAAAACCAGCTACTTTTCCACGTTTTCTTGAAAATCAAACAAGCTCTTACCTATTTTTCTTTTTTCTTCTCGAGTCGATAAGGTACTTAAATATTGTCCGACCAGTAGGTACGTGGGCAGCTCTATTGTTTGCCTCACTTAACTCCTACACTATTGTGTACGAAGGACAGGACAGAAGCCCTGTCACATCGAGACAGGGCTTGCGGAGCCCTGACACAAGATGTGACAGGGCTTTCACTGAGTTTGGGATGAGTCGATGATACCTACTCCATTAAATTTGTCCAGTGTGAATCTGCAGCAACCCACTTGAGCTCGCAGTCAGTTCATCAATTCCTATTCTCAGATCAAATAAAAAACCAAGACATATCGCTGCGAACAATAAAGTGAAGCCAGCGCAAAACTAAGCTCCGCTCTGTGCGTACACGCTCACACGCACACAACAAACAAACACAAATTTACACACGATAAAACCGACCGACCGATTTCGGTTTTTTTTCACGATTTACATCAAACTACAATTAAACTAAGCTCAAAAAATGCACACATGTTTATGAATCCGGCTTCACTTTATTGTTCGCAGCGGTTGGTCTTGGTTTTTATTTGGTCAGAGTTTTTATTGTATACCGTAGAGCTTTCATAAATTCATGCTATGAGGTCTATTTCTCTATGAGACAAAATGGGCTGCAATCCACCACAGCGTTCCAGTACGAGTTGGTAGATTTCACAATTACCTACCTACCTTATGATCTTCGGTTTTTGAATATGCCGGTTTCGACAACGTTTTGAAAGCAGTGACGATACAATAAATTAGACAAAGTAACGCGCCTGGTTAGGTTTGAACTTACGGACTCATTCATAAACGAATCGTCTATGACAAAGCGATGACACAATAATGCATTAATTATTTCAATTAAATCACACTGTCAAGGCTCTGAGAATCTTTAAATAGGCCATCTTCCTAGAACGAGTGCATGCCAGCGAGGAATGCGATAGATTTCATTCGTTAATAGGTTTTAATGGGTGTAGAGATAAACGCACACAACCCGTGTTAATTAACAATTAAATAGGTTACTAACAAATCATTAGAACAATGGGTAAGTATGATGTAGTTTTATTAACTAGTAATTAATTTTTTAACACCCTTGCTCGTGAAGCTGATGTAATTCCACCGGTTTTAAATATGTAAAGCGGGTCATAAAAAACGCGTATGTTATCAAAGCAAATAGTTAAGTTATAGTCCATACAAATTCCATAACAGTATTATTTGCCATTTCAAATATGGAACTGATCGCCGCCGCATGACTCCAGCTAGTGAGCAGCGCGCTGTTGCTATTCAAATTTCGAACTAATCGCCGCGCGGCGCCAGTCAGTAGGCAGCGCTAGCGCGCTGTTAAAATGGCGGGAAAGCAACAGTGTGCATTCACAGATTGAGTTTATTTAAATTAAAAAAAATTAAAAACAGTTTATTCGGTAATTTAAAAACTTGGCTGCATGCTCTAGCGTCTTTGCCAATACATTTTCACGCAGCCACGGCAGAAAATAATCCTCGCGCCATTTTTCTCAAATTTTATTTTCTTTGTACTTGTATTGTGAATATCTAAAAATGACAACTTTCAATAATGAAGATGAGCAATATATTACTTCAACGTTTCCTCGCAAATGTGTTAAAAAACGTCGTACGATATACGTGCGTATTGGTTATAACATGCTCGGCTCTATTACGCCCTCGCCTTCGGCTCGGGCTGGAATTCCGCCTCGCATGTTATAACCATCTTTACGCACTAATATCGTAATGTACTATTATATTGATACCCAAACCTAACAAAAAGCCGGCCAAGTGCGAGTCGGAATCGCGCATGAAGGGTTCCATACCATCGTAGTAGTGCCGCTTTATTTCTATTATTTGTTGTTATAGCGGCAACAGAAACACATTCTGTGAAAATTTCAACTGTCTACCTACCTATTACGGATCATGAGATATAGCCCGCTGACAGATAGACGGCCGGACAGCGGAGGCTTAGTAATAAGGTCCCGTTGGTTACCCTTCGGGTACGAAACCCTATAAAGAGAATGATGAGACTTATGAAGGTCTCACCATTGCGTCCGATCTCGATCTTTGGATTGGAATTAGGCTAAGAAGTTTTACTTCCTGAAATTACAAATGCAATAGTGGCTGTTTTTTGAAAAATTTGGCCTGTAATGACATTTACTTTGAAAAAATATAAAACTTAAAAATAAACACTCATGGTATTTTGAAAGTTTTTGGTCGCATGTAGCCAGTTTCATAGAGTTAAATCAACGATGAAGGTTTTATACCTACCGTAAAATTCTACATCGTTTGAAGTATATCATATGAACATAAAAATAAACTTGATTACTTATCTTATTATTGCTACTAGACCTGAATAGCTATTCACAGCGCTTGGATTCGATTTTCGATTCGGAAAGTCGGATGTCTATCTCGCTCGATTTCATAATGTCAAAAAAAGATAGACATACGACTTTCCGAATCAAAAATCGAATCGAATCGTTGTGAATAAGGAACCTGGTTTCTGAGATGAAAAACAACACGAAAAAAGCTAAGCTACTAAGTATTGTTAAGCACGAGTAAACTGCTGTGATTGGTGAAATAAATATCAACAGCCTATCGCGTCGGCTTAAAGTCACCCAAATAGTACGAGAGCCGGCTGCAAAAATACCTACCTCATCGGGTACCCCAATAGGCTATCTTTAGATCGTTAACCGACACTTAAACACGTATAAAAAAACTGGTCTCTGATCATTACGTCATAAGGTACCCGAATTAAAGTGCTGGCAACAGTTAACCATTGATTAATTACGTAAAAAAAAGTGGGTCTGCCAGAGCGCACTCCGCCGTAAGTACTTGGCAGACCCCTAAAATATGCCCCGTCCGGCACCATGAACCTACCTCATCGAGTACCCTGATGGAACATACGCCAAATAATAACCAAGATGCCCTCGATAGAGGATCAAAAGGTCTGCCAGGTCTAATCTTGCCGGAACTTAGTGTTTAAAGCATTTGAAGTTGGTAACCATACCAACTTCAAATGCTTTGAACACTTACCCCCGAATACTGAAACGTCACTCAAAATATAAGGGCTGCTTAACATTTGAGCAGCTCCTAAACTTTAAATTTCGTATGGCCAAACGTCACTTTAGAGTATCTGTTAAATATAAGTGCTACTTACATTTTGAGTGACGTTTCAGTATTCGGGGGTTAGTCCGGAAAGATTAAATTTGTATGAAATAATAATTATTGAAACGTTAAATAAAACAAGAATTGTAGCACTCATATATGCATATTTTAAATTTAAGAACAATAACTACATGTAAAATAACAAAGCTTACATTAAATGTATAATAATCAAAGAAATAATAAATGTAATGGTTAAGTTGGTTTGCCATTGATTGTAGATAACTAAGTGGGTACAATAATTAATTATCTTTTTTGTACATACGTTTACTGATTTACATTAGAACAGTTCAATCTGACTCTGATTTAGATTTTTTTTTTGTTTGTTTAAAAGCAAAAATAATGCTGTTTTGTGACCGCCAGTGTAGCTAAATTGAATGTTTGTATTTTTTTGTATCTAGATAAATAATTATTGTACCCACTTAGTTATCTACAATCAATGGCAAACCAACTTAACCATTACATTTATTATTTACTAGCTGACCCACGCAACTTCGTCTGCGTCACATTAGAGAGAAACCTACCTACTACCTACCTACTACCTACCTACTACCTACCTACTACCTACCTACTACCTACCTACTACCTACTTACTACCTACCTACTACCTACCTACTACCTACCTACTACCTACCTACTACCTACCTACTACCTACCTACTACCTACCTACTACCTACCTACTACCTACCTACTACCTACCTACTACCTACCTACTACCTACCTACTACCTACCTACTACCTACCTACTACCTACCTACTACCTACCTACTACCTACCTACTACCTACCTACTACCTACCTACTACCTACCTACTACCTACCTACTACCTACCTACTACCTACCTACTACCTACCTACTACCTACCTACTACCTACCTACTACCTACCTACTACCTACCTACTACCTACCTACTACCTACCTACTACCTACCTACTACCTACCTACTACCTACCTACTACCTACCTACTACCTACCTACTACCTACCTACTACCTACCTACTACCTAAAAAAAAAAAAAAAAAAAAAATTATCCTATGTCCTTCTCCTGGCTCTAAACTACCTCCCTGCCAATTTTCAGCTAAATCGGTTCAGCCGTTCTTGAGTTATAAGTGAAGTAACTAACACGACTTTCTTTTATATAAATAGATTTGATTATTATACATTTAATATAAGCTTTCTTATTGTACATGTAGTTATTGTTCTTAAATTTAAAATATACATATTTGAGTGCCACAATTCTTGTTTTATTTAACGTTTCAATAATTATTATTTCATACAAATTTAATCTTGCCGGAACTAAATGTTGACTGTGTGACTCGCACTTAGCCGGTTTTTTTACAAACATAACGAGTCACCCATTCTATTCTATACTTTTTTGTTACCGATGATACCGATTCGTTTCGTTACAACAACACTTTCAGTCCGTTTGTTTAGATTTTATTTATGAGCAGTTTAGTTAAGTATTCGGCTCTTTACTTTTCAATTACGGAACAAGTCCCGCCATCTAGCGGTGGTTACTGCTAGATAAATCAAAACACGCAAAACACATAAAGACCACCCTGGCCTACAACAATATCAGATAATGGGCTTTCCCAACCAAAATAATGCACCTTGTTGTTTTAATTAAATGTAATGTTGATTTTTAAGAGTTTTTGGATTCGGATCAATCGACTGAATCGACCTATATAAATTACATGAAATTTAAAACTGGCAACATTGACTACATTCCATTACGCGTAAAGATTCACCGAAGAAATTACCACATAAGTTTTATCATAATTATAAGTTAAATACAGATACAATTGAAAAGTAATCATGACTTATAATTGATTTTATGTCAACTTAAAAAGATGTTTTACAGATGACACTATTCGTAACATTGCAAAGTTAAAATTTGTCATCAAACAGAATAAGTCTTTTGCTTGTCAAAACGGAACGTAAAAGTTGTCTTCAGTCAACGTGAACAAGTGGTGTATTTCATCATTCTTGTAGTTATTTCCCAAAATTACTAGCAAAAGAACAAGAAAAACACAAACAAGGTATTAAAATAAGCCGACTGACACTTTTATGTTATAACTATCCTTAAAAAATAGAATGTATAGGTTATGAATTAAAAATTGTTTCAGATGCCACTTTCGTGTCGGTTTTACCAAGAAAAGTATCCGGAGGTGGAAGATGTAGTGATGGTGAACGTTAGGTCCATCGCGGAGATGGGTGCTTACGTCCACCTGCTGGAATACAACAACATTGAAGGCATGATCTTGTTGTCCGAGTTGTCCAGACGTCGTATCAGGTCCATCAACAAGTTGATCAGAGTGGGCAAGACTGAGCCCGTCGTCGTCATCAGAGTAGACAAAGAAAAAGGTACCTCTTCATTTTTAGTTGTAATTTTAGAATGGACAAAAACTGACAGGAAAACTTGTTACGTTAGGTTACTTAGAACAAGTTTCTCCTGAAGTTATTAATTGTTCTCAGAGCACAATAAAATAGCTATGTTGTGCTATTTATGACTCGCTAGATTAATTAACTAAGTTATGTTTGATTACTAAATAATGTATTTGTTTGTAAACTTGAAAAACTAATCAACGCTGTTATGGTCTAACTTTAAATAATTAATTTCTTTAAAACAATGTGAACTTGAAACTCTTTCTTTTATATTGTTTTTATTTGACACGGTAATTTTATGGTCTGCATTGAATAACATCATTTTTTTTAATAGTCAGGATAATATGCATTTAAGTAGGTAGTAAATATAGAAATTTAACTTTTTGCTGAATGAACTGAATTTTTCTTCCCATGACTAGTTTTAAAAGTATCACTTGAATTTATAATACCATACTTACTTAGTTTTTATCAAAAAATCCAATCAACAAATTAATTTATAAACAAACTCACATTCCAGGTTACATAGACTTGTCAAAACGTCGTGTATCCGCCGAAGACATAGACAAATGTACGGAGAGGTATGCTAAAGCAAAAGCAGTGAACTCTATCCTGCGTCACGTGGCTGAACTCCTGCACTACGAGAGCTCAGAACAGTTGGAGGAGCTGTACAAGAGGACCGCATGGCTGTTTGAGGAGAAATACAAGAAGAAGGCTTCAGCTTATGACTTCTTCAAACAGGCTGCAGTGTGAGTATCAAATAATTTAATATGATGTTAAGTAAATGTATGGTTTACTTAACATTTTCTATTTTACTGGATCTTTGATGAAGTACAAATATTTTACATACTTACGGCGGTTTCAGAATAACGTATTTTCGCCGCATATCTACTAATTTTTTTTAGCACATGTGGCGTGTCGTATACGCGCGTATACGACACGCCACATGTGCTAAAAAAAATTTTTACCACATATGTAACTCGTACGCGCATTTACGCGATTTTAAGCGCGAGCTGCGAGAGATAGAACCCACCGATTCGAGCGAACACGCGACACAATTTTTTGGAGCACATGATGTGGCGCGCGTAAGCTAATATACAAGCTTATATACGCCGAAAAATACGCTAGTCTGCAACCTCTCCTAAAGTACGAAACTAGTTTACCTAGGCAGGTCCCAAAAATATGTCAGGGTATAATAAATTATAGGGACTAAGATTATAATCTTCAAAACTTCTGATTGATTGAAACAGTGGCCATTGGCTGCTTTAGTATAACCTACAGAACATTGTCTTAGATTATCTGATTCTTCGCAAAAACTATAGGAGATATATCTCAAATAAACAATATTTGAATTATTCGTGACACACATAGTTATTGTTTTTATCGGTAATTTAAAATAAAAACTGCTGTTCGCATTTTGACTGTATAAGTTGCACTTTTTTAAAAAACAGCAGTTTTTGTTTCAGAATGATGTACCGTAAGCGTTTGGGCGACGATGTCGCTTACACCTATTAAATAATCATCCCTTAACTAATTTTCCAGCGACCCCTCAGTCCTGAACGAGTGTGGTCTCGACGAGAACACGAAAGAGGTCCTACTAGCCAACATCAAGCGGAAGCTAACGTCACAAGCGGTGAAGATCCGCGCAGACATAGAATGTGCCTGCTATGGCTATGAGGGCATCGACGCTGTTCGCGCTGCTTTGAAAGCTGGGCTTGCGTTGTCCACTGTGGACTTGCCTATCAAGATCAATCTAATTGCGCCACCTTTGTATGGTACGTGAAAATCATTAAATTATTCATTTGTTTAATTATGTATTCTAGTCTTTTTTCAAATTAAAACCCACTCACAGAGAGGAAGCCTGTGTTGACGCAGAGGGAGTATAGGCCTATAGGCTCATAGGCCTATTGGCTCATAGGCTAAATAAAGCCAACATGGGTTCGAAACAGCTTAGCCCAGCAACGGCCACGCAGAAGAAGCCTCCTAGTCGGAACCTGTGCGGGACCGCGCTGGCAGGGCCCAATACGCTGCGTCCGGCGATACCATCGACTCAGCTCTATGTGTCCCGACTACATCACACCAGGAGAGTTGAGGAGATCGTGGAGTATGTCCGAGCGAAGACCAGCTGGACCTTGAGGGTCGAGAAGTTGGAGTCGCGCCACAACACGAATTTTAAGTCATTCGTGCAGCGAGTTCCGACTCATCATATTGAGACCTTCCTCAAGGAAGAGTTTTGGCCGAAGGGTGTCATGTATCGGCGATTCCGCGGAAGGCTACTGGTCACCACACAGCGCAACATGACGCCGTCTCTTCATGTTCAATAGATTAATTGTGGATTTAATAAATATGTATGTTAGTCTGTAAGGTATATATGATATGGGTCTTTTGTTACCTGAATTAAATGATATATTATTATTAAAGCACAAACCCACCGCGGTGCATGCTGTGCACGGCCACGCCGCGCATTTTAGCTGCGTGGATTCATTTGTTTCACAATGTGGGGACGTTTCCACTGCAGTACACACTACACGACTAAATACAAGTGTAGCGTGCGTGGCCCACCGCGGCATAATAATAATAATACCAGCCTATTACTGTCCCACTGCTGGGCAAAGGCCTCTTCTCATACAGAGAAGGCACGAGCATTGATCACCACGCTTGCTCAAGACGGGTTGGCGATTTCAGACTTAAAAGTCCAGGTTTCCTCACGATGTTTTCCTTCACCGATGTCTGTGATGTCCAAAATAAACTTAGAAAAGTACATATGAATTGAAAAAGTCACATTGGTACTTGCCCGGATTTGAATAGTCGTGGGTTAATATTCGTGTATAGCGTGTACCACATGCTCAGAGTGCATAGTGTTGACAGCGTTGAGCTATGTGAGCGCCTTATCCGAGCAAGCCAGATATGTACTAAAGACGTCATTTCATGCATAGCGTGTCCGTGGTTTGCAGTGGACACAATCACATACATTTCTTGCAAAGCGAAGCTTAACACACGTGCATAGCCTCTCTGTACGCAGCGTACACTAAATAGACTCTTGTTTGGCCTCAACTCACCCGATGTGAAGCGATGATGCATTATGTGTCAACAATCATATTTCAGCTTATTTACTTAAAACCTTATGAATTATACACCTTCCTCTTGAATCACTCTGTCCGTTGGAAACCATATGAAACTCTGTTCGGTAATTTCTGAGTTTAATGCGTTCAGACAGATAAACAGATGCAGCGGGGGGACTTTGTTTTATAGAATAGTATATTCTCTTTTTCATAGCCTGTATAGTATTCTAATGGGCTGACTTGTGTCCCATACAAGTCATTCATGGGGTAGAGTTGCTTAGACAGACACATTCATTTTACTTAAGTTTATAACTGTGCTATGTTTTCAGTAATGACCACATCAACGCCTGAGAAAACAGATGGTCTCAAAGCCTTGCAAGATGCCATCGACAAAATAAAAGAGACCATAGACACCGCGGGAGGAGTATTCAATGTCCAGATGGCGGTAAGTAGAACACATACTACTAAAACTTACCATTCAACATAACATAACACAGGGTAACATCCAACTCGCAACCGGCGTGCATGTATTGACCAGATGTATGAAAGTGGACGACGCGAAAGGAGTATGTAAAGATTGTATATATTGAATAAAGGTGTGAGTTTATGTATTTGTATATAACTTTGGAATTGATACTTGGAAACTACTTTAGGAGAACTTAGTAAAACTTGACTAGACCTGGAGATGTAAACCCTCGCCCAATATTTGCAGTTTTGTGTCATTGAATTGATCATAGCTAGCTAATTATCTTCCTAGATACAATGCACTATGTTAACACATCCTAGTGAGAGGTCTGACATATACAGGGTGCCTGGCAATGAATGGATAACCTTGAAATGGCTCATAGCAGAACCCATGGCCATTCAGAAAAAGTACGAAAAAAATCTATCTTAAAAAAAAATTCATCTGCATATGTAGGACCTGCATAAGAATGGCATGGAATGGGCCATATTAGTTTTTTTTGTTTTAATATTTTTTTCACCTCTACATTAATAGCAATAATTCACTATTTAAGGCAGATAAAATTATGAACCGGGAGTCTAAAATGGCCGCTTTATCATAATCAAAATATAAATCACTTTAAAAAATTTAAATTCTTAAAATAGACTCTTTGGTTATAACTATAAAGTCCATTTTAAGAAATAACATTTTTAACGTGAAGATTTTGCTAAAGCGGCCATTTTAGGCCCCCTGTTCTATTATCAAATTGACTTGAAACCGACATTATTTTATAATTATTGGTCACTCATGTAAGCATGCATTTTTTTTACCCAAGATGTTTAAACTTTGTGTAAAAATTAATTCATACTAATTTTCCAAAATAAATGAACTTGCTTACAGGTACTACTTATGATAGATTTTTTTTCGTATTTTTTTCTAAATGGCCATAAGTTCTACTATAAGCCATTTCAAGGTTATCCATTAATTACCGGACACCCTGTATATGACAAATAAAATATTAGAAGATTCCGCCTATTTTATTTTCTTACTCCTAAGTCACAGGATCTCCTTGTTTGGGAGTCAGGGTTACTCCATCTGTATGACCTTTAATTCACTGAAATTCATGTGACCTAGTCTTTAAGCAATGTTGAAGGTTTTTGTACAAATAAAGTTTTTTTATACACCTCTACCTTACCCTTCGGGGATTACAGGCGTGATGTAATGTGATTTAAATACAAGAAATATAAATAACTCTTTTTATTTCATTTTGAATCGTCCGAACGTCTTTACACAGCAACGTGCACACCGCCAACTTTGAACTTCTTCTTTCATGGTGATTATGACATGAATATGCTTGTTGTGTGTTACAGCCTAAGGTAGTGACCGCGACGGACGAGGCCGAACTCGCGCGGCAAATGGAGCGCGCGGAGGCCGAGAACGCGGAGGTGGCCGGAGACTCCGCCGAAGAGGACGAGGACCAGGGTATGAACCTTTTCTTTTTTTAAAAAACATTGCGTTCACAAACATTTAAACTCAGATACACAAACAGCCAGACTCAGACCATAAAAATATTTATCCCGTGTGGGAATCGAACCTGCGACACGCAGCACAGCAGCCAATCCCTCAACCAGTGCGCCAACCGTTCACATACCTTCTGGGATTACTGACAATTATGACCGAAAGGAGAAAAATACTGAGAAAACGACTGATACAGATGACAAAAGAAGATATCTTAAGATACAGGATACAGAGTTTAATCTTTTGTGTACAGATTTCTGAAGCATCCAAATGTTTAATGTAAGTGTTCTTTAGCACTAATTAAAAATAGTAAACTGTAGGTACAATTATCTGTGTTTTTGGGAAGTAAAGATATTTATTATTATTATTGTTAATTCCACCTCGAATGCAATAACAAACTTTCTGCAGAAAAAAAAAAATACTGTGCCAGACACAAATAAATTGATAACAATGCTGTACAAAAATAGTGCTCTGACTAAAGAAAGGTTGATTTTTAACCGACTTCTGAAAAAGAAGGTTATGTATTTGCGGCATTTGTATGTATTTAACAAATATGAATGTACACCGATTACTCCGTGATTACTCGGTCGATTTTCGTCATTCATCTTATCATTTGGCAGACGAAGCCCGCGCGGTAGTCCCATACAATTTTTTATTAACTTTGCTTTAGTGGTTTATGAGTTAACTCCTTAAATATTAGTATTATTTTCTTCTTGGGCTATGTTGATGACATGTGTGTCTCTTAATAAATAACTTCTTGTAACAATGTAAAATTAATTCATGGCAAGAATTTGTTTGAAATAAACAACAAGGGTAAAAAAACAGACTTCCAAAAAAAGCATATTGGAAGTCACCGTCTTACGATACTAAAGAAAGAAAGAACACACTACTGAAGAATCTTGATATGTATTTGTTGCTTTAATTTTAATTTTG
This sequence comes from Xestia rhomboidea, assembly GCA_963853795.1. NCBI lineage: Eukaryota > Metazoa > Arthropoda > Insecta > Lepidoptera > Noctuidae > Xestia > Xestia rhomboidea. Next base: position 10,327,470 of record OY970774.1, read on the forward strand.
TGTGTGTGACTTGGCTATTGCATTATGTTATAGACCTGTAATGATAGTTTAAGGCATTTAAATAAATAAATAAATAAAGTATTTTTTCGACATCATTTTTTGGAAGTCTGTTTTTTTGTTACTGTAAAATCATCATCTTATCAGCCCGGAATCACCCACTGCTGGGCACAAGCCTCCCCTTTCTTTTGCCAAAATTTCCGGTTCTGTGCGTCCCTGATCCAGGTGTTTCCCGCGACTTTGACGACTGTAATATTAATTAACGTTTTTTCACCAGGTATGGGCGACGTCCGCATGGAGGATGAACCGCAGCAAAACGGCGCGTCCGACGAAGATGAAGACTAAGCTCGCGAGATATATGTCACTTTATACATACTATGATAGTACCGTCATGTTACTATATCTAATATACACACGTTTTATACATGGTACACCTTTCATTTGGCTACAACCTACAGATACCCCAATCTCATCATCTGTCCTGCCTTTTCTCAACTATGTTGGGGTCGGCTTCCAGTCTAGCCGGATGAAGCTGTATACCAGTATTTTACAAGGAGCGACTGTCTATCAGACCTCCACAACCCAGTTAGTACTGAGTAATACGATACCCCTTGGTAGAACTAGTTGTCAGACTTTCGGGCCACTGACTACTTGTAACGACTGTCTAAGATCTACAAATGACAGCCGTGGCCGACGGCTTAACGTGTTTTCCGAAGCACGGAGGAAACTCGTAACACTTTCGGACAGATACGCATACATCATGATCTGTCAAATGACCAATTTGTTCGAGACACCATTGTATAACTATTGTGTCTACTTCGTGGACAGATCAAGGGATAACTATTAATTTATGAAGCTTCGTGTCTATTCCGATTTTTGTAAGAAACTACTAATAACAGGTAAAAATATGTTATACAAAATATTTTGTTTTACATAACACCACGCCTGTAATCCCCGAGGGGTTAGGCAGTGATGCACCTAATAGTACACCCACATTTCGCCAGTTATGTCTAAGTCACATGTAATATGGGGCGAAATTATTACGCACTTGCTTGGCACGTATACGTGATTAAGGCGGTTAATGAGTTTTGTTTCCACACTTGGTAGACTTCATATCAATATTGCGGCACAACTATCCTAACTAATTAAAAAAGTAAAACCACAAAATATCATACATAGTATAACATTATATCATTTATTTACAAATAAAAACTATTTACAATACAGGAGGTAACATAATAGATCTGAAATCACATTTAAAATAATATTCTCTAAAACAAAATAACATTTTCATAAAACAATATGTAAATATTTATACTTTTTTACCATTTATTCTATTCAGTTTGCTTTTATGTACCTTGTCAAAAAATAAAAGACCGGCTGCCTTTTCTATCGACTCGGGTGGTACCTGTAACAAGAACAAGAATTTTATAACTAGAGGTTGCAATCGAATTATTCGAATTTTCTTTCCAAATTTATATTCGAATAGTAAATAAATATGTATTCGATTAACTACCAAAAAAATTACTAGTCTAAAGTCTATATTGGTAGAACTTAAAAATTGTTGTTGGCAACACTGCTTAACGGCTTGACGCCATTTTGTTGAGTTCATTCACTTACAGAACGCGTTGTTATAACTATAGTTGCAAAGCCGTGCATTTTGTCTTTTGTGAAGTGATTTGCTTCTGGTGTTTTATATAAAAGTTTATGGATTGTTTTTATGTAAGTATTGTGTTTTTTGTTATTTTTTTTGCAAACACGGTGGATAAATTTATGACTTAACCTAAAAACTCACTTTGCACTGATCACCAAATACCTACGTTATTTATGTATTTACAAGTATCAAATTCAATTACATTGCAGATCTGGATAAATTGGTTTTAAAAGAGTAGGTACACAAAACGTACGTTTGACAAATCTTCAGTATGGAACTCTTTCTTACGGACTGAGGTAGTTCTTAGGTACTTGTTCACTTACATTTATTATTTTTGACCAAAAGGTAACAACGCTTTTACTCATAAGATTTTTTTTAATTGTTCGGTCTACTAGATACAAGAAGAAATATTCGACAGATTCCAGCGACTTCTACGCCTACCACTTCCACAAAAAAAGTCAGAATTGACGATTACTATCAGAACACCAAAGAAGATAATAGGGAAACTGTGATTACCAAAATGACTGCGTGTGATGGTCAACCATTCAACGTTTTTTGCAAATCAGAATCTATACGTATGCTTTTTTTTTTAAAGTGGATACGAAACTTTGCCGAAATCTCCGAACACAATCAAGAAGATTGTTATAGAAAAAGTGATCAGTTAAAACAAGAACTGAGAAAAGAATTGCCTGTTTTAAAGGCAAAAGGACAGAAAATTTCCGTCTCTTTTGATGAGTGGACATCAGCTAGCAACCGGCCGGCGTTATGTGAATATTAACATTCACTGCCCTAATTTCAATGACAAGCCTTTCAGAAACTTAGGATTTGCAAGAATTACATGTAGAGGAACATCGGAAAGATGTAATCATATTTTGCGGATCAAATTAGGGTCCTACGATCTATCTTTAGAAGATGACGTAGTAGGTGTAGTGACAGACGGTGGAGCGTTATGACTGCCATGGGTCGTCAAATACCTTAATTTTACCAATTATGCCTCGAACATGGAATTCAGTGTGCAGTGGTGGATGTCATATACAACATGTCCCAAAATTCAACGATAAGCCAACACCGGAGGATAGACGTGTCCATGACTACTCGGGGAAAAATAAAATATAACTCAATTTGTTTATAAGTTATATAAAAAAAAAACAAAAAAAATTCAACAATAACCTTTTATGATATTTTTCACTACGATGACCACAATTCTTTAAATGTTTCTGTTATTTTTTTTGTAGGCAACCCGAATAGCACTACTCTCTACCACAATTCTTAAAAAAACCATAACACCTCTAGTTTTTTCACAAAAATTAATGAAACTTATTTTATTCTCTAAATTTTTTGAAGATTTTTCTTTTAACCAACTTTTACTTGTCGTGGTGTAAAAAAAAAGTATGAACACTACTATGGCAAGTTTTTTTATAAATTGGCGCAACTAATCACGAATCCAAAATAGTATAATACTCTATTAAAACTAGCTACTACTACTAATAGGTCTTGACTACGTAGCAATATAACAGATTCAAATTTCCAAATATTCCAATTTGATGCACCTTCCAGCTTACTGTGCAAGCCAGGCGTTCTAACATAGTCATCCATCGCCATGCTGTCTTCCTGATCGTCCCGTCCTTTTAACGTCCCGTTAACCTCAAAGGACACCAACACGTTATGCCGACAGTTTTAGTATCTTTTGACGATACAGTTTTCGTTGTTGTTTTACTTACACCAGGGTTATGTGTCTGGGCCCATAACCTGTTATTTTCAGTAAAACTCTTGATAATCAATTATAGTTTTAATATAGTTTTAACAGCACTTTTTTTTGGGATGAAAGGTACCCTTTGTCCGTTACTGTACACCTGTAATGTATATGCAAAATTTCAGGATGATCGGTTCAGTGGGTTGGGCGTGAAGAGGTAACAAACAAACCAACTTACTTTCGCATTTAAATGTATGGATGTTTGTATTTCTGTATGTTCCAGCATAGCGCCTAAACTATTCATCCCATTTTGATGAATAAGGTGTGAATCGATTCGTTATTATGGCCCAAGTAACATAGGCTACTGCATTTTCACTGACCTCAACAATAGGACGAGTCGATTTTAACTTGTAAACTCCGAATTTAATTAGAACTTGATTTTTCAGTAGTCCGGGTTTCTTGTTGTAGTATACGACACGAATTCTTGTTGGGTGCAATCATTTAACCTGATGCCCTCTTCAAATTTTAGTTTTAACAGTCATATCCGCCATAACATAATAAACTTTTTTTTATTTCAGATAAAGAATACTCAATATGCATCTTATCTTGAATGATGCTCTCCCCAGCAGTCCGGAACCAGATGAACCTGAACGAAATAATTTCTTCGATGAACTATCGGACTCGGATGAAGATTTCCCCTTATATCTCAATCTCCTTGCTCCTCCGGTAATATTAGATTTAGGAGAGAGTGAGGATGAACTACAAGGAAATGGTAACATCCAACAACGTGAAAGTACGCCGTCAAGCGAACGCTCTTTGAGTTCTATGTCTTCAGGTGACCCTTGCTACAGCGCCGGCGACGATGACCCTAGTTCGGAGGACTGTCCAAATCGCCAGTCCCCAGGCCCTCATTCAGGAAATATTAATAATTAATTTCAATTTTATGCTTCATGAGAGCAGCGGTGGCCCAGTGGTGGCGGCCCCGACTTACGAACATTAAGTCGTGGGTTCGAACCCAGACAGGCGCATTACTTTGTGTTATTTATTTCATCACCACTGCTCTCAAAACGGTGAAGCAAAACATCGTGAGGAAACCGGCATGTCCTAGAACCAAAAAATTCGAAGACATGTGACAATTACCAATCCGCACTGGGCCCGCGTGGTGGATTATAGCCCATTCCCTCTCATAGAGGGGAGGCCGGTGTCCCAGCAGTGGGAACATTATAGGCTGATGATGCTTCATTGGAAAAAGAACTAATGAACCATTTCTAGTTATAGGAGCCACAGGCAAGTCTCCAACTAGAACAGAAGTTTTAAATAAACATGTTCTGGAAGATAACAATAAAAGAGCGGGCCTGGTTTTAGATTGCAAAACGCGGTGGAGCAGCATGGCGGACATGGTTTCAAGATTTATGCTATTAAAGGATGCAATATTAAAGGCACTGATTGACTTGAAAGAAAAAAATATGTTCAGTACCTACGAGCTTGATCTTTTGCAGGATTTTTCTACGACTCTCACTATCGGAAAAAGTACTGTAGAAGCTATTTGCCAAGAAAAGGCGAATTTATTAACTGCGGAAACAGCCCTGCAATTCATGGTCACTAAACTACAAGAGAACAATGGAGTTATCAGTCTACTACTGATCTACTACTCCTTCAGACTTTAAAATTAAGAATCGCTCAACGCCGACAAACAGATCTGGTATGTACACTGAAGTATTTACACAATCCTAACAAATACTACCAGGAACAATCTTCTACTGTCTTCCCTAAAGTAGGAAATGATGTTATCACCAAAGGCATAGTTGACATACAAAAAAAATATTTTAATCAAAGACCTTCAACGATAACTTATACTGGCGCTTCTGATGACGAAGATGACATGTTTCTAGCAAATCTACGGCATTTTCAAAATGAAGAAGCGTCTGGAATCACAAATATGTCAATAAAAGAACAGCTGCAGAAAAAAATAGATGATGAAATGTGCGAAAGGCCTTCTACGTCTACAGCAACTTCGAAGCGATTGCGAAGATGATCTAGAATCATCAATAAAAATGCAGATGGCTTTATATGATGCAGGAGCACCAAGACAAATAAACCTAACTCAGGCTTATGACGTGTTAATGTGCATTCCACCAACTAGTGTAGAGTGCGAAAGGGTATTTTCTTCTACGAAGTATATCTGCAATCATCTCAGATGTAAATTAAGCGATGATTCCTTAGACGCCTTAAGTTCCCTCAGGTCTCACTTTCAAAGAATACGTAAATAACAATAATTATTATGCGCTGTGGTGATTTCATATTAAATTCTGACTTAATTCTGAGTTATTATTGATGAATCTGATTTATTTGTGTAATATTGCATATGAAAAAGATACTGCAATGCCTTTACGACACCTTTACATTTGTGATACTTTTTGTTTTTATTATTAACGAGTTTTTAAGAATTTTTAAATTGTTTGAGAATTTTATAATTATTAACATGGTCATGTATAATCGTGAGATTTATAAGAACATAAGTTTCCTACTGAATTTGATAATACTTTTTATTTTACTAAACACAGAGTTTATATTGTTTAAAGATAAATGATGATTCTATTCGTGTTGGTATGTTACATTATTTGCAATGTTAATTATTGTTCTGTTCCTAAAGCAATAAAAGCTGATATTTGAAGTGTTTTTTTTTTTTTTGAAAATATTCGAATAATATTCGAACAGCAACGAAAAAATATACGAATATCAAAACTATCGAATATTTGCAACCTCTAATTATAACACAAAATCACGCCTGTAATCCGAAGGGTTTGACAGAAATGTATCCTATAGTAGGTAGACCACACGCCACATTTCGCCAGTTATAATTAAGACCCATGTAATAGGGAGCGAGCCTATTGCCATCATCCGGACACAAATCCAGACTCCGTGGCTGCTATTCAGAATTTCCTGATGGAAAAACACGATAACACTGCCCAACCCAACCGTATCTAATATTTTTCGATAATCTAACTGACGGACTAAACAGAATCATATTTTTTTTAGTCAGTCATCATCCCTATTGTACACTGAGTTGACTGAGTTACCATGAAGGCTGCCACAGGCGTATCACTAGGTATCTTCTGGTTGGGCATGACGTAGGCCTCCATATCGAGCGAGCCGTCCTTCGCCTCGGCCACCACAACCTTGTAAAAGTGCGTGGGGACCGCTACTGTGTTGGCACCGATTACTTGGTAGCGGACGTAGGATTTGCCGTCCGATTCTTTCCTGGAAACGCAATCGGAACACTAGTTAAAAATAAAGTATATATAAACACTGTTTTAAGCTTTCACGGTTTCTAACTAAACTTAAAATGTCATATTTTTCTTTCATCTTTTTTAAGGTTCTGTACCTCAAAAGTTAAACAAAGGAACTCTTATAAGATCACTCTCCTGTTTAAAAAAATCCCGTAAGTGAAATTTTTAGTTTGAAGTAAAATATAGTTAATAGTTTGTTTTTTAGATGAAAACGTGAATAGATTGCGAGTAAATAGTAACAACTGCACGGGTAGATCTTCAAAATATCCTCAGAAAATACAGTGCTTAGCTTATATTATTTTTCAATACAGAGATTTACTATGGATACTCTAGATCTAGACTACAATAGATCACTTTACCTGGGTAAGTACAGCGGTCCAGTGCAGCAGTACACATTGGTATAAACTTTTGTTAGGTTACGCACATGTCTCTCCAAATCATTCCATGCATGTCTGTTAAAGCCTTCTCCTACCTGAAAACAATGAGAAGATATGATGAAAGAAATCCTGTATTAGTCAGGTAGACACCAAATTAAGGTACAAGCAGGCTGCAATTGTAAAAATCCCTTCATACATTTTGTATAAACGATCATCCCACAATAATGGCCAACGCAGACCATATAAAAAAAAAATGAAAATGAAAAAAGAAATGAATGAAATGAAAATGTTAATAAATGTAAAGGAAAAAGGAGCTACGTCTGCCAACAAACTGCTTTGCAGTTTGGCGGAGGTAATTATGTACCATGCAAACAATATTATCGTGAATAAACACTTTTTCAATATATTTTTTTTTTTAGAAATACGACATAAATTGCTATGCTTTAAAATGATCCCGTGGCATCGAAAGGGAAAGACGCGCCACGGTCGTATTTCTATATCAATACGTTTGAATGTCCATTGGCAAAAATTTAAATCCATTGCCATGCCGTCCCGGTCTGCGTTAGTCTTAAGTCGTTTCTGGACTATGCTCTTCGGCCCATTGCAGTTGTAACTTGTGCTTATCTTTAGTTGGAAAGTAAACATAACCCTCATTTTAATGCAGTCGGCTGATGTAAAGGTGGCAGTGGAGGAATAGTGCGTAATTAAAGTAGTGGTGGTAGAGATGCTTAAATATTTGAAAATAAGTATAAGTAGTTAAAACAGCTGTAGGTGTATCCGGTGTATAGTTCGGCCCACCTATGCCTAACCCTTGGGGAGTGACGTTATGTTATTATGTTTACCTGAGGAGCCATATTGGTAAGGAAGAACGTCTGATCCACATGCTTCTGAGAGAGGCGGTGGTTACCAGCGGCTGCCATGTGGCCACGGTCGAACCCCGAGCCTTTGTAGTCTGTGTTCTGTGACCTGGAATTAAGTCATCACAAAGCTATGTACAATAATGGCCTGCTGTCAAAACATTCTCAAAATCTCAAAAATAATTCTTGCATTTAGTTTTGTTTATTAATGACTAGCACTTTACCCACGACTTCGTCTGAAAAATATGTGATAGCTCAGCTAATATGCATAAACATAATTTTTAGCCTAAAGCACCCACAAATAATGTAGCTTCCATTTTTTTTTTTTGTTAGCCTGTACTGTCCCACTGCTGGGCAAAGGCCTCCCCCAATTCCTTCCATTTGCTCTTTTCTCGTGAATCCTCGGACCTACCCTCGCGATACGCGTCCAAATCGTACCGCCACCTTTTTCTGGGTCGGCCTCGGCGGCGCCAACCATCGTGTGGATACTTTTGCCCAGCGGTCATCGCCCAATCCCATTTTAGCCTAGCTTTCGTGCCAACGTCCACTATGCCCGTTTTGGAACGCAGCGTGGTGTTTCGAAGCCTGTCTTGTCTTTTGACACCCAGAATGCTGCGTTCCATTGCCCTTTGGCAAACTCCAAGGCGCAGCTTCTGAGACTCGGTGAGCGACCAGGTCTGAGCACCGTAGGTTAGAACGGGCAGGATGCACATGTCAATGAGTTTGCGCTTCAGGGAGATCGGAAGATCACCCTTCATTAGCGTTTTCATGGACCAGTAGCTTTTCCAGGCATTTTCGATTCGGCCTGCCTGTTTTCGAAAGATACTAACTGGCCCAAGTAGATATACTCATCAACATACTTTATTTCCTGCTTCGACCCTACGCTTAGTTCTGTTGGTCATGAGCTGGGTTTTAGAGTGATTCATTACGAGTCCCACCCTGAAGCTAGCTGTGCTCAGTTCTTGGAGCAAGGTCTGTAGTTCGAAGGCTGTGGGGGCAAAAAGTTTTCAAAGAATTTTCTGAATCAGATCATTAGTTCCGGAGATTACCCGGAACTACATAAAAACTTTCAAACTTTGACCTCTTTATAATATTAGTATAGAAGTATATAAGGGAGTTTCTCACCTAAAGAATGGATGTATGCTCTCATCAGGTTTGAATTCACATTTGCTTCTGTCCACCTGGTCGTTCTTAGCAATGTGTGCTTGCGTGATGTGCTCAAACACCCAGTTTGGCACTCGGTTGCGGCGGTCGTAGGACAGTATGAAGTCATCAAAGGAACGCACATTGTCCAAACTAGGGAAGCCATATTTCATTATTTGTGAGACCTGAAATTTGATTAAGTAATAACCAAATTACAAATTTGATTGACTTTTTGAATCACCATTTTAACTATGTAAAAAAGAAACCTTTTCTGAGGATTGTTGACTGAGACTGGCTGACAATGGCTCAGTGTATGTAAACATAGAAATCGAGTAGGTATCTGTGATAGCTGGTTTAACTGCAAGCCTGCAAGCTGACATTTATATACCCTGACTATGAACTTGTTCACGTAACAGAATTAAAAAGCGATTTTCTCAAGAAATTAGAGTTAAAATGACACAGTAAGTAAAGCTTGACCAGTACGAATCTTACCCGATCTCTAGCGCCACCGGTTTCCGTGTACGGAGTAGCTGCCGACACCGTGCCGAAGACTGGCAGGCACGGCATGCTCTTCATTCGTTTACCATCAACAATAATTGAGTCATTCCGAAGAAAATTATAGAATTTATCCTTATTTTGTCCCACACAAAATCCGGTCAGGCCAACAGCACTCAACTGAGCAATATGCATAAGCCGCTTACTAATCATTCTGTATTTAGGTTGATATCAATAAATTAAAGTGATTCAAAACTTTTGTTACACGTATTTATGTCAATATTCATAAAATTATTGTGTTTTCAAAGCACCGAAAGCACGTAACAAACCAAGATTTATTTGAAATGACATTATGACACTGACACTGACAGCTTGACATTATCCGCTGTAGTGTCTTTTATTTTTCTGAAAGTTCGGATTCGTTTGAAAAAACTATCAAAGCTTTTTGAGATAAAAATAATTACACTACTTATAAACAAACTACAACTTTTAATAATGAAAATATGTACAAGTAACAAAACGGTTACAGGGCGTCAAAAAATTCGTTCACATCGCAGCAGTCAACAGGAAAAGTTGTCAGAAAAGGAATTGAAAAGTTTTTGAGATTGTTTGTTAGCCTTTTTTTTTCGTATGGGAAATCATCAAATGACTCCTCCCGCTCTGGGTGGAGCAGGAGGGAGTGTCAGACTTTTACTGACTATAACCCATCCATGTTCGTTCGCCCTTTGTGTTCCGGGGCCACGGTATCTCTTTCGAATGTTCCCGCAGCCCCGGCAGGATTGTTTGTTAGCCTAGGTTTCTATAGTTTTTAATTCGAAAAAACTAGGAAACAATTAAAAATTCAATCTTAGTGACTGAAATAATGATAAAATCCAGGCATCCACTACCTAGTATCATTTGACACAATATTTTAGTCATCTGTTGCTCTTGCTGTCAAAGTGTCAAGTGTCAAAACGGTTTCTCAATCTCTATTCTTGATGTTTCGTACTGTACCAAACATAGATTACAATAATAATCCCAATCTCAAAATCCGTTCTAGAAAAATTGATTCTAGTTTACTATATCTTATTGCTATCACCTTTTACTTGCAAAAGAGCAAGTGTGCATTACAAAATAACACTCACTAACTGGAACACGATCGGCTATCGTGAATTTCGATACAAACAATTTTTTTTTTAGTGATTTGTTGTAATTTATTAACTCAAAAAACGTGATAAATGAAATCACTATCGCGACTTCCATAGTTTAAGTTATTTTCTTGGACAACAAGAAGAAGAGCTCAAGAATCATGAGGAATTTTCTTATGAAAACAAACCGCACTCTTGCAGCTATTGTGTCGAAATATAAATATAGTACAGCTGCAAAATCTGTAGCTTCAGTGCAAATACAAGACAGAGAATTCATAACAGACGATTACACTAACGTCACACCTAAAATTATATCATATTTGGGTAAGAATCTGCACTTGCAGAAAAATAACCCACTAACAATCGTAAGGCAAAGAATTGTTAACTATTTTTACTCTTCGTTCACTCGCAGAGGGCACCCAGCGTTTAGCATTTACGATAACTTGTCTCCTATAGTCACAACAAAGCAGAACTTTGATGACTTGCTGATTCCGTCTGATCACCCGAGCAGAGCGAAGTCTGACTGCTATTATGTAAATAGAGGGAATCTCCTGAGGGCTCACATGACCGCACACCAGAGTGAACTGTTGCGGTCTGGTCTAGACAACTTCCTGATGATCGGAGATGTGTATAGGAGGGATGAAATTGATTCTACACATTATCCTATATTCCACCAAGTAAGTAATGCTGTGTATTCTACTATTCATTCATTTCAAGAAATAATATTGAAAGTATGAAAAGGTATTTCCCACAAATTAGTGAGAAGTACAAGACAGGGAAGCGCAACGAATGGGCAGAAGCCTTTGCCCAGTAGTGGGACAGTTTAGGATCATAATTCTCTTGCTCTTATCCCAATATATTTGGGGTTGGTACTGCATGTCTTCTTCCATACTCCTGGGCCAGTGCAGCATTACAAAAAAAAGCCTATCTCTATCTGAGCAGTTGCCTTTTTGGAACTATTGTATTATGGTGAATCATGCAGGCTGATTGCGCTTTTGTTCAGAGGCTCCGACGTTTTGAATATTGTGGCCTCTCAGTTGTAACTCGTACTGCTGATAACAATTCTCATGAAGCAATGAAGCTTCATAAACAATCAGATTTATTTAGGCCATAAAGGGTGTAAAACACCTCTTGAAGCCAAAAGGCACTTGTTCTCCTCATCATTGTGATAATTTTTTTGTTCTACACCATACCTGGGAACCTTCTAATTATGCAGATATTGGTTGACTGCTTTCGTGATGAGGTGGTTTACACCCTGTATTATGTTTTACCAAACATTTTATTAATGAAAATCCTTATTCTATTTCAGGTAGATGCAGTCCGATCACAGCGTAAAGAGGAACTCTTCCCTGGACAACCGGATCTAGAAATATTTGAGCCAAACTATGACAAGAAAAATCCTCATTCCTTTATAAACTCCATTGATGACCCAATGAAACAAAGGTGCCATACTTTAGAAGCTGCGAAATTAATGGAGACACAACTGAAAACGCACCTCATTGGTCTCACAAAAGCGTTATTTGGTGAAAATATAAAATACCGATGGGTTGAAGAGTATTTCCCTTTCACTCACCCATCTTGGGAGCTTGAAATATTCTATGACAACAAATGGCTGGAAGTCTTAGGCTGCGGTATAGTTAGAAACGAGATTCTAGTCAATGCAGGGCCTTCAAACACTATAGCATATGCATTCGGTCTCGGCTTAGAGAGACTCGCAATGGCTTTGTATAAAATCCCTGATATTCGGTTAATGTGGAGTACGGATTCAGGGTTTTTGACACAGTTTGAGAATGTTGACATAAACGCAAGTATTACGTATAAGCCTGTATCGTCATACCCTCAGTGTACAAATGATATATCGTTTTGGTTGCCTGCAAACTTGACAATAGATACATTTATGAGCAATGACTTCTATGATGTAGTCAGAGATATTGGAGGCGATATTATTGAACAGGTTCGTTATTTTATTTATCTTAACCTTGTAAAATGTGTATGTATTTAATATTAAAATGGCTATCAGTTTAGAGCTAGTATTGCCATGTTTCTAAAAATAATGTTGGTTCCAGCTTGAAAGATAGGATAGTTTTGGACCTGATAGGCGCCGTGCCAAGCAGGGGCGGGTCGCTAGTTTTCCAAAACCATGAGAAGCCTCAGATAATAAAGAATCTTGTTTGTCTGATGTTGTCTTTTAATATTGTCAAGTTCCTGCTGCCCCGGCCTGGCTACACAAGAACGTAGCCATTGTATTCCCAGGGCCAATTTTCTCCATATTTCTCTTTTTTCTCAGACTAACCCCAAGAATAGATAATCCTGGTAATGCCGGAAAAACAAGAATGAAAAATGTGACAATAGGGATGATGACTGACTAAAACAAAAATGATTCTGTTTAGTCCGTCAAGTAAGATTATCGAAAAATATTGCATACGTGTTTTTTGTTTTATAGAATTAGTAAAAATTGACGAAGATAAAACTTGTCAAAGATCATGAGTCGCTTGTGACGTCACATTTGAGTAAAAAATGTTCTCAAATGTGACGTCGCATGAATTTTCGACGCACTGTATCGTCTTAATTTTTTGTTTATGTGAAAAAATAAAAAATATGTGTCCAATATTTTTTGGAAATCTATCTGATGGACTATTAGATTTTTTTTCGTCATCTACCCTATTGTCAACCTCAGCTCCTCAAGAAAGGACAACATTTTCTTACAACATAATTATTACTTTTTCAGGTGCGACTCAAGGATAAGTTCGTTCACCCGAAGTCAAAGAAGCACAGTTTGTGCTACAGCATAGTATACAGACATCTAGAGCGCACGCTCACACAGGCAGAGGTCAACCAAGTTCACAAGGAGATTGAGAAGGCTGTGGTCGACGCCTTTAGTGTGGCCATTAGATAAAATATTATTTATTTATTAATATAGTATGTTGAATTTCACGTGAATTGTTTTATTTAAGGTAGGGCAGCGGTGTCAAGGTGGAAATATGGTCTAAACAACTTTATAGAAATGTCTCCTTGTGTTCTCCACAATAAAGTTTATTCTAGTAAATCACTGGTCATATCACAACTTATGTTTGGGTGAGTGTGACTTCAAGAATACTATTCAAACAAAAATATTCTTTAGGGCGGAGCCAATGGTTCATGTATGTTAGGTGTCTTAGACAGGGTGGTCCAAATATTGACATCATAAAAAAATAAATAACTATCAAGAAACTGTCCAGCTGAGAATCTGTCCAGTTGCTACGGAGGCATAGGTACTTGGGGTTTTTCGGGGTCGCCTGGGCACGAGGAATCACATTTCTTATGACGTCACTATTTTGACCACCCAGTAAGTATGTATAATTCAAGGACATTAACTGAAACACAGACATAATTTCTATGATTATTTATTAACACATAAAACTAACACCAGTTTCACATTTAATATAGGTACATTGGTGGATTAAATTGTGATGTGCAGTTAAGATCAGGCCTGCCTGTTATACTTATTTTATATCAATGTACCACAACTGCAGGTAAAAAATATCCATTATGCAGCTGTTTGGTAACTTCTATACTTACACATTAAATGGAAAAATAACTTGAACTCTTGAGAGAATTTTGAAGTGTCACATTACAGTTTTACATATAAAAGACACGACAGCGCAAAATGTCTGCGCTGTCTAATATAATTTATGCATACAACACAGTAATCACATTTACACACTAAATAAAAAACAGTTTCGGCGATATCTCGTTAGTGTGGGACGCCTCTTTTATAGCAATATTCAGGAGTATTGCAACAAACAGCACTTACACGAGTGTTATGTACTACCGAATTCACTAACAGCCGATCAATTTTCAACCTTATCGCTTAAGGCATAAAGCTGTCAATTTTCAGATCATCAGTGAACTCGGTACCAACGCAACGGTCTACCAAGGTAGTGGACTAATCTACTGGCCTACCGCTTAATTGAGACAGTGGTTAACCCAACAGTACAGCCCTTTTACAACTTTCTGATTTTGCAACAGTCAATAATGATCTTTAATCTTGTTGAAATAAGGTACTTATGTCATATGTAACAGAACTGTTTAAGGGGGATGCTCCAGGGTAGCCCGCGAAATTCAAATTTTCTAAGGTTTTTTGCAATTTGCAGACCAGAGCTAGGTTGTATGTTGATTAAAATATTGTTCGCGACTGTAAGACGAATGTAGTTACAGAATTATAATCATCAAAATCATCAATACAACCCTCCCAGTTCATAAAGGTCGAGGAAAGATTTTGACCTTGAAAAAGTCGTTCCTCGACTTTTATGAACTTGGAGGGTTGTATTGATGATTTTGATGATTATAATAATATTCTGTAACTACATACGCCTTACAGTCGCGAACAATATTTTAATCAACATACAACCTAGCTCTGCTCTGCAAATTGCAAAAAACCTTAGAAAATTTGTATTTCGCGGGCTAGCCTGACGCTTTCACCTTAAGGACTGCAGCTGCCCGGTGCAGGCCATGGCTTAGTGACAGCTGTCATCCGTCCGCTGGCGGACACAACATCACTTCCACATCTATCAGCAGCTACCTAAGCTCACACTAAAGAGTATAAATAGACCCTTAACGAAGCCGAAGGGCACTTGTTCTCCCCGTCATTTCGATATTTTTTTGTTCTAGACCATACCTGGGAACCTAGTGAACCTACTAGTTACGGAGATATTGGAGGTCAAAATTCCAACTTTTTCACAAGTTTTTTTTCAAATTCTAATTTTGAAGGTCATACATTTAGCTACTTTTAAATACCTCCATAACCCGTTTACTATTAAATGCGTCCATCGGCACAATGTTTTGAGTGCGTTCAATTGAGTTCTACCGTGAAACGTGACTTTTCACCCCAAAAAAAGGTCGTTTCCCAGCAATAATTTTTGCGTAGAGTTACATAGGTCGTTTGATGTACAGAATGCTTGGTTGACGGCTTCGTGAAGGGTCCGTTTACACCCTGTATAGTGTCTTGTTCCGAAGGGAATCCGGCAAGAATCGGCTTCTTAGGTATCTTCGGTCCTGCCACCTTCTCAATTTAACGTTGGCACGTACGTACGTTAGTTGGTTATTGGCGTAAGCATTTGCATTTCCTAAATATTTTGAATTGTTGGTGAACCACAATTACCGTCATTGCCCTGGATTGCGCAGTTTCAATAGCCCGTGTAACAACTTAGAATTAATCCCTACACTGATCACACTCAGTAATCAACAAGAATATTTGTTTCGAACTCTTACACCCCTTAATCATAAACGTGGAGTAAAGTTACACCCTGGAGTAATATCAGTTTCACGGTTTTACCATACATTTTTCATAGTTTAAGTTTGGCGTACCTTTACGTCACGCAGAAAGTAGGCCCTTAAAGTTCAAAACAACTAGGTATATGGAGTAAATAATTGAAAATTTTAAAACCTCATTACTCATTATTATGGACAACTTTTACTATGAAATGGATGAATAAAGTCAGTGAAATTATTGCTAAGCAAATTGATATCGATCTATAACTGTCACTTTTTTTAAATCACAACTGTCATTCTTTTTTGACAGGTAGATAAATTACTCTACGGTTTAAGTGGGGTGTCAATTTGCTTGTCAACAGGCACGTATACAGGGGGGGGGGGGGGATAGTTGGGATTTATCCCCTCCCGAGATCTGACTGAAAATAAACGGGATCATAACCACTGCGAAGTAGGTACGTGAATTATACTAGTGATTACAGCGATTTTGTACACAGTTCCATGGGCGCCGGCAGCAGGGTGCAAGGAGGTGCACCCCCCCCCCCCCCCAACGGAAAAGAAAACAAGTAAATAGAAAAACCAACCATCCGAGCCAGAAAGCTAAAATTTTGGATTTCGATTCGATTTACTCCTATTTTGCTTTCTGAGTGTAATAACAAAATTAGCTTAATTTACCAGAAAATATACGAGCGTCGATCGTCAGACATAATTATTATGTATTTTGCGTTAATAAGCTTTTCTTTATTAATAGGCAGAATTAGGTGTATTTCTTTAACAAAGGAAAAAAGAAAACGTATTAAATTCGAGGTGGATGCAAAAATTTTCAAGCTGACTGCGCTCGCTTTTCTAATCCTACTTTTTTTAATTGATGGGCTTTTCTGGATAGATCGGCCAAGTTATTTCTTGAATCTAACGTAATTTACGAGTCGGAGTGCAAAAAATTGCGAGCTGTTTCCATGGAATTGAAGATGCACATCCCTGGAAAAAGTTCTACCGGGCGGCGCCCATGCACAGTTCTCATAGTTGTTTCAATGTTTGTATCCCCCCCCCCCCCGAACCAAAAGTATGGATACGTGTTTGCTTGTCAATTAATCTCCCTGACGATACAATGACTCCCAAGAAGTTTTTAGTAATTTCAATTACACCTTGTTTATCATTCATACAAATTCCTATCCTAAATTAATATCACAGAAAATCCATGGATTAAATCACACAGATCCGACATCAGGATAAAATAGTATAGTTATCTATGCAATTATTATTCTAAATACACAAATTCAATACTGTTTTATCATTCATAAGTTTATACGCAATTTACAAAAATACATCTCATTCTATGGAACTAAAGATGAAAAGTACATGTACAAGAAAACACTTACCTAAATATTAATATCTTATCTCTGGATTTTGGAACTTACGTCAACCCAAAATATAGCAAACAAAATTGACAAACTCATGCCAACTGTTGCGATTGGCTATGAATGATCAATAGGCAATGTGGGTTAACTCTCGTTTTGGAAACCAGGTTTTAGTCAATCAAATGTATGTACTACCGAGATAACTGATCGCAACTTTTCACCCTTATCACCCTTTTTTTCGGATGGGAAATCATCAAATGACTCCTCCTGCTCTGGGCGGAGCGGGAGGGAGTGTCAGACTTTTACCCTTTGTGTTCCGGGGCCACGGTATCTCATGCGAACAGTCCCGCAGCCCCTGCAGACCCTTATCATCCTTAGGTCATGTCATGACATGGAAGACCTCCAGATTGGTTGACGAATTTTCAACCCATAGGCTAAACAGCTGTCTCTTATTTCAAAATCTTATGACAATGTGGCCGTCAGTGAACTCGGTTACATGTACACCTTTCTTTTAGCGTGTCGATGGCAATCTAAATTGTGTCGGCCCAGAACTGAGCTAATAGTTTGGCGCTTTCGGTAGCGTCCATCAGTTCCGGTAGTCACAGATAATATAATACTTCGTCTGTAGTGAACAAACAACAGATACACCTACATGAAATTGTGATTTTTAAATACGAGATAGATGGTCTGAGGCCCTACTCCCTAACGCTTCGTCCGTATATTCGGATTTATACGTCTCTCTCACTCGCACTCATCTGCAGACGTGCGCGAGAGAGACGGATAAATCCGAATATAAAGGACGAAGCGGTAGAGAGTAGGGCCCCTGGTCTATTGGTTGAAAGTTCGTCAACCAATCTGGAGGTTTTGCATTTATCAACACAAGTTAGCGCAAACATAAAACTCGTATCATACTACAACTTCCTACTAAACAAGCATAGTTTGAGAAAAAATCGGCGCAGGTCACAAAAAAAAAACCTCATTAAAGGTTTTCGCTCATTTATCACATTACACTTAGTATTTTTCTTTAATATGAAAGCATGAGCATCGTGTCTATTCTACCGATGAAATATAATAGAAACAGTAATGTTTCTCTTCATCAAAAAGTTAATACAATACATATTTTCATGGAAAATATGCACAAGTAGGAATAGTCTCTATATACATTTTAATTTTGTAAATAATACCATAGTTATTCTACCGGAAACCCTATGAGTACGCCTCATTAGTGTTAATTCTACCTACCTGAATCTTACATTAATTTTTATATCTACACTGTTTTTTTTCACTTAATTCAAAAATATGGTATGGGCTGTTTCTTATAACATAAATAGCCGATAAAATATTGGTTGAGTTTAACCATTCATAATTATATAGTTAATTCAATGAATTAACAGAACTGCATTAAATTACTACATATGAGTAATATGGTAGACAGCAAAAAAGTTACGCTCTTACATATATATTTTGTGATATATTGGATTAACCCTTAGTTTATATATTCGTTCGAACGTAGATCTACGCAAGACACAATGGCTTTTTAATTGTGTTTATAATTACGGTATACGAGTGGTTAATAACAAGTTCAATTTAAAAATGAAATAACTATTGAGCTGAAGTTATTTTTAAACTTGGAATGGAATGTGAAACTAATAGCGCTAGTTTCAAGCATAGTTATTGGTTGAAAATCTGTTGATGACGTTTTATGTTTCAAAATAGCTTGACCTCATTGGTGGAATCGGGACTTGGCTATGGTCGCGACATCTACAGTTAGCTTTGACATGGATTGAAATAGTTTTAGATATACTTACTCGCAACTACTTACTTACTTTACTTAATTTTTTAAAACACTCTTAATGAGTTGAAACCAATCACTATCCTATAATAGACAAATAGTAAAATCACTACCTAAATAAATACGCCAGGTTATTTAATCACTAAATACATCATGATTTATTTTTGTCAAATTCTAGTTAGATCCCTGTGGTTCAAGTTGCGAAAGTCAAACACAATTACCGTCACAGACCACTGCATCGCTCAATCAATGTTTACCCTAACCTCTCAGAATATTGGATTCATAAAGCAGCCGCGGATTAAGAAATACTTCGCCCTATCTATGGTGCAACGTCCACCAATGATGCTTTGCAAAAATGCTTTTTCTTTTCAATTACACGCCTAAAATACAGTGATCCTCATCCTCTTCATTACTATCATTTGCGACAAATCCAAATGGTGCTTCTGGGTCTATGAAAACATTGTCGTCATCACTCATGTAAAAAGATTCAATATAATCATTTTCTACGTCATTTGCTGGTAATTCTGATTCATTTTGCTTATCAACAGGCGCTTGTTTGTCTATGTTTTCATTGTCATTCATAGTAACATTTTCAATGTCAGCCACTGGTAATTCTGATTCAATCTGCTCTCCAACTGATCCTTCCCGTCCAATATCTTTGTCAGTGTCAGCCACTAGTAAATCTAACTCAATTTCCTTAGTAACCGACTTGGGTGCATTCATATTTTCATGCTTCCTTTTCGCTATCTTAGCTAGCGGTTCATCGTCAGAGGAATCATCGGATAAAATAGTTGTTGCGAATTCTTTGTTAGGTTCCGTACGTGATGTCGTTGCAGTCTGTTCGCCATCTACGTTTGTTTTACCTTTATACGTATACATCAATTTTCGCTTTAACATAATTTTCTTCAAGTGTGGCTGCATAAGCACCACCACATTGGGTTTTTCGCCGTCCAGACCAGCGTCTGGGTCAGCGTTCAAATTAATGTTTCTTAAAAATTGCTTGCGCTTTCTTTTGTGGTCTAAGACAGTACTATTAAAGTTTTTACTATTTTGATTAATTTTATTTAGGTTTAATCGTTGTAGAATACTGGGTTTCAGGGCTTTAAACAATTTCACCGGTCTAGCTGGGCCAGCAAAATTTGACGGTTTTGGCTCTGGCACAGCTGCCAAATCTGGCGATTTTGACACTGGCCCAGCAGCAGAATTGTCACCAGACGAATTATTTCTGAGTAAAAGTGACTTTAAGCTAGATGAAGTCTCTGGTGATGTATCAGTACCTTGCTGTTCTGGTATATCATCATCTTCGGTAAGATCGATCACCGATTTAGGTGCAATGTTTCGTAGAGCCATTGGTGGTTGCACATGTTTTATTGCTCCTTTCATGCAAACATTTATGGGTACGAGGTATCCATTTTCCATATCTAATTTAAAGAATATTCCTTTATTTGCGCACGCGTATTTAAGTTCGTACAAGGAAGTGATTGCCGATAGCTCGCCAATTGCCGATTGTATTTTCGGAACAACCGTTTGAGGATGGTTGAAGGCTGTGGGTATCAACATTGGCCGTATTATAGTTGTCCCCTGGCAAATGGGTGGATTAGTAGGGGGTAGCACTGGCACCTGAGCAGGTGGTTCCACAACCTCAGGTGCAGGAACTGTAGTTTGTTCATTTTCAGGTATTATGTCATCATCAAATATACCTGACATTTCCATCAAATCCGAGAGTATATTTTTAGGTTTAGGTTTATCAGCCTCACTTATGCTTTCTTCGGGTACCTCGGTACTTACCTTCTGTGTTGGTGGTTCAAGAAGGTCTTGTACTTCAATAGTAGTGTTCTGACCTGATGTCTCAGATTGCGCTTCAGCTTGTTCTGTTAATTCTTCGTGTACATGACAGCTTTCAATCTGGTTTGACGTTTTAGCCAGATCTATTTCAGCACTTACATGCTGACTTGATGGGTCAGGCTGATCTTGTGATTGTTCAGCTGTTACTTCGTGTACATCAGTACTTTTAGTCTGGCTTGATGGTTTGAGTTGCTGATCTATGTCAGGACTCACTTTATTTAATGGGTCAGGGTGATCTTGTAATTGGCCTGTTGGTGCTGAAAGCATTTCATTTTGAGTTGACTCTTGGATATTTTCTTGAATCTCAATAACTGTATTTTGGTCGACGTTTTGATTACTTTCTGTAGCTATGACATTAGTGCTAATGCTAGAATCAGTGCGATTTTCTTCTGTTTCATTAGACGTATCCATTTGTGAACTATGACTAACATTAGGAGAGCCGTCAATATTTATTGTTTCATTTTCCTCAGTAGTTTGAACGTTGGCCACTAGAGGAGTTTCGTTTACATTAGGTGCAGTCACATCGTCATCGTCAACAAGATCGACAACTTCGCCTGCCGTGACACCGGGCGTCGGTGGAACATTTAGTTCATTCAACACTTGCTCCTGCGCGGCGCCTGCGTCCATGTGAGCGCGTACAACTGCAATTTTCTCAGGCATCTCCTTCATGTCTGTCGCATTCA
Source organism: Xestia rhomboidea (assembly GCA_963853795.1). Lineage (NCBI taxonomy): Eukaryota > Metazoa > Arthropoda > Insecta > Lepidoptera > Noctuidae > Xestia > Xestia rhomboidea. Next base: position 10,349,031 of record OY970774.1, read on the forward strand.
CCTCTACATTCGGGTCAATTTTGTACGACACTGTCCCATCAGCCAGCAATATTATATGCACACCTGTCGGTAAATTAAGAGTTGACTGTAAAGCTTTTTTCGCCTCATGAAATAATTTCAGATTAAACGGAAACTTGATCGTGGTCAGTAATATTTTATTCTTCCCCAAATGTAATGGACTAGCTGTAGGTTTTTCAGAAATTTGTTTAGCGTTTAAGAATATCATTTTTTCCCGGATATGCTTTGGTGGTTCGAACGGTTTAGGTTTAATCAAGGGTGGCCGCATAGAAATATTTGTTTTAAGTGTATTTTGCGCCTTCGACTTTTTAACCTCCAATAATTTTGTTAAACTGTTTGGAGAAATTATATTCGCGGTTTTCGTTGTATTGCCAGGGTTCATCTCATCATAATCGAGTATATTACCTTTAGATTGATTGTTATAACTAACACATGTGTATTGATATGCAGGTTTAACTGCCTCTGCAGTCACGCCAGATATAAACTTTTTATTTTCCAAAATTGGAACAGCCACAATTTTACGTGTAACTTGGATGGGCATCTGTGTGCCGCGCCCCACGAGAGTCGACACCACTGCAGTAGTTGTAACAGACACTTCACCACCCAGCGAAGGAACATCATCTTCTACATTTACAGCTTGCTCGATAAGCTCATTTTCATTAGTATTTGCATTTGTATTTATTTTAGTATTAGAGGCCTCTACATCCATAACTAGTATCCCTTCGGTCGAAGTGCCTACTTCGACTGTTTTCACACCAGAAACTGGGACTGTTTCTACAAGAGGAACTGAGCCATGAGCTTGACGGTCCGCTTTTAGCATAGGATTTTCGTTGTCACGTATAGTGTTCACGCTGAGACGCGTCCCTTCCCTTACAAGAGTTATGTTACCTACATTTCCTTGTGCATTCGGTGCTTCAATGATTTGCAATTCGTTAAGTTTCATTTTCTCGTCTTGCACAATATAATCTTTCAACAAGTGGCGACAGCAACACTGACATATTCTGGAACAGCCGTGTTGCGGTATACGGTCCCTATGAAATAACAACTGTAACATTCTTTGTCGCGCCCAACAACAATAATTAATCTTCTTTTTAGCCTGTTCGCTTCCTTTATCTAAACTTTTATCTTTGGCGGGGTAGTTTGTCGCGGATTTTATATTAATCCTGGGCCTGTGGCACTTGGTATCTAACTCTTCGGAAGTTGCAGGCTTTTCGGAAGTTACAGGCTCTTGGGAAGTTACAGGGTCTTCGGAAGTTACAGGTTCTTCGTAAGTTACAGAGTCTTCGTGAGTTACAGGCTCTACGGAAGTTCCAGGCTCTTTGGAAGTTACAGGCTTTTCTGAAGTAACAGGCTCTTCTTCACCTGGTACTATAATAGGAGGATCATCATATCGATATTGCTTCGGCCGTCCACGTTTCATTTTCCTTGAATTTTTGTTTTTGGGCGGAACTACTTTCGGTTCTTTTTTATCAGTTAATAGAAATAACATTTTGTTTAGAGCATCTAAAGTTAAGAGTGTCTCGTCACAATTAGAATACAGTACTTCGTTATTTTTAGTTAGCCATGGTATTTCAGGTCTAAAATACCTCGGCTTCCATGCCGAGTTTTTTGGTGGAAAAAGTCTTTTCCCATTTACATATCTCGGTGGTCGGCCAGTAAACATTGTATGCCGAGGTCTGATGCCATTAAAAAATCTGAAATCAGTATGTCTGCCACTTGATGGAGTATTTTCAGTACTCTTTTTGGCTGGCGAATTGTCTATAATTTCAACTATTTTAGGTGAACCTCTAATGTCGGTCGCTTCTGTTACTGGTCGCGAATCTGGGACTGTTTCTGCAGCTGTTATAGTTTGTTGATGAGAGTAAGCCGGAGTGATGGGAGATGTGACGATAGTAACTGGTACTTGCGGCCGATTATTCTGAACTTGGATAGGAGTTACTTCCGCAGTAAGGAGTCGTTGGTTAATGCGACGTATTTCACTAATGTCTGGTAGATTTATTACTTTATTTCTCTCGCTCGTTGGAGTTATGTCCACAGGCTGTCTTGAGGCTTCTAAACATTGGTGTAACATAGGAAGAATATCTGCTACTTTCGAGTTGTCTATGAGACTCTGAGCAGGCATGGCCGAGGGCACTACTGAAACGCTATGGCTTTCCGTATCATCAATGATAATTTCCGTTTTAACGTTATGGTCAACGGGTTTAAGATATAGTGTTCCAGAGATTAGTTTAGATTCGAAAGTTTTACTTAGGTCAATAGTCAAGGGCTTGCACGATTTGATCAGTACCCGGTTACGCGGGTAGCTAAAGAATCCCACGCTTAACCTCTTTAGTCTAGTGTTAAAATCAGGGTTTTTACACAACTGTATAGGATTGTATCTGCGACTTCGCGGTTTTTGTAATAAGTAGCTATTTGGTTTTACTTTAAGGCTATCATCTATACTATCATCACAGTCACTGTCATCAGATGTAACATTATCATCACTTTCTGGCTTACATTCAATGGGAGTGTGTACAATCTGATCTTGTTGGGCAATTGTTTCACTGACATTTTGTGGTTCTTCTTTAACTATTATACTATTATCGTTAATACTATTAGCATTTGTTGGGACACATTCAATTGTTTTTTTGTTACCATTTACTGTTACACTTTCAATATTTTCATCACAATAGTTATTAACAATGTCATCCTTTTTAATTGGTTTGCTTTCTTTCGTAATGGCGTCTAATAATTGTTTGTCATTAATGTGAATGAAGGGCTGTGTACGAAACAGGCCCATATTATCTAACCTGGTTGTGTATACGATGGGGCACAACAGCAGCTTCGGATCTATTTGCGGAGTATCTTCATCTTCATTACCTTCGCTATCTGTTTCTGTAACAATGGTACGAGTTTATTAAAATCTATAATAGTAGTAGTGATCAACAGCAGCCACCAGACATATGAAAAATGGAAAGAGTTGAGAGGATTTTTGCGCAATAGTGGGGTAATATTATAAAGAGGAAAGATTTGTATTAGGTTGATTTCGTCAGAAAAAATCTACCTATTGGTCTTGCAACCAAAGTCGAGTTATACGAAAATTTCACCATAGGGTCTAGGTAACATGACCCCTAGAGCCCAAATCAACCGCTGGTTAAAAAGTTTATATAAAGGGTGTAGAAAGCCTCAACGAAGCCGAAAGACACTTGTTCTCCCCGTCATTGCGATATTTTTTTTGTTCTAGCTAGACCATACCTGGGAACCTTTTAGTTACGGAGATATTGGGGGCCAAAGTTCCAACTTTTTGACAAGTTTTTTTTAAATACAAGTATTTAATGTAAGATTTTTACTTTAAACACCTCCACGACCCCGTACTATTCAATCCATCCATCAGCACAATGTGTTGAGAGTGTTACATTGAGTTCTACCACAAAATATGATTTTTCATCCCAAAAAAAAAGTTGCTTAACAGCAATAATTTTTGCGTAAAATTACTTCGTTTGATGTACAGAATGCTTGGTTGACGGCTTCGTGATGAGGTTGTTTACACCCTGTATATATGTATACGTATGTATGTATGTTGGTATGTGAGGCGCCTAGCAAAATTTAGCCCCACTTTGTAGAGTGCAAAGTGTTTGTAAGTGCAAATCGGTCCAAAAAATCGAAAGGATCAAAACTTAGGTTAAGTTCGTGAATGGGCGGTATTCGTGCATGGGGGGCGGCGGGGGCGGATGGATAATTTTTGGACCGTTTAACATTTTTATTATTCCGAATACAACAACTTTAAAATTTTTTTTTTTTGATGCAACCCCTAACATGGGAGAGGGGTTGAAATTTCCAAAACTTTTGGAAAAAAATATCATATCCGAAACGGTAAACATTTTACGTATACGGATAGTACGCTAATAAGTTATAACTTAGTACAAAAATATTAAAGAAGATGACCACATCTTTTTGTGCAGACCAATAGTCCAAATAGTCTAACAAAAAATACCGAAAAATATGAGCTTTTTTTATTACTTATATTTTGTTTAAAACAATACGTCAGGCTCTTATCCACAGATGTTTGACCGCCTTTTTCGACCAATAGGAACGAAACAATCAATCAATTATCAATTTATGTGAACAAAACGTATTTTTCTTTTTTTGCACTCTATCACTATGTTGTCCTATTTGACCCAAAGGTTCCTGTGGACGGTGAGCTATGGGCTAGCTCGCCGTCCCTCCGTCTCATTACGACAGGCCGTGTCGCCGGCGCGTTCGTGTTCCACGCGCGCCTTAAAGAGAGTCAGCAAAAAGGCAGGGGCCGATGCCTGCCGGGGCTGCGGGACTGTTCGCAAGAGATATCGTGGCCCCGCAACACAAAGGGCGATGAAGGAACATGGATGGGTTATAGTCAGTAAAAGTCTGACACTCCCTCCTGCTCCGCCCAGAGCGGGAGAAGTCATTTGATGATTTCCTATTCGAAAAAAAAAACCTAAGGTTGACTGGTAGAGAATGCCTTGTGGCATTAAGTACGCCTATGTACCACTCTTGTACGTGAAGTTTAAATAAATAAATAAACCAAAAAAAAAGGAACAAGGAAGGGAACGTTTTTAAGTGTGTATAGCGTCTGAGCACTGCAAGCAGGAATAGTCCCTACGGTGGTCAGACACAAGTTTGGATGACTCTAAATGAAGCTAACTCGTTGAATGTCTTCCCTAGTGGCCAAAACAAATACTAGAACCCGATACGATGTGGCAGTATTTTATGGCTCGTACATAATAGGCTAGTTTCCACCATCAATAAATTACAAATCTATTTAGTCCGTCAGTTAGAGTATTGGAAAATAATGGACACGTATTTTTTGTTTTTATCAATCAATGAATATTGACAAAGATAAAACGCATCAAAACTCGAGAGTGGGGGCTCGTGACGTCACAACGCACTAAAAATTATAGCACGGCGTGACGTATTGAGAATTTTAAAAGCGTCGTATCTTTGTCAATTTTAGTTTAAAAGAAAAATACGTGTCAAATATTTTTTGATAATCTAACTGACAGACTAATTAGATTTTTTCAGGTCACAAGCCTATTGTTAAGCATGCTGTGATGTGGCAATTAACGTGTTAAATAATAATAAGCCACTCACCATTCGGACTATCTTCATCAAAGTAAGTCGTGCCCTTCTCCACGAACTCAATCCCTTCGTCCGCGAAAACAATACCAGGTGGCAACTCCCCGAAATTGAAAACCTTTGCTTCCGGTTTTACAGCCATCTCTATTTTCTTCTCAGCATTATCTGCACTGACTTTTAAAAGCTCAGTTGATGAAGCTTCTAGAATTTCAGGTGTATCAACCTCCATAGGTTCATCTATAATACTTTTGGGTACGGTTATATTTTCTTCAGCAGTTTTATGTGAGTCTTTCATAATGATAAGGTCATCTACAATGTCATCGTCTTCATCTGAATCAATAATGACAAGAGGCTGTGAAGGATTTATGATTTCTACATCCTTAGTTTCTTCTTCTGTTTTGGTAACTGTAGAATTACTGGTTTGAGCATTTAAAATGTCTATATTGGGTATATCTTCATTGGTGACCGGTTGCCTTCCGTCTTCGATGTTACCAGTCACACTAGTTTCATTTTCGCTACCGATAGTATTGGTAACATCCACGCTACCGATAGTATTTGTAACATCTACGCTATCAATTACATTGGTAGCTTCAACGCTACCGAAAGCACCAGCTTTGTCCACGTTACCGCTTACACTGGTCTCAACTACATTACCAACAACGCTTGTTTCGTCAATTCGACCCAAAACATTAGTAGAATCAACATTCCCAGAGATTTCACAATCATCATCACTAATTTCGTTTATTTCATCAGGTATATTATCACCAGCGTCTAAATTAGAATCTTTAACAGTATCCTGGATATCTTCGTTATTGTAAACATCATCCTTATCGTCACTGCTGAGTTCGATAACTTGATCATTATTTCGGACAAAATTTTTATCCAGATTATCACTATTATCATTGTCTTTTTTGCTACCGTCGACACTGTTATTGCGATCACCTGCGTCTTTATCCTTATCGCAAACATTCTGTTCAGCATCCTCAAGTGTGATTGTCCCAGTCTCACGAACACCGGTATTTATATCGTTACAGATATTAGTATCGTCAGCCTGAACTACACTTATACCGTCAACATTATCACCGACTCCTGTATTTCCAATGTTAGCATAGGTTCGATCTTCGTCTATGTTAGCGAGTACACTGGTATCAGTGACATTACCGAACACGGAACCAATTTGAGGCATGACTGGTTCTGTTTCATCTGTGGCTGTAGTTTCTTCAATTTCTTCAGTTTGATTGTCTTTGTTTTCATGGTCATATTCCTCAGAATTCATACTGTCAATTTGTAAGTTTTCTAAATCTGTTGATTCTAGAACTACTTCGAACATGGATTTCTTTGGGGGTTCTGGGAGTGTTTCGTCTACTTCCATGTCATCTCGTGGTTCTTCTTTTATCTTTACTAATGGTGGTACAAGTATCTCTTCTTCTTGCTTATCCGGTTCTGTCGCGTTTTCATCTGGTTCTAGTCTGAGATCTATAGTGTCTATTTTTGGTTCTATCATCACCAAATCTGGTACATCTGGAGATTAAAAGAAAACGAAGATTCAGAGGCAAAACAATAGATGAATGATAAAAAAGTGTAATAAAAATATTAATTAATAAAAATAAAACATTTCTCGGCCTTTTCATTTTGCAAGATTTTTCATGCCTTTTTACAAAATATAGGCATTTCTTTCGTTTGATGAATGAATTTTCATTCGCATCGTAAAAAAAACTTCGGCATTAGTGTGTTTACATTGCTGTTTTGATAATGATGTGATTCTACTCACCTATAGATGGTTTCCGTACAGCTGGTTTCCTCCTTGCAGCTCTTTGTTGCATTTTCTCTTCCTGAAATATGTTAACATTGGTTAACACTGCTGAACAAGTTTCACAATATACCATGGTGAACAAAAAACCAGAGCAAATAGGGAAGTTGACGCAATTATAGGCCCATTATAGAACCAGGACCTATTGTGAGCCTATTATACGAACTATTGTAGGACCATTGTACGGGCATTGTAGGACCATTATACGGGAGACTGCTAGACCATTGAAGGTCAACTATAGGACCCATCGTAGGTCCACTATAGGACCCATCGTAGGTCCACTATAGGACCGATTAGGAGTGCCTGTTGTACAACATTAAAGCAAGTTTAGACAAGGCCACAGGTAAAACAGCTCATTCAGGAACCTTTAAATTCCAAAGCGTAGCATATTATAAGCCAAGCTTTTGGGCTTGCATGGAAGTTTTAAGCTTTCACGGTTTAAAACTAAACTTATATTGTCACTTACGGGGTATCTTCCGTGATTGTTTATTGTTTTGTGCTCCTGTGAGTGACAATATAAGTTTTGTTTTTGTATGGAAGTGTCAGCAACGTAATGTCAAAGATAGGAAGGAGTTCTTGATAACTACAAGGGCATTTGTCACTTTTGCTGCTGCTTCATCTTGCACCACATTCCCTGTGCAATTGAGGGTCTATTGACTGCATCAGTAAGTGTAGTTCGTGTAGCGTTATGGGCCAAGCATATTTGAAGGTTTTGCCAACAATATGCTAAGAAGAAGAAGAATAAATAAATAACTAATATTTATTGTTACTTACAAATTCCTCGGGCATTGTGACCAGTCTTTGTTCTATCATATGTTCCCACTCAAGGAACTGTTGAGTTACTAGCGATTTAAATCTGGAAAGTAATGAATTACAATATTAACTTAGTACTAAATCAAAATTCATGTTTTATTCATCATTGTTTATTTAGGGCTCATACAATCACTCACTCAAATTACCTCGCTACCTAAAAAAATTGTAGTCTTGCCCTATCGCTAATTTTGTTTTAAGTTACGGAAGTGGTTAATTGAAGAAATTTTTTAACTATCAACGAGTAACTCAAAAAATACTCTTCGCATTTTAACCACTTTAAAAATGCATTGTAAGTTGTTAAATTGTAAGCTGTCTTGTTATTTTATGTTATAATTTTACAAACTGTTTTTTATTTTATATTCATTTTATATTATTACCTACTTGTGGTGTTAAAGGTTTTAGTTGTTTTACTATTATTTTGTGTTATGGTTTATTTATGTATGGTGTCCTTTTATTGTGTGTTGTGTGTTTTTAATATTCTTTATTATTTTGTATAATGATGGTGTGTTAAATATGATTTCAGTGTATATTTAGATGTGTTTATGGTGTAGGTGTTTTCAGTATTATTGTTTTGTTATAATTAAGATGTACGAGTATGTATGGTGTAGGTACTTCTTTTATGCGTTTGTGTTACCTACTTTGTTCATTTTATTTTTGAAAAAAATATATCGTAAATTTGCATGCTATTGTTATGGCGGAATGTGTGCTCTATAACATTTTTATAACATCCTGTATTACCACATTTTATGCGAATAAATATATGTTGGGGTCCGCGAAATACCAGTATTTTACATGGAGCGACTGCCTGTCTGACCTCCACAACCCAGTTAGTACAAGTAAAATGTACATTTCTTGTCATAGACAAGAGGCCTAAGTCCCACGTTGATTATGTATTCCTTGCATCATCCATCTTTGTTTTCCTCTCCCTTTTCATCCATCAACTTATTTATATATTTATATTATATTATTTTTTTATATTTATAATCTTTAAATACTTAATTATATATTTTTTTTATATTTATATTATATTTCAAAACAAATGAATAGAAATAAAATACATACGTTTTAGCGATAGCAGTTTGCAACGCTGTCGGCCTAAACGGTTCGGCATGGGCGATTCTGGTGGTGTTGCCTCGGTAGGCGTACCAGAAGTGATAGAATTTGTATCTGGTGAGCTCTCGCAGCTGATACCAACGTCGCTGTAGCAGCATAGGGGAGCACTGGTGACCTCTGCGAAAGAAAACAAAAAAAAATAAAGTGACACGTTTGCTACAAACTTAAACGTATACATGGTTGGTGTCTTTTCCCATGGAGCAGAAATCATATAATTTGCTTCATCTACATCCGTAGGAGCTTCTGGCTAAATAATAACAGGCACTCGGGTCGATCTTTAGGTTAAGCCGTGCTTGCCTAGGTTGGTCTGTGGATGGGCTCATTACATACAGAGTTTTCTCCATGCCTCGGAAAGCACGTTAAGCAGTTGATCCCAGCTGTCATTTGTAGATCTTTGACAGTCGTTACAGGTAGTCAGTGGCCCAAAAAGTCTGACAACCAGTATTACAAAGGGATATTGTATTACCCAGTACTAACTGGGTTGAGGAGGTCAGATAGGCAGTCAATTCATGTAAAATACTGGTTTTCAGCTGCATCCAGTTAGACTGGAAGCCGACCCCAACATAGTTGGGAAAAGGCTAGGCAGATGATGCTTCGTCTACATCCATACATCTGATCATAGAGATCTACGCTAGGGAATGGGCAACTACAGTACTTTCACAGTTTTAATGTCTCGTGACTGGGACTGTAGCTACATTTAATTTTCATCTTTGTTTCGACAATTCAAAAGTGCCTGTAACTGGCTTACTTGAAATAAATGCTTTGATTTTGATTTTGATTTCATACTCGCACGCCGGTTACGAGTACTACGATTTTCCTTGCCCATGTTTAAATGGAGCTTCATTAAATAATTTCTACTGAGAAATGTCCAACATTTGACAGTTCATGTCAAAGTTACACTGTGGTATTATTTGTGTAAAACTTACTGGTTATTATAATACAAAGTAGCTAATGACCAGGCCTCAGCCAGGTTGTTGCCCTGCAGATTCTCAATGTTGAATATCTTAACTACCTCGAACAGGTCAACCAGCACTTGGGGGTCTTCTTTGTTATCTTTAGGGCTGTCCTGAAATTTAACAAACTATTTGTTAGTTGAGTGATGAATATACAGCGTATTTCTATTTTCGTTGATTATGTTACCTTAACAAAGTTGATGTCAGTCTTCGTTCATAATTACAATACTTTTAGTTGCATTTGAAAATAATAAAACCTCAACAAGAACTTCCTCTTGCGTTTTCAACAATAATAAACATAATTACCTGACCAATAAGGTCTATTTTCTGGTGGACGAGCACCAGGTCGAACATCAGCCAGTCTGTAAGCGACATCCGGGCGGGTGCAGGCACGGCATCTATGCAGTCGTTGGCTAAGAAGAGTCGGTTCAGCTTCTTCAATGTTAGGGCTCGCATTCGCGCCCTGGAAGCCAATTTTTTTTTATTAATTAGTCATATTTAGTACAGCATTAATCCATTAACTCTCAGCAAGCCAAACTTCAAACTTGCTAGCTTGATGGGGAAAAGGAAAATAGATAAAATGCACCACAGCAAATAGGCGAGACGACAAAAAAATCTAATTAGTCCGTCAGTTAGATTATCAAAAAATATTTGACCCGTATTTTTGCTTTTGTTACGTAAACCAAAATTGACGAAGATACGACGCTTTTAAAATCCTCAATACGTCACGCCATGGTATAATTTTTAGGGCTGCGGGACTATTCGAAAGAGATACCGTGGCCCCGGAACACAAAGGGCGATGAAGGAACATGGATGGCTTTTAGTCAGTAAAAGTCTGACACTCCCTCCTGCTCCGCCCAGAGCGGGAGGAGCCATTTGATGATTTCCCATCCGAAAAAAAAAAAGGTATAATTTTTAGCTAGTTCTGACGTCACGAGCCCCCATTCCCGAGTTTTGATGCGTTTTATCTTTGTCGATATTCATTAATTTACAAAAACAAAAAATACGTGTCCATTAATTTCCAATACTCTAACTGACGGACTAAATAGATTTGCAATTTTTTGATACTGTCGTCATGCCTATTAGGAAAGCTACAAAGGCCCAAAATGTGGTGTTGAAATTAAGAACACTAAAGTGGAAATGGGCTGGCCATGTAATTAGAGGAGAAGAGAAATGGATCAAAGTACCTAGTAACATTGTGGTACCCAAGAGAGGGAAAGAGAAAGAAGGGGAAACCATTCAGAAGATGGGAAGATGATGTGGTTAAAACAGCTGGAAAAACCTGGACTAGAATGGCCCAGGAGAGAGAACATTGGAAAGTGTTGGAGAAGGCCTTTGCCAAAGGGCACACAGAACATAAACAAACTTATATATAAAACAATTGTTTAAATATATATATACTTATATATATTCTTTTGTCTGAAAAAGGGCTATAAATTAAATAAATAAAAGCCATCAACACTAAATGAATTAATCCTTTTACTCGGTCTTCTCACAGAACCACAAACATTCTAACATTAACGTCTTTCATTCATCAGCAAACAAGTCCAATCCAGCGTTGGTCTCCACGAGCGCGTTGAGCATCGTAAGCAAACGCGGTACAGGGGACGTGGATCGAGCTACAGTACTAAATGGGACAATAAACAAAATATGTACTGTCGTGGTCTTTTCCTCCTGATCAGTTAATTTTTTTTCGCTTAAATCATGCGGAGGCGCCGAGCCACACCTCCTATACGTTTTACTAAATTAATAATAACTGACCACCGGCAGCTCGGACCCTGTTCCCAGCGCTGGTGGATTACTATTTTTTATAGTTTTAAATGTTTTTATTTATACTGTTTTATATAGGAATATGCAAGTTTAGGCCTATTAGGAAAACGTCAATTTAGCGCGCAAAATAACAATAACTCTCGTTTGGCGTGCGTCGTCAGTGCGCTCGGCCGATCGGTAATGTCTTTCATTCATTATTTCTATACAAAGTCAATGGGGCGGAAAAAATATGTGTCCAATATTTTTGGAAATCTATCTGACAGACTTAATAGATTGTTTTTGTCGTCTCGCCTATTAACGTGTGCTAAGTCAGCAAAACTTACCACAGCAATTCGCAGTCGCACCCAGTTTCTTTCTTCAATTCCTTCCATATTTCCTCCTCTGGTCTCCTCTGGTTTATCAGCAGACGAGCGACGGCGCGAATCAGACGCCTCTTGAACTTGTCTAGCTCTACCGCAGCCTTCTTATCCTGTGCAGGCTTGTCTGGAAAGATAAAACAAGCATGAGCTATTTTGTTTTAGTCAAAGAGAATATAGTGGTCAATAGATGTCATATTTAGAATCACTGATCATAATATGACAGTTACGAACCAAAATAATCAATGGTTGAGTTACTTGATTTGACATGAATACTTATTTTGTTAAGTATTTTACTTTTTTTATTAATATTGTGACATTTAATGATGTTTTTTTATTGACATTAATTTTGTAAATTATTATTAATTTTATTTAATTATTGTGAATGTGAGGACAATGTGGGCCACATAGGTATTTTATTATATTATTTTTATACCCACAACTGTCTGGCAGTTGAGTACTATAAGCAACCTACACAATTAATGTCCTTTCTTTGGTATTGTTCGTCGTTTCGTAGAGCTCCTTGAGTTATAAGTACACTACTACAATTGTGTAGTAGTGTACTTATACTTGTACTGCACTGCCTGACTGACTGCTTGCACTGACTGGACACGTCCACTCAAATCTGTGTTGTTCTGTCTTCAAAAGATCATCTTAGACACTAATCTGCATTGTCCTCATGTGAATTGAGCAAGATTATGTCTGGACTTCAAAAGTGACTATGACCTCTGAGTTTGTTTCGGCTGTTTCTTGTCAGAGTAGTCAGGTACGAAACACCGGCCCCATCTAGTTTTTAAAAAATGATGTGCAAAAGTATTTGAAAACCTACTTGCAAATTAACATCATTTCATTTCATTATGATATTACTGTTCTTTAAGAATAGAGACGGGCCGACAAGTCGGTTAAAAAAAGACCCTCTAGCTAGTCGGCCAAGGTGATTATTGCTTTAGGTAGAGTTCAGGCGGCATTAGTAATGTCCATGGTGTTTCATGTACAGCTGAGTCACCCGCATTATCATTCAACCCAACTTTTAAGAAGTTTTTAATTAATTATTCTGTCAAGTGGAAATTATAGTTTTCTTAATCATTTAATAACAAACAATTACATATCTTCTAGAAACTTAAAGTAATGTATTAATCACAAGACCTAAGAGATACTTAAGGTCACAAGTTAGAAACAACAGTTTCTGTCTACTGTCTTTATAACTCTTTCATTTCTTGTAAGATAAACTTCTAGCCAGAATAAGATGCTTATGAGCTAAATATAATCCACTGAGGTGGTGAATTCTGCTGGTGTATTAAAATTGTTCGTTTCTTTAATCAAATAATGTAGAAACTCCTTCTCCTCCTCTAGATGTTTTAAGTTTTGTCATATGCTATCAACGAGTATACGAATTTGCAACTTAATCGGCTAAGAGCAAGTTGACCTTGCAAGATTCCATGATCTATCATTCAATCTATCTATACTAACTTGTGAATTTAAATTAAAACATAAACATGGGTGATGGGCTCAACCAAGTTTCGAAGTTTAGCTCGAAATTTTGACAGCTATTCCTTTTTTTTTTTTTTTAATATATTAGTTCCTGACGGAACAGGCTAAGGTCTGAGACCATGCTGCCTAGTCACCAGTTGACATTTTTCTTGAATGATAGATCCAGTTCAATTCATCAGTATGTAAAGACAGCTATTCCTCTGGGCTCTGACTTTTGTAGTGTTGCCAGATGTTGCCAGTTTTTTACAATATAGTCTAAAAGTTATCGAATTATGCCTGACACTACTGAAAATATAAAATGAAGCACTTAGTTTTAGACACCGAGGTCCTTTGAACGCGTGTTGTAAACGTAACATAAATACGACCGATTTTTTATTCGGAAAGACAAATATTATCCCATAGCAAGCACGATTATTACTTACCCCTAAATAGACTATCTTATTAAATAAAAACCACGATGTTCGTACCTACACGCTAATCTCCGAAACATCCCAACCAATTAAAATTTTGAGTTAATGAAGAAAATTGAATTAAGTGATTGTAATTTCAAAATGTGAATGCTGAAAGTTTATTTACCGTAGTACTTAAAACATAAAACCTAACGTAAGCTTCTTTTATTTTAGAAAAAAAAATTTTTTTTTTTTAACGGATTAGAGTTCCGTGGTAAAAAGTTAAACTCCTTGTTATACATTGATAACAAAGTTCGATTGAAATTGGGAAGTAATATTTTTATAATATTTTCACGCGGACGAAGGTCGCAGGCAACAGCTAGTCAGTAATAAAATTCTGGAGTTAGTATTATTTTTCTCTACGTTCGACATTATTATGAAATCCGACAAACGATGAATTCAGTCGAATTTGACCAAAATTAAAATTCCTCGAAATATATATAGCGATATGCGTAACAAGCAGCTGACCAGCTAGTTTAGTGCACGGACGTTGTCAGCCGATACTACCTAATTGGATAGTAGTCACAAACCGTGACGACCTTTCAGGTCTGCAACGCTTAAATATCGTTATACATAAAGCCAACCATCCAGACAATCCCTTCAGATAACCGCACTGTGCTAAGGCACTATCATTGGCCTACGGGCTCATTTACATTTTTTTTATACGGAGATGCGCCGCGTGACGGAAATGGCTGGTCGCAACGCTACGCGCAAACGCCGCGCTTTGAACGCCAATGTCAGAACGGCGATATCAGCTGGAGGGTCCGCCGCAAGTTACGCTGCATTTCAAGAAAACGCGCATTTAATCGATTCTTCGTATACGCTCTCATACATTGCCATATTATGTTTGAATTTATTGAGGACCGCGCCGTTTAACGTGTCGCGCTGCGTGCCCTGGTAAATGTGCCCTAACATTTACATACACAGCGTGCCAGATCAGAAAATTCCTACAGCAGTTTCTCATTACTAAATCGATGATAAACTTAATTATGCGCCTATATTTACATATTTACCTTCTAACCAAAGTTGTCATGAACTTAAATAAATTCGCCGATGCAATTAGGCCGCAAAACAGTTTTTTTAACTCGTTGTACCAATCATGCCTGTTTGCCATTTTGTCATTTTAATGAGGTTCGTCATAGCAGGGAGATTTATGCAGAATAAAATTTCAGATAACATAATAGCCGAGACGACAAAAAAATCTAATTAGTCCGTCACTTAGATTATCAAAAAATATTTGACCAGTGTTTTTTCTTTTGTCACGTAAACCAAAATTGACGAAGATACGACGCTTTTAAAATTCTCAATACGTCACGCCATGGTATAATTTTTAGCTAGTTCTGACGTCACGAACCCCCACTTACGAGTTTTGATGCGTTTTATCTTTGTCAATATTCATTGATTTACAAAAACAAAAAATACGTGTCCTATATTTCCAATACTCTAACTTGCGGACTAAATAGATTTGCAATTTTTTGATACTGTCGTCATGCCTATTATCTGTAACCTAATATGGACATTATTCATATTTGACTAGCTATTGCGCGCGACTTCGCTTGCGTGGTGGTCGCGTTAACTTGATTAAAAAATGACAGCTGTCAAAATGTTCATAATTGCCGATAATTTTATTAATTAAAACCCATTACCACCCATTTACATGGCGGAAAATACTGACTGCATAAATATAGATTTGTAATGATTTATTTCGATATGACCAAAGCTACTAGTCCTTTTTGTTTGGCAGCTGTCATTTTAATCAAGTTAGATTTAATAGACTGCCAACCTACAGGAACGTCCCACCGCACCGGTCTGTATAAAGGTGCCCTTGCTCATATTATATATCATGGAAATCCAATCATCCGTTATGGCGTGAAAAAAAAAACACTTATATAAAAACAATTAAAACAAATAACAATTAGTCGGCCAAGTTTTAAATTAAATGGAAAGTATTTATTACATTATGATGAAGCATCATATAAATCTACATAACATTTACAAAAATAATTTTAATTACACAACCGCGTTATTAAAAAAAAATGTTTTTGGCGTATATATTGCTGTTATCAATAATCTCCTTTTTTGAAGTCGGTTAAATTATTCAATGCTGTAAAAACGTAACGTGGCCTATAAATGTTTTTTTAAATAATTAAGAAAAAATTCTTTTGCTTGAAACGAAATGCTGCACTAGGCGTCAAACACGCTTGGCACTATGCTTGGCACTGATTAGACAAAGTATAATATTTAGGACAGCGCCATCTATTGCCATTACAATTTCAAACAAAAAAATGTTGTGTATTTAATTTTATCTTTCGCGGAACCCCATAGAAACTCATCTATATTCATCTTAAAAAGAAAAAAAAAAGAAAAATATTTTTACCATAGAGGTTTTAACTTCAAGACCGTAGGTACGCTTACAAAGTATTACGTTTCCTTCATATTCCATGCCGATCTCTTGTTGCAACGTGGTTTTATTAGGTATTTAAAAAAAAAACACAAATCCGATTTATTTATTAAAGAAACTGGCGGACCGCAGGCCGATACGCGGTATACATGCGCGATTATCGTGTGATTTGTGATTGTTTAAATAATAACATTAAGACGATGAACGCATCCCATAATTTAACAAACAAAAATCAGTCGAAAATTATGTTTCAATTACTTGAAGCACATGTCCGTGCTAGGTACTTCATTAAAGCGGAAATACTCAAATGATTTATTTTAATGATCTAATTTCTTGACATGAGTATTGTACCATTATTAATAATTATTCCTTTGACCGTAAGTTTACTCATTTTAGATGGTCAATTATACCTATTGATCGCAAACATACCACAAATGAAATACATTTTACTCATTTTGGTTTTCACTCATTGCTCATTCGTAGGTTGTCTAAATTTTATTCTTATTTATTTTTAACTACGCAATAAAACGTACCTAAGTAATCAGTAAGTAACATTATCGTATAATTATCTAGAATACCAGCAGAAAACAAAGCAGAATACAGTAAAACGACTTCAAAACATTTAAGCGGCTGACACGTCTGCATGCTTCTAATGCGACCTCGCAAATGAATGATTTCTTGACCGAACTAGACGTAAGAAATATCAATATATAAATACCCATTGAGTACAGGAAACCCGGAACACGAGTTTTTTACCACATTTAGATCTGCAATCACATTCACTTAAACAATAAAAGTCTAAAGTTTCCTTTCACAGTTAACATTTTCTCTACACTTGCGAACACGTCAACGTTTCAAAACAAAATGGCGAAAATGTACATCGCTCAATGAAGACCAACACAACAGCGCCGACTCCACAGCGTGCGGGACACGAACACGAATAGATCGTCGTGCTATCCCTGTCCCGCATCATAGCGGGATTTCAGGCAGAGGACTTGCGTAAGCGAGATACCAACATTTCGAAATCATAAGCCATTTTGAATGTACACTTCACAGTGGTCGGACGTATGTACGGCCGCGGAGTGCCGGAAAGTTATATGGAACCGCGTTAATTTGAAAGCAACATTACTAATTTATTGTTGCACTATCTATACACAGTAGCCTTTAATTCTAACTAGGATCTTACAAGTGTATGTCTACTTATTTCGTCAGTAAAATAACAGTGAGCGTGAAGAGTTTTCTAACAAAGTAGGTTACCGCCGCGCCGACCTTATGTCATCAATGGAATAGAAATCGTTGAAACAAGACAATTGTCTGATAGTTGAGTGTTTAGTTCATTTAATTTTTCATTTTAATACTAAACTTAACTTCAATTTGATCACAGAAATTCATAAGTAAAACCTGAATTGCCAAGGTAGGCGTGCAGTTTTCCTCAAGCGTTTTAAAAGGCTCCGAATACCGACACGAAAGTCGTAATCAAACTCAGCTAGGAGCCCCTACTATTTGTTTTCATTTCCAGTGAGCTGGTGAGAACTCCTCACTCAAAATCGATTTTTATGTAGTTATGTTAGCGATAGTTTTAACGTTTAATGAGAATTTCCTAATTTTAGAACAACAAAACAGGAAAATACACTATTAAAATACACTATTGTCAACCATTAATTCAGGAAAAATCTAAATATAATACATTAATAATATGAATTATTCAAAGTGATGTTTACAAAAAATACGAATACAATCAACATTCACAAACATAGGTATTTAATCGGTTTAGAGCAGTGATTGGTATCCGTTTAACACTCGATTGACTTACGATCGAGTACGAGTAGCGATCGATTTGTCGTATTCGCGCACATAGTAGAGAACGAAATGAGCTCACGGCCGGCAAATTAGTTTGTTTCCATTGTCAAGTCTGCCAACAAAATATGTTAGTACTAATATTTTTATTTATGAAACTGGGAAAAATATTTTAATAGTTTTCATTAAAAATTAAACCTAGTTAGAAGCTTTATTTTAATGACGAGAAATGCTCATAAAATTAATGCAGCCTGAGAAAATACAGATAATATCTTCTTCATATTGTGAAGTATTTTTACCTCTATGCATTTTTAAATTATATAAAATGTTTATACCTCGTAAATACATATAGTAGCACAAGTAGAGTATTATGTCTTGGTCTAGATAAGTTCTTGATAAGTCATCAGGTATAAACTAAATAAAGATTTTTTTTTAAAAACAACAAGTAGAGCGAACTCTCCTTCTGTTGTCCTATTTAACCCACCGCCTATAAAATAAAAATAAATTAAAGAATACGAAGTCTAAATAAATAAATTCTGGATTCACAAAGGTTCTTTGACAGCAAGCAGCAGCTGTTTTTTTTTTTATTCGATAACGATATCGTATCGCCCGACTCTTGTTTATGAAACCGTATACAGCCAGCTGGTATAACTTGTATAGAGGTGGTGTAGATAGTGTGTTTCTGTGCACTCGATTGTAAGCTTTGTTACGTTTATCATAAAGTTTACTTTCGTGTGTAAGAATGCTTTTGTACTTATGACGTTCTTTGACCTTCCGTGAAGTAAATTATTCAACGAGTGTGCTTTTATTCGTGTACAGAAGTACACACGAATAAATGCATTGCTCTCTTATTAATAAAGTTTATTTTCGTGTGTATGAATGTTTTGGTACTTATGTTCTTTGACCTTTCCTGTAGTTAATTATACAAGTTTGTGATTGTGACGTAATTATCATGTATCTTCATTCTTCAAGCACGTTTTTGTCACCGTTTGTTGCCTAGGCAACTTTCCGAAAACAATAACACACTAAACAACGTAAACAACAAAAAAAGCCGGTATTCGGCAGGTAGGTACCTAGGTCTATTATTGTCCAACGCAGTAAATATTCTGAAAATATGAATTAATGTTGTGTATATAGTAATTGAAAGGTTCAACGACCTTTCATGTTATATTTATTTTGGTAGCTTTTGGCTCGGTCACGGACAGACTTCCTTTTCCTTAATTAGATACGTCAGGGCTGTCAAATCGAATAAGTTAGGCAGGGTCAGCAAAACAGTTTTTTTTTAATTACCTATACTTAGGTAATTTATTTTATTGCAAAAAAAACAATTAAAAAAGGATTTACACTGGTCTCCAAACGACTTATTCGTCAACTGACGAGTGTAAAAATAACGCGTGGGCGCGAGTTGGCACCTTCCGATTTCACCAATTTTTTTGTCATTAACTCGCTCTACTCGTCAGCTACAAAAATGTTTTATAAAATGTATAAAATATGTACCTACCCACTTTAAATGTAAGTACTTATAAGATATTTTATACGACTTGACTTTAAAATATAAATACCTACACCAAAATAGTTTTTATTTGGCTGTACTTACTTTATAGGTAATGTGCGAGCGATTTGACGACAAAAAAAATATGGTAAAATGGGAAGGTGTCAACTCGCGCGCACGCGCGTGTTTCTCACTCGCCAGTTGACGAATAAGTCCTCCAAACTAGGCAAAACCTGGTGGCCTAACATGAAGTCTTAAAACAGTATTTTTTTTTTAAATCTTATTCCAGAGTAGGAAAGAGATGGAGCTAGATGTTCTAACGCCATCCCTTTCTCAACTCTCTTTCTAATGTACTGGTGCCCTGAGCACAGTACAGTGGAAAGAGAGTTTACTATTCCAAAAAAAAACATACGAAACCTATTAAATATTAAGAAATTAATTAAATTAAAATTAAAAAATAATTGCCTTCCAATTTTGTTTTGCTAGCCCTACTTTTACAGATCGATGTCATTGGCGTTCCTATTCTCACATAATATTGGAAAATAAAAACGCATTGTATCTCTACCTACTTTAATTTTGGAAGTCCTTTGAGTATATTATTATGAGTTCAACTCTTTGCTTATCACACAGATATTATAATACTTCTTATCATAAGTAGGTATCGTAATACGCAAAACGACCAATCAAGCTATACAAAACCACTTTAAAGCGAGGCCATGTTATACTGGGAAAGCGGTAATGTGTTGCCGTGTTTCACTACTATAATTGCTTTCGAGTAGGGGTCCAAGTCTGCTATTTTTATAAATTCGTCATCCCAACACGATCCCATTCTCATCCCATTGTCATTTTGCAAAAGTTCATATTCTGCTAAATTCATAATGGTCGATCATTGGTCAGTCAATGGTCTCGTAATAGAATTGTGTTATAATGACATTGTCGTAATAGAGAAGAGTAGTATATTATTTATTAGCGTTTTATGCAATCTGAAGTAGTAAGAAGTTCGTAAATAGCACCAGTCATTCGTTTGTCATTATGTACGAGATTAAAGCCATTTCTTTTAGTGGAGTGTCAGTGGTTGACCGTTGACCATTAAAAGTCATAATGAGCAGTGCACAGCGGTGGCATAGTAGTAGCACGGTAATATTATAATACAGTACTCCAACTTCATACAAACGGACGAAACGCGAGCTATACCTTCGCGCCTCGATCTCGGGGCGCGCTCGGGGCGCAGACAGTCACGGCTGTACCGCAGTGTCGAACGGACGGTGTGTTGTTTTTTTAACAATAACCGCGCGATTTTTTCTCTAATAATCAGTTAATATGACGAGTAGGAAATATTGTGCTGTTCTTGGTTGTATGAATTCGTCAATAACGCATCCAGACATGAGTTTTTTTAAATTACCTGGAAACTCTGAAAGGTAAAGACTATAAAATAATTTTACATACTAGTAGGTAGGTAGGTAGGTACATAATGTGTGTCTTTTTAATGGATAAGTATTTCCTTTTATCTCACGAAAAAAAGGTGTTTGGATTAATAAAAAACGCGAATAGAGTAACGGAAAGTTATTGAGACGAGTGAAATACAATATGCGGTTCTGAATGCATCATGATACGGTAGGTACCTACCTACTTACGCTTGTGTTAAAACTTCGGTGCATGTGTGTTTTGTTAGTTTGCATAATTCAAAGTAAAGACGTGGTATTTTATTATTAATAATATTTGTTTATTATCTGTGTGTATGAATAATACTAAAAAAAAAAATTACCGTCTGTGTGTCATTAGATAGGTAGTTTTCGAAATTTTGACAAAGTGTTTCTGCTGCTACTATAACAACATATACCACTAAAAACTGGTTTTATTTTCTCGGTATTAACAACAACAGCTAGACTCATATATAATATTTAGATGTTTGAGGGTTGTGATTTTAAAACATTCGTAGTCAGCTGTTCAGCTTTTTAATAATTAATTAATTGGTGACCAAAGAATTTTTGTTTTGAGTTGTTGCGTGTTGTAGGTAGGTACCTAATTTATAGAGACGTTAATAAGCTGAGATAAAAAGTTACTTACTCGTCAGCTGTTTCTTGCATTCTAGTTGAGTAGGTAGGTGTTGGAGTTTCTAAGGATTGGAGTTTTGTAACGAACGCGTAAGGAGAAAGCACAGTTTTTTATTCTATAGAAGGATTTTTAAGCTATTGCATAGCTTTTATCGCGGGCTCTGAGCGCGGCGCGGCGCGGTGACCGAATCAAGAAATTCTCAAAACCTAACGAAAAATACCTGACACCACGCTGATTTTTTTCTTTAAAAAAAAATATGTTATGCAATAGCTTTACCGCGGCAGTCTCCGAGAGTGACACATGTAATTTTTTTTTCAGACGTCTTCAATGGTTGCAACTGATCCGGCGAGATGATTTGGAAAACAAACCTAACTTTAGTTCCTACCAAGTTTGTGAAAAACATTTTAATTTGGAGGATGTATTACATTCATCAAATAGAAAACTTTTAAAAAAGAATTCCCTACCATTGTTGATGCTGCCAAGCTTAGCTAGTACTGATCCAGGAGTCTCTCTAAAAGAAGATAAACAAACCCAAACTGCTCCGTTGGTAGGAAATGAAAATAGTACACAGACTGATTTTTTTTTTAATAACTTTTTTTAATTAAATCTACCAATCAAAAAACAACACGCATTTTTATTGAACACTTCCTATTCAATATACAAAGTATTTCATTTATTTATATAAAAAGGATATTTACAATCACAAAACTAAATAGAAAAAGAAAGTAGGCAAATGTAATTAAAATGCTGGAGACGGGCAGCCCTAACGCATGTTTACGTACCGCGCGGCTGTAGGCATTTATTTCTATCATGCGGCCAAGGAAATTATATACTAACTGGAATGAGTACGAGGGTGATTCTTTGAATACGTGCATATTACGCGGCTCTCCCCAAATAACTACTAAGGGAGATATAAAGTAACGTTTTTTTTATTACTTTTAAAGCATGGTTCCAGCACTACATACAGTTGTTTATAATTTATTCCTATTGTTATAAACAACAAAGTTATGTTCATAAACGTTCCTCAAATCTCATCACAATTCGTGTCTCAAATCCCAAAATTGAGCAGTTCACGCTCGAAAAGTTATCAATAAACCCTGAAGATCGTATTTTGTCGTTGTAATTTAGATAGTACACGACATGCTTTACCAACTAGCAAAATTATACACAATAAAGAACACTTTTAAGTACTTTGTAACGACTTTGAAAATTGTCCCAACACTTTATACTCACTGCCATTTGTGAACACAGTCGCGCGTTTAATTTCTTTCCGCGTACGTATTACTATCTCAAATGGTAACTCAGTGGTCGTGCTCAGTACCACTCAGTACCGCGTCTCGACTCGTGCGGGACGTACGTTAAAAAGTGTTTTTGCGCCAACTCTAGCCTACATTAATCGCCCAGAAATCGTGTTTGGCAAATAAAAATCTCCTTACCGTTCGAATTTCCCGTAGTAAGTCTATTATTCTTATTTATCATTTTTTATGCATTGTAATAGTTGCCATAGGATACTTTTTGCTTTGATTAAGTCCCCAAATCATTAGGTTCTATAAAGAACGTTTAATGTGAGAAAGTGTACAAATATCTAATAACCATTTATAAAATTACCATTTTTTTTCGTTCGTATTTTGGCGAACGGTAATCTGCAACTTAAAATGGTAATTAGTACCAGTATAAGCTGACCTCTTATTATATTGAAACTCCTTAATCCGCTAGGTCAGCTCAAGGTCAATATGTTACTACTAACTGATTGTTGCACCTACCACTAATATATATTTTTTTTCAGAGTAATCATGCCTCGAAAATCGAAGGATTTAAAATGATTATTATATTATGACTTTTAAATGATTTTCTTTTATTTGAGAAAAAAAAAATTCAAAACCTGGTTTCTGGTTCCTAACCTTTTTGAAAGGGGGCAACTGGTCCCTGGTCCCAGTTTTAAAGTGGACAAGTTACCCCCTTACCATTTTATTTAGATTACTAAAGTCCGGCCACGGAAGACGAAGAAATTCGTACAATGACCTGTTATTGCCTGTCTCTGTCGCTCTCGCATAAATGTAAAGCGTCGCGCTCGCACGATCCAAGGACATTGTATCTGTGCGAGCATGACGCAGTGTATTTGCGCAAGTGTGACAGAGACAGGTAGTGGCAGGTTAATGTACGAATTTCTTCGTCTTCCATGGCCGGACTTTAGAAAGATTTATTATTATTGTTTTTGTTTTGAAATCACGTTTATTTTGTTGTTATTTTCCTTATTTTTTTTAATTAAATCAAAGTCCATGTTAACCAAAGTTTGAGAACAGCATACTTTTTGTACTTTTCTGTTTAATCTTAAGTAGATCGGTAAAATCATCACACGGCAACCCGTGTGATTATTTTGCGTGTGTTGCTGTTTGCAACCCGTGTGATGATGACAATCTGTCAAATTTCTTTAATAGATTTTCAACATTATTGCTAAGGCATTAGGTTTAGAGTTGATTGGGAAAATTTGATAGTTTCGGGTAGCTTGATGTACTGGCATCTGTACATGAGCTGTTTGATCTCATCGAGTGTAAGAAATACCTTAGATGAAACTTATATTATAAAGTTCTAAGTTCTATTTACACTGAGTTTTGAACTAGTGTTTTAGTTGATTTTATTTGAATTTCTGGACAGATAATGTTATTGATTTTTAGGAAAACCGGTTGATTTTTGAACGTTTTTCATTAAATTCAATCACGTTTCTGAGCAGCTAAGTTTGATGTTATTTATTGTCACCTAAATAACTAATAAATATGTGATTCAAGTATATTATTCATTTTATTGCTAATTACCAAACACGAAGCATATAATTATCATATGGTAAATGCTAATGACCAGTCACGAAGTATAATTACCATATTTCAAATGTTGATTACCGTTTGTTTCATATCTCATCACTGTTCGATGAAAATTTTCAGCTTCAGATTCATACCTTTAAAGCAGTTCAAATACTGTGCGTTTCATTTATTTCGTTAATCTGCACTATAAACTTTACGTTAAATCCATAAAAGTTGCAATTGGAAGCGTTATTTGAACTTAATTTACGAATCCCGAATATGTCTATCTTCAAATATTCACCCACGAACAAAATGCTAAAAAAATAAAAATAAACTCTATCTTAAAAGCTTAGAGTTTAAATTTGTACAACGGATTCAATAGAAAAGGAAAAAAAAATACGTTCCGAGCGAGAAACCGACAAACGTGGATGGTGTCTCTGTCTTGCCTTGTCACCGATGTAAACAATATGGCCGATACATTTTCGCGTTGAAGTCATTTAAGTACTTTTTATTGTATTTAAGTGAAATAATCCGCTTTAAATATGGTAAAATTGTGTTGTGTGAAGGGGTGTAGTATTATGGGTATGCTGGATGTGGAATTTCGTTTTTCAGGGAAGTTTTTTAACTTTGGTTGTTTATTGCGACTAGGGTTACCATGTTTTAGATTGACAAACGGGAAATATCCAAATAAATGAATTATGTAAGTTCGAAGTTTCGAACATCGTTGTCGTACATAGTAATCAAAAGTACATTTTATAAATTAGAAACATCGGACATCGCACATGGTGCTGGTAGTACCTAGTTTGCCTTTTAAATACAAATATTGAAAAGAAAAGAGTCCGCCGCACCGTGCCGTGCCATGCCGGTCATATGGATTTTTCCATGCTTCTCCAGCAAAAGAATCCATTTGGCGAGCTGCGAGTGTAAATGAATGGTTTTGGAATATAAAATAAATATTGGCGAATGTTACTAAAACATTATAGGTAAACAGTCATAGCATGAATATGCGATTTTCCATGTCCGAAAAAATATATAATACTAACGGAGTCCTCGAATCCCCGAATACAAAAGTCGTCTGGATAGACCGGTTGCAAAATTGATAATTTGCAACTGGACGGTACAGACATACATTTAAGTTAACATAAAAAGTTAATGACATCCACTCTTGAAGCTATTTCGCCTAGAATGCTATTGAGTTGCAGGTCATCATCATTAAATAATAAAATAACAGCTACTCTGTAACTGTCTCAAGAGTTAGTATGATTATTGGATACCCTATTAGAAAGAGGCAACATCCATTCTTGAAGCTTTCTCGCTCGGAACGTTTTTGGCTTGCCCGTCCTCATTCCAGTTAGTATATAAGTTTCTTGCATGCGGCCGAGTAAATTACCGTGGTAGTAGCGCCCCGAATTACGAGTTGTACCATGTCGCGCGTTCGTAGTTCGAAGTGTTCGAACCCAGAGATGCGCGTTACTTCGTATACCTACATATACAGGGTGTAAACCACCTCATCATGAAGCCGTCAACCAAGCATTCTGTACATCAAACTAAGTAACTTTACGACTTTTTATTATTGACTTTTTTTTTGGGGTGAAAAATCATGTTTTGTGGTAGAACTCAACGTAACGCACTCAAAACATTGATGGATGGATTGAATATTACGGGTGTCGCGGAGGTGTTAGCAAAAATCTTACTTGTATTTAAAAAAAAGTTGCCAAATAGTTGGAACTTTAATCCGCAATATCTCCGTAACTAGAAGGTTTCCAGGCATGGCGTAGAACTAAAAAATGATCGTAATGATGAGGAGAACAAGCGCCTTACGGCTTCGTTACGAGGTGTTTTACACCCTTTATATCGTTACTTTAGCGACTTATCAGTATGGGGTCCTGGGTTCGATTTCCAGATCGAGCAAAGTGATATATTGAGTTTTTCCATCAGGAATTTCTCAGTAGCAGCCGCGGAGTCTGGATTTGCGCCCAATTGATGGCAATAGGCTCGTGCTAGATAATAACAGCCGCTCGGAGCAATCTTCAGGTTGCAAAGGTTGGTCTGTGGATGGGTGACCACTCATTACATACCGAGTTTCCTTCGTGCCTCGGAAAGGACGTTAAGCCGTTGGTCCTTTGAGTCCTTTCTGTCATTTCTAGATCTTTGACAGTCGTAACAGGTAGTCAGTGGCCCGAAAGTCTGACAACCAGTCTTACCAAGGGGTATCGTATTACCCAGTACTAACTAGGTTGTGAAGATTCTGACCTCCACAACCCAGTTAGTAGGCAATCGCTCCATATAAAATACTGGTATTCAGCTGCATCCGCATAGACTGGAAGCCTTTTTTTTCTTTTTTTCACCATGTGGGTATCCTCAATGGATGTCCTCCGCCCTGGGGAGAGCGGAGGGGTCTGTCAGACTCGTACTGACTAAAACCACACCGGTGTTCCATCGCACACTTGCGTCGGGGGGCAGCGGGATCTGAAGCGACTTCCGCTGCCCCGGACTTGTGCCGGCCCGCTTGACCTGCGAGCCTCGTCCCGGGGGGAGTGAGGTGTGAAACTCCCCCCACTACGTCTCGGAGAGGCGCGCGTGGTACACGACGCGCCGCCGTCTCGGGTCCAGTGTCATGGGGGGCGATGGATGTCCCCGAATCCGTCGCCCCTGGACCTATTTAGGGGGGCCGGAAGAGGGCGTTATCAGCCCTCTGCCGACGCCCGGTGCGTCTGCTGCGGGTCGGGAGAGCGGTCGACCTCCCTCAACCTCTCCGCAGCCTCCTTCTGCGACATGACGGTTTCGCAGAAGGACATCACTGCGTCCAGCACTCGGCAAGCGTATGCCGCGCCGTATCCTCCGTGCAGTGGACGCAGTGATGGCACCGGGCGTCCGGCTCTCTGCTTAAGCGACACAGGTACTTCCCGAAGCAACCGTGCGCCGAGAGCACCTGCGTCGCTCGAAAAGTCAGGGAGCCGTGCTTCCTCCCGATAGACTGGAAGCCTACCCCAACATAGTTGGTAAAAGGCTAGGCAGATGATGATGATGGCAATAGGCTCGCTCCCTATTACATGGGACTTAAACCTAACTGCCTAAATGTAGGTGAAGGTATACCTCTGCCTTATCCCTCGGGTATAAATAAATAAAATAAATAGATAAAACCTTTATTTTCAGGCTACTTTGGCCCATAGATAAATACCTTACAGACTAACATATATATAATAGTACATTGTGTGTTAGTGTTTAAACTTAAAACTATGTTAGTAAAACACACTTCACTCGAGCACTGCCTTTGTGCGATCGTGTGGCACTTGTCCGCGGAAGCGACGGAACATTACACCTTGCGGCCAAAAGTCCTCTGCCATGACGAGGTGCAGGTAGCAAGTAGGTACTCGCACCACAAACGCCTTGAAGTTAACGTTGCGGCGCGATTCAAGCAACTGCACTCTCGGCCTGTACTTGGTCCTTTGGCACACGTACTCCACGATGTCCTCGGCCTTAGTGGTATAGTGTAGGCGGGAAATATAAACGGGAGTGTTCGTCTGGGCGGCTCTAACAGGGATGTCGGGCTTGATAGGAGCTGTGCCGCAGCGGTTCTTGTTGGTTCTTTGTCGGCGCTTCTTCCTACGCACCGTCACAAAACCATCATCATCAGCCCGGTTCGATGCCTTTTCAGGCACGGGCTTCTTTGCGGGAGCGTTGGCGAGGTCGTTAACTCCAGGCGTGATGTTATGTTACTACGTGTAATTTGGTTCGGGCCTGCGTGGTGGACTGGATATGGCCCATTCCATCTCACTGATAAGGAGGCCTGTTTCCATTCAAGCTGGATGCAGTCAGCCAGTGACGTTTGGCAACTGCTGTCGAAATTCGAAAATGAAAGAAAGAAAGGAAAAGCATTTATTAGCCCGCACAGGACAAAACACATAAACAAATGAATTATCAACTAATAAAAATTAAACATAAAAAAGAAAATAAAAAGAAAACGAAATTGGTCCTGTACAAGGCTAAAAGGCCCATATCTCAGCATAGTGCTGTAACATTAAAAAAACGTCACAGCGCTGGTATTCACAGTCAAAATGGAACTCACAATATTTAGGCTAGGCTTTTCATTTCCCTAAAATTAGATAATAATATGTATTTCAATACACTGTCCAGCTGTAGTGTCCCAGTGCCGGGTCCGGATGTCTAGTATGTATGTGTCTGTTAGGGACTTTTTAGGGTTCCGTACCTCTAAAGGTAAAAAAAGGAACCCTTATAAGATCACTTCCTTGTCCGTCTGACACCACCGATTTTCTCAGGAACGGGTGGACCTAGCAAGTAATGGGCAACTCGCTCTTGACCGGTTTTAGTAAAACCGGTCAAGGGCGAGTTGCCCATTATCTTTTTGTAAAATATTTCTTTTAGGGTTTAGCTCCCATAGATGTGAAGTGGGGGTGAATTTTTTTTCGTAATCTACCCCATCGTGTATCGTTGAATAGGTATTTTAAAATGACTTAAAAGGTTGCCGATACTACTTTTCGATTTAATGCTCTATTTACGAAATATTAAAATTGAAAGCGCAAATTTTTGTTCCAGTAGGGCCTCCCCCCCCCCTCTAAAAGCTAAACTGCTGGCTTGAAAAATCTGGAAAAATTTATGATACTAGTGCATTTCATGATCTTTAAAGGAAAATTATAGTGGTTACTGTTAAGATAACTTTATTAGTTTAGCAGTAATAGTCGTTGAATAATTTTTGGATAATTAGATAACGTTGTTGGATAATTTTGTACCAAATACAAAATCCTTAGAATAAATCCTTTTAAGTGACTAAGATGAAGTAGTTGCTGGTTTATAACGGGTAAAGACTTGCATTGAAAAACAAAATCAAAAAAAAAAAAAAAAAACATAATAAATTATCATAAGTTTCACAAAGCTGCCGCCGCTAGAGAATCTTTCAATATTGTTATAACGGACTACTACGGAACCCTACACTGCGCGTGGCCCGACACGCA
Organism: Xestia rhomboidea; assembly: GCA_963853795.1. Lineage (NCBI taxonomy): Eukaryota > Metazoa > Arthropoda > Insecta > Lepidoptera > Noctuidae > Xestia > Xestia rhomboidea. The sequence goes on from OY970774.1 coordinate 10,378,414, forward strand.
CATGGCCGGTTTATTGCAAGTTCCTGACGTATGGCAACCCTACTTGGAGAGTCGTACTTTATTACATAGAGCTATTTATAGTAGCCTTTAAAAACTTTACATAACATCACGCCTGTAATACCCGAGGACTTAGGCAGAGATTTACTTAATAGTAGACCCACATTTCGCCATAATAGTTATGTTCGGCCAGCGCCATCCTATTGCCATCAACCGGGCGTGGCTGCAATCCGCGGCTGCTACTGAGAAATTCCTGATGGAAAAACCCAATATTACTTTGCCCGGCCTGGGAATCGAACCCAGGACCTCGTGCTCAGCAGACGCTCTTGCAACCACTAGACCAACGAGGCAGTCAAAAACTTTACCTCTTTATATTCCAGTGTAGATAAACCCAAGAGAATTAAATACTAGGTACTGTCGTGGTCTTTTCCGTTTGATCAGTTAACAAAATTTCGCTTAAACCATGCGGAGGCGCCGAGCCACGCCCCCTTCAAGTTTAGGCCTATTAGGAAAGTGTCAACCTTGGCGCACAAAATAACAATAACTCTCGTTTGGCGTGCGTCGTCAGTGCGCTTAGCCGATCGGTATCTTTTCGTTCATTATTTCTGTACAAAATCAACGGGGTGGGGCTAGAGAGCGTTTCTATGTTGTAAGTGCAAACAAAAATTAGCTTAGTGGTGATCAGGCGGGAGTGTCCTCGATAGTACATTAGTTGAGAGGGAGTACGAGACTTTTCAGTCATGATTGCAAAGTAGCGGGAAGAGAGGTATATAACCTCATTGATATAGTTGCTGCCAGTTAAGATCGCAAAAGCGGTCATTGACCCACCTACATTTATTAAAGTTCTTAACTTTGAAATCCAAAAATAAGCCTGTTCAAGTCTTGAATCGTCATCTATCGTGATCTTCAAAATTTTTTCTAATGAAAAACGATACATGGTACATTTTTTTTGCTTCGTAGGAACTTAGGAAGAGATATCAGGAAAAGGGCAATGACCGCTATTGCGATCTTAACTGGCACCAACTATAAAACAGGGGGTCTAAAATGGCCGCTTTAGCAGAATCAAAATGTAAATCACATTAAAAAATTTAAATTTTTAAAATAGACATTAATGTAATCATTATAAAGTCCATTTTAAAAATAACATTTTTAACTTGATTCGTATTAAGATTCTGCTAAAGCGGCCATTTTAGGCCCCCAGAGCATGGTACTGACGACTACGCTACGCCCTACGCGCTATACATATACGGCAATATACAAAACCTACACGATCCGTTTCTCTCTCCGTGTCGGCGTAGTAAGGCGACGGAGAGCGTATGGCAGGCGCTAGCTACTAAAGAGAGATGAGGTGAACGAACTCCGGAGTCGCGGAAACTTAGTACTTACTTTAGACTTGTCTACATTTTCAGTAAAAAAAGTAGAAAGCTACTTATTACTACACTGGAATAATAATTACAAAACCAGTTGTGTTATGTATGTCACAGAATAGATAATAGTACTAACGTACCCATGTGTATAATTATTGTTATAATTTACTCAGCGAACGCTGACCCGGGCGCGCTGTGGGCCACGTTCTGTTGCTATCTCGCTCTAAGTAATCAATAAAACTGCGCCGATTCCGCTGCGCGCTGCTCAGCCTCTACGCTTTTATTTCTAGGTGCCTACACATTCTGAAATTAATGCTATCCTGCTATAATACAACTGGAGCAATGCAACCCATACCGCTTGTCCGCGTGAAATTATTATTTATAAAAATATTGCTTCCCTGTTTGAATCGGATTTTGATAACAATTTACGGAACCCTTATTGTTTTTCTAAAACTAAAGTAGATGGCCTAAGTTAATCCTAATAACATAACAATTTTAAATATTTTAGATTCAATGTTATTTAGGAAAAAAATATCCCTTACGACCGTTATCATAAAATACAAACTTATGTTTTTTCACATTTGGCGGGTTCGATTCAGGCAGTGAATAGCTAGAAATCTTTGAACCCAGTTCATATTATTTTTAAATCACAATTAAGTCTTCTTTCAGTAAAAGTTCCTATGTAAAATATTTCCTTCCGTGTGGCATAACCGTGCGACGCGACGCGACGCCCTATTTTATGCATTCAGTTAAAAAGCTGTTATTTCTCAATTCTCTCGTTCTATTTGTTTCCTCTTAATCGCGGCCATCTCCGAAAATAGAGGACTATTAATAAGTATAAAGGGTGTATAAACCCTTAACGAAGCCCAAAGGCACTTGTTCTGTTCGTCACTGCGATATTTTTTTTTTCTGGACCATACCTGGGAACCTTCTAAGTACATAGGTAGTTACGGAGATCATTGTAAGTCAAAGTTCAACTTTTTCACAAGTTTTATTTTATTTTAATAAGGTCGTAATTTTACTTCATATACCTCCATATCCTGTTTACTATTCAATGCACCCATCACCGCGCATCGCATTATCAGCACAATTTTGAGTGCGTTACATTGAGTTTTAAGTAGGTACCTAACCTACCTACCGTAAAACGTGATTTTTCGCCCAAAAAAAAGTCGTTTCCGAGCAATACTGTTTGCGTAGATACTTATTTTGATGTACAGAATGCTTGGTTGACGGCAATGACTAATGGTTGACGGCTTCGTGAATGGTCTGTTTACACCCGTAGACAGCAATGTTTTACTGGTTTATTAAAAATACCAAATAGCAATTTGAAAACTTTCATACGAAATGAGAATTTAAAAAAAATCTTAAGCCCTTTGAAATAGTTTTCCTAACAAAATTTGCCCACGCCTTTCACCGCCTTCGAGAGCAAAGTTTTTATTTTATTTTATTTATTACATTATAATAAATAATGTTCTGTGGGTTCGACGTGCGTACCTACTGCTACTACCTGTAGGTACTATCGAGGACACTCCCACCTGATCACCACTAAGCTAATTTTTGCTTGAACTTACAACATAGAAACGCTCTCTAGCCCGCCCCGTTGACTTTGATAAAAATAATGAATGAAGAGATACCAATCGGCCGAGCGCACTGACGACGCACGCCAAACGAGAGTTATTGTTATTTTGCGCGCCAAAGTTGACGCTTTCCTAATAGGCCTAAACTTTAAGGGGGCGTGGCTCGGCGCCTCCGCATGATTTAAGCGACAAAAAATGTAACTGATCAGGCGGAAAACACCACAACTGTACCTACTACTGTCCCACTGCTGATCAAAGGCCTACCTTAAATCTTTCTAAGAGCTCTCGTCCCGCGCCACATCGAACCGTGTCGTGCTCGGGATTAATTTACTAGACGAAGAAATGAATGCCTAAATAATAATGATGAAATTGCAACAGTACTGCAATTTCAACTCTCAGTGGTAAGCTGAGCCTCAAAATCAAACGGTGCAATTGTTTATCAAGTCAATTTCTTTGAAAATAAGAGACATATTGACACTGAGCACATTTATGTACCGGTACAAACAATAACTGCACTAACTTAGTCACACACACACCTCTTGGAAACAAGAAACCACCACTGGAACCGAATACATACGACCTACGCCAAAACGTAGTAGGTACTAGTGAGAACAAAAACCCTTATCAGTTTTGTGTAAGAGAAAAGTAGCTAGTCCCATTAGTTTTACCGTAGAACTGTGTAGTAGAACAAGTGGGATTGATCCAGAAATCAGGATCACACAACCACACACAGGGGGCCTAATATGGCCGCTTCAGTAGAATCTTAGTATGAATCACGTTAAAAAAATTAAATTCTTAAAATGGACATTAAGTTAATAATTATAAAGTTCATTTTAAGAATTTTAAATTTCTAACGTGATTCATTTATGATTCTGCTAAAGCGGCCATTTTAGACCTCCAGTTCTAATTTTCCGTGAATCTATTTACACACACACATTCCATTCCATTCCACATTAACCATTGAAATGTTCACACATCATTCTACAACTGACACAGAGTGCCTGCGAGGGACTGTCCAAACAGGAGACTTACTATAGATAGTACTCACGTACACATGTATCTCGCAGAGTGAGACAGCAGTCGAGACTAGAGATGTAGGTACTCTTAGCTGCGTGGGTGATCAGAATTGAATTGAACTTAGTGACATAGGTATTTATGACTATCGTGTTTGAGATTTTGTGAAACGTTGCTGATCTTATGTAATCTTAGTGTTTTTTTTTATGAAATATGGAATGTTTTTGAAAACAAACCAATAAGTCTAGCAGGAGCACCTACCTAGACCGACACATTGGATTATACAGGGTGTAAGGGACTAGGGTGAATTCAGTATATCATACAAGATTCCCGGTACACGAAATTATTTCAGGAACGTTACCTCAGAACAACAAAAGAAAATGTTTTTCTTTTTTAAATAATAATTTCTTTTTTTATACTAATTCGCACGTAGCGAACGGCAGCGCGACTACGAGTTCGATGAACTCTGTAGCTAGGGATAGGGAGGAAGCGAATAATGAAGAATGATTCCACGCGAAAAAAAGAGACATGCGAGAAATACATACAAGAATTTTTTCTAAATTTTTTGGGCGACATAGATTGTTTTTATGGCGGCCGTTATTTCAACTAGCTCACCTCTCTCCAAAAGCAGATCTTACTAATCTTCTCAGGACATCCGCAAGAGATCTTGATGTTCCAAGAGTTTCCTCGCGGATCTGAGTGACGCCGGTGTGCTTGAGTACCTACATGCTCTACCGTTTCCTCCGCCTCCTTGCACGCTCTGCACAGGGGACTCTTAAGTGATACCTAGGGTGTGGAAGTGTTTGTTCAGTGAGCAGTGTCCAGTGATGGATCCTGTCACCAGTCGTAACCTATCTCTCCTCTGTTCAGGTGCAGGCGCTTGGTCATCTTCGTATCCAGGGATGGCATAGCCACCTTGGAATGCCTACACCCTGGTGTCGAGGTCCACCATTTTTAACAGACTTCAAAAAAGGAGGAGGTTATATGTTTGTGTGTATGTTTTTTTTATGTATGTTAACTGATTTCTCCCCCATTTGTGGACCGATTCTCAAAATTCTTTTTTTATTTGAAAGAGTATAACTTCTGAGGTGGTCTCATTTAAATTTGGTGAAGATCTTACGCTGATCTTCGGAGATATACAATGGAACTCTTCAAAAATAAGTAATAATAAGATAAGTCTACACTGGCCTGCAAAAATAAGTATCACACTTTTAAAATTGCAATAAATTTTTAAGTACACAAGATATACTTTCGAAACAAATAGGACCCGAAAAATAGTTTAATTTTGTCTTTAGTTTCAAAGAAAGCTGATAAAAATTGCTTTATAACTTTTTTTTAATTTAAATCTCTAACTTCTATAGTTGAGGAAAAATTGAAATTTTAAAAGTGTATTACTTATTTTTGCAGGTCAGTTTATATTACCATGACATTGACTTGACTTATACGTATTGTTAATAATGAAAAAATAAATTTATGTCGGACTTGTTTGGGAACAACTAAAAATGGAAAAATAAATAAAAAACTTTTTGCAAAAAATAAAAACAAACAAAAGAAAACATTTTTTTTTTAGTCGGTTTTATTATTTTCTACTTGGGTTTGAGTGTGATCCTTTAACCAACTCCTTAGCTGATTGAAGAAATGGGCACAATAGGTTCGGGTCGGCTTTCGTGGTGGAACACCTCCTGGAGAGTTCATCAGCTGCATCATTTCAAAATGATTGACTGTGTCCTTAATCTATTGTAATGTCACCGTGCTGTGGTTTAGTACCGTAACGCGTTCTAGGACACTATGGCTTTCTAGTATTAGGCAGGGTTGCCACCAAAGATGACCGAGGATGCGTAGCGAGGGATGTGTTAAAAACTAACCAATCACATAGCTAGAATAGCTCAAGCTGTGAAAAAGGAGCGATATTATTGGTAAGTTTCACACACATCCCCGCTACGCATCCTCTCTCTCTCTCTCTCTCGTCTGTGTGTCTGTCAGTCTGTGCGCCTGATGATCGATGAATTTGCTGTCACTGCTGTCAATTTTTTTTAAATTCTCTGTGGTCAAGATGGCCAACATAACGCGTCTAATCCGTCTATCAGCAGCTCATTAACTAGCAGACTGCTAGCAAGCGTTTATGAATCATACTTCTTGACAAACGTCAAACAAGCTTAATGAGTCTGCTAACTAACAGACCGATCAAACCTCAATTAAGGATTTTTTATGAATATAATATAGTCTCGACGTGATCAGGTTTCTCTATAAGGATTGAAAACTGAGGCACTGTTCTCACATTATAAGAAAACAGATTATATTTGTGATGGTTCTGCTTTAAAAAACGGTTAAATAAAACACAAATTCAGCGTTCAAGTGTATTCCGAAGATACATCATTTCTATTCTACTGCAGCAACTTAAACATACGTATTTGATAAATGACTAGAAACAATACAAAACATATATCTTATGATTAACTTAGGAAACTAAACGGTTTGGGAATGTTTTTATAATAATAAGATACAATACATATCAATCTTAAACCCCCCAGTCTATCAATTGTCCCTGTAATATTGTTGTTATCACTTAAACATTTCTTTTAGAGATCAAGTCGAGATGTTACTTACTTCTCCTATTATATACTTCTGCAATACTGAGGTAAGAAATGGAAAGAACCCGCAATTCTGTTGTTTATAGGACTCCAAAGTTCTCCAACAGCTTTACTTCTCCTTCGTTGACTAACCATACTCTACCCTCTTAACTTTCAAATATATATATTTTAATACTAATAAATAGTAAATACAGTCAGCATAAAAAAAAACAGTTCATAAAGAGATTACAAAGTGGCACTACAGAAGTAAACTGTTTGAACAGCCGTGTAACTGACATTGATGTCTTACTGCGAGTTCACGTGCACATCTTGCGGCACTTCGATGAGCTGAGCTGAAACAAAGAAAAGTTAGGTGTTAGTACAATCAGCAAGGAAATGGTCACTGAAAGGGAAAATAAATATGATAACTGGCCAATAACATTATTTTTAGGGTTCCGTAGTCCTGACAAGGAACCCTTATAGTTTCGCTATATTCGTCTGTCTGTCTGTCCGAGGTTTTGCTAAGAGACCGTTAGTACTAGAAAGCTGTAATTTTGTAGAGGTGTGTATATCAATAACGCCGACAAAGTGGTAAAATAAAATTTTGGAAAATATTTTTTTTTAGGGTAGCTCCTCTATATGTGAAGTGGGATGTTTTTTTTTTTCTTCGTCTAGTCCATCGTGTGGGGCAACGTTGAATAGGTCTTTTAAAATGACTTTGGGGTTGCTAGTACTAATTTTCGATTTAATGCTCCATTTACGAAATATTAAACTTTAAAGTGCAAATTTTTGGTCCAGTCGTCCAGGGCGTCCCCCCTCTAAAAGCTAAACTGCTGGCTTGAAAAATCTGGAAAAATTCATAATGAAAGTGCATTTCATGAACTTTAAAGGAAAACTATAGCGGTTAACATAACTTTATTAGTTTAGCAGTAATAGTCGTTGAAGTAGGATGTTGGATAATTTTGTACCAAATTCAAAATCCTTAGAATAAATCCTTTAAAGTGACTAAGATGAAGTAGTTGCTTGTTTACAACGGGTGAAGACTAAATCTAAAATATAACGGGCTACTACGGAACCCTACACTGCGCGTGGCCCGACACGCACTTGGCCGGTTTTTTCTTTAAACCTTTATGTTTTGTTACAAAAGGTTTTACTGTAACTTTAACATCACTGTCCCGATTTTAGTGAGAATAGTAAGTTGCCAGTAGCGATAGTCATAAAAGCTAGCATTCCTAAAGGCCATTCCTCCTAACTCCAGGATACCTACTTGTTCCCAGTATTTTGTATACACAGGCTGTAAGGGACGAAGACGTACTAACTGTTACCATAATCAGCACATAATTTGACACCTCCCATAGACAATTTTACTTTTATTAACATTAGTTTGCTTGGGTGCGCGAGCTGCGCGCAGCTCGCGGGTTTCGTGTTTTTGAGAAGTATTCCCTATCCTTATAAAATTTTGAGAATCCATAGGAATCCTTAAATGAATTGCAAAATCCGTTAGAATTACCCCTAAATCAGAATGAGAACCCTTAAGAACCCCTAAAACATTTGAGAAGTAAAAAAAAAACATTACCCTAAGGTTTGCTTGTCGTCCCTGAGTTACGCTTCACCGACTCAACCTTCGTTACGCTACTGAGGTCGGCGGCTCGCTTCGCTCGCCACCTCTCCCCTTCGCTTCACTCGGTCTCGCAGGCTCGCTCCGCTCAGGTGCTACCTACCCTACCACCGGACAGGTTTCGACGCCTACTATAATATTTGTTCAACCACCTGATGGCTATCTCTAACCGTTATGAAGTTACAGCCTTTTCAATTTTAGGGGAGGTTGGGGAGGGGAGGGTATAAAAATTTCAACGCCCCTCATTATTAAGTATATTAAAAATCAAAATGCCGCTACGTGTCCTAGTTTCCGAGATACGATGGGGGGAGGGGTGAAGGGGGTAGAGGGGGGAATTTTGTACAAAGGTTTTGACCAATTTTTTGCCCCTTCTTACGAATCTGAAAAAAAAATGTTCCAAGTCTCTTAACTTCCTAAATCCGCCTAAAGGGGGGGAGAAGGGGGGAAAGGGGGAAAGGGGGACAACTTTGAAAACTGGTTTTTACTTTTCCGAGCCTCCTCTATACGAATCTGAAATAAAATATGTTTCAAGTCTCTTGGTTTCCGAGATACGATAGGGAGGGGGGAGAAGGGGGGTGAAAAGGGGAGGTTTGGCACTTTTCCCATAGGTTTTAGAGTTAGTTGTTTACGAATCTGTCAAAAAATATCTACCTCCCCATCCACCATCTGGGAGAACAATTCTGTCAGTGAGTCAGTCAGTGAGTGGTAATCGAGCTTTATATAGTATCTATAGACCTCAGTACATGGTATAATTTTCAACTTGCTAGGTCCACCCGTTCCTGAGAAAATCGGTGGTGACAGACGGACAGACAGACAAGAAAGTGATCTTATAAGGGTTCCGTTTTTTCCATTTGAGGTACGGAACCGTAAAAAACTATCACAATTACGGGGAGAACAAGTGCCTTTCGGCTTCTTCAAGAGTCATTTTACACCATTTAGTTGTTTTGTTATAAGATATATTAATTACCTTTCTTCTTGTTGGCGTTCTCCTTGAACATTGCTTCTTGGAGCTTGATAATGGTATCGGCCATGTTACCCACACCTGACCACATTTCTGCGAACCCGATGCCCATCTGGTTGCTCTCTAGAAGAAAAAAAACAGATTAAAGATATCAAAAGGTACACAACATGCCTGTAATCTCTCTATGGTTATGCAGACGCATACTTATTAGTACAGCAAAATTTCCCCAGTTAAGTTTCTCCCATGTAATGTGGCAAGCCAATTGCCAAGAACAGAGTAGAAAAAAAAAGTAGCCTCGGCTGCTATTGAGAAATTCCTGATTTGAAAAACCCAATAACACTGCCTAGGACCTCATTCACTCAAGTAGCTGATGTTGGTGAAAAAACAGCCAGGCTGAGAGGGCTGATAGGAGTAGGCAGGCCACGTGGCACAGACGCTCCCGGAGAGATGGGCAAAGATCGTCACACACTGGACGCCTGAGGAAGGACAGCCCCGTTGCAGTCAACCTCGGCAAAGGTGGCTGTCAATCTAATGATGTTTGGAGATCTCACAAGATAGAGGATAGGATTTTATAGATATGTATGTATGTCTGTATGTATTACGTATATTATATTGTATGTTTGTAGTTTAGTATATAAAATTAATTAATTTAAGTAACCGCTTGTAATGTTAATGCACATTCATAAGTGAATCCCTTTTCTGCAAATCTCCTATCAAAATTAGGTTTGCTGTAAGAAAACCCAATTCTGGGTTAAGCTCGCCTTTGTACATAAGCTATATATTATTGCAATTTATATGTATATTTGTTTATTGTTTGTGTGCAATAAAGAATAAGAATAGAATAGTATGGAAGGAGAAAGGGGAGAGTCCAATATAATAATGCTTTCAGGTTGCTGATGGGATTGCCTCGCTACTGCAGTGCGTCAGCGATGTTTGCTGAAGCTCAAGTGGATGGCTTTCACGCCATTATACGTAAAAGAGCAGCATCGCTGATGCGGAGGGTGAGGGGCAGTCCCAACAGCTCCCTGAGGGTAATTGCAGACTACATCCATAGTCCTATCTGGAGGCATTGGATTGGGCTGCACATATTGTAGGCTGACTGGCGTTCTTATATTGCTTTTTTTTTTTTTTTTTTCCCTCTTATTTTTCTTATATTTGTGTATTTGTGCGTTACTAACATAGCTTTAAGTCATCTTGATGTACTACTAACACTCTATGGACCTAAAAGTCTGAAATAAATGTTTTGAATTGAATTGAATTTGCCCAGCAGTGGGAAACTATGTAGACTAGCAAAAAAAAAAATGGACCACATGCTCAGCTGTAGTGTCAAAACCACCAATGAGACGGTACAAATGAAGCACAAGAGTTAGGTACAAAAGTTGCATATTTACTTAGACATAGATAGGGTTGATGTGTAGATACGTTTCTCAAGAGTAGGATGAGTAGAAAAAAGGGAGGCTTTTTGTATTGTTTCATAAAGAGGCATTCATAATAAGAATGACCTAGTTTCACTACCTCCAAACAATTTATGGTTAACTTAATCATAAGGACATGTTTTACCAAATTCTCCAGAGCTGAACTTTCAATGATTGTTGTTAATTTTACAAAACATGTGAGAAACAAGGGAAACTTAACTATTCAAGAAATTAGGCACAAACAATGGGAGTGAAGTAGCGCGGCAACAACAATCGCAATAAACGCACAGCTACGGTAGAATATTTAAGATTAAACGAGTCAACAGGAACTTACTGTCACTGGTACTGGTTTGATTTGAATTCAACTGAGGGTTCGAGATTTTCATGTTCTCTTCGATGGGTACATCATCTCGTTCTCCTTCCTTCACAGTCATTTTTATTGAAGTACTATAGTCGTCACAGCAAAGATGAAATTGCACGAAAACAACGACTCGAGTCTCGACTGACTACGACGCACAAATCACAAACACTGGCTTGGCTTGGCTGGGTCAGGCCCTGGCAGCAGAGAATTGACACTTGACACTGACACTAATGACAATAATCGACTCAGTGTTGCCAGTCACTTCGAATATGTATTGATTTTCTGTTGTCACCGTTACACCCACCCCAGGGTTACATCATTGTTTTATTATTTTCTTGTAAAAAAATCCATGTTTAAAAACATCACTATAGTAGCCTCCTCAGCCAGAGCCAGACATGACAGCATGGGTGTTTTGGTAAGTATACAGTATTTAAGACAACTTTAAGTTTTTTAGTTCTGCGTTTTCCCGCCTGGACATATAAATTAGTTGAAGTATAGGGAACGTGCACAACAACGGTGCTGCCAACTGGCGTCGCCAATCCAAATCTTGTACTCTATACTTGACATTGTAGAGTATGTAAACAGAATTAACTTTATTAGTGAAAAATATTATTCTAGCTAATCATAATGCATTTTTACATTTCTATATGTACCAATACATCCACAAAAATGAAAATAAATCAAATAGCGTAAAATTCCATTACTTTCCAAAGAATAGTACTCTCATACCATGTTTATGTGAAAAACACAAAAAATGGATAAACGCAGTAAAGAAAAATATTTGAAAACAACTTGTTTTTGTTACACTCTGCATTGAAAAAGTTCATTATCCCTCAAAATCAACCGTCCAAGCAAACATGCCAGAACCATTTTAACTTCAATAAGCGAACACACGTGTTATAATAGACTGCATCGAAGTTCACACCGAATATCCCTCAACAGTTAAACAAATAGAAAGAGTCCACATGTACTCAGATTATAAAAATGGTTACACAATAAAGTTTTTAGTTGGCTGCACTCCTTGTGGTTTCATAAGTTTTGAATCTAAATGCCACGGAGGGCGTTCTAGTGATTGCTTTCTATCAAATGATTGTAGACCAAGTAAAAGGTACTCTCTAACGCTTCGTCGGTACATTCGGATCTATCTGGCTCTCTCGCGCACGTCTGCAGATGAGTGCGAGTGAGAGAGACGGTTAGATCGGAATATACGGACGAAGCGTTAGGAAGTAGGGCCTCAGATACTTAGACCCGTACTGAGAAAGAGGATTAAAAATAACAAATTACACTGTTGAACAGCTATATATTTTTTAATCGTTCACCATAATCAGCAACTATGCCACCAAGTGAGTTGCTACTTGCTACGTGGATAACTAATAACCTTATTAACACATAAACACAACAAAAAAAACAACAAAACAATGCTCTTTCCTTATTTGGTCATGAACTTTCAATCTTGTCAGTCATCTCATCTTTGGGTTGGGGAAAGCGTAGTCTGGAATATGTCCAATCAAGAATGACGGATGACAACCTGGTCAAGGTGGTCATGGTTAGTGGATGCCAGACGCGCAAGACTGGTCGCTCCGGCCAGTCATAGGGAAAGCCTCGAACATCTTCGCTTTGCCGATGACGCCGATAATTTAACTTTGTGGACGCGCCTGAACAGACAGCAGGATGCTGCACAGTTAACACTAAAGCTTGTTGGGTCTGGTCACGGATGTTGTTGTTGTTGTTGATGTTGTTTCTTCGGTTGGTAAGCCTGTCTGCTGTGCTTTTCGCTGAGCTGCTCACACGTAACCACGTAAGTCACACCAACAAATCAAAATATTACTATTAAAGTTACTGCATTTATTGCGTGTACCTTTTTTTTTTTTTTTTTTTTTTTTTTTTTTCGGATGGGAAATCATCAAATGACTTCTCCCGCTCTGGGCTGAGCAGGAGGGAGTGTCAGACTTTTACTGACTAAAACCCATCCATGTTCCTTCATCGCCCTTTGTGTTCCGGGGCCACGGTATCTCTTTCGAATAGTCCCGCAGCCCCGGCAGGCTTCGGTCCTTGCGGACCCCTTCCTTATTGCTGACTCTCTTTGAGGCGCGCGTGGAACACGAACGCGCCGTCGACACGGCCTGTCGTCATGAGACGAACGGACGGCGAGCTAGCCCATAGCTCCCCGTCCACAGGCCCGCGCCTACGGTGGCCGGAAGCCACCACGTGGCCCCCGACGCCCGGGGCGTCTCCCGCGGCGGCCGGGACGTGAGGATCTCTCCCTGTCCTGTTCCGCCACCTCCTTCGCTAGCATGACTGCTTATTGCGTGTACCTACTGGTGCAAATAATAATAGTTTTTTGTTTCATCGAATTCGGGCCAAGATTTCCAAAGTTACAGCGTTGCAAAGTTTCACCGCTTTCTAAATTTGCGTTTCTTCGCACACTCGCAGTGTCGTGAACTCGTGACGTCACACTCGCTGCGAGTACCTACACATTCAGCTGCGTTCCCACTATGTCGTGACGATTAACAATTAATTATCCTTGGTTTTTAGTTGGCAAAAGTCGTGTCGCTTCGTCCTATATGTGATCACCTCCATTTAAATACACAAGCCACGATACTTAAAACTACACGATTATCTATCGTCACGACAAAGTGGGAACGCACGCGGCCTTAGTCGAATTTTGCCGCGGTCGCGGAGGGGCGCGGCGGCGGCGCCGCCGGTGCAGTACAAATTGGTGCAATGCCTATAGTCGGCGGTGATTGTTTTTTTTTATTATTTTATTTTATTTCTTCAAAAGTGTATTGAAAAACGTCGTTTGATACACGTGGACATTTGTTATTGCAGTTCTCGGCTCAAAAACACCCTCGCCTACGGGTCGGGTGTTAATTCTGCCTTGAATGCAACAACAAACTTTCTCCACTTGTATCAAAATGTACTATTATATATCCACCATACCGTTCGGTTCTCTTTCCCCGACGCAAAAACGACGGGGTTGTTATAAGTTTGACGTGTCTGTGTGTGTGTCTGTCTGTGGCCTGTGGCATCTTAGCTCCCGAACGGATGAACCGATTTTGATTTTGTTTTTTTTTTGTTTGAAAAGTGAATTAGTCTGGAGTGTTCTTAGACGAACAGACGGGCCAGAAATTGATCTTATAAGGGTTCCTTTTTTTACCTTTTGAGGTACCGAACCCTAAAAAGTTTACTTATACGTGAAAAAAATACACTTCTTACTTGACCCTGTGTTGGGGTTTTTTTTTTAATTTTTAATAGGTAATAATTTTGTGCACACCAATTCTAATTTTTGTCATCATAATTAAAAAGATCGTCCATGTTTACAAACTCTGACAATACCTACGTCACAATCGCGCAAACTCCTGGGCTCCTGGCGGCCAATAGACCACCGCCCCCATTGCTGCGCCCGCATCCGCCCGCGTGTTGTACGTGAACAAGCACTGATCAAAACAGATTTTTAACTCGAGTTATCTTTTTGTTGATAACAAAATACGTTCGTGTGACTCCTTGTCCGTTAAGGTCACATGATACTTTTCAAGATGGGCATTTAAAGGTGGCAAGAAACGTTTGCTCCTTAAATCTGCTGCAATGCGTAATTGCTTATTTAATAATATTGGATATATTGTGTGACAGAATGTTAACTTCTTCCCTTGACTTTTCTTAGATCTTTCTTTAAATTCAATTTTTTGTTGAGTCGGGAACGCATTGTTCACAGCACAAAATATCATATCCAACATTCTTAATTCCTTTGTGGTAAATTTGTTTAGTGGTTGAGTAGATTCAATAACAGTTTGATTTTTAAGTTTTCCTGATTTTTCTACAAGTACCTTCACAGATCGGGGTGGTTCGTCTTCTGTGATTAGTGGAGGAAAGGATCTACTTTTGCCTTTTGATATCGTGTCAAACGACGATAGGGAAACATGAAACGAAACCATGTTATTTGTATTCCTGACAGCGGCTGGTGGTTTGGCACTGGTAGGTTTAGCATTAGCAGGAGTAACAGGTTGCTCCACGACCTCAGAAAATCTCACTTTGATATTAACTTTTTTGCTGATCAAATCATTCGTATGCCTTGCAGCTTTGGGTAAAGGTGTAATTTCAATTTTATCGGTATTTGAAGGCCGGCAACAGCAACTACAAAATGTTGGAGAACATGGGTGGACACCCCTTATATAGTCTACAGTAGCGGGTAAAGCGCTTAGTGATAACAGACTTCTAGCAAATTCTTCGCGTTTATACCAACAACAAATATCACCTACAACACTGTTTGCCGTTTCCGATATAAATTTTAGCAATTTTTGTTCGTCCTTGCAGTGTTTTAAATGTAATTTAATATGACCATTTGCTCCGATTACATAATATTCTTCTCCAAAATCAATATTTGTTGAATGTAAAAATTGCGATTCGACTATCTCAGGAGTATCTGGTTTTACTGAGGGTGTTGAAACCACACTCAACGATTCAGAAAGCAGTGTATGTGTTGATTTAGCTGAACTTGGCTGCGATACATGTTTTTTTGGCATTTTGTTTAACCAAACGCTGGGTGGTTCTGATGGCTTCAGTAAACTTGGACTTGTTGATGTTGTGACATCCGATTTTCTTTTAGCTTTGTGTCTACAGCAGCAACGGCAAAGATTGACAGCACATTTGTGTGCTTTCCTCATGAACATCACTGTTTTAATAGGTAGGGTCGATACCGCTAACGACTTTAAAATCTTTTCTCTGTTATGCCAGCAACAACAGGAAACTTCAGACACATATTTATTGTATGCCAGTGAATGGAAATTATCGTAATTCTTATTATCAATACGAAACTTGTTATATCCCTGAACGAGATAGTTTTTATCTAGAAGATACATGTCGGCTTCTCCATGTTGCTGATCATATACCATTTTAACTTCAAGTTTACCTGATATGTTTTTTGTCTGTATTGGTTCATTAATTTGGGAGTTCTTGCTTGCGTCACTTTGTGTACGTAAAATATTATATTTTTTGTCATCAAGGACAACTTTCACAGGTGTGCACATGGATAACAGACGGTTGTTATTTTCAGCTATTCGAGCTACTTTTCTATTTAAAGTTTTTATATAACAAGATAAATCTTCGTAAGAATAACCAGAAGATGCTCGAGTCCATTTTCGTTTACTTAATTTTGGTTTACTCTCTTTGATTATGGAATTGGTGATAGTGCCTACACGCATGTCGGCTGTATTTTCCTTGAAAATTTTCATTTCATCTAATTTAGTTGTATACACAATCGAATGAGGTATTCCATACTGAAATTCTTTCAAAGTTTGCTCTTCGTCGGAGTCTCCAGTCTCCAGATTTTGATTTAGATCTCCCGTAGGCCCATTGATGGAGTCCAACATTGCCTAAAGCAAACAAAACAGAAAATATGTTAGAATTTTATCTGAGTAAGTACAATTATAAAATAGTACATTTTGATACAAGTGGAGAAAGTTTGTTATTGCATTCGAGGCGGAATTAACACCCGAGGCGTAGGCGAGGTTGTTTTTGAGCCGAGAACTTTTTTTTTTTTTTCGAAATGGCATCTCGCAGTTCAACCAGAGAGGTTGTCGTCTGCTTAACCGGACTTTCCTGTGGGTGCCTTAAGTGTAAGGCCTCCAGCCAGGGCAAAAAACTTACAAACTTGAGCCGAGAACTGCAATAACAAATGTCCACGTGTATCAAAACGTTTTTCAATACACTTTTGAAGAAATAAAATAAAATAACGAAAAACATTTTTGTCATGAGGAAACTGTAATTTAAATTTTCTTTTTATTCCGCGCTTTGCGTTCGCCAGGTTGAAGGAGAAGCAAAGGTATAAAGCCGCTATACAGCCTAATATGAAAAATAGAAAATTTAAATGTTTTTGAGTTTAGAACACAATTAGACGTTAAACGTTTTTTTATTGTAGGTAATAATCATGGTTTTTGATGTTAATTCTATAACATTATTTAAATATTCAAAAAAATAGGTTTGCCGAGTCTAAAAAAAGACATTCACCTCCGAATAGAGAGGACCGGCACTTGGCACCGGTAAGTGCGAAAATGAAACTCGCGCGAGACGTCTGTGAAGAGGCATTGAACCAATTTGGATTAAGTACCTATCGGTATAAGTTATCTGTGGCAATTTTCATTCCCGCACACGTGTTGGAAAATGAAAAATATTTTTTTCAATACACTTCCTCGAAATCGGGTTATTATCGCACTACGATTAGGTTCAACATGCAATGTATTTCACACGCGTGCGTTTTCTTCATTTACCCGCACATGTGCGGGAAAAAAATCCACAGGTACATACATAAACGAAGTCAAATCGGTTCAATGCCAATAGTCGGAGGAGAATGTTTTTTTTTTAATTTCGGCAAAGCAATATGCGTCTTCACGGCGTTTTTTTTACTTTGCAACTCCGTGTCAGGTGTATTTTGATTAAAATATGATTCGCAACTGTAACCCATGTGGCTTTACTGAGTTTTACCAATAAAAATCATCATTAAAACCCTTTAAGTTCATTTATTTCCATAGAATGAGTTTTTCATGAAATAATCATTCATCACCATCATCAGGAGATAGGCCTCCCCCAAGTGTCGCGACTTTGACCGGTCCCGTGCGTCTCGCATCCAGCGGGTCGCCGCAACCTTCATCAGCAGGAGGCCTACCACAAGCTCTTAACGCGATCCATTTTAGGACCTAAACTGAACTGTTCTTCTAATTCGTACCATGACGTCAGTTTAACGATTCAATTTAGGCCATGCCATCTGACAGCGATTGACTCCAAACTGAGTCGCAAGTTTTGGTTTCATTCATTCAATTTTGCACTAGTTTGGTACCATGACGTCCTTAAAGCAGCTCAACTGAAACGCTCAACTGTCAAAATAAGCGATTCAATATAGGTTACTATTTCTTTATCTTAAACTGAAACGTTTACTGTATTAGTGACGAAAATAAAGTTAATAAAGTGCTATTTTGGTGGAATTTTACAAAAACCAATGTAAGTGTATTTTAATTTTTCTTTTAAAGTCTAGACTAACTATTTTACATGCCTTTTTTAACCGCATTTGTTTTCCTTTAACAGATGTCTGATGAACTACTTTTGTTTGAGTTTTTTGAGGAAGATTCTGCCTCACACTATACCCAAAAATGTAAGAGGCTCCAGTTACGCGGCCAGTTGGACCCCATCAATTATTTTGAGGATGCCGAATTCATTAGGCGCTACAGGCTATCCAAAGAATTAGTGCTCGATTTGTGCACGGAGTTGAGCCCGATGTTCAAAGATCCTGTCAAGTCCACGGATTTATCCTTAGAGAATAAGGTACTTAGATAAATAACTTCTTATCTCTTTAGTTTACTTATTCCCTAGAGCTATTCTATGACTTTGTTTGTGAGAAAAGATTTGAGAAACTACCTTTTTTTTTTTTAGGATGGGAAATCATCAAATGACTTCTCCCGCTCTGGGCTGAGCAGGAGGGAGTGTCAGACTTTTACTGACTAAAACCCATCCATGTTCCTTCATCGCCCTTTGTGTTCCGGGGCCACGGTATCTCTTTCGAATAGTCCCGCAGCCCCGGTTTGAGAAACTACCTAAATGCAATTTTTACAACTAAGTATATGGATTAATAACCATAATAAGTGTACAATTGTTGTTGTAATATTTGTTTAAGGTTTTGACTGCATTGTCATTCTATGCCACAGGGTCTTATCAAAGACCAATTGGAGATATAGGTGGTAATTCCGTGGCACAACAAACGGTGTCATCAGTATTGTCTCAAATAACCACGGCGTTAAATTCTCCCCAAATGAGAAATAAATACATTGTTTTCCCAAGGACATTAGAGGAAAGGAATTCCATAAGAAAAGAGTAAGTAAAGCAACAATTTTGGGCTGATATTGTCTATGTACGAAGAATAATAAAGTGAAACCTAACGCTGCTTCCACTTCCACCACTTCACTCTCTATACATCCCAATGCAGGGCACAAGGTCTTTTCTCTCCATAAATCACATTAAATGTAACAAACCTGAACAGCATATTG
This sequence comes from Xestia rhomboidea, assembly GCA_963853795.1. Taxonomy (NCBI): domain Eukaryota; kingdom Metazoa; phylum Arthropoda; class Insecta; order Lepidoptera; family Noctuidae; genus Xestia; species Xestia rhomboidea. The sequence continues at coordinate 10,397,324 of OY970774.1, forward strand.
GGAATTATTCATGATGAAATATAAATAAATGTTAAATAAAAAGCTTCCTTTTCAATTACATAGTTTAATCAAATCAAATTATAAAAAAGTAGGAGTAGAGAACAACAATTAAATACTAACAAAGTTTTGTTTGTATTCTTAAACTAAATAATTTAATTACTAACTAGCTGATGCTCCGCACTGGCCAAATATTTTGTTCATTAGAAATTATAAGTAGGTATTAAGTATCACAGTCTAATACAAATTTCCAGGTTAACAATCATCTTTGGCTATTATTAATAAATTATTATTTAAATTCTTACATTAATTATCAACAATAGTAAAAAGATAGAGAGTGCAGTTAGGTAACTTTCATTTTTAAATAAAGATATAATAAGTCCCTATTGCTGTCAATATTAAGATTTAGAAAGCAGATTGCAATTCATATCTCTTCTGTTTATGTTTATCCTCAAAGGATGGTTCCGTTGCAATGCATCTCTTGATTTTATCTCTGGTGTTTTAGGTACTTATTATAAATGTTTGGTATGAGTCAACCAACCTTTTACTTTAGTAAAATAATTTTCTCACTTGAATTCATATATCACAAAGACAAGTGGCTTCTCAAGGCAAGTTGTACATTTATTCACTTTCAACAGATTTATTTATATGCTTCTCGAAGGAATTATTTAGTTTCAGTACAACAAATTATACAATGTTTAATACTTACGACATTCCTTGAAATAATGTTTATAAAAAGAATTCAAAACTATACTTTTACTTCACTTCAAATTTCCCACCGCAAACACAACTGCACAGACTACCTACGTTTCTAGCAAACTGACACTGACAGTCTGACAGTGACATGACAACTCGCACAACTTTTTTTACTCTGGTACGTTCGAAACAGAAACATAATTTGTTATGATACGACGAAATACAAATATATTTTTCGTATAATAAATAGCAAAAGGTAAATAAATATCTACTTTGACTAAGAATTATTTTATTAATAGTTCTTAAAAACAGCTGTTGAGTGTCTTTAAAACTATAAGTAACTTTAGAAACAAATAAAACGTTACTTACTTCTGAACGTGTCTGACACTAAATGTGCGCGAAACAAAGTTATTCGATAGAGACAACGCTATTAGCGTTGACTCTTTTTCACCAAAAACGTTTCAAACGCGGTTCAGCCACAAATTGCGATCTTTCATTCACTTTTAACGATTCAAATGCCGCTGAGCGTATTGGACGTCATGGTACGAGTTTGAGCGATGCAGTTTAGGAACCTAAACTGAACTGTCTTGCTTTTGAATCGTTTTTAATTAGATCATGGTAGGCCTGCAGCTGGTCACAAATCATTCAATGGGATTTGAACTTGGAGGGTTGTATTGTATTGATGATTTTAATCATTATAATTCTTACATACATACGTACTTAGATACATACGTATTACAGCCGCTAATCATATTTTGTTCAACATACAGCCTGACACTGACCGGCAAATTGTAAAAAAAACTTAAGAAAAAATGAATTTCGCGGGCTACCCTGGCGCTTCCACGTTAACAAAGAAAATGATGAGGCTGATGAATAGAAAACAAAAATATTGAACAATGATTTAGAAGCCCTTGATGTAGTTGGATCTAGTATTTTTTTCTTTTCATTATTATTAAAAAATTGAAAATTAAAATATTTAACAAAAAACCAACGGAAAAAAATACGATACGATGAAATAAAAAAAGAGTTAGTGAAACTATAAAACAACAAAGGAAGTTGGCAACATTTCAACGGGCGACTATAGCGCCACCCACGTCTTTAAAGAGGTACTTCTGCGGCAAAATTGAGCGTACTGTACTGAACACAACGATGACAACGAAATACAGTCAAAAGATACGATAAGCCTCCTCACCTACTACCTAGGTCGCCACGTTCCTAACCCCTTTTCAGGCGACCCTGCGTTCGTTTGCCATGTCTCCCCAACACCCCGCTAAGTAAACACGCAAGTGAAGAGTGAACACTTGTTTTTATTATCGCCACATTTGGTACCTACTTGATGTTATTTTTAGGTAAGTAAATTAAAACGAAATAAAACCCTAAGATATTTCTTGCGTATTTTTTGTGAATAGTTACTTTAATTGTAGTGTTCGTATGTAAGTCTTAGCTTGTCAAGTTACGTAGGTACTTAGCTGAGAATGTGAAAAAAAAATGGATCTAACATTACCTGCCGTATTATTTACTAGATGTTTAAACTTTTCTGACACTTCTACAAACACTGGGTATAAAACTGCCTATTTTATCAGAACAATAGGAAAGTCTGGAATTGTTTGCTCTAAACATCACAACATTCACAATCATTTCACAGCGCACAACTGGCGGGGTGCGGGGCGTGTGTATGGCCGGTGTGTCGCGTCGTCGGCGGTGTTCGTGTTCGTTACAAACTTCCGAATGCTTCCGATCCGAACATCCGCTCGAAACTTGGCGTAAAGGGTCCGCAAAGGCCGATGCCTGCCGGGACTGTTCGAAAGACATACCGTGGCCCCGAAACACAAAGGGCGATGAAGGAACATGTATGGGTTTTAGTCAGTAAAAGTCAGACACTCCCTCCTGCTCCGCCCAGAGCGGGAGGAAAAAAAGGGGTAAGAAGAGAAGGAGGGACTAGCTCGCAATACTACAGAGCGAGATGGCGAGATGAGAAGCCGTGAAGCCGACTGATTACTGAACTGAGGTGCGCAGGAGAGGGGACGGAACGTAAACCATGGCGCGGTGACTTGTGATGATTCACGCCCAAACGTCAAAGGCTCATTGTCGCAAATATAAAATATACTATTCTATAAAACTACCTGTTACTTTTACTTCTATCAATAAGTATTCTATAAACTAGCTGATCCCGAAAACGTTGTTTTGCCATATAAATATTAATAGCCTACGACTTACGACCTATTTACACTCAGACCGACCAATTATACTTACACAAAAAAAAACAAATATTCTTTTTTTTTATTAGAAGATTAGAAAAAGATTACTCGCACTTAGTCGCATAATTATTAGAAAATTCATAACATCAAGTCGCATTAAACTTTTCTTTGTACCTACTCATTTCCATAGATAAAAAACGAACCTTTCAAAATAATTAACAGATTTTTACGTCTCTCACTTCCACATATTCAAAGAACCTCCAACTCTCAAATCTAAAAAACCCTCAGATGACAGTATACATACAGGGTGTAAACCACCTCAACACGAAGCCGTCAACCAAGCATTCTGTACATCAAAAGTAACTTTACGCAAAAATTATTGCTGGGAAACGACTTTTTTTTTTGGGGTGAAAAATCATGTTTTGTGGTAGAACTCAATGTAACGCACTCAAAAACTTGTGCTGATGGATGGATTGAATAGTACGGGGGTCGTGGAGTTGTTTAAAGTAAAAATCTTACGTTAAAAACTTATATTTAAAAAAAAAGTTGCCAAAAAGTTGGAACTTTGACCCCCAGGCCCCAATATAGTAACTAGAAGGTTCCAGGTTGAAGGTAGTAATTAGAAGGTATGGTGTAGAACAATAGTACATTTTGATACAAGTGGAGAAAGTTTGTTATTGCACCCGAGGCGGAATTAACTCCCGTGTTTTTGAGCCGATAACTGAAATAACAAATGTCCACGTGTATCAAACGACGTTTTTCAATACACTTTTGAAGAAATTAAATAAAAGAACGATAAATATTTTTGTCATGAATTATTAGGAAACAATAATAATAATTGTTTATGACATAACTATGATTTTCTTTTCTTTTTTTCCGCGCTTTGCTTTCGCCAGGTTGAAGGAGAAGCAAAGGTATGAAGCCGTTAAACAGCCCAATATATTTTTTTTTTTTTCTTTTTTGTATTTTTGAATTTAGAACACAAATAAATTTTAATTTGTTTAAAAAGTGAATATTCGTTTTAAATAAGTAATCATGTTTATCTATGATATTCTATTTATAAACACAATTTGAATATTCAAAAAATATTTACGCCGTAAAGACGCATTATTACTTTGCCGAAATAAAAAAAAACATTAACCTCCGACCATAGGCATTGAACCAATTTGGACTAAGTATAGATACAGTTATCTGTGGCAATGTTCATTCCCGCACACGTGTTGGAAAATGAAAAAAATCGCACGTGTGTGAAATACATTGCATTTTGAACCTAATCATAGTGCGTTATTAACCAGTTTTCGAGGAAGTGTATTGAAAAAAATGATCGCAATGACGAGGAGAACAAAGTGCCTTTCGGCTTCGTTAAAAGGTGTTTTACACCCTTTATTTTTGAGGCAGGCAGCCATATTTGCGTTGCCTTGACAACGGTGATTGTTTATTTCCACGGGGATCTCGTTTATACCAAGTTGTTTTTAGCTGTGTTTATAATTAAAAATAATTAAGATATTATAGAACCTTACAACATAGCAAAAATAATTTAGTGTTAAATAAAGTGGAAATTGAATAAAATACCTACTACTACCTAGTGATTGTGGTTTACCGTGTTGTGTGTTGTGTTCCTCTTTTGTTATTATTAAGACAAATGGCAAATTCTTAAACTAAATTCATTTGTTTGAAAATAAAAAATACTCGTGGAACTAGAAACATCTTACAAGAAGCATTATTTATTAAAAATACATTGTAAAACGTTAAAGTATTTAATTTGACCTAATTATACTGACCCCGCGGCCTCGCTCTACCCTAAATGAGGTCAAATTCGAATTGAGTTTGTAGATTTGTAGCTAAGAAATTATCTTTGTAAAATCTAGGCTAAGATTTGAGGTATTCTATTCCTCTAAGTAAGTAAAATAAATTGGTGAAATCAAAGATCCTTTGACGAATTACAATTATTATTGAAGATGGTATTCGGTGACTTCAATAGATAACTGAACTATGGTGAATTTACCAACAGCAAATGTTAAAATGTTCAACTTTCAAGTAATGAAGAAATTGAGTAGAATATCCTCCTTGTATTTTCTATCAAGTAAGTACTTTATTTATTCCATAACCTGATCATACATGACTAAGGGCGTCCGCTCAAACACGCGCGGGTGCAGGTTTGGGTCTTGGGAGCACGCTCGCGCGTCAATATTGGAAAATACATAGAGCAGCGCAAAACGCGTGAGCGCGTGCGGCCTGTTTTCTATGGATATTTTGACAGCGAACTGTCGAGCACCCGCTCCGTGCACTCGCGCGAGTTTTAGCAAACGCCCTAAAGCTTTTTTACTTGTCTTTATTTTTTCACAGCCTGTTTTCGACATATCAATATAACTCAAGGATCTAAGTAAAATGGGAGAAAAGCTCAGTAAATTGATATCGGCGGGAGGGGTGCAGGCGGGGGGTTCGGTGCTCGACAGAGTAATATCCCAGCCCAGCAGTGAAGATCATACTGTGCTTTATAAACTTGCAGATTACAAAAAGGGTAAGTAATCATACTTCTTTACCTACTTTACATACAGGGTGTAAACAGACCCTTCACCCCTTCACGAAGCCGTCAAGTCAACCAAGCATTCTGTACATCTAACTACCTAAGTAACTTTGCGCAAACATTATTGCTGGGAAATGACTTTTTTTTGGTGTGAAAAGTCACGATAGCGTTCAATGTAACGAACTCAAAACAATGTGTGATACGGGGCTCCCGAGTAACAAGGGCCCCGACGTGTGGAGGAAAAATTCACGAATCTTCCAAATTGTTATTGATAAGAGGCCCGTTATGATTAAGTACCTACTTAAATAAAAAAAAAACGAAAACTTTTCGCAATCTAGAAGAATTCAAAATTTCGAGCTCGCTTCGCTCGCTCTTTAATGAAGAATTGGCTCGTCACTGTCCAGAAAGCTACAATAAAGGGTGTAAAACACCTCTTAACGAAACCGAAAGGCTCTTGTTCTCCTCATCATTGCGATATTTTTTTTGTTCTACACCATACGTGGGAACCTTCTAATTACGTAGATATTGGGGGTCAAAGTTCCAACTTTTTGACAACTTTTTTTGAAATACAAGTTTTTAATGTAAGATTTTTACTTTAAACACCTCCACGACCCCCGTACTATTCAATCCATCCATCAGCACAATTTGAGTGCGTTACATTGAGTTCTACCACAAAACATGATTTTTTACCCCAAAAAAAAGGCGTTTCCCAGCATTAATCTTTGCGTAAAGTTACTTAGCTTGATGTACAGAATGCTTGGTTGACAGGTCCATGATGAGATGGTTTACACCGTGTAAACCAATTTTCTATCCTACTTTGCTCGCTCTTACATTATCTATGTAAAATCAATGGTCAGGATGCGATTTTTTTGTTGTTCACCGCACTCGGTATCTTATGGCCCCTAAACAATTTTGATATAGGGCCTTATAAGGCCTAACTACGCCACTGGTGCTGGTGGTTGCATTGAATAGTAAAGGGGTCACTTACTTACAGATGCCTCTAATTTAAAACTTATATGTATTTAAAACGTTTGAAAAGGTGGACCTTCAATATTCCCGTAAGTAGACGGTTTGGCGAAAAAAAAATTAACACAACGACAGGAAGAACCAAGTTAGTGCCTCTCGGCTTTGTTGACTTCGTGCGTTCGCATGTGTTAAGATGGATATGCGCATGCCGCTCAGTCAAAACTTGCCCAAAATGCTTGCTATTTCACCAAACGCCGTGTGCGAAAGTGAGATGCAAATATTTTTCCTAACAAAATTTTTTTTCAGAACAATTCCATGAAAAAGTCATTGAAACTTATTGTATTAATGATTTCAATGATTATAATTCTGTAACTACACCTGTTACGAACGCAAATCATATTTTCATTAAGGTGGATGTTCCAGGGTAGCCCGCGAAATTCAAATTTTCTTACGTTTTTTGCAATTTGCAGGTCAGTGTCAGGTTTGTATGTTGATTAAAATATGATTCGCGGCTGTAACACGTATGTAGTTATAGAATTATAATCATCAAAATCATCAATACAACCCTCTAAGCGCAAAAAGATGCAGGAATGAATTTGACCTTGAAATAGTCATTCCTGCACCTCCACCTGCAAATTGCAAAAAACGTAACAAAATTTGAATTTCGCGGGCTAGCCTGGAGCGTCCACCTTAACATACAACCTGACACTGACCACGTGACCACTGACCCTGGCGCTTTCACCTCAAGATGCGAGACAGTATACGTTCGTCCAATGTATCTGTGCAGTCGACAAAATAAAAACCGGCCAAGTGCGAGTCGGACTAGCGCACGAAGGGTTCCTACCATTATCTAAGCAACATTAGACAAAACGGCAAAAAAATCACGTTTGTTGTATGGGAGCCCCCTTAAATATAATTTTATTCTGTTTTTAGTATTTGCTGTTATAGCGGCAACAGAAATATGTACATCATCTGTGAAAATTTCAACTGTCTAGCTATCATATCATTGTGTGTATTAGGGTCCCGTTTTTACCCTTTGGGTACAGAACTCTAAAAACTAAAATAAATGTATCAAGTTGGACTATTTCGTTGCTTTTTTTTTGTCAAACAGCGACACCCCGAGACATAAGATGACATGATGAGCCGTGTTTCATACTTATAACTAATATATTATAGATAATAAACTGACACGCGAACACGTGACAGGCATGCGACATTATGTAACTGCAAAAGATCAACGACCGTCCTACGAGTATCAAACTATTGAATTTTAACTGGCCATTTTATTTTATCGAAATGTTCTACACTTGCTCTATTCATTGCTCGTCCATCAAGTACGGAACTTGTTTTTTTGTTCTTGTTTTTCACGTTGTATCATTGTCATTATCATCATTCTCCTGCCCTCTTATCCCAATTCATTTGGGGTCGGCGCGGTATGCAAATTGCCTAGAGAAACTCTGCAGTCGTGATAAGTATCGACAAAATATAAACACAACTCATACATAGCAAATGTTTGAGTTAAGAAAATCTGTTCTACAAGTAAATGAAGTACGAGCAGTCATGATGATTCCAAATGAAACATTTTTTTTCTATTTTGTGTTATTTACATTACGATTTTACTCATGTCATGAAATGTGAGGTGTTTTTGCTAGCAAATCAAATACAATTTTGTCAGAGAATCAGCATTGCCATTCAGTGTGGCAATGCTGCCAGCCTTTTGGGCACATTAACCCGTTGACAGCGATGCAGATAATTTTTTTGATGCCCCTATAATTAGTTCTTTGATACTTCAACAATAAAGGGTGTAAAACACCTCTTAACGAAGCCAAAAGGCACTTGTTCTCCTCGATCATTATTTTATTCTACACCATACCTGGGAACCTTCTAGTTACGGAGATATTGGGGGTCAAAGTTCCAACTTTTTGACAAGTTTTTTTTTTTTATTACAAGTTTTTAATATAAGATTTTTCCTTTAAACACCTCCACGACCCCCGTACTATTCAATCCATGCATCAGCACAATGTTTTGAGTGCGTTACATTGAGTTCTACCACAAAACATGATTTTTCACCCCAAAAAAAAAGTCGTTTCCCAGCAATACTTTTTGCGTAAAGTTACTTAGTTTGATGTACAGAATGCTTGGTTGACGGCTTCGTGATATAACTTAAGTTGATGTAATAACTTGTAAATTGGATAATGTATTTTTATCGGAAAATAATATAGTTTGAAGTTGCTTATTTAGAATATTAAAATAATTGAATCCTTTCCTGCCTAGGCGGTCTGCTCCTCGAAGCGTATACGAAAGGCGGAATGATAGCCGCCGAGAAGCTGATCAGGGACGAGTTCGCGGCATACATGTACGCGAGGGGGAGGGGCAGGGTCATCAACCGCGCTGAGTACCTGAGGTGGAAGTTCAGGGATCAGGAACAGGTTAGCTGGATGAAGGCGATGGTAGAGGAACGGATCGCCTACATTGGTTAGCAGTGTTTGATCCTAAGTTCCGATATTCTGTTATGATGTAGTAGGCTGTACATGATGATTGGAATTAAAATATGTCTGTAAAAAAAAACGTACTACCCGAAAATCCAATGCGCGAAAAGAATCGTCGCGTTAAAAATAGCCCGGACGAACGAGTGGTAATGTTTTCATTTTTAGTCAAGCAGAATATTAAAGTTCATTCTGTAGATGGCAATTTAAATAGCATCGTGTTAACAGTGATTATTAAACCCATCAAACACTGATAATGAAAATACTCATGAAGCAAGCTTATCAATATTTTATCATTTTCAATTGAAACTTCTGGCTACAACAAAATATTATGCGGAAATACCCACTTTTGCTAATTGCAGACCTAAAGTACACATAAAGCTTTAAACACACTTGGTCTTAAAAGAAAACATTTTATTACGCAATTGTTTTATTACTGCACGATGGATGGACTGTGTGGAGGATGATATGACAAGAAAGTAGGTGTCGAATGAGATGACGAGTAATAGAGATGTATGGAAGAAGATAATTATGCTGCACCGGCCCCAAATAAATTGGGATTAGGGTTGGATATTGGTGATGATGATTGTTTTACCTCTGCACGACACAGACTATCCTCTGTTCTCTGTTCAGACCCTACCATAATCTGGTCAGGTGTACTGCTATGACTATACTTATCGTGGCAAGACAGGCTTGAGCTGATAATGACACGTATGGCCACATTTGTGGTATTTAGTGCGGCGCGGCTTTAGAGACGCGTCGTCTGAACTAAAACGAGAAGAATGATTAAGTTCTCGTTGATTTTACGTTGTGATAGGTGCATGTCCGTGATACTAAATCGCATAATACTTCTTTTTTATCTAATATCGAACTGCTATAAGAGTGCCCGGTAACTCCTCAGGTGGTGCTACCAATAGAAGCGTCGCTGTCCCCCCACGACCCGCTGGCTAAGTGGGAGGACCACACCGCTTGCTGGCAGATGTGCTACCGAGGCGCTCTGGGGGAGTCGCTACTTCATGTACTCATCATTTGTGATACGAAGGTGAAACAGCTTTGACACTTACACTGTCCGCGAAGTAGACACAATAGCTAAAAAATCGGCCTGTGGTTCATGGGAATGGGTCCGCTCGTGGAAACCCTAGTTTAGGTTATGTCACGTCGTAGCCAGGCGGCTAGGTGCGATGCTACGGCGCAATAATGTTGGCAACGAATATTGAGCATTGACGATTGCTGTCCAATTCCAGATTCACACAAGATTAGCAAGAACACTAGTGAAATGCTTTCCGAAACTGTCACTGGATGTCGTTGAAGGAGAGGAGTATTTAGGTAAGTGCATTACCATTGTTGGCAGGCGTCTATTAAAATTGCGTTTGGGAGGAAGAATGAAGAATGAATGACCGCACGTCCGCAAAACTTTGACCTTCACCTTTCTTCTTAGCGTACGTAATTTCAAAACAAGCCTATACTTGTTTTGTTACCACTCATGTTTGGCCCACTGTAGCCAAGACAAATTGTCATCATACTTGTACCCAATTTACGCAAGTACGCACAACCATGTCCTTCCATAACCAACAAAAGTTCGACTTCCGCAAAGCATGCTCTATTTCTATAAAAAGCTTTTGGTTGCAACCAGCAGTGGAACATTGTACAATATCTCATCTCTATGTTGTAGGAGCCAGTTCTCTGCACCTGGCCATAGCGTATAGCAACAACGAGCTCGTCCAAGACTTAGTGGAAGCAGGCGCTGATGTCAACCAGAGAGCTATTGGTAAGATCGTAGAAGAACTCTTGGGAGCAGCAAACGTCCTACGTTCTCTAACGTATTTCTTTTAAACCAGACTTGAGGATTTTTTGTCTCCCAAACATATAATTTGTGCGTGGGTGGGTTAATTTCCGCCGACAAATTGTAACGCAGTTTGGTGGGCCTATAAAATGTATAAAAACAAAATGTTTGGTCCAGAATAAATTTATTTATTTATGAGTATGTTTAGCTAGTCTATTAATAATCAACAGGCAGTTTCTTCCTTCCCCGTGACCAACAACGCGTGCCTCCCGCCCGTCAGACAAACTACGAAGGTCTAGCATACCTAGGCGAGTACCCCTTAGCGTGGGCGGCCTGCTGCGCCAACGAGGGTGTGTACAACCTCCTTTGTGACTCCGGAGCTGATCCGGACGCACAGGACTCGTTTGGGAACATGATACTCCATATGGTGGTCGTTTGTGATAAACTGGTGAGTTTTGGTTGATTATAATGGGTGTGAAACTACCCTTAACGAAGCCGAAAGGCACTTATTCTCCCCGTCATTGCGATATTTTTTGTTCTAGATCTACACCATACCTGGGAACCTTCTAGTTACGGAGATATTGGGGTCAAAGTTCCAATTCCAACATTTACACAAGTTTTTTTTAAATACAAGTTTCAGGGAACTTTACTTAAAATACCTTCACGACCCAGTACTCTTCAATGTATCAATCAGCACCATATTTTGAGTGCATTACAATGAGCCCTACCGTAAAACAGGATTTGTCCCCAAAAAATAGTCGCTACTTAGTTTTATGAGCAGAATGCTTGGTTGACGGGTTCGTGAAACGTCCGTTTACATCTTGTGTTTACTTCCTCGTCCGTAAACCGGGTGTACCTACATGTACAGCTCTCTGGAAACTGACAGGGTGCATTCAGCTCCTTGTTTTAAATCATAATCCACCGGAATTTTTCTCTGGGAAATTTTCATTCTTTTTGCTATTCCTTTATTTCAATGGAAAATTACATTTTCTGTGCGCAGCACTCCATTTATGTAAATAATACGGCTAAAATAAAAAAACCGCCTAGCTACAGAGTTTATCGAACTCGTCATCGCGCTTGCCGTTCGCTACGTGCGATTTGCCACGGTAATACATTGCGTAGGAGGTTTGGGGGTAAGAAGAAGTGCGGTGCCGATGCCACTATAGAGGAATAAAACAAAATAAATTTATTGGTTCCCCATTACGTTAACCGGTCATCTTAGTATTATACAGAATTCACCCCATCAGTCTGCGGAGGGTTGTCCCTTACACCCTTTATAGACACGGACGAGAAATTTATTATATTTTACACTCATATCAACAAAAAAAAGGAAGATGGCGCGCTGCGAACATCAAAAGTGAAGCCACAAAACCGTGCTCGTGCAAGTAAAATACACGCTCACGCACACACATACAACTAAAACCATGCTCAACGCTCTTAGTACGTGACAAGTAAACAAAGATGGAGCGCCGCGAACATCTCAAAGTGAAGCCACCTTTTTATCTATGTGTGTATCGAAGGGTTGCCATTTCTTAAATTTTGTCCCTATAATTTAGAGAATAATATTGTAACATAATGTTGAGTACTTATGGTATTATTGTACTTCAATTGTTTGGACTTCTATTCCAAAAAAAAAACTAAATTTTTTATATCGCCAAATTGTCTTGAAATAAAATAGGTAGTTATGATCAAAATGATCGGAACAAACCACCCTGGTTTTCGATGGCAGCCATTTTGGACCATTTCGACTATATCTTATAGCTACTATCCATTTACTTTTTGTTTCAGTATTAATTGGAAATCTAAAATATTTGAAACATAAAAATAAGAAAATAGAATAAAACGGGATGTAAGAAATCACATTTCGAATGCGGAAACTTTAAATCATAATTATTATGGCAACCCTCGCACTTATGTCACTGCGTTCATTCATTGAAGTGTTTTGTTCCACTAAAACTAGTTTATTTATTAAAAAAAAAAAAACGAACAAACAAACAAGTGAAAAGTGATTCCGTGAGACTTTTTATGTCATTAACTATTTTTTTTACATCTTTTCACTACATACGAAGGCATAATTCTATTTTTTAAACTATGTTATCTAGACGACGACTTGTCACGTACTAAGAGCGGTGAGCATGGTTTTAGTTGTATGTGTGTGCGTGAGCGTGTATTTTACTTGCAGAAGCACGGTTTTGTGGCTTCACTTTTGATGTTCGCAGCGCGCCGTCTTTCTTTTTTTGTTGATCTGAAATGTCCCTAAAAAGTATCTTGATAGATTTTGAAACAAGTGTGACAAAGCGAAATGTTTGAACTACAAGGTCAAATTGAATTTGCTGGCGCTAAACTTTTTTGTTCAAGACCTATCTGCGCTGGTTGACCACAAGAAAAACATTTTTTGTTCAATCGTGATTAGATCAACGTTAAATCTACGGAGTTTCTCTAGCCAGTTAAATTTGTATAAATGCCCTTTTACATAAAACAATTAGGTACATGATTAAGTACGTGATTTTGTGTTACAAACACACTAACATTCTATGTTTTATGTTTTGTGATTTATATGCAACATAAATGGAGATTTCTCTGAAATAAATAAAAATAATAATAATTATACTCACCAATTCTTCAACACAGGACATGTTCGGCTACGCGCTCCGGCACCCGAAGGTCCCTGCCAGCAACGGTCGGATGAACCTGGCAGGATTCACGCCACTAACACTGGCCTGCCAACTGGGACGAGCGTCCGTCTTCAGGGAAATGTTGGAACTATCCGCCAAGGAGTTCTGGCGGTACTCCAATATCACCTGCTCTGCTTACCCGCTGAATGCTCTGGATACCTTGCTGCCTGATGGAAGGACCAGTAAGTTTTTAATTATTATTACCAAGCAACTGCATAATTATTATCATTAGGCAGGTCTGGGTCCATGGAAGACTAAATTGCATCACTGTATACGATACTTAATTGTACATGGATCTTATGGTGCGTGATCGAATTTGGAACTAAATCCGCCATCTTGTTTTCTAAAACAATTTCATGAAACACTTCTCATGAAAATGTTCACCAACGACGCCACCTGTCAATGTGTAGTTTTCTTTTTATTACACTTGTAAATGTTTCAAAATTATATCCTATGAATATATATATAAGCTACACTCATTCCCCCCCCACAATACTTCGTACAACCCCTCCCCCCCCCCCACGGGTGACGTTGCGAAAACGCTCGTGTTGACCGACTACTATACGACTACTATCTAAGCTGTGGTCACTGTGGTAATAGCCTACCAAATATAAAACTAAACTAGGTAGGTATTCTAGTGAAGATAAACAATAGGTAGGTAACAACAAACTCACCAAGGTTTCAATTCTAGCTCAAAACAACGACGTAGGTAAGTACATAATACTTATTATGTGCACGTGTGTGTCGCGAGACGCTGCGCGCCGCGCCTCGCAACGAGAGCGGGGGGGAAGTTATCAGCCAAACAGACGGCGGCGGCGGGGAGCGGGAAGCGGGGAGTCGGGGAGCCGCACGCTTCATTCATTTTCGTTTTGGCGGCCCACTCGTCTTGCGAGTATCACGTGGTGTTTCCACTAGTACCTACTTATCCACCTACTCTCACTCGATGTGTAACAGTAATTTATTTAAAAAATTTACCCTACCAAATTTTAGTTTGCAAAAGACAAGATTCTTTGTAATGAACTTTGAAAATTGATTCAGTTTATTTTATTAGGGAAACTTACAGCTAATAAACAAAGAAAGGTTCGTGTTTAGAGGAAATAGAGCCAATTGGTACAAGTATTTTACAAGTACCTACCTACCAATTATCACATGAATAAAATTATTCTCATTCATTTTTTTTTGTATGTTTTCCGGTGCGGACTAAGTACCATGAGCTCGAAAAAATTCAGCACTTTTTTAAAACAAAATCCCGTGCACACGATCTCCACACCTGTTTACCACCCTTAACGATTCATCGACACGAAGAAGAAGAAGAACTATTTTTGGTCTAATTTTTTTTTTATTATTATTTATTTTTTCTTTCGACCCTTTTTAACAAACAAAAACAAGGGATCAGATGCTGCGATGCTATTGGTTGATGAGCTTAAATAAGCGCTTCAATAGCGGTCGAATGCTGCAAGCAAAAAGAGTCGTATTGGTGGTGAGATTTCGTCCGAGCTCATTGTACCTACTTTTTCTTTTTCTTTCTATTCTAGAATATAAAAGTAATAATTAGAAGCCTTTATGTTCATGTACCCCAGCTACTAAGCCACACACCTAACTACCATTGCTTAACTACGAACCTACGAACACATCAAACAAAATTAATTGTATAACGAAGTAGCTGTATGACAGCTGCAGTACCCAACCCCTCTATTAGCTAGGTACCTGCGTCACGGCGGCGCGGCGGCGCCCTTGCAACGCCCCAGACAAAATCAATATTTCGTTGAATGCCTGGTCAAGCTCGGGTCGGGTGATATTATTAATTACACTACCAAGGTATCTAGATCTTTATAGGATGTTTTTACTCCAATACAAAGAACATTGAATGTTGATTGGCAATTTGGGTACACTCACTTGTATCTGTAGGTAGGTACCTACCTAGGTAGGTACTGACCCGATAATTTATTAGGTACATTCCACAATGTGTTGGTTTGGTAGTGGTACCTACATAATGGTCGGTTGGTACTACTTGGTAGGTAAGTACCTAACTTAACATTTAATTTATGAGATCATTTTGGTCCCGTAGTTTATGAGTTGTGTAGGTACCGTTACTGTCTTCATTAAAATATTATAGGCAAGAACCCATTTGTTTTAATAATTTGCGTACCTATGTTCATAGTCATACGTCATACACAGAGTACACAGTACCTACGGGTAGCTTTGTTTATTCCATACAAAATCAACATTGCGTAAAGCCAAAAAAATGCCTTCCTTTGTTCACCAAAAAGGCCAGGTGCGTAGCGGCACGTTTACAAGGAAAGGATCAAGAATGCATGGTATCTACTTTATTTAAAAAGGAAGCTTAAACACGTGACAACACATAAATCGCGCCAAAATTAGGCACTATAAGTTTTTGCCTACGAATTCGCCCGCATTCACACGGCAATAACATCTATCGGTGATTTTTTGGTTGGAAAAGGATAGGTCATTTTCAGAGAATTCCTACCGAACTTCAAGCATTAGGCATCTTTTAATGTTAGGTAGAGACTGCCTTGTTGGTCGAGTGGTCGCGAGCGCGACTGTTGACCTGACGGTCTTGGGTTTGTTTCTCGGATCGGGCAAGTGTTAGGTATTGGGTTTTTTCATCAGGCATTTCTCAGCAGTAGCCACGGAGTCAGGATAAAATTCGTGCGCGGTTGATGGCAATAGGCTCGCCCCTTATACACGGGACTTAAAATTTAACTGGTGAAATGTGGATGTACTGTACACCTCTAACTAACCCTTTGAAGATTACAGGCGTTATGATATGCAGATAGAAAACCGACCAAGTGCGTATCGGGCCACGTGCAGTGTAGGGTTCCGTAGTAGCCCGTTATATTTTAGATTTTGTTTTTCAATGAAAGTCTTCACCCGTTATAAACTACTACTTCATCTTAGTCACTTTATAGGATTTATCCTAGGAATTTGTATTTAGTACAAAATTATCCAACACCCTAGTTCAACGACTATTACTGCTAAACTAATAAAGTTATCTTAACCACTATAGTTTTCCTTTAAAGTTCATGAAAAGCACTATCATCATGAATTTTTCCAGAATTTTTTTGGGGGGAGGGGGGGGAGACGTCCTACTGTGTTAATAACCTATTGAAACTACAAGAGCACACCACAGACAACACTTTTATTGTAAGTTCAAACAAAGACAACATCTTAATAGGTGTTGCTATTACACATAAATATATTATTTTATTACATATTTAACATACTGGGACAAAAATTTGCACTTTAAAGTTTAATATTTCGTAAATGGAGCATTAAATCGAAAAGTAGTGTTAGCACCCCCTACGTCATTTAAGACCTATTCAACGATACCCCACACGATAGGGTAGACGACGAAAAAAAATCATCCCCATTTCACATGTAACTACCCTAAAAATTTTTTTTTTCCAAAATTTTACTTTACCACTTTGTCGGCGTTACTGATATACACACCTCTACAAAATTACAGCTTTCTAGTACTAACGGTCTCTTAGCAAAACCTCGGACAGACAGACGGACATGGCGAAACTATAAGGGTTCCTGGTAAGGACTACGGAACCCTAAAAAGGGAGACAGAATGACTTCCTCATGAAAATATTATATTGCCTCTACTGCAAATGGCTGTATATTTTTTTAGATTGGAACTCCGCCTTGTTCATAATCTTGAATGGTACGAAACAAGAACATCTCAACATGTTGGATGGTGGCATCATTCAGAGGCTCCTCGAAGAAAAGTGGAAGACGTTTGCACGAGTAAGTATCTTTTGTTCTATAAGAAATAAGGTACCTACAGATTTAATTAGGCGAAGTTAATTTGGAAACTTGCACCTTAAAGGTTCTCCCACATAGGCGCGTTATTATCGGTCGATAATACCGGATGCGTTATTGCGATATTTGTTTTTAGTAGTACCTACATCATGTATTAGGACGGCCACGAAGTTACACACTGCCGCAATAATAACGACGACGCAATAGAGGTAGGATGCTTGCGTCTCTCGGTCCTGCAATATTCCACAAAATGGCGACTCTGCCCGACATTAGGTAAAAACCTGCCAAAAACACGAATACGAAATAGAATAATTATCGGACGATAAAAACGCAGTTGTGTGCAAGGAATCGGGACGCATTATCAGCCGTTATTATCGGTCGATAATAATTTATCGCAGTACCCGTTTCATACAAAGCATACTGAATGGCTTCAGTTGATACGGTGACAAATGCGACGATCCCTTTCCCGAGTTGGTATGTGTGCTATCAGACTTTCTAATGTATTACAAACCAAAGGATTTAGAAAAAAAAAGAAAATTCTTAACCTCAGATTCATATGTTTGAAAACTTTGTCTGCTCTCAAACGTAAAAACAGTAAGGGCTACCGCACACTATAGTCAAGACTGTCTTAAGGTGAAAGCGTCAGGCTAGCCCGCGAAATTCAAATTTTCTTACGTTTTTTGCAATTTGTAGACAAGTGCTAGGTTGTATGTTGATTAAAAGTAGGTACGGTACGGTAGGTAAGTAACTACATACGTCTCACAGTCGCGAACAATATTTTAATCAACATACAACCTAGCACTGGTCTAAAAATTGCAAAAAACGTAAGAAAATTTGAATTTCGCGGGCTACCCTGGAGCATCCACCTTAAGACAGACAATTACCCTACTAGTGTCTCGCTCGCACTAGTAGGGTAATTGTCTATTGTCTATTGTTAGCGTGCGGTAGCCCTAAATGTTCTTGAATTTTAGGTATAATTATTATCTAAGTGTGTTACGCTTTTGGTTGTCGCGCACTTCGCAGCCACGACCACGACTTGTCGCATGACCGGCTGCTATCTTGAACAAAACTGGTCGGACGTCCGGTTGTGCGACAAAACTTTCTTCCGCGTTTCGACCAAAAGTCGCTTCTGCGGTCAAAAATCGTGGCCGTGGTGCGAGGTCCCTTGCCCTGCTGTCATTACACTGTAATTCAGACGCGTGCATTTCTAAATACTTTCATGAGCCTCTACTGCAATGCTTAGGTACGTCGTCTGCTCATCAGGATCTTAGAAGGCGATTAATTAATTAGGGACATTAGTGTCGATTCTGTTGTGCACAAAATTACCTCCGTCTCTTTCTCGTTTTATTAGAGAGAAAAAGATAGCAATAGCCTAAATTAGTTTCTGCGCAACAGAATCGACACCATTATCTTTTCGGATGGGAAATCATCAAATGACTCTCCCGCTCTGGGCGGAGCAGGAGGGAGTGTCAGACTTTTACTGACTAAAACCCATCCATGCATCCGGCAGGCATCGGCCCTTGCGCGTGGAACATGAACCCGCCATCGACACGGATCGACACCATTATCTGAAAAGCCTACTACTCTTCATTAATAACAACTAGACCTATTTGCATTGTCATTACAGAACAAATTCCTTAAACGCCTCCTAATCCTGATGCTCCACCTCCTTCTTCTGTCCCTCTCTGTCTACCTTCGTCATAGCAGTGCTGAAGCGGACGCCCATCCAGACTGGGGGCTCGAGATTGCTGACGCGAGGAGTGGCATCCGATTGGCAAGTGAACTTGGGACTCTTGCCAGTACCCTGTGCTATATTATATTGCAGCAGGGAGATGAGCTGAAGAACCAGGGTCTTGTGGCTTATTTTAAGCAGTTGGTGAGTGTTCTCAATTAATTGTTTGATGTTTTAAAGCCCCGTTCATGCATGACCTCGGGCAATGCGATTGCGTCAAGCGCCAAGTGCACGCGTCTCTTGTTCCGTTTGTGTGAATGCCGCGTGGCTCCGCAAATCACGTCGCAGTTACTCGTGGCATGCATGCGTTATGGAGCTTTATTTATTTGTTTTCTCTGCAATCGCATTAACATTAAACACGCGTGATGCTTGAGGCTCATGTCTAGGTGTTAAGCCAGCCTCAATTTTAGAGAGATTTATCTGTTTCCCCTTTCTCTAGATCCACGAACCGGCGAAGTTCATCTTCCTGAGTTCGAACCTGTTGCTGTTAGCATGCATACCAGCGCGGTTGATGCGACAGCCAATGTTAGAAGAAGCTCTATTGATATTCCTACTGCCAGGCTTCTGGTTCCTACTTATGTTCTTCGCTGGGTAAGTCCTTGTTCTGTAGGTTCTACATGTTACAAAATGCAGTCTCGTCGTTTTTCACCTTTTGTAAAGGCAAGCAAGAATGCCTTGAACTTTTATTACCCGATCGCGCGGTATCAAAAATAGCTAGGGTTACCTATGTTTTCTTTTTAATAAACTACCTTTTAACAGTACTTGATTGATACGAATTTCTATTACACTAACCATCAACCAAGTATTCCGTACATCAAACTAAGAAGTAACTCTACGCAAAAACTATTGCTGGGAAATCACTTTTTTTGGGGGGTGAATAGTCACGTTTTCGGTAGGACTCAGTCTCAATGTAACGCACTCAAAACATTGTGCTGATGGTGATGGGTGCATTGAATGCCTAGTACAGGGATCGTGGAGGTATTTAAAGTAAGCTATAAAAGTATTTAAAAAACTTGTGTTAAAGTTAGCCACCAATATATTCGTAACTAGACTAAGATCGCAATGGAGATGGGGAGAACAAGTGCCTTTCGGCTTCGTTACGCATAAGGTTTGTTACACCCATTAGGTTACGTCTGCCCACGCCTTAAAACAATGCTACGTTTTTTGTCGGCAGTGCGGTAAAGCTGACGGGACCGTTCGTGACGATGATCTACAGCATGATAACGGGTGACATGTTCACCTTCGGCATCATCTACTCCATTGTGCTGTTCGGGTTCTCGCAGTCTTTCTATTTCTTATACAAAGGTAAGTTTATATTAATAGTTATTACTAGAGTGGGGAGATATTGCCTACAGAGGAATGACCTACAATTCTCAATGTAGAATCGACAGAAACCGGTCAGAAATAACTTTTTCAATACACTTCCTCGAAAACTGGTGCATATCGCACTACGATTAGGCTCACAATGCAATGTATTTCACACGCGTGCGATTTTTCATTTTCCAACACGTGTGCGGGAATGAAAATTGCCACAGAAAACCTATACTTAGTCCAAATTGGTTCAATGCCTCTATTCACGACCGTCTCGCGCCAGTTATATTGTGGCACTTGGCACCGGCAAGTGCCACAATATAACTGGCGCGAGACGGTCCTCTCAATGAGGGATTTTCTTTTTCAACTCTTCCTTAGTTGTTGGATATAGATGGCGCTGAACTTGGTAAGTTACTGCAAGGAACGGAACGTCACATTATTTCACTTGGATGTAATGGTTATATTCGGAAGCTTATGCTAACGAAAGTGTCAGTCAAGCGTATGTGACGTGACGCAATGTTTTTTTTTCCAAGCGTTTTGGCCTACTCGTACTCGATCAACAAAATTTTGCTCTACAACAACATATCGCTATAAAATAACCCGCAGGCGCTATCGGTTTTTTGGCAGCTAAATTTCTATGCAAAATAAACGTCATGACGTCACTGGCCAGCCCGCCATATTAGGACTGGTAAGCAGAGCCGTCTCTAGCCCATGTAGCGCCCGTGTGCAAACATTACCCAAGCGCCCCCTAGTAAGCGCGCGGTCAAAATGGAATGGGTACAAGTACAAGTAACAGCACATCAAGTTACCACAAACTGACAAATTTCCCCAATGGATAATAATACTTACTCTATTGTTTGGAGATTAAATTTGAAAATGAAATTTGTCGGTTTTGGATACCATGATGTGCTGTTGTCTGTGTTTAGAATTATACAGGGTGTTCTGGTGTTAACCCTAACAAGCCAATTTAAAACGTACCTGTGGTGTTTAATAAATGAGTTATGCGTGCTGTGGTGGGGATGCACGCTAGAGGGAGCGCGGGCCAATGGACCGAGCTCTGTCTAGTCTGAACGGTCGTAGCGACAGCACGTCTAACGCCGTAATATTGGAAACAGTGTTTTATTTGTACAACCCTGAACAAAGACACCACACTGATATATGGTGGTTTTACTCTAAACCCTAACTAGTGTACGCAGAACACCACAATGGCGACGAGGATAAAACTACAAAAGTGAACGTGTAAAGTGTAAATACAGTTTGTGTTTTTAAGTGAAAAAGTGAAAGTGTTTAGTGAAAGTGTGTTTAGTGAAAAAAAAAAAGGGAAACCCGTAGTGAGATAGTGAAATAATAGTGTTATAATAACTAAAGGAATACTAAAGTGCGCGCCACAATCAGTGTAGTTCTTTAGCTATGATAAAACAGCTCACGTAAGTCTAATCACCATATTTAAATCATTGTGTTATTACAATTACCAAATAGATTTTATGATTCAAGTAACCAAAACAATTTAAAATGTAACGGAGGCGACATCGACAACAGCCTATAGAATTTCTCATTTGTTTACGATGGAATGTGCTATGACTTATTAGATCGGAACACAGCTGTACTGCTAACAGTTTTTAGAAACGATTAACTTGGTTATTTTATTAGTAGTGATTCAAAACATAATGAAGCAAGTAAGCTGGCGTAATGCCTGGTCATTTACTGACACAAAAGAAATAACAAAGCTATTTTTTTTGGTTTTGTATAGCAGTACCTATATACAGATAAACTGATCATTAAGACATCATCATTGTAATGATACGGAAGCAGCATAGCTGGTGATTTAATTGATACTGTTTAACAATATTCAGGGGAATTATATCCTCAACAGCATTATTGGTGATTAAATTGACGTGATAAATGTGAGCAATGTAAAGTAAATCACACACATTCATTGGCTGAATTGAAGCTTTTAAGCAGTGATTTGAAATTATGTGAGGTACAGTTTCAAAAATAATAACGGTCGATCTTTGGGTTGAGCCGTGCTTGCCTGGGTTGGTCTGTGGGTGACTGCCCATTACATGGTTTCCTCCGTGCCTCGGAAGGCACCTTGAGCGTTGGTCTCGCTGTCATTAATGATCATTGGATCTTTGACAGTCGTTAAAGGTAGTCAGTGGCACGAAAGCACAATAACAAAACAATCACCAACCAGGCGAACACGGGTCTAAACTAAAAGTGAGTCGTTGTCAAACTGTCGGCCTGTGCTCGCCAGCGTACGGTGGTACGCTGGCGAGTCAACTAGTGTTGTTAAATGTGCATATTTAAACATTTCGCTAGTTATGTTTAACCAAGTCCCAAGAACATAATAAGGGGACCTGCAAAATTTAGTATTAATCGTGATTTGTTTTTTTTTATTTCCGTAATTTTGTTTATTTTGTAACTATTTAACTAAATAATTACATAAGTCTTGAAAAGATCGCTTTTAGTGATAAGACCGCCCATTTTATCACCCTGTGTAAAATGAAACTTGTATGGTGTACATAAACCGATATTATTATGTAAACACGTGATTGTACTCAGGAAAACAAACAACTTTTACCATGGCAACAAACATGGAAAAAAAAAAAAAAA
This sequence comes from Xestia rhomboidea, assembly GCA_963853795.1. Lineage (NCBI taxonomy): Eukaryota > Metazoa > Arthropoda > Insecta > Lepidoptera > Noctuidae > Xestia > Xestia rhomboidea. The sequence goes on from OY970774.1 coordinate 10,420,094, forward strand.
CTACTGTTCAGTACATGAATATTCCATTCTGTTCTATGAAGCATGTAATCATTCTAAAATACATTATTACGTACAATACAAATCAGTATTTAATTCATTAACTGTTAGCGAAGTTAGTCGAATACTGTTCATTGTGTTATATTTCGATCCACAATTTGTTATTAATATATGAGATAGGTATTGTTACATAAATAATATCGCATATGCGATCGTCTGCGATAAGCTGAGGAATGTGATTGTGCAGCATGGATCGATGAACTGAGTAATAAAAAAAAAAAACTAGTACTTACGCCACTTACTCAAACGACTGAATGTCGGAACGTAGTTACGAAATTTAGTTGTTTGATTCGACACTAATAATAAAATATTATATAAAAAAAAAAAAAAAAAACAAAAAAAAAAAAGATGAAATACGTCGCACCTACAAAAAAAAATATATTTCGAAAGAAATTCAGAAAAACAAAAAATAATTAAAAAATAAAAAATTTGCCTAGATCAATTTCTATAATTTAATCAAAAATTATTTTCGATCAAAACCTGATGTATCACATGAAAATTTTGACCAAAAACTAACGTGCCCTACGAAAACATTCCTCGTAAATTCCAGTTTTAACCAAGTACCCCTTCGATAATTTCGAAGCAATGGAGGTAATTGTTACCTCACCTATTGTTAAAACTGAACAAGTGTCATGAAATCCATTAGGGCTAATGATAATTTTTGACGAAATGCATTTTGTGGTGTCATCAAAAACAAATTAAGGAATAAATACGATGCAAGTACCTATCGTATATTCCCTAGCTCCGACGTGTATCATTTCAAGTGGCCGTATTGCTTAGTTTACACTTGACAGGCACTTATAATAGAACCCTTGGTGAAACTTTCAAACTACAGTTTATTTAAGTGCCACGTTATCGGTACCCACAGAACTCTTTGCTATTGGCTGGATACGACCAATGCATGGTTAAAACTTGGTACCTGTAGGATTCTTTTGGAAAAAAAAATACTTAAGGAGCACTAACGTCTTGAAGAAAATAATTTAACCTAATACAATTTCGACGAGACAAGTTTTAAATGTTTGCTATCGTTCAACTGGTTTAAGAAAGAATATATTGATTCTCGTGATACAACAATAATATAAAACCATAACAGGAGTAATCTAAAACCGTAAAAAGGCCGTTAAACAAGTTCCACGATGGTCAGAATACAAAGGCAACAAGTACCCGCCTTAATAAAATTGACATGCAACCAAATATCTCACTATAGAGAGGTTAACATATAACAAAACGACTGTCAGTGGTTGAAGCCTGCAAATAATACAAATCGCATAAAATATGCTACAAAGTAAAAAATCACAAAGGTGATAAAATGCCTAAATGTGGCAGCAAAAAATCACAAAGGTGATTAAATGCCTAAATGTGGCAGCAAAAATCACAAAGGTGATAAAATGCCTAAATGTGGCAGAAAAAATCACAAAGGTGATAAAATGCCTAAATATGGCACCAAAAATCACAAAGGTGATAAAATGCCTAAATGTGGCAGCAAAAAATCACAAAGGTGATAAAGTGCCTAAATGAGGCAGCAAAAAATCACAAAGGTGATAAAGTGCCTAAATGAGGCAGCAAAAAATCACAAAGGTGATAAAGTGCCTAAATGTGGCAGCAAAAAATCACAAAGGTGATAAAGTGCCTAAATGAGGTAGCAAAAATCACAAAGGTGATAAAATGCCTAAATATGGCACCAAAAATCACAAAGGTGATACTAGTCCCGGCCCTGCAATCAATGCAGATTACATAAAATGTAGTTTCAATGGTATTACTAAAAGTACTGCAGAACAAGAGGAAAAAGAAATACATAGATGATTGTGTATATGTATAATATTTGTGCATATACATAGACATCTGTGTCGAAAAATATATATGTAAATGTGTGTGGAAAATATATATATGTGTATGTGCTGATACATAAATAGTCAGCAGTGAAAATACTATTAGGGAAGAAAATAGTGCTGACATCAAGCTAAATGTGAGTGTGGACTCTCAAAATTGTCACAATTTTGAGAGAGATAATAAAATGCTAATATTTAGCAGCCGAGTACTAAATTGCACAACAGTAACAAAATTTAAAATAACCACAGTTTCTTCTTTCTCAATACATTTGAGTGCTAATCTTGCAAAACAACAAGCACAGTCAAATTAGAGAAGCCAAACAAGAAAACCAAAGCCAAAGAGCCTACATCTTGGGTCATTTATTTAATTCTCGAGTAAAAGTGGGTCTCAAGTCAATATTACAAATTGAGTTAAGCCGAGCTACACGATAATTGACAAATGCTTGCACTGACTGGACAGGTCCACTCAAAACTGTGTGGTTCTTTCTTCAAAATACCATATCAGACACTAATATGCATAGTCCTCGTGTGAATTGAGCAATGTCTGTAGCGTAGTTAAAAGAGACTATGACCTCTGAGTTTGTTTCGGCTGTTTCTTCTCAGAGTAGTCAGGTACGAAACACCGGCTCCATCTAGTTTAATAAAATGCCGTGCTAAAGTGTTTATAAAAACCTACTTGCAAAATAAACATCATCAATCCATCAAAACTAAAAATTCAAAGATATTAAATTAAAATCACTATTTCATTTTATGGTTTTATGGAACAATTCTTCTACTTGTCAGTTATAAATGAGTTCCATTTCATTGGGAATCAAAGAAAATAATAAATAAGACGAACTGGAAAAAATAACCTCATTTAAACCACTCGAGAAGTTCAAAATTTACTATAACTTGATTATGAGCAAATAAGTTAAGATTAAATCAGTCATTTCTTTTATAAGCAAATAAATAAATAAATCAATTTATTAAAACACAAGTTACAAATTATACAAACAAGCAAACAAAAGCAGTGAATTATAATTAACTAAACAATTTGCACATTTGTCAATAAAGACCCATATTATTGTGTGTTAATATGTTATTAGCAGTTTAATCTTTTGTAAGCTTTGAAAGGCGAACTGCTAGCCTAACAAAAAGTCTTTAATTTAGTGTGTTAATGTATCTTAGGATAAGTGAATTTTGTTAGTGTTAATAAACATTAAAAAAAAAAAAAAAAAATGATGAAAAGATGAACATGCGTAATTCAAATAATTCATATTAAAATCATCAGTGAGTGATGGCAATCAAACAAAAGTCATAAATCATTCAGAAATAAAATAACAATAACAACCAATAAAATGAATATTAAAAACAAAAGAACCAAAATCAATCAATCATTCAGATAGGAAAAATAAGATAAAATATCTTATTATTATTTCTTTATATTTTGTAAAGAAGAGATGTGGTGTTTAATAAATGAGTTATGCGTGCTGTGGTGGGGATGCACGCTAGAGGGAGCGCGGGCCAATGGACCGAGCTCTGTCTAGTCTGAACGGTCGTAGCGACAGCACGTCTAACGCCGTAATATTGGAAACAGTGTTTTATTTGTACAACCCTGAACAAAGACACCACACTGATATATGGTGGTTTTACTCTAAACCCTAACTAGTGTACGCAGAACACCACAGTACCCATGTTGTGTGTCTTGCTTTGCTGTAATTCTACAAATATAAAAAGAGCTCTAGATGCTATACAAAATGTACTTATGCAAAAAATAAAACCCACTTAAAAAAAAAATACACAAAAAAGTGAAAAATAACTAGCTTCAGAAACCGGTGACAAAAACACCAAATCAATCGAATAAAGGTCAAGCTTCAGAAGTCGGTAACCTTTGTTTGATTGATTTAGTGTTTTTGTCACCGACTTTTTTTTAAAGTCGGTTTTATTTTTTGCAAAAAAGTTTTTTATTTGTTTTACCATTTTTAGTTGTTCCCAAACAGGTCGCCATAAATTTATTTTTACATTATTAACGGCTAAGTAACAGGCTTATCCCCAATAAATGGAACTTAACATTTATTTAATTACAACGGTTGTATAAACCAAAATTTACTGTAACTAAAACTAGAACTAAAAGAGTAAGAGATAACATAAAATTAAAATATACAAAATAACAAAGTAAAGGTTTACACATTCATAAATTCCTCTCACAATACTTCTGACATGCCAATAAAATCTTTGTCCATCCATCCGAAAACATAACTTTCGAAATCGGGGTGTAGGTATTGTACACATCTGCGTTCCCCCTCAGAGCATACAGGCGTGATGTTACGTCATGATGTTGTATAAACAATAAACATCCAAGCGATTGCAGCAATGACGACAGATTTGCCATCTATTTTTGAAGAGTTCCATTGTATATCTCCGAAGATCAGCATTAGATCGTCACCTAATTTTGGGACCACCTCAGGAGAATTCTAATAAAAAAAGAATTTTGAGAATCTGTCCACAAATGGGGCAGTAATCACATACATAAAAAATATATACACACGAACATTATAACTTCCTCCTATTTGAAGTCGGTTAAAAACGGGGCACCAATGAACAATAGTACATTTTGATACAAGTGGAGAAAGTTTGTTATTGCACCCGAGGCGGAATTAACTCCCGAGCCGTAGGCGAGGGTGTTTTTGAGCCGAGAACTGGAATAACAAATGTCCACGTGTATCAAACGACGTTATTCAATATACTTTTGAAGAAATTAATAAAGAAAGAAAAATATTTTTGTCATGAATTATTAAGAAACTATGATTTTCTTTTCTTTTTTCCGCGCTTTGCTTTCGCCAGGTTGAAGTAGAAGCAAAGGTATGAGGCCGTTAAACAGCTTAATATAAAAATGTGTTTTTTTTTTATATTATTGAATTTAGCACACAAATAAATGTTAATTTGTTAAAAGTATAATCATGTTTATCTATGATAGGTATACCATTTATAAACACAATTTGAATATTCAATAAATATTTACGCCGTAAAAAGACGCATTAGTACTTTGCCGAAATAAAAAAAAAACATTCACCTTCGACTATGGGCAATGAACCAAATCGGACTATGTATAGGTATAATATTATCTGTGGCAATTTTCATTTTCGCACACGTGTTGGAAAATGAATAAAATCTCACGTGTGGGAAATACACTGCATGTTGAACCTAATCATAGTGCGATAGGAACCAGTTTTCGAGGAAGTGTATTGAAAAGAATCTTTCTAGAACTATATTGTTGTCATTATGGTAGATGCGTCTGAACGTTTTTATACTGTGAATGTATATTATATTAAGTACAATGTGCTCAAACTTTCATAAAAAAATATATTCCTAATTTAGGTAGTTATTATTTTGTATGAAAAGTTCATACTGATATATCGTAACTCGTAAATAAATTATGATTCTTTAGTTTCTTTCTTACTGTTCATAATATCAAATAATTTGTTGTTAACAAACCAAACATGGTTATCTAAATTACTATACTCTATGACATGGTCTCTTACTCAGTTTTTCGAGCATGGAAACAAACATTACTAATGACAGATGTGGAGGTTGGTTTCTAAGTTTGAATGCAAATGTTATGTCAATAAACATAACATTTGCATTCAAACCTACTTCGTTAACTCGTTTGTGCAAAGGTGCCTCCTACACGCCTATATCAGATTTCAACAGTTTTTTTTTTTTGTACGTAACGTAACTAGTGAACTAGTGATTATTTTATACTCTGTGGTCGTATCACGGACGTCGTCGGCGTCGCTCGGGCGGGAGCCCATAGCGAGAAACAATATAGATATTTAGAACCACTGGTTGTAGCGATTGCTCTACAGACAATCTAAAGACAGGTCCGGTTGTAGGATGTGAGCGTAGAAATTGAGAGTGATTCTGAGATACCAGATCAAACTTCAGCATACTGTCTCATTCTGAACGATTGCATTGTTGACTAAGACGTACAAACCATTATGTAACATTGCTATGAAGATAATTATCATGAAGACCCATAAAGTTGAACTCCAAGGATCTATAGATTCTACAAATAATTTAATTGTCAAAGAATTTGCAAGTCAGGATCTTACACAGATGTTCTTGGTGAAACCACCCTATCCATTCCATTACAGAAGAAGAAAAGAAACTAGTGAGGTGGATAGAAAGAAATCGAGGAATTTACTGGAGTGCAGGGCTACATAAACTACAAAGAGTTTAAACGCGTTATTTTACCATATTTTATTTAGAAAATAAAAAAAAACATCACAAAGTGTTTGATTGAGTTGTGATGTATCTTTCCACATATCTGATCATAGTCAGGGATGACTGATAGCAGATAAGCACAAAAAATAAAAAAAAAAACAAAGTGTTTGGAAAAAATAAAGTGGACTAGAGAGTTATGTGCGAACTGTGATGTGATTATAGGTGAGAGAGGATGTCCTAATTTTGCGACATAAAAAAAGTTCTACAAAACTGATTTTAGTTGTGTGAACCATAGAATTAATAATTTGATAATGCGGTGTGTACTTACTCTAAAATGGTATGTTGTTAATAACATGTCTTTATTTAATTTATTTTAATTATTATTGTGTTGAACAGTTAATAAAAATGCCTATCTATGGAGTGTTTCATTTAATAATATAATCAAGGTAACCTACATAGCAAACTTTAAATTAGCTGCAGCAAAATGATATTTCCTAAAATTTCATAAAGGTATGTCATGATTTTAAACGAATTATTCTAATAAAAATACTGAAAGCAAATAATCTATAATTTAGAGTCGAGAATAAATAATTAATGCAAAATAAAACATGATTTAAATTATAAATTTATTATTTATCTAGTTTTAACGTTTGTTACAATTACAAACTAATTACGCTTGTCTCTTATTAATATTAACTGTGTATTTAATATTATATTTAGACACATTTTAATACACAACTAGATAGATTAACTTTAATCTATATAATTATTACAGTAAAACTTACACCTTAGATACATTTATGTTGGACTCTCATGATATTGTAAAAAACCCAATAACCATGCCCGACTGGGGATCAAACCCAGAATCCATGTCTCCTAAATTTTAATTTAAAATTAATACCTAAGTTTATTTAAAATGTACCTTAACATTATAAAAATAGCCTCTGAGTCATTGAACAACTCCTGAGCCTTGTGCATGAATTTAAGCATAGATTAGAAATTAAGGCATTCTGGCATAATTGATTAAGTACCTACTAAGTTTAAAAATAAAGATTTATTTTGGATGTCCCAAATTTTAAATAAATACACAGGTTTATTTAAAATATATTTTATCACTATAATATACAGCTTTTGAGTCGTTGAACAATTCATGAGCCTTGTGCATGAAATTTTGTAGTGTTCCACTGCAAACTACCTTTAGATAATAGGGTATTTTACTCTCTAAGAGAAAAAAATTAAAAAAAATATTATTGAGATAGCTTAGGAAAGCAGTCGGAAAATGTTATTTTTCTACACTAATTTTATAAAGAAGAAAGATTTGTATTTTTGTGTGTATGTTTGTAATGAAAAAACTCAAAAACTGCTGCGCCGATTTCAAAAATTCTTTCACCATTAGAAAGCCACGTCTTTACTGAGTAACATAGGCTATATTTTATCCCTGTACTCTCACGGGAACGGGAACTACGCGGGTGAAATCGCGTGACGTCCGCTAGTAGTTCATAAAATGGCAAACTAAATTTTAAAATTCAATTCAAAGATTTGATGTGGTTCATTATCACTATAGAATCTAATTGAGACACTTTTCCAAAATGGGTGTAATACCCAGCGCTTGAAAGTAGCAGTGGAGCTAATATCTTCTGTATGGTATACTTTGAGTTCCACAAAGAAGGCACCCCTTAGATCCGCTGTCCGTAGTACTTTCCCGTTGGCAACGCGGGACAGCAAGGATGAACCTAAGTCCGACTGCGGAGGAAGGCTACCCAAGTCTTCCAAACCGAAAAGGTCGAAGCTCTTGTTACTGTAACCAATTTAAATTTCACTTTATTAAATGTAGATTTCTGTAAAGAAGAAACACTTTGCAAGATCCAAACATAAGTTGTATGAAAATTATGTAGCAAGTACCTAGGTAAGTAGGTATTTAAAATTATTTTTGCAAATCTAAGTTCTTGAGATCTACGTTATTATGTACCTTTTTTTGTTGATCTGAGGTTATAATATAAATTATGTGAAACTAATGAAAAGGGACAACTTAGCTATAGAGTACCTCGTGAAGTACCTTGATCCTGATTCCTCGACCGAGGAAGCAGTCAGACATACGGGAAACGTCGGACAAACTTATACATAACTTACTGATGCCCGCGGCTTCGCCCGCCCGCATATTATATACTAAAACCTTCCTCTTGAATCACTCTATGTAGGTATTAAAAAAAAACCACATCAAAATCCGTTGCGTAGTTTTAAAGATCAACAACCACCGGGTACGGTTACCGTCAAGTATATTTATTTATTTATTTACTAGCTGACCCGCGCAACTTCGTCTGCGTTACGTAAGAGAGAGAGAGGCTTAGAGAGTGTCAGTCAACCTAAAAAAAATGCAGATAATATGCTTTAGCGGACTTTTTAAGAGGAACAATCCCGTCATACATGTATGATTGTTGAGTAACTTTAACCGTTTACGCAGCACACGGAAAGGAAGCTCTCAAAAGCAATAATTTTTCGCTGTATTTGCAACCATTTTCATTGATGCTCCGCTCCTATTGATTGTAGCGTGATGTTATATAACATATAGCCTTCCTCGATAAATGGGCTATCCAACACTAAAAGATGTTTTTAACTGGAATCAGTAGTTCCTAAAATTAGCGCGTTCAACCAACCAAACAAACAAACTTTTCTCCTTTATAATAAGTATAGATTCAAGTAGGTAACAATTTAATTTCTCGGAAATATATGCAATCATCGTTAAAATATAGTACTATGTTTTTCCAATTTGGGGCTTCCCTCGACAGCCTTAGGTTTTCATCCTTAGACACTCGATGACAGTCATACTCCAGCTAGGTCGAAAGTTCTCATCAAGGTGCATGAATTGAGCCCAAACACGATATAGCTTTTTTTTTTCGGATGGGAAATCATCAAATGACTCCTCCCGGAGCAGGAGGAAGTGTCAGACTTTTACTGACTAAAACCCATCCATGTTCCTTCATCGCCCTTTGTGTTCCGGGGCCACGGTATCTCTTTCGAATAGTCCCGCAGCCCCGGCAGGCATCGGCCCTCTTTTTTGCTGACTCTCTTTAAGGCGCGCGTAGAACACGAACGCGCCGTCGACACGGCCTGTCGTCATGAGACGGACGGACGGCGAGCTAGCCCATAGCTCCTCGTCCACAGGCCCGCGCCTACGGTGGCCGGGGGCCAATACGTGGCTCCCGACTCCCGGGATGTCTCCTGCTGTGGCCGGGACGTAAGGATCTCTCCCTCTCACGTTCCGCCACCTCCTTCGCTAGCATGACTGCTTCGCAGAAGGAGGTGACGGCATCCCATTCCGTCTCGCTCCGGACCATGTATTGAACCAGGGCTGGGAAAGAGAGGTGGCGACCTCTCTCTCCCAGCCCTGGTCGCCTGGCCGCCGATCGCTGCTTCGAGGACACGGCGGTGCTCCGCCCAAGTGGGGCACACCTCCACAGTGTGCTCCACCGTGGCCTCCGGTCGATCCTCACAATGGAGGAACCCGGGCGTCTCCTCCCGCCCGAAAACACGATATGAGGCCAATAACAACTTAGCTGTAAATATAATCTACGTAAACTGCGTATGGATTATTGATTATTGCGAATATCATAGCACAGTTCTTGCACGGCAAGAACACGTGGATTTATCAGGCTTCTGGTGTTCGCTATACTTCTTTTTGGAGAAATCATCCTCATCATCATACTCCTGCCCTTATCCCAATTTATTTGGGGGTAGCATGATTGTATTCTTCTTCCATAAGTACTATTCTATTACTTTTTGGAAAAATATTTCACGAAAAAAATAAGAAATGCACACAACTTAAATAAAAAATGAAATATAGGAAATCTCAAAGCATCAAAAAAAATAATTAAACAAATCACAAAAAGTGAAAATAATGTGGGAGGGTTTGAACCTGCAACCCCGTAGTTTACAGAGCGGTCATGAAACCGCAAGGCTATTTACTTCGTCGAAATAAGTTACAAATAGCCGTTCTGATGTAGTTACGTCATGACTGAAACGTCAAACAATTGAAGTATACGGAAATAATGCAAAATTGCCTACCCCCTTAAGGAAGTAGCGTGATAATATATAGTTTAAATATTGAAGAAGCCTATGCAGTAATTTTGACGTGTTGCGCGCACAAACATTTCGTAGCAACTACTTAAACCGAGGAAAGCTGATTTTCTTGAGTTCCGCTATTTTGTGCGTATTCACCTCAAAAATCAAATTTCAAGAAAACTGAGAAATTATATTTACCTGTATTAGATATGGAGTATATGTAGCAACTTTAAAAGGTTACACTTCATTGGTTTTGATTTTATAGGTGTTTGAAGTTTATTAATTTTAAACACAAATTCCTCTTTTTTGCGCCTCTGGATGAGATTTAAAAAAAATGCTAAGACAGGTATTTCTTTATTTTTATTAATAAGTATTTATTCTGAGTTTCATGATTCTAGAACAATCTAAAATTTTTTTTTCATACAAACTTTACCCCCCCTTTTCACCCCCTTTTTCCAAAAAAATCCAAAATTTCTATAGCCTATATGTTATTCTGAATGTATTTAAACAGATTTGTGAACATTTCAACAAAGTCGGTTCAGCAGTTTTTACGTGATGCGCGGTCAAACAAACAAACAAACAAACAAACAAATTTTTTTTAAATGGTTTTAATATGTTCAGTTACTTATTTCATGTCACCCTGGCTGGTTTTTTTTTTTAAATCTTCAATGTACCGATTTTTTGGTCTCAACGATTTTATTATAATATATGTATAGATTTAAACTTCATGTACATGTACATAGGCGGACTTAATGCCACAAGGCATTCTCTACCAGTCAACCACATACAGTAGCATACAGCAGCGGATTCACACATAGTTTGTATGTAGGTACGCTAGAATGAATAATGTGAGATACATACCTACGTTTCTGATCCGGCTGCCGTTGTCAAGTGTGAGTCATCATCATCATTCAGTCATTTCATTTCTAGAATCGAATTCGAATTCTTCTATGCAATCTCGCACACAGATACATAGACACAGATTACATAGAACTTCATACGAAAAGAATTCGAATGCGGCGCGTGCGGTGCGTCCATGTCTGCGTTCACCTTTAGGCTACGTATGCACTGGCACAGTTGGCTTGTTTAGCGGAGGCGCCAAGCTATTTGTGCGACCGGAAGCGAAAATTCTAGAAATGAAATGACTGAATGATGATGAATGACTTTCGTTTAACTCGCTACTCGCAAGTAGTCGAAAGGCTCTAGGCGCTAAGTAAGCCAGCGCTGAGAAACCTTAAATTTTCAATTTGGTTACAGGGTTCCCAAACGTGCAGTCCACATTATTTTCAAGCTATCCTAGCACTTGGATGGCGCTGTTCCAGATTACGTTAGGAGATTACAGTGTGAGTTGAATATTCCACAGTATTACATAAGTACTCTTAGCTTTATGATTTTCCCTATTACATGGGACAGTTGGTATGGAACTTTAAACATGGTCCCGAATATCGTCTGTAGATCTTTGAAAATCGTTACAGATCGTCAGAAGCCCAAAAGTCATACAAACAATCCCAAGTCACTGAGTTGTGGAGGTCAGCTAGGCAGTCGCTCCATGTAAAATACTGGTATTCAGGTGCATCTGTTAAAATCTGTTTAGAATAAATGACTTCAACATGATTGACAAAAGGCTCTAGACTTATGCGTGTGCTACCTTACCCATCGGCGAATACATCCGTGATCTTTTATTAGGGAACTTTGTGTTTATCATGTGGTAGGTAATTAGGTAGGTATCTCGCCATTTTGCCCTAAAAACAATATTCTTACAGTACACAGATCTCAGTATGACTACGTACCCGAATCTATCGAAGACTGTGTTCGCCATATTCATGGTGTTCGTGCCCATTCTCCTGCTCAACATGTTGATCGCCATGATGGGCAACACTTACGCACATGTCATCGAACAGTCCGAAAAGGAATGGGTGAAACAGGTTGGTTCCAAACATTGTTTTGAAAAGTAGGTACCTATTTAAATCATCCTGTGTTACTTGGGGTCTGCATAACATATTTTTGTCTCCCATTTTCCCCCTACCTACTCCTTTTTCTTTCACATATCTCACACAAACCATTCTCTTTTTTTCTTTGGTCTTCCAATCCCTCTCCATCCATCAAAATGTTTGTTTAACAACTATCTAGCTGGATGTATTAAATGATATTCTAATAACACTAAACAAATAAGGATCCCTGCTATCATACGTAAACCCTAACCTTTGCCCTAACTCTACGTCACTACCTACCTACTCCAGTTGGTAGAACCCATAATCTGTTCACGAAGTAGAAACAATAGTTAAACAATGGCGTCTCGACCAAATTGGTCATTCGACAGATCATGATTTAACAAAACTTAAAATGTATAGATTTTATTTTAAAATTTAATTGTCTTCGAAAAAGGTCACCATGGATTTTCATAATAAAATTAAATTTCTGCCCATCTTGCGAAATAGGAGGCGAGCCTTTGCAACAACGGCAATAATCACAAATCTCCGGGCTATGGACTCTGCCTATCCTTTAGGCCATGCAGGCGTGCTGTTATAAACTTAATATAATTTCCTTTCAGTGGGCAAAAATAGTCGTATCACTAGAACGATCAGTGGCCCAAGAGGACGCTCACAAGTACTTGCAGGAGTACTCGATAGGTCTGGGGCCTTCTGACGACCCTAGGTACGAGGTGAGAGCCGTTATGGTCATCAAAAGTGCGGCCAAGACCAGGGCTAAGCAGAGAAAGGGCGCGCTGACCAATTGGAAGGTGAGGATTACTAGGGATATTTTTTTTTATCGGAAAATATAAATATATGTTCTTTTTCCACGCAAGTTTTTTTTATTATTTACTCCCAAATTACTTAGTCAAGTTAGTATTTTACGAAATAATACTTAACGTAAGCCATACTTAAATAGGAATGCAAAGTTTTAACAAGCCGCATCATCAGTTTTTACTGACAGTCTGAACTGTCGAAATTTTTGGCAATATACCTTTTCAATGTAGAACGGCGAAAGGTACGAAATCTTTCAGGCTCCTCAAAATAAATTATCTCATTTATAGTCTGGGAGACTATAATTATTCAACATCATGGTGTTTCTTAATTGCATGCGACAGCGCGTCGGCAAGGTGACAATAGCCGAACTGCGTCGCCGCGGCATCAGCGGTGAAGAGTTGCGTCGTCTGATGTGGGGCAGAGTGTCCATATCCACACCTACCAAGGCACCATTAGGGTAAGCATAATATAACAAATTAGGTTTCTATCTGTGAACAAAGCATTTCTCGAATCTTTAAGTATGTAAAGTATATGGATCTCCCATTGATAGTTGGACCTTAAACCTATTGTTAATAACTTGTCATCGAATAGATTTTTCTGAAAATTGCGTCCAATTATATCAGATCCAAGTACCTATATTATGACAGAAACATGTCTGTAATTCAGGTAAGTGTTACGTCATAATCTTACGCTTTTATGGTTATGTGCCCCAGCAGTCGTCGCACTGCTGCGCCACCTCCCGACTGCGTGACATCAGCCAGTGGTGCTTTAGTACCACAGGCAGGAGGCGAGGGAGGGGGAGTGGCTCCCGCGCTGTCTTCAGCACTCAACGTCATGGCATTCACACAGGAAATGAACCTGAGTACTACAGGAACCACCGGTATGTATAAATTTTAACTGGGATGACAACAAAAAGATTATATTGTTTCAAAATATCCATAAAATAAAACGGTCTTGATAATATCTACAGGTCAAGAACATAAACAACCGACTCCAGATTTGCTGGTCAACGGAAAGTCGCCACATACATCTACCTCCGCCATTTCAACTCAGTCAATGATCCACACACCTAACCAGCTCAGTGTGCCTTCATCTTTTCCTACAAACAAGAATAGTTTAGAGACTTCAATAGTTGGCACAATGCCAGCGATGCCAATCAGTGCTGTTCCAACTACTGCCCAGATACCCGTTACTGGTTCCCAAATGGCTATGGGAACTCCAATGTCTGGCGTACAATCGCATCTACCTGGTTCTCAATTGGCATTACAAGGTGCACAAATGCCTTACACTGGTAACCAAATGCCACTACCAGGAGGCCAAATGTCATACGCAGGTAGCCAAATATCACCCCCAAGAGGCCAAATGCCTTATCCAGGTGCTCAAATACCACTACCAGGTGGCCAAATTACATACCCAGGTTCTCAAATGCCACTGCCAGGTGGACAAATGCCATACCCAGGTTCGCAAATGCCATTGCCGGGTGGCCCAGTCCCATACACTGGTTCTCAAATGCCACTGCCAGGTGGCCAAATGCCTTACGTTGGTACTCAAATGCCACTGCCAGGTGGCCCAGTCCCATACACTGGTGCTCAAATGCCACTGCCAGGTGGCCCAGTCCCATACACTGGTGCTCAAATGCCACTGCCAGGTGGCCCAGTCCCATACACTGGTGCTCAAATGCCACTAATGGGTACCCAAATGTCCAGTGGTCAAATGCAGCAATTTGGTGTACAAATGCAAGTTCCTGGTGTCCAAATGCAAGGACCGATGGTATACGGTCAACCAGGAGTAATGTATCCGATGTATGGACAGATGTACGGCCCTGGGATGCAGCAGATTGAAATACAAATTCAGAAGCCAGGTAAGTTTGTGTAACATTGTGATGCTCTTTTGAATACGGTACGAAAACATCAAATAATCGCAAATATCCTGTGCCTTTAGTTTCCGATGAGGTGTTCCGTGACTATTTGTACGAGTTGATCAAGCTGGCTGAAGACGCGACGCCTGACAAGTCGGAAATCAAGGCTCTTGCTGAAAAAGCTGCTGATCTGGACGATGTGCCAGAGATTGACATCAATGTTTCTGTAAGTTTGTGAAGCAGTTTTATTTTGCCTATACCAGATTTTGGTAGAACAGCTGTACGCCCAACAATCGCGACTCAGATAAAATACTGATATTTATCTGCATCCGTTTAGACTGGAAGCCGACCCAATCCCATAGTTGGGAAGGCTAAGCCAAGATGGTGAGTTTTTACTTAGAGGTGTTACGCGGATAGGTATTGTATCAGTAACTTCCATTAGTCACCGCTGCTGGCATTCCGTTTAAGTTAAATGACTGACGGTGGTTACATATTACCAACTCGCACTGGGCCTGCGTCGTGGTTTACGGTCCACTCATTCTCACAGAAAGGAGACCGGTGACCCAGCAGTGCGAACATTATGGGCTGATTATGCTACTTGTTGTCAGACGGCCGCTAGATCAGCGCGCCGCGTGGTCGCCGGTGCGGTGTCGGGACTGTTCGGAGTGGCCGCCGACGCGCCAGCTACCACCGACACTGCGTGGAAACGCGAGAGGAACGAGAACAGCGACAGCGATCCTATATCAGGTAGGTACAACACAAATCACCAATCAATGATAGGAGTAGGTGCTTAATAAAAAAAAATTGTTAAGGTTCACTAAAATCCATTGTGATATTACAGAATCAGTGTTGCTCGGTCGTGCGTCGCGTGCCCGCCGCGCACGATCCGCATCACGCCGTGCCGCTCCACCACCACCTCATCTTTACGTACCTGCCAGGTACCGACAATAACTTATAACCCTCACAGTCCTCACACTCAAGCTGGCCAGTGGCAACTCTTGCCCACCTGTGGTAGAACCTACGTGTTTTGATGAACGTATTGTACTTTGCACAAACTAGATTTTATAGCCGCGTCTACGCTACAGTCAATGCCGACAACTGAAAAATTGAAAATTCAGGGCACCGTAAAAAAAATGTCTCATTATATCATGCGAACGTGGACTTAATACAATGAAGGTTGCGATCTGAAACGATACCTAGTGCAGAATCTTGTTTGTCTACACAACATTATCTACCTAGACTACCAATGATATATTCGAAGGCACCCTGAATAACCAGCTAATTGACTACAATAAAGGTACCTCAATATTCCTAAAATTGTATGTATCAAAGCTATCTTTTGTAGGTCTATGTACTTGGTGGCATCTGAAAGCAGTGCTGTGGAGAGTGATGTGCCCATGGAAGAACAACCTAGCTCTGGGAATAACTCGTAAGTTTT
Organism: Xestia rhomboidea; assembly: GCA_963853795.1. Classification (NCBI taxonomy): domain Eukaryota; kingdom Metazoa; phylum Arthropoda; class Insecta; order Lepidoptera; family Noctuidae; genus Xestia; species Xestia rhomboidea. The sequence continues at coordinate 10,436,285 of OY970774.1, forward strand.
GACCACCATTCAGTTAGTCTAATCAGTAATCATTATAAAAAAATACTAAACGGTACCTATTACATAATCTGTTCATAAATATAGGTAATATGTACCTACCTATATATAGTGTGAGTTAGTTTACATTTGTGTTAATAATACTGCCTATTACAAAAATATTTTCTATTAAAAACATAATTAATTTGCTCATAGCTAATAAATTAATTTCATAACAATATCATGTTCTTTAATTAAACATCAGTCAAGTCTGTTTCATCAGTCAAATTGTTCTTCAAGGCAGTTATTAGAACTTTGTTGATCAACAGTTCCGCATGATATCTTTGCAGAGGATCCATTCTCTTCAGTTTACAAATTACATTGGCTCCTATAGCTTCCAGTTCTCTGTTCAACAAATTATCGTTTTGTTCATAATAATCATCTAATTCAACCTTCACTAATTTGTTCCTTAATTTGGCTTTAAACCGTTTTTTTGATGGTTCATCTTCAGACATGGATGCCAGGACATCACTAGTTTGAGATAAAGGCTCGCCATTTTCTGATGCCGATTCGTCACTGGCTTCTTCCTGTAAAAGTATAAATCAAGTTTTGTTAGATCAGTAATTGCTGTCACAATAAAGCTTGTCCAATTATTGATCAAGCTATGTCAAGGCCATACCGCCATATCATTTATTAATTGACGTAACATAAACTTACATCAAAGTTACTTTCATCCATATTGATTTCACTGATTTCAGGTAAATTGTTATTGTCACAGTTTTTATCAAGAAATTTCAGTGCGTAGAACTTCCAATTTTTGGGTTCATATTCATAAATTTCCTCATCCTTCGGCCCGATACATTTAGAAGCTAAATATTTTCTCCTGTCTTTCCTGTATGTGGATCTTAGTATGTTTATTTTCTGTCGCACGTGCATACGAGTTGCGGACGGATTCCATCTTTTTATTATTTTTAACAGGACGTCGAGCGCTTCATTTCGTTTGTATTTATTTGTGTTATGTTTATGGTCGGTGTCCCACAGTAAAGGTAAATTCTTATAAGTTTCTATAAAGTCTTCTTCTATGGCTCGGGTCTCACGGCTGAGGGATACACTAACTGTCGATGTTGAGCCATCTTCCTTCATGATCACTTGATCAGTTTCGCAAAATTATTTCCTGAACAGAAAAACTGATTTGGTGATTTGATAACGTTACCACGAAAACGCTTGTTGGCTTGGCTTGACATGAACAACTTTTATTGACAGACTTGACTTTTACAATTTGGGTTTCAGTTCACTAGAGTTGCTAGTTGATAATCTAAGATAACCTAATTCTAATAGAAAATTGCCTTTATGTTTAATTGTTAAAAAATTATAATCAGAGATAAGGATAGAAAATGTGTTTTAAAACTGCTATTCAGGTATGGAGTACCTATACTCCATACCTTCTACCACAGATAATATAATACTACATACATCTACTTAATTTTTGAAATCTTTGTTTATATGCGAAAGACAGGCAAATGAAGGAAGGTAAAAACCCAGTAAAACCCTTTATTGTCATTAGTACCATTAACAGTTCCATGATGGAACTAGTGTTGTTTTTTATTATAATCACCTCAGATCAACAAAAAAAGGAAAAAAAACACTTCAATGAACGAACGCAGTTGGCAGTGACATAAGTGCGAGGGTTGCCATAATATGATTTAAAATTTTCCTATTCGAAATGTGATTTCTTACAACGCGTTTTATTCCTATTTCCTCATTTTTATGTATCAAATATTTTAGATTTCCAATTAATACTGAAACAAAAAGTAAATGGATAGTAGCTATAAGAAATAGTCAAAATGATCCAAAATTGCTACCATCGAAAACCAGGGTGGTTTGTTTCGATCATTTTGATAATAACGACCTATTTTGTTTCAAGATAATTTGGCGATGTAAAAAATTTAGTTCATTTTTTCGGAATAGAAGTCCTAAACAATTATGGTACAATACCATACTTAACATTATGTTACAATATCTTATCCATACAATATTATTCCCCAAATTATAGGGAAAAAAATAAGAAATGGCAACCCTTCGATACACACATGGATAAAACGGTGGCTTCCTGGCTTCACTTTTGATGTTCGCGGCGCATCACACCGCCCGTATGGTAACGCCAGTTGAGATTATTTCGATAGATGTGCTTAATACTGGCTTACAAGTTACAACCCATGGGATTTTTTCATTACGAAAATTAAACTGAAATAACCCTATTCAGTGGTTAGGGATATTCAGTGGACCTTTTGCGGGCCAGCCACGCTTGTTCAAAAATTAAGGACATTAGATTTCGTTTCCACTGAGGCGGAAAAGTGACTGGTCGACATCTGCTCTTTTTCAGTATTAACGGTCCCCTCATTATTGGTCCCATCCAATTTTTGGTTGTAGCTACCTACCTATCAACCTAATGTATTGAAATTTTCAACCTAACAAGTCCTCCTTTGTTCACTAGAGCGCTTGGAGACGTTGCTCGTATTAGAGCGGCACGGCCATTATGCATCCTGTCTGCCACTGGGTTACCAGCGCCAGGCCACGTGGAGCACTCGATGATTGTAGTTGGTAGGTATACATGCCTTCATCAACCTTTTAAATTTGTAGATTTGAAGTAGAGTTCTACCTAGCATTTGTGGCGAGAACAGTAGATATCTAACTAATATGTGCACAAAATAGTGCAGACCTTACATTAACTACTTCTTTTTTGCCATCGTCATAATCACAAATTGGCGCCCCTGAGGTGATTGAAAGGGTCTGTCGGACTTGCGCAAGAGAGTAGAGTTGCTAGCTCTGCGGCTGGCATCCTACGTGTGCAGTTTTTCGTGCGGAAGACCCCAACCGACGCAGACTTATGCTATTTAGGATACACTTCCAGATCCGCACTCTATGGCGGTAGAATATCATTGACGGCGGGTGGAAAATTCTACACCTCTTCGGTGCCTAATCTTTCGATTCGTTATCAATATCGACGCTACCTACAATTAGGTACACCAAATTCTATTCATGAAATGAAATTTCATCTTATTACTTGAATAGGGGCCGGCAGTGGAGCTGACGTTGAAAGTGCTGCGCCAGCTCAGGCAACAAACAAGCACGTGAAAACTCGCAGACCAAAAACCGCACGACACAGACGAAATAGGTAAGCTATCATCCGAATGAAGTAGAACCATTCTTCCGGTGTCAAGACAGTTAGAATTGGGTTTTCATAACCACTTGCTGCCTGTCCTGCCGCAGCCAATTCGTATAAATAATGGCGCGCCCGTTTGAAAAACGTTGCAGTTATGTAATGCGGCGTTCCTCACGTTCAGCCGGATTGTGGTGGCGATACGTTCGACAAAGCGGCGTCTAACGTTTAGCCGTATTGTCAGCAGAAGCGACCGAATAAAATACTGAAAATTCCGAAAATAAAGCGTAGTCGACGTAGCCCCGCTACGCGCGGCTCCTATTTCGGTCTGCAGGGTTAAAAGACTTAAAAGTAACCTAACCAAACTTAACGTCGGGTGCTCATTCAATGGTACTTTATTTTAGCCCTATTGTAATCCGGCTGAACGTAAAGACCCGCATTACATAACAGCGACGTTTTGCAATCCGGCGCGCCATTATGTAATACGTAGTGTTCTACGATATGCCTGCGACAGATACACTGCTGCTGTGCGGTTTGCGGCTGCCCAAGGAATTGTATCAGTGGCTGATTTCCAAAGGGTGCAGTCTCTTTATATAAATTCGTAAAACCTGAAGCAAACGAAGATTTCTGGATGTGTTCTCAAAGCCTACTTATTCGCAGAGTATCTCCTTCGCCAGTCATCGAGGCAGGAAGTCCACTCCAGCCTTGGGCCACAGCGCCGCTGTCCCGTCTCTCGCAGCTCATCAGGACGTCGAGTGCGTCGACGGCATCGCTCAACTCGCGCACTTCAGGTGATGATACTGACAGCAATCGGCTGCAGAGGTACTGAGGTAGGTTTTTATAGTAGGATGATGAATTGATACTTACACTGCCATCTTCAAGATTTTTTAGCATTGTGTATTATTATTATAAGTAATGCAGTTGAATAATGGTAGGAATTCTAACGGTCAAAGCTGCGTTTATGAAACAATTGTGCGCAGAGTTTACTTTTGTCTAAGCAAGTATAGAATGTATGACGTGAGGTGTTTCTACTTGAAAGAAATCTATCTAAGTCAAATTGCACTATTAATTGCCTAAGTAATGTGATGTAATTAGGTGTATTCGTAACTACGTAAAATTAATAGTGTACTATCGTATAGCTTTAACGTAACAGTGATAATAAGTACAAATAAGATTATTTATCACCTTGGAAGAATCTGTATTCTAGTACTACAAGGCAGGTCCTGATCAAACTATGTTCTCTCATACTTTTTGTGAAATAAAACAAAACATAGTTTAAATATAATTTATTGTATCGCCCCTAACTCGCCGCTGTGAAAACCATTAAAACGTAATCAAATTCAAAAATATGTAAAGATGTAACATGAAAATAAAAGTAATTTGGAATAACTGTAGTTTTTTTACGATCTCTACGAAACTAAAATGCAAAATGTGAAATGGTTGAACATATAAGATACAACTAATATAAAATTAAAAATTCATCGAGTATGACTAGACACGATTTGCCCAAAACGTAAAGCGGTGAACGCACTTAATCATATCAACCAATAAAACTACTGATTACTAATTTAAATGGTAATCGTCTTTGGATTGTCTTTACATAAAATGGCTAAATTGTAGTCGTATCGATAAGTGCGTTCATACGAACTTCATAAATAATTCAACTGCACACTAAATGCCCGGCTTTTGAGGTGTTGAGTCAGATCAACTCTCAATAGCTATTGATTCAAACATTTCAATGAGATTTAAGCGAATTTCCGTGTTCAGAAATGCGATATTCGATATCACGATTCCGATATTGAATTCATTTAAAATACATCAAAAAGCGAGCAATAGCAAGCTATCTAGTTAGTGGGTGCAGTTTCATCAATTAATTAATACACATAATTGCATGTATGAATACACCGTGTTCAAATCTTATGTAGAAGGAAATACTAAACCCTTAGAAAATTTTGACAAAGATCTTTTTTATAGCCGAAAGTGACCCTAAACCAAATTTTTGATGTTACTTTGTACTTTCCTTAGAAATCGCATTAGCCAGACAGAACTAACCGTTTCAATGTAACCGATATTTGTTAATAAGACACTAAAACACGAATCAAAATACTTATGCAGTTTTCATAGTGGGTTACCCTCAGTACGTGATACTATAACAGACTATGTATAGCCCTTATGGATCTGCTGTGTATTAGTTTCAATACTTTGGTCTACTCTAACTGTGCTTGGCATGACGTTTGAGAGTAACCAGATAATCAGAGTTAATTTCATCCTTTCATCTAGAGTAAAACTTACCAAGACAATCTCAGTAATACCACCTTTATCTCAGCATTCGTGCCCGTTCCGCCATATTCCAACATTATTTGTATCATTTTTGTGTCAGTTTCAATGATATTAAGGAGTGGCAGTACTTCTCCCACCTTTAACAGATCGACAACAATGAGGGTAGTGAGGCAATCACAAGATGAGATGCAAATATAGCATACACACAAGATAATAATCAAATCAACACAGTAAGTACACAGCAATGTAAAAAATACAAGTAAAAATAAAGGGCATATAGAGAAATCATGGAAATGTTACACTATGTAACGTAAAAACATTGTCAATGTTTAAAAATATTAGTTGGCATGTCAAAGATGTCCCGCCTTTGTGGTGAAGTATGCTCGTCAGTATTGGTAAGAAAAGTGATGTCATATCTCTGGATATGCGATTCTGTGAAAAGCACATTTAAAATATGCAAACATCATAAAACGAATACGATATAACAGTGAACCATGAGATTAGTATCTACGAGATGTCAACGTAAGATCTACACCTAATAAAATAGGAAACAACATGATAAATTGATAACTCAAATACACGACTGGAAATCATTGTGCGACTTTTGACGTGTGGTAAAAAAAACAACAAGGACGTTTTTATTATATTGAAACGACATGCAAGTATGTATAATAAATACATTATTAGCTTCAATATAAATTGGAAATTAATCTGACCGATGCAATATTTTCACCGCACGCCAAATATCATGTCAATAGTAAATCAGGGATCCTACTATAAATACAAAACACCATCACGCAAAATATGTCAGAAATGATAAAATTCACCAATAATAATGTCAATCGACACATAAAAACCTCAGAATACCGTGAGAAAGAGTAAAAAGCACAACGATGTATATTGTTAGAGTTAGGGTCACTTACCTCCAGGGACTGTGGACAGAAACCATGATTATAAATAAAATGAACACACTAGTGAATCAATATACACTTTATATGCTTAAAAATTAATACAAGTCTGAGGGGGCGTGCGCCCTCGGTGCCGTGTCGAGCGTGTCCGCGTCGAACCATAAGTGAACAGTGTCGAGAGGAATGTAGATAGTATTACATTACCTTTATCTCATTTATTTCTCATATAGACTAACACCTAATTAAACCGAGGCTATATACCGTACATCACTGATACCAGCATTACAACCGACGAGCTGATCAGAGAGATGTGGCGCCAAACACTATAACCTAATTTATGCTAAACATAGTTCATTACATGAATTGGGAGTTCTATTCTCATGATTTATTACTGATTGTGTGGAAAAATAAATTTTTGATCTCCAAATTCACGTGTATATTACACATGTATTTATAAGACGTTTGCGTGTCAACTAGTCACTCAGCACAGTGCATTTACCTCAGCTCCTCGCGGCGTGGTGTCCGCTTTTCGGTTATTCTCTCTATAGCTCCGTGGTAGGTCGGATCATTCTGTTACATCTTTTAAGGCAGTGTGGCTTCCTAACTTATACCTGGACAGACTGGCATGTCAAATGATCAATATTGGCACATAAACAATCATAACATTTCAGTATAAAAAGAACATGATATAACACAGTTCAAAGTATAAACCACACAGCCGTTTGTAAGTTTAAATAATATAGTGTTCGTAAAAAATAATCTCATCATATACGTTTGTTGACAATGTTCAAGTGTTAGTTACCCACAAGAAATAAATATGTGATATGTGCCTATGTACTGTCTGTTCATGACGATTCTAGATGTGAGTCGACGTCTTCAGGGGTGCCAAGTGGGCTATTAATATATTTGCATTTAAATCATAAATAATAATTAAAAGCTTTAAAATAATAATCAGATCATACAGTTGTTCACATATGCGTCGAGAGCTGTATGCGTGCGGTAGAGATCGACTCAGATCTAGAGCCGGAGCTGACTGCCAAGTTATTTATTGTGGGTCATCAGTAGCTAGGCGTTGCAGAAGTTGTATGATGCGTTCATTTTCCAAGTTATAAACTATTTCGTTAGAATGTACAACGGGGGAGTCAGGCGGCTGCAGGTCTCCTGGCCCTCCGTCGGCGCTCTGCAATCACACAAACAAACGAACATGGCAACACTTGCTACGTAACAAATTGACGATTTTGCGCTCACGAGCAGGCAACCCCGGAACTGGCCTACATCTGCAACACTACACACACTAAATAGTCGGTGTTCAACACATCTCACAGGTAACTACTAGAACACATCAATATAGCATATTATAAACTTTACATTGTTTGTATGACATGCAAACTGAAATAGAATATACCATAAATTAAGACATGCATTTCGTCAATATGTTTGTGATATATAACGGAAAATGCCTGTAAAATAAAGATTAATTTGCAATGTAAAAATAAACCAATCACCTATGATAAAAGTACACAAAGTATATCATAACATGCTGAATGTAATATTGTTCAAATTAAAATAACACGTCAGTAATAATTTATCATACATTTCAGGGTGATAGTGTCAATTGGAACAACTTAAATAAATTGCAAAAATATTGTTTCAAGTGTCCATAGTACAGTGGTATCAGCAATAATAAGCTACATAAAATGAATACACAATTCTTTACATTAATTTTGTTCATCATACATATTATTTATGTCTTGTCATTTGATTGATTTAAATAGGTGTTATATAATTGGTTAGGTTTTATTTACGGCATTTTCAGTATTATTTTAAACGTTGGTTTTTGTAATAAACAAAAAATACGTAATAGGGTACAATAGATATTTTTATAACAAATATGAACAAAAAATCCGGTCAATTTAGATATAGTTAAAGCATTTGAGAGCATTCGACATGTATAGAATAAACCAAAAATAATAATAATAAAAACAGGCAAATATGAACATAAACACGAATCATGTAGTATCATAAGAACTCCTAAGCACACAACTTATAATACACAACCAAATATAACACGGAGTAAAGTAGTACTGTTCAACAGCTGGCAGCATACACATGTATGTGAAGCGACACACCAGCCGAAATTACGAGACGGAAATTAATTCTTTACAAATTATATGGCGTATAGTGCTACAGCCTATGCTCTGCCTGCCCGCGTAGCATGACCACAGTAGACATGAAAGAGAATCGACAAATCTTTTGTTCATCATTCATGATTCAATGACAGATAAACAAAAGACTTGTCGATTCTCTTTCGTGTCTACGGTGGTCATGCTACGCGGGCTGGTGACGGTATTGCGGCCCGATAAGATTAAGGATAGAAGGGACAAGTTTAAGGTACTACAATTTCGGCCTGTGCTATGAAAGTAAGCACGGTAAATTGACCGTCGCGTAATTTCCACAGATGTGTTATCGGACTAAGCACGGTAAGTCTAGGGTCGTACGTGGCGGCGTCGGGTTGTACTTACGGCCTATTGCTGGTGGTGGTCGGCGCTGGGCTGGCCCGGGTAGGGGTAGGGCTGGTAGCCGGGGTACACCTGCGGCGCGTACACGCCGTACTGCTGGTACTGGCCGCCCGAGCCGCCCGCGCCGCCCGGCCCGCCCGCACCCGGCGTCGTCGCCCCGCCGCCGCCGTTGCCGCCCGTCGTCTGCCGAACACGACAACACACATGACACAACAACTAATGATTACACAAAGATCTTCTTTACGAAAGGCGATACAATTATTGAATAATACACCCTGGCTAATACACTAAAGGGTATAGAGTGCAAAGAGCTATGGATCGAACAGAGCAGATGATTTTTTATATTAAATTGGTAAACAAAGTACGAGTTTATGGAGCGTCGTAATAGTAACCTTGAGCTTGATCTGCGCCTCGATGGCCTCGGCCTCCTTGAGCTTGCCGATGCTGCGGTAGTACTCGGCCCACTGCGCGCTGTAGTCGGGCTGCGAGGCGCCGGGCGGCGCGGCGGGCGCGGCGCCGGGCGCGGGCGCGGCGCCCACCGCGGGCGGGGTGCCGCCGCCGCCGCCGCCGCCGCCAACACCTAGCATCACAAATCATACATTTGATATCGAGTTTCTACAGATTGAAGCACCTTTGCCGAATATCAACCTTGTACGGACACATGACTAGATTCATCCTACTATAAGCGAAAGCGGGGTGATTTTCATCAAACTTGTGTTAGAATGTCTTCAATCAAACCTTCAGAGACCAAAATGTTTTTTTTGGAAACCTTAAGGTGGATGCTCTAGGGTAGCCCGCGAAATTCAAATTTTCTTACGTTTGTTACAATTTGCAGGTCAGTGTCAGGTTGTATGTTGATTAAAATATGATTCGCGGCTGTAACACGTATGTAGTTACAGAATTATAATCATCAAAATCATCAATACAACCCTCCAAGCACAAAAAGGTGCAGGAATGAATTTGACCTTGAAAAAGTCATTTCGCGGGCTACCCTGGAGCATCCACCTTAAATACAAACGAGTTGGAACACATCAGTATGAAGTGTGGCCTGCCTAACTTCCGCCGTTTTATTTCAAAATAGCAACCACACATAAAACCTGATTAATCAACAACTGGTACCAATACATATATGATACAAAATCTGCTAAAGCATCACGTTTCCGAAATGTAAGCTATAGAAATTGTGCTGATAGTGTAGATTATAATTTTGATGGCTAATGTCACACAGCTCTTGAACACCATTTAGATGTGCCGTTCGAGTTCTGTTTCATTGGTGAAATTAATTCTAAAATAGTCTAGTAAAATCAGAAGAATTGCTTACCATCCATGCCTTGCACCTGCACCTTAGCCTGCGCCTCAATGGCTTCGGCCTCGCGCATTAGTCCCAGTGAGCGGTAGTAGTCGATCCATTGCTGCGAGTAGTCAGGTTGTCCGGTCGCCGGGTTGATCTGCACCTGTTGCTACACAACGGAAAAGTGAACTATGTATTACAAAGCATAGCAAGAATAGTATTTTCAAGGTTTATACTATAAACCTTCACACACTCAGATTATTCATTCTATAAACTTTATAGAATGAATGTCAAGTTTTGCTTACATAAAATAAAGTGGCTGTATTATCAAAATGATTTAAATTATTTGAGATAGGCAAGTCGTTTCGGACTCAAGCAAATTTTAATGTTTTTCATTTTAACAATCTAGAAAGAGTGCACATTAAATCTAATACAATAGTGCACCCAAGTGAGAACCATGTAGTTGCATCCCTATCTTGTTTTTCGGGGAGCAACATAAGTTGCTATTCAAAGTTATCATGTTGCAAAATGTTGTTCTACAAAAAGCTTCAGTGAAATCCAAGGACACCTTGAGTTAGTAACCAGAGTTTCCATGTAAGTGGAGTATGGATGAACGTGTGTGGTACCTGCGGGCCTTGCTGCTGCTGCGGCTGGTGCCAGTGCGGGTTGTAGCCCCAGGCGGGCGGCCCTCCGCCCCCCGCGCCCCCGCCGCCGTAGTACTCGCCGCCGTTGCCTCCGTTGCCGTTCCCGTTGCCATTGCCGCCATTACCGCCGTTGCCTTCATTGATGAAGTTAACAGGCTAGAGGGACGAGAGGTTATGTTAAAAAAATAATTTCAAATAAGGATCATTTATCATTTTTACCAGTATGTAACCGCAACTTTGCAATGTGATTTTTGCACATCAAGTCACTACAGTCTGTCAAATCTGTTTTATAGATTTTCAACTTTATCGCTAATGCATTAGGTTCAAGGTTGATTGGGAACACTTGTTAGTTTCAGGTAGCATGGTTATGCTAGCCTCTGTACAACACATATTTATGAGAAAACACGTGAGGTATCTCTAACTTGCAATAAACATTGGTCTAAAATCATTAATCCGGTTTAAACAGCGTATGCAGTGGCAAAATAATATCAACCGTTATTTGTTTATGGTACGGTCGACTAACGAAATTATAAAATCATGGTAAACTAGCTACAGCAACTAACTAGCTTCAGCCAGCGACTTCGCCCGCGTGATGCTTGATAATTGTCCCATGGAATCTTACTACCGGGAGAAAAAGTATCCTATGTTTTAATCCAGGTTATAAATTATCTGTGTGCAAAATTGCATCCAAATCCGTTCAGTAGTTTTTGCGTGAAAGGGTAACAAACATCCATACTCACAAACTTTCGCATTTATAATATTAAGTAGGAAGTAGGATTATGCGATGCAAATGTGACCTTAAAAATATGACACGTCAACAAACGAGTCAAATGTAGCTAAGTCCAAAAGTGATCAACGTTATTGTAAGGTGATCGTACCATGCCAACTTTCTCCATGATGATCCGTTTGCAATGCTCCACGGCCTCGGGGTGCCCGCGGATGTAGAAGGTGCGGTTGTTCCGGTCTGAGCCCTGCGCGCGCCGGTCTAGCTCGCAGTGTGCGCCCGATGCCGCGTTGATCTGCTTTATTACCTCGCCGCCTGGACAGAGTTGGGTTATTACAACTTTATATTCGTCGTTCAAACAATCAGCCGACATAGACAACTTTAGAACAGGACTACTTGTATATATGCTTGCATAAGACTTGTGTTTGCAAGTATAACTTTCACGAGTTTGTAGATATTCTCCTGGCAAACCAGTAGACTTGGTCCAATGATGAAATGAAATTATGATGAAATTATGTTTATTTTTGCAAGTAGGTTTTTACAAACAGTTTTACACGTCATATTTAAAAACTAGATGAGGCCGGTGTTTCGTACCTCACTACTCTGAGAAGAAACAGCTGAAACAAACTCAGAGGTCATAGTCTCTTTTGAAGTCATAGAAATAATCTAGACATAGTCTTGCTCAATTCACATGAGGACTATGCAGATTAGTGTCTGAGATGGTCTTTTGAAGAAAGAACCACACAGATTTGAGTGGACCTGTCCAGTCTATGCAAGCATTATCTATCATTTATCGTGTAGTAGTGTACTTATAACTCAAGGAGCTCAACGAAACGACGAATAATACCAAAGAAAGGACATTTGGGTAGGTCGCTTATAGTACTCAAACTGCCAGTCAGTCGTGGTGATAAAATGAAGGATTAAGTGTTTCCTGTAATTCACTGGCAACCGTAGCACGATGGCAATGAATATCTTGAGGAGTACCATTACAAAGAGTTTCAATACTGTTTCAAAATGTCTCGCAATACCTCTGCCGATGATGAGGCCGCACTTGACGTTGGAGACGGTGAAGGTGACGCGGATCTCCTGCGCGTCCTGCCACTGGCTGTAGTCGCCGCCGCCGCGCTCGCCGTTGCGCTGGCCGGAGCCGCCGCGCCCGCGCCCCGTCCGCACTTCCTGCTCACGTCTCTGTACATTATCACAATAATTACGTGCGGACATTGATAACACCGACCAGTCGTGGGCCAGTGGTATCAGCCCCAAAATTACACAAAGTAACTCGCAACTCGTAATTGGTTATGAGTTACTTTTTGTCATATATTTCATCACTACTGCTCTCAAAACGGTGAAGGAAAACACAGTGAGGAAACGCACATGTCCTAGCTAGAATAAAAAATCGAAGAGTTATCAGTTTTTGAATTTGAAACATAAAATGAAGATGAGTTTTCACCTTTTTTTTGTTTTACCAGCGTACATCGTCTCTCACTGCTGGACAAAGGCCTCCCCTTTCTCTTTCCTATAATATCTTTTTATTCGTAACAAAATCACATGTGTGTGTGTGTATATACTCACATTTACACTTGAGATGAGGTCCTCAATCATTTGCCTGGCTTGATCCACCTGGTGCGGTTTGCCTTGCAGGTAACATCTGTATCACAATTTTATGTATTAACTTCTTTAGTTTTTTGCCGATATGTGGGCGTACGGTCGACTAAAGAAAACCCTAATCATACTTTAATCGAGACATAGAGAGGTATTATAGTTACAGGGGGTTCCCACTATAGGTATTATACAATAAATCATTTTGAAATTTTTCTGACGGGACAAAAGTTGTTTATGTGAATGTTTCGCTTGTGAGAACTCACATAAATGTGTAAAAGTCGATAAGGTAATATTCCTATACATAGTATCTACATACACCTAAAGAATGCAGGTGTGAAATTGTGAATAAGTACAATACCTCTTGTCCCCGGGTCCATCGTCTCGCTCCTGATGGAACTGGACCCTGCATCCAGTCTCCGCCTGAATCTTCTTGATCATGTCTCCGCCGCGACCAATCACGATGCCCACCGCTACTTTAGGCACTAGTACCTGATAACAATAGAATGTATTATTACTCTGCTGCTTATCCCTTGATCTGTCCACGAAGTAGACACAATAGTTAAACAATGGTGTCTCGAACAAATCGGTCCTTTGACAGATCATGATTTATACCGAGTGTACCAGTCAGGTGTGACCATATTTCAGGTTGCGATTTAGACCATCGAACTGAACAACTTTCTATATGGGACCACCATCGAGATAATCGAAGAAGATTACTGAACAACTGGGCAAAATAATCACATTGTGTTATAATACTACCTGACAAGCGGTGTAGAGTTGCCTGCTGACACTAGCTAGACAGACAGACTTGTTACAAAGTGGTAACAAGTGGTGGATTACGATATTGTTCGTCTTATCCAGTCTATCGCTCGTAAATATTTGAATGTCTTTCGTTGTTTTTGTCAACTAAAGCTCTGCAAGTCGAGTCGCGGTGAGTCGTGGCATGCTTTAAGCAAGTTCTTAAATTTTTGTCACTTTCTCAAGAAGCTGTTGCTTTTACAGCAGCTGCCTTGCGACCTTACCTCGGTGGAGTTGGTAGCGAGTCCGTTCCCCTGGTCGTGTCCCTGGTACTGGTCGTCGTACTGCGGCTGTCTCTGTCCGCCGCCCTGCAGCATGTCCTTGTCAGCCAGTAGCTCGTACACCAGCTGTTTGGCGTGTTCCACTTTAGCTGGGTCGCCTGATATGCGTAGCGGCTTCTCCTGAACATTACTCTATGTTAATATGGAAATTATTTATGTTTAAAAAATGAGTAAATTTAACTATGGCCGTCACAGTCAGTGTTAAAATATTGTTGCATGATTGCATATTCAGATGAAGGTTGAGAACAATTTTGCGATTTCCCACTTGTTTTCGTATTTAAAATAGTTCTGATGTTGGTTTAACCTTTTGAACGCCATTGTCACATACGTGACAATGCCACGTGCCTCGTACGCCACACGACACAAATATGTGACAAAATGGTAGGTGAAATTGTGGCTTGGCGTGGAGAGCACGCGCATGCGTTTATGCTCTGGCGTTCAAAAGGTAATAAACTTGTTTCATTTGTTTTTAATTATCAAGAGAACAATCAACAGTTTTTGAAAATGGAATTTATAGACAGCACTCTCGTTTGACCTCAACCTTCCTCGATAGCAATAATGTGAATACTCACATATTCTGTGTTAGGTCCATCCTGAATGACCACCATCTTAGCTCCAGACTGTTCCTGCAGCTGTTTGATAGTCTTGCCGTTCTTGCCAATAATCAGGCCCACTTTGGGACCTGGCAGCATTATCTCCTCCTGCTGTTGAAGGAATGAAGTTAAGTGCGTTTGTCTGTGTCTGAGTAAGAGCTAGCTAACTGATACGATGGAAAGATTATCTGCCAGATATGTTGGCAGGAATTTATTTATAGTGGTGGTGAAATGGCAAAAATATAATTAAGTTTATGCTGTATGCCAGTGCCATGTAAATAATATGAACAAATCTTGCATAATTATAAAATAGTGACTGACATTTCTATCTACTCTATTGTATCATTCTACTGTTAAATAATGCTGGATTTTCCTGTGTTCAATTAGAATAGAAGTCGACCCTCAACATAGTTGGGAATAGACTTAGACAGTTGATGATTTTTCCTTTTTACGACTCAGTTTTTATCTTATTTCAATCTTTAAGTCGTAATTTTCTACAATACTATTTATTTTTTTTAATAAAATATCTAGTAATTATATTACTAAACTTATTTATGTATAGATTTTGATTTTAGCACATGCATATGAATTTGACATTTTACTACAAAATGAAGGTGATTACTATATTGCTACAGCTACAAAAATGAATATTATTACTATTAAAATGGTTACTTACGTCACAATTTTGCACCCAATCCGATCGTCCGATTGGTAGGTTGCCCTGCGGATTCAGATAAGTTGGAATCACTACTACCTAGGAGAGTGGAGCCTGCCGGTCGACCACACACTTTTCCATACAACCGGATATACAACTTTACTTACAAAAGGCTAGTCGACTTCGAATGTATTTTCGAATGCAAAAAAAAACGGACAGTTACATAATGTATTTTACGTTATAAAACCCCAATTTAAATTTACCGCGAAAAACTCGCTTCAACTGTCATGGCGTCTTCAATGACGTCACACATCACACCGAGCGTCGTGGCAAATGAACTACAAAATAAACACCACACAATCTTCTGTATGATATTTGTTACTTTTACTGTTGTCAGCTTTGCTACATCCTGTTTCCAAAGCGATATAACTTGCCAAAAATTGCAAAAAAGGGAAATAAATCTCTGTTGTATAAAAATTTCAACAACAAGTCAAGTAAGGGTAAAATCGTGATAATTTCGGAGTTCCAAGCGGGAGACGACGCAGACCAAAGCTAGTTGCCATCAGTTTCGTATCTCAGATTTGAAAAGGCTTCTGGAAATTGAGATGAAGACGGGCTTCTGTCAGGGCTATACTTTCAGGGTCTTGATATTAACAAATAATAGTGAATAACGATTACTACCAATGAAAAAAATATTATAAGTCGCGACTTCCAATGTCTGGCAAAGATACAATGACCGGATGTAAAGTATGACAGTGTATGGTCGATCCAGCAGATTGGGTGCGAAGTCGTGACAAATGTACAAGTACATACATGAATCACGCTTTTTATCGCTGAGAGGTGTTATTATTTATGCAATTACCTGTTGAAAAACTTGTTAGTATATGTTACAATTTTTTAACTAATTAAAAAAAAAAAACAAGTTGTACCCATTTTCTAGTATTGCAAGGCAAATTTTAAAAATAATAGACATGTATAGCACCTCTTCTAAAATGCGAACTATTTATGTCATGTAGCTTGATACCGATGAATAACCATTAGTAGGTATCTCACCAACTTACAGGACTCAGGTTGGAACGTACTAAATGAACCCGACAAAACTTGGCGCGAAAGCCAGTATTTCTAAAAATTATCGCATTTTAAAAATCTAGCGCTTAAGGATCAATGTTTTTTCTTGTTACTAGTTTTAATATTGTACCTTGTTATGCGAACTGAATATTTATTTTATTTTATTTTGCGTCTGCGGCTACCACGAACGTTGGCAACCCTAACAACAAGATTAGCAGAACCCTCCTTGAATTTATCATAAGTTATTCGTGTAATGTGGAGTCGTGGACTGTACAACTTAGCAATATGTAAGTACCCTCCACCGCACGTTAGTATGTTGAGCGCTACGTACCGCGAGCATGGCGCCGCCCCCGCCCCCGCCCGCGCCGCCGCCCCCGCGCGGCATGGGCGGCATGCCCCCGCCCCCGCCGCCGCCCCCCTGGCTCTCGTGCTGCGGCGCGTTCTCGCGCCCGCGGTGGTTCACGATTTGGTTAACGAGCTCCCTGCGTCAAAAAGTTAGAAACCGTTCACAGTTATTTTACCTATAACAGTTAGTCTAGGGGTGAGATATAAAGAAACAAATCTATGGGTATGCAATAAGCATCATCTGGTGGTGGGATTGGGTCTTCCACAGTACGCGGCCGTTAAGAAGTCCAATGATTAGATAGAAATTCTCCCTCTCTTTCACTTATAGAGACAATACTCAAAGCCAAACTTTTTCAAGAAGTTCAGCTGCCTTCTTAACGACCGCGTTTTAGTATTAGTCCTTACTTGGCCCTGGAGATAGCCTCCCGCGATCCAGTGAGCGTACACAGCCGGTCGGGCTGGCCGCCTGAGTCCGGCGCCATCTGTATCTTGCAGCCCGACTCCGCTTGCAGGCGCGTGATCTGCTCTCCACCGCGTCCTATTACTGTGGACAAAGATGTAGATGTTAATAGTGTAACAGTAACTTATACATATAATTACCTAATCATTTATTTTATGATCGCATATTATGCATGACTTCACAGCGTGAGGTACTGGGATCGATCCACAGTGACCATATTTCTAGTTAGAACCCAGAACTGCAAAATGTGGATGCTTTTTACTCTTTTGGGGACTTTATGCATAAAGCATGATAAGCAGAGGTCGGCCTAGAAAGAGGTGGCGAGATGATATAGACGCGCATCACGAAGGCTGTTTCGAGGTGGCGCAGGAGAAGAGTACCTGGAAGTATATGAAGGAGGCCTTTGCCCAGTAGTGGGACATACAAGGCTAAAAAGAAAACCTTATAGCATATGGAATTCACTATTTGTAATGATTTGGCACTTTAGAATTGTTCAGGCTGTTACTAAGCTGTAATATCCATTACCTGCTACATGGCAGTTACACAGTGGCGCCTGATCTCTTTCAGGTCGAGTTGGATTGCTTTACCATAGGACTATGAGAATAAGAAAAGAGAGTGTTACTTTGTCTTTGCACAATACGTAAGTAACTACGCAAAAGTTTTTGCAGGGAAATGACTTTTTTTGGGGTGAAAAGTCACTTTTTTCGGTAGGACTCAATGTAACACACTTAAAACATTGTGCTGGTGGATGGATTGAATAGTACGGGGGTCGTGAAGTTGTTTAAAGTAAAAATCTTATATAAAGAACATGTATTTAAAAAAAAATGTGAAAAAGTTGGAACTTTGACCCCCAATATCTCCATAACTGGAAGGTTCCCAAGTATGGTCTAGAACAAAAAAAATGATAGCAATGACGGGGAGAATAAGTGCCTTTCGGCTTCGTTAAGAGTCCTCTTACACCCTTTATAATATTATCTCCTGCGTCGATGGCGGCGGAAGTCATCTAGTCTCCGCTGACATTGGCCGCTAAGTCTGGTGGATTATAGTTGGTACTGTTGGTGGTGTCGATACTTACTAAGTCCGACCATCTTGTCGGGCACCCGGATGTACTCGTTGAGCGTCTGGTCGGGCATGAGGTTGGCGGGCGCGCTCGGCGGAGGGGGCGGCGCCGCGACTGCAGCGGGCGGGGCGGCGCGGCTCACGGCCGGGGCGGCACTTGGTACACTTAGGACAATAAAGCATTTATTTTTGATTTATTCTACGTCGGACATAGGTCATAGTGATCTTTATTTCTGTTGCTATTGGTTGCTGACACTGAGAAGTCTATCAAAGGACATCATTCTAGTTTCGAATAAATTGTTCCCAAAACTTGAACTTGGTAGTCAATATTATGCTCAAAACACTTTATAAAAACTGGGTTAATGTTTTTTGTTACTTTTGGTCAACTCTGTTCTCAACCCTTTTTAACCGACTGCAGCGGATCCCAAAGGAAGGGTAATGTATTTAGTTGCTGCCAAATAGTTTAAGTTAGTAAAACACGCCAGTTTTATAATTATGTCATGCATACCAAATGCCTCCATTAGAAAATACAAAAGTTACCCTATTAATATTATAGAGTAGCAGAGTACTCGACTTAAAACCCTGAAATCACGTATGCGAGCCCAAAGCACTAAGTTTTTGCGAGTGGCATTGACAAGCTTGACTCATTACTCTATTATAGCAAACACACGTGTTTTTGTGTAAGTGACAACAGACACGGGACACTAAGAGGGTTAACACACGCGGCTTGCAAAAAAAAAACAATATTGGCAGTCAAGAAAGATGAGATTGGAAGATTAAATTGCTCAAACTCTAGTCATAGTAAATATTAGTTTCTTTTCTATACATACAATATAATAGGTTGCGAAAAAACAATATTGGCAGTCAAGAAAGATGATTTAAATATAGAATGTTTCGTTACTAATATATTGGAAGACTAAATTGCTCAAACTCTAGTCATAGTAAATATTAGTTTCTTTTCTGTAAGTACATACAATATAATGGGTATTATTATGTACCTATTTTTCGCATGTCCTATTAGAACCAAAGGTTGACGGGTGGTAGAGAATGCCTTGTGACATTAAGTCAGCCTATGTAGCACCGTTGTACATGAAGTTTAAATAAATTAGATAAAACAATTTTGTTTGGACAACTGTAATTTGTAAGTTCTAGAAAATTATCCATTTCTTAAGACTTATATAAAGTTGATAAAATAAAATTATTGATTAAAGTTGTTGCAAAATATAGCGAAATAATTATTTTATCTCAAATTATACAACTAAATATTTTCCCTGAAAGAATGACAAGCGTAAATCGAGAAGTAGTATCTAGTAGGGTTAATTTTATTATTCTTATTTAAAGAGGATTTTGTGATTTTTACCATTAATTAATACACAGTTCATTCATACACTGCTTTAAAAACAGAACAGTCATTATTAATTTTCCATGCTGACTTGTTACAGTCTATGATATTAAGATCAAGTCAATTATTATTGAGAATCCTGACTGCAATTTGTGAACAACTTTTTAATTTATCTTTTTTTCTGAAGCCATTGTTAGGGTTCTACAGCTACAATGGCAAAAAAAATGGAACCCATAAAGATTCCTCCAGTTGTATGTTGAGACAAGCAGTTGAGATTTGGAGAGTAGGTTTCTTCTATAAACTGCTTTGCAAAGTGATGTGAAATGAAGAAAAATAAAATAGGAGGGACCCTCCTCATACAATTAAACATTTTGTCTACTTTTTAAGTAAGAGGAGGAAAATTCTGAAAAAATGTGGGTGGTAAAATGTAAAAAGAACTTTCAACGAAAATTGGTTTGAATAAGATTTGATTGTGAGTTAAGAGACTTTTTTTGTGAAACAGCAACATTAACTTTACGAAATACAAATTTAGTGTTGCTGTTGAGAGGAAATTATCATGAATGAGTGTTAATAGTGTTAGGTGGTATTGAACCCTATGTGTGCGAGTTCGACTTGCAGTTGGCCGTTTTTTTGGAAACTTTTTATAGATCATTCCTGCATCAAAAAGTAACTCACCTCATTTGTGGTTGAGGTTGTTGATACGGTACTTCTACTGAAGCTAGTTTCTTCGCATTCGGTTCTGGACCCTCCTCCAATGGCCTCTTGCTTCCACCTCCTTCGAGCTTAGCAGCAACCTTTAAGGAATATTCATGAATGTAACCAATATAACCTCAAATTCATAAATTTACTGTTTAAAAAAAAAAAGTTATTTTACCCATCACCATTTTGAATTCACATGTAAATAAAGCCAAATATAATTAATGCAATTAAGCATGACTTAGCAAAATTAATTTTATTTCATAGATAAATACTAATTTGCAATAATGCATCAAATAGGAGCTAGTTTCGAATCTATTAAAGAATAAGAAAAGTGTGCAATTTAGGTAACTCTGAGTTGTTTCTACACAATACAGTTTATTTACATTGAATATTACAAGGATATTAAAAACTTTAAATTAAAGAAAAAGATGTAACCTTATGAAACAAAAACTTATCATCTATTTTGAGTATTTGCTGATTATTGGTGTGAGTCGTTATCATCAATTAGTAAGTGCTCATGAACTTGCAATGAAACAATGGGTTTTATGATAAAAGTAGTTTTATTATTCATAGAAACTTTTATTTCTACCATCGCCTAATGAATGTCTAGAGCCAATACAGGAGGTTGCATGTCCAAGAATTTATGAAAGTTTCTTACTTTATTAAAGCAACTGCTTGCATTCATTGAATCAATTCAACTGTTTCCCTCCAAAAGTGAGAAGATCCATTTCCAACCATGGATTTTATCAGACTGACATTATAATAAAATACCAATTAACCATGACTTACCTAATCTGCCCATAATGACCAATTATTTATAAACATTAACATTCTCAGGTTACCTAGAATATTATAATTTAGTTATGAAAATATTCATAACATCTAGAATGTTCCCATTGTTAAAATATGCATAATAAGGATACAGTGTAAAATTATTGATTTGTAATGATTGTCTTTGTTACTAGACCAAACTAATAAAGACAATATTTTCAAGATTGTTTAATGTTAACAATTTCACGAAAACTTAAGGGCAGAAGATCGTCTTAGAGGCGGAGTACCCTTACAGCATGGCCAGAACTTAGTTTGTTGTCTGAAGCATAATTCGCGCCTATGTGCCACAACGCAGTATTGCCGCGACAGAACCGCTTGGCGTGTAAGTCAGCCAAAATCATCCGAGCCGCAAGGGCAAACATCAAAAATAAGCAGCTGCATTGTATTTGCTTGTAACACTCATCCAACACCATGAAAAATTACAATCAATAAGTAGGTTAGTTATAAGCATCTTACCAATGATCCTTCATGGAACATCAATAGTATGAAGAGAAAAGGGCGGGTTAGAATAAAAACTACTTGTAATGAATGATAATGTTCAGGTTGAAGGTATAAACATAAAATTTTAACGGTAAATAACACGCAAATGTCAATAGACGCGATTTTTGTAAAGAAAAGATGCGCTTACCAATCTAGCACGTTGTACAGCAGCCGCAAATCCCGCCGTTTGGCTATTGTTTTGAAGCGTAGCCATAGAAGAATAATCACTCATATTTGAACCCAATTTCACATTCAACCGCGTAATACCGCAGCCATTAAAAAGGATCAAAATGACCCAAAAACTTTATGAAAGGTTTCTCTCGCAACGCAAGTTCGTTGCGAGAAAGACGCGGACCATAGACAAAATGAGAGATGTTTTAAATGTCGCTTACCAATTTTATTTCTTTTTGTATTTATCTACCAACTTGAATGATCTAATGAGTTACCAATTAAAACTAAAACATAATGAGCTAAAATAGAACAGCGATTGTGCTATTTTTCATTCTGAAATGTTACAGTTCTGTTTTTAGGAAAGTCAAAATTATTGTCTTTGACTGAAAATGAAATGCGTTTGGTTATTACTAATTTGTTAAAATTTTAATAAAAAAAAGGTTTTATTTACAAAAAAAAAATAGGTTAAATCAGTAGTTACTGCTAACAATCTCTCAAAACTAAAGAAGTTACATTATTTAGTATTTTTTTTTATAATCTCTTCCTTCATATACCAACCTGTTCAAGTGAGAAGTGGTATGGTATTTGCCATTTTGCCGTGTATTCTTTTTATGTTTTAATATTTAGTCTTACGGTATTTAATTTAAAGTATTTTCACTAATAATAAACTTAGTTCTATTAACTTGTCCAGTTAAAATATTACTATTGTAATATTTTGTTACTAATTTTATCTATTCACACAGACAGGCAAACTTTGACGAAATACACGAAAGTTTTATGTTTACTAAAACTTTCTTTAATAAATATATAAAAAACAGAACGTTTATAATAGGTTTCCATTTTTGATTTAGCCAACTAAAGGCAAAAATCTAACCCTTTGGGTTTTTAAACGTGAGAAAAGGTCGATGCACCGAAAATAACAAAACGTTCTAACTTTTTTTTCTATGTTATGGGTGCGTGCATTTGTGTTGTCCGGTGTTTGAAGACGCTTGGAATTCGCTTTCAATTTCTTCGTAGGAAAAATGTCGGGTGATACCGATAAAGCGAAAATCAGTGACAATCAGGTATAGTTGTGAAATATGTATTTGTATTAATTTTCTCTGTAATAGTGCGCGTCTATTAAGAAGGATTTGAGTTGTGTAGTGGTGTTATTTCCGTGTTATATCACTAATGTTTGCCTGCGTCTCAACATGGCTGACAGAACGATTGCTTCCCGCTAAAAGCGGGAACTACGCCACGGAGGGTTGTGATACGAGTCAATATTTCGCAATAAAAACTGTGAATGCCATCCTGATCAGTTATCGAAACTGATTCTAATGGGATAGTTTTCAGGATTTCGCATATTTTGGCCACCCCCGCCCCTTTGCATTTCGTTGCAGGGCCTTTGTTAATGTGCACGATGTTATATGACATTGATATGAAATCCGCATGACCTTGATATTTGGTTTCTTGCGATTATTCCATTTTAGAGGCAGCGTGATATGTTGTTGTTCCACTGAGCCGCGGCCTCGCGACTCATTATTTACGCTCGGAACTCGGCCGGCGTTGTAAATAAAACTTAAGTATCCTTTCGGGGGCCTTTATTGCTGACCTCTTTAGTTTTTTTTCCGGTACATTTTTTGTGATAGTACACGACTATGGCGCGAACGCAAATAAATTATCACGAAATTCTTGATATGTGCGGCTGATATGACTGGAGAAATGTAGAATATTCCCTAAAATGGTAGTACTAATCCATACATAGATATTGTATGTACACAGCTGTATACGTCTTACTGTAGTGCTAGAAGAGAGGCATTGAATTTTGTGACTTGCGTCTATTTACATAAGGTTGATAATTGAGTGATGGCGCGCGGAAGTGACGCCGACTTCACCAATAGAATGGTGTTCAACATGCAGATTTTGCATGCATGGTTGCAAAATTTTCAATAAAATATGTTGTCATGTCATTATAAAAAAACAATACATGTTGCACTTGATAGAGTAATAAAAGTTGTCATAAATTTAATCTGTTCATTGCCGGTTCATTGATTTTGTGCAAAATGTCATGTTGTTTCACAATACAAACCTGAAACGTTTCATTATCTTGGAATTAATTAGTTTCGTTAATAGAGCAGCCTCAAGTTGCATGAATGTGTTGAAGCCATATTTACATTTGAAGCAGTACATCTAGTTTGAAAATGTTCACTGAAAATGCTTGGTTGTTCATTGCTGTACTTGCTCGGGCAACCTTATCAAACTACTGGTCACAATGGATGTCCATTGCATGTTTTGTTTAAATATATATGATATAACTCGCCAGTGATGTAGTCAAATATATCTGTTTTCATTTAGTACTCTGTCAATTTGTACTGAAACTGTATGTATTTACTTGTAAGTATTGGAAAGTACATGCCTAACTGTCTATTGAACAAAAACTCACTAAGTAATTGCATAGAAATGATTGATTGTCTAAATTACTGTGCACTGGGACACTAAGTGATATAACCAATTTGTTACTAAGTAGGAATGAATTTGTAACACAAGTTTGTATGAAAAATGATTCAATATTTGACAATGTTAGCAGATTCTTAACTGTATTAAAATTTCTTATAATACAAAGAGTTTACTTTATTTTACAACAAAATTGTTACCTATCTCTTTAACAATATTATTGATCCTATGGCTGCAACAACAGATTTCATATTAAAAATTTGTATAACACCTTGTATTTTTCTTCAAATGTATTACATGTATAATGTAGTACATGTGCTTATTTTCCCAAAATGTATTTTAAAAATCTGGAAAAGTGTTAAGATTTTCAATAGAATGTATTTATGTGCAGGATGAAGACAAGAAGTCTGGTACAGGCGACGGTCAAACAACAGAAGATGAGTCCTCCCAGGACTCAAAGGGTGAGTTGCAGGAGTCTATGGACCCTGCCCAAGCCCAAGGTAACGCCGATGTAGATCAACCAGACACCAAAGAGGAGGATAAGCCACCTAATATAGAAGGTCAGGTTCTTGCACCAGTCTACCAGTCTGGTCAATGTGTTCACAAGTCGGTGTTCATCTACATGGCAACTAACCTTTTGGGGCTGATTTCTTCATCTTTTGCATGTTAACTTTTTGAAAAACAGTGTGACAACAAAAAAAAAATACAAATAGAGAATATAATTATATTGGTTTACTCAGCTAAAAATGATTATAAAGAAAATGTGTTTTTTTTTTAATATAAATTCATCAGGATTTAATGACATTATTTTTCAATGTAAGTTAACATACAAAAGATTGTGTTGTACATCACATTTACCTTCTAAATCCACTACTGTACAGTATTATTA
Source organism: Xestia rhomboidea (assembly GCA_963853795.1). Taxonomy (NCBI): domain Eukaryota; kingdom Metazoa; phylum Arthropoda; class Insecta; order Lepidoptera; family Noctuidae; genus Xestia; species Xestia rhomboidea. Next base: position 10,461,493 of record OY970774.1, read on the forward strand.
CAATAACTGTAAGATAAATAAAAACCAGTACTTAATCACATAAGTCAAATAAAAGACTTAATACCTTCATTGCTTTCACTAGAAATAATTACTAATGAACACAAGTTACATTTTATGCACACATCGTTTTAACCAAATTTATCAAAAATAAATGTTATACAGGTGCTCTCAGACTTGCAACAATAATGTCGCTCTACACCTAGGTAATTACAGAATGTGATCACACTCAAAACGCGTTCGATTAAACTTAAGACGACATTTTAATTGGTACTCTCTAGATTTGCATATTACTATAACACCAAAATACTGTCTAAAATTTTATTGTTTTTCAATAATTCTTGATTCGCCGTCATGTTTTGTAATTGTACGTCTCAGCATTCGCAACTCACTTAGCAAAAATCCCTGGAGAACCTTATGGTAAGTTTTCGTTTTTAATTAATGTAAACTAAAAAAATACGTTGCATTTTCATTGAAAACACGTTAAAGATCTCATCTTGTACCGTACCGTAATTCTACTCAAACCGTGCAAAAATATCTTTATAAAGAAATCTACAGGTTAACAGGTTGTTGTTGATGTGAGACAAGCAAGGTTTTTCTCTTATCCTCACAGGTAAAGAAACCTAGTATTTTATGGGGCCATCCAAAAATTACGTCACACGAATTGAATGATTTTTTTACCCCCCCCCCCCCCCCGTCTTCCACAAATTTTGCAATATCACATTACAAATTATTGAATTAAAAAAGCAGTTCCGAAATTAGTTTTATTTCGATTCAAATTCTTAAAAAAAAAAAAAACTTGAAAAGAAACATTAAAAAAAAAAAACATTTTATTAAAGATTCAGACTTCTAAAGATTTAAATATGACGGCACGTAATTTAGGACCCCTCTCACCCCCTTGTTACACAATGTCACACTTCGTCGACCCCCTCCCTCCCCCTTAACGTGTGACGTAATTTATGGATGGCCCCTAAGCCTATATTGTCCCACTGCAGGGCAAAGGTCACTCTTCTCTCCTTCCACTTTTCGCGATCTAGTGTAGACCAATCCTTTGAGAAGTTTTGCCCATTGCTCTTTCGACATACGGCAGATCTATTTCAACCTAGCAGCTGTAAGGCCAGCAGCTATTTGGGTTTTGGAGCGAAGTATGGAGTTTCTGATGCATTCCGTAAGTTTGACAACCAGTATACTTCGCTCAGAAGAAACCAATACCCCTTGATCTGTCCACGAAGTAGACACAATAGTTAACCAATGGCGTCTCGACTAAATTGGTTATTTGACAGATCATGATATAATTCTGTTAAATTTTAGGAAACTTCGAAAGAAAATACACACAATCATCTAAGAAATATCTGCGCATAGAAACTTTATCGAAACAACAATAAAGATATAGCGCGCCTTGTGAACTTATTTATGCATGAATAATTTGCCGCTATTACGAAAATATTAACGTGATGAGTGGTTGACCCTTTGTATCCCAGTTTGAAAGAACTCGGAGAGTCTTCATGGAAAGGATGAAGATTTCCGTACCCACCGACTGCGAGGTATTTTCGCCGAGATTAGCCTTTTTTTTTTTTTTTTAGGATGGGAAATCATCAAATGACTTCTCCCGCTCTGGGCTGAGCAGGAGGGAGTGTCAGACTTTTACTGACTAAAACCCATCCATGTTCCTCCATCGCCCTTAATGTTCCGGGGCCACGGTATCTCTTTCGAATAGTCCCGCAGCCCCGGCAGGCTTCGGCCCTTGCGGACCCCTTCACTGTTGCTGACTCTCTTTGAGGCGCGCGTGGAACACGAACGCGCCGTCGACACGGCCTGACGTCATGAGACGGACGGACGGCGAGCTAGCCCATAGCTCCCCGTCCACAGGCCTGCGCCTACGGTGGCCGGTAGCCACCACGTGGCCCCCGACGCCCGGGGCGTCTCCCGCGGCGGCCGGGACGTGAGGATATCTCCCTCTCACGTTCCGCCACCTCCTTCGCTAGCATGACTGCTTCGCAGAAGGAGGTGACGGCGTCCCATTCCGTCTCGCTCCGGACCATGGCACGAACCAGGGCCGGAAGCGAGAGGTCGCCGCCGCCGATGCCGAGATTAGCCTAAGAATTAATTGCCAAAAAAAAAAAAAACAAAATCAACATGATATTTTACTACAAAACGACTACAAATCCTACGAAACGAGTGAAGATAACCAACTAGAAACTGAATAAATTGTCTAAAGAGTAGTAGTGTTAGTAGTAAACTTGCAACCATGTCACTCGTCATTATCGATTTCCGTGCATAGCACTTACTGTGGCTCTAATGGCGCCGTTCCTTGTGCGTACATCACCTAGAGTTTTCGCCATGTCTTTGACGCATATTGTACAATAATTCAATGGATGGTATGGTTTTATTAAGGCCTAAATAAATATGTCAATAGATGTACTAAATATTTTTGCCCACGTTTTACAACAAAAAGTCCAAAAGATACGAATATTCGTCAGTGAAAAATAATTCTGCTTGTTCTGAAACTGGTTTCAATAAATAAATCTAGGTACTACTATTTGAATTCCTGGCGTGTCTGTATGTTTATTTATGAAATAAACATGGCTTTCCCGCGCAATGTAAACCTGTTGTGTAATGGCCGCTCTCCTAGACATATTTTTATTATACAAATGTATTTTAGTACTCAGACTGGGTTAACTGGGATAAAAGAACTTAATTGTCAACTTGTAACTTATCAAAATTATTGTAAATACAGTGAAGAATCTATAATTTCGATAGTTAAATATAGAAATGGTCAGATCTATGACAACATTTAACCAAAGCATGTACTTGAGGAGAAAGTTTAAATCACAAAAGACCGTAACTTGAGACTTGAGAGACGCAAGTCATGCAAATAGAATTTCAACATTTCCGAAACAATGAGAAGTCAAAACAATTAAAGGGTTTCTCTGACTGCGGAGTTGCGCATATAATTCTTTTCTTTCGTTAAAAATGTGAATAATAAAAAATGTTGAAACCGGAACCCGGTAGTATTAAAAATAAATAATAATAAATAAAATTCTGCGCTATTATACTAAACTAGCCAATGATATTTGTAATTACGGATTCAGGCTGGGTGGATAAAGTCTGAGTCACTCTCGCCTACAAATTATGTTGACCTCCTTGACTGTAACGACGTTTAGAAATCAAAGGTCTTTTAAATTCAGTCTTGTGATTATTCCGGACAGATTTTTAATGAATACCGGTTTGGAACAAAATGGTGTGTAGTGTGTCTTTACAAGTTTTTGACGGTGCTAATTTAAGTCGTCTGTGATTAATGTCTTTGAGCCTTGGTGCGAAATCAATGCACATTTATCACTAGGAATTATCATTCGAAAACCTTAAAGCCTAGCATAATTTTTACCTTAATTTTCGGACCTTCCCTAAACTAATATTCCCCAAAAGACTGCACCTTGCACAAAGCCTACTTGTTGCTATAATCACAGCTCACGGCCAAAACTACCCGTAAAATAGAACTTAATGAGTCTAGTAAAGTTGCGCAGGTGTGATCAATTCTTATTAAATGTACGAGAAAAATTGCTCTCATTAATTAATTCAGTGACTGCACATTAAACAATCTCACACCTCACGAGCATTTCGTTCATTTGTAACTAACAATATCTCGGCATTCATAAGTTACAGTACTAACCGCTTACTTTTATCCGGCGAGATTCAGTTAGCATCCAGTGCAATTTAGCCAATCGTGTGGGAGCAGTGAAACGACCAATAAGTGCACTTTCATGCGTTAACTTGCAATTAGAAGTACCTATACACTTTTAATTTCAATCGGGTTTAAGCATTGAAAGATTTGGGGATGGATTTTAAAGGAGAACAATTTGAGATGTAGTCGTGGTTCCTGCTGAAGTCTAACGAACAAGTTGAGGGGGGAGGAATTGGAGGGGTTACACTGCAATGGCACAACACAGGGTGAGAGTTTGATACGCCTATAGAAATTGACGAAAGGTCAATAAGGAAGTCATCATTCTCTTGCCCTTATCCCAATTCATTTGGGGTCGGCGCAGCATGTCTTCTTCCATACTTCTCTATTTTCCTTCATCACATCAGACACTACTTTTCTAGGTCAATAAGGAAGTATTGCATCAAAATTCGAGACGTACGAATACGGTATCTAGACGCAACAGTGTGGCCTATCCCTATTATGCTCGAGAGAAATGGATCACTCATTCTATGTTTTCATTCATTTATATTCATATGACGACCCGAATGGCGCAGCGGTAGTGTGGCCGCCTTACGTTCTTAGGGTCCCGGGTTCGAATCCCGGTTGGAGCAAATGTTTGTGTGATGAGCATGGACATTTGTTTCCGAGTCATGGTTGTTTATATGTATAATAAGTATGTATTTACAAACAAAAAGTATCTATGTAGTATATCAACTATCTGGTGTCCACGACACAAGCCTCGTTGCTTAGTGTGGCACCAGATGGCGCTGTGTGTTAATGTCCAGCGATATTTATTTATTTATTTATAATTCAATGACCGCAAGGATCAGTTTGCAGTCAAATCGATTTGTTGTAAGTTTAGAACCAAAGGGCATTGACACGCTAGTTAAGGCGTTGAGACAGACAACTTAGATCTGTCCTATTAATTTTACGGTAGAATAAATTGCCGCGCCATTTATCAACATTACGAGTTTAGCATAGACAATATTAATGAAGCCTTAAGTCTCGACCTCGTGCAACTATCAACCCATCCCTTTACGAACTAATATGAACGGTGTGGAACTTGAAATCGATAATAATTAATAATACAAAGTCGAGACGCAACCACGCAAGGGACAGTCGCGTCAATCTGCTGCGACGATGCATTGAATGAAACCTTGGAACGAAACTTTTTTTTTATATTCATTAAAACAGTGGTAACATCATGTTTGCTAAGCGGCGAGATTGTGGAGATGAATGTAATACATTAATTTATACCCTGGAGATCGCTCATTGTAATCGTTTATGAAGGGGAGACCGCAACGTGAGTACTCGCGACCGAGTTCATCACTACCCCGTATAGACGACCGTTATCTTTGTGTGTGTGCAAACTGCGAACAATATAAAGCTTGGTTCCCACTATTTGCGCACCAACTGTGCTCCGCGCAGGTTTTATGCAAACACAAAGGAGATGCTCGGGGCACAGTTGATGCGCAAACATGGATAGTGGATACCCAGCCTAAGAAACTGCCGCTTCTACGGCTCATTATATTGTCAAACTCATTATCTCAACTAATTGTGTAAATTATAGTATTGTATTATATAAATTAAATCGATAGCGTTTATCGTTGACACTTTATCACATTTTGCAAACCATTGGTCTATTTGAATTTGGGCTCTAAATTGAATGGAACAAAGTGCATTTTAATTTTGAGAATTATCTTTTAATGGTGTTGCTAGGTAAATTAAACTGGATGGGGTTCGAGTCCGTCGATTGTGGCCCATTCCAAATCGCGATAAGACTGCCAGCAAAATTGTGGCTAAGTAGTTTGCGTCGCTAGCGTCTAGGTCTAGCTAAACGAGTATCTGGGACTTCTTTCTTTCGGCTGGGATTTCTTTCTTACGGCTGGGATATGCTACACTCGTTTTTCAAGATCCATGATCTTTTCCAAACACATGTGCGAATTGGCATAGCTTCCGAAGTAACTTTCAGTCCAATTGAGTTGCATCAGTGGTGGGAGTGCTACTAGCTCAGAAATTAGAATCCATCCTAATAAACTATCCTAGCTTGAGACGCTAGGCTTACTAGCTCCCTAGTCTAGAAATAAAGCTGCCAGAGTGCCATAAAATTCCTCATGCATCAGGGAAAAAAAGTAAACAGCTTTTCCGCTGTGCGGGTGCTGATTTCGAAATTATTTATTAATAGTGGAGTCTCTTTTGGCATGTCCCGTTATCATCATACAAATTATCGCTCAGTCAAAATCAAAACAAAAATGTCACTGAACGATATCGTTTTGTTACCATTATCTAATATTTTTTTATGTTATGGAGCTGATTAGGCTGAAATACCAACATTAATATTTTATCACACGAACAGGGAGCAATTGATTACCCTTCGTTTCGCCTCATGCCACTACATTTTTCTGTTGTGTCAAACTTAACCAAAAGATCGTAAACTCAGGAACGTACATACATAATTACGTAGATTACAGAAATCAAATTAGAATCGTCTCTAGTGGCTCTCAATTATTACAGTTGGAAGTATTTGAAAACCTTTTTTTTTCTAAACAGGTGACTCAAAATCGACAACGGCTAACGGCAAGGACGACGAAGGCGCAGGAGATGACTCTAAGGACGACAAGAGGGATGTGAAGGCTGATGCAGATTCTAAAAAGGTCAGTAGAATAAATAACGAGAGTTTTAAAAGTATAAGCGGTGATTGTAAGGAAGAAGATAACCGAGTAAATTAGGATAGGGGAGAAGAATGATAATGATGAAGCTTGAGAGTGATGCATGGGGAAGCCCAGTACAGTACTTTTTAAAATTAAGCATTACTTAAAAGACACCAGCTCATTATGGTTCTACCTCACTCACCTAAGTTGAAATTCACCTAGTTTGTGCTTTGAGAACATTTTTTGTAAAATGGCAGTTTTTGGAACTTATAGGTAGTTAGTAGAACAAGCCTGTCAATAATTTGTCCGCTCATTGTCAGTTGGTTGGTAAACAAACACGGGCAAAAAGAACTGAATAAAACCGGGGTTAGGTCAAGGCCTTTGTAAGTGCATTAATGTATGTAAATAGGGTCGCCTCACTTTATCTCACTGAACGAATCTGGGGTTGAAAATGTTGAAATGCGTATCCAATGTTGCCAAGGATGGAAGGGACATCGCTAATTAAAAAAAAAACTCTGCTGTTTACTGTTTTCTACAAAAGTGCAATAAACCTACACGGTCAAAATGTATGGCAAAGCAGATTTTTTTTTTAATTTTTTTACCAGTGAAAAATTTTTAAGGGGTTTTTAAATGATGTAAGTACTGAACACCGTGGTAGAAGTTAATGCGTCGATGCCTACCGCCCTGTATGAAAGCGGTTAGATCTCCATTTCATAGATGTGGTCTTTTAATATTTTAGAGTCCGTAAAGCTAAGAAGTGCCGTTTTTTTGTAACACGTGTTCTTTTCGTCACTTTCGACTGCTTGTATGGTTCAGAGGACTAGGAGGTGGAACATAGTTTGAGACACATTTCATTCACTAACGATATTTGAGATTTTTTCCAGCAAGGCTTCGTTCATTATAATAGCTGTCATGCATGGCGTGCAACATGGTAGGGCAACATCCTAATATTAATGAATCAGTGATGTGACTACTTTTCGAACGAAACGTAACGTCTACTTACTTCCAAGTTTGAAGACTTTGAACAAGTTGTTATTACGCCTTTATGGACGCATCTCGCGTGCTGTTTGCCCAGTTACCGCCGAGAGCGTGACGAACACGAATGTCGTGATTTAATTACGTAAATTGCTATTTTGATAAGTGATAATGTAATTGGTTTATAGATGACCTAATAAATACTTTACGGCCTTGAAATTTGAATATTTCAAGAAATAAACGCCAGACGATACGCTAACCTGACGAGTTTAGCAAGTTCGGACATAGTAGATAAATTGCGTCTTTAATTTGAAACCACGTGCTTTAATAGTTCCAAAGATACTGTATTCATATCAGGTCTTTGACCAAATATAGCTGGTTCGCGAACCTTATATCGCTATATTTGAACCACTTCTCGGTCATGGCTGCAGTCAAAAGTTCACGACTACCGTAATGACCTTCTTAGTGTAATAATAGCAACGAAAAGTGTACGTAATTTGTACTACTAGTCAGCGTATTAATCGATAGGTATGCTTCGTAAAAAATAGGTACGTAATTTATGTAAGTACATTTTACAGAGTGAATACAATGTTCCATGCAGGAACAAACTAGAGGGACTTATTTTTGAAGTGGCACGAATAAAATAATAGCCCGACTTGATAATGATTTTTTTACGGTGCTGTTATTTAAAACTAAAATTAACGCCTTTGAAAAAACATGAGGAAAACTAGTTTAGTTTGATGAATTCATTCATTGACATTCCTTGGTTTTATTAATTAGAACATTTATGTCAATTTTGACAAAAAGTGTATTTGGCTGACTTATATTTTGATAGTTTTGTTTTGCATTTTTTCGTAAAATATTTCAAGTACCCAAGCAAGAAAGTCCATTGCTGGTCATAGATCCTTTCCTAAATTGCGCCCGAGTACCTACATGGTTTTCACGATATCCAAGTCCGTAATCAAACACAGTAAGTAATATTGACAAATTATCTAAAATAAGTGCCTCATTGGACTAGTGGCCGAAAGCGCTACTGTTAAGTATGAGTTCTTGGGTTCGATTCCTAGATCAAGCAAAGTGATATTGGGTTGTCCCATCATACATTTTGAGCCAGAACTTTTGCCCAGTTGATGGCAATTGGCTCGCCCCCTAATACGCGACTCAGAATGTGGGTTTACTATAGGGGACAGGTCTGCCTAACTTTTCGGAGGTTACAGACGCGATGTTATGGCTCCAAAGGGCCTGCGCAGACGAGGGACTTTTGTCCGCCGGATAGAAATTACCGTTTCTGTTCATTGGTTGTTGTGTTGCTTTTTAGGGTTCCGTACCCAAAGGGTAAAAACGGGACCCTATTACTAAGACTCCACTGTCCGTCCGTTCGTCTGTCTATCACCAGGCTGTATCTCATGAACCGTGATAGCTGGACAGTTGAAATTTTCACAGATGTTGTAATTCTGTTGTCGCTATAACAACAAATACTAAAAGAATAAAATTAATATTTAAGGGGGGCTCCCATACAACAAACGTGTTTTTATTTTTTGTGCCGTTTTTTGCTCGATCTTAATAACGGCAATAGGTAGGGAAACGCTTGAAGTTATTTATATTCACTTTAAAAATAAATCCTCCCATACAACAAACGTTTTGTCTAATGTTTTATAGATAATGGTACGGAACCCTTCGTCCGCGAGTCCGACTCGCACTTGGACGGTTTTTAATCTATTGGTTGACTTGACGCCCATTAATTGTTGCAAATTGTTCATGTACAAATTGTCCATCGTCTGCTTAGCGCTCTAAGAAGTCTAAACATGTCGCATCGTTCGGCGAGGTTAAAAATAGTTCGACCTCGAAAGTCAAGGACACGTCCCTCGCACAAAGGTTTATTTTGAGATAATATCATCGATTTTCATTAGTCGCGAAAGGTGATAATTGTAGGAATCATTCGGAGAGGATTTGTTTGCTGTATTTATACGATTCCATTGAATATTTTTTTTATCGAAGGTGTTACGGACATTTTTTTTTTTATACAGCTGTGAAATAGAATACGTTTTTGTAATCATATTCACGACGCTCAATTATCAGTTTCCGCTGTGTGAAACGATTTAAAGAAAAAAAAATGGGTTTTCAGACCTCATAGATCCTTACCCGAGCAGGGCAAAAGAAAGATGAATAAATTGTGTGAGGAATGATAATGAAAGAAAAGGGAGTTTAAACTCGAAACTTTAAGGTGAAAGCGTCAGGCTAGCCCGCGAAATTCAAATTTTCTTACGTTTTTTGCAATTTGTAGACCAGTGCTAGGTTGTATGTTGATTAAAATATTGTTCGCGACTGTAAGACGTATGTAGTTACAGAATAATAATCACCAAAATCATCAATACAACCCTCCGAGTTCATAAAGGTCGAGGAATGATTTTGACCTTGAAAAAGTCGTTCCTCGACTTTTATGAACTTCACGAAATCTAGCACTAGTCTGCAAATTGCAAAAAACGCCTTAAACCATAAAAGTTAAGCATGAAGGTTGTCAGTGGCGAATGGAAAAAAGAAAACATGTTGCGCAGATCTTCGATAACATGGGACAAGGACAGGAAGATGGTGACTTAATGCTTGCAAGCAAGCAGGTTTGCGAGTAGATTACTTAATATGCACGTTTATTTTTAGGAAGAAAATGGCGAGGCTCATGACGAAGATGAAAAGGATGACGTAAAGACCAACGACAAAGGTCCTAAGAAGGCCGCACCTAAAAAGAAGCCTAAGAAAGAGGTAAGGACACAAACTCACGCCTTTTCCCCATGGAGGCATTATTGTTCCGGAGTGGAAAAGAGATGAAGCAATGCTGGACGTATAGCGCTATCTCTTTTTTACACATCTCCAAATGGCATTTACCGATTTTTTTCGTTTAATTTCTCAATGCCTGTTTGTTTTGACCCGACTGCGCCAGAAGGAGGGTTATGTTTTACGAGAGCATGTATGTATACTTGTTTGGCTCTGTGGCCTGAACGGCGCGATGGATTTTAGCTTGAGAGGTGTCGTTAGATTCGTATTTACTGTGAGAGTGACACTGAGTATATCAAAATAAGAAATTTAAAAAAATGGCGGATTATTGGCGCTAAATTCAAATGTTTGGCACGCTCTGATGGCTGAACGGCTAGATAAAGGGCTCATCATGAGGATTTTAAAATGGTATATTGAAGAAACTAAAAAGTTTAAAATAAAACAAATAATTAAAAAACCCGGCTGTGTAAAAAATGACTAATAACTTTAAATAAAAACTGAAAAGAAATAATAAGTTTAGGAAACAGGACATAATATATTGAATGCAACAGTCTCACCCATAAAATAATCTAGACTAAAATCGTTACGTCCAACATGGGTCCCGACTGTTACAGTCAATATAGGATATATAGTAGAGTATATAGTTTCCTGAACTTGTTTTTTTCCTTTCAGATTTTATTTAAAGTTATTAGTTATTTTATACGCAGTCGGGTTTTTTTTGCGTATTGTTAAGGAGCTTTTATGACAATGACTTGTTACTTTAACAAATATTTTTTATTTGTAGGATACTGAAGAAGAGGATGAGGAGGACGACGATGAGGAAGAAGAGGAGGAGGAGGAAGAAGGAGACGATGCTGACGAGGAGGAACCTAAGAAGCAGGCTAAAGAAAAGTAAGTTACAGTATAGTACACAGCGTGTATCAGAACTTTCTCCATGGGACAACTTCAATACGTGTTCAACCGATTCCTTTTCAACAACCCAGGAAGGTGCATTACTTTGTGTAATTTATTTCGTAAGTCGGGGCCGTTATCACTGCAGCATAGCATAATCAACCTATAATGTTCCCACCGCTGGGACACCGGCCTCCTCTCTATGAGAGGGAATAGACTATAATCCACCACTCGGGCCCAGTGCGGCTTGGTAGATGTCACACATGTCTTTGAATTTTTGGTTCTACGACATGCCGGTTTCGTCAAGTTGTTTTCGTTCACCGTTTTTAAAAGGAGTGGTGATGAAATAAATTACACAAAATAATGCGCTTGCTTGGGTTCGAACACCTCGACTTACTGTTCGTAAGTCGGGGCCACAACTAATCTCTAATTTAAGACACTACGAGAGGTAGTGGAACTCTGATGTTGTCAAGTCGACAGCTCGTACTGCATTACCAAGCGTTTACAAATTTCAGAATAGTTATCATATCTTTCGTTACAGAGTAAAGAAGCCAGCAAAGAAAGCTAAGGACGACGACGAGGGCGACGACGAGGAAGAGGGCGAGGAAGAAGAGGAGGAGGAGGAAGAAGAGGAAGAGGAGGAGGCGCCCAAACCTAAGCCTAAGAAAGAGGTACCATTTTATACTTTGTCTCAAACAGGCTTGGAAATTTGTGCATTATTTTGACAAACTTAAAAAAAAAAACGAAATAAATCGAAATTGCTGTACTTGCCAGATACATGCGACCAGCGGCCGGCAAAAGTTGTACGAAAATCCATATATGTCTTGTTTAGCGGCCAAATAAATTACATAGTAAACTCTTAATTAAAAATGGAACGATATAACGATATTTTACTCTGAAATATGGCAACCAAGGAGGTAACTTATCAAAGGTTTTATTTTAATTTCGAATTGGCTTGCAAATAGAAAGCGGCTTATTGAAAAAAAAAAACAAAAAGAACTCTTCAACACGAGAAAAAATATTGTTGTTTGTGTGCATCATTGACAATTGTCAGTGTTAAGGTCGGAAATAGGGTAGATGATAAAAAAAGTCTAATTAGTCCGTCAGTTAGATTATCAAAAAATATTTAACCCATATTTTTTCTTTGGTTAACAAAAATTGACGAAGATGCGACGCTTTTAAAATTCTCAATACGTCACGCGCCGTGGTATAATTTTTAGAGCGTTCTGACGTCACGAGCCCCCACTCCCGAGTTTTGATGCGTTTTATCTTCGTCAATATCATTGATTTACAAAAACAAAAAATACGTCCATTATTATCCAATGCTCTGACTGGCGGACTAAGTAGATTTGCAATTTATTGATGGTGGAATCTAGCCTATTATCCCATGCGACCGTACCACCGAGATATCCTATGTACCCAGGTCATGGTCTATCAAATTTTAACGAAATTCGTTGAGCCGTTAAGGTTACAGACAAATCAAACAAACACTTTTTACCCGACTGCGCTAGGAGGGTTATGTTTTTCGAGAGTATGTATGTATTATTGTTTGGCACGCTCTGTGGCCTGAACGGCTCGATGGATTTTAGCTTGAGAGGTGTCGTTAGATTCGTATTTACTGTGAGAGTGACATTGGGTTTATCAAAATAAAAAAAAAAACAAAATGGCGGATTTTTAGCGCCAAATTCAAATATTTGGCACGCTCTGCAGCCTGAACGGCTCTATGGATTTTAGCTTGAGAGGGGTCGTTAGATTCGTATTTACTGTGAGAGTGACACTGGGTATATAAAATAAAATAAAAAAACAAAATGGCGGATTTTTGGCGCCAAAAGCAAATGTTTGGCACGCTCTGCAGCCTGAACGGCTAGATAAAGGGCTTATCATGAGGATTTTAAAATATTATATCTAATTAACTAAAAAGTGTAAAATAAAAAAATAATTATAAAACATATTGACTGCAACAGTCGGGAGCCATTCAATAATCATTCCATTGCAGTCAATATTATGTCCTGTTTCCTGAACTTGTTGGTTACGCAGTCGGGTATTTTTTTTTTCATGTTCACAATATTAGTTAGAATCTTAAATTAAATTAGAGCATGTTGGCACTCTGCGGTTCTCGCAACAGTAGATGATAAATTGGCCTTTGTTAGTAAAGGTTTAATAGTCAAATTGGTTTTATCTAAGGTTTTTGTAGCCAGTGCTATTCCTGGCTCAGGCAAGTGTTTTCAGAATACTAAGAATGTATGTAGTTTTATTTCCTCCAAAAACAACCCAACAATGCGTGCCGTGTCAAGAAGTACCGTTTGCCGAATCAGGACCCTGATCCAACTGCCTAACAAGAGCCTCCTTAGGTATTTTTCGAGGATCTTGGCAATTAAGCCATTGGCTGACATAAATATCGGCACAATGATGGTCGAGTCCGATATTTATCATTACAAATTTAACTGAAAATGGAATATGATGTTAGCCAACAGAGCCGCCCGTGCCGCTGCCGGCGGGCAAGGGTATCCCGCTGGGCCACATCAGCAACGTGGAGGTCTCACTGTCGCGCTTCAAGACGCAGGACCAAAAGCTGCTACATCAGTATTTGTATGGGGTGAGTTACTACTCTAAACACACTTGGCCTTATAAGAGATTGACACATTTGTTTTTAAGTTAAAGGAACTGTTCGTAAAATCATAACAAAGCCAAAAATTAAATAAAAGTTCAACCATAAATTCCTCCTACTACCCACGGAAAATTAAATTTAAACATTTGTGATTTCAATATTATTTAATGGTTCAATTACTGCCTGATGGTGATTAGCATTTTACAGTTTGGTTCTTCTAACCCCAATTTGTGTTACATGTTCTTGTCAATTTCATTGAATGGTACTAGTCTCACCAACTCGTTGATGATGATACTAATGTTCACGTTTGTCTGTCAGCAACTATGTCTGGACCGCAACGTGAAGCGCAACGTCAAGAAGTTTAAGGGCTACGAGTGGTCAATCGGCTCGTCGGAGTACAAGGCCAAGCTTGAGGAGACCACGAAGTTGGAACCCAAGCAACTGAGGACCATGTGCGAGATGCTGGACCTTGACAAGAAAGGTAACACTATTCTTATCACAATAGGAATATGCAAGAAATACAAAACTCTTTTTAATTATTAAAAATGACTTGTATATATAAAACGCATAAAAACATTGTGGTACACTTATTTATTTATTAATATAGGTTCATCAACAGCTTCTGTGTACAGCATTTAGGTATACATAGGTTTTACAGTCTTGGACTTACTCAGTCGCCAATTACAGGTTAACCATTCACAAAAATAAGTGTTAACCTTAAGAGAAAAAAAATAAAATACACTTGTTTAAGTTTCTAAAACATCTCTTATTTTACAATTTATTGTTTTATGTAGCATGTTTTTGGTGGGACCACTAAAAAGTGAAAAATAAAAACTTTTTTGCAAAAAAATAAAACTGACTTCAAAAAACACAATTCGGTGACCTTTGTTTGATTGATTTAGTTTTTTTGTCACCGACTTCTGAAGCTGAAGTTATTTTTCACTTTTTTGTGTTTTTTAAAGTCACTTTTATTTTTTTGCAAAAAAGTTTTTTAAAACATGTCTTTACCTTCGCCAGAAAGGATTACCTAGTTCAGGCTCAAAGCATGGGTGAACTTGACATAGATTTAAGAAAAACTGTAAACGTTTACCTTATATTTTTTTAATAAATTATATTTATTTATTTTACCTCTGCCAAACTGCAAAGATTATTTTGTGATACAACTGCTTTTGTCTATAGGTGCGGCGTCCGAGCTGTCGGCGCGTTTGGTGGGGTTCCTGCAGCAGCCGGGCCCCAACAGTCCGCACGCGCGAGGGGTGGCGCGGGCCCCGGCCGCCGCGCCGCCCGCCACGCCCGGCGGCCGCCCCAGACGCTCCGCCGCCGTCAAGGTGCACAACAGAGGTAACACACTCCCTACAGCTACACGTCTGGTGGGGTTCCTGCAGCAGCCGGGCCCCAACAGTCCGCACGCGCGAGGGGTGGCGCGGGCCCCGGCCGCCGCGCCGCCCGCCACGCCCGGCGGCCGCCCCAGACGCTCCGCCGCCGTCAAGGTGCACAACAGAGGTAACACACTCCCTACAGCTACACGTCTGGTGGGGTTCCTGCAGCAGCCGGGCCCCAACAGTCCGCACGCGCGAGGGGTGGCGCGGGCCCCGGCCGCCGCGCCGCCCGCCACGCCCGGCGGCCGCCCCAGACGCTCCGCCGCCGTCAAGGTGCACAACAGAGGTAACACACTCCCTACAGCTACACGTCTGGTGGGGTTCCTGCAGCAGCCGGGCCCCAACAGTCCGCACGCGCGAGGGGTGGCGCGGGCCCCGGCCGCCGCGCCGCCCGCCACGCCCGGCGGCCGCCCCAGACGCTCCGCCGCCGTCAAGGTGCACAACAGAGGTAACACACTCCCTACAGCTACACGTCTGGTGGGGTTCCTGCAGCAGCCGGGCCCCAACAGTCCGCACGCGCGAGGGGTGGCGCGGGCCCCGGCCGCCGCGCCGCCCGCCACGCCCGGCGGCCGCCCCAGACGCTCCGCCGCCGTCAAGGTGCACAACAGAGGTAACACACTCCCTACAGCTACACGTCTGGTGGGGTTCCTGCAGCAGCCGGGCCCCAACAGTCTGCACGCGCGGGGGGTGCCACTCGCAAGAAACACAGTTCTGTGACCTGCACCAGATCATCAGTCTACTTGGTCCCTGTAACTTAACCTGAAATCAATATGATAATTGCGAAAAACGAAATCGTAACTAGTTTTCATGAATTTATGGTTTTCGCTAGAATTAGTACTTACTAAGTATATTTTCGGAACTGATTTAAAAGTATTTTTTTCTGATTAATGTTTCATTTTAATCTCTTAGGCTACTCTGAAGAAGAATATGAAACCGACCAAGAAACAAAAGTGAAAGGCCCCAAGCCAGCCAAAGATGGCTCAGAAGATTCAGATGTAAGTACAAACTAACAAGTGGGTTATTGTAGCCATACTTCTTTATTTTCCGTATTCTCTATAATAATTATATTTTTTATTTAATATAAATATTTTCTAATATATCGTAACAATACATAGTTGAGTGGTAGAACACTGAAGTTTTATCAAATTAATAAAAATTTACGAAGATGAAATGTGTCAAAGATCATAAGTGGGGGCTTGTGACGTCACATTTGAGTCAAAAATGTACTCAAATGTTTTATTTTTTTGTTTACGTGAAAAAATAAAAATATGTGTTGAATATTTTTTGGAAATCTAGGTATCTGACTGACAAATTAGATTTTTTTTTGTCATCTACCCTATTAAGCTGTCAGCACATTCATGAACTGTCAGTATCATAATTAGACGAAAGTTATAGTCTAGACGTGCTGATCGCGATCAGTTAAATTGGTGAAATCTTCTCGAAATCGCTATTTTTTACTTAAAAAAGTATGTTGTTAGCTCACGGCTGTCAGCTTGAGTCGTAAGGACTAATGGCACATGCATTGCTTAGGGCTCGTTCAACCCGAGCGGGTCGGAAGAGGCGGACTCGGACTTCGACCCGGAGGCGGGCGAGGGCGTGGCCGGGCCCCGCAAGCGCAAGCCGTCGGGCCGCCGCCGCTCCGCCGCCAAGCCGCCCGCCGGCAAGCGCGGCCGCAAGCCCAAGGGCAAGAAGGGACGGGTACGTACACTATACACCAAGTAGGAGGCGGCGGGTTGGAGGTGTCTTATGTTATTTTGACGTTCAAAAAGAGCTGATTCTCAACTTAAGTTTTAAATTAATTTTGATATTCCATACATTCAATTCCAAAAATCAAATCCGAGACAGAATCCAACAGGTTTATTGTCTATGCCAAGAGGTTTTAAACAAAACGATTCCCATCCCCAATTTTTTGTGAAGTGATACGTGTTATAGGAATGATATATGATCTAAATACATGAACTTCCATTTAAATAGCAAAAGTGACTCACCAATTAGAACGGCCAGTACTTCACTGTATTTCATTTTTCGGCTTGTTATGGAACTCTTAAATATTTATGGGTATATTTTTTTTGTGCAGCCCAGTAAACCAAGTCGTGGTCGACGGGCAAAGTCTGACAGTGAAGAGGAAAGTGAAAAGTCAGAGAGTGAGAGCGAGAACGAGTCCGGAAGTGAGGGCGAGGAGTCCGATGTAAGTAATAACAATATATTATGTACAAGTATCGAGAAGGAAAAATATTACAGGGTGTCAAAAATTCATCCGCATCGCTGTCGACGGGAAGGCCAGCCGAGTAGGCTGGCAGCAAAATCAGTTGCAAACTAATAAGAGTTATAGGAATAATTTAAAGAAGATTTTTTGCAGGTTTTCATGTTTTAGTAGGAATAATGCCAATTGGAAGCAAGGATATGACCATCTGTTTTGTTATTACAGGAGCCTAAGTCCAAGCGCGGCAGGCCAGTGGCGCCGGTAGCTAAGGGTCGCAAGGGAGCCGTGGCTAAGAACGCCGCCGCTAAGGCTACGCCCGTCAAGCGGAAAGCACCCACACCACCCGGTATGTTAACTCACATTATTTCCAAAGACAAATACACTTAATTTGAAAGATGTGTTTCAAGGTTGGGTAGGTAACGTCAATTTCAGGACATTTGCCACTTAAACCACATAATAATCATACACACATAACCATGGTTTGAAGTTATCAAGGTAATATTTTTTTTATGGCTTATTAAATGATAATTTCAAAACTAAAAGATTATTTTCTTCCAACTATGCTTTAATTTCGTCACAATCACACTAAAAACACACAGACAAAGCGAGTCTTTAATGCTCTAGAGCAATAAAAATGTATGAAATTTCATTATTGCACAGTTTTTTTTTTAATCGCACCAAAAGGTGCCAATCTCAATGGATTAGCTCTATTCAGCCAGCCGATATCAATACTTTTTTTTTTTACGTACGTATTATTCGTTTCTATCCTACTTGTTCCAAATTTAAAAAATTATTGCTGCTAACTCTGATTTAAAAATGAAAGAAATTTAAAAAAGTGATTTGGCGGGAACTTTGTTAATTTTGCTTGACAATATTTTTGGAAACGATAAAGTGTGATACTATCTGATTTTGAGTGCTTCGGCTTCGAATTAAAATGGAATCATCTAGCGACACATTAACTCCGGAAAACATTCTAAATGAAGCCGACAGTGTTATAGAAACTTCTATTTTAACTGTTTGATATGAGTTTCTTTTATCTACTATTCCTATAGGTAATAGTTGAAAGAAAAGCAGATTATGCACCTCGCCTTAAGTAATTTATATTGCCCTCGTGCTTGTTAGATTAGAGCCCTCGCTAACGCTCGGGCTTTAAATCAGGCACTCGGTGCAATAATAAATTACTTTGTGCTCGATGCAATAATCTACTATTAATGAAAGAAATTTATGTATTCAATCTTCCTAATCCTACATTCATTGACACAGCTAAGAAGAAGGCACCCGCTGGTAAGGCGGCAGGCCGGCCGGCCAAGAAGGGCAAGAAGGCGTCATCAGACGAGGAGTCCGGCGAGGGCAGCGAGGAGGAGGACGAGGACGAGGCCAGCGACGAGGAGGAGGAGAGCGGCGACGAGTCCGACACACCCGGGGACAAGAAGGCCAAGCGGCCGCCCACTGTATGTATGGGCCTTCTTGAAGGCTTTGTATTGTATATCAGGCTAGTGTCTGCAACTCCACGTCCAAAGCGTGTATTTTGCGTACGGGTGGCTAAATTGATATTCGATCTATCCCAACTACCCAAGATAGGCTAGCAATACCTCGGTGTTACTGACCATCTCGCAGAGGGGACCTCGTCGTCACAATCAGCAGCATAGCATTAAAAAAAAACAGTTTCTTCCAGTGTCGGGAGTAGCTTGGACCCTATTATTATTTTCATATTTCTGTCATAGGATGACGAGATCAAGAAGTACGTGAAGCAGATCCTGGAGGGCGCCAACCTGGAGCAGATCACGATGAAGACGGTGTGCAAGCAGGTGTACAGCCACTACCCCGACTTCGACCTCGCACACAAGAAGGACTTCATCAAGGCCACAGTCAAGTCGGTTAGTACCTCTTTTTGTTTTCTTTTCTTCGCCATCTATCCAATGTCGACTATCCTGCCAACGTGATCGCAGCGTGATCAACCTACGATGTTTACACTTGGTAGTAGCTAAGTGCCGAGGACAAGTTTGTAAAGCCGGCTCCCAAAGGCGCGTCATGTCACACAGTTGTACACGTTCGTTGTACACACGAATTTCCACCATATCTCTGGCTGGCATTAGCAGGACATGGATCACATCAAGATCCTTAATTTATTTCTCTTAGTAATACGGTGAAAAGCCGTTTGTGAATTGAGCGTGTTCGTCGTAAAATCATGCACCGTGAGAAGCCACGTTTACTGTTGACAGGATTTAAAACTGAAGAAATATTGATAGAGATTTCGCAATTTTTCTGAGTATGATATCATATCATCGGTATTCCTCATGTGCTCTTTTGTTTATTCATTCAATGTCTATGATACATTACAGAACTGTGTTAAAAATTGCGAAAATCCTTCAACATTTCTTCAGTTTTGAAATCCTGTCAACAGTAAACGTGGCATACGTCTTTTACACATAAACACGATACGACGTCGCATCGTGCTACGACGCTGCATCGTCTCACGATGCGACGTCGTATCATGGGAATCTACAACATCGCAACGTGCCACGTTATCGCAACGTGTCACGATTTCGTCGTATGGTCGGTCGCAGTAAATTTCGAAAAATGGACTGCACTAGGCAAATAACAAATGAATGCGGCACCGGCGAAAGATAGTTTCAACGACCTTGTACCGTGCATCGTGACACGTTGTGACGTCGCGTCGTGAGGCAATGCCGCGTCGTAGCACGATGCGATGTCGTATCGTGTTAATGTGTACAAGCTGTTACGTTTACTGTTGACAGGATTTCAAAACTGAAGAAAATGTTGATAGATTTTCTCAATTTTTCTGAGTATGATATCATATCGTCGATATTCCTCATGTGCTCTTTTGTTTATTCATTCAATGTCTATGATACATCATTACAGAACTGCGTTAGCTTTTGACGCTTTCAACATTTTTTTCTTTATTTGGTAGGATTGTTTTTTTTGCTTACGATACTTGATAGTTAAATTCAGTGGGTACGCTACTGCATGATCGAAAATTTCTTGACCGCTTTATTTGCGAATGCATGACATTATGATCATTTTTAATTTATTTTTTATAATTTCTTTGTTCCAGTGTATTTAAGATGTAGGAGTTAAGAGCGGAGTGTAGATGTCTACATAGTATACCTATAGATTATAAAAGGACATAGCTATATATTATTACAATAATAATATATTATGAATAATTAAAAATAATATGACGAAGTGAAACGGATAAACACCCCGCTTTACTTGACAAGGTAGATGTTTTGCTTGTTTTTATTTTTGCATGCGGTTTTTTTACGTTTGAATGTAACATGGTTAAAAATATTATTCCTGCTCAAGCATTCACCTTCATTTTGTCTGAAAGCGAATAACTAACCTTAGCAGATTTACTCTGACCTCTAATAATATGTCAATGTTCTAACTAATTTGTGAAACATGTTACATTCATTTGAGTGCCGACATTATTTTTACTTTTTTTGCGTTTTGTTTGCTAAATTTATTTTTCCATCACCTATCAACAATTTGAAATAAATGTTTCCAATTTGATATGAGATTTGTTTCTGCGCGGCTTGGTAAGTGTCGCTTCAACGCAAGTTACTGTTTACTATTAGTTATGTATCATCGGACTATGAGAGCGAGGGAGTGACAGTTCACCCGTGGTTGCGCACACGCACACGATCGCAAGTCTCTGCTGAGATTGACCGCTTTGAAATAGTGAGGCAGGAAGACTATTTGGCAGACATGACGTCATGACGAGGTTGTCCGCACTTTTCAGGATATCAGCTCCACTTGATATGTGTTACTAACCTACACACTTTGTTTGCAGCTCATATCATCGTGAGCAGGTGACTATTCGGCCGCAAACACATACATAGTCGAGTAAGCACCACTTAAACATACTTAGACTAATGCCCCCGGCCCGCCCGGCTCCACACCGCACCCCGCAGACACCGTTACGTTACTCCAAGTAGATACATTCGTTTGTTTCGCCGGCGACGCTGCGTGGGCCTATGTAATTTTATGTTGTAGGTATAATTCCCAATAGAGTAAGAATAACCCAAGTAAAACAGCTCTAGGATTTGTAAGTCGTTTTGTTTTAACTGTGCCTGTATTAGTAATTACGATCACATTTGTTGATTATGTTATTATGAAGGATGCGGCTCGGTGTTAGTTTGTAACTGATGTATTTCCATTATTATCTAGAGTTATTTCTATGTTATAAGTTATAGTTTGATAATAAAATGCATATTTTTTTTTCTCATAATCAGTTACATAACATAGCGAATTAATTTGTAATGTAACATCAAGCTGTAGCACGACCGTTGGCATTACAATGAATAATTTTTATATTTTAATATGTTGTTTTATTTTTCGTATTGTGACTTGTGTTATTATTCGCTTTGACGCGGTGCAGCTGACAGTCGGACGACAGCTTCATGTATAGTTCGAATATGAAGCGAACGACGAGTTGTATAAGCACAGGTTTTTTTAACAGTTCTAGGTTTTAAAGTACATTTATGTAAGTGTATTCCTAACACTCGAGCCGTGTTCGAGGCTGAGAAGTCACGTTTATCCCTTTTATAATGATATGTACAAAGTTCAGGAACATTGGCACCATGTGTTGATTGATTTATATTTGACAAAATTCAAAATTAATTCACTATAGTGATATCACTTGTAATAATCCGCATATTATAATAAGGATATATACTAGTGTTGGAAAATCCAAAATTATTTTTTTATTGGGATCGGGGACGACATTGCCTTTGGCGTTAATTAACTTGAGTTGTAGTACTGTATTGGTACAATGTCGCAAATAAATTAGGTACGCTAAAATGACGAGGTAAATATGAATTAATGTCATTGTGCATTATGTTTCCTAATTTTTTAAATCGTTAACTATTTGTTTCAAATGGTGTTTCGGGAAGCCAGTTTATTTTTTTAACGCGGACGTAGTTTGTAAAGTCTCGCATTTCGGCACTATCGCAAAATAAAACTATTCGATTTAGGGTCGGTTAAGTGTACTTTAAGAAGTGTAAATATTACACAGGATTTTTGGGGATGATGCGTGTGAAATGTTTGACATGTTATTATTAAACATGCGAGTTATATTAGTCGCGTTGTTCTATGATTCTCATTTATAAAATTAAAGTAACGATGTGTACTGATATAACTTCATGTAAGTTCGTTGTCTAACTGTATGCGTGTGTGCACGTGCGTCCCGCGTTGTATATGCATTAATTTGTTCCGATAAGTTAGCGTAACGCTCAGTACATAAATGTGTTCATGTACGCGGCCAGGTGCAGTTGTTTGGCTAGATAATGACGGCACACGGCCCGCTGTTGTGTCCCGACACGCAGCCCTCCCAACCCGGTATGATCCCTTAGTGCAATAGTTGTAACGCGTAACAAGTATAATAATCATTGATGTTTTTCAAATCATATCAGTTGTTTCTTGTATCAATCCGAGCTTAGCTTACATGTGTAGACCGGCATTTCTCTCGTTACACGAAAATAGTGTATAAGTTAATGTTTTTTGTCGAAGGATCAACCGCTTCATATAAGTTTAGGTGCTGTAATAGCATTTGGTATTGTTTGAATGTAACTTGTGGCCGATGTCGCGATGTCCCGTGGGTGACGCTAACGTGTGGGTTCGAGCGATCGGCGACGCGGCGCAATGCGTTCACTCATAGAGGCGACCTGTTTTTGTCTATATTCGATAATCTCTATTCGTGGACCGCATTGGTGATGAGCAACCCTAGACCTTAAACAGCATTTTATTGCTTAGGGTTGTGCGACGTCCTATGTTTAATTCCCTTCAGTTGATCGCTGTCTCCCTGCGCGCTCGAGCCTTTTACTTCTAAGATAGTTTTAATCAACATTAAATGTGTATTTGTGAATTTTTAACCTTATTTCGGTTGATGTTTCTTTCTAAATGTGTAAATGGCTGAGATCTGTAGAGAAGTAGTGACATGGAGTGATAGCGAGTGACTGGTTCCCCCTTTTACAATTGGATAATAGATAATAAAGTAAAAAAGTTTGATTTTCTTGTTTTATTTCCACTTTACCCCATCCTGCAGTCTTAACACACAATTCATTACTTACCACAATAACCAATTAATACCGCACAATGCGACGATGACAAGAATGAACACGGAGTAAGAGAGGGTTCTTGAAAAAACTGCCTGAGATTCCCTCACACCACTTCGGTCTAGCGCTCTGACTGTGCTTATAGGCAGCGGACTACTCTACTAATCATAGAGAAATCGGTGCTACTTTATTTATCATCTTCCTGCCCTTGTCCCATGTTACTTGGGGTCGGCGCAACAAATCGGTGATACAAGAAAAAACCGGCCAAGTGCGAGTCGGACTCGCGCACGTAGGGTTCCGTACCATTATCACGTTTGTTGTATCCTTATTTTTTTTTTTTTTTTGTGAATATTCAACTAAAGATTCTGTGAATATTTCAAGCGTCAACCTGTTGTCGTTATTAATATCGAGCAAAAAAGCACGATTGTTGTAGCCCCCTTTTATGGTTATAGCGGCAATAGAAATACATCATTTGTGAAAATTTCAACTGTCTAGCTATCACGGTTCGTGAGATACAGCCTGGTGACAGACAGACGGACAGTGGAGTCTTGGTAATAGGGTCCCGTTTTACCCTTTTGGGCACGGAACCCTAGAAAGAAAAGATGTTGGCCGAATACCACAGTATATTGTATACATACTGAAACCGAATACATAACCCGTCCATTATAAGAAGTCGTTTAAAAGGAGTAGGTTAAGGTTAAAGGTATTATTTTGTTCATGATGATACGAATACAGAATCCACGCGGGAAATGACACGCCAACTGCACAACAGCCTGAAATGACACGCCAACTGCACAACAGCCTGCAACGGGAGCATCAGTTCCTACCGGTAAGAGATAAGCTAACGCCAGAGTAGCCCGTGAAATTCAAATTTTCTTACCCAATTTTCATGAAAAAGTCATTTAATGAAATGAACTGAAATGAAATGGAAAATGAAAAAAAAAAACATTTTTTTTTTTTTTTCATTTTTCAATGAAATGAACTTAGAGGGTTGTATTGATGATTTAATGATTATAATAAATTTCTGTAACTACATGCGCGGTGCTTGCGCGACTAATTTTTCATCAACATACAACCTAACACACCTGCAAATTGCAAATAACGTAAGAAAATTTTAATTTCGCGGGCTACCCTGGAGCATCCACCTTATCTAACTTACTGGTAGGATAGCAGCTGGTCAAGGACAGTGGCGAACACCTAGATAGTGAATGTTTATACTACAGCGACTCGAGTGGCATTTATCTGTCGAAATAGACGAGCAATGCCAAAAAAAATACGTGCAATTTTACGCAAAAATCTCTTCATCATTATTATATTTCGCAGCTTCATTCGACGCGATTTTCTTCTTTTACATGTTGTAGCCGAGTCCTAGGCATTGGCTTCACACAGATTTTCAGATAAAATAAGTAAAAAAATAAAAACCTTATGGCAATACTGGGGTAATTATCCACATTCAACTCGCTCGGCGGTAGGTACTTCATTCTGTGTTCTGTGTGCAAAGGCTTCGCACAAGAAAAAACTTGCTCATCATGGATTGGAAAAGAAGATACAATTCGGAGGAAACGCGGATCATAATAAGCGTCGCAGAGTGAATACAGTTAGACGGCGTATTATTTCTTCATCATCGTCGGATGACGAATTAACCGAACGTAAGTTTTATAATACTACCTTCCTAGTTCGGTACCTACTTTTATTGTTAATTTTGTTTCAATTGAGTGATGCGAGAAACCAGCGGGGTTCCCTCTGTCACGTTGATTTGATACAAGTTGACATATAAAAAATGTGATGCGATTCAACCAGCGGGGTTGTTTTCTGTCACGCTTATTTTTGCGCACAATTCAGCGGGAATTGTGTCTGCTTCGGTACCTACTTTTATCGTTAATTTTGTTTCAATTGAGTGATGCGAGAAACCAGCGGGGTTCCCTCTGTCACGTTGATTTGATACAAGTTGACATATAAAAATGTGATGCGATTCAACCAGCGGGGTTGTTTTCTGTCACGCTTATTTTTGCGCACAATTCAGCGGGAATTGTGTCTACTTATACTCACCTATTACTACCTATATCTACTTACATTATTGTCTTACATACAACATGATGTTATATTGTAATGCGAACAACCAGCGGGGTTGCATCCGTTACGCTTGATTGCGCTTAGTCCAGCGGGGACTATGCCTACCCTCATTTTAAAATTAATTGATCGTAGTTTTGCTTCGCAAATATCTACTTATTCTGATGTCGGACAATGGTATGACACCAAAGTCTAGCCCGGAAGAAATCTTAGTAGGCGATCCTTTATGTCCTGACACAAAAGAGACTGAATCTTTAGACGATGAAATCCTCGCCTTATTAGGCGATGCTCTTAAGAGCAAAACCGGTCTCGGAATCAATTCACAAAGACATTGCAGCCAGGTGGCACGAAATTCTTATAAAAGGATTACCGAATGAAACAAAAGACAAACTATTGAAGGTTTACCTAGTACCGTCTAATTGCGAAATGATACTAGCACCAAAACTGAACGCTGAAACCAAAACTGCTATAGCTGAAAATCTTGTAAAAGGAGATAATATTACACTGGAGACAAAACAAAACCAGATAGGTTCGGCACTAGCCGCACTATCGCAGGCCGTAAATAGCATATTAGAAAAAGATTTTTCGACGTAAAAACTGCTCAAACTATCAGTGATGCATGTCGCATCCTATGCGACAGTCATTATAATGAAACGAAAACACGAAGACTTTTTATAATTTCGTCAATAAATAGTGATATGAAAGAAACTGTTCGAGATCAATACTTATACGGAGAAAATATTTCTGATACACTGAAATTGGCAAAAACCATCAAGAAATCCGGCACCGACTTGAAATCAACAAAAGCCGCTGCTCCCTTCAGAAATCCAAAATTTAATAAAAGTAATCTCTTGAAAAATAAAGGTCAAGGTCAGTCAAACTGGAAACCCCTGCAACGAAAACCAGCGGGCAAAGCCGATGCAGGGGTATCACGCGCAGCTCAGTACCAGTACCAGCCCCGCATGAGGAACAGCTTTCAACAGCGGGAAGCAGGAGGTCGATCGTCGCCGCCACCGACACGTCATCGCCAACAACGGAAGCACCAGTAGAGGTACGTTTTGCAGGTCGTCTACAACATTTTTTACGACAGTGGCACGAGATCACTGATGACCCTATCATCTTATCTTTGATTCAAGGATACTAAATTTCTTTCTCATCAGAACCTATTGATGATGTTAAACCTAGTTTTCATACTAGAGCACACAAGGAACTTCTTGATTTTGATGCTGAAATAAACTCACTTTTAAAAATAAGTGCCATATCAAGATGTACGCCCCACGATCAACAAACGACATGAAAGAAGCATATTTTTAATTCCGGTACATAATCTTTACAAAAAATATCTAAGATTTATGTATAATGGTACATTATTTAATTTCAACTGTCGTCCATTTGGTTTAAGTACATGTCCTTACGTTTTCACAAAAAATTTGAAACCTGTGGTGGAATATTTAAGATCCAGAGATATGATTTCCGTCATATTATATTTAGATGATTTGGGTTGCATAGGGAGCTCTTTTCAAGAATGCGAAAATAATGTAAAATTGACTATGAATCTGCTAGAAAAACTAGGCTTTATTATAAATCATGTTGCCTTATTCCAAAACAAAGGTGTAAATATCTTGGTTTTGTGTTTGATTCCGCCAATATGTGTTTAGAATTGCCGGATAATAAGAAATCAAAAATTAGAGAACAATTAAAGTTTCTTCGAAAAAAGAAAACTTGTAGACTTAGAGAATTTGCACGTCTGATTGGTCTGTTAGTGTCTTCGGCTCCTGCCGTTCAATATGCATGGGATTACACTAAACAACTTGAACGCCATAAGTACCTAAGTTTATTGGATAATCCTAGCTATAACAATATAATCGATATACCCCACACAGTAATATATGATTGTGATGATGGTGGTTACTAAGTCTAGATATTAAAACACAGCCTATAACACTTATATAATTTAAATTAGATTTTTTTTTCTGATGCATCAATGAGTGGCTGGGCGGTTTTTGCAACAACAATAAAGCTCATGGTTTTTGGACACGAATACAAACCACGCAACATATCAATGAACTAGAATTAAAGGCCAGTTTCTTAGCACTAAAAGTGTTTGCGAAACATTAACAAAATTGTAAAGTGTTATTACGCATTGATAATGTCACTGCCATTTCATGTATTAATAGGATGGGTTCTGTACAATACCCACATTTAAATCAAATTACCCGAGAAATACGGAATGGTGTGAGGAACATAATATAGTAATATTTGCGTCATATATTAATACCAAAGCTAACATTGAAGCAGACAGTTTATCACGAAAACAGTTTACAGTTACAGAATGGGAACTGTGTGAAACGGCTTTCAAATTTTGGTCAACCCAAAATCGATTTTTTTGCAAGTCGTAATAATAAATGTCCTGTATATATTTCTTGGAAAAGCGACCCGGATGCTTACGCGGTAAATGCATTTACAATTTCTTGGAATAGAATGCGATTTTACGCTTTTCCCCCCTTTGCGTTAATTCTTAAGATGTTACTGAAAATAATAAATGATACCTAGATCTGAAGGGATAGTGGTTGTACCCAACTGGCCAACACAACCTTGGTTTCCCATTTTTAAAAGACTTATGGTTTTAGAACCTTTATATTTCGAACCAAATATACCATATACCATATAACCTATTAAAATCTCCTTTCCGATTATCAAGCAGTCTCCATCAAACGCTAACATTAATTACCGCCAAATTGTCAGGAAAGCACTACAGCTAAGATTTTTTTCACAAAATTCAATCGATATAATGTTATCATCGTTATCTGAAAATACATACAAGCAGTATGATAGCACTATTAAATTGTGGGTTAATTACTGTAATAATATAAGAATGACTAGTTTGCTTGGGTGCGCGAGCTGCGCGCAGCTCGCGTGTTTGGTGTTTATGAGAAGTATTACCTACCCTTATAAAATTTTGAGAATCTATAGGCACCCCTAAATGAATTGGAAAATCCGTTAGAATTACCCCTAAAACAGTATGAAAACCCCTACGGACCCCTAATAAAACCTTATTTAAAAACTGAGACCTTTTCCCATAAAAAACATTACCCTAAAGTTTGCTGAGTTACGCTTCACCAACTCAACCATCGTTACGCTAAGGAGGTCGCCGGCTCGCTTCGCTCGCCACCTCCCCCCTTCGCTCCACTCAGGACCTACCTACCACCGGACAGGTTTCGACACCTACTATAATATTTGTTCAAACACCTGATAGTTATCTCTAACCGTTATTAAGTTACAGCCGTTTTCAATTATAGGGGAGGTTGGGGAGGGGAGCTTCACCCACTCAACCTTCGTTACGCTACGGAGGTCGCCGGCTCGCTTCGCTCGCCACCTCCCCCCTTCCCTTTACTCGGTCTCGCAGATTCGCTCCACTCAGGACCTACCTACCGCCGGAAAGGGGAGGTTGGGGAGGGGAGGGGAGGGTATAAAATACATTTTTTTTTTCAGATTCGTATAAAGGGGCCGCCCTTTATACGAATCTGAAAAAAAAAATGTTCGAAGTCTCTTAACTTCCGAGATTCGCCTAAAGGGGGGGAGAAGGGGAGAAAGGGGGACAACTTTGAAAAATGATTTCTACTTTTCCCAGCCTCCTCTATACGAATCTGAAAAAAAAATGTTTCAAGTCTCTTGGTTTCCGAGATACGATAGGGAGGGGTGAGAGGGGGGTGAAAAGGGGAGGTTTGGCACTTTTCCCATAGGTTTCAGAGTTAATTGTTTACGAATCTGCAAAAATATACCCACCTCCCCATCCACCCCACTCAACCTTCGTTACGCTACGGAGGTCGTTTCGCTCGTTCGCTCCACTCAGGACCTACCTACCACCGAAAAGGGGAGGTTGGGGAGGGGAGGGTATAAAATTTTTAACGCCCCCCAATAATAAACTATAGTAAAAATCTAAATTCCGCTACGTGTCCTAGTTTCCGAGATACGATGGGGGGAGGGGTGAAGGGGGGGAGAGTGGGGAGTTTTGAAAAATGATTTTGACTAATGCATTGCCCCTTTATACGAATCTGAAAAAAAAAATGTTCCAAGTCTCTTAACTTCCGAGATCCGCCTAAAGGGGGGGAGAAGGGGGGAAAGGGGGTCAACTTTGAAAACTGTTTTTTTTCTTTTCCAAGCCTCCTCTATACGAATCTGAAAAAAAAAATGTTTCAAGTCTCTTGGTTTCTGAGATACGATAGGGAGGGGTGAGATGGGGGGCGAAAAGGGGAGATTTGGCACTTTTCCCATAGGTTTCAGAGTTATATGTTTACGAATCTGTCAAAATATACCCACCTCCCCATCCACCATCAGGGAGAACAATTCTGTCAGTGAGTGAGTCAGTGGTAATTCAGCTTTATATAATATAACTAGTATTTGCGTGGGTGCGCGAGCTGCGCGCAGCTCGCGGGTTTCGTATTTTTGAGAAGTTTTCCCTACCCTTATAAAATTTTGAGCATCCATAGGCATCCTTAAATGAATTGGAAAAATCCGTTAGAATTACCCCACAAACAGTATGAAAACCCCTACGAACCTCTAATAAAAACTAAAACCTTATTTAAAAACTCCCTAAAGTTTGCTTGTCGTCGTCCCTGAGTTACGCTTCATCCACTCAACCTTCAGCTCGCGTGTTTGGTGTTTTTGAGAAGTATTCCTTACCCTTATAAAATTTTGAGAATCCATAGGCATCCTTAAATGAATTGGAAAATCCGTTAGAATTACCCCTAAATCAGTATGAGAACCCGTAAGAACCCCTAAAACATTTGAGAAGTATAAAAATAACATTACCCTAAGGTTTGCTTGTCGTCGTCCTTGAGTTACGCTTCACCCACTCAACCTTCGTTACGCTACGGAGGTCGGCGGCTCGCTTCGCTCGCCACCTCCCCCCTTCGCTCCACTCGGTCTCGCAGGTTCGCTCCGCTCAGGACCTACCTACCACCGGACAGGTTTCGACGCCTACTATAATATTTGTTCAAACACCTGATGGCTACCTCTAACCGTTATGAAGTTACAGCCTTTTCAATTTTAGGGGAGTTTGGGGAGGGGAGCTTCACCCACTCAACCTTCGTTACGCTACGGAGGTCGCCGGCTCGCTTCGCTCGCCACCTCCCCCCTTCGCTCCACTCGGTCTCGCAGGTTCGCTCCACTCAGGACCTACCTACAACCGGAAAGGGGAGGTTGGGGAGGGGAGGGGAGGGTATAAAAATTTCAACGCTCCCAATAATAAAGTATAGTAAAAATCAAAATTCCGCTACGTGTCCTAGTTTCCGAGATACGATGGGGGGAGGGGTGAAGGGGGGGGAGAGTGGGGAGTTTTGAAAAATTATTTCAACTAATGCATTGCCCCTTCTTACGAATCTGAAAAAAAAAATGTTCCAAGTCTCTTAACTTCCGAGATCCGCCTAAAGAGGGGGAGAAGGGGGGAAAGGGGGACAAATTTGAAAACTGGTTTTTACTTTTCCGAGCTTCCTCTATACGAATCCGTAAAAAACAAAAAATACGGGTCCCTTAGTTTCCGAGATACTATAGGGAGGGGGAGGAAGGGGAGCAAAAAGGGGAGGTTTGGCACTTTTCCCATACTCGCGGGAGTTACTTGTTTACGAATCTGTCAAAAAATACCCACCTCCCCATCCACCATCTGGGAGAACAATTATGTCAATGAGTCAGTGAGTCAGTGGTAATTCAGCTTTATATAATATAACTAGTTTGCTTGGGTGCGCGAGCTGCGCGCAGCTCGCGGGTTTCGTGTTTTTGAGAAGTATTCCCTATCCTTATAAAATTTTGAGAATCCATAGGAATCCTTAAATGAATTAGAAAATCCGTTAGAATTACCCCTCAAACAGTATGAAAACCCCTACGAACCTCTAATAAAAACTAAAACCTTATTTAAAAACTCAGTCCTTTCCCCTTATAAAAAACATTATCCTAAAGTTTGCTTGTCGTCCCTGAGTTACGCTTCATCCACTCAACCTTCAGCTCGCGTGTTTGGTGTTTTTCAGAAGTATTCCTTACCCTTATAAAATTTTGAGAATCCATAGGCATCCTTAAATGAATTGGAAAATCCGTTAGAATTACCCCTAAATCAGTATGAGAACCCTTAAGAACCCCTAAAACATTTGAGAAGTCTAAAAAAAAACATTACTCTAAGGTTTGCTTGTCGTCGTCCCTGAGTTACGCTTCACCCACTCAACCTTCGTTACGCTACGGAGGTCGGCGGCTTCGCTCCGCTCAGGACCTACCTACGACCGGACAGGTTTTGACACCTACTATAATATTTGTTCAAACACCTGATGGCTACCCCTAACCGTTATGAAGTTACAGCCCTTTCAATTTTAGGGGAGGTTGGGGAGGGGAGCTTCACCCACTCAACCTTCGTTACGCTACGGAGGTCGGCGGCTCGCTTCGCTCGCCACCTCCCCCCTTCGCTCCACTCGGTCTCGCAGGTTCGCTCTACTCAGGACTTTTAGGGGAGGTTGGGGAGGGGAGGGGAGGGTATAAAAATTTCAACGCTCCCAATAATAAAGTATGTACACATCAAAATTCCGCTACGTGTCCTAGTTTCCGAGATACGATGGGGGGAGGGGTGAAGGGGGGGAGAGTAGGGAGTTTTGAAAAATGATTTCGACTAATGCATTGCCCCTTTAGACGAATCTGAAAAAAAAAATGTTCCAAGTCTCTTAACTTCCGAGGTCCGCCTAAAGGGGGGGAGAAGGGGGGAAAGGGGGACAACTTTGAAAACTGGTTTTTACTTTTCCGAGCCTCCTCTATACGAATCTGAAAAAAAAATGTTCCAAATCTCTTAACTTCCGAGATCCGCCTAAAGGGGGGGAGAAGGGGGGAAAGGGGGGCAACTTTGAAAAATGGTTTTTACTTTTTCGAGCCTCCTCTATACGAATCTGAAAAAAAAAATGTTCCAAGTCTCTTGGTTTCCGAGATACGATAGGGAGGGGTGAGAAGGGGGGCGAAAAGGGGAGGTTTGGCACTTTTCCCATAGGTTTTAGAGTTAGTTGTTTACGAATCTGTCAAAATATACCCACCTCCCCATCCACCATCTGGGAGAACAATTCTGTCAGTGAGTGAGTCAGTGAGTGGTAATCGAGCTTTATATAGTATAATTATTTGATTGGATCGGTTTCAGTAATTATTGATTTATTAACAGAATGTTACAAAAATGGTGCGAAATACGGCACCATAAATTCACATAAATCTGCATTACACTTTCTATTTCCAAAAACAATGACATAAAGCGATTTATGAAAGGTATATTTAGGTTGAGACCGCCCGCTCCTAGATACAGTGTTACTTGGGATCCAAATGTGGTTTTGGAATATTTAGGTCAAAAATGGCCCAACGATCGGCTTAATTTAGAAAAGTTATCTAAAAAGACATGTTACGTTGCTGGCACTAGTAACTGCCCATCGGGTTCAAACATTCTCACTCAAAGATGTAAATAATATAAAAATTCTAAGCACTAACATAATCATAACAGTACCCGATCTTATTAAAACATCACGAGTTAACTCTTTACAACCTCTATTAAAACTACCCTTCTATAACGAAAACGAAATATTAACTTCTATAACATGAAATATGCCCTGGTAGATCCTTATAAGAATATTTAAATAAAACAAAATTGTTGCGTTATAGAAATAACAATTTATTCATTTCATATAGAAAACCATATAATAAAGTAACCTCACAAACACTTAGCAGTTGCATCAAAAGTACACTTTCCCTCAGTGGAGTTGACACGTCAGTTTTCAGTGCTCATAGCATGTAATCCGCAAAACTGCTGGATGGTCAGAGTCATCCAAAGTTTTTGCTAAGTTCTATAATAAGGAGTTAGTTCATGATCCTAAACAATTTGCAAATATGATTTTGTCAAATGCATTAACAACCAATTTGGAACATGATTATTTTGTTTTCAATTAATAATTTTTGATTTTAGCTACCATTTATCTAGTTTCATTTTACTGATGCTCTGAACATCCTACAACATGTAAAAGAAGAAAATCGCGTCGAATGAAGCTGCGAAATATAATTAATGATCAAACGAACTTACCCTTACGTGAAGTTCGATCATTATTATATGAGCAGCTTCATTCGACGCGATAATAAGAACCCACCCTTTTGCCCCAACCCTAAAAATGAAACGAAAAAGATAGATCCTGGTATAAAAATATATCTAGTCCATAATCTACTAATCTATGGTTGTATAGTATGTAGGTAGATATTGAGGTATATACCTACCTACATAAGTAATGCTTTAAACAAGAATGAAGTACCTACCGCCGAGCGAGTTGAATGTGGATAATTACCCCAGTATTGCCATAAGGTTTTTATTTTTTTACTTATTTTATCTGAAAATCTGTGTGAAGCCAATGCCTAGGACTCGGCTACAACATGTAAAAGAAGAAAATCGCGTCGAATGAAGCTGCTCATATAATAATGATCGAACTTCACGTAAGGGTAAGTTCGTTTGATCATTAATTATGGAGCAAATAGAAGCTGCCGGTTATTAAACACTTTAATAAAAGACTTATACAACGCGCAACGCCAAGTGGCGATGCCGCGCCGGGGGGCACTTGCCACAAAAAATACCGCATTCCGTGCACACTCAGCGGCACGGAATGTGGCCCTAACATAAACAAATCGATAACAGGCGATTTTAGTATCGCGTCTGAGAATTTCGAGTGGCAGTTTATAAAGGAAATTTGTTTTTGTTAATAAAGCACAAAAAAGGTCGTTTGTTTACACTTGGTTTACACTTCAACGTTAGTACGTTACTGGAACGCACAAGACACGGGTGAGTTAAAATTCGATATTCAAATGGTCGTGCATTTAATTTTAACTGTTTTATTTATTTATTAATTAATTAATCTGTGTGATTTATGCATCCAGAATTGGAACACCATGCCCCTAACTCCAGTTCAAGTTGCTCAAGCTGTGTTGCTTCGGAGTCAGCGGCGAACGCAGCGAGAGATGGCTCTAACTTTAAATGTACCGCGTTCAACTCTCAGGTACGCCTTAATAAGATACGACCAGACTGGCCATATTAAAAGGAAACCAGGAAGTGGCGGCATGAGACGTACAACAGCGCGAGATGACCGATTCATCGCTCTCGCAATTTTAAAAAATCGGTTCCTTACCGCGGTCGAAATACGGAGGCGGCTCCAAACGGCAAGAGGGGTCAACGTAAGTGAGCGGACAATAAGAAGGAGAATGGAGGAATGGGATCTGCGTGCTCGAAGACCAGTTCGAGGTCCAGAACTGCTCCGGCACCATCATAGAGCTAGACTTAGGTTTGCTCGCGAACACGCAAATTGGACTCACGAGCAGTGGAGTAAAGTTCTTTGGACTGACGAATGCAGAGTGGCCTTAAGAGCTCCAGATGGCTGCGAACGTGTGTGGAGAAGGGATGGGAAGAGGTTTCTGCCAAACCCTACCTCGCAAACTGACAATTTCCATGGTAATTCAGTTATGGTTTGGGGAGGGATTTGTTCAGACGCACGCACAGAGTTAGCAGTAGTTACAGGTCGGCTAACGTCAGTGCGATACATTGAAGAGATCCTTCAAGAACACGTTTTACCATTCGTAGGATTCGTTGGTAGCGAAGATTTTATCTTAATGCAAGATAATGCCCGACCTCACACAGATCGTTGCGTAGAGGATTACCTGTCGGAGGTGAAAATTACAAAAATGGAGTGGCCAGCACGAAGGCCAGATATGAATCCCATAGGACATGTCTGGGAAATGCTTAAAAAACGCATCAGATCCAGTCCCAACCCTCCAGACACTATCCGTCAATTGAAAACCGCTCTGCTAGCCGCTTGGAAAGAAATACCCCAAGTGGACATTA
Organism: Xestia rhomboidea; assembly: GCA_963853795.1. Lineage (NCBI taxonomy): Eukaryota > Metazoa > Arthropoda > Insecta > Lepidoptera > Noctuidae > Xestia > Xestia rhomboidea. The sequence goes on from OY970774.1 coordinate 10,496,696, forward strand.
AAAATATAATACACAGCATGCCTGATCGCATGCAGGCGGTCATCGGGGCTAGAGGTAGAAATACTTGCTTGTAATTTTAAGTAGGTAGCTATTATGTATAAATTGAACTCAAAAACATCAACACAAATTTTATCTTTTTTTATAATTTTGTAAAATTTTAATAAATTAAGTAATTCACTTTTTTGTTAATTATTCATTCGCATTTAATATTCGAATAAACATGCAAGTTTTGAAACAAAAAAACTCTGTTTTTTTGAAAATAAACCACCTAACACGCGTAGGTCACATTCCGTGCCGCTGAGTGTAGTTGGAAGGCAGCTTTAACCAAGTTGTCTCGCTACTGCCTGATCAATTTACACCACTGTCACTAATCACTGTACTTATCTACTAAGCTAAACACTTGACCAATGTAAATTGGGCTCATAGAGCCAACCTATGTGTGTAAAGCCGCTCCACACATAACACCAAATCACACTGGTCCCGTGTGGAGGATTACGGCCCACTCCTCACACAAAGGAGGCCTGTATCCCAACTGTGAGAATAATAATAAATGATAACATCGTTAAAATAAAGTATTTTAAAAGGAGTATAACTATGGAGTTTCTTGCTGGTTCTTCTCCATAGGCAACAATAAACTACGGGTGGTCACAGATGGTTTCAACAACTGCAATAACTTGAATGAGGAGGTTAGTGACTTGAGAAAATGAACAAACAAATTACTAAGTTTCAGAAAGAAAGAGACTGTACTCAGGTTAGGGAAACGTCACACATTCAACACAATCTTTGGTTCAAAGGACGGTGCAGTTACACTTTGTCAGTTTACAATTTAAGAGTTGGCAACGTACTTGCTTGAAGAGAGATGTACCTACTCGACATGACGCTTGGTCAATAGTCTGGCTGAATGCCAATATTTTTAAATATTTCTAAGGCATTTTTGTAAGGGTAAACGACCAATTGTAATTGCGCCCTAACACAGGTGTGGGTTCGAGTGATCAGCGACGCGGCTCAATGCGTTCATTCATAGACCTGACCTGTTTTTGTGTAGTGTGTCTTGGCAGTACTGATTGAATTGTGCGTGATTTATTGAGTAAATAAATAAAATATAGACATTATTGACTGTATCGTTTTATTTCCTCTCCCCTCACAGTCTATTAATTTAATATACACTATCATACAATAATACAAGGTATGTTACATTTAAATTAAACTTAACATACAATGTTTACAGTGAGAATTATTGACTTATCAGGGGGCCTAAACTGGCGGCTTTAGCAGAATCATAATACAATAATGATATGAACTACATTACAATTCGTAAAATGGTCGCAAAGTGACCAATAATATTAACTGCGTCTGTGACTGCTTTAAGAATTTCAACGTGATTCATATTATTATCCCACTAAGATTCTGCTTAAAGCAGCCATTTTAGGCCCCAGCTAACATCGAGATCCAATGACGGACGGATTATTAAAGAGTTAGTATGTACAATATTTGACTAATTGAATATATAAAATATTAATTTTCTTGTTAGTAGACTACTTTATATTTTCCGCCTGGTTTAGGCATATTACATTTTCATCAAATTCATTGTGTAAAGTCGTGAACATTTAAAGGGGAAGCGTCAGGGTAGCCTGTGAAATATTTTCTCACGTTTTTTGTAATTTGCAGGCAGGGACTAATTAAAAATCATTAAAATCATCAATACAATCCACTAAATCAAGATTTTAATGATTATTATTCTGTAAAGCCATATTTGTTACGGTCGCAAATCATATTTTTTTTCAACATATAGTCTGACACTGACCTGCAAATTTCATAAAACGTATGAATATTTGAATTTCGCAGGCAACCCTGATTCCACCCTTAAGGTACAATTCCGAAGGCATATCCACAAAATATTTTTTTTCTAAAACAACAGCTCACATTTTTTATATTTGGCGCACATTTACTATACCTACAGTAGATTACGTGCAAATTATTCGTAGAACTCAATTCATTCAAGGAGAGATTATCCTGCTGGAGTAACGCCTGAATAAAAACGGAACTGGCGACAATATCGTCATCTACGGAAGCGTATTCATTTAGTTGCGGTTTGCTTTTGCGTTAATAGGCATGACGACATTATCAAAAAATAGCAAATCTATTTAGTCCGTCAGTTAGAGTATTGGAAATTAATGGACACGTATTTTTGTTTTTGTAAATCAATGTTTATTGATAAAAGATAAAACCCATCAAAAGTCTGGAGTGGGGGCTCGTGACGTCAGAACTAGCTAAAAATTATACCTAGGCGTGACATATTGAGAATTTTAAAAGCGTTGTATCTTCGTCAATTTTGGTTTACGTAACAAAAGAAAAAACACGGGTCCAATATTTTTTGATAATCTAACTGACGGACTAATAAGATTTTTTTTGTCGTCTCGCCAATATACCTTACCTACGTACATTATTTACATACAATGATAATTTAAAAACTGCTGCATAAAATAACATCAAGTGTAAATGAGATTGATCAATGCAGTCACAACGTGTGAATACATCAGGGGGCCTAAAATGTCCGCTTTACCAGAATCATAATAGGATAATAATATGAATTACGTTACAATTCGTAAAATAGTTCCAATGTGTCAATTCACAATATTAACTGTGATTAATTAGTTATGGAACTCAAATAGAGTTGGGCAGGACACCTAGCAAGGCGCGGTGATGGCAGGTGGAGTAAAGCTGTGACCGAGTGGCGTCCAAGAAATGGAAAGAGAAAAGGATATTGTTGCCATTGCGGGAATATCCTGGATGAGGTTGGCACAAGAGCGTGGAGCTTGGCACAAACAAAGAGAGGCCTATACCCAGCAGTGGGTGAAGTCGGACTGTGGATGATAATGATGATGTGATTAATTTAAGAATTTTAACGTGATTCGTATTATTATCCTATTGATTTTGCTAACGCAGCCATTTTAGGCCCCCAGGCTGCCTAGATGGGTTATCATTTTAGTTCTCGCAGCTTAGCCTAGCCCCTGTCAGGAGACTTGGCAATGTCATAAACTGTGGTTTCACTTTTACGACATAAATTCCAATCAATCCTTCGTACTACACTATTCCCCTGCTGCAGAAAGACATGGTGGTGTGTGGCAAAAACGTGTTTAGTTTGCGACGGTACTAGTGTAATCGTAACTTTAAGTGACGTACTAAAATAAACTGGCCTGCAAAAATAAGTCTCACACTTTTAAAATTGCAATAACTTTTTAAGTACACAAGATATACTTTCGAAACAAAAAGGACTCGAAAAATAGTTTAATTTTGTCTATAGTTTCAAAGAAAGCTGATAAAAATTGCTTTATAACGTTTGCTTTATTTTAAATCTCTAACTTCTATAGTACAGGAAAAATTGAAATTATAAAAGTGTAGTACTTATTTTTGCAGGTCAGTTTAGATAACTTAGAATCCTCTTTTTGACTTTTTAAAAGATTAGACAATCGTTGTTCAAAAATAATGATTATCTCAGCCTTGTGTGAGATTTCCTGCGATGCTTGTTTACAGACTACTGGGGGCCTAAACTGGCCACTTTATCAGAATCATATTAGGATAGAATAGTAAGTATTAAGTTACAATTTCTAACATGGTCACAAAGTGACAATTCATAATAATAACTGTGTCTGTGGCCATTTCTTTTTAATTTTCACTTGATTCATATTATTATCCTATTATGATTCTGATGGCTAAATAAAAACAGCCGCTCGGGTCGATCTTTAGGTTAAGCCGTGCCAGCCTAGGTTGGTCTGTGGATGGGTGATCTGCACCCACTACATATCGAGTTTCCTCCGTGCCTCGGAAAGCACTTTAAGCCGTTGGTCCCGGCTGTCAATTGTAGATCTTTGACAGTCGTTACAGGTCAACCAGTGACCCGAAACTGACAACCAGTCTTACCAAGGGGTATCGTATTACTCAGTACTAACTGGGTTGTGGAGGTCAGATAGGCAGTCGCTCCTTGTAAAATACTAGTATTCAGCTGCATCCGGTTAGACTGGAAGCCGACCCCAATATAGTTGGGAAAAAGCTAGGCAGATGATTCAGATAAAGCGACCATTTTAGACCCCCAGATTAATGGAGGACTTAAGGTGACACTAGTCGACATTTCTTCCAAAGAAATTTCGGGAGGGTATTACTCCACTGTTTGACACTGTACATCCAAAGTTGAACATGATATCGTTTTGTCTCATTATTAATTTTGTCTGCGGAAACGGAATAGTAAAATAAAAAGCTATTAAAAAGTTACGAGCTACCAAAGATTCGTTTATATTGCCAATTTTAACGCAACTTTGGGCGTAAATTAGTTATAAAAGAAGTGTCAAATTTCCAAAACAAAGTCGGTACCGACAAAGCACAACTGTCGAAGAATTTCAATAAATTTCATTTGTAATTGATTTATGCAGTGTTTTTTTTTATAAAACTCGATACTTTTCGTATTTTTTTACGCGCGCTTTTTACTCTGAACAATCGTGCATCTCACTAAACTCACTCTGTCGGGCACGATGCTAGGTGAGACAGCGTGCTTTTTGGGCACGCCCACCAATGAGTTCGAGCCCTCGACTAGTTGACCGTTGTCCGTTAGCTGCGTGCCACACCGGCTAGAGTTTGGTCTCGGGCTTGGCGGGCTGCTTGCGGCTGGGCTGGCGGCGCCGGCGCTCGCACACGTAGTCGGGGTAGTAGGCGTCGTGCGCCGCGCTCGCCAGCTGCGACGCCGCCGAACAGTTGCTGCGGTGCGAGCTGTCGTTGTCGTCGGCGCTGTCTACGTCACCTGGTACATAGCGTGAACTTATACAACGTGTAAACGGACGCTTCAGGGAGCCGTCAACCAAGCATTCTGTACATCAATGACTTTCCCCGTTGACTTTGTATAGAAACAATGAATGAAAGACAATACCGATCGGCCGAGCGCACTGACGACGCCTCCGCATGATTTAAGCGAAAAAAAATAACTGATCAGGCGGAAAAGACCACGACTGTACCTACAGTACGCGAGTCGGAATCGCGCATGAAGGGTTCCGTACCATCGTAGTAGGTGAGCCCCGTTTAGTTTTTAATTTAATTTTTATTGTCTGTTTGCTCATGTGATATAGCCTGGTCTGTCTTAGACAGTTAGTTTGGTATAAAACGGGACCCTATTAGGGTCCCATTTTATAGCCTTTGGGTACAGAACCCTAAAAAAAACGATCGCCGAGACTTTTAGACTAAAGTACACTTACCGTCGCTGCTGTTGTTGCTGGGCACATGTGCGTCGCGTAGCCGCGGTCGTCGGCGCCAGTAGCGGAACTCGCGCGGCAACGTGTACGAGCGGGGCAGCGATATCTGTGGGCCGTTACAGAGTTGTTACAAGAACAAACACATAACAACCAGAGACCGATTAATCGGGTTAAAAGGTTAACCGTATAACCCTAGTTAACCTTCTTTGGTCTAGTACTTGCAAGTGTGACTGCTGAGCATGAGCCAGGACCTCATTCGATTCCCAGGCCGGGCAAAGTGTTATTTTTCCATCAGGAATTCCAGTAGCAGCCATGGAGTCTGGATTTTTGCCCGGTTGATGGCAATAGGCTGGCTCCCTTTTATATGGGATTAGGTAGGCCTCTGCCTAACCATTCGAGCATTACATGGGTGATGTTATGTTTCATTAACCATTATATGGGTTAACCCATATAATGGTTATGGGTTAACCGTTATAATATATGGGATAACCGTTATGATAGATGGGTTAACACTTAGAATATATGGGTTAACCCTTATAAAGTATGGCCATTTAAAAATTTCAGATTAACTGGTAAACCCGATTAATCGGTCCTGTCAAGAACACTTCCACATTTACCTGGCTATCAATATCGCTGGGTGGTCTGGGCGTCTCCCGCGCGGGGCCGTCGGGACTCGACTCCTCGCCGCTGCTGGCGCCGCCTTCCTCCTTCTTCCTGTTGCTACACAAACGTGCAAATATCTGTTTGTTAATTGTTAATTATTTAATTTGGTTTAAAACTTAAATATCAACATGAGCTATCAGCCAGTAAAAACCGGTCCAGCCGTGGCGAGGTTAGTCGGAAAAAATAACCAGACAGATAGACAAAAAAAAAAAAAATTCGGTGTTATGATATGCATTCAGTAAAATCTGTTATTTTGAAATTACAACCAAAACTTCAGTTTTATTTATTTCTATAGATGTATGTAAATGATACTCACGCATAGGGCGCTCCCCAATGGCAGCACACCTGTCTATTACACCCCTCTAGGTAATGCGGCGCCAGCAGTATCTCCGGCGTCCTGCATCGCTGCATCTTCCTCATGTTCTCCTTCTTCCCTATCGGGTACTGAAACCTCTCACAGTTCTGGTTGTACCCGCACCCCACCTCGTTGTAGTTATTCCTAATATTCTCTATGCTCTGAACATTTAAAGCATTGTGTACATTATGCAACGCAGAAACGTATTCGTCTTTGCTCTCGTATTTAGGATATTGTCCTTCGCAATAACCGGAATACTCTCCCATTTGTCTATGGTCTTCTGAATATATAGAGTTTTGAGCTATCCTCGGCTTATCTAGCCCAGTTTCGTAGTTATTACTAACATCTGGCATATAAGTTCTAGGACTATTATTGAGTACATTCCTAGGACTGCCGCAGTTCGCCTCATAATTTCTATTTTCTAAATAATTCGGCGATCGTAAAGGCGTTCGTGTAACACCGTTTCTCATGTTCGCCGGGTTCTCGTAAAACGTTCGGGTGTTGTCGTATCTGTTCGGGAGTCTTCGTATTTTTAACGGATCGTTTAAATCGGTGGGGTTGTTCGAATCATTATTTTGGAAGGTGATATTTATATTGAAGTCTGGCTTTATTTCTGTGTACGTAGGGTAGATGTTGCTAATGGGGTAGTTCTGGTAGGAGTGCGTCATGTCGATGCTGGGCCAGGCGGGGGGCTCGGCGTGGGTCTTGGCGCGCGGGATGGGCTGGCGCTGCAGACTGCTGTAGATCTCCTCGGCCGCCACGGGGGTCGTCTTGGCAAGCTTGCCTTGTTTAATCTCTTCCTCTATGACGCGGAGCTCCGCGAGTTGCTTTTGTTTCTTCTCTTGTAGTTTCTGTTGTATGTTGACGCGTGAACCGACGCTTGAGCCTTCGTTTTCTGATGAGCCGCCCTGAAAGATAATTGTGGTGTTAAAATTGAAAATCGAGGGGCAGATAATTACATTTTCCCATGTTAGTTGCCGCCAACTGTTAGTTAGAACGGGCATTAGGGCCGGACTCGGAGACGAGCAGAACGGAGAGGAAACGTGCAAGATGTGACGTGGTGTTACATGGTGGTTGTGTGCGGCAGGCAGCGGGCGGCGCCAGAAGGCGGCGGCGGGCGCGGCGGGCGGCGGCACGAACGACGTCGGCTTCTTCTTCTTGCGGCCGTTTGCGGCGCTGCGGGACAGGGGATGTGTGCTGTTAGCATTGTTACATCGTGTTTTAAGGCCCAATATATACAAGGTGTTAACGAAGCCGAGAGGCACTTTTTCTCCCCGCCATTGCGATTATTTTTTTTGTTCTGGACCATACCTGAGAACCTAACTAGAAGTTACGGAGATATTGGACCTCCAAAAAATACTTTAAAAAAAGTTGGAACTTCAACCTTGAAGTTCCAACTTTTTTAACAGTATTTTTTTAATTGCATGCTTTTAATGATATAAGTTTACTTTGAATACGTCCATGACCCCTGTACTATTCAATGCACCCATCAGCACACTGTTTTGAGTGCGTTACATTGAGTCTTACCGAAAAACGTGATTCGAAGTTGCATATTTACCTGTTACTAACTGGATTTGAGAATCGACAGTTGAACACTCCCGGTATCGTTGGGTTGTCCGCTAGACTCGCCTGCTTGCCTACAAATAAAATATACAGTTAGCCACACTCATTGCTGACTAAAACAGTGTGAAAGTGAGAGTTTCTGATCATTTAATATAACTCTTTATTTTCAGTGAGATAAAGTGCACTCCAGCACAAGCATTTAGAAACCGTTTGATGATTGCGTCGACGTAAGGATACAATTTTGCACTTTATATCGTTCGTAATAAAGAGTAAGGTACCTGTGTCAAACAGGGACCAAAAACGTTACCCGTATAAAGTTTTTAATCGGATTACTTTTTAGGGTAAGGTAAAATCCTTAGAATAAAGGTTAACCCGTATTTAAACAGAGTACATTTTTTAACAATAAAATATACAAGAAAGTGAGTCCGGGCTTAGTTCTTCGTCTCTTTCATTCTGGCTAATATCAATATTTAAATGGTTAACCCTTAAATTAAGTAAAAGGGTTAAACCGTATAGATTATAGGTCTAATCAGTTAACCTTTTAACCCGATTTATCAGCCCCTGATGTAAAATAGTTAAAATAAGATGTATTTTTAGACATACCATCTTTATTTTGTGACGAAGTGTTCGTGCTATTTGTTCCTTGTTGATGTTCGCCCAACATGTAACCCAGTCTTCTTACGTGAAAATATCTGTGGAAGAGGAACATAATCTTGAACTGGGTTGTGGGGGACAGATAGGCAGTCGCTGCATGACAAATACTGGTGTTCAGCTGCATCAGGTTGGACTGGAAGTTAGCCTCAACATATTTGTGAAAAGGCTGGGCAGATGCTTATCTACAACCATTCACATTACATTATTTCAGCAAAGTCAGTTTTGACAAATTAATGGCCATGTAGAACTGATGACCTTTAGGGTAGACGTGTTCATGAGTGGACACCGCGGATCGGGGAGCGTTAGGTGGGGACTTGAGGCATAGTCACAGAATCCAGCAGTGTGGCTGGTAGCTTCTAGGTACTTGTCATCGGAGGGGCCTATGTCCAGCAGTACAGTACCGTAGGCTGATGGTACTCCATCATCTTCCTGCATTTGTCCCATGTCACTTGAGGTCGGCGCAACACGGTTTTTTCTTCATTCATTCTCCTCTGTCAACCGTCACGCTATCATTTACTCCTTTATATTTCATTCCTCACACAATCCATGTCTTCCTCTCCCTCTCCACGACATGGCATGGACCTGCCCCGCACTGACCGGTAGTAGAGCAGCATGAAGGCGATGCCGGCCACGAAGGCGGCGGCGGCGGCGGCGGCCAGGGCGGCCGGGCGCTGTGCGCGGCCCGACCAGCACCACGCCGTCACCAGCAGCCAGTTCTCCACGCACATCACGCAGTAGAACGTCACCTAAGAGTAGGGACACGCAAAACAAAACTTGCTTCATTATTATTAGCTAATGCTTCCTAGTAAGTTTCCATGTATGAGTAATAGTATAATTATTGTATAGTAATAGTATAATAGTGTATGGTAATAATATAATAATGTATAGTAATATTATAATAGTGTATAGTAATAGCATAACAGTGTATAGTAATAGTATAGTGTTGTAATGTTTTTTTTTTTAACTCATAGTTTGATCTCTTTTTTAAATTAAAAGTCGTTTAATTCAATTAGGCTGATAAAATCAGCAAATACACATTTAAACTAGCTTATATCTTGGCAATGTGACGCTTTAGAAAATTTTGTCTCAGACAAAACATGTTTGTATTAAACTTATATTGTCACTTACGGGATATCTTCGGTGATTATTATTTGTTTGGGAGATACTAAGTGACAATATAAGTTTAGTTTTAAACCCTGAAAGCTTAAAACAGTGTTAAATTAATACAGGTTTTATGTGTGAAAATAAATCTAGTAGTAAGATAATGTTGTCATTAGCTTACCATCTTCTGCCTATGGTTGAGCTCCTGCAGGTTGACGTACGCGAAGACGTAGACGAAGGCGATGAGCGCGGACAGGTACGCCTTGCGCGGCCGGCTGATGCGCTCGCCGTGGAACACGTTCTTAGGAGATATCAGCCACAGGAACATCGACAGCCAGTGGAGACCTGCGGTAACAAGGGAACAGATTTGAGCAAACAATATTTTTAGCTTTATTTTGTTAGTTTTTAGCGATATATTTTTTTGTACTGGACCATATTTTGAACCTCCTAGTTACGAAGATATTGGAGGCCAAACTTTCAACTCTTTCACTAGTTTTTTTGTTAATAAGCCCATATTTTTTTGTTATTTTTAACTTTACTTTAAATACCCCTGCACTATCAGCCCAATGTTTTGATTGCGTCAAAAAAGTCGTTTCCCAGCAATAATGTTTGCGTTGAGTTACTTAGTTTGATGTACAGAATGCTTGGTTGACGGCTTCGTGAAGGGTATGTTTACACCCTGTATAATTATGTTTCTTTTCTAACATTTAGTTTATGATTTAAGACCGTTTTTTTTCTGCTACAAATATAATTATTGTTGTACTTACCTATAACTAAGAAAACCCAGTATTCGTAGACTTGAGCGTACACAGTGAGTGCGCAGATACGCGCCGATATCGTGCCCAGCCGCCAGAGGAACTATACACAAACACAACATAACAATAGTTACAGAGCTCCTCTGGATGCAATCGATTTTCTAATTTTGTGTTTAAATTAGCACTATATTAATATCAATGGTTGGAACCAGGGATCCATTAATCGGGTTAAGAGGTTAACCAGTGCGACCGATAACCATATTTTTGAGTAACCATTATAAGAGTAATGGTTAACCCTTATAATATATGTGTTAACCATATGAACATTGCTGATTAACCAGAATGGAAGAGACAAAGCACCGAGCGAAGGCTAACTTCGCCACTTTCTTGCATGTTTTTTTTTTGTACATAAACGCTGTGCGTGAACCGACTAACCCTATAATACGGGTTTACTCTAGTGTTTTTCACCTAACCCTAAAAATTAACCCAAAAAAAGTTTTACACGGAGGCAATTCGGTATGTAATGGGTGGTCACCCATCCACAGACCAACCTAAGCAAGCACGGCTAATGCGCTGTTAAACATGGTTACCTGAAAGATGACTCCTAGCCAAGTGAGTACAAGTCTGTGAACGTTCTGTAGCCGCACGTTCTTGCTGAAGCTGGCGAGCGCCCAGCACACGGAGAACAGGGATAAGGACGCCGATATCACGTTCAGCTCCACGAATGCTTTGTTTTCTGAAAACGTATAAAGTTGCTGGTATCATTGGCCTAGGACTTTTTTTCAGTTAGAATGATACGAGTTACGAGTAGTCAGTCTTTCGGGTACTTAAATACCTATAAGTTACGATAGATTTAAATAAATAAAAATAAATAGGTAGGTATCGTATTATTACGCAGTAATTGGGTTTTTGAGGTCAGATAGGCAGTCGCTCCATGTTAAATAATGGTATTTACACATATACTGGAAGCCGACCCCAATTTAGCTTGAGAAAAGGCTAGGCAGATGAATTTTGAGCGTGCTATAAATAGGCATTTAGGTTTCGGTCGAATTAGAATACGTCCTAACCAAAGCGACGCTGATAGAGAGTGCCTTCATGTTTTTCGAGCAAATGAGCGACATATGAGAGAGAACATGACGATCGCTTATTTGCAGGACTCATCACTTTATTAATGCACTGTTTTAATTTTGTGTTTGTGTTGTTAATTTTCGTCCCACCCGCATACCTCTTCAGTATTCCCGCGATCATGATGCTTGCTGTCAGCGTCGAAATATCGGGAGCTCATCGAACGAAAACAAAATCACGGATATTATCCCGTAAGTACTTTAAGTGTCATGACTTTATTAATTTCGCACTTTTACAAGAGGTGATTTGTTTCCCTTACCGGACGGCTCGTCGATGCTCGGCTCCGGTGTGACAGCGAGGTCGCTGGCCGGTTCCCTGTTGGTATCCTTCAACAGAATGTGTAGCTGCAGCAGCAACATCGGCGCCGCCTCGCAGAACGCGTGGACGAGGCGGAGCATACCTGTGGTAAGGAAGCCATGATTACTTTTATTCCGTCTGACCGTCTCTAACACTTTGAGAGACGTCGCCTCCTTTTGCGACGAAGTGGGGGAATGGGAGTGGGAGGATACCATTTCCCTCCCCGGTGCGTAGTACCACCAGAGGGCGCGCATGGACATCCAGCCACCATAGGACGTGTTCTGCGGGTGGCAGACGGGGAGTCACAGAAACGAGACTTGCCTTGTTCCGCACCTCTCAACAGTTTTTATCAGTAAAATGTTGCACAGCGCTAGAAATTTGCTAGCATTTTCATCCAGAAATTCTTGGGAGAGGCTCTAGTTTATATGTTGTCACTATACAGCTGGAATGAGTTCACAGTTAATGACAGATACTCACACAAATCTCTAACTTGATGCTTCACCCTCCTCAGCTCCACAGGCACCAATAGTCTTGCATACCGCCACAGCACCCCGAGCTGCAGACAGTGCAGCAGTATGGGCAGCCACGGCGGCCGCCCCTTGCGCCCCTCCCCCGCCCACCATACGTGCAGGTACCAGCGGAGGGATAGCACCTGGAAATATGGGACAACAATCTTATATGGAAAACCTAGCAGCTTTTTCCTGACCATAGTTAGGAATTATACCACAGGAACGTTTTAAATAATTATAGCCTTAGACACTAGGGGTAATGTAAATTCTAATAAGTGAAAGATTTTTCGGAATCGGATTAGTAGTTCTGAAGATAGATAGTATAGATGTGAATAAGCTGTTCTTTGGAAAGGTCAGGTGCGTAGTATAGGTATTCGCAATCAGCGTACGTGTGTACATGGATGAAGCAGAAAGGGCGAAATGGCGTGTATGTACGTAAATAAGCCTGATAATCTGTTCATACTCATAGTTTTACTAAAAACGTTTGTATTGTATACAAATCATAACCAGGAAGGGTTATGATTTGTTTTTGGCTTCGCCGTAGTCGGGTAAAAACTAACTGATAATCCATTCTTTTGAAAATCGGTTAAAACATAAACCAGGGTCATGTTCTTTCAACTGTTTCAAAGGCTGAAAAGACAAGGTGCCAAATAAAAAAACAAAATTCTCAATTACGTTCCGTTCAAAATACTACACACCTGTGAAATAAGCAGCGAGGTGATAACAATAGATATGGCGGCTGCGAAAGTGCCTTTATATCCTCGTTCGAGCAACGCGTAGCCCATGACGACGTCGAACACCACGTCGCAAAAGTACCCGGCGAGCGAGATTACGTTGAACAGCACGTCGCACAGCGGCAGGAACTCCGCCATTTCCGAACATTTCTTTCAACTCCTTATTTTTGATGAAATGTTTTTAATTTGTTCTTGAATTTTCGTCATTTACTGTAATAAGAAAATAGTTTTTAGTTGTTTATTTGATACGGGGGAAAGGAATGTTGACCAACATCGTGAAACGAAACGTTCGGCGTACACGTTTCGTTTCACGTAAAGTTTCATTTTTGAGGTTATTTGTTTTTCATATTTAAAATATTAACAAAAATCCCAATAACACATACTTCCAATTAATTCACTGTATAGACATTCTATCCGTAGATACTATAGGTTATTTTTATTCGACTTGAGATAACTTACTATTTGTAATGAAGTGACGCTGACGCGTTCCGTTAGAGCAGATAAGCGAAACGGAACGTCATTGTTAGTTGACGTTTCACATCTCGTGTAACTGTAACTTGGGTACGAGAATTGGATAGTATTTTTTGTTTTTCTTCGCGTTTTGTACACAATAATGTCTAATTATACAGATTTGGTAAATAAATTCGGCAAGGAGACGTCTAGGGCGGCGTGTAAGAAGTGTGGCTACGCTGGACACCTTACATTTCAATGTAGAAACTTTATCAAGGTAAATTAATTTTCATCTTAACTTCGGTGTTGTTGTGATGTTGTATTCATGTTCATGAGAACTTATTTTTAATATACATGATAAAAACCTTAAATAAGTATAATAAACTGTTTCTGATAGACGAAAAGCATGATTATTATTGTAGTATCTATAATAACCACCCATTGTTTTAAATAGTTTGTCCATTTTGTTTACAATTAAGTACCTATTTAATCATAAATGCTTTGTAAGCCGCTATAAAGATATTCCTATCTTTTCACCGTAGATAAAGTTAGCATAAGTATGGTTTTGCTTGCAGGTGGACCCTAACAAAGAGATAGTGCTGGATGTGAGCAGTACTAGCAGTGACACTGAGGAGGAGTATGCCACTCCGCTGCAGAAGCTCCGAGAGGCAGAGCTGCGGCAGAAGCTGCAGGAGAAACTACAGAAAGCCAAGGAGAAGAAGAAGAGAAAGAGGTCTAGGTAGGTGTAGAGGACCTGTTCTATAATCAAACATTGTTACCAATTTAGGTTTTAATTTTTTTGCACAGAACCCTAATTATTTTTCAATCATTTGATTTAAATCAAATGATTTAAATCATAACAACCCTGAGGTCTATCCATTCTAGATGAATTCTAGTGAACGGTTGTAATTGATGACTGTTGTTTTCACAGATCATCAAGCACATCATCAACAAGCAGTTCTTCATCATCATCATCATCCAGCAGTGAATCAGAGAGAGACAAGAAGAAGAAACACAAGAAGAAATCAAAGAAGTCTAAATCTAAAAAGTCTCGTAGTGATAGGAAAAAACATAGGAAATAACATTTGGCTCACATTTGATTTCCAAGAGGATGCGAGTAGGTACAGTTATGAGGAATGAAATGTATATATGTCACAGTCAAAACTGATCAGTTAAAACTACTTTTGTCCAGTGAAAACTATTTTAACAATAACTAACATTTACTTAGAAACTTATTAGGTTGTTAGGTTTTTTTCATGACCCTTTAAAACATCATGTAATTCTAGGACAAATGGGCGTTCTAAAACAACATATTATTAATGCAGAAACACAAAACACATTTTAACTTCATAAGGATTTGACTGACACCAGTCAAAAGTGGTTTTGACTGATTAACAGTTTTGACTGTAACATATACATGCAAAAGTGATTTTATTTTACGTTTTCACAAAAAGTTTTTTGGAAGTCATACTATTACAAAGTAGGTTGTATCCCAAAGTATTTTATGCGAAATTTTTAGTTTTTGAATGTAGCTAAATGTAGTATTTTTAAAAATTACCAATGAAAAATTTGTTTGGCCCCTGGTTTGGACCGTTGTACTGAACACATTATAACAGAATTCATAGGCAGATTAAATTATCATTAAAACCTTAATTTTTAATTTTCTGACTGAATGAATTTATAAAAATATTATTTAAACTTAAATGTCACTTACTGGTTATCTACCGTGATTAGTATTAATTTTGAGCTACCAATATTTCCCGCTTTTTTATTATAAGTTTAGTTATAAACCATAAAAGCTTAAGACAAGTGTTTAAATATAATTTAAGCATCACTGTAATCTTTTCAAGTTAAATATTACCCTGATTATACTTCCATAGTTTATATGTATATTAAGTGGAATACTTACAGTTAAACTAAGGCTGATGTAATTTTAAATCAATTTAGAATAAGTTTTAATTAGAGCAAATGTTATTAATAAATAATTAAAGCCATGGATTGTAAAAAATTTAAATCTAATAAAGATCTTTTTTTTTACAATTTATTTTATGTTTTATCAACTGGTGTGTAAATAATGTTGGGTGCTGTACCTGTTACGATGCAAGTGCCATTCTAAAGTTTCTATCTCGGGAATCGGAAAAAGGCAGATTTATGTAAATACATAAAGTCTGCCTTTTTTCGATTCCCGAACCAACATTCTTCTTCTAACAAATTGCATTGATAATTTTGAATTCTATGTATAGGTAGGTACTATAACAAACTCATTCATAATTAGGCATTTATACTACTTATAATTTTCACATCTTTGTTTAGAGATCTATATTCACATCTTTGTTTACAAGAGGAATGTCACCTACTTTGCCAGTGGAATGGCAACATGGCCTACTTATGCCATGATCACAAATCTTGGAAAGGAGTGACGTGATCCAAGATGAGCATGTCTCCCTATTTGCTCCAGATGACATGTTCAATAATATCTCAGTTATTGATGAATTCAAATATCAGTTCCAGAATGTCAATTTTAATTGGCTATCAATCACTACTACTTAGCATAATTTACTAAACATAACATGAGTATGGCAGTCTGTTGACCAATTTAGGTGTTGGTTTTTACAAGTTTTATGGTAAACAGATAAACAAAATATTAACAACCTGAAGCCGGTATTAAGAGGACCTGTCCGTACGCTAGAACAAAGCTTGTTGCAAATTTTAACACTTGTAGGAGATATTTCCTCTTACAAACAAGCCAGTGAGGATCATACCACAGCATCTGCATTGTTCTACAAATGGGCAGATGTAAGCACCAATTTGGTTAAGGTGGATACAAACAAAGTGGCTAAAAGACGCATATTTGGCACTACATTTCAGACTATGTTATGGTAAAAGAATGATTTAGCACTAGTTCAACTCATCACTACTTACAAGTGACAAAGCCAAACACTGTCTTGCTTTTTATTATTAGTAGTGTTGAAACGGTAAATTATTATCTTTCTGGCGGGCAGGTAAATATTTGAGTAAAAAGAAATAAAGTTTTAATTCAGCATTCTGTTTTCTTGAAATAAAAACTTTTCTATGATGTTTTCTGTGACAGAATATTTGCAAAATTTGATAAATACCTGAGAATGAACTCGTGTTGTAGAAATAGGTGATAAACTAAATGTTTTCATTACCAGACAGGTAGCTAAGTTACTCAAAGTTCATAAAACTTCCAATCAAAGTATTTAGATGTGGCAAATATTGATAACAGTCAGTATCTTTACATGGGAATGTGACACTTGTAGGTTTTAAGATGTTGTTCACTTGAGGAAATCGATCATATCAACGTGTAATTATAACTTGATACGCGCGTGAAAGTGGGCTAATATGACTTTCGCCGACTCGTAATTACATAAAATTAAATTTACGTGTACAATTACTGATAATATCTAAGTTGAATTCAACTCACTTCCGTAAAGATAATGCTTATTCTACTAGTAAATAACACAACATACCTTTTCTTATGAATATGTTCAAAGTTTTAGAAGGAGCAACCAGGATGTATTATTCTACGATTTCAAATACACATGTCTATTTCTCACGCATTGTAATTTATATGTTGTTATTTATACACCTAATCTCACGGTTATCACTATTCACATCACATAAAAAGCTTAGAATATTTTGGTTAAGTTATTCTAAGTTTCAATCAAGTTCACGTCAAAAGTTCATTGATACTAGCGACATCTAGTTTGTGGCACGCGAAGTACGGCGAAGCTCCATCGATCGTAGTGGGTGCGTTCATTGGCGATGAATGCTAGGAATGCATCCAGTTTACCAGTACTGCATTCTTTTATCCTTACACATACGTCTTGTCCTTTAGAAGTTGGTAGTAATTTTTGTTGGTAAGGAAATGTCTTACAACTAGTTCTTGATCGGTCATTTTACGTAGCCTTGGACGGTGGTCAGGCGCAGCCGGTCTGTAAAATTACCGTTATGTTTAAAATTACATAGCAATTTTATGGTATCGTGCGAATACTCACATATTTGTACTTACTTAGTGCAATGAACGCTACATCCACCGAGTAGTCTTAAAAAGGCTGGCAAAGCGAACGTCAACGCAGCTTCGTCCATGGCCAATGTTTTAATAAGCAGTATGGGGTTTGTTTTCATGGATGCCAAGTCGCATATTTTACCCTGAAACGTTAGAATTAATCTAGAGAATAGGGGCTGATAGAGTAGGCGCTTAAGGATCAGGGACTGCGTTTCTCATAGTCATAGCAATATTATTTAAAACTTATTTTAGTGTTGGGCCCCCAAGTGTAGCGCGAAATAACGGTAATTAAAGGTAAAACAATATGTATTGTATATTGTATGGGAATACCTCTGTCAAAGCGATGACTTCCGCCTCCTGGCGTTCAAGCGTCTTCACTAATCCCTTGGTGACGGTAACAAACTTCTTGTTGACTTGAATCACACATTGCTTGTATATCGATCCTTTTCCTCTGCCGTGGCACTTCTTTTCGACTGCCGCCGTTGCTCTCGTAGCCTGTAAACGGTTTTCAAATATACAGCGTCGATCGATGGTCTAGTGTTCGCAAGCGCTGAGCATGACGTCCTGCGAGTCGAGGTCGGTTCGAGTCCCAGTAGGGCTGATACGTATCTCTGTTGACAGCTCGAAATGATAGTAACTGGGCTCTGTTTCGTATTATGTATAACCCTGTTAGGCACCGTAAAGTAATATCCACTCCAGTGTGATACGTAATACCAATATTATGACATTCACGGTTGTCATCAAAGTTCGGTGTACAACCGAAGCTTGATAGTTACTGGATATCAGAAAGATACGTAATAGCCCTGCAGGTCGGGTTTGGTTTTCCAGTCAGGAATTTCTCAGTGGCAGCCGCATAATCCGGGTTTGTGTACGGTTGATGGTGGTAATATGCTCGCCCCTCTTCATTGGACATAAACATAAATGGCGCAATGTGTGTGTGCTATTAGGCGCACCTCTGCCTTTCCTTTCGCGGATTACATACGTGATGTTATGAAAAGTAGTAATATGTGGTAATACTGTACCTACTCGTACCCAAACTGCCAAACTCGAGCTATTACATAAGGGCCAAAGAACAGCATAGCTATTCACATACGCTTCGATTCGGAAAGTCGTATGTCTATCTCGCTCGCTTTCGTAATGCAAAACAAGATAGACGTACGACTTCTCGAATCGAAATTGAATCGAAGCGTTAGTGAATAGATAAGCAGTTTTCACAAAAACAAGAATCTTGTAAAAAAAACATGTTGGTATAATCTTGTGGTCACCGCAACAGGGGCTCGATTGCTGGAGATCCCCGGTGAAACCAGTGGTTCGTCCGCCGACGCTCTGGCTGAAAAGCTCAGAGCGTCCCTAAATGTGGACGAGGCTCGAGTGTCCAGGCCCGTCAGATGCGCAGACCTGCGCCAGGGTTGTCCACGAAATTCAAATTTTCTGACGTTTTTTGCAATTTGTAGGTCCGTGTCAGGTTGTATGTTGATGAAAACATGATTGGCGCAAGTAACACGTATGTAGTTACAGAATTATAATCATTAAAATCATCAATACAACCCTCTAAGTTCATTTAACCCCATTGAATGACTTATTCATTGGTACCTGAACCGTTGGTGGGTAAAAAGTTGTGACCTCATAAGATACGCACCTCTTTAATATCTTTAAGTAACAACAGTGTCTTCTCATGGTAGCTCTTGAACATACTCAGTAGGGTTCTCTGCGTGAAGAGAACCAGGTCTCGCTGCGTCGGGATCTCATAGGTCCCGAGGCTTAATGGCTGCTCGGTCTCCGGGCAATTTAAGTTGAATTCCTTCATATTAACTGTGGGTTTCTTATGCTCGCTTTCTGTTGTAGGCTGGAACTGTTGAAATTGAAGATGTAGGTATTAGAATATTTTCCGTGTATTTTCTATGTACAGGCAGTATACACGTCAGGTAACAAAAAACCAGCCTAAGCTGGAATCTTTTTCTATTGGAATTCTGAAAAAAGTAGGTACTATTATAGGTCAGTACTAATCGCATGGTCTGACGTGCGGTTGAACTGTAAAAAAAACTGTAAATCAATAGTTTACCGGACGGGTTAGCGATGTTGAACATTTTGGGGATTTCTTTAATTTTTCGGCGTTTGAATTTAGAAACTTCACAAAAAAAAACTTTCTTAAGAAAGTATTTTCTGTCTTCTGGTGCGTCACACAGAAGGTTGGCCAACAACACCGAAATTAGGAAAGTATTAGCAACGAAATAAAAAAGACAGTCTTACTTACAAAATCATTTGGAGATATAAAATTAATTTCTCTTCCTTTAATGGTGACTCGAGTGGTAACTGCCGCGCTGGTGATTGGAGTGGGAACTGCCGAATTGGTGATTGGAGTGGTAACTGCCGCGCTGGTGATTGGAGTGGGAACTGCCGAATTGGTGATTGGAGTGGGAACTGCCGAGCTGGTGACTGGAGTCGGAACTGTCAAGTTGGTGTCCTCATAATCCATGTCACTGTCAAGACTTACATCGTTGCCTCGCTTACTATACCATCTATCGATTTTATTCTGAGTTTCTGACGTATCTTTATTAAACCCTTGAAACATGTTAAAGTTTACGTAGCAGACACAGCAAGCCAGGTTTACTGAGAGCACAGCCTGATCTGTTGATAAAATTAAAATGTGAGGACATAAATTGGTATATAATGTATAACGTTTAAAAATTAAAAATCATTAATTAAATAATAATAATTGTACCGAAAATATTTGCACGCCATGAAAAATGGCAGACATGTCGTGAGCCACCTCTTATTTAAGATCTTGCATGCATGTATTATTTTTCTGTATGTAAACACATGTTTGAGCCAATAAAATTTCTTATTCTTATTCTTAATATCTTCTACCTAACGCCACCAGAGCGGCCGCAAATGGCTTTCGCATGCCTACGTGAACTAAACTTAATTATCATACTATCTTAAAATGTCACTTACGGGATAACTTCTGTGATTATTGTTTGGGAGCTCAAAAACAAACAATAACCACGAAAGATATCCCGTTAGTGACATTTTAAGTATCCTAGTTATGAACCGTGAAATCTTAAAACAGTGTCATTATCATATGTCCAGCCTGTGCAGGTGGCCTACCATGACGTCAAAAAGCAGGATCGTTTTAATTTCGTGCCAGTGTGGGAAAGAGATGGCGCTAGACGTCCTCTATAGCTCCGTCTCTTACCCACACTGGAACGCGATTAAAACGATCCTGCTTTATGACGTCATGGTAGGCCACCTGGTCCAGTATAGTGTACTGTGTAGTAGTGAGTATTTAACATCAGCCCATCTGACCTCCACAACCCAGAACTGGCTAATACGATATTTGCAAACAATAATACAGAACAAATTAATAATAATCAGTCGTGTCGGCTAATGGCTTTTTGGAGACTTTGGTGGACTTTGGGGACTCTTGTTGGGAATCAGAAGGTAGAATAATAACTCCGTTGAATGTGTATACTGAATCTGAATATGAATGAATTTATTTGGTAAAAGGCACGTCTTATTTACAATTGTAAACTTACTTGCTAACTTAAAAATAAGCAATAAAAATACGTACATTATAAAAAAAAAACATTAACAAAATAAGAAAACCAATAAGAATACTAGAATTACAACCAATCGCGTCACAGCGTTGTTGCCGTAATAATTCCGCGGCACCGCTGGCGGTTTGCGGCGCTCGAGACGCGCGCCAGTAGACTCGACCGAGTTAGCGAATGCATAAATATGAGTGGCATGTCCGCGCGCGCTCATCCACTCCGATCCAGCCTGTCTCCGTGCTGTCCTGTCCCAGCGACGCCCTAAGCCGAGGCCCGTACCCCGCAGGGGGTGCCCTTTAGGACATGCAATATCGCAAGGTTTTCAATTCCGGAACTGAGTTCCAATACTGGAGATCTGATTCCGGAATTCCGGAACTGGTTCCGGAACTGGGTAACTTTTAAAGTTAATTTCAAATCAAACAAGATTTACAATAATATCAGTCTTTTAATCATTTTTAGTAACATATTAAACATATTTCTTCATATTTCTCCCTTTTTATTTTAATTAAACATTTTAAACCGTAAAATCAACAAGGCTTATTTATCACACAATATAATTATTTTAGTAATATGAATTAAAAAACATACGATATTTGAATCGTAGTATGTATCACGTGTCACGAACATTACTTACTACATAGTCTCCTTCCAGTCTTAACATTTCCATTATGAAGTGAGATAGCAAACAAATTTAAAAAACAACATATTGAGATCAAGTAAATCACGAAAACAATAATTATTTATTCCTTTGAGAGACGGGCCCGGCCGCGGCTTGTGGAAAGTTCCACAGACTAGTTTTGTTGCGTTCAGTAAAGATAATAATCAAAATATCAAAAATTAATAAATATCGGAATTCCGATATTTACTCCTCTCAGTTCCGGAATTGAAATATCAGAGAAATTGTTACGGAATTCCGGAATTACGAAATTCCGGAATTCCGGAATACATGCCCTAGTGCCCTTAGCGTGTAGTCGCTTAGTTTGTAAGTTTTTTGCCCTGGCTGGAGGCCTTACACTTAAGGCACCCACAGGAAAGTCCGGTTAAGCAGACGACAACCTCTCAGGTTGAACTGCGAGATGCAATTTCGAAAAAAAAAAAAAAACGCGCACGCTCATTAGTCCGGTGGCCGCCGGGCGCCGGCGAGTGAAGACGTCTTGTGGAACGAGTTGGCGGGAAACTAGTGATCGGCGGTGGCTACAGCTTAATAGCCGATAGCCTCGATCAACATCTGAGCTTTCGCTTGGCAGCTGGATCAAGGGCTTGATTCAGAAAACAGTACTTCTGGATACGGCGCGTATTGTTAGAAGGTTCCTCTCTCAAGAGTCCGGACGGGTAGCTCGGACCCTGTTCCCGTTGCTGGTGGGCTACTATTTTATGTTTTTTTCTGCAGCGCCTGCAAAATCTCGACGTGTTCGTGGCGATTTTGCTAGCGTAGTCGCGGGCAAAACTGATCCCACTGGGAAGCCCGTGCCTGAAAAGGCGCAGTTTTGGGCTGGTGATGGTTTTGTGACGGTGTTGAGGAGGAAGTGCCGTCAACGTACCAATAAGAGCCCAACGTGGCTATTCGTGCCGCGAAGCCGAATACTCCGGTGTACCTACATCTCCCGCCTACACTATACCACTACGGCTGAGGACATTGTGGAGTACGTGCGTCAGAAGACCAAATACGTGGCGAGAGTGCAGCTGATTGCGCCACAACGTCAACTTTAAGACGTTCGTGGTGCGAATACCAACGTGTTATCTGCACCTCGTCTTGGAGGAGGACGTTTGGCCGCAGGGAGTGGTGTTCCGCGTCTTCCACGGGCAAGTGCCATATGAACGCAGTAACATAGTGCCCGAGTGAAGTGTTACTAACATAGTTTTTAGGTTCAATTTACTAACACAATTTGTATTTTATCTTCTGTATGTTAGTCTGTAATAGTCCAGTCAAATTAGGCCAAACAATAGGAGTGAAGGTACAAAAATTCGCACTCGGCTCAAAGTTGGTAGGATTGTTCAAAACACCATCATTTAAATGAAATCTAAAAAGTTAAATAAATGCTGCTTATGTCCATAGATATATAGACCGTATCTATGGCCCTAACCCCCGAATACTGAAACGTCACTCAAAATTTAAGGGCTGCTTAACATTTGAGCAGCTCCTAAACTTTCAATTTCGTATGGCCAAACGTCACTTTTGAGTATCTGTTAAATATAAGTGCTACTTAAATTTTGAGTGACGTTTCAGAATTCGAGGGTAAGTAGCCTGAAAATAAAAGGATGTTGTTGTCTTTTTTTTTTAGATTGAAATATTTAAAAATGTAATGAATGTGTATACTAATAAATATACTTAGTAAATAATTACTCACATAAATATTTGTATCCGAACATTGTAAAATATTGAGGAAATCAGGAAACTTTTATTTATTTGTCATTCGAACAAACGCAACCACTCAGTTCACTTAAGTTATAAGGAATGGTCTTAAACACGCTATGGCGTAGTTTTTAATAGTAAAATTACTGTATTGTGAGAGAGTATAATGGGCACTGAATGGTCTGACAACAGTAGTGTTTTATCGGGCATGTTTACAAAGTGCCGTATGATCGTGATGTGTTTTGTTAAACCAGGATGTGAAATCCAAAATTACGAAGACGTTTCTACATCATCAACCTGCGCTGGACCCTCGTGGTGGATTACTGTTTACTCCATCTTGCCTCCGAGCGAGGAGGTCCATGTCCCAGCGGTGGGGACTGTAAATTCTGATTATGACAATGCCGGTGACTGCGGCATTGCACACAGATATATACTTCGACATCTTTTTTCTTTTGACTTTGTGAAGAAAGGCCAGAAGTAGTTTGTTTAAAAACATGATAATTATGTAAACTATGATTTGGTTGGTTGGTATGATGATGATGATGAGCATGATAATCATAGTTTACAAAACTATCATGCTTTCCAATGCACAAATCTAGTGCAAAAATGCACATGCATACTGTAAAATATTCTTACCAAGTTATCAAGTAGGTATAGTAACGTACAATCCGTGCCACGAAAGATGAGACCTGTCATACCACTTGTATACGAGTTAATTGTGTAACGAAATATATACTTCTTTTGACATATAGGTGCCCATCGTAGACCATCTTCCTACTTTGTCTTCTTAATGTTTTATCGGTTTCAAGTGACGTGACAGGTCTCATCTTTCGTGGCACGGTGTGTACAGGCGCGCCACAATCCGCCCTCTGATTTCTTGGTCACGTGTTGGTTTGAAGTTTGTTACTTCTTTTCTAACAGCATCGAGATGCTTTAACTTATTAATAAGTACAAGTTTTAAGAAGAGGGGCTAATGTAAATGGTGTAGGCATATCAATATGAACAACGGCATACAGAAAACAGACAAATTATCGTCGTTGACCTGTAGTAACAGGCGCGCATGCCGGGGCAGTTGGGTTGATTCCCATAACAGGTCAAGTTTAACTGGGTGAAACAGCTTATAACCGGTTTCAGTATAGGCTGCCTCGTGGTCGAGAGCGCGAGGTTTTAGATTCAATTTCCGTGTTGGGCAAAGTTAAGCGCAGGCCACACCGCCAGCTAGCGAGCGAGGCAGACGAGGTTTTTTTCATGAAAATACAGGTATTTAGCTGCATCCGGTTAGACTAGATGGTTGGTAGACGGTTAGACAACTATGTTGGGGTCGGCTTCCAGACCCCAACATAGTTGGGGAAAGGTTAGGCAGATGATGATGTATCTCCTTGTATGTATGTTTGTATTTACGTATGTTCCACTGTAGCATAGGGTAGCATAGGCTACATTTCATTCAGTAGCCCGACTACTAAATAAAATGTAGCCACTGTAGTAAATGTAGGTAGTTTTTAGCGATATTTACCACACAAATTCTTGTTACTGTTGGACAAGACAAACGTTTATCAGGACCTGGTATAAATAAGCTAAATAGTGACATAAAAAAAGGGCACTTGAATGTAAATGAACTTGAATCAATTAGAAATATTTTCTTGGTGTCCACAGTTGATCGATCGTGTTACAACATGAGACGTTTGTTTGTAAAACATTCCGTTACAATCAGTTAACCCACACATTATCGCGCTAGTGCATTTTGTTTGCTTTTGCACTTTTGACCAACTGTGTTTTATACGACTAAAGGGTTATTTTTTATAATCATATCTCAGAAGTGAAATATACTATACGCTTTTCGCTTTTTTTAGCTTTTTATGCGGCTTCGCTCGCGTTATGATTGAAATTATCCCACATAAGTATATGTTATCCTTGTACCTACACCATAGATAATCATCATACTCCTACCCTTATCCCAATTTATTTGGGGTCGATGCAGCATGTCTTCTTTTTCCATATTTCTAGAGTGGTCTACTCTATTACTCATCATCTCAAAAGTCACCTTCTAGAGTGGTTCTTGAATATGAGGAAAAATTTCTGATGACGTAACAGCTTCGAATTTTGTTGGGGTGAACTAATTCACCTTCAGCAGCCCTGGATCGAGCTATCGCATTTTGCTGTGATTGCATAACCTACCTTTTTCAGTATGGTTTGAACTGAGTTGCCATTACCATTAAGAAAACATAAACTGTTTCCATGGCAACCATCTGTTACATCAATATTACTAACATCGACGTTGTGAGAAGAGGTAATGATTTCAGTCAATTTTGCGCAATTCTACCGCCGCCATCCTTGACCATATCCTCATCATCATCATCACCATTTCGTAACCCATGTTACCTTTCATGATTGTGAATCAAATAGTCCGAAAACCGATTATTTTCTCACACCACCCCAAGCCTTTCCAACTACCTATACTACGAATTAAAACTAAAATACAATTTGATAGATTCGTTTGAGACGTGGCAAAAAATACCGAGTAATCTGGCTTTCAAAATGGATAAGCCGCTAAGTGCAGACGATTTTGCGGCTATTGAGAGTCAGTTGAAGGATTCCGTGGAACAGGACCGGCGCCACTGGAAGGTGAACGACGTGAAGTGTGATGCCATCCACTCTGCCAAGACTTATGAGGAATTCGCGTAAGTAGATTTTTTTTTTTGGGTATAGGAAAGTTTTCAGTATGAATATGGATGGGTATAAGAGTAGAGGAAGACCAAAGAAACGATGGATGGACTGTGTTAAGAATGATATGACAAGAAAATAAGTGTCTGATGAGATGAAGAATAATAGAGAAGTATGGAAGAAGAAGCCATGCTGCGCCGACCCCAAGTGATTAAGGATGATGAATGAGAATGATGATGATGATTTTTTAAGTACAGTGAGTTTCTACATAGATCCCAATCTATGTATAAGAAAAGCTGCTATAGTAATACAGAGTTGAATAGGTTCTAGAAACAATAAGCTCTTTGAAATTTTTCCAAGGACCTGATGGTTATCATAAGAGGATACTTGAGTACCTACAGTCGATTTTAACTGGCCAACAGTGGCGGTCTATAACAAACAGCCTTTGCAGCGATGGATTCATATTGAGGAAAGTCGTGTCTGTATGTGTGTGTGTGTATGTGCTGCGAAAGCAGAGCCAGCGAACGTGGGTAGTTAGGCCTTCGCACATTATACCTAGAGACCATTATAGAGACTGCACGCACTTTGACAGGAGGCACAGTAAAGCATTGTAATGTAAGCTTTATAAACTGTTTCTTATGGTAGAATATACATAAAATTAGTGTACGTCGACGCCCGGACCATGCGTGAAACTTGTTTGTTATGTCCGAAGACTTTGTCGATTGAACGAGGAATGACAACTTCAACGCCTTGCATAAAATAATATTTTTAAAACAAAGTTGTAGTCGTAGTTTCTGAGTTTATCGTACCCAGAAAAGTCCATTAAAAAAAGTAGACATTGCCCCACTCTCGTATTTTCTCCTGTATCATCATTATCGTCATTTCAGCCGAAAGACGTCAACTGCTGGTCACAGGCCTCCCCCAAGGTCGCCACATTGACCCGTATCATTGATACAATAATAGGACATTGGAACACACATAATTCCCTTTGCAACCAGAACCAAGGGAGAACATATATTTTTTCTTCCCCGGTGATAAAACCATTAAGTATTCTGAATTCTTCCAGGGACCGCGTGGCAGCAGCACACTTAAATCCGCTACACAACTCTGATTACAAGAAGAAATGTACACGCAAATGGAACCAGTATGCGACCAACGATAAGAAATCAGATGAATAAATAAACAATAGCTGTAGAACATATACTGCGTTTCTTTTTACTCGTAACGATGTAGAGCTAGAATAATTTAAGAGATTCGAGTACAAACAGTTGCTGCTAAATATAGTAAACTCATAACCTCTCAAGTTGTGACTCAGGCCATGATATTGAACAACTTAGGTTCTGAGCAACTGTCAAGAATCTCTTAAATTATTTTAGCTCGCTTCGCTCGCTCAGATATAAGGTTACGTTTTCTTTTTATATAGGCATAATAAGCCTATCGAAAACCTATCAAGTTCGTGGTGGATGTTAAAATTTCCAAGCTCACTACGCTCCCTCTTGAATCCTATTTTTGTCGATTGATAGGCTTAACTGAATAAATCGACAAAGTTAATCCTTGTACGAATTGACAAACGAAAGCATAACATATCCGAGGTTATTAGGAAATTGTTCGCATTCCGCAAACAATTTCGAGCTGTTTTCATGGAACTAATAATGCCACTCCCTAGAAATAAAATCCTGCCCGACGCCCACGCTACTCACTAGGCTCTAGTCGCTAAGCAAGCCATCTGTCAGTGCGTACGTACTCATATCTACTCAGCTATCAAATTGAAAAACCCTCTGGGATAGTAGCGATAACGATGTGAAGTCGAAAATGTTTGAGAATGACGTAAGCCACTAAAAGGTTGAAGGAAATCGTTGTGCAAATACGAAGCGACTTTGTGTCAGTTCAGACAGAACGGAAAAATCCTCGCGCAGGCCCTCAATCTGGTCGCAATTTACACCAAGAGCAGAAACGCGCGTCGAGACGGTGCGACATCGTGATAAGGCTTCAGACAGCGCGATGACGCGCACGTCTACGCGAGCGTGCACGAAAAACTTGAAATTCGGTAGTATAAGCCCGTCAGTTCTTGCTCGCGTAGTCTCGGGTATTGTCAAGGACTCCCGAGCATGCCGAGGAGGCGCGCGATCGAACCGCGAGCTGGCGCAAGGCGATGCTTGATGTCAGCGCCGATATTCATACAATTTTCAACTATTACTCATTTCTTATTTTATCCATTCGCGTAACACCACACATCCCCCTTAGCATTCTCATCTCCGCAACACCCAAAATGCCTTTCATTCATCCCTTTTGTGGCCCAACATTCTGATCCATACAAGACAGCAGGTCTAACCAT
Source organism: Xestia rhomboidea (assembly GCA_963853795.1). Lineage (NCBI taxonomy): Eukaryota > Metazoa > Arthropoda > Insecta > Lepidoptera > Noctuidae > Xestia > Xestia rhomboidea. The sequence goes on from OY970774.1 coordinate 10,525,069, forward strand.
TGTATTATAAAACTTGCCCTTAACTTTAAGGGGAATGCCCCAGTGTTAACCTGAAAACGGCGAATTGTTGGCTTCAAAAACAAAACTGCGCTTAAATGATACTGTAGTTTCATTTTGAAAATCAAGTTTCGATTGTATGTCAATTGAATTTATCGATTCGTATCTGCGTTGATGTCTTTGATACAAAAATAAAGTGTGTTTTAAAAATAAAACAATATCAAAAATAAAATGTCATTATCAAAAATAAAATATGACTTTGTCTAAGACCTTAACAGAAGTAATCTGTTGGTCAGGGAAAGAGGTGTGGCAAATCCCAGCTTACGACTGGCAAGATTTAACGCAGGAATGAATGAATGATACATTTATTTGCAAGAATATTGGTAATTAACATCCGTTCTTAGGATCTATGGGTTTCACTATATTCGGCATTTCAGTCGTACAAATATTAAGATTACAGGCATCTTGGTTACAGGCACTTATAGCATGCAGTACACATTTAGTAATTAAAAATAACATAAAAATACTAGAAATCATTTCATAATTTAAATTAAGATTACAATGCAATTTATTAATAAAATTATAATTAAATACAATTAAATTCATTTAAAAATAATAATTTATATTAAAAAATAGTGATCAATATAATTTTAAGAAAGTCAATAGCAAAAATAATGAAAATGTTTCAATATTATGTATGTATCTAATGTCAATATGTAGATGTCATAATAATTATAGTAGATCAGATATGTTTGTTTTACATTTCAAACTTAAAATATTAATTGATGGAATAAAAAATCACTCACACAACCAGCTATACTATATAGCTTTCTATTAAATTCTAAATCTGGAGCACTTCTAAATTCTTTTTTTATTTAATCATCATCATCATCATCATTTCAGCCGAATGTCGTCCACTGCTGGACATGGGCCTCCCCAAAAGGAGGGTTTTTGCCATAATCGCCACGCTTGGCAGGCGGGTTGGCGATCGCAGTGCGGTTGTTACACAAGCACAGAGAACGCTGCTGCCCATTCTCTGGTAAGTCCCTTAGTCGCCTCTTACGACACCCACGGGAAGATATGGGATGGTGCTATTCTTTACGTCCGACACCATACAGAATTCATCATACAGAATTCTTTTTTTATTTAATAATATTTTATAAATATTATAATTACAAAGGGGTTTGAATTTTTTGCCCAGCCTAACTTCCGCCATTTCAATTTTTTCAAACGTGACACTTTAGAACATTTTGACTCAGACAAAACTTGTTTGTATTTATGCCAGGGGGAGACACAGGCAGAGATAATCTAAGATGGCGCCACCATAGCTGGTCTCAATCTGACCAATGAGGTTAAGTTATTTTGAAATATAAAATGATATTACCACATTTTCAACCAATGACGATGTTGGGAACCAGCTATGCTAGCGCCATTAGTTCCACAGTTTTCCCCATTGAAACACGTTTTATGCGTGTCTGATCAAATTAAAGTTGTGCTGAAGATGCTATCAGTGAATGGACTTTAAATTTGATAGCTCATATCTCGGAAACGTGACACTTTAGAACATTTTGTCTCATACAAAACTTGTTGGTATGGCCGCAACTTTGAATAAAAATTAAAATGGCGGACGGCCAGGCTTCATACAAAAATCTTCCAAACCCTTTATCTTTGACATTCTATTTTTACTATTGTATTTTACAATTAGATGACATATTATTACTGACCTTTTTATAACAATTTTTTTTTTTTTATTTATTTTTTTTTTTTTTTTTATTATCACAGAAAATTAGATGACATAAGTATTATTAATCTTTTTAACACTATTTGTTTTTTTTATTGCATTATTCATAGAAAATTAGATCTTTTTATAATTATTTGATTTTCGTTTTTTTTTTACCTTTTGTTTTATTAATTATTTTACATTGAATGATAGATTATTATGTTTGACATGTTTTAGTGATACTGTTTTATTTTACAATATTTTTTTACAAAATTTCTACGCAATTTATATTGTTCCGAAATAAATGACTTTTGACTTTGACACATAGTTAGTTTAGTGCTTTCAAATTAGGTGATCTTTACCGCAGCGTGATCGCCACATCTAATTTGAAATTGCTATCGTCTATGTAATTTCTTTCTTCCAAGCTATTTCAGTTCCTGTTAAAGATTCCCTAAGGTCAATAATCCTTTTTATTCTTGGGATTGGACATGAGGATGATGATTTCGATCTTCGTATTTGTGCTTTCCCGTTGAGGGTAGTAGAAGCGGTTGTCGTTGCGATTCATGGACACAAGCGGCTTGCCATACCAGCCGTAACTGAAACAAGTTGACAAATCTTTTTTTTTTTAAAGAAACGTTGCTCCACACTAGGAAACACTAACACACACACAACACAACACAACACAACATAACACACACACATTCACACACATTCATTTATATCGAGTCACTCTACTCATATAAGTAGAGGAAGACCAAAGAAACTATGGATGGACTATGTGCAGGATAAGATAAGATAAGAGATAGATAAGTTTTTATTTGTCCAAAACTGGAGTATACACACATAGCATGCAAGATGTTACATCGACATTAGGTACATCAAATTATAACACAGTCATATTTTGCCTGAACGGCGTACAAATATTTATAGGTAGTGTAGATGTTGTGGGTGGTAATCGGCGAAGTCAAACGATTTAGGGTCAATTTCACCAAACAAGAGTAAATCTTACTCGAGAGTATACGAGCAGTTACTCCTAGTATAACATGTTTTTACGTTTCACCATAGACTTAATCCAAGAGTAAACGTTTATGCTGGAGTAAATCTCTACTCCGCCGATTTTCAAGGAACAGCGAGCTAATACTAAGGATAAGTTCAATATGGCGTCCGAGTGACATTGTTTTGACAGCTGATTCGCTAACTGGCGCGCTGGCATAAAAATATTAGTACCTACCTATTAATAGGTATTGTTTTTGTGAAAAGTGAAAATAGTTTAGATGAGTCGTTCGAATAGTTGGATGAGAGAGTAAATTAACTCCGGTGTAGAGTGGTGGAACGTGGACGAAGTTATCCGAGAGTTTAATATAAGAATAAATATATTCCGTGCATAGCTATTCTCGAGTAAATTCATGTTTGGTGAAATCGACCCTTAGTAGCTTAGGAAAGTTATATTTTCAAAACACACGGATAAATTAACAAACGATGTAAAACCACATACGGTGCTCGCACGGACTGAAATGCCGGCGTCTTAGGTGGGGGTCCAGCGGCCCGTACATCTATACTTACATATTTGTACTTATAATTATGTTATTACTACTTACTAACTGATCTAAGTATCTACTTTTAAAGAACATGAGCGCGTCGCTAACAGGTAGGACGAGGTATCTGATGTAATAGTAGAGAAATATGGAAGAAAACGACATTCTGCAACGAACCCAAATGAATTGACATAAGGGCAGGAGAATGATGATAGTGAACATAACCTCTGTATTTCCCTTAGGTTTGGCAGTGGTGTACGTGCAGTACACCCACATATCGCCAGTTAAGTTTAAATCCCATATAATAAGGAGCAACCCTATTGCTATCAATTGGGCACAATCCGGCCTTAGGGCTGTAACAGAGCAACTCTTGGTGTAAACCCCAATAACACTGTTCGGGAATCCAGGACCTCATGTTCAACCAATAAATAAATAAATAATAATAAATATCGCAGGACATTATACACAGCGCCATCTAGTGCCACACTAAGCAACGAGGCTTGTGTCGTGGACACCAGATAGTTGATATACTACATAGATACTTTTTGTTTGTAAATACATACTTATTAAACATTTATACATCCATGACATGATCACACAAACATTTTGCTCCTACCAGGATTCGAAGCCTCAGTACCGCTGCACCATTCGGGTCGTCGAATGATGAAACAACAGAGAAAATATTTGATCCTCACACAACGTCGTATTAGTATACTAGCTTATGCCCGCCTGAAGGTCGATAATTGTCCCACGGGATCTTACTACTGGGATAAAAAGTATCCTATGTGTTAAGCCAGGTCATAAACTAAATGTGTGCAAAATTTCATTCAAATCCGTTCAGTAGTTCTTGCGTGAAAGAGTAACAAACATACTAATAAAAACTTTCGCATTTGTAATATTAGTGTGATCTTACACTTGGTTTTCGGTGGCAGGCGCCGTGTACTTGCTTTGCGGTCCCTTGGCTCTGGTCTGCGCCACGTTCTGGTGGTAGTCCTCTACCTTCTTCGTCTCCGCCTTGCTCTCCGCCTTCAGCTGGTCGTGGGCGGCGTAGAACTTGCCGGTCACGGGGATGGCTGCACAAGTCAATTACAGCTAGAGTTTTTTGTGTATTTAAAGACATAGATAAACTCACGCTTTTCTCCATGGGAATATGCAGAAACTGTATGGTGTAAAGAGACTCTTAACGAAGCATATTTTTTTTGTTCTGGACCATATCTCGGAACCTACTAGTTACGGAGATATTGGAGGTCAAAGTTCCAACTTTTTCACAAGTTTCTTTTCAAATACTATATATTTTTTAAGGTCCAAAATACCAAATTAAATACCTCCATAACCCGTTAACTATTAAATGCATCCATCAGCTCAATGTTTTGAGTGCGTTACATTGAGTTTTACCATAAAACGTGATTTTTCACAACAAAAAAAAAGTCGTTCCCCAGCAATAATTTTTGCATAGAGTGACTTAGTTTGATGTACAGAATTCTTGGTTGACTGCTTCGTGAAGGGTCCGTCTACAGTGTAGACGGACCCTTCACAGACTCTACACACTGTATATAGTGCCACCCGTTACGATCGTTACACACTCCTTTTGCATCGTCCACGTTCATACGACGACCCGAATGGCGCAGCGGTAGTGAGGATGCCTTACGTTCTTAGGGTCCCGGGTTCGAATCCCGGTTGGAGCAAATGTTTGTGTGATGAGCATGGACATTTGTTTCCGAGTCATGGTATCTATGTAGTATATCAACTATCTGGTGTCCACGACACAAGCGTCGTTGCTTAGTGTGGCACTAGCTGGCGCTGTGTGTTAATGTCCAGCGATATTTATTTTATATTTATTTATTTTATACATCTGATCCGCACGCCGGCTGCGAGTACTCGCATCTAACCTTTCCGAAGAACATTACCAAAGAGTTCAGTGTATGAGCTTCTTAGGCGTCTATTCGCACCAGCCCAGTAATGCCTTTTGTTAGGCACCTTTCATAAATACTTTCAACTTGACGAAAACATCGAAGCACGCATTTAGCCGTTGCTATAAAAGTTCGTCTACTGAACTAGTGACATTTTCTGATAAAACCGGTGCAGGCTTCGCCATCCAATAACAACACGACTAGATTATTCTAGAAGGGTTAAGCATAGGTTTTCCTATAGTAGAATCACATTTGCCAGTTCAGCATAGCTATTCACAACGCTTCGATTCGATTTTCGATTCGGAAAGTCGTATGTCTATCTCGCTCGATTTTGTAATGTCAAAAAAATATAGACATACGACTTTCCGAATCGAAAACCGAATCGAAGCGTTGTGAATAAGGGGCCTGGTTAAGTCTCATGTAAGAAGGGCCTAGCCACCAACCGGGCATAAAACTAAACTGCGTGCTGCTTTCGGGGCGTTTTATAAAAAAAGAACTTCTCCTGTTTTATAACCCCATGCTTCAGATCTTTTAACATCTCGGTAAACAAGGCAGTCAGTCAAGAATAGCTTGAGATTAGTCTGAGAAAGATTAAAAACGAAATGTTGTACTCACATCCAAAGTTAGGCCTGTAAATTTTGTAGTTCCTGAAATGCTTGACTTCCCTGTAGATGATGGCATTGAGCATGTTGATGTCGATGGGGGCCCGCGTGCCGAACGTGCACTTGCCTTCCGCCATTCTGTCTGAAAAAGAACAAAATTTTATTTAAGTATTTATTATTATCAGCCATTTGCGTAAACAAGTAGGCCGCTGCAAACATAACCTGGCAAAATGGGGTATAATTGGTTCTTCCAACACTGAGTGCGAATGCGACGCTCCGGACCAAACAATGCCCCACCTGATGGAGTGTCCCAGGTGTCCTTCTACCTGCACTCTTGACGATCTGTACAGCGCCTCTACCGCTGGAATAAACGTGGCCACCTACTGGGCCCACACCGTGTAATTGGAAAGAAAATCGATGCGATAAGAAGAAGATCAGCCATTGTGTCCCACTGCAGGGCAAATGCCACAATTCCCTCCTTCCACTTATCCCTATCCAGTGCTGTTATGCGCCAATCCTTGTGGAAGGAGACGAGTTCGTCACGCCGTCTCCTTCTAGGCCAGTAAAAACATTTATTTAAATGAACCCAAAAAAAAATCTGAAAAATCATAACACAAAAAAAAACAGCAGTGAGTGCCTCACGGCTGCGCTAAATAAGCTCAGTTTAGCAAATACGCAAGACAACTGGTGGTTTTCGCTGGTTTTCAACAGAATCTGAAGTAGTGCTTTGCTCTTGCGTTAGAAGAAGATGGAAGACGCTGTTCTTTTCTATGGAGATTATGTAATGGTACCCGGGGTAGACTGGATGCGGGAGACTGAGAACCGGGTGTCGTCTCGCTACTTGGGAGAAGCCTCTATGCCTACGATAATTAGAGTTGATTTATCTATACTAATATTATAAAGAGGTGAAATTTGTTTGATTGTATGAAGGGGGTAATCTTCGGAACTAATGATCCAATTCTTAAAATTCTTTCACTGGCAGAAAGCTACGTTATTTATGAGTGCTATAGGCATGATATAAATTATATTTATAACATGCATATTAGCCAAGCTATCACATTTTTTGCGGACGAAGTCGCGGGCGAACATCTAGTAGATTACATTGTCTCATTAAAATATTGAGGTAATGCATATTGATTGTTAAGCTGGAGTCCTACGCCCCGCTTCATCATAGGCCAGATTACCAGTTTTAAGGAGCCTGCCCGCTACACCGTATTATATCATGACCTTGCTAGGAACGCGTCAGGCAAAAAAATATTTATTTGTGTTGGCGTATCGGCACCGGCTAAATCTCGGCAACAATAGACTTGTGTCCTGTAAAAATCTAATTAGTCCGTCAGTTAGATTATCAAAAAATATTTGTTACGTATTTTTTCTTTTGTTACGTAAACCAAAATTGACGAAGATACGACGCTTTTAAAATTCTCAATACGTCACGCCGTGCTGTAATTTTTAGTGCGTTGTGACGTCACGACCCCCCACTCTCGAGTTTTGATCCGTTTTATCTTTGTCAATATTCATTGATTTAAAAAACAAAAAATACGTGTCCATTATTTTCCAATACTCTAACTGACGGACTAAATAGATTTGCAATTTATTGATGGTGGAAACTAGCCTATTGTTGACGCTCCGTGTTATGCAAGCACGCGACGCTGTTGGTCGGTGACGAAACGATCTAATGGGCAGAATCAAAGAATTATAGGTTATAACGGCATATTTTATGCTGAACGTTCTAAGCCCGTTTTAAAAGGGTATGACAAGCTGTTACAGCTTTTAATATTTTCAAGTATATGATAAGCTTCTGTCCATGCCTGATACGGGCATAGCACGGTCATTGTATGGTACAGTGTAGCGGCCAGACTCTTTTATGCGCTAACTCATTCTGAAAGTGGCTTTATGCCTAAAAGTCTGTAAACATAGTTTTTTGGAACGAGCTAACACCGATAGGGCTAGTGGTTCACATGATATTAAATAGGAAGACCAGTTGAATTAGAATTAGAATTTATTTATTTATAAGCATGTAGTTTTACATAGTATGATGTTAATATATATATTTTAAGTTCTATTCACTCTACCGAAATATGTGGTGTACAAATATTAAATAATTAAAAAATAAAATGTCATAACTAAGTACAATAGATGTCAAGATTTGTGATACAATAAGTCCAGCATGAATTAATATGATTATTATAATTATAGATTTAAAAGGAATTTCCAAATTAATGTTAAACTAAGAGAGTTATGAACATAAGACATGACTGAGGACTGCGGTAAGAAGTGTTATGTTTGCATTCTTGTAAATTCAGTCCGGTAATGTACAGAAATACGTATGAAATGTGGAATACCTGATTTTGTATAAACACTGAAATATTGAAAAAAAAAACTTGGTGGATTTTTTGGGGTTTTGAAAGTTTTTGAAAGCTGTGAATGACAATGTCAGTTCCAGGTGACAGTTATGTTGGTCATGGGTTCTATTCTGTAAATGAGTTTGTAAGTGAAAACAAAACGATTTTTGACCAGTGCCTAGCAGGCTCGAAGGCACCTAAGATGCCGATTCCTGCTGTCTTCTTTTCGGGAACAAGGCACTCTACGTAGAGTCTATTGCAGTCAAATAGGCAGACCATCTCGAGATCATAAACGTTAAATTAAGTAACTCTACGCAAAAATTTTGGCTGTGAAACGACTATTTTTTGGGGTGAAAAAAGATATTTCCCGGTAAAACTCAATGTAACGCACTCAAAACATTGTGCTAATGGAAACAGTTGGAACTTCGGCCTTCAATATCTCCGTAACTAGAAGGTTCCCAGGTATAGTCTAGAACAAAAAAAATGATCGCAATGACGGGGAGAACAAGTACCTTTCGGCTCCGTTCAGGGTTTATTTACACCCTTTATTAGTGCCTATACTAAAGGCTGTCCATCTCGAGATCATAAGTATATCTAATATCTTACATTTCATCACATAATGACACATCATACAATATATACTAACACAATATTGCCTGACCCGAGGATCGAACTTGGATCCTTAAATGAATAAAATAAATAAATATCACTGGACATTACACACAGCGCCATCTAGTGCCACACTAAGCAACGAGGCTTGTGTCGTGGACACCAGATAGTTGATATACTACATAGATACTTTTTGTTTGCTTTTTGTTCTTCGCGCTAGTCAGTCTAGTTAAGACTAAACCAACGAGCCAGTCGTGTGGCGTGTTTTACAAAGAAATTTACTTTCTTCATAGTGATCAATGCTCAAAGGTAAAAAATAGGCTCGCCCACTTTTACATGGCAAAATGTTGGTATCCCTTAAACCTAGGCAACGCCTTCTGGTAAGTCATGACTGATAACGTAATTACGTTTTGTTTACACCACAATTTAAACAGAGGATTAAGAACTAAACCTCCGCTACTGGTTGTAATCAACAGGTGGAGATGTCAATTTTAATGGGTCGGTTAACGGTGTTAGCACTGGCTTCCAGGGTTAATCTTAAACCGGATAGATTGTTACCGGCGGCGACGGTGGCACCGGCCGCCGTGTATCTGGTATTACACCGGCACCGGTAAATGGAGGATTTGAGGCTAAATTAAATTGGGGATGCAATCATGATCTCTTGATTTTGGTCGTGGCCTAAATAATTAGGCTGTTTCACAGCCTAATGACACCAAAGCATTTACCTAGTGTATCATTTTTGTGTGCCTGGTTTTTTTCCAATGATATAGGGGTCGGGTTCCTGTCTATCCTGGATGCAGCTGAATATTTCCCAGTATTTTACATGAAAAGGCTGGATATCCGATTTCCACAAAAATTGTAACTGGGTAACACGTTTCTCTTGGTAACCCTTTGTGTATTATTTTTATATTAGCTTCTGCCCACGGCTTCGCCCGCCTGAAGTTCGATAATTGTCCCACGGGATCTTACTACCAGGATAAAAGTATCCTATGTGTTCACCCAGGTTATAAACTATCTGTGTGCAAAATTTAATCTTAATCCGTTAAGTAGTTTTTGCGTGAAAGAGTAACAAACATATTTTATTTTATTGAGTTTGGATGGCTTACAGCTAACAATACAAACATTTATAGTGAGGCAATCAACGAAAAGCCACTTACAAGCCTCCACAGTAAGCAATAATATTGTTGCACAAACTAATATCTAAGCATAATATTAATATTATAACTAAGCTTTACATAATAACAAAACACAAACAAAGAATAGATTAAAATTGATACTATTACAATTCGTCACAAAAAATATAGCTTTTAGATAAGGCAGTACTAATTGCCGCTTAGCTGCTTGCAAACAAATCGATATACACATACACACATTAAATTTTCGTCTCTGTATTATTAGTGTGATCAGATTACTCTGTCCCACTGCTGGTCAGCAATAGGCATGACGACAGTATCAAAAACATGCAAATCTATTTAGTCCGAGTATTGGAAATTAATGGACACGTATTTTTTTGTTTTTGTAAATCAATGATTATTGATAAAAGATAAAACGCATCAAAACTCGGGAGTGGGGGCTCGTGACGTCAGAACTAGCTGAAAATTATACCTAGGCGTGACGTATTGAGAATTTTAAAAGCGTCATATCTTCGTCAATTTTCGTTTACGTAACAAAAGAAAAAACACGGGTGAAATATTTTTTGATAATGTAACTGACAGACTAATTAGATTTTTTTGTCGTCTCGCCTATTCTTTCAACATTTGCCTTCTCCGACCAATCCGTTAAGAATGTGTTCAGTCACGCCAGCGTTTATTGGGCCTGCCTCGGCTACGACGACCGCCTTCGGGCACCCATTGTGTGACTATCTTCACTCTTTGTTTATGGTAGTTTTATTTATTTTGATGTGTATTTCACTCTCACTTAAAAAAAAAAAGGCCCTATCAGAATACCAGCGCTGTGACGTTTTTTAATGTCACAGCACTATGCTGAGATAGGGGCCTTTTGGCCTTGTACAGGACCAATTTCGTTTTATTTTTATTTTCTTTTTTACGTTTAATTTTTATTAGTTGATAATTTCACCATTTTGTTTATGTGTTTTGTCCTGTGCGGGCTAATAAATGCTTTTTCTTTCTTTCATTATTTTATTACCATTTCTGTAATGAGTCTGGATTTGTGCTCGGTTGATGGCAAGAGGCTCGCCTCCTTTGACATGAGACTTAAACATAACTGGCGAAATGTGGGTGTAGGTACTATTAAGTACATATCTGCGTGATCTTCCGGGGATTACAGGCCTGGTGTTATATTATGTTCTCTAAGGCTGTATAACTAAATATGTCTCGGTTATATTTTATATACTCCATTCTTTTCCTAAGATTTGGCTGCCAGCCTGTTGCTTCACGAATAAATGCTCTTACAGTTACTTTAGGCTGTGTGGGTTCCGACTTCCAGCCATAAACAGTTGACCTAATCTCATTTTTTTTATGCACTCGTAATAATTATGATTTTGACGGCAATATTTTCTCTTCCTAAATTTTGTACTATCAATTTATAGTTATAATATTTTAGAATTGGCACTTAGCTCTTTACGAAGCCGTCAACCAAGCATTATGTACATTAAACTAAGTAACCGTAAGCAAAAATTATTGCTGGGAAACGACTTTTTTTTTTGGTGAAACTTTACGTTTTACGGTAGAACTCAATGTAACGCACTAAAACATCGTTCTGATGAATGCTTTAAATCGGGTCAAAGAGGTGAGGCGAGGAAACCGGCATGTCCTAGAATCAAAAAGTCGAAGACATGTGACATCTACTAATACGCACTGGGCCCGCGTGGTGGATAATAGCCCATTCCCTCTCATAGAGAGGAGGCCGTGTCCCAGCAGTGAGAACATTATAGGCTGATGATGATGATGATGATGAAGGGGGGAACAAGTGCCTTTCGGCTTCGTTAAGGGTCTTTTTATACCCTTTCTAATGAATCTTCTAATATGCTGGTACCTATTTTCTCATCTTACTGCTTTCTTCACCTGCTGATAGCAGTAACAAAGACCTCTTACCATTACGTAAGTACCCCTAACCTTCTTAATGTTCCCACACCAGCCGCTTTTAATCTCCAAAACGTTCGCAGGCATCCAAATAATCCCCAATCAATAGCAGACATAATTTTCAAAAGGAATACCAATAAGAAATGAAAAATTCTAATAAATGAGTAGTCCTTCCGCTTGGCGTCCATGGACTGAATTTAAAAAGCTGTTCGTCCCGCTATATCTCTCATTCTTCGCGGTGTCGGGCGCGTGAGGTGCCTTCGGGAGCTGGTACGGTGATGGGCGGTAGCGATAGCGGGCAGGGGTGGAGCGTTTTTTTTGTAGTTGTGACTGTAGCTCAAAGTTGAGCCATTGAGCTCCTTGGCAGGATATGTCCCACCTCCTTTCCTGCTCATCCTGTTGAATCAACTGCACCTTTCAGTATATGAATTAAGCTAGCTAGTCGCTACATACAGACATGTGACTGTTCCTAAATTACCCTAGGCTGATAAAAACATAGTTTTTTTTGTAAATCCGTCTGTCAAAATTTGAACGTAACCGACACTTAAGATTAAAGAAATGCAAATAAACCTTGCTGATCGGCTTTTCTCTTATTCAGATCTAAAGTGAAACAATGTTCTTTTTTTTGTGCTCGTACAACTCAACTTATATAGTTTCAAGCAACTTTGATCCTTACAGACCTTAATAAACATACCATTCGGGTAAATAAATATAACCTTAAAACTACGTTAGTACTTAGTACTACATACTTCACTTCAGCTCGAGGTCACAATGGTGACCACGTGGTAATGTCAAAGAATGTGTTGTTATTGGTGCCATTCAGGAATTTACGTAGAATACACTGCCGGAGCAGTCGCCTTCGAAATTAAATAAATAAATTTCGCTGGACATTACACACAACGCCATCTAGTGCCACATTAAGCAACAAGGCTTGTGTTGTGGACACCAGATATATGAAATATTACATAGATAGTTTTTTGTTTGTAAATACATACTTATTATACATATAAACATCCATGACTCGGAAACAAATGTCCATGCTCATCACACAAATATTTGCTCCTACCGGGATTCTAAGAACGTAAGGCAGCCTCACTACCGCTGCGCCATTCGGGTCGACAAATTACAAGGATGGAAGCGTATTTTTCTCCTCCACACTCTAATTTAACCGTCTTCAGCATTCAATGTATTTATATCTCCAACATCATCATTTGCTTAGCCTTTTTATTTTTGTCTTTATTTTGCCTTTTTTTTTTTTGTTTTTTTTTTCTTTTTGCCTTTTTTTTTGTTGGGGCTGGGGTTGGGGTCGAGAAGCTTGTGGCTTAATAATAACAGCCGCTCGGGTCGTTCTTTAGGTTAAGCCGTGCTTGCCTAGGTTGGTCTGTGGATGGGTGACCACCCATTATGCATACATGCCGAGTTTCCTCCGGGCCTCGGAAAGCACGTTAAGCAGTTGGTCCCGCCTGTTATTTGTAGATCTTTGACAGTCGTTACAAGTAGTCGGTGGCCGAAAAAGTCTGAGACAACCAGTCTCACCAAGGGGTATCGTATTACCCAGTACTAACTGGGTTGTGGAGGTCAAATAGACAGTCGCTCCTTGTAAAATACTGGTATTCAGCTGCATCCGGTTAGACTGAAAGCCGACCCCAACATAGTTGGGAAAAGGCTAGGCAGATGATGATGATGATAATGTATGTTGGGGTCGGCTTCTAGTACAGCTGAATACCAGTATTTTAAATGGAGTGACTGCCTATCTCACCTCCATAACCCAGTTAGTACTATAACACGATAGCCCTTGGTATATAACACGATAAGACTGGTTGTCAGACTTTCGGTACCTACGCTGACTACCTGCGAAGGTTGTCAAACAGACTGGTTGTCAAACTTTCGGTACCTGTGAAGGTTGTCAAAGATTTATAAATGACAGCTAAGCCATCGGCTTAGCGTGCTTTCCGTGGCACGAAGGATACTGGGTATGTAATGGTTGGTCACCCATCCACAGACCAACCCGTGCGGCTGTTATTATTTAGCCACGAGCTCCCCATCTTCAATAAATAATCGTAATAGCCCGCTCCGCTCATAACATACAGCGCATACCAACGAAAAATTCCAATCGGCCATCGCATCGGTGCGATATTGCGGGCACAGGCGAAAGAGACACCGTTCACCGCTATTTCATAAGACGTATAATTGGAATAGCCGCAGAATACCCGCGCGCCGCGGTCGCACCCGCCGCCGTAAGGGACCCTCTTGATTGGCGGTTTAGAAGCTGCGTTTTACTTTTACTGGCGGTTTGAAATTGTAGATTTAGATTTGCAGGAGTTTTGTTGGTGTGGATGTCTGTTGCTTTCTTTGCCGCAGTTACATTATTCTGCTTTTTTTCCCCGTCTGATTCGTGTCTAACCTGGTGTCAGTGTTTATGTCGCCCTTGGGCCTCTGACTTGGCTTTACATGCCGTCGAGAAATATCTCTCAGGCATGCTGGGTTCCTCACGATGTTTTCCTTCACCGAAGCAAGTGTAATTATACGCACATATGAATCAGAGGTGCGTGTCTTGGGTTTGAACTCATTAACCTATGACTTCGCAATTCGACGGTCACCACTAAGCTATCACTGCCATTTATGAAAATGTAAGTTCTAAGACAGAAAAAGCCTATCAAAACTTCTTTTTGTTCAATGAGCCACCATTATCAGAGTAATGGACACCTCGGTTGATAAATTGACGTTAATTAACATTGAACTAAATAAAAATCAACAGAGTTTTTTGTTGAAAATGTTGTGAGGAATTTCAGCAGATCTTCCTTGTTCAAGAAAGATCTGTATTTTAAATATATTTTAAGTGATGATCTTTGTCGGGTGATTGGTAAGTTGCTGGATAAGAATAACTCTTGTCCAGACTGTTATACTTAGGCTGATGATGCATGGAGTATCTACCATCTGACTGCCGCCATCTAAATGTAAAGATTTGTATTTTTGTGTGTATGTGCATGTTTGTAATGAATAAACACAAAAACTACTGCGCCGATTTCGAAGTCTTTACTGAGTAACATAGGCTATATTTTATCCCCGTACTCCCACGGGAACGGGAACTACGCGGGTGAAACCGCGTGACGTTCGCTGGTGTTTTATAAAACCACTTTTCCGATTAACGTGATTATTTTGATCGTGATCTTACTACACTTCTATAAAGAACGAGAAAAATACACATATTATTATGTTACCAATACTGAAAACGCAGCGTTCGAGCTGGCAGACGCACTCGAGGCCGCGGATGAATTCCCGGCATGTCTGCGGCGCATGACAATAGTCTCGGTGTAATGACTGCCTCCGACGAGAGCGGCTGAGCCGCCGCAATCTGACAACTTACTATTAACTGAACTTAACACGTAAACCGTAAACTTTCACAAAAGTTTAGCGTCAAGGCGGATAAATTATTAGTCGAAGAACTGACGTTGTTTAAAAAGCCGCTAAGCTGAAGTGGGACTGGACTGACCAAGTCTGCCGCATGTCCAATGAGCTGTGGGCCAAAATAACCACTTTCTAGAGTTATGACACAGCCAGAAGGCGTCGCGGCAGACCTCGTAAGAGATGGCAGAACGAGCTTGACAAAACCAATGACCAGATTAATAATTTTGCTACTTATAAGAATAAAAAGCGACGTATCCAATTTACTTCCCTTTTAAAAGGTCCATCCTGAGGTACTAAGTAGGTACCATAAGGTGAAATTTTCAAATGATGATGTCCAAATCCGAAACCCGTCTCGGGCCCGATTTTGATGAAAATTAAAACTGCTACTTCTAATATGTCGTTACTATCCAGTATTTCGATCTGGCAAGCTCTATTCATAGAACCTACGTAGGTACCTACTCCAAATAAGAAGTCTTTCTAAACATTTCAATATCTTGGCTTCAAAGCAATAATTAATAAAACATTTCAAAAGCCGTACAGTGAAAAGCTTGAACAGATCTGACCATAAATCGCGTAGATTCTCCTTGGATAGCCGATTACCAGAGACAATGGAGGTGCGCGATTAATGCGCATCTCTAGACGAATGTCCACTGAGGGCCGGCGTCGTTCGCGATAATCACCGCTCTTAATCACCATATTTGAATAATAGTTTCATTTTCTTGAATGGAATGTGTATTTTTCTTCGAGTTTTGTGCAATTTTATTGCTTTCGGGATGCATTTCTTAGCATCACTTTGGCTAATAATATTTCCCATCGATACTCTTACACGTATTCAGCAAAAAACTGGTATTTAGCTGCAACTGGTTAGTCTGGAGCTTACCTCAAAATAGTGGGAAAGAGGCTGAGCATGGAGCAGTCATCAACTTCTGATGACTTCTCCTATAACATGAAACGTAATCGGCAATCGCAAGATATGACGCTTTCGTGCTAGTTCAGGTTTCCTAGAAGATATACGCAGCATGGCTGGTAACAGCAGGCACTCCGATTAATGGGAAGCCCCGATAACACTTTGCCATTAACCAAAAACCCATGCTTAAATTGAGTATAAATTAGTGTGAAAGTACTAAAACAAGATTATTATATTATATTTGTTACATCTTCAATATTATAGCAGTGATAGTCTAGTGGTGTGACTGTCGGACTGCTAAGTCATAGGTCTCGAGTTCGAACCCAAGGCACGTCCCTCTGATTTTTCGGATTCATGTGCGTATTGTATAATTATCACTTGCTTAGGTGACGGAGAACATCGTGAGGAGACCAGCATGCCTGAGAGATATTACTCGACGTCATGTAAAGCTCAGTCAGAGACCCATGGGCGGCATAAAAACTCTGACACCAGCAGGGCTATTACGTATCTTTCTGATATCCAGTGACTATCAAGCTTCGGTTGTACACGGAACTTTGATGACAACCGTGAATGTTATAATATTGGTATTACGTATTACACTGAGTGGATATCACTTTACGGTGACTAACAGGGTCATACATAATACGAAACTAACCTTTTGACAGTTAATTGATGGACACTGAGCCCAGTTACTATCGTTTCGAGCTGTCAACAGAGATACGTAATAGCCCTACAGGTTAGACACTAACCACACGATAAATGAAGAAGAATAATTACAGGTGTCCAGGTGCCTCGGTTGCAATCCTGAGCTTTATTTAGTTAGTTCCAATACAAAACGAAAGTGTTCTCGACTGAACGGAGCGGATTAATCTAAAATCCATTAGGCGAATCTTGTGTTCTGGATTTGTTTTTAATCCTTCTACGTTTTCGTTGTAATTTAGCGGTTGATTGCTGTGCCCGTGACCGAGTTGAATCAGGATACTATAGCTACTATAGGCATGACGACAGTTTTAAAAAATTGCAAATCTAAAAAGAAAAAATTAAGAAAAAGAAAAGAAAAGAAAAAAAAAGTAAAATAAAAGTTTCTTATTCTTATTTAGTCGGTCAGTTAGAGTATTGGAAATTAATGGACAAGTATTTTTTGTTTTTGTAAATCAATGAATATTGACAAAAGATAAAACGCATCAAAACTCGGGAGTGGGGGCTCGTGACGTCAGAACTAGCTAAAAATTATACCTAGGCGTGACGTATTGAGAATTTTAAAAGCGTCATATCTTCGTCAATTTTGGTTAACGTAACAAAAGAAAAAACACGGGTCAAATATTTTTTGATCATCTAACTGACGGACTAAGTAGATTTTTTTGTCGTCTCGCCTATTGAGTCCATATTGTTTATAATTTTATTGGCTAGCTATGCCCGCTAAAACTAAGAGAACGGAATAGATTTTACCATGACGTTATTTTATGAAATTATGACAAACATAAAATACGTAAACGTAAAATACGAACGACAGCAGCAACTCAAGCAAAACCACAGACAGAAATGATAAAAAATATACCAGTAAAACTTTAATCCCAATGCATAAACCAAGTAGTTTTTACAGGAAAAAGCCGACTTTTTTTTCTTTTAAATTATTGCTGAACCATTCGCAATGGGCTTTTCGGAAAATAAAATAAAACAACAGTAGAACATTATAGCTTTGGCAGCCATTTTAATATTCCCTTTGACGCAAAAATCAGTGTCCCGTAAAGGGTTATAACATATTGTTTTAATTTCATGCGTCTTGCTTGTGAGGCACAATTATTTGTAACTAAGATCGTATATAGCTTTCAATTTAATAATCATTTGGGTTTTATTTAATTACCCACAACGTGAAATGTTGCCAGCATTCTGGGCACTTTTTTGACGTCCTTTACTCATTTTCGGCTTTTGATACATGTACCTACAAGGTTTGTATAGTTAGTAAATAATGTAGATTATTAATAATTAAGTAATGGAGATATTAAGCGGAACGGTTCAGATATTTATAATGAACAGTTGGAAAATCTTGGGTTTTAACAGAAGAGATTAGGATAATTACCGTAGTTCGGGCTTTTACATCCAAACATCACGCCTGTTATCTCCAAAGGGCTAGGCCAAGGTATACCTGATCAAATACTACACACACAATTCGCCAGTTATGTTTACATTTCGCCAGTTATGTTTACATTTCGCCAGTTATGTTTAATTAAGTCCCATGTAATGGGGGGCGAGCCTTTTGCCATCAACTGGGCACAAATCCAAACGCCGTGGCTGCTACTGAGAAATTCCTGAAGGAAAACCCAATCAAACTTTTGGCTGACCTGGGAATCGAACCTCTTGGTCTGCTTGCGATCACTAGACCCACCAATTTCGGGCATTCGTGGAGTTCGATGATTATCCCACAGGCCCACAGGATCTCACTCCGGAATAAAAATATATTAAAACCTGGATTAACACATACGCTACGTATATGTTAATCCAGGTTATAATCTATCGTGATACCAAATCCGTTAAGCCCTTTGAGCGTTAAGGAGTAACAAACATACACATATACACACATAAAGGGTGTAAAACACCTCTTAACGAAGCCGAAAGGCACTTGTTCTCCTCGTCATTGCGATCATTTTTTTGTTCTACACCATACCTCCGAACCTTCTAGTTACGGAAATATTGGGGGTCAATGTTCTAACTTTTTGGCAACGTTTTTTTTATAAAAAAACAAGTTTTTAATGTAAGATTTTGACTTTAAACACCTACACGACCCCCGTACTATTCAATCCATCCGTCAGCACAATGTTTTGAGTGCGTTACATTGAGTTCTACCACAAAACATGATTTACACTGCAAAAAAAAAGTCGTTTCCCAGCAATAATTTTTGCGTAAAGTTACTTGGTTTGATGTACAGAAGGCTTGGTTGACGGCTTCGTGATGAGGTGGGTTACACCCTGTATAAACTTTCGCCTTTATAATGTTAAAGTGATTGCTCGTAACTGTACGTACGTACGGGTACGTAAACCCTATCTCAGTAAGTGATAGTTGTAACGTGATCACCGGCGCTTCTTGACGGCTGGCCGTGATGTATCGCACGTCGATCGCGACGTGGCCGTCCGTCGATTCACAATGTGTTCATACACTGAATTACACTGTGTTAACAACATAGCAGCTAATATTAGGGAACAACATCATCTCCCTAGTCTTTTTAGGGTCCCGTAGTCCTGGCAAGGAACCCTTATAGTTTCGTCATGTCCGTCCGTCTGTCTGTCCGAGGTTTTGCTAAGACACGGTTTGTACTAGAAAGCAGGTACGACGGTTTGTAGGGGAGTGTATATCAATACGTTGACAAAGTGGTAAAAAAAAAAAATAAAAATAAGGCTAGCTCTCCTACATTGTGAAGTGGGGATGATTTTTTTTTTTTCAATTCATAACAATAGTGCATTTTATGAACTTTAAAGGAAAACTATAGCGGTTAAGATAACTTTATTAAATTAGCAGTAATAGTCGTTGAACTTGGGTGTTGGATAATTTTGTACCAAATACAAAATCCTTAGAATAAATCTTTTAAAATGACTAAGATGAAGTAGTTGCTTGTTTATAACGGGTAAAGACTTGCATTGAAAAACAAAATCTAAAATATAACGGGCTACTACGGAACCCTACACTGCGCGTGGCCCGACACGCACTTGGTCGGTTTTTTCAACTATGTCGGGGTCGGCTTCCAGTCTAACCGGGCGCAGCTGTAAGTTTCAGTATTTTACATGCAGTACCTGCCTATTTGAATCCACAACCCAGTTTACAGTTATAATAAAAAAAAAAACTTACCAACGATATGTCTGTTCACTGTGATTGCATTCAGCATCCCATTTTCCTCATTATTTTTCGCTATATCCTCTGTGGCATATTTGTATTTAAAGTTTGATGTTCGATATCTTCGAAGCTTACTGGTTAATGCCAGCTTGCTAAGCTTGTCAGCACCCCACTTTTAAGAAAAGGCCTCTTTGACGTCTAACTTTTTCAGTTTAGGTCTAGTCTGGATGTGTCCATGTCTACTAGCTCGCAAAGAAGTAAGCGCCCATAATCAAATCTATAAGCAAAAAGCTTTTTAGCAGCCCGAATATCCACGATAATCTACCAAAGTTCCCTATAGAGTACGTTTGTCTTTATAATTTCTAATTAACAGACTAAAACGGAGGAGCTGCGCGCAGATGGTGCATCCTTAATTTGAACTTTGACATAAGAACTATTGAGGCGCCAAAACCATGCACTATAGTCAACTAATTGAGCCAACTAGTTCGATTAAGTGCCTCGGACTGGTTGCCACAGAGTAGGTTTTAACAGTCGTACAAAGGAATGGAGCAACGGAGTAGAAACAGGAAATTATACAAGAATTTGCGTGCTAGACTACAACTAAAAAATCCGACTACTAAATAAAATGTAGGCTATGTTACCCGGGCCATAATAACGAATCGATTGACACCTTACTCATCAAAATCGGATGAATAGTTTAGGCGCTATGGTGGAATATACGTAAATACAAACATTTAACGGTGACGATTCGTCTTTCCAATCTTGCATAAAATGTTTACGTCATCAATTTAGAATAACCGTGTGTCGTCCGGAAAGTGAAAAAGTGCACGACCTGCAACTTTTACTGTTGGCTGACTTTCCTATAATATCACGGGAGAATCAATCTTTTCTATCTCATCTTATCTTTATCGAGGTGATTTTCCCTGAAGTGATAGGCAAAGGTATCTACAGGGTGTAAATGAACCCTTCAAGAAGCCGTTGACCAAGCATTCTGTACATCAAACTTAAGTAACACAGCGCAAAAAATATTGCTACTCAAAAAATAACACACTCACACATTGTACTGATGTGCATTGAATAGTACATGATATGTAAAGTAAAGACAACATTAAAAACTATGATTCGAAAAACTATACAAAGATAGGATCGCCAGTAGGGAATATGCATGAAATACAAAACTCTTTCTATTTATGAAAAATGCCTTGTATTGGCGCATAAAAACATTGTGGTACACTTGTTTAAGTTTCTAATACATCACCTATTTTACAATTTACTGTTTTATGTAGCATGTTATTGGTGAAACAGAACGCACTGTCCAAACACACCGCCCTCGATAACGCCGAATTTGACTTAAAAGTTCATTGTGTCAAAAAAAAAACTTTTATTTGAAAAGTGCGAAAAGTTTCACAAATTTTTTATTATAATATTGTTATTGCAGTTTTTACTTGAATAAAGCACATATAATTTGTAAAATTATTTTATTAAGGTAAAAAAAATTAGATGTAAACAAGGCAGATTGTGGATGATGACGTCACATCATGGCCGCGACAGCTACGGACGTTTGAACTGTCGTAGAAAATTGCAGGAGTTTAATATTATTTTTGTGCGACAAGTAGTAGTTAAACTTAACTTTTAATACTTTTCTTGGGTTGATAGTACTGTATTTTATTGGTTTATGTGAAGAAAAAATTATTTATTTATTTAACACTTCAAGCACAAAGTACAGAGGCGGACTTAATGCCGTAGGCATTTTCTACCAGTCAACCTTTGGGTGATGCAGAGACAAGCAGTGGTAGGTGTACATCTGAAAATAATTAATTAATACTAAGGTAAATTAGAAGGATATATAAAATACTATAAATATATATAAATATATATTAAACTATTTATTACTGTAAATAGAAACATAAACGGATTTACTAAAATAAAAGACAAACAATAGAGAAAACATTACCGTTGTGATGAAACTGCCAGCTTCTTGCGAATGTACTCTCGAACTTTATTTTTGAAAGCCAAACGATTGGTTGCCATCCTGATTTCCTGGGGAAGCGCATTCCACAGAGAAATAGATTGCACAAAGAATGAACGATGAATGAAGTCAGTGCGGTGTGAGGGACAGTGAAGAACACGGTTTTGCGATGATCGCAGACTCAGATTATGGTTGGCACAAATGTAATGAAAGTGGGGAGCAAGGTAACAAGGGGAAGTGGGAGAAACGAGAAAAGAAAACAAGGTGGTTAGCGCCCTTTGCTCCCTACGCTGACGTATGGGCAACCACTTAAGAAGAGACCGGTACTCGGACACATGATCATATTTACGCAGATTGAAAACGAATCGAATGCAGTTATTTAGAAGACGGTCAAGCTTGTCGAGGAGATCTGCATTCAGGTCAAAGTAGCACACATCACCATAATCGATGATAAGAAAAATTAAGGACTGTACAAGCATTGTTTTCGTATTTAAGGGCAAAAAGTTTCTCAAACGGTACAGAGCCCGCAACGAACCAGTAACTTTCTGGCTGACACGAGCGACTTGAGTATGCCATTTCATAGTGTTGTCGATGTGCAAGCCAAGATCCTTTACATCATTGCTAAATGGAACGACCGTACCGTCGAAAAGAACTGGTGGCAAGGTTGTACTATCCAACTTGCTCAGACTGCGAGAACTCCCAACGATGATAGCCTGACATTTATTCGGATTTACTGCCACACCAAATTTACCGGACCAGGTTTTTATGGCCATCAGGTCCCTATTTAGCTTCACGATTAGATCACGCATTTCGTCAACCCTCCCCTGACAGTACAACTGCAAGTCATCGGCATACAGATGATACGCACACTGAAGCTCAGAAGTTAGGAGATTAATAAAAATGGAAAACAGAAGAGGAGAAAGAATACCGCCTTGAGGAACACCAGTTTCCAAATCACACCAACATGACGACGAATCCCCAACATGGACTGACTGCTGGCGTTCCTGAAGGTAAGAGGAGAACCATTCCAGTGCTCCGGGAGAGACCATAACATGAGATAAAATTGCCAAAAGGATGCAAAAAAAAAAATTACGAAAAAAAAAAAAAAAAAAAAACAAAAAAAAAAGAAAAAAGAAAAAAAAAAGAAAAAAAAAAACAAAAAAGAAAGAAAAATAACGTGCATGTTCCCGATTAGGATTTTTGAGAAATTCACCAATGGAGTAAAAGCCATTTGGAACGAAAGCATTATAAACTGGCTCTTGTTCTATTTAAAGTCCGTGCTTCGCCAGGCCAGCTCAAGATCGAAGAGTGGCCACTAACGTGCGGTCGACCAAATCAGGAAAACATCATTTATTTTTCAACTTCGACTTCAAACTATTTACCAGTTGGACTACTGCATTGTCATTGACTACATAACAGCATTCACGGCCTTGAAGTAAATTAATTGAACACTTAGGTTTTTTCTCCTTCCTCAAACAATGAGTAAACTCAGTTTTCGTTAAGTGAATCGAAAATCCGTATCTTCATCTGATTAAACAATGGTCAAGAATAATTTGCGGTGAGCCAATATTATGTAAGCTCATAGTGTGTAATACATAGTCCGTGAGTTGGCAAATATATTATTATGGTAGAATACCCTATATTTGATAATCTGTATTTCTGTTCACCACAAAAAGTAAGACAAGTACCTAAGGTAAAGAATTCAATTATAAAACCACTCACAAAGGGTTTCTACAAAATTCAGCAACGTTTGTCAAACAATTGTTTACTTTAAATTGTTTACAATAGAATTGAAACTTAGTTGTTGCTAGCTGTATAAAATACTGCAATAGAAAATAACTGGTTGTTTTCCAATAAAACCATAAGCCGATTAACGCGAAATCAATAATATTGAAATATTATTGAAAGCTCTTTTAATTGTTTACTTTGGAGTACTGAGAATCAACTGATATTGAGGGCCGGGGAGGGAGCCGATTGTATGAAAGAAAATCTGAAACTCAATAACACTTTGCCCGACTCAGGAATCGAACCCAGGACCTTAGGCTCAGCAGTCGCGCTTGCGACCACTAGGCCAATGATTCAGACATTAATAACTTACTCCTGTTGTCATCTTATTGCTTATCAAAAATCTCTGTCTCATCTCTATTGCCTATCAAAAAGCAGTGATAGCCTAGTGGCGTGACTGCCGGACTGCCAAGTCATAGGTCTCGAGTTCGAACCCAAGGCACGCACCTCTGATTTTTAGGATTCATGTGCGTATTGTATAATTATCACTTGCTTCGGTGAAGGAAAACATCGTGAGGAAACCAGCTTGCCTGAGAGATATTTTCTCGACGGCATGTTAAGCCAAGTCAGAGGCCCATGGGCGGCTTAAAAAAACTCTGACACCAGGTTAGGCACTAACCACACGATAAAGAAAGAAAGAAGATCAAAAATCTCCACTAATGCTGACTGCTGCTGAATGGTGTTGACTGGTAGAAAATGCCTACGGCATTAAGTCCTCCTCTGTACTTTGTGCTTGAAGTGTTAAATAAATAAATAAATGCTGAAAGGGAATGACATAATTAATTCGTAAAAGTATACAACGGTGCATGTGCTAACTGGGTTGTGGAGGTCAGAGGCAGTCGCTCCATGAAAAATATTGGTAATCAGCTGCATCTGGTAAGATTTGAAGTCAATCCCAATAAAGTTAGGAAAAGTCTAGACGGATGAATTATTATTGGCTTATGGTTTTATTGGAAAACAACCAGTTATTTTCTATTGCAGTATTTTATACAGCTAGCAACAACTAAGTTTCAATTCTATTGTAAACAATTTAAAGTAAACAATTGTTTGACAAACGTTGTTGAATAAAATCTCTTCGAAATTCTACATCGATCCGCCAATTCTCAAACTCGATCGTAAGATACACCATTACCGTTCGTATGGTCACAAAACTCCTGATATTATGTTACAACACCTACCTTTACAACGATAATACCTAATAAAATATGGCGCCTTTCGCATAAAACATTATTATTATTATTCGTTCAGATCAGATACTGCGCTTAACTTTTACTACGGCGTAGATGTCGTAGCGGTTTCGTAGACGCCTTGCTACGCCGTAGCAAATGTATGTTTGAATGGACTTTTTTTAGGGATGTTGTTGGTGGAGGGTTTCAGGAATATGTTAAAAGTAACTAAATATTAATTATAATGAGTCTGTAGCACACTTATTATGTGGAGGAAGTAACAAATCCCACCATGTATGTACGCAACACCATACTGCGCTCCAATACACAAATTACAGACGTTGCTCAATAAGCCGCTAAGCTGAAGTGGGACTGGACTGGCCACGTTTGCCCAATGAGCTGTGGGCCAAATTGCCACTTCCTGGCGCCCTGACACAACCAAAAGGCGTCGCGGCAGACCTCGTAGAAGACGGCGGGACGACCTGGAAAAAACCAACGACCATTGGTCCACATTAGCCCTGGATAGAAATAACGAGAAGTCATGGGGAGAGGCCCTTGCCCAGCAGTGGGATGACGCAGGCTAACAGTTACAGTATCAGTAACATGTCATGAAATGGATATCTCGTGTACTTGTTATTTACAATTGAAACAAGTTCTTGTTTGATTCAAAATTAAATAACTCTTCAGTGAAACAGGTGTATCTTATCTAAAATCTACGTATGATTCATGAAAATCGGGCACAATTAAGTATCTCTCATCTATCATCTTTAACCTATTATTAAACATAATTTCACTTCTAATCTAACTTTCAGTAAAGCCGCGAACACAACACCACAATTTCATTATTCCAAAACCATAGAGCACCATATTTTTCAGTAATAATGATATTGAAACACCTGTCCTTGCCAGCCAGAACACGGAGTATAGCCGCCAGGATCCAGTTGCGATCGGGCGGTCGAGCAAGACGCATGTCTCGTGTCGGGCTCCGCAAAACTTCGTCGTAAGTTGTTCGAGTGAATAAACACTTTACATTGAGTGCCCTTTTACTTCTGAAACCAATAAATCGGAACTTATCAAAGATTTATGGCAGGTAAGACCTTTTTGAGTACTTCGGAGTTTTGTATTGAGGTTTTCTTGGAAGTAAGAACTTTGGTAACGTTTAATAGGATCGATTATTGGTAATATTTTATGCGATAATTTTAATAAATAAAATAAAAGCAGTGATAGTCCAGTGTGACCGTATGACTGCCAAGTCATAGGTCTCAAGTTCGAATCCAAGACACACACCTCTGATTTTTCGGATTCATGTGCGTGTATTTATTTAAAGAAAGATATATTTACACTGTATACAAACTACAACTCTAAATAATAATAGTGCGTATTTTAATAATTTTCACTTGCGTCGTGAAGGAAAATATCGTGAGGAAACCTGTTTTGGTTTAATGTTTCTGTTTTCTTTTAAGATAAGCTGAATATTAATTATTATGATTGAGTCGGATTTTAATAAAATAATTGTAAACCAATAAAAACAGTGGTGTAATCATCAATAATCCGTTATGTTTTGGTAATGTTTTATTCCGAAAAGATCAGCAGTTTAAGTGCCATTATCATAGCTGATTTATTTATATACTCTCACCCTGTAACGCCATACATCAATTTCACATTCCACAGCACAAAATATGACAAAAAATTACTTTATCCCTGCTAATTTCCTTCCATTCTGTACGTGGTGGACCTCAAACGGGCACCTGATTTAACGATTGATTTTGTAATGATGATCAACAGTGCGTAGATGTTGTATTCAAAGGTCAAAGGGTCAGTTTAGGGATGGGTCAGTCGAATTGGGGCTCAGACCAAATATAAAGGTAAAGACGGAAATCTGCGAACAGCAAAGTGAGGCCTGTCAAATTACGTCTCGCTCTGTTCATACACGCTCACACGCACACATTTACATCAAACTACAATTCTTCTTCTTCTTTGCGTGTCGATAGACTCAAATAATACCCGACCAGTATGTTGCCACCTGCACGGCTTTGTCGTTGGCTTCGTTTAAATCCTGTAAGGTGCAGGTGGCTGTGCAGGATGGGCAAGAAAGGAGGTGGGGCATATCCTGCAGAGGGGCTCCACAGTGACAATGTATATGGGACGGGTGGATAATACCCCATTTGGCCAGATTATTTCTGCAGCGGCCAACCTGAGCCCGCAAACGGTTAAGAGATTTCCAGATTGGCCACTGCAGTTCCTGTCCAGGAGGAAGATGTTCTTCTGGATTGATGAAGTGAGGAGGGGTGGGGTGTCTGTTCCTCCATAATTCGCATCTTTCATCCGAAGCACTATCTTTTAAGGAAATCGTGTGTCTCACGAAGCTTTTACGGCTTTTTAAGCGTGAAGGTGGTAGTTGATGCCCGTACAGGGGGTGGCGATTATCTTGTTCCTGTTTACCCTTCTCGATGCGACCAGCTATTTCGCGCCGAACGTCTGGTGGAGCTATACCTGCCAAAGGATACAACATCGCATTAAACTATATCTCAATAAATGTACAACATGTTTACAAAACCGGCCTCACTTCACTGTTCGCAGAGTTTCGTCTTAACTTTTTTTTTGGACTGAGTGTACACGGCAAGACGTAATTTGACGGGCCTCACTTTGTTGTTCGCATACTATATGATATACATCATCGGTTTAGACTTTCCCAACTATGTTGGTGTCGGTTTCCATTCAAAGCAAATATGGATGAATTCCAGTAAACAAAATTTAAAAAAGTCCCAGTTACAGGCACTTTTGAATTGTCGAAACGGACAACCAAAAAATTAGCCTACAGTCCCAACTGGGACCGGCAACTACAGTACTTTCACAAGTTATTATGCTTTGTAGTTACAAAGCATAATAACTTGTGATTCCAAAGCGTAGATCTCTATGAAATTCTTTTAAAAAAATTTTTCTTTTATTGTTACAAAAACTGGCAGGGCCGGATTTAAAAAAAAAAATCCGCGTCCACTTTTTGATTGCCCCAGGGCCCCCACCCTGGGGCAATCAAAAAGTGGACGCGGATTTTTTTTTTGGAACAGACGAAAAAAAATTGTATACAAAGTGTAACATAGACTTAACCGTACAACCTCCCGTGTGGTGTCTCGGATCATGAACCTGGTCATGGACACAAAGAATGTATTTTTTCTTATGAATGAAAAAAAAACAAGTTTTGGAGGCCCATTCCTTGTGGAGGCCCGGGGCAAGTGCCCCTGTTGCCCTGCCCTAAATTCGGCGCTGAAAACTGTTTACATCATTTATGTTAAGATTGTACATTATGTGAGAACGATGTAGACGACATGAAGTGACAGATTATAACAACTAAATACAAATAACTAGATCCTGTTAGGGTCACCGTTTTGTATATATTTCGCAGCAAGTTAAGAGAGTTTTGTTTTGTTCATTAGAAATATAATTATTGTCATCATTTTAGCTATCAACGTGATGTTAAAGGGGATACGTCAATGTTGTCCGTGAAAAATGATATATTTTAATTATAATCCATAAGGCTTTTTGAACTTAGGAAGAAAAAAAGAAGAAGGAAAACTATCTATTTGGATAAACCAATATTACAAAACAAAAAAAAGAAAAGATAGAAAATTAAGGTAAATTTTGGTACTTACAAGTTTTCCCGGAAATCTAAATTTGCCCATATCTTTTTATCGTGTTGACTAAGGACCTTGATTTTTATACACCTAATAGGGACTATAAACCTCAGTATCTGGTATCAATTTCAACTTGCTAGGTCTACCCGTTCCTGAGAAAATCGATGGTGACAGACAGACAGACAGACGGACAGACGGACAAGAAAGTGATCTTATAAGGGTTCCGTTTTTTCCTTTTGAGGTACGGAACCCTAAAAAAACAGCCAAAAATATAAGATACACTAAACTGGTCCTGCACGTGGCCAAAAGGTCCCTATCTCGGCATGATGCTGACACACTGTACCTTATGAAGTTGAATTAATGATTTTAATGATAGGTAATCTTCTTTCTTTTTTTATTTATAAAAATCTCGTGTTACAGTGTTTGTTATAGAACTCCTCCGAAACGGCTTGACCGATTTATATGAAATTTTTTGTGCATATTTGGTAGGTCTGAGATTAGGTAGTAGGCTATTTTTATACCATAATTTATATGGCAGAACGTGTGCGGGGTAAGCTAGTAATTCTATAAAACATTTTTGTTTTGATCGCTTATCATATTTTGATAACATAAATATAACTGTATTCTGGATATCGCGGCCTATCTTGGCGCTTTTGCTTTAAGCAGCTCTTCCGTACAAAAGAACTTTTAAAAGAGTAAATGAACTTGAAAGTTTTAACATCACTGACCTCACGCTTTAGTAAACATAATCAACAAACAGCCAATTAGTACATTATTATTTTAAAATGTCACTCAACTTACCAACGGGGAGTGGGTGATTAGCCATTAACACTTCATACTCATAATTCATCGTCAAGGGACTTCTAATCCGACCCTAAACTGTTGTGTTGGCGTATTACTTAAATATCTATCGCTATATGTTTATACATGTTAGAAATTATGGAATGAATTACTGTTTGTGTGAAAGCTTAGCTTTATGGAGAATCGTTTACTGGGAAAACAATTGAATGTGGACTACAAACACTCGCAATTGTAAACGAATGAACGCAATTATAAGTCGAGAACTATACGACAACTGAGAATCGCTTGTAGTGGTGAGCGTTGCGACGACCGACCGTTTGTAAAGGAATGCATAGCTATTCACAACGCTTCGATTCGATTTTCGATTCGGAAAGTCGTATGTCTATCTCGCTCGATTTCGTAATGTCAAAAAAAGACAGACATACGACTTTCCGAATCGAAAATCGAATCGAAGCGTTGTGAATACGGGGCCTGGTTTCAACCAGTCTTCGTTGCACAAACCAGTATTCGTATTACTGTGTGTGATTTTTTATTTTACTCCTATGAAAATACAGTTTGAGAACGCAATGATTCAACTATCTTTCTCACTAGACTGACTCGTCGAGTCATCGTCCGTTATATTGTAGTCTTTGGTTCAGCGTTCGTTTAAAAAACAGTCCTTACAATAGTTGTAAGAAACTGCAACTATTTCACTCGACGAAAACGCAATTCTCTTCCTTTATGCCGTCTTTAAACCAGTTGCAACGACGACCGTTTTCTGCAACCGTTTTCGTCGTCGGGAAAACGGTTGCGTTTCGTCCGTCAAAAATTCGACAACGACCTACCACTAATCGCTTGCACTGACTAAACAGGTCCTCCCAAATCTGTCTTGTAAAGACCATCTCATACACTAATCTGCAAAAGTTCTCATGTGAGTTGACCAAAATTATGTCTGCACCTTAAAAGAGACTTCGTAGACCCTTTTAAGGTCCAGACATAATTTTCTATCATATTTTTTATTTTATTTTATTTTTAACTAGCTGACCCGCGCAACTTCGTCTGCGTCACATAAGAGAGAGAGAGAGAGGGAGATGTGGTTAGAGAGTGTGACACACCCTTAAAAGATATCGCGGACTTTTTATAGAAATTTTTAAGAGGAACAACTCCGTCACACGATTGTTGCGAAACTTTAACCGTTTACGCAGCGCACGCAACGAAAGATCTCAAAAGGATTTTTTTTTCCTTTTTTTGCAACATTTTTCATTGATGATCTGCTCCTATTGCTTATAGCGTGATTACATATAAACGTTTAACGTTGTTGTTCGTTGTTGCCTTCCCCGATAAATGGGCTATCCAACACTAATAGATATTTTCAACTCGAACCAGTAGTTCCTGAAATTAGCGCGTTCAACCAACCAAACAAACTCTTCAGCTTTATAATATTATAGTATAGATTTAAGTAGGTTACAATTTAATTTCTCTGAAATATTTGCATTAATCGCTAAAATATTCGGTTTTTTCCAAATAAGGGCTTCCCACGACAGCCTTACGTTATCATCCTTAGACACTCGATGACAGTCATAGTTCAGCTAGGTCGAAAATTCTCATCAGGGTGCATAAAATGAGCCCAAACACGATATAGCTGCTGCAAACTGTTGCGGACCTCTTGCAACTGACTTTTGTCTCCACCGTCAGACCTTCGATGACAGTCCAGGCAGATCTTAAATTCTCACCAAGGTGCATGAAATGAAGAGAATAGCAATATAGCTGTAAATATAATCTACGTAAACTGCGTATGGATTATTGCGAATAGCACAGCACAGTTTTTGCATGGCAAGAAAACGTGAATTTATCAGGCTACTGATGTTCGCTATACTACTTTTTGGAGACATCATCATACTCCTGCCCTTATCCCAATTTATTTGGGGGTAGCATGATTGTATTCTTCTTCTAAACTACTCTATTACTTTTTGGAAAAATATTTCACGAAAAAAAATAACATATAAATACAAAATGAAATATAGGAAATCTCACAGCATCAAAAAAATTTAACAAATCACAAAAAGTGAAAATAATATTGTTAGGTTTGAACCTGCAACCCCGTAGTTTACAGAGCGGTCATGAAATCGTTAGGCTATTTACTTAATTGACATAAGCTACAAATAGCCGTTCTCATGTACTTACGTCATGACTGAAACGTCAAACAATTGAAGTATACGGACATAATGCAAAATTGCCTACCCCTTAAGGAAGTAGCGTGATAATATATAGCCTAAATATTGAAGAAGCCTTTAAAGAAATCTATGAAGTAGTTTTGACGTGATGCGCGCACTAACATTTCGTACCAACTACTTAAACCGAGGAAAGCTTATTTTCTTGAGTTCCGCTATTTTGTGCGTATTTACCTCAAAAATCAAATTTCAAGAAAACTGAGAAATTATATTAACCTGTATTAGATATGAAGTACATATGTAGCAACTTTAAAAGGTTACACTTCATTGGTTTTGATTTTATAGGTGTTTGAAGTTTATTAATTTTAAACACAATACCCTCTTTTTTGCGTCTCTGAATGAGATTTAAAAAAAATGCTAAAGCAGGTATTTCTTTATTTTTATTAATAAGTATTCATTCTGAGTTTCATGATTCTAGAACAATCTAAAAATTTTTTTTCATACAAACTTTACACCCCTTTTCACCCCGTTTTTCTGAAAAAATCCAAAATTTCTATAGCCTAAATGTTATTCTGAATGTATTTAAATAGATTTGTGAACATTTCAACAATATCGGTTCAGTGGTTTTCACGTGATGCGCGGTCAAACAAACAAACAAACAAAAATTTTAAAAATGGTTTTAACATGTTCAGTTACTTATTTTAAGTCACCCTGGTCTGTTTTTTTTTAAATCTTCAATGTACATATTTTTTGGTCTCAACGATTTTATTATATGTATAGACTCTGAGAAAAAACAGCCGAAACAAACTCTGAGGTCGTCCTCTGAGTTTGTTTCTTCTCAGAGTAATCAGGTACAAAACACCGGCCTCATCTAGTTTAAAAAAATGACGTGCAAAAGAGTTTGGAAAAACCTATTTGCAAAATTAACATCATTTTATTTAGGTAAGTACTTCAAAGTACTTACTATAATATGTTTTATAGAATTTATTCTGGCCGATTTATGCGTCTAATACTATAATAAATTCATCTTTAACTCAGATAAAAACAGAAATCTCGATGCTTTGACTTGTCGCCACAATCTACACGTGTGAAGCAGGGCCAGTTACACTAGTTTATTTACTCGTATATTTAGCGCGTCAGGCTACAATATCACTTAGTAAGAAACAAAGTTTTGATCTACATGTCTGTGTGCAGCATGCTCTTAAGGTGAAAGCGTCAGGCTAGCCCGCGAAATTCAAATTTTAAACCCTCCCAGTTCATAAAGGTCGAGGAATGATTTTGACCTTGAAAAAGTCGTTCCTCGACTTATATGAACTTGGAGGGTTGTATTGATGATTTTGATGATTATAATTCTGTAACTACA
Organism: Xestia rhomboidea; assembly: GCA_963853795.1. Taxonomy (NCBI): domain Eukaryota; kingdom Metazoa; phylum Arthropoda; class Insecta; order Lepidoptera; family Noctuidae; genus Xestia; species Xestia rhomboidea. The sequence continues at coordinate 10,557,834 of OY970774.1, forward strand.
AACGTCCTACAGTCGCAAACAATATTTTAATCAACATACAACCTTGCACTGGACTACAAATTGCAAAAAACGTGAGAAAATTTGAATTTCGCGGGCTACCCTGGAGCATCCACCTTAACTATAATAGATTATCCCAACCTATATTATCCATCAGCACGTCAGAGACTCTTCACATAATCTGGCGCGATTTTGATTTGGAATATACACTGACGTGCAAAAATAAGTACTACACTTTTAAATTTCAATTTTTCCTAAACTATAGAAGTTAGAGATTTAAAATAAAAAAAAACGTTATAAAGCAATTTTTATCAGCTTTCTTTGAAACTATAGACAAAATTAAACTATTTTTCGAGTCCTTTTCGTTTCGAAAGTATATCTTGTGTACTTAAAAAGTTATTGCAATTTTAAAAGTACAACAAGTATACTTATTTTTGCAGGCCAGTTTATTTGTATGAAGCCAGCCTCTTCTGCCACTTTATTTCATGGTCATGCATTAAAGTTGTGTTATTCAATCGGGCAGTGGCCCAGTCAAGTCAGTTCAATTTGGTGAAGATCTGATGAAGAACTTCTGAGATAGGCAATGGAACTCCTCAATAAATAATAGCAAATGGACTAGGATTGCTGAAATCTCATGTCCGTCTATTGTTTACACCAGTTCATAACATAACATCACGACGTTACGTTGTGAAGGGGTAAGCACTAAAAAGTGAAAAAAAAAAACTAAAAATAAAAAAAAACTTTTTAGCAAAAAATTAAACCGACTTAAAAAAAAAACACAAAAAAGTGAAAAATAACTTTAGCTTCAGAAGTCGGTGACAAAAACACTAAATCAATCAAACAAATGTCACCGACTTCGAAGCTTGACCTTTTTTTGTTTGTTTTTTTTTATAGTCGTTTTTATTTTTTGCAAAAAAGTTTTTTATAAAAATATAATTTGTGAGGATGGATGTTTGTTACTCTTTCACGCAATTACTAATGGACGAATTCGGATGAAATTTGCCACAAAGTTTAAAAGCGGATACTTTTATCGCGGTAGTACGATCCCGTGGGAAAATGATCAAACTCCACGCGGGAGAAGCCGCTGGGCATGAGCTAGTAAACTATAATAGCATTACACTGTCGGACACGCTCTTGACTCCAGCAGCAACTGTAGCCAACGATCTTCGCAAGGGTCTCTTTACGTAGTTAGTACTAGCAGGCCGAGACACCTAGACTGAGTCCCACACTTCGTTAGCTAATTCGTGGTCTCCACTCAAAAGTCAGTTTATTACAACCGTTGTTGGTTTTATAGCTAAAATTGGTGACTATGTCCGTTGAGATCAATCTGGTCCGACTAAAAATAATAAATAAATATCGCTGGACATTAACACACAGCGCCATCTAGTGCCACACTAAGCAACGAGGCTTGTGTCGTGGACACCAGATAGTTGATATACTACATATATACTTTTTGTTTGTAAATACATACTTATTATACATATAAACATCCATGACTCGGAAACAAATGTCCATGCTCATCACACAAACATTTGCTCCAACCGGGATTCAAACCCGGGACCCTAAGAACGTAAGGCAGCCTCACTACCGCTGCGCCATTTGGGTCGTCAAATAATGACATAACATCATGCCTGTAGTTCCGGTAGGGTTAGGCAGACGTGTAGGTACCGTTTAATAGTACACCCACTAAAAATTTACATGACATAATACAGACATCACGCCTGTTGACCCCAAAAGGTTATACAGTTAGTACACTTATTATTTGTTAGTCATCAAAATCCAATAATACTTTGTACGACCTGGAAATCGAATCCAGGACCAAACAAAATCATTACATGTTAATACTTTTTGCAAAAACCTCAAAAAATACACGGTTTCTTGAAACAAACGGTCTTTTCTGGTAAGTATGTATTTTGTTCTGAATTAAACATGTGTTTTTGGAGACGACATAGTGACAAATGATTTCAGAATTCAACCAAAATGCCTTCCGTCTGTGTATGTGCGCGTACTTACGCACTTGTGATCAATAGCAGTAGTTTTGTGAAACTAAACTAAGGAACAAAATTTAGTTACTTGACCAAACAAAAACATTACATGTTTACACTTTTTGCAAAAACCTAAAAAAATACATGGTTTCTTGAAACAAACGGTTTTTTCTGGTAAGTATAGTATTTGTTCTGAATTAAACATGTGTTTTTAGATACGACATAGTGACAAATGATTTCAGAATTCAAACAAAATGCCTTCCGTCTGTGTATGTGCGCGTACTTACGCACTTGTGATCAATAGCAGTAGTTTCGTGAAACTAAACTAAGGAACATAATTTAGTTACTTGCATAGTTACATACATAACTACATGATTTCGTAGCACGATGCCTACTTTCGCGCGTTCCAGTAACTACTCTCACTAAGTGCAATCTTGTCAATGGTACTTGATATATTAACTTGTTTACATTGTACCGTGAGTGCAATGTAAGTAAAGGTATCACCAAGTTGACGCGTAAGTACTGCGCGACTTAGTGCCTATCTTTAAACGGAATCGTTTACAGATAAAATTAATTCAGTATGTACATTACAATTTACAAATCTATTAAAGAAAACCAAACTAACTAACAAAAACTTAAAAAATGGCGTCAAAAAACTCCTCCTCAATGCTGTCAACTGGTAATGTACCCAAAAGACTGGCGGCGTTACCTCGCTGTATGGCAACGAAGCCTTTGGTCAAGTTAAAAGCCAACCCTAGGGTCACGGGAAGTATCAACTAAGCGTTTTGAAAATTCATTGAAAAGTCTGTGACCGCTCGGACCGGTCCTAGAGTTTCAACCCCGAACGGCTCGAAAATATAGTTACCAATAAGGTTACTATATTTTCGCCGCTTGAGGTTCTTTCGCTGCCGCAGCGGCAGCCCCTGCACAGCAGGATGAACTAGGAAGATGGGAAGGCGCAAGAGCTACACAAGTAGCAAACCACACTAAAGGCCTACCCATCTTCCATTGAAACAAAGATGCCGTCCGGTCTCTTGCCATCGTCGCGTGCCAAGCCATTGGGTTCTAATAAAGCTGGAACGCCGACGGTGACAAGAGATCGACGGATGATGTCATTTAAGTTCGCGTGCCGTGCAAAACGGACCGCACTTCGGCTGCATGACAGGCCGTGGTGTCCGAGGCTGCTGACAACTTCACCACAGTGACAGCGATGAGGAGAACAATATGGGGCGCCTAGGCGTAGAGCAACAGCGAGGCGGAAAGTGGTAGACGGGTAGACGAGTAGTGGACGGTAGTGCTTGAAGCCAAAGATCCGACTCCCACTCATCCACAGCCAGCAGGCGCGCACGCTCAGCAATAGTAGCAGACGTGTTCAGTAGATTGATCTGAACTACTCTGCAGAGCGGCTCGTCCCACCGTCTCTGGGAAAATGGGTGGTCGGGTTCTTCAGAATTCGGGCAAGCGAGTTTCCAAGCGTTAATAGCCTTGGAGAAGCACGGCACATTAAAATCAATCAGTGTGGAAGCCAGGATTTTCCTGATTAATTTCTCAGTGCCGTAGACCGAGGATATATAAGCCGGTAAACCACTAATACTAGAAATTTTGCGGACGCCGAGCCCTCCCATACGAATGGGAAGAGTAGCTTGAGTCCAGGCTCGGTCATCCAAGGCCACATTTAAAATGGATGGCGCTGTCTTATTACGTCACGTTTATGAATCGCGGTGTTAAGATTCTCCGCCGTTGAACGACCCTCGCGCGGTACTTTATTGAATTCATTCTTACCTGGTATAGGGGAAACTGTGATCTGATAGGCGGTTTTCCCAGAGCCCAGGGCGAGGCCTTCCCATCGCACTGCGGTTAGGTTGACCCTTGCGATTATCCCAAATTAAAAAAAAAATAGAATTCATTTATTTCAGACAACCAACAGTGATCCATATTTAAATGTGGATAATTCGGAATTTTTTGTTGGTAGTGGGGACTGCGTTCACGCTGTCGCCCCAGAATTCACACAAGCATGTATCCAAGTGAGTGATACAATACAAACCGGTTATAATTCCATGTTCAAGATGATGATATAATATTGACGCATGGCGCATGTTCGAAAACATGCCGGTGATCGCTACCATAGTATTTTGTAAAATAATTGCAAATGTTTGTGAGTATGGATGTATGGATAGATGTTTGTTACTCTTTCCCTACTTAAATACTACTGTACGGATTTGGATGAAATTTAGCACACAGGTTGTTTATAACCTGGATTAACACAGGGGAGACTTCACCCACTGCTGGGTATAGGCCTCTCTTTGTTTGTGCCAAGCTCCTCGCCCTTGTGCCAGCTTCATCCAGGATATTCCCGCAATGGCAACAATATCGTCTGCCCATCTCGCCGCCGGACGACCAACACTTCTCTTTCCATTCCTTGGACGCCACTTTGTCACAGCTTTACTCCAACTGCCATCACCGCGCGTTGCTAGGTGTTATTGATATAGATAAAACGTTTTAGATACTAGATAACAACCACACAAATACTGGTCTATGTAAACAATTTTTATTTCCCAAGTTTCCATTAAATAAAACAGAGCTCCAATAAGAACAGACAAAAACTAATTTATGGTAAAACGCGGTTATACCAACAACAGTTGGAATTGAGACAAGAGATAACGGCGAGGGAACAAATAAAACGAACAGGTGCACTCCGCTGCATTACCGCGGCAAATCTAATAGCAACCGAGCAAGACACGGCCTTTATTAAATGTTTCATTATTATGATATTGTGGTAGACATCTTTGTTTTTCTGCTTTTAAAATATTAGAGCTATTAAGGTGGATCCAAACAGCCCGCGAAATTCAAATTTTCTTACGTTTTTTGCAATTTGATGGCCAGTGCTAGGTTGTATGTTGATTAAAATATTGCTCGCGACTGTAAGACGTATGTAGTTATAGAATTGTGCAGGAATGACTTTGACCTTGAAAAAGTAATTCCTGCACCTTTATGAGCTTGGAGGGTTGTATTGATGATTATAATTCTATAACTACATACGTCTTACAGTCGCGAACAATATTTTAATGAACATACAACCTAGCGCTGGCCTGCAAATTGCAAAAAACGTAAGAAAATTTGAATTTCGCGGGCTACCCTGGAGCATCCACCTTAAGGAAATGGCTATTATTTGGTTGAGTAGCTGTGTAAGTATATTACGCCTCGTTGGTCAAGCTGTCGATAGCGCAACTGTTGCGCATGAGGTCTTGGATTCTATTCCTAGGTTGGACAAAGTGTTAATTGATTTTTCCGTCAGGAATTTCTCAGTAATTATGGCCCGTAGTCTGAATTAGTCCCGGTTGATGGCGGCAATATTCTTGCCTAATATGCTTAAATACAAAGGACTTCATGCAACAAAGTTGAAGATGTGCAACATTTGCTGATGGAGTGCGTTAAGATTAAGAATGAAAGGGAATCATTGATTAGAGAGTTTAAATTAAACATTCTGGACGTTGGGCTAATCCAAATAATTTTAGCAAACCCTACATCAACGATTGCAAAGAGGTTGTGTGGCTTGGTGAAGACATCTAATCAATGATTCTCTAATAGGTACATAGTAAATATTCTGCATCTGTAAATAGGTAATAAGGTACGATGGGGTTGGCATATCCGTATGGATAAAAACACCTTTTTTTTCATAAAAATAAAAACAAAGGACTTAAACATAACTGGCGGAATGTGGTTGTAGATAGATACACCTCTGCCTTATTCTACGGGGAATACAGGCGAGATGTTATGTTATAATTATGTACATTATGTAATAAGTGTATATACCTAAGTCATTTTTCATCACCTGTCACTTCTCGGCTGTAATTTTAGTTCAGAATGTTGGCAATAGCAGTTTCAAAAATAATAAGGTGCAAGTAAAATTAAATTTCACTTACCATTATTCGTTGTATTGTATTTACTTAAGTTCTAGCAATTCATTTTGTAAACTATCATCATCATTCTCGTTGGCGGATTAGGTATTGAACGAGTTCAATCAGCCGTAGTTAAGTACTCGTAAATAAATAGAGAGTGCGTGTATTCGTTTAATTCTTTAAAGTGCACTGCAGACTTGCTCAATAACCGTGACAGGTATTGTATTGTAATCGATGGAATTGTTGTACATACAATAAAGGTGATATTAGTTTCAACTAAATGACCTATAGAAATTGAAGAAGTATTCCCGATTGAGCACCTAATTTTTGGGCATCAATGCATTGAGCACCGAAGGTATTCCCTTTTGAGCACCAATCCATTTAATAGCTTGGTGCTCAATGGAGAACAATAAAAAATATTTAACTTTATTCCCTTTTGAGCATCTACAGTGCGGTAGCTTTTAGTGGTGGGGTGTATAATAAAACATCGATAAAATTGGCAGTAAGTATTTTTATTATCATATTAATTTTAGAAAACCAAGTAATTCTTATTAATATCACAATCAGCCTTATGTTATTTTCTGGGTAGATAAATAATAGAAATCACATTCCTCGTAACAACAGTATAGTTTTTATACCTTGTTTTTAATAATTAAAATTTCTTATTGATATTTACATACTCGTATATTATACAAGTAAAGTTTTTAGTCGTTTTGGAAACATATGAACTCTGTATATTTTTTATTAATATCACAATTAGCCTTATGTTATTACATACTCACCTACTTAAACAAATAAAAGAAATCACATTCCTCGTTACAACAGTATAGAGTCTGTAAGCTTCTTATTTTTAATTAAACAATATTTCTTAATAATACTAACATATTTATATTAGACAAATATTTTTTTGGTTTTAGAAGGCTGATTGTGATATTAATAAGAATAACTTGGTTTCCTAAAATTAATATGATAATAAAAGTACTGCCAATTTTATCGATATGTTTTATTATACACCCCATCACTAAAAGCTACCGCACCGTAGGTGCTCAAAAGGGAATAAAGTTAAATATTTTTTTATTGTTCTCCATTGAGCACCAAGCTATTAAAGGTTGGTGCTCAAAAGGGAATACCTTGGGTGCTCAATGCATTGGTGCCCATAAAATAGGTGCTCAAACGGGAATAGGTACTTCAAATTGAAGATGCAAAAAACCGGTCAAGTTGAACTCGCACTTGAAAGGGTCCGTTTGACCGCGGAAAAAAAACCCGTGTCTTGTATTCGTCGAAATTCCTAATTTTTTTATTAAAATGAGAGATTTATATATTTTATTTGTTAAGTAACTTTAAAAATACCATAAAGTTTCAATCAAGGAGACCACTTATAGTCCAGATAGTTCCGTAGGCAACGATGCACCAAACACTCAATATTTATGTAGGTATAACGAAGTTAAAAGGACAGCTATCAGTGATCCGTCCCATCATGATACGCTTGCGTTGTAGTTGCCCACATCCAGCCAGCCCCGTTATATCCATAGGATACAGACCCACCAAGACCTGTTTCTACGTAAGATCACTGGAACCGCATTATTTTTTTCCATCTCCGATTTTATGCCAGCAACTACATTCAAACTCAATTCAAAAAAGAACACTTTGGATTTTCATTTTTTTTTACAAGTCTACAATCTTAAAATCTAGCCAGCCAGTCAACGCACGCTATTAATTTCCGTTTCGACATTTAATTTCTCGCGAATTTCACGATACCGATACTTTTCATTAGCTAATCTGTCCGTCGATAGAATATCAATGTTTTTGACGTAAACGTGCAATCTTTAGTATTAAAAAAATAAACGAAAAGGTATTGAAGAGATAATAAACGTAAGTTAATTTTACAATGTTACTGGGGGTCTAAAATGGCCGCTGTTGTAGAATCATTATAGGATCACGTTAAAATTCTTAAAATGGTCATACACGCAGTTAATATTACGAATAGTCACTTTGTGACCATTTTACGAATTGAAACGTAATTCATATTACCCCCCATATTATTATATAAATAGAATATTAAAAATAATATAAATATAATTTTATATTATTAGACAAAGAATAAAAATACGTATTACAGAACTCAACTCATGAACTGCTCAAACAAGGTTTATATAAAATGTATGGAACAAAAGATGGGTTTCCTCTACTAAATGAAGAGAGAATTAAAGAAAAGAAAGAAAGAACATATATTTATTCTATATACAACAAAAAAACAAAATTAAGATTTAAAAAATACTTAAAACTTATTCATAATAAGAAACTTAAATCTAGACAGAAAAAAAGAGATATTATTGTGTCTCACGGCTGCTCCAGATAGACCCAATAACGTAAACCGGCCCAGTAATTACGGGGAAATCACTATACGTGTATAAAAAAAAGAATACATAACCTCCTCCTTTCTTTGCAGTCCGTTAAAAAATGCAGACCATACGTATAGGCAGTGCAATCGGCATGACAATTTGAAATTTACACAAAAATAAGGATATGATAGCTATTTAGATTAGCTATTTATCTAATTTAAAAGTGCCAAATATATAATATAGAAAAATGTGTACTGTAGAGTACCCAAAAGGTCATTAAGCTGAGGTTTTATCGCTCCTTACCGGACGGCGCGGCTCGTACGACGTTCGAGCACCGCAAGCTTATGAGATAAGCGGAGATAACGCCTTCTTTCATGTGTTAATGTGGCAGCCGAACTCTTTAGAAAGCGGTATTGATAGTTTAGACCAGATTCGCGTAATTAAAAGTTGGATTGATACTTGCAGACAGTTGAAGTTAAGTGAATTCATCTTACTCTTAGTTATAATACTTTTTACTTTATCACGCAAAAACGGTTGAACCGATTTTGGTGTAATTTGGCACACAGATACTTTATAACCTGGATTCCATCCCTCCACATTTCATCAACCCGCAAGAACACCTGCCGCCCGGATATAAACTGCAGTGGCCAATTTGGAAATCCCTTAACCGATTGCGAGCCCCAGGTTGACCGCTGTAGATATAATGTGTAATGTGTATTGTCTCTGCATCACCCTTTTTTTTTTTTTTTTTTTTCGGGTGGGAAATCATCAAATGACTCCTCCCGCTCTGGGCGGAGCAGGAGGGAGTGTCAGACTTTCACTGACTAAAACCCATCCATCTTCCTTCATCGCCCTTTGTGTTCCGGGGCCACGGTATCTCTTTCGAACAGTCCCGCAGCCCCGGCAGGCGTCGGCCCTTGCGGACCCCTTCCTTTTTGCTGACTCTCTTTGAGGCGCGCGTGGAACACGAACGTGCCGTCGATACGGCCTGTCGTCATGAGACGGAAGGACGGCGAGCTAGCCATAGCTCACCGTCCACAGGCCCGCGGCCCAAGTTTGTCTTTGAACAGTTTTTATCTTAGCTTAACAGAATGAAAACCAATGACAAATACATATACTTATACATAATCTCCCACTTGCATATTATACACCACACAGTTCAGACACCCCTCATGAGTTCAACTTTAACAATATCTTTGTAATTGTACAAAGGGAATACTTACATGTATATAAAAGCATGTAGGTACAGTCAACAAACAAGTGAGTTGTGCGGGCAAGAAATACATCATCTCATTCGGAAGGATTAGTGTTGTAAAGCGTACCTACCCACATGCTTGTGAAACACTTCTGTGAGTTCATAGTATTATTTTTGTCATTACCTGAATAATTGTCCCGGACCGGGAATGCCTGATACCTGTAAATAATACCTGATGGAAAAACCCAATATCACCTGATATTGGGTTTTTCCATCAGGAATTTCTCAGTAGCAGCCACGGAGTCAGGATTTGTGCCCGGTTGATGGCATTAGGCTTGCCCTATTACATGGGACTTAAACATGACTGGCGAAATGTGGGTGTAGGTAGGTACTATTAAGTACACGTCTGCCGAATCCTTCGGGGAGTACAGGCGTGATGTTATGTTATGTGCTGAATGTGTTAAAAGTAAAATAGAAGCCTAACATGAAAAAAAATACTAGGGAAAAGTGGGATAACCTCCTCACAGCAGCGCTGATTGTTTTTGTCTTTCCAGATAGAAGCGTTATGTCATAAAAAATGCATACACTTGAATACCTTTTTCAAATTAAGAATCACAATCGACACGCGTTACACAAATATAAATTTTAGCTAGCCTGTATACTGCCTTACTGCTGTTCTGTGCTTCTTAGTGTGTCTATGGCAATTTACATTGTGTCGCCCAGAACCGAGCTATGAGTTTGGCGCTTTCGGTAGCGTCCATCAGTTTCTGCAGTGAACAAACAAAAGGACACGCAGGACACGATATTAAGTGTCCCATCGTTTGTGGAACAGCACCACATTTTTCATTCCAGGGCAGAGTCATTCGGCCCTGTAGACGGGGAGCTATGGGCTAGCCCGCCGTCTGTCCGTCTCATGACGACAGGCAGTGTCGACGGCGCGTTCGTGTTCCACGCGCGCCTCAAAGAGAGTCAGCAATAAGGAAGGGGTCCGCAAGGGTTGAAGCCTGCCGGGGCTGCGGGACTATTCGAAAGAGATACCGTGGCCCCGGAACACAAATGGCGATGAAGGAACATGGATGGGTTTTAGTCAGTAAAAGTCTGACACTCCCTCCTGCTCCGTCCAGAGCGGGAGGAGTCATTTGATGATTTCCCATCCGAAAAAAAAAGGGCAGAGTCATTGATGAATCTCTTCTTGCTGCGGCCAACCTGGGTCCGGAGTGTATTTAAAGACTTCCAGGTCAGCCATGGCCACTCATGTCCAGGTGTCAACAATTAGTACTGGGGAAGACATTTAAGTCGTCCCGCCGTAAAGTTGTGTATACCAACACGACTTAAATCAAAAGTAGCATGCATTATCAGCCTGCATACGTATTCGTTGTGTTGGCTGTACAACAGTACGTATATCTATCCTTATTTAGTGATAAGTTGTTTCACTAACTCAAAGAGCGTCTCTAGGAAAATTATAAGCAGACTGTTTATGTGGAACTTTGAGCTTTGACATCATCTAAGTTATGGAAGAAGGGGTTTTATTGGTGGACTCTTAAAGACTCTTTTTGCAGAAAAAATGCCGAACAGACAAACTATGCATTGTGTTATTTAATGACAGGGTGTTTACATAGGCAGTTACTTGTTATTCAGCTGCAATTGGTTAGACATGGAAACGAGCACAACATAGCTGAGAAAATGCTAGGTAGATGATGACTTAACTAATGGGTGTAAAAAGACCCTTAACGAAGCCGCAAGGCACTTGTTCTCCCCGCTGCCCTTGCGACCATTTTTTCATTTAGGAATATACCTAGGAATCTTCTAGTTACGGAGATACTGGAGGTCAAAGTTAAACTTTTTTTTCATACAAGTTTTTATTGATAATAACTTTACTTTAAACACATCCATGGCCCCCGTAATGTTTCCATGCATCTACCAGCACAATGTTTTGAGTGCGTTATATTGAGTCCTACCGTATACCCCGATTTATCACATCCCAAAAAAAGGTTTTCCCAGCAATATTATTTGCGTAGAGTTACCCATTTCTCTCTACACACACACTCACCTACACACAAATATACGAAATATGAAAGTATTGAATACTTGAGTAAAATGTCAATACCTAGTTATAAAACTCAGTTTAGCATGTAAAATTGTAGTCATCGTTTTTCTTCATTAAAAAGGGGATGATGTAATAGCAACACTAGTTGTAAGCTGCCAACACCAATAGGTGGCCACACTGGCACTTCCTTTTCTGCCCACTCTCAGACCCCGAGCATTAGACGTGCACGATTACTTTTATATAGATTATTAAGAGGTTGATATTATTAAACCTTTAAGACATCACAATATGTTTCATTAATAATACAGTAAAATATGTTATGTTATGTGTTCTGTTCTGTTGCAAAATTATTGTCTAGCTATGAAAGAGCGGAGGATTCTCCTAATACAGGCTTTTGCCTATATTAGGAGAAAAGTCTTTGCTTAAAAGGAGGCTCCTATCATCAACTTGTTGTTATGTTTTGGTTAAAGAGTAAACAATTTTTTATTTATTATTTATTACTTAGTTTGACGGCTTCGTGAAGGCTCCGTTTACACCTTGTAATACAGTAAATACTGACTAAACATTCAGCAATGGCGGTCAGGCACTTGGACATCATCGTAAATTTTATTTACCTTCAGATTATGGCGGAAGGATTACACACGCCGTGCTCCGCTCTCAAGCAGTGGTTTTGTCACGTATCACTCTTAAGTGACACTTGTCACGGGCTGTCGGGCGTAAGGAGTCTTGTTGCTGCGTATATGGGCAAATACGCCGCCGAGTCGCTCATCGAAAACGGTCCTGCAAAAAATAAGCAAGGAGTTACACCGAGTAAAAGATATTCTATAATTGTTATCGTGTAGTTGTCCCTCTGTTTGTAAATAGTATCTATTATTAACTACTTAAAATATAATGTTAATCTTGTTTATTGCTGTGCCCTAACAGGGTCCATAATTGTTCTTAGCTGTAAGCCCATTGTAACATCTTTATAAAACTTATGGTATGCAAAATAAAAATGAATATGAATATGAATATTCTTCTTTTTTTAGTAATTTCCAAAATTACTCTACTTTTTCAAAATTACTCTACTTTTACAAAATTATTTTTTTCGGTATTTCAAAATCATAAGGATAATTTTACTATTTTTAATATTTTGAAATGGTTTTTTTTAAGAAATATTTAAAAATATATAAATTATGATGATGGACTGAATAAAGGAGAAAAGGATAATAAAAACAAATGCAGTGCTTGTTTTGGTGCAAGGTCATTATCGGAACTATCGCCGCCATCTTGGTTTTTAACTGTCAATTTCACAAATGTTTACCAACCTAATGCTATAAGAGCTTGAAGTATATTGTCAGGAGAGCGCTTCTCCTGACAATGTCATTCAAGCACCATAAGAACTATCCAGCTCTGTAATAGTTCGTAACATAATGACGGCCGTTTTTCAATTAATATTTTTCTCTTGTACCTTTCGTAATACACTTATTATCTTTGACCTAGACCTTACATTCACAATTAATTTAAGTGATTCACCGCTCTTTGACGTTGAAGGCTTTCTGTTTTTTACATTGAAAATAAAACCGGTAGTTACAGAGTTAGTTATGTTTTAATCTTATGGTTCGAAACTATTACGAACTATTAGATAAGCAGGTAAAAACCTACCCCTCTTACTACAACGACTCTTATACCTTATATTGGATGATTTTCGACTGATAACATGTTGATAAAAATACGTTATATCACGTCTGTAATCACCAATGGGTTAGACAGAGGTGTACTTGTGTGACACCCATATTCCGGAGATTATGTTCGAGTCCCATATAATAAATAAATATCGCTGGACATTACACACAGCGCCATCTAGTGCCACACTAAGCAACGAGGCTTGTGTCGTGGACATCAGATAGTTGATACACTACATATATACTTTTTGTTTATAAATACATACTTATTATACAGATAAAGATCCATGACTCGGAAACAAATGTCCATGCTCATCACACAAACATTTTCTCCTACCGGGATTAGAAACCCGGGACCCTAAGAACGTAAGGCAGCCACACTACCGCTGCGTCATTCGGGTCGTCAAAATAGGGGGTAAATATATAATGGGGGGCGAGACTATTGCCATCAACCGGACACAAAATCAAACTCCAGGACATGAGAATTTTAAAATAATGATGATGAATTAATACAGCTAATCATCAACCTAAACGGTCTACAGGAAATACAACGTAACATTAACTACCGTGTTTCAACTGACCTCTGCGATCGCTCCTCTCAATAAACCTCGCTAGATGTGGGTAGTTGGAGATATGTTTACAGTAGAGCTGTCAGTCTGCCACTCGCAACCCTGACCGTATGGCAGACGCACTAATTGTGTGTGTTCTGTCCTTGACACACGCTCGGTGCAATGTCTGTGTTAATGTATGTCTGAATGTCTGTTTGTAAAGGGGTTGTTTATCTAGGTTCTAGGATTTAGAGAGTTATGTCAATTCAATATATTGCGGAAATAATTATTTTGCTGATACGAAAAACACCTAGTATTTTTTGAAAGATTGATTACCTTAAGTACAAGTGTTGTGAGTTTTTTTTTGAGGAATAAATAAACCAATAACATGTTTTGGCACCTAACGAAGGACTCAATTTTGGGACAAAAAGCGTTATTCCATTTAGTTAAGACTTTGATAATACGTATATTAATCTTATCACCGGTTTTGGCGCCCAACATGGGTACAATTTTAACAACACAAACCATCATGATTCTCCATGCGTGTAGATCGTATATCTTACCAGTGTTGGAGTACAAGAAGTGCAAATAATCGTAGATCATAATTATTATTCTAATATCTAGTTTTGGCGCCCAGCGTGGGGCCCCATTTTCTACTAATATTTCTCAAGTATGTTAAAAATGCACGAAGCATTCTCTCCTCTCGTATAGAGTTCAATACGCACTCAAGTTTAAAAGATGAATGAACGGAATATACGATACTTTCCAAAGATTCTCAATGGTAGGCCTTATCACATTACCTATTTAAATAAAAAAAAGGTTTCAAATACCCAATAGATTTGAATACGAATTCCATTTGAATTTCAGCCGAGACATTTAAACTTATCAATATCTCGCCGATTCAAATGAAACTAAATGTTTTAAGAAAATAACACATACCTAACGTCATACAAACGCGCACAATTCGAATCGTTAGCACAGAGTTTGCAATAAGCATGAGTTAAGTTCGTTTGTTACATAGTTCACAGACTGAGCTACGACAAGTTGCAAGAACTTAGTCGAGGTGCGGTTACTTGAACTTAGCACACGACACAGTGGAAGATGAAGCCGTGTCAAAGCTATGTAGCTTTGACATTCAAGCATAAAAGCATTTGTTGAAACTGACGTCCAACCGTTGACGCAATTAAGTAGCAGGTTCTATTTGCACGCCGTCACCTCCTTCTGCGAAGCAGTCATGCTAGCGAAGGAGGTGGCGGAACGTGAGAGGGAGATATTCTCACGTCCCGGCCGCCGCGGGAGACGCCCCGGGCGTCGGGGGCCACGTGGTGGCTTCCGGCCACCGTAGGCGCGGGCCTGTGGACGGGGAGCTATGGGCTAGCTCGCCGTCCTTCCGTCTCATGACGACAGGCCGTGTCGACTACGCGTTCGTGTTCCACGCGCGCCTCAAAGAGAGTCAGCAACAATGAAGGGGTCCGCAAGGGCCGAAGCCTGCCGGGGCTGCGGGACTATTCGAAAGAGATACCTTGGCCCCGGAACACAAAGGGCGATGAAGGAACATGGATGGGTTTTAGTCAGTAAAAGTCGACACTCCCTCCTGCTCCGCCCAGAGCGGGAGGAGTCATTTGATGATTTCCCATCCGAAAAAAAAAAAAAAAAAAGGTTCTATTTGCAAGGCCAAGTTAGAATATGGCCCAGTTTCTCGACGTCTTCAAGTATTCAAATCAAATCAAAACAAATAATTTATTCGCATAATATGGGTAAATGGTACATACATGTTACATTGCATAATATAACAATGAGGATTAACCATTTCTGGTATACGAAATATAAAATAAAAGCTTAGAATAACAATTAAACGAAATGGGTGATATAACTATGCATACTAACTTATCTATCTATTCCTGCACTAGAATAGAAACTTAGTGAGGTGTTATAATAATTTTCTATTTTTATAAGTAACTAAGGTATTCCTGGGTTGTGTAGAAACATTTATTGACTAACCAGGCGTACAGTATTAGCCAGGACCATAACAGGATCTTGAGAAACAGCTACTT
Source organism: Xestia rhomboidea (assembly GCA_963853795.1). Lineage (NCBI taxonomy): Eukaryota > Metazoa > Arthropoda > Insecta > Lepidoptera > Noctuidae > Xestia > Xestia rhomboidea. The sequence goes on from OY970774.1 coordinate 10,573,565, forward strand.
TGTCAACTTCCAATGGCGTAATCAAGGTTTCTCCTATCTTCTGTTTAACCAAAGAATGTTTATAAACGTTATAGTAATTGGGTAATGACGACCCGAATGGCGCAGCGGTATTGAGGCTGCCATACGTTCTTAGAGTCCCGGGTTCGAATCCCGGTAGGAGCAAATGTTTGTGTGATGAGTATGGACATTTGTTTCCAAGTCATGGATGTTTATATGTATAATAAGTATGTATTTACAAACAAAACATATCTATGTAGTTTAACAACTATCTGGTGTCCACGACACAAGCCTCGTTGCTTAGTGTGGCACTAGATGGCGCTGTGTGTAATGTCCAGCGATATTTATTTATTTATTTATAATGAAAACGCTTCAGTAAAATGATAATGATCAAATACTAAAACTTTATACTAACGAGAAATACGGAAGGAATAAGTTAGTATTATATAGTATTCCCGCAATCATGATGCTCGCAACAGCGTCAAAATATCGGGAGCTCATAGAATCTAAAGAAAATCACGGATATCATCCCGTAAGTACTTTAAGTGTAGGAATAAGTTAGTTATACATTTATGTCAGTGTCACGCTATACCACAGCTTTTGCTGGACAGCTATCCTAACACTAAATATAAGCAGATTGTTTGTAAGCAGTCACAAAGGACCTTGTTTAATGAACTGCTCATCATTTAGTGGTCCCTTCATAAAACTGCCTTTTTTCTTGTTGTAACGTAAAACAGCGCTGACTTAGCACTCGGAGTCAATTGGCGAGCGATTCAATTTAAAGGTTGACTGGTGCCACTGCCCGGGTTATATTTTAGTCGTGTTTTGATTTTTATTGCTGTTCTGGGGAAATCGTCTCTTTTGGGTTTGGCTATGAAAGTCTACAGATGTACACAAATGAATATTTTCGTTCCTCAGAAAATACGTTAAGCAGTTATTCTTGACTGTCACTTCGTTGATCGTAGACAGGCGTTAAGGTAGTTGGAAATCCGAAAGTTTGATAACCAAACGCTACAACACCTGTAGGCCATATAAATATTTGTTACTTAACGTTAATACACAGAAGCAGTCAATCGCTCAGCCACTGCCCCAACCATGCAGCGTGTGATATGATTGACATAAGCAATCGAAATAAATAAATATCACTGGACATTACACACAGCGCCATCTAGTGCCGCACTAAGCAACGAGGCTTGTGTCGTGAACACCAGATAGTTGATATACTACATAGATACTTTTTGTTTGTAAATACATACTTATTATACATATAAACATCCATGACTAGGAAACAAATTTCCATGCTCATCACACAAACATTTGCTCCTACCGGGATTCGAACCCGGGACCCTAAGAACGTAAGGCAGCCTCGCTACCGCTGCGCCATTCGGGTCAATCTTATGACAATACCTAATTGTGGAAATGCGAAACGCTTTGAAGAGAATGCTACTTGCCTAGACCCTCTTGTATCCCAACATTTCTACCTAAAATACAATTGATATCAATATTTCTTTTAGCTACTCCTATTTTACTATTACTTTATGATCTACACTAGACGAATGAGTTAGAAACACGAAAGTTACAAAATGAAATTCAATTTTCGTCACACTTACGGTATCGAAAACCGATATCAGTTTAGATGCGATAGGTTTTTTTTTAAATTCATGCATGAAGCGAAACCGTCCCCGGTTATATCAGACATTCTGTGCATTGCATTATTTATATGTTTGTGTTTCAATCTAGCTCATACACATACAATTTACAGTCACATAATGTGAAAGTGAACGTGAAACAATGTGATTGTTTAAATACCTATGTAACTATTAATGTGATAAAAATGATTGTTGCCTGATAAAAAACAACTTATTCAAAATCTGTCAAATGTAGAATCTGTCGATTGTAGAATCGGTCAAACATAGAATCGGTCAATTGTAGAATCTGTCAAATATAGAATCTGTCGATTGTAGAATCTGTCAAATGTAGAATCTGTCAAATGTAGAATATGATGTCAAAAGTAGAATCTGTCAAATGTAGACTAAACGAAATAAAAGTCTTTAAGCAGTAACGGTGATGGAAAACTTACAAATGTATTGAATTGACATTAGCTATGGAAAAGCTAATGTCGATCCCAGTCTCGACAAAGATAACGACGCTATCGCAAACTTTCGATCGCTAATTAATAATGAAAAATTTGTGTTGCAATAACGATGCTTGCGAGAAACGCAAGTTTCTACATCCAAGATGCGTTTCTCGCAAGCATCGTAATTGTAACACAATTTTTTGCAACCCGGCCCTGGCCCGGCCTAGAAATACAAAACACTCAAAAGCAATTATTGTCACTTCTCTGAGCACTTTTTTCCAGAATATTCGCCAGTCAAAATGAGCTGAGAATATTTAAATATATATATTTTTTTAATTTAATTTGTCAAAATTTGCATTCATTGTGGCCTATAACTGTATTATTTTTCAAATCAGAAAGGTGCATAATTAATACGTCTTTCTTTAAACGGCGTAAGTTATTTGGCAAAAAACAATTTTAAATCTGTGTGCCAAACTACAAAATATAATTTCTAAGAAAGCGTCCCAAACACTTTTGTTAGTTTCTCTTGAGTTGAAAACACTTTACTCGAACAATTGTAACGTTCATTACTTACCGGTAAGAAAACGCCGATATCTCGTCATCTTAATTGACTCCGAAGGCCAATTTGATATTTAGCCAAACCGTTTCACGCAAAAAGAGAAACTCATTAGAAATTACAATTCGAGGAATAGAAATCAAATGATCAAAGGTAAGATGATCTCGAACTGATTGCCTCTCGGCAGACATAGAAGGAGGCTTTATAATTTTTGTGTTCATCATGTCTTTGAAAATCTAATAAGGATTAAATTAGATCTAATGCGGTGTAAAAGGAATGATTTGTGCCGCGAAGGAGGCGCGGCCCAGTACGGCACGCTATAGCATCAACTGCTTGTTATAATAAACTAGCTTATGTCCACGGCTTCGCTTGCGTTAATATAGAGTTTGACAATTAAACTCTTAACACACTACTAAAGTTTCTTTAATAATATTTTATTCAAGCATGATTCGAAAGACACGTGGCGCCATCTATTATCAAACGAACGTTATTGTAGTTTTCCTCGGAAACCAGTCCTTTTTTTCGGAATGAAATTTACCCTATGTCCGATTCTGTACACCTGACAACGTATATGCTAAATTTCAGGATGATCGGACTTACTTTCGCATTTATAGGTAATATTTAATCATATACGAACTATGTACATAATAATTTAAAACCGGCCAAAAGCGTGTCGGGCCACGCGCAGTGCAGGGTTCCGTAGTAGCCCGTTATATTTTAGATTTTTCAATGCTAGTCTTTACCCGTTATAAACAAGCAACTACTTCATCTTAGTCACTTTATAGGATTTATTCTAAGGATTTTGTATTTGGTACAAAATTATCCAACACCCGAGTTCAACGACTATTACTGATAAACTAATAAAGTTATCTTAACCGCTATAGTTTTCCTTCAAAGTTCATGAAATGCACTATCATCACGATTTTTTTAAGATTTTTCAAGCTAGCAATTTAGCTTTTAGAGGGGGGGACGCCCTACTGGAACCAAAATTTGCACTTTAAAGTTTAATATTTCGTAAATGGAGCATTAAATTGTAAAGTTGTAGTAGCAACTCCTAAATCATTTTAAAAGACCTATTCAACGATACCCCACATTATTAGGTAGACGACGAAAGCAAAATTCTTCCCCACTTCACATGTAGGGAAGCTACCCTAAAAAAAATATTTTCCAAAATTTTATTTTACCACTTTGTCGGCGTTATTGATATACACACCTCTACAAAATTACAGCTTTCTAGTACTAACAGTCTCTTAGAAAAACCTCGGACAGACAGAAGGACATGACGAAACTCTATGGGTTCCTTGTCTTGGACTACGGAACCCTAAATATGATCGCAATGACGGGGAGGACAAGGGCCTTTCGGCTTCGTTAAGGGCACTTTTACACCCATTATAACAGCGTAGTTATATACTACATCCAGATAACTTGCTATAAAGCCCAAACGGACGTGTATGCGTTTCTCAATTGTACTAAATTCTGCCAAGCTCAGCACAATGTAACATGTAAATCACTAGTATATCTCTCTCGTTACATAAACGACTGACATCTCCCCACCCCCTGAAACACGTGCTGACCGCGCACTATGAAATCAACCAATGGAAATTATTACATCGTTGTTACAGAGTAGGTTCGTTGTTACTAGTAGCTTAAGACCATGATAGGTACTATACGTATAAAATGGTCATGCTGAAGGGGTTGGCAGAGGTGAGCCCTCATCCCCATGGAAAAGGTGGTGCAAGCATTCTTTTTTTACTCTAACCATGCTTGCTATTGGCCTCAACTCGCTTGATGCAAAGTGATGATGTGGCCTAGGGTGGAGACCGCTTGCCTAGAAGAAACTGATCCACTCGAACTTCGAAGAAATCCAGATTATAATGATATGGAAACAGAGAAGCAGTGATTTCCACAGACTGGTGGTTCTTACAATAAATATAGAAGAAAGACGCTTTGTTAGGATGCGGGCGGGTCCGTCTTATGACGACAGGCCGTGTCGACGGTGCGTTCGTGTTCCACGCGCGCCTCAAAGACAGTCAGCATAAGGAAGGGGTCCGCAAGGGCCGATGCCTGCCGGAGCTGCGGGACTGTTCGAAAGAGATACCGTGGCCCCGGAACACAAAGGGCGATGAAGGAACATGGATGGGTTTTAGTCAGTAAAAGTCTGACACTGCCTCCTGCTCCGCCCAGAGCGGGAGGAGTCATTCGATGATTTCCCATCCGAAAAAAAAAAGGCTTTTATTGAGAAATACCGGATAAAAAACCTTTTTTCATTATCCCCGACTTGGGAATCGAACCACGGATCTGAATGACCAGGCTTGAAAGTAGACCACTAAACCAACAAGACAGTTAAAATGGTCCTTATTAACCAGTTTTTTTTAAACATTTTAATGTGGGCATTATTTGAATGAAAATTCATAGTTTTGGTAAATTCGTACAGGATAGTGGATTGATGATTGATGATGATTTGATGATTGAGCACCACACCCAGCCAGGAGCAAGCCTGACCCGGACAAGCCGGATACACCAGGGGGCACTGTTTTGTAAGGAAAGACATGCTCTGGGATGGGAGAGGAAGCCCGACCAACCGCAGCCAGTCGGGCACAACCAGCCGACTATGCAGCCTAGAGCCAATATAGGAATAGTGGTAAAGACAGGTATAATCCATAGGAATGAGCATTGGTGTTTTGACCTTCGTTTGATCGGTCTCTTCTAGCATTGGAGAATCATGTTCGTTTCTGGTGGTTGTGATTTCATTCCTTTTTGACGTCTTATTTAATCATTATTTTCGTCTATATGTTTCGTCGTCAGAGTAGTATTTTATTCACTGTCAGTTTCGCTGAGGTGTTTCCTGGGTGGCCGACTTAAAATTTTCTCTATCTGCTGCTAGCTGAATCCATTCTTCTTTGCTTTTGTAGAAATATTCCATGTCTTGTTGGAGTGATTCGTTCCATGTATATATTGGTCTTCCAACCTTTAACCGTTTCGCCTTGCATCTAATAGCTGCGTGTAGTAAGTGAGGCTCTGTTCGTCGGAGGATGTGCCCGTAGTAGCATAACCGTAGGCATTTAATTTGTAATTTTGGTAATTGTTTTTCCCATAAGAATTTCGCGTGTTTTCTTGTTCGGGGGGTTTCGCGTACTCCTTATCATATCTTTAAGAATAAGTCCTTCGTATCTTCTGAGTTTCGATCGGTTTGCCTTTGTGAGTGCCGCTGCCTTAAGGCCGTAAGTCATTGCAGGTTCTATGACTATTTTATAGATAAGACGCGCGATTTTTCAATCCATTTTGAGTTTTTTATGTAGGATATTAAGGCCTTAGACTTACGCATTGCTTGTTTGCATCTGGCGTTGACTGTGTTGTTTCGATTAAGTGTCGATGTTATATACGTGCCAAGGTACTTAATTTGGTCTGCCGGTTGATTACTGGTTCCTCCCATTCTAATAAGACTAAATTCGTACAGGATAGTGGATTTCAATAAAAAAAAATATTGCTATTTATGGCTGCAATAAACAATGGGAGGTAGCCTTCTGGGGCTCTCGGTAAGTCTATTAACTTGAAATAGATGTCTTTTATTACCAAACTTAAATTAAATAAAACTTAAAATAGATTCAGTAATATTTCAAGATCAATATCTAAAGCTCCGAGCTGAATGGACTTTCCACATAAAAGAATCTTATTCAGATTTTAATGATTAAAAATTTGAACTGTCATTGGGTTTTTCCATAAGGAATTTCTCAGTAGCAGTCACGGAGTCTGGAACTGTGACAAGTTGATGGCAAAAGGCTGCCCCCCTGCAGACTGGTGATATGGTAATTCATGGTATCTGTACATCCATAAAGAAAGCGTCACGACCACGTCCTAAGTGTGTAACCAGAGACTATAGAACACTGTTTTAATACTTGGGTTAGGTACTGATATTCGTCCTCGTGTTCGGCCCCCAATAAACGCTTCACGCAAAAATGTAAAGTTAACAGAACTGTGTTTTTTCCGCACCATCGCCGTTCGCGTTACTAAGGTCAGGCGAGGCGTGGTTAATGTAGCATAGCTCTAATTTACACGCTATGTACCGCTGATAAAGTCATACAAAAAGATTGGGGCCACGAGAGCGGAGTGCTGATGAGCGGTCAGAGATAGAATGGGAGAGATGTTGTCATTTTGATGTTTTCAATTAAAAAGATCGTAAAAATATTACTTTACTTACATTATAAACATACTACAACTAGAACTCTATAAAATTACAAAAATAAAACTAAACGTAAGTACCTACGTATATGCAACGACGTCAATAGGCGTCGAAGTACTGCTCCGCATCGCTGTCATCCGGAAACGTGCCCAGAAGACTGGCAGCATTGCCACGTTGAATAGCAAAGCTAATTCTTTGGCCAAAGAAAGAGCCAGCCCTTATAAAGATTAAGTTAAGTAGCGCTTGTCTAAGTCAGTCCGTGGATGGGTGTAACTGTCATTACATACCGAGTTTCCTCCGTACCTCAGAAAGCATGTTTAGTCGTTGGTCCCGACTGACATTTGTAGATCTTTGACAGTCGTTACATAAAGTCAGCGTCCCGAAAGTCTGACAACCTGTCGTAAGACCGGTTGTCTCTCCAGTCTCTCCATATAAAATGCTGTTATTCAGCTGCATCCGGTCAGACTGGCAGCCGACCACGACATAGTTGGGAAAAGGCTAGGCAGATGATGTAAATCTGATAGAATGTGACTTTCACAAAAAAAGAAACAAAAATCTCGCTATCTAAATTAGGTTTGCTGTAAGAAAACACATTTCTAGGTTAAGCGCGCCTTTGGACGGTCAACCAATTTTGGTTTACATGTTAACACGCAAATTACAGTGTAAAATGTAAACCAAATAGCTTGGTCGACCGTACATAAATCATGATCTGTCAAAGGACCAATTTGTTCGAGACACCATTGTTTAACTATTGTGTCTACTTCGTGGACAGATCAAGGGATTAGCTATATTCATGCGATTTATATGTATATTTGTTATTTTGTGTGCAATTAGGAATAAGAATACCGTTAAAATTCATATGTAATGTTATTTACTTAAACGAGTAAAAGGACCGCGCGAACTGTACAACCGTATTTTAAACCTATATTTTGACTTAAACAATATGATATGCAGGCTGGAATTTTTCAATGCCACCTGGAGGGAAAGTACTCAAAATTCTGGAGATAACAAATTTTACTCAAAGGAAACATTCCTTTATTTTTAAAAAGAAACAAATCTGCATTCACAGATTTTTGAAAATTCGCTTGCCAACCTCGGGAACCGACTAAAGTTCGAAAAAATAACATTCTGTACTTTTTTTACATCAATCGATAGGGGTAATCATATGGATTAAATCTTATGGATCAATCTTAAGGATCAAATCTCTCTAACAAACATGATAAATAAAATGAAGGGAAAACCATGAAATCTAAATAACAGTAATAAATTCAATGGGATAAATTCAATAAGTTACAGCACTTTCATTCATGGGTTTCCTTTCATTTAATTTATCATGTTTGTTATAGACATTTGATTCTTAAGATTGATCACCTATATATAAAAAGTACTCTGTGGATTGACCCAATGGATTGATGTCAAAAAGGTACAGGTGTTATTTTTTCGAACTTTAGTCGATCCATCCCGGGTTCGATGCCCGAGTGTGGCAAGCGAATTTTCCAAAATCTGTGAATGCAGATTTGTTTATTTTTTAAAATAAAGGAATGTTTCCTTTGAGTAAAATTTGCTATCTCCAGTATTTAGAGTACTTTCCCTCCAGGTGGCATTGAAAAATTCCACCCTGTATATACATAATTGTAATGTGCTCGACTTTTAGACCTTTCTTTTGATACCAAATACGTGATGATTATCTCATTTTTTTTTTCGATGTCAGAATCTTAGGTTTACATTCCGTCATATAAAATTTTGACAAAATTTATATAGCCTATGTTACTTTATAATAACGAATCGATTGACACTTTACTTATACATATCTATGTATGTTTGTATTTATGTATGTTCCACCGTAGCGCCCAAACTATTCATCCGATTAGCAGTATGTACATAGACTGCTAAAATCATAACCCTTCCTTTTGGCTTTGCCGTAGTCGGGTAAAAAAATACGTGAGAGTTAAGCACGTACTTCATGGCCCATATCTATACGGCTATAAACCCGAGGTGAGGCTAGCAGAAAGCAGTAGCTCGCTCGATGATAAGGGACGCTTTTGTCCGGCAGTGCACAGTGGACACCACCGCACCACGCCTGACGTCTAATTGTGTGTGAAGTGAGCTCTTTGACCTCTCTTCTCTTCCCCTTTGAAAATGGAACGTGATTTTGTTTTGTTTTTTTTTTAAACTGCGTTCAAATGTGTTTGAATTTTCGTCTGCCTGAACCGGGTTATCATAAACAATAAACACTCAAGCGATTGCAGCAATCACGACAGATTTGCTATCTATTAAATTCGATATTTAAGACTTCCCTAAAAATGGAAAAAAATAAAAAACTTTTATGCAAAAAATAAAGCCGACTTTAAAAAAACGGTGGCAAAAAAAACTGAATCAAACAAACAAAATTCACCGACTTCTGAAGCTAAAGTTATTTTTTTCACTTTTTTTTTTGTGTTTTTGAAGTCAGTTTTATTTTTTGCAAAAAAGTTTTAGAATTCATGTGCGCATGTATAACTATAACTTGCTTCGATGAAGGAAAACATAGTGAGGAAACCAGCATGCCTGAGAGATATTTCTTGACGGCATGTAAAGCCAAGTCAGAGGGGGCATAAAAACTCTGACACCAGGTTAGGCACAAACCACTTGATAAAGAAGAACTCTGACTTGTTTATAGAAACAGGTATTAGTATCGTATCGGTTGTAGAACGTCACCATATTAACACTCTAAGGCTCTCTCTGGACTGCATATCAACAAAGCTCATGGTAAAATGAAATGATTAGCTTCAGAAAGATGGACATGCCTTTTTTTTTCGGATGGGAAATCATCAAATGACTCCTCCCGCTCTGGGCGGAGCAGGAGGGAGTGTCAGACTTTTACTGACTAAAACCCATCCATGTTCCTTCATCGCCCTTTGTGTTCCGGGGCCACGGTATCTCTTTCGAATAGTCCCGCAGCCCCGACAGGCTTCGGCCCTTGCGGACCCCTTCCTTATTGCTGACTCTCTTTGAGGCGCGCGTGGAACACGAACGCGCCGTCGACACGGCCTGTCGTCATGAGATGGACGGACGGTGAGCTTGCCCATAGCTCCCCGTCCACAGGCCAAGATGGACATGCCTAAGTTTCCAAAAGATGAGAGGATAAGACGTATATGGTAAAAAGAAAAACTCGTTCAGATTTTCCTTTCCTATAGAACGTAAGTACATTTCACTCAAAGAAAACATTCCTTTAGTTTTAAAAGTAAGTTAAAAAGTTTCTTTTAATCCTGTGTTCAGTGGGAGTCGCAACTCAGTATTTAACTTTTTCCGCATAGTTCTCTGTGTTGCTGAATTTATGAACTTTCGGCGTGCGATGTTCTTTAACTACGCAGTTGGGACGCGTGGTTAGTTGCTATTAGCCATTTTGTTTAACTAGCCTACGATTTTTATGAGCGTGTTAGGACTGTAGTGGGAACAAATATTCCCATTAGATCTATCTACCTTAGAACTAGTGGGAACGAACCGCAAAAACGAGTGTCTATAATAAACGATATATTTTATTGAATTACTAGCTTTTGTAAGCGGCGTCGCCCGTGTAATAGGCATGACGACAGTATCAAACACATGCAAATCTATTTATTCCGTCAGTTAGAGTATTGGAAATTAATGGATACGTATTTTTTGTTTTATTAAATCAATGAATATTGACAAAAGATAAAACGCATCAAAACTCGGGAGTGGGGGCTCGTGACGTCAGAACTAGCTAAAAATTATACCTAGGCGTGACGTTTGAGAATTTTAAAAGCGTCATATCTTCGTCAATTTTGGTTTACGTAACAAAAGAAAAAACACGGGTCAAATATTTTTTGATAATCTAACTGACGGACTAATTAGATTTTTTTTTGTCGTCTCGCCTCTTGTTTTATTTTAACATTAAACATATTCTCTGGCACTCAGCAATTGTTTAGCTATGTATCAGTAGTAGATTTTTTATCGGATGAGCAGTTTCCTGTTTTACAGATTACCTCCTAACTCCAAACCAACAAGCATCACCTCTTTCTTAATATTAGTGAAGGTAGTGTAGATAAAATACTTGAGACTGTTAAAGGAGATGTGTAGTGTAACGCGAATGTATAAAATAAGGAATGAGTACATTTTAGGTTCATTTTAATTACTTTATTTTTAAATTGTTGATCTAATCTTTTACTCTGGACGCTCTTAATGTGCACGTCTTTCTACATTGTTCTCACGTATATGTTTAATCACAAAATTAATGATGTAACCAAGATTTTGTAACAACATTTTGATTTAAAAGAGTGTCCATGGAGTTTCTTGCCCATTCTTCTCCATAGAGATCTACGTTAGGGAATGGGCAACTACAGTACTTTCTCAAGTTATTATGCCTTGTGACTGGGACTGTAGCTTTGTTTTTATTTTGTATTTTTGACATTCAAAAGTGCCGTAATGGTCTAGTTGAAATAAATGCTTTGAGTTTGAGTTTGAGTTTGAATGTCTGAAAGTGGCGCCGGTGAGTGAATAGTTGTGTGGTAGGTAATCGGTTAACGATGAAAATGTTGAGAATTAGTGTAAAAAAAAAATAAAAAATTATTTATTGTTTTTGCCAAGTTTTTCTTGGAAAATAGTGACTGGAGTTTCCTTTTAGGTGTTACAGCCTGTGTTAGGAAACTCCACTCTTCCATAACTTAAATTAACATTAGCATTGTTACAGTAAAAATAAATTAGAAAAATACAAAATTACGATTTAAAATAAATAATAAAATTTATTTATTTCACTTAGACGGTGTGTGGGGAATATGGGGAGGGGTGTGTGAGTGAGTGTATGATGTAATCCTGTGTGGGGGAGGGTTTATGCTTATGTTGTGTAGGGAGAGTGGATGAGTGAGTGAGTGTTGAAAATATAAGCGTGGGTCTGTGAAAGGGTGTGTATGGTGTGCTAATGGCTGCGTGAGTGGCATAGAAAATGATCTCGGTTGATGTTTTATTTTAGCAGCGGAAGCAGGAGCAGAGGATGACCAAAGAAACGATGGATAGACTGTGTGAACGATGATATGGCTATGAAACGAGGTTCTTCTGCTTCTACAACTTGTGGTTGGTGCCTAACCTGGTATCAGAATTTTTATGCTGTCCATGGGCCTCTGACTTGGATTTACATGCCGTCGAGATATATAATAGCTCTCAGGCATGCTGGTTTCCTCACGATGTTTTCTTTCACCTAAGCAAGTGAAAAATTATACAATACGCACATGAATCCGAAAAATCTGAGATGCGTGTCTTGGGTTCGAACTCGAGACTATGACTATGACTTGGCAGTCCGACGGTCACGCCACTAGACTATCACTGCTTCTTATTGATAAAATGAATGTCAAAATACTCCTAATTTTTTTTTTTTTTGGTGATTTTAGGCACTAACGATGATTTAAAAAAAATATCTTAGAAAAACTATTTTTAAATCATCATCATCATCAGCAGCAATACTACACGTGATCGAATCTAAACTTGAGCTCTTAGAAAGGAGTTGTCTGAAAAGTGTGGATAAATAAATAAATATCGCTGGACTTTAACACACAGCGCCATCTAGTGCCACACTAAGCAACGAGGCTTGTGTCATACCAGATAGTTGATATACTACATAGATACTTTTTGTTTGTTAATACATACTTATTATACATATAAACATCCGTGACTCGGAAACAAATGTCCATGCTCATCACACAAACATTTGCTCCAACCGGGATTCGAACCCGGGATCCTAAGAACGTAGGGCAGCCTCACTACCGCCGCGCCATTTGGGTCGTGGATGAAAAAGACATGCATCGCCGACCCCAAATAAATTGAGATAAGGGCAAGGGAATGATGATGAGTGTAGATAAAAGATCTATCTCATTTAAGTAAGGTTTAGGAACGAGAATCAAATAGGTCTCATCATCATTTCAGCCGAAAGACTCCACTTCTGGACATAGGCCTCCCACAAGTGTCGCCACATTGACCGGTCCCATGCGACTCGCATCCAGCGGATTCCCGCAGCCTTCACCAGGTCCACCGCTCCACCTAGTGGGAGGCCTTCCAACGCAACGTCTTCCGGTTCGCGGTCGCCACTCCAGAACTTTTCGGCCCCATCGGCCATCCCTGTGAGCAATGTACCCTGCCCACTGCCACTTAAGTTTGGCAATTCTTCGGGCTACGTCAGTAACCAAATAGGTCTAAATACTACTAAATCTACCTGTATACCAACAATTAGTACAAAATTAAACGTGACATAAATGCTTGGTAACCACATCACCACTCCTTACAATTCAGGCATGATTTATTCACCTAAACCTATACAAATTCGTGTATTTGCCAACATTTCGGTTTAAAGCCGACGCACTGGACTGTTAACCGATACACGAATCACCCTGTACTTGCTTTGTGTTCGATTATCATATATACGGAGTGTTTATTACCAACGGAAGACTGAGAGAAGCGAGTATCTGATTCTGGGAGCTAAAGCCATAAAAAAGTCTTTGAACTTAAATCGGTGAACTGAAATAAGTATGTACATACAAAGTCGTGTTGTTACTTAGTAGAACATAACATAACATCAGGAGCGTCGCGAGCCGTCGAAGCGTCGACGACTGCCGTCGACGGGCCGCGACGCTTGCACAGTTGTGGCATGCTGCGTAAATTTATGTCAGCGGCTGCCGTCGACGCGCCGGCCCCAGCCGCTGACAGCACAACTGCAAGCGTCGACGGTAGTCGTCGACAGGCGGCGACGGCTGCAGTTTATCTGCAGTTGGCTGTAAGAACCCTTAGAACTCAATGTACGAGTAACGCAATCAAAACATTGTGCAGTGGTAGGTGCACGTCATGGTAGGCCACCAGGTAGATGCATTGAATAGAACATGAGTCATGGAAGTATTTGAAGTGAAATTATAAAATTTGAAAGTTGTATTTTTTTTTAACTTGTGAAAAAGTTAGAACTTTGAGCTCCAATATTTCCGTAACTAGGTTTCCAAGTATGGTCCAAAATAACATAAAAACGTAAAGACGGGAAAAAAACGGGAGAAGAAGAGCCTTTCGGAAACTCCTGCCTCTATTTACACCCATTATTATATGTAGTAATTTCAGGGCACCATATTTTCAAGGTTTTAAAGTTTTATTTTCAAGGTTAATCTAAAACATTCAATCCTAAGTACCTAACGGTACTCTGAAAGTAAAAATCCGAAGGTCATTGACATTTGTAAATCGGCTTATCTCCGGTAATACTTGAAGAAAAATATGGTCACGTGCGAGTGTAACTACCTCATCAATGGTTCCGTATCTATATTATACCAATTCGGCTTTAGCTTTCTCTATTACTCAAAGATTTGCCGGGAGTAAACTCAACTGTGAGTAAGTAAAGTTCACTCTGTGTCTGTCTATTAGATTTTTCATTCTGCTCGTTAGGAACATTTATTTTCGGATTCCTTTTCATTTTGATAAAAGTTTGTGTTATTTTTAAAAATAACATAATTTTTTAAGTTTGTTCTAGTTAAGTTTGTTTTTTTTCTCCTTTAGTCTAAGACCACATAGTGCTAACTGCAGAACCCCAAAAATCTCGGAAACGACGGACGTTTGAAACAGAGAGTGGTTCTCAAAGTTTGGCGGTTGATTTCTGTGATAATTCTTCTTATATGAAATCTTATTAAATGAACGTTAATGGACGTCCCAGCTATGAGAGCTATGAGAAGTCGTAAGCGGATAATGGCGGATCTGTCAAATGCCATTAACATTATGCTTTTGTTCGCTTAGGAAAAAGGCTCTGATTTTTGTGCATTAAAAGGTTTTTAAAAATGTTAAATCTGGGATGACTATAGTAAACCTACTCGATGTATGGCAGTCGAATCTTCGTGTTCGCAAATATCCTCCTCTATGCCACGTAAAATCAACCTTTGCCGATTAGAACAAAGTTTGTTTTGGAACGATTGTTTTGAGTAAATAAAAGTCTAAATAACGTCTCTTTGGTATATACCAAAGAGACGTTATTTAGACTTTTTATTCATTTATTATTATTTTATTTATTTAATTTATTTATTTTTCTTATTATTTTAATTATGTACCTATATAGGTACATAATTAAAATAATAAGAAAAATAAATAAATTAAATAAATATCGCTGGACATTACATACAGCGCCATCTAGTGCCACAATAAGCAACGAGGCTTGTGTCGTGGACACCAGATAGTTGATAAACTACAAAGATACTTTTTGTTTGTAAATACATACTTATTATACATATTAATATAAACATCCATGACTCGGAAACAAATGTCCATGCTCATCACACAAACATTTGCTCCTACCGGGATTCGAACCCGGGACCCTAAGAATGTAAAGCAGCCTCACTACCACTACCACTGCGCCATTCGGGTCGTCAAATTGATCTAATTTAGGTATCTATTTGTTCTTTATTCTACTCCATATTTCATTAGAGATTTTTTTTATTAATTATGAATTCTAATATAAATAGATGTTTGACATCTGCCGGGCATCCAGTGACGGCCAATTTTTTTAAACACATTTAACATTTGTTTCTAGCCACCAGCATTAGAAACTGCATCGTGCAGTTTCAAATGTTGCTGTTGCCGACCGCAGTAAACCCACAATCTAAACATATTCTCGAATGAGAAAATTCTCCTTACAAGGAATCAGAACTCAACTAAATAAACAAACTTAATAAAAATATAGAATATTTCCGATAATTGAGTTTACCGAGAAGACGTCATAGCTGTTTTGGATATTCGTTACAAAACACTTGCTAGAAAATATACGAGTGTTGAGATAGAAGCATCTTCTATCTCTCTAACGCTTCTAAAGGGCATCGCTGTCTTTGAGTTAATTGAACACAATCTGCGAGTATCGGATATCACAGTTAATTTTGAAAACAATATCAAAGGGCATCCTGGGGTGTTGTTATTGTCATAAAGCATTTATAAATAGATTGTGGCAACGACTTGTAGATAATATTCATCATCGTCATCAGCCTATAATGTTCCCACTGCTGGGACACAGGCCTCCTCTCTATGAGAATGGGGAATCCACGACGCGGGACCAGTAAGAAAATTTGGTTTTTTTTCTTGATGTTTTCATTCACTGTTAAAATTACTTCTTAAAATACACTGACCTGCAAAAAAAGGACTACACTTTTAAAATTTGAATTATTCCTAAACTATAGAAGTTAGAGATTTAAAATAAAAAATGTTATAAAGCAATTTTTATCAGCTTTCTTTGAAACTATAGACAAAATTAAATTATTTTTCGAGTCCTTTTTGTTTCGAAAGTATATCTTGTGTACTTAAAAAGTTATTGCAATTTTAAAAGTGTGATACTTATTTTTTCAATACACATCCTCGAAAACAGGTTCTTATCGCACTACGATTAGGTTCAACATGCAATGTATTTCACACACGTGCGATTTTTTCCATTTTCCAACACGTGTGCGGGAATATTTTTTTAAATATTCAAATTGTGTTTATAAATAGAATATCATAGATAAACATGGTTATTTAAAAATAATATTTTCACCTCAGCACCTCAAACAAGCAGGTTTTGCTGTTTACAGACAGTGAGCAAAATTCGATTTTGCTGCGAGCGTGAGACAAAGTAACTTTTTAATTTTTTTTTTTAATACCGAGAACCGTGCAGGTCTACTCACAAAATTCGAAAGATTTCAACATCACTTTGTTATGTCACTTTCACTTCGATACGAAAAATGCGAGAGATAGAAACCAGTCGTATCGAAATTCGATTTTCAAATTCCATATCTAGTACCTAGGCCTAAAAATTAAACAAACCATAAAACGTTCGGATACCGATATTGTAAATCGATAACCGTAATGTTGTGAATCACGTGTTTAGGTTTTAAATGAAAAATTGATATATTCCGAATAGGTAATCGAATTATATTTTTTATAATTAAATCAAGATGAAGAATATTGAAGAAAAAAATACGAAGTTTGTCATGTATCTACTTATTTATTTATAGTTTTAACTATCTTATAATAAAGATTGTTAAAACTATAAATAATATAGTATGGTATGGTATTCTGTCTCAATATTTTGAGACAGAATACCGCGAGTATAATTTCAGAACGCATTAAAAAAAATAGCGGGATTCAAATTTTTATTGTTTTAATCTCTGTTACACTAGCAATGATTAAACGACATGGTGGATGGAGGTTGAATACAGTCGCGGAAGGATATATTTAGGATTTTATCCAAAATAAATCTCAAATCTGTAAGCGTATAGTAGAGACCATAAGATTTTTTGATATTGTATAAATAAATATGGTGGTGTGGTGGTTTAATTATTTACCATGTTGTTTTTTTACCTTTAGGTATATGTTCTTGCTGCTGAGGTGAAAAGTTGTATGTGTTACACGAGACCAAAGTTATTTGCATCTCGTGTCTTTGAATCCCTCGCTACGCTCAGGATTCTAACCTAGAATCACTCGCTACGCTCGTGATTCAACCTTAGAATCCTTCGCTTACTCGGGATTCAAAATCAACACTCGCAGCAAAAACCCACTTTGCTCTCTTGTTGCACAAATAACTATTTCACCTCAGCACCTCAAACAAGCAGGTTTTGCTGTTTACAGACAGTGAGCAAAATTCGATTTTGCTGCGAGCGTGAGACAAAGTAACTTTTTAACATTTTTTTTTAAATACCGAGAACTGTGCAGGTCTACTCACAAAATTCGAAAGATTTCAATTTCACTTTGTTCTGTCACTTTTATTTCGATACGAAAAAAGCGAGAGATACAAGTCGATTCGAAATTCGATTTTCAAATTCCATATCTAGAAGGCCCAAAAAAGAAACCAACAATAAAACGTTCGGATACCGATATTGTAAATCGATAACATTCATCGATAATATTGCGTGTTTAGGTTGTACCTAAATGAAAAAATGTTATATTTCGAATAATCGAATTATATTTATTATATCAAGATCAAGAATGTTGAAGAAAAAAATACGAAGTTTATCATGTATCTACTTATTTATCTTTTATATTGAGACAGAATACCGCGAGTGAAGTTTCAGAACGCATTTTTAAAAAATAGCGGGGTTTAAATTTTTATTGTTTTGTACGCTAGCTACAAAGTACAATAAAATTTGGATAATATAGTAATAATAACAAATAAATATCAGTGAGTCACGTGACGAAGTGTGCTATTTAACTCCCGAAGAATTGAAGCATAATGTAAAAAATGCAGAATTAAGTTTCCTGCCTGAAAAGTCTCGCGCAAAATATCTAAAAACTTATGATATTTTTAAGCAATGGAAGTCTCCAGTGTTACTTTTTATTTGCAAAACTGCAACCATTTTACTTTTAACTTTATGATTTTTTGATATTGTTTAAATGTGGTCATCATCATCAGCCTATTAACGTTCCCACTGCTGGGACACGGCCTCCTCTCAATGAGAGGGAATGGGCTATAATCCACCACGCAGGCCCAGTGCGGATTGGTAGATGTCACATGTCTTCGAATTTTTGGTTCTAGGACATGCCGGTTTCCTCACGATGTTTTAATTTACCGTTTTGAGAGCAGTGGTGATGAAATAAATTACACAAAGTCATGCGCCTGTCTAGGTTCGAACCCACGACTTACTATTCGTAAGTCGGGGCCGCCACCACTGGGCCACCGCTGCTCTCATGTGTCTAGTCTCTTAATGTGGTGCTGATTTAATTTTTACCACGTTGTTTTATTTTACCTTTAGGTATATGTTCTCGCTGCTGAGGTGAAAAGTTGTATGTGTTACACGAGACCAAAGTTATTCGCATCTCGTGTCTTTGAATCCCTCGCTACGCTCAGGATTCTAACCTAGAATCACTCGCTACGCTCGTGATTCAACTATAGAATCCTTCGCTTACTCGGGATTCAAAATCAACACTCGCAGCAAAAACTCACTTTGCTCTCTTGTTGCACAAATAACTATTTCGTTCTTTTATTTTATTTCTTCATAAGTGTATTGAAAAACGTCGTTTGATACACGTGGAAATTTGTTATTGCAGTTCTCGGCTCAAATCACCCTCGCCTACGGGTCGGGAGTTAATTCCGCCTCGAATGCAATTACAAACTTTCTCCACTTGTATCAAAATGTACTATTGCAGGCCTGTGTAAAATAGCAACACACGACGTCATCTCTTGAAATAAAATCAAAAGAAGAAAAATCTGTCTAAGCAAAAGTAGCCTTGCTAGTACCCTTTAATTTATTTTTACTATTTGTTATTACTGCACGCAACATACGCGCTTTGGACGTAGTTGCGGACATCA
Source organism: Xestia rhomboidea (assembly GCA_963853795.1). NCBI lineage: Eukaryota > Metazoa > Arthropoda > Insecta > Lepidoptera > Noctuidae > Xestia > Xestia rhomboidea. The sequence goes on from OY970774.1 coordinate 10,592,652, forward strand.
GCCCGTTATACAATACAATACAATATTTGTTGTTATAGCGGCATCAGAAATACATTTTCTGTGATCAACTGTCTACCAATTACAGATCATGAGACACACAGCCCGTTGACAGACAGACAGACGGACGGACGGACGGACAGCCAGCGAAGACTTAGTAAAAGGGTCCCGTTTTAGTTAAAAAGGTACAAATAAAAAAAAAACTTTTTTGCCAAAACAAAATATTATACAAGTCGGTGGCAAAAAGTCAATGAAACAAAGTCACCGACTTCGTAAAGTAAAGTTATATATTATGTATTGATAGCTACTTATAAAAGTGGTATTTCCCTCTACATATATTGTGAGCGGAAAGTTTTGGGTTCGACTTCCAAGAAGGACGAAGTGTCTTCAGTCCTGTTAACAGACTGAGGAAAATATGATTTCTATGAATATTGTACATTACTATGAACAAGGCCACTAGCTGTTATTAAAACATTAATGTACCTGTCAACAGAAAGTCTAGAAATTTCCGGGAAAAATAAAATGCAAACCCGTGTTATCCGTGCAAATATAAAATGTACTCGTATATCGTCATCACATCTTCCAAGCTCATCTTGATGTGCTGGCGCTGCTGCTGTGGCTGTAAGAACTTCAAGGGACGTAAATACGTTTGGGGTTGAAATTCTGGGGCCGTGGGGTCCAAGTGCTCACAGCCTTTTTAAGGAAAAACTCACACTCTTGGGCCAAACAGCTGACAGCGTTGAGGAGGATTTTTTTGATTCCCTCATAAAGTTTATTGTTATTTAAGTTTATTTAGTCGATTTTTATTGTAATAATGTATTTGCGTATACAGGGTGTAAGCAGACTCTCCACGAAGCTGTCAACCAAGCATTCTGTCCATCAAACTATAGTACATTGTTACCCTAGGGGTGAAAGTAACTTATTTAGTCTAATAAGTCTTTAACCCGAGGTAAACACTGTGCTTTTCTTTACGAATACAAGGAAAGTAAATATAAAAACATGAATCAACTCGAAAAAATAATTAAGATCGGATTGCCGCTTTCCGCCTATTTTGTTTTCTTTTTTTCTATGGTATAGCTATTCAGCCATTACCTATTTTTCATTTTCATCATCGAAAAAATGGAAATATTTTGCCCAAATCTATGTTATTTTAAAGAAATCGTTGAAACTTAAATAAAACAAGTTTTTTAAAAATATATATTCTTTAATTTAATACTTAAGTTTGTTATTTCAATTTTACATCGTGGCTGTATAGAAAGTTGGAACATGGTTCAATAGAAAAATGATCAATTTTTTTTACTTTTCATTACTCACAAAAAAAATTGTATATGCATACTCTGAAAGTAGGTCTGAAGTTGCCTGAGGAGCGGGTTGAAAGTAATACTTTTCAGCCCTAGGGAGAATCGTTTTCAACTGACAACTGTCAAATTATAAAAAAAAAATTGTTCATTTTTCTATTGAACCATGTTCCAACTTTCTATACAGCCACGATGTAAAATTGAAATAACAAAGTTAAGTATTAATTAAAGAATAGATATTTTTTAAATAACTTTATTAATAATTAAGTTTCAACTATTTCTTTAAAATAACGTAGATTTGGGCAAAATATTTACCATTTTTTCGATGATGAAAATAAAAAATAGATAATGGCTGAATAGCTGGCCGGCCATAGAAAAAAAAACAAAATAGGCGGGAAAGCGGCAATCCGATCTTCATTTTTTTTTTTTGAGTTGATTCATGTTTTTATTTTTATTTTCCTTGTATTCGTAATGAAAAGCACAGTGTTTACCTCGGGTTAAAGACTTATTTAGTCCCTCGAACTATTAGCGCCCTCGCTGCGCTCGGGCACCAAACCCCGTCTCGGGACTAAATAAGTTACTTTCACCCCTAGGGTAACAATGTACTATTACGCAAAAATATATAATGACTTTTTTTTTGGGGTGAAAAATCACGTTTTTCGGTAGGACGATGGATTGAATAGTACGGGGGTCGTGGTGGTGTTTAAAGTAAAAAAAAATCTTACATTATAAACATGTATTTAAAAAAAAAAACTTAAAAAAAAAGTCGGTACTTTAATCCCCAATATATACGTAACTAGAAAGTTCCCAAGGTATGGTGTAGAACAAAAAAATAATCGCAATGACGGGGAGAACAAGTGATTTCGGCTTCGTTAAGAGTCTTTTTACACCCTTATAGTTTAGTTTTGAACATATTAAACTATACTAAATCCAAAAAAAGTAGGTAAAAATATTACAACAGGTAGGTATAACCTTACCGTGTATAAATAATCCATTATTATTATAACTACGTATCCTATACAAGTCAACTAAGTCTAAACATGTCATGTAACTGTGTTATGTGTACCTCCGGCCCACAAATGTCAACAGAAATAGGTACATTTTAAAGTTAAACGTAATATTATTTTGTAGATGTGTTTATTTTGAATACACTCGTATGTCTAAGTCGCACAGCGGTAGTCAAAGTTATCGCTGTTTATAATTGTAATACGGATATACCCAGAGTACAGAGCTATGTAAAGTATGTCTGTGGTTATCCGCAAGCTTTTATCTACTTATAATTTATGGTAGAGATGGCCTCTGCGAGGTGGGTTCATTGGTTAGCAAGCTGAGCATGAGGGTTCCCGGGTCGGGAAAATTGACAACAATTTCTCAGTAGCAGTCACGGAATCTGCAGGCTTAGCCAAGTTGACAATCTACAATCGTTAACGCTAGTGGAATGACATCATCTCAACGTTAAATCACGTGATCAACACATACGAATAGAAAATTCGTAGACAAGTTTACATCGTTCAAAATGATAGAATAGAATGTTATCGTTTCTACAATGTTGATCGCTATACTCTTTGGTAGGGACGCTCACCATAGACTAAAGTGTAGGTTTTTAGCGCTCGACTCAGTCGTGTCAACTTTAGCTCTTTCTACAATCGCCTACGCCGAGGCGTTTACGATTATAGAAAGAGAATCGATATGAAACGTTTGTAACTTGGCTAGGCCTGCTGGATTTGTGCCGGGTTGATGACAATAGACTCACCCCCTATTGCATGGGACTCAAACATAACTCGCCAAATATGGGGGTTCTATTAGGTACACCTCTGCATTACCCTTTGGGGCTACAGGCATGATGTTATGTTATGTAAATAATGTTTTAATTATATTTTCATTACTCATACTCTGAAAGTAGGTTTGAAGTTGCCTGAGGAGCGGGTTGAAAGTAATACTTTTCAGCCCTAGGGAGAATCGTTTTCAACTGACAACTGTCAAATAAATAAAAAAAAATAGTTAATTTTTCTATTAAACCATGTTTCAACTTTCTATACAGCCACGATGTAAAATTGAAATAACATAAGAGAAATAACTGAACAATTAATTAAAGAATATGTATTTTTTAAATAACTTTATTATAATTAAGTTTCAACTGTTTCTTTAAAATAAATTGGATTTGGGCAAAATATTTACCATTTTTTCGATGATGAAAATGAAAAATTGCTGAATAGCTAGCCGGTCACAGAAAAAAAACAAAATAGGCGGGAAAGCGGCAATCCGATCTTCATTTGTTTTTTCGAGTTGATTCATGTTTTATTTTTACTTTCCTTGTATTCGTAATGAAAAGCACAGTGTTTACCTCAGGTTAAAGACTTATTTAGTCCCTTGAACTATTAGCGCCCTCGCTGCGCTCCGGCACCAAACCCCTTCTGGGGACTAAATAAGTTACTTTGAGTTACTAACACTATGAGTGTTGTTGCTCGAAATAAAATGATTTAATAATTTAATAATTTTCACCCCTAGGGTAACAATGTACTATTTCACATCACTTTCAAAGCTATCTCAGCTACAAGTATAAATTAAACAAATGACTACGTCACAGATCCTCCCGCCGCCTCGTGCAGTCGAAGGTAGTACATTCAGATACATTAGTCAATAATGCTATTACCGATGTCTGTCCGCTCCATGTTACTTTGCTTTAGTTTGTTACCGGCAGGTGACAGTACCAAGGGTAAGGGTTGTACGATGATGAATGGATACTCATTTTAAATGGAACTTAAAAGGCTTTGATTTTTAGAAGTCTGCTACTAGACGGCCGCTGTCTGTCGTTACTGATTTAAATTAAAAGCTATGTTCATTTATGTTTTATTGACGTAAGGTTAACAATATAAAAAAACCAAGATACATACTCAGCGTCTCAAAAGACAAGAAGGAAAATAATTCGAAATTGTTCATCAGAGGCCCAATTTTGAATTATTGTGCTTCCTGTCACTGCTTGTGGCAGCCATTGTTTTTCGAGAATTGAATTAGAAACGGGCCACAGGTAACGTGCATTAAACCTCTGAAGATTCCTTTAACACACCTCCCAATATCCAACGAAAAAGCAATAAACCCCCAAATTAATCTATTATAACACGTAATTTTCATTGCCCATCAAATAACATCTGTCATAGTTATAAACCTTCGGACAGATATCTCGTAAAACATCCGGCGTGTACTGACTGACGAAATGTGGGGCGTCCACCCTAACTGACGGCTGGGCTGTCGAGTGGCAGTGTAGCCGACTGGCTCGACACCCTGATGTAGATACTGTGGTGAGTGCAACTCTGCCTAAAATGGAAGTTGCACTTCTTACTACTATTATAACGAGGTACCCGCACCACAGGCAGCCAGAAAGGTACCACGAGCTTATAATCATAATAATATAATATATCATTTAATTCAGGTAACAAAAGACCCATATCATATATACCTTACAGACTAACATACATATTTATTAAATCCACAATTAATCTATTGAACATGAAGAGACGGCGTCATGTTGCGCTGCGTGGTGTCGCGTAGCCTTCCGCGGAATCGCCGATACATGACACCCTTCGGCCAAAACTCTTCCTTGAGGAAGGTCTCAATATGATGAGGAAGATCCAGGTTAACCATCTGTGTGCCGAAATGCGTTCCGTAGTTTCTGCGTGAAAACGTAATAAACATCTATCGTGAAAACGTAATAAACATCTATTCAACCTCACAAACTTTCGGATTTCTAATAATAAAAACCGGCCATGTGCGTGTCGGGCCACGCGCAGTGAAGGGTTCCGTAGTAGCCCGTTATCACAATATAGAACGATTTTGTATTTGGTACAAAATTATCCAACACCCAAGTTCAACGACTATTACTGCTAAACTATTACAGTTATCTTAACCGTTATAATTTTCCTTTAAAGTTTATTAAATGCACTATCATCATTAATTTTTTCAGATTTTTCAAGCCAGCATTTAGCTTTTAGAGGGGGGGGGGGATGCCCTACTGGAACAAAACTTTGCACTTTAAAGTTTAATATTTCGTAAATGGAGCATTAAATCGAAAATTAGTGTCCAGCATCCCCACTCAACATGTAGGGAGTTATCCAAAAAAACTTTAATCAAAAAAAATGTACCTCTTTATCGGCGTAATTATACACACCCCTACAAAATTACAGCTTTCTAGTACTAACGGTCTCTTAGCAAAACCTCGGACAAACGGACATGACGAAACTATAAAGGTTCCTTGTCAGGACTACGGAACCCTAATAGTAACAAGATTTCTGCATTACCAGGGAACAATTCTTTTACATGAACTCTGTCTATGTCTAACACATTCAAGCTGCATTATACATCTATTATCCTGCAAACTTTCATTGCTTTTCAAGAATACTTTAAACGGAAATTACTCCTCTTGTTAAACGGAAGACGTGAAGTGAGCGTAGTTTGTTGATGTTAGCTAAAATCTTTTATCTGAAAGTTATCTGTACCTATCAAAACTAATATTAATAATGCGAAGGCTATCTGTTCTCTTTTCAAGAACAGATTTTTAACACAGATAGGGGATAGGATACCTATATTTTCTGTTTCTCAGTATCCAGCAGCCGTGGCAGATCCTACTGCTCTCACCAAGTCATATTTCCACGGTATCACAAGAAAATACGTTAATGGCTTATTGAACACAAAAAAGGAAAAACACAAAAAACTAAAACATCAAAAGTAATAGGACGCTTAAGCGTCAAAGTACTCCTCCAAATCGCTGTCATCCGGAAACGTGCCCAGAAGACTGGCAGCATACCCTTTACCGCCTAATATCACAAGAAATGAATACATTTTATAGTAATATAGTAGTAGTATAGTAGTATATAAGCGAAGTCTTTTCGATAAATTGTAGCAAGAACTAACTCATGACTTTGACCTTTCAACAACTGTAAAATATCAATGGAATAGTGAATCATATAAAGTGCGTATAATATACCGTTGCGTCACGCGCTTCGTGCAAGGTAAGTTTTAATTTTATTTAATTGACTGCCTGCACGGTATATGGAGTGTGATCCGGAGGGTTGTCACACGCACACCGATTTGTTAAAATTCTTGGAAAAACTTCACTTATGTTTAAAGGTGACGAGTTGGTCACAAAACAAGTGATAAGATAGAAGATATTTCAGGGTTTAAACAGACCATTTATGGACGCAAAAAAATATTGCTGAGAAACGACTTTTTTTTTGGGGTGAAAAATCACGTTTTACGGTAAAACTCAATGTAGCGCACTCAACACTCAAACTCAAAGCATTTATTTCAATTAGAGCATTACGGCACTTTTGAATGTCAAAAATACAAAAAAAGCAAAGGTACAGTTACAGTCATAAGGCATTAACTTGAGAAAGTACTCTAGTTGCCCATTCCCTAGCGTAGATCTCAATGGAGAAGAACGGGCTAGAAACTCCATGGATACTCTTTAAAATCAAAATATTGTTACAAAATCTTGGTTACATCATTCATGTTGAGATTATACATATATGTGAGAATGACGTAGAAAGACGTGCACATTAAGAGCGTCCAGAGTAAAAGATTAAATCAACAATTGAAAATTAAAGTAATTAAAATGAACCGTGGCAGCTAAGAGATGACCAGTCCCAACTGACAGCGCCCGTTCACGAACATGACGCATGTATCGGCGCCATTCAACTCAACTATATTGAAGGGAACTAAATGACGTGACACACCCGCCACCATCCGCGAGACATTTGAGTGAGCATGACATTCTCTCAAACATTTTGATAATGGTTGCATTGAATATGAAAGGGGTCGAGGTGCTATTGATTTTAAAGTCTAATATAAAAAGTTGTATTTAAAAAAAAAGACACCTGAAATGTTGATACCTATAATATTTGTAGGCTTTCGAGGCATAAAACCTTTATCACTGCTGGTACCAACTTTGCTTGTAACCTTTGCAGAAATCAAGTTAGATTCCAATCTCTAGTAAATTGAAATAGATCTTAGCCTGGAGCTATCAAAGTCTAACATTCAAGGTGAGGAAAATACAGATTATGAGATATCGTGTTAGTTATAACTGGGATTTGCAATTTTATTTTGTAGAGAACCAATAGGCGAGACGACAAAAAAATCTAATTAGTCCGTCAGTTAGATTATCAAAAAATATTTGACCCGTGTTTTTTCTTTTGTTACGTAAACCAAAATTGACGAAGATGTGACGCTTTTAAAATTCTCAATACGTCACGCCTAGGTATAATTTTTAGCTAGTTCTGACGTCACGAGCCCCCACTCCCGATGTTTTGATGCGTTTTATCTTTTGTCAATATTTATTGATTTACAAAAACAAAAAATACGTGTCCATTCATTGCCAATACTCTAACTGACGGACTAAATAGATTTGCAATTTTTTGATACTGTCGTCATGCCTATTTTAGTTCTGCTGCGCTGCGTGCACACGGAACAAATATTTGTATGTCGTACACTCGTACAGGTAGTTGTTCGGGCTTGGCTGTGTGTGTATGTGAATTTAAATGTTTGTAAACGCACCAACGATACAGGAGAAATTCTTAGTGGTGGACAACGTTTTTTTTTTTTTTTAAACTGTCTTATATTTGAAAATGGCGTGAGCTCTCATTCAAAGTTACATATGTTAAATTAGAGACATAAAAAAGGAGAAAATCAAAATCAAAAGCATTTATTTCAAGTAGGCCAGTTACAGGCACTTTTGAATTGTCGAAACAAAGATGAAAATTAAATGTAGCTACAGTCCCAGACACAAGGCATAAAAACTGTGAAAGTACTGTAGTTGCCCATTCCCTAGCGTAGATCTCTATGGAGAAGGAAAAACGTTTTGATTTAAACGACACGCTAAGAGATGATTTAAAAACACTATTAGCCATCTGTCCAACACAACCACTTTCTAAATAACTCACGTGACAGCCCTACAAATCGACGGGGTGCGAACATAATTAATTACTCGTCTAAGTGAGAGTACGCGAGGGTTGTCACATAGCTGTAGCCCCGCAGCGGGACGCGGGACGTAATTGTCATCAGGACTTTCAGCCCTACGTCACACGTGTGTAAATATATCTTTATGTTCTATTCAATTAACAGGCGAGTCGCAATAATGACAGATAAATGCTTCCTGTTTTTTTACGTACAGTCACGAGCAATAAAAGTATACCAATGTATATATCTCCTCCTACTGTTTAGCTTAAAGTTTTCACAAACACAGTTATTTGAAACCTAAACTATTATAAAATAGGTCTTATCTCAAAGTAGAAACTTTTATTTAACGAGAAAATCGCTTTTGAATTTCGCTAAGTGTTTACATTTCATTGCTCGTGAATATACCCTATTCCAGGAAGACCACCGACGCGCATGTATTCTTTTTAATTACTAACGAAAAATGTCAGCATTCTAGATAGTCTATATTTGTGTGCTGACATCATGGCAACAGATTGCACGCCGATTTCCTTTACACTCTTTTCATCAACATGGGCCCTGTTAGCCTTCGTATTAACATGCATATGATGCCTCATATTCATATGCATGGTAGCTTTGCCTCAGCCATTGGCAACACACCTTCAATCACCTTCTTCATGGTTTTATTTGTATGGATTGCAATCTAAAAAAAATACTATCAAATATCTTTCAATATGGCTTACGATGAGGTTTAGTTGCACAAAAGTTTACAGGTATTTACTGTTTCTTAAATTGAGACCCGTAAAATATCCATACCCGATCAGTAGAATTCCCAAAAAGAACTTTAAAATAATTTTAGTTACGGTCTGCGTAGCGCATTGCTACGGCACGGTGCTTTGACGCTACGTCGTAGGTACGAGCTACGACGTACCTTCATTGCTACGAGCTACGACGCGCAATTAAGAAGTATTAGAAGTTTATGCAAATTATTGCTGCAAGTATTAGCTTGGGAAACCAATTAAAATAACTAATTATTTCTCATACGATCTTAAAGACATTGCCTTTAATGGCTAGACAGAACTATTCTGCAGACGTCACCGACGATCGTGTATGAGAATAACACAAAACTTATGTAAAGGTATAGGGAGCAGTGCTAGCCTATTATAGTGGTGTGACCGTCGGACCGTGAAGTAATAGGTCCCGAGTTCGAGTCCAAGACACGCAACTCTGATTTTTCGGATTCATGTGTATTGTATTGTATAATTAATACTTTCTTCGGTGAAGGGAAACATCGTGAGGAAACCAAACCACCATACCTGAGCGATATTTCTCGACGGCATGTAAAGCCTAGTGATCAAGCTAGAAGATCCAAATGAGGAAAAGCCTTTATCAACAGTGTAGGCTGTAGGTATTGCACTAGTTATAACTAACTATTCCGAAACAAACATGAAATATTTGAGCTTTTGTTTTGTTTGCTATTGAAATAGAATTTCATTACCACAGTTTACTAACTCTCAAACTATGCAACAGGTAAACAAACAACAAAATGTTTTGCACAGTTCTATCTAAAAGTTCCCTAACATTAATTGGTTGCGAATTAATTGGTTATTTTGTCGGCGGTGAATACTTGCAAAAAATCATCATCATCATCTGCCTTGTCTTTTCCCAAATATGTAACGCACACACATTGTGCTGATTGATGCATTGAGTAGTACAGGGTTCAAGGAGGTCCTGTGGACGATGAGCTATGGGCTAGCTCGCCGTCCGTCCGACTCATGACGACAGGCCGTGTCGACGGTGCGTTCGTGTTTCACGCGCGCCTCAAAGAGAGTCAGCAATAAGGAAGGGGTCCGCAAGGGCCGATGCCTGCCGGGGCTGCGGAACACAAAGGGCGATGAAGGAACATGGATGGGTTTTAGTCAGTAAAAGTCTGACACTCCCTCCTGCTCCGCCCAGAGCGGGAGGAGTCATTTGATGATTTACCATCCGAAAAAAAAGAAAGGTCTAGGAGGTATTTAAAGTAAAGTTAAACATTAAAAACTTGTATTAAAAAAAAAAAAAACTTGTAAGAAAGTTGAAGACCTCAAATATCTCAGTAATTTGAAGGCATGGTCCAAAACAAAAAAATTGTGAGCCGTCATGGGATGCCTGGCAGATGTGAAACATCGGAATTATATTGTACAAATAAAAGAACAGATTTCGACAGGAACTAAATATGGCTTAATGAAAAAATTAAATATTACTAATTTTTCCCTGAAAATGATGACTGTTTATTTAATAATCATACATACATTAAATAAAAACAAAATGATTCGACGATTCACAAAAAGAAAATCCTTAGGAAGGGATCGAACACGAAGTCACGAGATTATAACCCAGCGCTGTGTCCCGAGACCTGGCTGGCTTGATGTAAACCGTGGCGAATATGTAGATTTAATGCTGCTTTAACAGGTCGGGATTGTTCGGGCCGGGTTGACAACTTGACAGTTGGCGACGCATCGCCATGCCATTTTTTGGTTTTACCCGCGCGTTTCACAACAAAAAAATATCACAATGACGGGGAAAACAAATGCACTTTTAGGCTTCCCATTATTTAAGCGTGTGATATAAACCATTTGTGTCGCCACACTAAGTACGAAGAGCTAATATGAGCATCTTTCTTTCTTTATTTATTATGAAGATTTGATTAGAGTTTGTTGGTTTTTGTTTCAGACGATGACATGGAGGAGCGGGTAGCGTAGCGGGCGGCATGGCGGGCATGCCCGTGCTGGGGAACAGCGTCGGCGCAGGAGAACTGCGAGACAACAGCCGCGGTGAGTCACTGTAACCTCTACCTTAGTCGGGGAGAGTTGACTAAGTTACTACTGCGTCATCAAGGGAGTATACGGTCATACAACACGACAGCGAGGCTACCGCTGATAAACATGGCGACAATAAGCCATTTGTCGTAGGGGATCAAGCTGACTTTTTCGGACGACAGTGGCAACACCAATGAAAGAAGTAGCTTAGAGAACTCGTGCACCAATCAATTTCAATGGGCACAAATCCAGACTCCGTGGTTGCTATTGGGAAATTCCTAATGGAAAAATAGAATGACAGTTTGCCCGACTCGGGAATCAAACCCAGGACCTCTTGCTCAGCAGTCACGATCGCAACCATTAGACTAACGAGGCACCACTAATGTTATTAAAAGGCCGGGGCCATTCGGCGTTTCATTCCGCTTAAGAAAAGACCAACTTGACTATATCGATCGATTGTTTGCAATTTAGAACCACTTTAGACAAAGACGTGTGACTTATTCCAACCAGTGTTTTTTTTTTACTTTTTGTACTTAACTTTCACGCTGTAGAATCAGAGTGGTCTTAAAATTGAGGTGAAGTTAAGAACCAGCTTTAAAATAATGAGGCCGTTGCGTTTAATATTCCGAATCAAGTTTTCTCGAAGAAAATCATGGAGTAACCGAAAATAAATGAATTGAAATAAAATATTTTGAACTGAATGCAATTAAAAAACAATTATCATTATTTTTTTAAGTTTGTCATTCATTAAACTTGTGACAGCTCCACGGTTTTCTTACGATTATATTTATTTTCGTTTCGATTCAAAGAGTTTTAGAAGACTTTTATAGTGGACATTGGGTGGTGGTTAACTGAAGCACAGAATACACAATTTACTAGGTAATTTTAATAATCGAATGTGACAGCTTATTTACGAATTTATTCTTCCGTTTTAACTTTTTTTCCAGAAGTTTAAAACAGTTTACAGAAATACTTTCTGTGAGTTCTCTGTCTATTTTTAAATATTGATATCGGAAAAACTTGGCACTTCAGTGCGAACTTTTGACAACAAGTGGTGTCAAGGGTGAGTCGCTGCAACTGACTGCTGTTGAAAACGTTCGCTGGGACTTCTAGATAAATAAATAATGCGATTTTTGATGGTACGGAACTCCACGCCTGTAGGTAGTACAGGGTAGGCAGAGAAGTATAGACCATAAAATCACATTTCACATTTTGCCCCTTGACTATAATAGAAGTAGCTGTCACAATACTCCTACTTATAAAGGAGTACGCTTTTTTTACTAAGATACTCCTTTTTTTTAATTTCCTCATCTATCTTTTCTTTGGCCCTCCTCATTCACTCTCCGACCATTCTGCAATTGAACCATCAACTGTAATTGTTTGTATTGTTTGTGTGTGCAGAGGCCAGCAACAGGTCATCGAGCCGCGGCTCCCGACGCGGCTCCTCCCCACAACACGCTCAGGTAAACATTTCTCAACTTTCGAACTTGTTTGTAAACATATCACAATTACTT